>OY728128.1:1574074742-1575459242 GCA_963277665.1 Viscum album | reverse complement strand
TTGTTTGTTTGTATGTATTTATGTATGTATGTCTTTGTGTGTGTGTGTGTGTGTGTGTGTGTGTTTCTGTGTGTGTGTTTTTGTGTGTGTGTGTGTGTGTGTGTGTGTGTGTCTGTATGTATTAATGTATGTACGTACGTACGTACGTATGTTTGTCTGTATGCGTGTGTGTGTGTGTGTGTGTGCGTGTGTGTGTGTGTGTGTCTGTATGTATGTATGTGTGTCTTTGTGTTGTTTGTATGTATGTTTGTATGTTTGTATGGATGTATGTATGTATATATGTATATATGTCTGTGTGTGTCTGTATGTATGTTTGTATTTATGTATGTATGTATGTCTGCGTGTATGTTTGTTTGTGTGTGTGTGTGTATGTATGTATGTATGTATGTTTGTCTTTATGTATGTATGTATGTATGTATGTATGTATGCATGTATGTATGTATGAATGCATGCATGCATGCACGCATGTACGTATGTATGTGGCTATGTGTGTATGTTTGTATATATATATGTATGTATGCATACATGTATGTACGTATGTGTGTATATCTTTATGTATGTATGTATGTATATCTGTATGTATGTATGTGTGTGTGTGTGTGTGTGTGTGTGTGCATGCATGTATGTATGTATGTATGTATGTATGTGTCTTATTGTGTGTATGTATGTATGTAGATATGTATGTATGTATGTATGTATGTATTTATGTATTTATGTATTTATGTATGTATGTAATTATGTATGTTTGTATGTATGTATGTATGTATTTATGTATGTATTGATGTTTGTATTTATGTATATACATATATTTAAACACACACACAAAAATATATTATTTAATTTAATTTTTCAATTAAAGTCATAATTTATTATTATTTTATATACTATAAATTATATGAGAGTGTGTGTTTATTAAATTTTAATATGTGATTATATATAACACCCTCGTTTTGGGTGTTCATGTTCTTGTAAGAAGATTCATTTTTAAGAGATGTTTTGAACAATGTGGTGGTCTAATCTTGGGTCTAGAACACTCTGTTTAGGCGTATCATGATTTAGGAAGATTAGTTTGGGTTTTGGAGATCTCAATGTCCAAAAGGACCAACAAAATGACTATGGCACTAGCCGTTTATCTCCCTGACTTGAGTCTATGTAAAACAGGCAAGAGGGAAATGGTTTGGCGAAGTTATGAAGCTAGAGAGGAACTGTTATCGTCTAAAGCCTAGGCAACCCCACCATGCCCATTTTGGAGGGTGTTGTGATGGGTAAACAGACTAGTCTTTGGTAGCACATTGTAGGGGAATCGATTTTGAGCTGAGAGTTCAAGGACACCACGACATAGGTCAGGCCATAGTGCCAGGTGTGGTGGTGGTCATGCTTCTTTGTAATGGATGGAAGGCACTCCTTCCTCTTTAGATCTCCATCAATTTAGTTCATCTGGTCTTTAAACCATCTTAGAGCATTATGGGGGAATAATTAATTCCCTTTTCACTCATTTTCCCTCGACTAAACCACTTGATTATTCTCCCCGTTTTTGATTGTTGATTTTTTGGTGCACTATGCTAGAGTTCCTAGTGATGTTATAGCCTTCTTCCAAGACTGTATTTCACCATTTTTTGGCCTGATCCTACCATACCAATGGTTGATCTAAGACCTCCATTTATTCTACCTTGTTGGTGATTTTGGATTGGGGATATTCGGGGAATAACACTAATGATTCCTTCTTGGTTTTACTAAATTTCTTCTTTTTTATTATTTAATGATCATGGAATGAGGATCGTCACTTTGATTCAGAGTCATGAGAGTCTTTAATCCCTTTGTTTTACATTTTCCATGAGTGACTAAGTTCTTATTCCTTAAACCAGACTCGTAGACTATCATTGATGGTAATTTAATGTTGGGTAAGTATTGATTCTACCCATGGTTTGTTCTTCTTCGCCCCTTACTCAAGAAGCCTTTTCATGCGGGATTAGAACCAGTTCTTGGATTTCTTGTTGTGTTATCTAGTTCTTTTTGGGTGCACGATGTGATTTGGGCTTCGATCCTTCGATGAATACTACAGTAATTCATCAATGAGCTAGAGGTAGTAAGTTCCTTACCATATATAGGCTATTCATATTATCCTTAGCATGATATGATGTTGTGTGTTGGTATAATTAGAGTGTGCTTGAGTTGATCACTTGTGTGTGTGTGTGTGTTTAGATATTATCTCTTATTTATGATGTTTTATATTGTGAATCTATATAATATTCTCTAACATCATGTGGTTTATATTCTAGATGGTATATTGTGTTAGTCTATGCATGGAACCAATGTTATAGGTGAACCCTTAATGGGTTGGTATCCCAGGCGGGGGAGTGTCTTCAATTGTTCTGTGCGACATAACGACCGAACCGAGAGAGGTGAAGGGGCATGATGGCCTTGCAAGTCCTGGCTTGGTAGTATGATGATCTTATGTGATCAGTCCTAAGAGAAAATAGAGGGTCATGCCGGTCTTATGTGTTCTGACCCAAGAGATAACAATGGGGCATAATGGCCTAGTGTGGTTTGAGTTGAGGCTCTTAGCCTTGTAGCTATCGAGGGTTACTTGTGGTGACTTTGTGTTCAACCTTGATTCATGACTTCCATTATGACTAGATTCTGGAATAGAGCTATAATAAATTTTACAAGGGGTTTTGGTATCATTTTTATCATATGACCTCTTTACGTGATGTTGTATGTTATTTCTTACATATTTATTTATATTATGACATACACTCTTATACATGTGCACTCATGTTAAGGATGCACTGATAGTGTCTTATTTGGTTTTATTACTCACACCCTACATGAGAATATCTTTGAACATATATACTTCATGTATATGGATCTACGTAATGGGAAATGGGGTAGGGATGATAGCTAAAAAATGGATCATGGAGCAAATATCGGTGTCGGGATGAACTCTAGATGATTCTACATAATTTTTTTTATCTAATTACAGTTGTATACTCTGGTTTGTCTTTCGACATTGGGATCCTTGTTTAATTTACTTGTATGACTTGTGTGACATATGTTATTAAATTGAATTTTTTATTTTTCCACCACAATACCATGAGTTTTCTTATATTTTAATTATACTTTTGGTTTATGAATATTATTAATAAGGGTATAACATCCCCACTAGTGGTGTTTAGACACTCACTATTAGACATCAACCTCTTGCATATGGGGAGACATTATGTCCATTAGACGTCATTAAATCCTTTAGGAATTATCAAATTAGAAATTTATTTTATCTCGAACAACGCTAAATAAAAAGGCATTGTAATGTGGAAGTACGAGGTTGAACCCACAGAAAGTAGGGAACGTGATAGAAAATTCTTGACCAAATTTTGGGTCACTCCAATTTCAGTTGTTTTTTTTAAACTAAGTAAATGACACAAATTAAATAAATAAAATATGGGAAGAAATACAAGAAGGTATTATGGTAAAATTTATGGTATAAGAAAAAGATAATCCTACATCTAACTTTGTATAGACCTATTGTATAGGCTGTGAAGTGGTGCAAGGGTCACCAATTAATTATAGTCAAACCAATTGGATCTACCTCCTCTAAAACTATCCATTGGTCTAGGTATAGATAACAACCTAGATGCATTACGCTTATCTTATATGGAAGAAACACTCAATGGATATTGTTCATAGCCTGGTCAAATCCAACTAGGTGAGGTTCTTTCAATTTCACATCCCATGGTCAGGGTCGTGAAAGCGAATGAGATAAATAGTTTTTTAACCTAATTACTAGCCATAGGGTTAACAATGTTCAAATTATAGATATTCATTATCTTCAAACAACCCCTAACACTAAGAGGATTTGTCGATCACCATTGGGTGATTGCCAATAAATAATAAACAATAACCCATTACGGGGAGATTAGATGAAAGATAATGAAGAAAATAGCATGGAGTTAAACTATAAAACATCCAATGATTATAGAAAAATAATAATACAATAAAGCGGAAATAAAAATCTATCTATGAAGAATTGTTGTCGGAACCCCACGACATTCTATTGGAAGTTGAGCCTCTCCACACATGGAATGATATCTAATATATTTTCTAGAACCCATATTTATAATCCTTGGGGTCTTAAATGGTTTCCCTTAGGTAATATATAGCATTTAATGGCAATTTATAGGCTATACGGCTAGACCCCATCAAATGGAAACATCAAAATATCCATTTTTTAGTTTGTTTTAGGTTTCCATGTCATGTAATATTTACACAATGTGTAATTTTTGGGCTTCGAAATATTAACGTCTTGCAATGGATTCATGACTTGAAAACTACTTTCATACCATGTACATTTTACAGATCATGTACATGACACACAATGTGACTCATGAACTGGTTGTGCCAAAAACCTCATTTTTCCATGGTTCTTTAGTTTTTGGCTACGGAACCTCCCATGATCATCCAAAATCAGGGGAAACCTTCATTCAATGAAATTCATATCCTCTTTGGCTATAATAATCAATATTGACTTCAATCTTAAATCGTAGTTATTGTGTTGAGAAACTTAATAGCTCCGCGCAAAGTGCATTTCTATTCTTCAATTACCATGTTTTCCTTCATGTTTCTCTATTTGATGGTCCTTCACAGGAATACACAAAACATCAATATCATTAAGAATATAAAATTAAATTAATTATTAACCAATAAATTCACATAAAATACATATGAAAATAAATGTATATAATAGGGATATCAAGTGTGCATGAGGCCGTGTGGGTCTCTGGCTTAGACTTAGTGGTTCAAGTCAAGGTGCTAAAAATAGTATTAGAGACTGATTTTATTATTTTCAATTGACTGACCTAGTACATGGTATATATAAAATTAGATATATGGGACTTTTGTAGAAGAGTTTCTATGTTCATGGCCAACTCATGAGTAAGGAACCTTTGAGTTACCATTGACAGGATTACTGTTATAATTTTATGGTATTTTTGTTGTATTCATGCTTCATTTCTAAGAACATAGGATCAAAATACATATATATATATTGAGTTATTCTTACTTATTTTTTAATTTAATGCCTTAAATTTTTTTATTTATTCAGGATAAAATTTTATTCTCTGTTGAGTCAAATATTTGTTTCCCATGTTGTTGTGATATATCTATATTGGAATTAATTAGTTCAATTTGAGAATGATGTTATGATTTTTATGTATATGTGACTTTTTATAATTTATAGGGATGAAGAATCATGGATTGTACTAGGAGGTATATAACTTGGGGTTATGGGTAGCCTCTTAACAGAAACCTTGTGTGATCCTATAGACTGATTAGGATCTGTTCTAACGGCTTCAACCATTTTAAATGTTCATTTGAAATTTCATAAAATTTCACCTCATATATTCTTGAATTATTATTCTTGGAATGACATGTCAGTTCCACCATAGGTTGTACAAGTGGATGCTCCTAGGAATGATCTTGAACATGCACATGTGTTTCAAGTTTTAGAGAAACTCCCGCACTAAGTCTCATTGACTTTACCTACCCATGGTAGAGTATAGATAGACATAGTTAACTACATTAGTGACTTCCAAATCCATAATCCTCTATCCTTTTAAGTCACTATAGGACCAATAGATGTTATGGAAAATATAGAAATAATCATGGGAATATTCAACTTAATAGGGACACTAAAGGACCAATGGGTCAACTAGTCACATTTATGCTTCAATGACCCTCTAGGATATGGCAGAGCATGATGGGTAGACTGGAAGATGCAAGAGTCTCACTTGAGATTCCATAAAGAACCTATTATTTATGGAATTATTTATTGATATAAAAATGATAGTACATGCTTGGGATTTTATGGATCTTCAACAATAATCCATGCTCGTGTCTATATACTCCACTTGTTTCCCCAAACTTCTTTGTTTCACACCTCTATTTGAACATAAATGAATCATATAAGTCTAGAATGTTAGAGATTAGTATTTATTCTGAAATCGAATAATAGATTTGGATTTTCTACCTAAAAAAATACATAGAGATTTTGTACAATGTTCTTTCTTTTAAAAAGGACCTATAGGAGGATTGAGTGGTTGATATTCTTCTACCCTTTATCACTCTAGTTGATGGACCTCATACAACTATTATAAGTATTTATTCTAGTGACAAGATGTGGAACACTGAGGATGTGTAGTAGGGTGGTGGTAAGAATTTGGACCAGAGATTATCTATTTCATACCCCTTAGTAGGATTTCCCAAATGATTCAACTATAGGATGGTAATACTTTATCATAGTTCATGCATATAGCCTCATATCAAGTTTCATGAGTGTGTAAATATAGGGAATCTATACTACTTCTCCTCAAATTCATCAAGAATGAGGTATTTTAAGGTTATCGTTAGATATAGACATCAATCCCTGGGACAAAATGGGTTCCTCAATATTAGGTTAAGATATCGATAACTCAGGTGAGTCACATGCCTTAGGGATAGGGCTATGAAGCTGAAGCAGGCTGAGTATATGTAGGGGATCATACTCCAATATATGATGGTGAGGGTTTTTCAAATATTCTATATATGATCTTGATAACTTCAATGTTTCCTAATTATTTGTTAGATATTGTTTCTTCCCATTCCTTTATACCTTCATAAGTTATTTCTAGGCATGACTTATTAGTCAAGTTATCTTCTAGGTTACACTCCCTTGATACACTATTATGAATGAAAGAGGACCATAATCAATGATGAATTTAGTGTCCTACAGTAATTTTTAATTCAAAAATATGTAGAATTTTATGATTCATGAGATGATGAGATTTGATGTGGTTCTTTTTATAGATAGGATGAATAGTTTTTGACCCCACATTGATAGATATCTGAGATGCGTATCATTTACATCTCCCAAGGGAGTGAGATTTGTTATAACTAATGATTGAGAATTGAGAATAGGTAGAGTCGATCAAGATATAATACATCTTAGGATGAATACAGTGTAGATTTTGGGATAACATCTTTTAATAGGATTATTTGTATCCCCTTATATTGTCATCCACATGTTTATCCCTATTCATATGTAATTCTTTATGATTTCACATGACTTCCCCCTGATAGAGGAGTAGAGTTTCAAATAGAAATCATGTATGATACACTACCTATTTCTATACCCCCTTATTGTATAGTGTCAGATGAGTTGGAGGATCTCAAATTAAATCTTGATGACTTGGAATATAAGGGTTTTATCAGTTCAAGTACATCAATATGAGGTAAACCTATTCTGTTCTCCCAGAAAGTATGTGGTACTACATAGATTACCAAATGTTAGATATAGTAACCATGGAAATTAGGTAAACATTTTATAGGATATAATATCTCTTTAATTATTTATATAGAGATACTATTTTTCATTTTAAAATTTTAAAATATTTTAAGAAATATTTTTAGATCTAGGCACCGAGACAATGCATGATTCTTAGTCTCGGTGAGCCCAGAATTATTTTTATAAAAATATTAAATATATTTTATATCACACACACACAATTTTTCAGAAATTAATGAATATATATATTAAATTGAGTCTCATAAATAAAATCTAAGACCATAGTTTAATCTAAGGCATGGGGATTTCCCTAAGCATGACTTAATGATGGATGATGCTGGAGGTTTGGATAAGGCATTTGTCTGAAGGTGCAATTTAATTATAATAAATGATTAATTAATTTATTATAATTTAAACAAGCTAAATATAATCCTATATAAATATTTCGTTATAATATTTTTCTAGGGTTAGTCACATAACCCTGTGAGGCTTTTGGGAGGATCTCAGATGACCTATGTTGGTGAATTGAAATTTAACAACAATTAGATTAAGTTGAATCGAGGGAAGTGAATGCAACAGGTTCTCTCCATCATTTTTAACTATTTTCTTCACCAAAAAACAATCTGAATTAATGTAGAACTCATTATTTGTAGTTTTTTCCATTATGATTAAAATACTGAGATTATAAAATATGTTATTCATTGATCTTTTTTTAAATTAATCCTTTTCATGTGCCTGTGTATCGAATTAAATTGGTTAATCAATTTATTCTTGATTATTCAATAAGTTCACCCCTTACAATCCATGATTTTATGATCTTTGTCCAATAACTCCATGATAACAATAGATCTATGATACAAAAAGGAAAATGAAATCACATGGGAGGCATGTGAGGCATGTGTTGGCTTCATGAAGAGGATCGTAAATCCAATTTTGGGAAGCCAAAGGGTTGAAATCCATGGCCAGGGGAGTTTTACACCAATTTTAGGTATTCAATCAGTGGGAATCATGGTTTTAAGGCCAGATATGGGAATTTCATGAGGATTTCACAGGTTCTATAAAAAACATAACTACAAGATATAGATTATGAAGAACACATGGTGAGTAGTCCCCTAGCCATACCGGCTACAGTTTTTGGGTGAGTTAAATATCACATACCGGTTAAAATCCCCACACACTATGTGACCTAGTACTGATGTCCTGTCATGTACTCCAGGACTACATGGACACAAACATGAATGAGAACATTTCATGTACTGGCTCATGGCTAGTGTAAACATACCTGTACAAAATCACAAAGGAAAGCCCTGGGTGGCCAAGACATACCAAGTAGTAACCTTAAAAACTAGGTAATACTATATAAATAGTGATCGGTGTGCTAGTAATGATAGGACCAGGAATATGAGTGGGAACACAAACTGTGTGGACCCCCTTACATGCTATCTACTTCGTTAGAATCTTCTACATCTCATATATCCATTATTTTGACAAATATTTTAGCCCATGAGTAGCCTATCGTGGATTTTTTTCTATATAGAACATTATTGTGGCATTTTTAGTGGATTTTAAGATATGAGGTGATATTTTTTTAGCATGATTCCTCTTTAGGAGATTCTAGATAATAGCATTGATCCAGAAGGGTCATTAGAGGGAGTCTGGGGTTCGCAGTCTATCATAATACTCAAACTAGTTTGAGTGGAACATTTTTTTTGTATTAGGGAATATGTCCTTTTTCTATAGAGTGGAACCCTCATAACGTGTCAAGGAATGTGTCCTCTATCTTTAGAGTGGATCCATATTGCTTTGTCAGGTCAGGGGTCCTCTATTGTTATATTATAACCCTCCTATTGTATCAGGGAATGGGTCCTCTAACTACTGAGTGGATCCCTCCAATTGTATCAGGGAATGGGTCCTATACCTACTAAGTGTAAGCCTCTTATTGAATCAGGGAATGATTCGTCTACATACTGAGTGGAACTTTCCTATTATATCAGTTCATGTGTCCTCTATCTACTAATTGGAACCATCTTATTCTACCATAGAATAAGTCCTTTATCTACAATGTTGTGTCTTCTATACTATCCACCATAGTGGTGAGGTGTGGCTCTATACTGATACTCATTTGTGTGGGCATGTGAGATGTTGGGAATCAATGATGGAGATCTTATAACTTTTGGAATACTCATAATCTTGGGATGGAATGTGAGATGGAAATCCGCTTTATCTATTGTCTAGGTTTCCTTTATGAGAATATATACATATATATATATATGTCCACGTGTGTGTGTTTGTATTGTTATTTGTTCCTCTCTTATTATTGTTTTAGTTTTTTACTTCTATCATGTCTCCTATTTATCTTACTCCATTTTGAGGCATCCTAATGGGTATGTATGTGCTCACCCTTGAATTGGATTTTCCCACAAGTTACATGTCTTATGTAGACGAAAAATAGGTCGGCATGGGTTTTGGCGGAGCATAGTGTAATGGACTGGACCTCGCTGGTCTATTCCATTGTGAAAATCTATTGTTGGAGGTGTTTTGGGAATCACAATGACTCATTCCAGTAGTTTTCTATTTTCTAGTTTTCCAACGGTGACTCATAGAATGGTGGCTCACGGAATGGTGGCTCACCAAACGGGTCTCACCGAACGGCGGCACACTGAATGGCGGCTCACCGAATGGTGTCTCACTGAATAGAAGCTCACCAAATGATGGCTCACCGAATGGAGTCTCATCGAACGGTGGCTCACCAAATGGGGGCTCACCGAACGGCGACTCACCGAACGGCGGCTCACCGAACGACGGCTCACCGAACGGCAGCTCACCGAATGGAGGCTCATCGAATGATGACTCACCAAATGGTGGCTCATGTAATGGTACTGACTGAATGGTATCTCACTGAATGGTGACTCACCAAGTGGCGAATCACCAAATGGTAGCTCACAAAAAGTGACTCACCAAACCGTGACTCGCCGAACGGTGAGTAATTATTTTCAAGTTTTTATGGTTCCCCCATCTTACATTATTTTATGTAAATTGAGTTTAATGCCATGTTTGAATGAGTTTTAATGGATATCAATTATATATTCAATGTCCTAATTCCCCCTAGATCTTGAAATGGCCAAACCGTATGGTCAAACCATGATGTAAATTTTAAGCACTTTGAAATCATCTCCTTTATTTTAGGATCCAGTATTTTCTTAAGCCAAGATCCTCTCTTCCTGGAAACCTTATATTCCATCTTGGTGTACCTATATCCTTTGTTCCCCAATGAGTTGTGCATTTGTGTTGTATCAGCATGTTCAGTTTTCCCTTAGAGTCCTTCATGAAGCTCGTGCAACCCTCTGTTTTAGCGTAAGGAATAATCATTGGTCTCTTATTATTCCATGTTGGTATTTACTTCATCTATCCTTTCTTGTGTATTATGCGATGTGGGTGTAATGATGCCTCTTTTGTGAAAATGGATGAATCCATCCTTTAAGAAATAAATAAATGGGGAATACAATGATAACAAAGATAATCTGACTATTACAATAATGGAATAGGAATGTGTTGATGATTGTTTTGTGTTATCTGTTATCTTTGATTTATGATGCCAATTTTATGGGCTGTAAGCCTTTTGAAAATCATGTTCATTGGAAATTTTTTTTACACTCACAATAGTGTATGTATAATTGCTGTAAATATCAATATGATTAATCACGTATACCCGATAAAATGAAAATGGTTACCCAAGATCAAACATGTTTTGTGATCACCACTTTTTATCATTGTATAATTAATGAAAAAGTGATTCTAAATCTGAATACACATTTCTATTTAGTGGGTCTTTGTGCAACATACAGTTCTGTTTGGCCTTATATTTGTGCAGGTTGTGTGGTGTTATATATGGGAGTGTGGTTATGAGTATGGGGTGGTAATGGTGGTGTCATGGAATCTTAGGTTTAAAGATTGATGGATTATGGAATGTTTTTTTAAAGGTTGGGGCCGAAGCCTCATTTTTATTATTGAAACAAAGCAAAGAACTCTTTAACTGGGTAGAGGGAGACCCATTACATAGCCCGAAGGCACAGTGGGAATTTATCCCATTACATAGCCCGTAGGCCCAATTTTTTGGCCCAAAGCCCACTCTATGAATAGTACTGCTACAGTACCCGCACTGCTACAGTACCACCGCTGCTGCAGTGCCCCTGCCGCCGCTACAGTACCCTACCGCCGCTAGATGGATTATGGATTGTATGAAGTTGTAGAGCAGTGGGATTGCACCTGCTTTTGTGTTATGGTTATGGAATAGTGTTGTGCAGTGGGACTATAGTCTAGTTGTGTATTTCATGTGTTGATTAATGTGTTGGGTATGGACGTGGTTGGTAGTTTCTCAGGTAGTGTTGGAATGAAATAAGTGAACTTATTTATAAATAATAATAAGTAGTTAAACGGAAGGGGTGGGTTTACTTTTTGGTTGTGGTTGTTTATTTGTTTTTGAATGTAGGGGTAGAAGTAAAGGCAGTTTTGTAACACCCCAGGATTTCATAGTGTGTCATTTCTTAAAAATAATTCAATAACTTGCACTACACGCAACACCGAGTTCAATCACACCATGACGTACAAAAAAAGCCATTAAAAGAGGTCATGAATAGTATTAACAACATTTTGAACTTTATATAATCCTTATAATTTTAGAATCCCTATTATGAGTTTCTTAGTCATAATGTAAGAACAGATTCATTTTCAGTATTGCACTTTTATCAACTTTAATAGTGAAACATTTTTAAATAAAATATTTTAAACTATCTGAATAAATTGGGACATCAAAAAAAAATTAAAATGAAACATCCCAAGCTTCCACGGTACGCTAGCGTGTGTTGTACGCAACACCGAGTTCTAACACACCGTAACCAATAAAACTAGCTGTTATGAATAGTAATACCTACTTTTTGAAGTTATATATATTTTATATTTTAAAATGGACTTCATTTTTGGATTCGGAATATCAAATTTAGCCTAAGGTGAAATTTTGGTACTTTTCGGATAACTTTCATATTTTGATGAATAGTGAAAATTACTAAATTTTAATTAAAAACAACTTTTTTAATCAAAATAATTAATAGTGATAAATTATGAATTTGAGTGGTTTTAAAGTATATTTAGAATATATTTTTACCATTTAATATAATGTTGGTCATTGGACATAATTTTACAATTAAACCGAACATAAACGAGTGTCAATCTTTTGATAGTTATTATCTCTTAAAAACACGCTTTTTGTTTTGACAGCGGGAATTAATTTTAAATTAATTTCTGCCACTTCTGTGTTTTGAATTTAGGAAAATGGATTCCATATTTGGAATCAGGATGTTCAAATTTTGTAAATAGGTAACTTTTATTTTTAGACATTTTGAATAATTACTGCGGTAAATATTTTATTTACCATGGTTAAAGGGTAAATCCGGTAAATAAGGGTTAAAAAATAATATTATAATAATACAAAATTACCCTAAAACGTGTCCTAACCTTATTGGTGGACACATACCCGACCATGGGAATCCTTGGGTCAATTTGGGGACCCCTTGGAGCCACTTGTATGTGGTAGGGACACATTATATTAATAAAGTTAAAATAAAAATAAAAATGGCATAAGCTTACATCTTTTAGAAGAACAATTTTTACATAGGGTTATACATGTTGGATTTTCGATTATAAATATTAATTAGAAAGCTAAAAAGATTTCCTACATAATGATAGTTTATTTATAATTTTTATACATTAAATAATTTATTTTATTTATGACACAATGATGATGCAGTAATTACTAAAATAGTGAAAAATTAAAATAATTGATCTTATAAATACCCAAATAATTATAATATGAAACTTTTAATGAATTAAACTAATTTTCTATGATAATATGATATATTAGGATTGATTTAATTGACTTTGTTCGAAGTAATCAATCTGTTAGGAGTTTCACAAAAATCAACTATTGAATAGTGTCAAAATTGACATAAAAGAGTTCTTAAAACAAATATTATATTATTAATTGATATTAAATTCCTAAAAATATAAGGTTCGGCCAAGAGACTTATATTATGATAGGTTCCTCATTAATGGACCACTTGGGGGTCTCTTGGATGTATATGGTAAGTTTATTAACCATATTATATAAAAATACAAAGAGACATTGTAAAAGTGAAACTAATTAACTTAGAGTTAATACTTAAAGATAAGGTTAATATAAGTACCCAAACCTGTCTAAATTCTATTGGATGAGTTGTTTTAGACCTATCCCTACCTCAACCTTTGAATAGTCAACTTTGGAGCCATTGGAAACCGAATATGAATTTATTATAAATTAATATTTCTAGCTTTTCCAAAGGTGCCCCTCACCCCTCTTATAAAAGGGCACTCCTCCTTCTCATTTCCTCACACCTCTCAAGCCACTTGGCTCGTCCAAACTCTGCCCAAATAAGCTCCCCACATCCCTCTCCTCCTCCTTGAAGCTTCCCCTTAGGCAGAAAGCATTTCAAGAAGTCCTTTGGTTCCAACCAAAGTGAGTTACCTAAATTAAAGGTAACGATTTCTTTTAAATTATTTTCATTTATTTTGCTTCTTCAACCCCCAAAATCTTTTTATTTCCTTTCTTTTGTAACAACACCAGTATCCTCAATATACTAAGATGTTGTTATAAGAAGGATTCAAACTACACATACACACAACTCCATCTAATGGATGATGAACATAATGTTTCTGTGGATGGCAAACTAACGCCTCACGAAACGATGATTGTTCAAAAACATCTTACCGCCTCTCATGGTGGCCATTATGATGGCACTATAATTAAATATGATATTAATGATATATATTTTATATATAAGCTTCTGTAATTCCATTTTATTTCATACCATTATTCGTTTCATGTTGTATATACATACGATAATTGCATTTGAGGAAGTGCGGACTACCGCCCCCTTAAAATGATATGACTCGTTCATACCACACATGGAACGTATAAAGGATGGTGTTAATGAACTTAAGTAACATATATAAAATATTATATTATACTGGAATAGTAATATACCTATTTATCATTTGGATTTGATTCTTTTAAAATAAAAATTAAATGGAAGTAGCGTTCGTGCGTACGTACGGACTACCGTCTCCACGAACGCGATAAGATTCATTCTCCATCATATCCATTCAAGTATTATTCTCATTTTAGGGTTAAAAATAATGTTAATATCATTCTAATTATGAATAAGATATAATCCATCCATTACAAACATGTCTTACGTAACCAAACATTTAAGAAGAACGAATCGATTATCACCCGAAACGACGATAATACTAAGATATTATTAATAAAGCAATATTAAAAGATCATATATGATATCATACTAATGTTTATGATTCTTGTATAATTTAATAACAATTATTTCACCATTATACAGGAGGTTAACCTACCCCAACAAAGGAAAAGTACAAGGTAAGGGTTATTTCACAACCTCTTCTTTATCCGAGGTTGTTTATACGTAATAATCTACTGGGATCTCGTTATCATCCACATCCATGTTTCTTCAAAATGTATTTCAAAACATTTTTACTATTTACAAGAATATGGGTTAAATTCATTTATACCCTTTTTTGACTTTTTATAAGAGGTTTATAAAGGAATCTTTCCGTCGTTTTCAAAACAAGGTCCTTTTTAACCTCTTCGACAGAATTAAGATAAGAATGTTTTTTTTAACTTATACGGCGGGTGCGGTTATTTTCCGCCGTTATAAAATCATCAAAGCTTCCCTTACAAGCTTATAAGAATATTTTCAAGAAAATGTTTTATTTTATATGACTCTTAAATGATTTCAAAAATAGAAAGAGATATTTCTCTAAAAAGTGTTTTGATTTCATCTATGTCAACATCCTTTGATGGATTTTAAGATTATTTGAAGTTGATTTATTATGATACAAAACTTCTATATTGTATTGAAGGTTTTGTGATATGTTTGACTGTGGATGTGCTATTTTTATACCATTCATAGTATATGGTGAAATTATTTACATTTCGTATGCTAGTTCCAATAAGAATTTTTATGTTATATTTCAACCTTTACTTCATATGAATGTGTTGGACAAGTATGTTCCAGCTTGGGGACTGGTTAAAGTAAGCCCTCCAGGTTGGGGACTGGTTAAAGTAAGCCCTCCAGGTTGGGGACTGGTAAAAGTAAGCCCTCCAGGTTAGGGACTGGTAAAATTAAGCCCTCCGGTTTGGTGTCCGGTTATTAGAGGCACTCCGGGTTGGTGTCCGGTTATTAGAGGCACTCCGGGTTGGTGTCCGGTTATTAGAGGCACTCCGGGTTGGGTTCTGGTTACAGTTAGCCCCAAGGTCTTGGGATGAGGCCTTGACAAAGAAATTAAAGTTCAACATTATGCATTCCAACATTATGAAAGTGGTTAGTGATTTTTTCATGTGATTATTCGATTAGTAGAATATCTATGTGAATGAGTAAATGGCATTATTTCATTTTATTTATGCCATACCATGTTGAAAGTTCATATTTAAAAGGCTTTTGTTTTAGTTATACATTGCCTTAAATGTTTATTCTTATTTATGAAAGTTTCTGCTATATTGTTATCCTTACTGGGCATTTGAGCTCACCCCTTTTCTATGTTTTATTTTTCCCAGGAAGTGAAGAAGTAAATTATGAATGACCTGCAGGGATTTTATGAGGGGATAATAGTGTGGTCTATTGAGACATTATGTTGTTGTAGTAGTTTTTCATTTTATGATGTAATGTAAAACTTATGAATATATCTGGCATTTCCAAGGCTACTAAACCAATCGGTCTTTCGAGATTTGATCTTTCTTGTGATCATGCCAATGTTACGAAGTAATGCACCGACTCTGGGTAACTAGGGTCGGGGCGTTACAGTTGGTATCAGAGGAAGTTTAGTACAAACCTTGGAAGCTAGATTTAGATAAACTCTGATTAGAGCACGTAGACCTAAGATGAACTTTAAGGATTAGTATAGAAGAACTTCCTAGAATTTTGGTATTGTAGAGATTTTGTGAGTTTTCCGAGCAATACATCCCTGTCTGGATACGAGCAGGTAGAGGCGGCTCTGGCACAGATGTACCTAGGGGTAAAACCCGAAAACACCGCTTTGAGCTAGACTCGAACGGGAACTGGTGCACGAAAACGGGCCTTGCTGCACTCTTGGTTACGACACTCCCGGGGGATATGCTTAGGATAACTCTCACTTTCTTTACAAATCATTATGAAGGGTTTATGAGTATATACTTCCTCAAAGAAAAACATTTTTATGATTATGGATTATATCCATAAATAGTTCAATTTATGTTAAGTGTTTTATATGTATGGGATTATGTATTTTGATTCATAAACTGATCTAGTGTATTCCATTGTTTAGAAATGGCACCCAGTAGAAGGAATGAGAACTCTAGCAATGCACATGATGCAAAGAGAAGGAAGGATCATATCTTTCATGGTCTTAAGCTAGAATTGATAAGAGAAATAGTCTCACATGTATTATCATCATATGAAGAAATAATATCATGTGTTGATAAGATAATTAAAGAGTTTACTGAGTCCTATGGCTTTGAAGGGAAGCAAGAGAAGAAAAGGATGGAAGAGAGAAAAATGGATAAAGGGAAGAGGGAAAAGAATAATTTTCCCATATGTGGTAACTGTGGGAAGAAACACCCTGGAACTTGCCTGAAAGGAATGGGAGTTTGTTATAAGTGCGGAGGAAAAGGGCACAAAGTACGTGACTGCAAGGGTGAGAAAATGGTTTCAAATGTACAATGCTTCATTTGCAAGGAGTTTGGACACTACGCGAACCTATGCCCCAGTCATCAGACTATGCCGCAAATGATGCTATTGGATAATAATCAAGTTATGATACTACCACAGATGAAGAGGAATGATTAGAGTTATTATGTTGATTATGTCAATTGAGTGTTGTATCAACAATGTACTTGTTATAATAATTATGGAGTATATAAAGATTGTACTGCAGTACTATTTCATTAAGGACTTGAGATTGTGTGGAACAAAGAAAAGTGACTCAATAGCAGGATAAATTTTTGGAAAATATATGGTTGAGAGAAAGATAAACCATAATATGGTTCTGATACCGAGTTAGTGATTTTAGAATAATACATGATTGATTTGGATAAATTATATTGGATATTCTTGACTACCTTGAAACTGATTAATGATTCCATCATTTTTTTGGGGGTTTAAAACATTTTTGGATTGATGAAGTATATCCAGCATTCTATATGGAATAGGGGAGCATGAATGTAATCAATAAGGAATATGGTAATTCAAGATGTTTCAGTTTATTAAAAGAATACAAGATGAAGGTATTCATATGCTATTACGGGGTAAAAAGTATCTATATTATATTTACCTTCCTTATAAATGTTGGACTATGAGTTTGGACAGAAGTATTTTGGATAGTTCTAGTTTGGATTATTTTGGATTACCATAAAAGGACAACCCGGAGGTCGAGCGGCAACCCGTCGCGTCCGGCAAGGCTGCGAGACTTGAACCCGCAACCGAAGGGCGACAAGGGTGTATCACCTACCACTGGCCCACGAGATGTCCTGGATTAAATAATTTAGTTTTTTTTAAAAGATCTGGTAGATGAATTATAAATTCGTTTATTTTGGAACCCTGTATGAATAGTATAAATAGAATTTTTTTTATGAGTAAAAGATGAGTTTGTGGTAGAAATATATTAAGTAAGTATATCTCCTTATGATCTTAGCCAATCTCATAAATAAATTCCTCAACATTAAGAAAAGGAACTTAGAACAAAAATTTTGTCCTAGATGGTACCTTAAATCATCACTAATTTATGGCTTTGGGATTGTTGGCCTTTTCATAGCCATGTTCTCTACCACTCTCCATCAGATAATTGATGGTTAGATTTCTCTTCCATATCCATATTTTCCTACATGGAACCCTAGTATGTGTTATTTTCGGTAATCTTCATACTTTCCACTCTTTATTTTAAATATAGGCCTCATTAATTCATTTTTCGATGTGGGATTTCAACTAAGATATTTTGAAACGTCAAAAATGTGTTATCCTAATACCCTATGTTTTGTTGAACCGATGGTATTTCAAATCATCATAGATTGATGAATTTAAGGACCTCAATTTCATACTTGTTTGTGATTGATGACCTCAATCACTACCTATAAATATTACCGTTTTTCCTCTAATTATATGTCTCTAATTGCCACCAATGTTCTCCTAATCGAGATCATAATTTGGTGGTGACTCTTTCATTTCTCTTTTCCTCATATTAAGACTGAATTTTAGTAACCTAATTTCCGATGTGGGTTTTCCCACAAAGATATTTTCTATTTTCAACCTTCTATTTTCAAAGAACAATTTCAAATTGCGAGGACGCAATTTATTGAAGGAGGGGAGAATGTAACACCCCAGGATTTCATAGTGTGTCATTTCTTAAAAATAATTCAATAACTTGCACTACACGCAACACCGAGTTCAATCACACCATGACGTACAAAAAAAGCCATTAAAAGAGGTCATGAATAGTATTAACAACATTTTGAACTTTATATAATCCTTATAATTTTAGAATCCCTATTATGAGTTTCTTAGTCATAATGTAAGAACAGATTCATTTTCAGTATTGCACTTTTATCAACTTTAATAGTGAAACCTTTTTAAATAAAATATTTTAAACTATCTGAATAAATTTGGACATCAAAAAAAAATTAAAATGAAACATCCCAAGCTTCCACGGTACGCTAGCGTGTGTTGTACGCAACACCGAGTTCTAACACACCGTAACCAATAAAACTAGCTGTTATGAATAGTAATACCTACTTTTTGAAGTTATATATATTTTATATTTTAAAATGGACTTCATTTTTGGATTCGGAATATCAAATTTAGCCTAAGGTGAAATTTTGGTACTTTTCGGATAACTTTCATATTTTGATGAATAGTGAAAATTACTAAATTTTAATTAAAAATAACTTTTTTAATCAAAATAATTAATAGTGATAAATTATGAATTTGAGTGGTTTTAAAGTATATTTAGAATATATTTTTACCATTTAATATAATGTTGGTCATTGGACATAATTTTACAATTAAACCGAACATAAACGAGTGTCAATCTTTTGATAGTTATTATCTCTTAAAAACACGCTTTTTGTTTTGACAGCGGGAATTAATTTTAAATTAATTTCTGCCACTTCTGTGTTTTGAATTTAGGAAAATGGATTCCATATTTGGAATCAGGATGTTCAAATTGTGTAAATAGGTAACTTTTATTTTCAGACATTTTGAATAATTACTGCGGTAAATATTTTATTTACCATGGTTAAAGGGTAAATCCGGTAAATAAGGGTTAAAACATAATATTATAATAATACAAAATTACCCTAAAACGTGTTCTAACCTTATTGGTGGACACATACCCGACCATGGGCATCCTTGGGTCAATTTGGGGACCCCTTGGAGCCACTTGTATGTGGTAGGGACACATTATATTAATAAAGTTAAAATAAAAATAAAAATGGCATAAGCTTACATCTTTTAGAAGAACAATTTTTACATAGGGTTATACATGTTGGATTTTCGATTATAAGTATTAATTAGAAAGCTAAAAAGATTTTCTACATAATGATAGTTTATTTATAATTTTTATACATTAAATAATTTATTTTATTTATGACACAATGATGATGCAGTAATTACTAAAATAGTGAAAAATTAAAATAATTGATCTTATAAATACCCAAATAATTATAATATGAAACTTTTAATGAATTAAACTAATTTTCTATGATAATATGATATATTAGGATTGATTTAATTGACGTTGTTCGAAGTAATCAATCTGTTAGAAGTTTCACAAAAATCAACTATTGAATAGTGTCAAAATTGACATAAAAGAGTTCTTAAAACAAATATTATATTATTAATTGATATTAAATTCCTAAAAATCTAAGGTTCGGCCAAGAGACTTATATTATGATAGGTTCCTCATTAATGGACCACTTGGGGGTCTCTTGGATGTATATGGTAAGTTTATTAACCATATTATATAAAAATACAAAGAGACATTGTAAAAGTGAAACTAATTAACTTAGAGTTAATACTTAAAGATAAGGTTAATATAAGTACCCAAACCTGTCTAAATTCTATTGGATGAGTTGTTTTCGACCTATCCCCACCTCAACCTTTGAATAGTCAACTTTGGAGCCATTGGAAACCGAATATGAATTTATTATAAATTAATATTTCTAGCTTTTCCAAAGGTGCCCCTCACCCATCTTATAAAAGGGCACTCCTCCTTCTCATTTCCTCACACCTCTCAAGCCACTTAGCTCGTCCAAACTCTGCCCAACTAAGCTCCCCACATCCCTATCCTCCTCCTTGAAGCTTCCCCTTAGGCAGAAAGCATTTCAAGAAGTCCTTTGGTTCCAACCAAAGTGAGTTACCTAAATTAAAGGTAACGATTTCTCTTAAATTATTTTCATTTATTTTGCTTCTTCAACCCCCAAAATCTTTTTATTTCCTTTCTTTTGTAACAACACCAGTATCCTCAATATACTAAGATGTTGTTATAAGAAGGATTCAAACTACACATACACACAACTCCATCTAATGGATGATGAACATAATGTTTCTGTGGATGGCAAACTAACGCCTCACGAAACGATGATTGTTCAAAAACATATTACCGCCTCTCATGGTGGCAATTATGATGGTACTGTAATTAAATATGATATTCATGATATATATTTTATATATAAGCTTCTGTAATTCCATTTTATTTCATACCATTATTCGTTTCATGTTGTATATACATACGATAATTTCATTTGAGGAAGTGCGGACTACCGCCCCCTTAAAATGATATGACTCGTTCATACCACACATGGAACGTATAAAGGATGGTGTTAATGAACTTAAGTAACATATATAAAATATTATATTATACTGGAATAGTAATATACCTATTTATCATTTGTATTTGATTCTTTTAAAATAAAAATTAAATGGAAGTAGCGTTCGTGCGTACGTACGGACTACCGTCTCCACGAACGCGATAAGATTCATTCTCCATCATATCCATTCAAGTATTATTATCATTTTAGGGTTAAAAATAATGTTAATATCATTCTAATTATGAATAAGATATAATCCATCCATTACAAACATGTCTTACGTAACCAAACATTTAAGAAGAACGAATCGATTATCACCCGAAACGACGATAATACTAAGATATTATTAATAAAGCAATATTAAAAGATCATATATGATATCATACTAATGTTTATGATTCTTGTATAATTTAATAACAATTATTTCACCATTATACAGGAGGTTAACCTACCCCAACAAAGGAAAAGTACAAGGTAAGAGTTATTTCACAACCTCTTCTTTATCCGAGGTTGTTTATACGTAATAATCTACTGGGATCTCGTTATCATCCACATCCATGTTTCTTCAAAATGTATTTCAAAACATTTTTACTATTTACAAGAATATGGGTTAAATTCATTTATACCCTTGTTTGACTTTTTATAAGAGGTTTATAAAGGAATCTTTCCGTCGTTTTCAAAACAAGGTCCTTTTTAACCTTTTCGATAGAATTAAGATAAGAATGTTTTTTTTAACTTATACGGCGGGTGCGGTTATTTTCCGCCGTTATAAAATCATCAAAGCTTCCCTTACAAGCTTATAAGAATATTTTCAAGAAAATGTTTTATTTTATATGACTCTTAAATGATTTCAAAAATAGAAAGAGATATTTCTCTAAAAAGTGTTTTGATTTCATCTATGTCAACATCCTTTGATGGATTTTAAGATTATTTGAAGTTGATTTATTATGATACAAAACTTCTATATTGTATTGAAGGTTTTGTGATATGTTTGACTGTGGATGTGCTATTTTTATACCATTCATAGTATATGGTGAAATTATTTACATTTCGTATGCTAGTTCCAATAAGAATGTTTATGTTATATTTCAACCTTTACTTCATATGAATGTGTTGGACAAGTATGTTCCAGGTTGGGGACTGGTTAAAGTAAGCCCTCCAGGTTGGGGACTGGTTAAAGTAAGCCCTCCAGGTTGGGGACTGGTAAAAGTAAGCCCTCCAGGTTAGGGACTGGTAAAAGTAAGCCCTCCGGTTTGGTGTCCGGTTATTAGAGGCACTCCGGGTTGGTGTCCGGTTATTAGAGGCACTCCGGGTTGGTGTCCGGTTATTAGAGGCACTCCGGGTTGGGTTCCGGTTACAGTTAGCCCCAAGGTCTTGGGATGAGTCCTTGACAAAGAAATTAAAGTTCAACATTATGCATTCCAACATTATGAAAGTGGTTAGTGATTTTTGCATGTGATTATTCGATTAGTAGAATATCCATGTGAATGAGTAAATGGCATTATTTCATTTTATTTATGCCATACCATGTTGAAAGTTCATATTTAAAAGGCTTTTGTTTTAGTTATACATTGCCTTAAATGTTTATTCTTATTTATGAAAGTTTCTGCTATATTTTTATCCTTACTGGGCATTTGAGCTCACCCCTTTTCTATGTTTTATTTTTCCCAGGAAGTGAAGAAGTAAATTATGAATGACCTGCATGGATTTTATGAGGGGATAATAGTGTGGTCTATTGAGACATTATGTTGTTGTAGTAGTTTTTCATTTTATGATGTAATGTAAAACTTATGAATATATCTGGCATTTCCAAGGCTACTAAACCAATCGGTCTTTCGAGATTTGATCTTTCTTGTGATCATGCCAATGTTACGAAGTAATGCACCGACTCTGGGTAACTAGGGTCGGGGCGTTACAAGTTTTGTGTGGGATGTTTGTTTGTTTGGAAACCCATAGGTTGGGATTAGTGTTTGTTTACCTATATGTATAAACTTGTAGTTCCTTGTGATTTTTATACATACCCCACCCATGTTGAGCACTGTCACAAACCAAATCTGGTCGCCTTCAAAATCGGAACCCGACCCGGTCCACGACAAGGCCCGAAGGGCATTCTCGATCCCCACAGGCTGGAACAAGTGCCCAGGTATCATAAAATTAAGTTCAGGAATGATTTACCCGAGTTTATAAACATTAAACCCCAAACAAACTCAATAAAACAAATCTGGATTTTTCAACTGAAAATCTCTTTTACAAAATTTCAGAACTAAATTACATAAGTTAAAACTATTTTTAAAGACCATTAAAAAGGTAAAAAACCAAATAAGTACATCCCAAGAACCTCCACATGGAAAGAGGCACCGCCCTCAATCTATCTCCACAACACCGCACCACGAACGACTGGTAAAAACCTGAACTATTGGCACAAAAGTTGTACCCAAACCCACGACAAAAAAATATCAGGTATACTAACACCAAAAGGTGTAAGTAGGGTGTGAGACGAAGCCTAGTAGGATAACACCACTAAGAGATTCCATGTTACAAACATTCAATGATGAAAAGCATGCAAGTTTTCAACAAATATTTAATTTCTAGTTAAAATTTCTAAAAGATGCAACTTGAAAAAAATAAGTTTTGTAGTGGGATAATGTACAGAATAAACACTTTTAAAATAAATTACGATGCTACTGAATTTTCCATCCAAATATACTGTATACTGATGGTGAGTATAAAGGATCTAATTGGCATAAGAAATAGGAAATAACCCCTAGGCACTAGCTATCTGTGGATCCCAGGTACCTCGTATCTCGGTGAGTGTAACCATCACAAATATCTGTTCTCATGTACAAGACAGTAGTATGGAACATACCCATAACCTAGTGATCCCCAATAATCATCATCATAGTTTAGTTAGATTTGTAAGCATCAATCTTGCTATGTGAAACTGAGGCCAAACCCCACAGATTCACTAGCATACTAATACATGTTCACCCACCTAGATACCCGGGGTTTATCCTTGTGCTCAAACAAGGTAAAAAATTCAAGAAATATAATTTTCACATGAAAATATCATTTACACATAAAAAATTCACCAAAAATCCCACATGTATACCACACAAGTAAAAAAAGTCCACTTTTCATTCAAATTGATTTTGAAACCTGACTCACACCAAAATAGCCCACAACACTTTTCACATTTCATTAACACTTCCACAAATCCATTAATTTTTTTTATAAACCCAATCCAAGATATTCCAACTCAGATAATATCCTAATCAAATGTTATATAATACCCTTTTCATAACCAAAATCCATTTTTCACATCACACTCACACAAAACATCCCACATCACATTCACATCTCTTACACACATTTGTAAATCCTTAAAACATTTTTTTAAAACATTTATAAGATGGAACACATCACAAAACAACCCCTATCACATTTAAAATGTACCGTTTCAGAATATATACACTCTAAAATAGTTTTCCAATATCGTTTCACCACTTACATAAATCATTAAATCATTCAAGTCTTCCATAAAACAATTCCAAAGAGTATACCCAATCTTTTCTCATAAAACCTATTTCAAAACCATATTTTGAAGGAAAAAAACATACCAAAACACTAACAAAGTATAATTTTCATCCCTAGAGACATTTATAAAACCAATTTCAAGTGTTATAAAATCACTTTGAATAATACCACGAAAGATACAAATGAAAACACCCATTTTCATAAAATGATCTCAAGAAGTATAACAAAGTTTTACACACCAAAACTATTAATAAAACCCCTTAAAATCCCACATGACACTAAGTAATTAACAAAACATAATTTTCATCCCATTTTAACAACTAATAAATCGATTTCAAATTTTATAAAACTACCACAAAAAATACCACATGTGTTACATTTGAAAAGTTTAAAACTTTAACAAAACTGCAATTATAAAATTAAATGCTTAACCAAATCCCTATTAAATGATTTTCATACCACACACAGCATATGGGAACATGAAAAACTAGTAAAACAAGCAAAATAACTCATCAATGAATAGTTAACCATGGAATCACCTACCGAAAGTGTCGAATCCCTCAAAACTTGGTGTGAAACATCAACTGCACAACTGCCGCACCATAAGGAAGATAAATCCAACCCTAGACCACAATATTTGACCAAAAAGGCACCAAATCAAACCCTAGGTTCTAACCCTAACTTCTGGAAATTTCATATCATAATGAAAAATGGAGGAAACCCTAAGGGAAAAGGACGAAACCAAGAAAGAATCACATACCTTGAAAAATATTGAACAAATCACCCCCAATACACTAGTATCTGAATTTAAAAACATCCAAAAATTCAACTTAGGTTATAATAAGTATTATTAGATCATGTAGGAACTGGAATGGGGGAAAAGAGTGAGAAATAAAGGAGTTATGAAATAATCAATTTACTTCTTCAAATCTGGGAGATTTGAGAAATTCATATAAGTTTCATCCCAATTCGTGATGCAACAGAGCTCCAAAGATGGGTCGGAGAGCATGGGAGCACACATTGGTTAAGTGGGCTCGGTTGAGTGTTGGAATCACTGAAAAAACGCAAAACTGAGGGAGATATTAATGAATTACAAATATATTTTTAATGTAGAAAATGAGTTTTCGGGCAGGCCCAATCCCTTAATTAAAAACCCAAATCCACCATGATTATGGATTCCTAAATGGTCCAAATTTATATGTTGGTGTTAATATATAAGGTCATGAAAATTTTTAATTTCAATAGATGAAATATGTTAAAAAATTAAGAATTTATAAAGGAATCAAAATTTATTTTTAAATCTTGAATTGAGCTCACGATTTGGCCAATTCATGAAAACTCACCCATTCCTCCATAAAATCTTGGTAAACCCCCAAAACAAAGCATGAATGAAAATTAAATGAAATTTTCCTTTAAAAATTATTCATGAATGTTATAATTCTCCCCACCATTAAGACTTTCTATCCCCATAAATCCACAGTAAGTCCAAATGCAAAAACCAAACCCAACCGATAAACCAAGACGTACTTCTCTGCCATGCTTCGCCCCCAAAGGCCAAAACACCTCCTGTGATCAATTAAAGAATAAATACTCTAAAAAAACCAATCTTACGCCACTTTCCTAAAACAATCAAGCACATTAAGTCTTTATCCCAAAAGAAAACTCCTCAAACCCAAGGCCCGAGCAATTTACCCAAACTAACAACAACATCGAACAAGGTTACACTTACCATGATATAACTAAACCATTAGGAATTCTCCAATCCCAATGTTTACCAAAGGAAGATGTAGGTAGTTAGATAGCTCCGAACAAGACTAACCAATTCCAATATAAGATCAAGGACAAAATTGAGTTATAGGTATGAGGAGACAAAAATGGGCTCCCCATTATAAGAGACAACTTAATTTTTTCCTGAGACAGAATCGAGACACTAACAGGGGGAGGCCCGAACAGAATCCCTAGTACAAGGGGTAGACTTCCATTAGAAATTTCCAAAACAACATACATGAGACCCATGGTGGGTATCCCCACCATAATAACCAACCATCTTAATTGACCAGCATGAGATAGCACAGAAAAACCCCAAAACTCAAAGAGTTGGGATGAATGCACGGTTAGTTCACACTGTTTGAGAAATTGTGTGCTAACCATGTGGATCCCTGTATCTTCATGGTTTTATAAGGCATTGTTACAACTCACCATGTGAAAAACATGCGCTTAATCTGTCTAGAAAAACATCAAACCTTTCTTTAAATACCCAGTTGAAACCAATGGGGGAAAGTATAAACTCAGGCTACAACATGGAAATGAGGTCCTCCCACCTCTACCACAAAACAATAACAACTTGAACAAAATGATTTCACCATATCTTTAAACACTTTCTATCATTCATAATGAGGATAAGACATTGTATAAGGGTTTGAATGACCCTAGGATTTCCCCAAACTATGTGCCATCTTGTCTATGGGACCTATGGCTGGTGCTCAAATGATTAAAGCATCTTTGACCACGTAGTTAGGATTTAGAAACCACCTGAACAGATCTTTTTCTTCTAGTGATACAAAAAAATACACCACAATCCCAGATATGTTTACCAAGAACAAACAAATTCCAAAATCTCTTTACCCTAACCCAATATTTCACTAAAACAAGGTCTTAGAAGATGCACACACATCACACATTGTTTCTTCAGGTGAGAAACAAAAGAAAGAAAGGATGCATATAAACACCTTCCTCTAAAATAGAGGATTTTCATGTTTTTCCAAGGGAGACATACTCCCAACATAATAGAGACTCTTAGAGGATTGCACAACCTTCACCTTTTTAATAAAATTATCACATGACATAACAAGGCTTCACCAAACATGACAATTATGACTGATAGAAACAATACATGGAACATGAACTAATGCCAAGTCCCTAAACAACACACAAGTCCAGAAAGTGGCCCCAATACCATCTCATGACCATATTCCAAAAACTGGTGGTTTAACATGAACTCCTACTTGAAATAAACTATAAAGAACCTAGAGGCCCTCTTAGACACCATCAAGACACTCATCCACACTAACAACCCCAAACCACTTCCACATTTGACGAATAAGGAAACTTAAGAAACTAACGTCTCTTTCAACCTTCCTCGATAACTCTCCCACTACAAGAGGATCCAAAAATAAAATAAAGTAATGGGTGTAGAATAAATCAATAAATATAGATAAAATATTCCTTGTATTTATCAACTAGAGAATTTTCGAACTGTGAAATAATTCGGGTTGTACTTCAGTTCTTTATTAACTCTTAATGGGGGCGTACCTTATCCAATGAGAAAACCCAAGGACCCAACCAAAATGGTCCATTGGTCAAAACATGCCACAAACCAGATCCAAACACATTAAGGGAACCACCCTGAAGGTGTCCTAAAACATATCTCATAGGAGACTACTAACCGGTCCTTCTACCCAGCTTACCGACCAAAAACAAACCCAAAACATGGTTTGAACAGGAGGGGTTCTTGGTTCAAAACATCCCACAAAATCAAAATTTTCCAAAAACACATAATATAACCCATATCAAACAATTCATTAGGACATCATGTTTTTCTTTAAAAAAATTTCTTTGAAAACAAACGGTTCAACGATTAGTGTATCCACCAATGGTACCCCATGGGTCCCACAGATGCGTGTTTCTGTGCCACACTAGGAACCCACCTCATATCCATCCCGGAACTCACCCAGTCATGCCATCAACCATCCATCATCCCATATAAACCCATGCATGTGGTCTCTCATAGAAATAAAAAATGTTAAAACAAATATTCTTTACACTTTTCAA
Source organism: Viscum album (assembly GCA_963277665.1). Lineage (NCBI taxonomy): Eukaryota > Viridiplantae > Streptophyta > Magnoliopsida > Santalales > Viscaceae > Viscum > Viscum album. The sequence goes on along the minus strand of OY728128.1, from coordinate 1,575,430,602 downwards.
AACCAAAATGGTTAACCGAAACATCCTTTTTCTCAAAACTGCAAACCATGAGATCAAAATCCCAATTCACATTTTACAAAACTTTTCATAAAGACCCAAACTATTAGAAAATAACTCACTTTAAAGTTATTCACAACAATTTGAAAACATCTCATCCCATTAAAAATCCTTTCAACAGTTTATACAACTATATTTGAAACACTTTTTTAAAACCAACTTTAACATTTTTCCTAGTTTCCAAAGAAGCGTAGACACACCATTTTCCTAATTAAAAAAGTAAAAATTCTGAAATTTTAGTTCCACCATTTAAAAATCAAACCCTTGCTTATTTATTTGAAAATAATTTCACAAAAACATTATGCTTCTTAAAACTATGTCATTTTTACTCTAAAACCAAACTTCCAAGTTTCAAAACTAAAAGACACAAGACCATGTGAGGGGGGACTAGCTTCGGTGGGTGACTTGGACATATGGTTTGTGGCCATAGTCTAATCACTTCACCATCACAAATATTGTTATAGGGAAATATCCAATGCTTCACATGGTTTTCCAGACCCTGTGAGCTCACTAAGACCATTACCCAACTCTCTTTTCATTTCCCCTAATAATCATCAAACCAAGAAAACCAAGGACTCAGATAAATCCCAATTTCCCATGGCGACTCGAATCCTGTCATGAGGTTTGGTGATCAAGAACACTACCCATAACTGAAATACCAAGTCCTGATGATCCTAACTCGAGACTATCCAAACTTTTTCCCAAATAACATGACCCAAAGAGTTAACCAGAACCTCCTCTAATACCATTTTGTCACGCACCAAATCTGGTTTCCATCAAAACTATAACCTGATCCAGCCCACGACAAGGCCCGAAGGGCGTTCCCAATCTCCATGGGATAAAACAAGATCTCGGGTATCATAAAATTATGTTTTGGAATAATATACCAAAGTTTATAAACATTAAACAACAAACAAACTCAATAAAACAAATCTGATTTTTTCAACTAAAACTCTCTTTTACAAAATTTCAAAACTGAATTACATAAGTTAAAACTATGTTTAAAGACCATTAAAAAGGTACAAAACCAAATAAGTACATCTCAGTAACCTTCACATGGAAAGAGACACCGCCCTCAAGCCATCTCCACAACACCGCATCACGAATGATCGATAAAAACCCGAACTGTTGGCGCAAAATTTGTACCCAAACCTGTGACAAAAAAATAACCAAGTATACTTACACCCAATGGTGTAAGTAGGGTGTGATATAAAGCTTAGTAGGATACCACCACTAGGAGATTCCATGTTAGAAAAATTCAAAGACAAAAAGCATACATGTTTTAAAAAACATGTAATTTCTAGTTACGATTTCTAAAATATGCAACTTGAAAACTTATTTTTTTTAATTTGAATATTTTAGAAATTGTAACTAGAAATTACATGTTTTTGAAAACTTGCATGATTTTTGTCTTTGAATGTTTTCCACATGGAATCTCTTAGTGGTGGTATCCTACTGGGCTTTGGCTCACACCATACTTACACCTTTGGGTACAAGTATACTTGGTTATTATGTTGTTACAGGTTTAGGTACAACTTTTATGCCAATAGTTCGGGTTTTTACCAGTCGTTCGTGATGCAGTGTTGTGGAGATGTCTTGAGGGTGGTGCCTCTTGACATGTGGAGGTTCTTGGGATGTATTTATTTGGTTTGTACCATTTTAATGGTCTTTAAACATAGTTTTAACTTATGTAATTGAGCTATGAAATTTTGTAAAAGATAATTTTAGTTGAAAAATCCAGATTTGTTTTATTGAATTTGTTTATTGTTTAATGTTAATAAACTTGGGTAAATCATTCCCAAACTTCATTTTATGATACTAGGGAACTTGTTCCAGCCCATGGGGATTGGGAACGCCCATCGGGCCTTATCGTGGGCCAGGTTGGGTGCTAGTTTTGATGGCGACCAGATTTGGTTCGTGACAAGCACTACATTCCCAACACCCCCATTATTATGGGAGAGGGGGTTTCCCAACATCCCAGTGGGGGGATGGATGGCTGGTTATTAGCTTCCTTGGTCCCTCTTCTATGCATTTATCTCCCAAGACTCTCTAGGTAAGCTTTAATGGCTTGAGTTTTATTACCAGATTTATGTTACTTATTGTGTGAGAGCTGTTTTGTTTCCTAGGAGTCTTAGGGATAAAGCCTAGGTGTTTTTGGGTGAGGTTTGTGGTGGTTGTGGCCTAGGTGTCTATGAGATGGATGTGATGTGTTTGTGATCTAGGTTAGTGTATTTAGGATGATATGAGGTTTGTGGAACAGTTTTGTGCAGCCGAGTTCTGATAATGGGGCTTGTGGAAGAGTGGTAGTGCTAATACATTCGCCAATAGGGATTATCGGTTGACCAGTGGAAAGTGGTGTGGGGTACCATATAATTATTTTGAATATATTATTACCTTACTTGAATTTCATTATTTGGTGAGTGCGCATTGGTGAGACTGGGGTGGTTAGTTTTCCTCGTTAGGTGCTTTTAAGGTTCTGTTGTTTTCTCACAGGGACATTAGTATGTTTTCCCCCACTTGTGCATGAGTGAAATTGGATTTACCTACTGAGTATAATTGTATGCTCTCCCTATGTATATAAAATTGTTTTTAGGGTTCCATTGAGATTACGCAGACCATGCCAGACCTTACTAGCTCAAATGTTGGGGAAGGTTTTTGTTTCACTACTTAGTTTTATTTTGGTAGTTACTTTGGACTTTTCTTTGTATTTCTAGTAGTTTTACTTTAAACATGCATGAGGGATATATTTTGGTTTATATATATATATATAACTGTGTGAGAGTGTGTCTGGGAGTTGTTTGAGGTTGATACATCTTGTCTCCATATCTTGGTTACTATAAAAAAGGCTAATGCATCCCATTTTTTGTGATATTTATATACACTTGTGGCTGGTCGCCACCTTAGGGCCTATTGTAGGTGGGAATTCGGGGGGTCATTATATCTCCTCCATCTTTATGAAAGAAGGTCTCGACATCTTATTATCCCTTTTTTCATCTTGAATAAGGTGGGCCATAACTGAATGATATCAGAGGTGATGGTTGAGAGACAGGATGTATTTTGGAGTTAGGAACAATGAGGATTTCAAGGTTTGGTAGGGAAACAATGTAGGGTGATCGTGGTGCAAGGCATATTCTAGGGAAGACTAGCTAGTACACCAAATTTAGGGCCCCCTGTGATCCGATTTAAGGAATATGAGCTTACCGAATGACCAAGTGAGGATACACTGATTTTGGGGTAGAGACCCTAGGAAAGTTACATGTATCAAGATCACTTTTGTTCTTTTTTTTGGGAATTTTTGGGAATTTAAAATAAATAATGAGTTAAAATGAAATATAAATAAATTCCATACTACTTGGACTTAGGCATTCCCTATTTTCCTTTCTGGTATGGTTCCCAGACATCACCCATGTGTGGTACGTGCATTGGTGGCTTGGCGGGCTGACCCTGTTGATTGATGGAGGGTTGAACGAGTGAAAGAGGATGACCAATGGCAGAATACCCTTGGTTCTTTCTAGTAAAAACTCTGGGAAAGTATGAGGGAGGTGTCTCAGACGTGGATATGGAGGGTTGGCTCGAGGAGATGGTGTTCACATTCAACTTGATCCAGGCTTCAGAAGAGTACTGGGTTCCCCTATCCATTATCATGATGAGGGTATCAGTGTGTTAGTGGTGGATGATTTACCTTGGGATAGGAAAGATACTGATGTTTCATGGGATGAATTTGAGAAGAAGTTTCAGGTGGAATTACTTTTTTTTAAGATGAAGGCTGAAAAGTGGTAGGAGCTACTCTACCTTTAGTAGGAGAGTATGTCAGTGATGTAATTGGGTATCAAGGTTATTTATCACCTTCAATTTTCTCTGGATCTCCTTCCAGATGAGGAGTCTCTCGAAAGATGGTCAGAGGATTAACTATGTCCTTCCCTCTAGTATGCAATTACTACCTTCACCCTATAGACATACTTAGATGTTTATTAGAAGGATGAGGTAGTGGAAAGGATGAACTCAAAAGGAGGTCTACCATGAGAGGGTATCCATCTGAGTTCTTAAATCTGGAAGAATATCAGTAGAAGGTCTCAAGCGTCAGGACCTTCTAGGTTTTGGCTGGAGGGGAGTCGACCTTAGCAGTTTCAGTTTTGACCTCCTGGTCCTCACCCTTTTCCCATGGGCTTGGGGCCGAGGTTTTTTTCTTGTGGACACCATGGGAACCTTTAGACTTAGTTCCCATTTCTAGATTGGTATGGTAGAGGTGGGAAGGTTCATCACCCGACTCAGTGGCAGTTGTTGGCCAGTCCATTTCAACTGCAGGGATAGTAAGCTCCTGATCCACCAAAGGGAGATAGAGTAGGAAGTGGATGACCTTAGGGAATTCCAAAGTGACCTCAAACCATGCATGTTTGGGGAACTGGTCGGTAGCAAAGGGGCTAGGGAGCTGAGCGTGGTCAGTTGCGTGACACAGATCCAATAGTTCCGGCATGTCTGGAGATTTTCTGAGGTAAGATAAGTTTTTTTAGTACTCTTACTTGACATTTGTTTTATTTGGGAGCTTCAAACTCCTTCATTTCACCTGGTATAGTCCACACTCTAGGACTAAACATAAATATACTTTCTATGCCCTTGGTGTAGAGTACACTATTCAGATGTCAGACCAACTTTTTTGATTTCTTCTAGTGATGTAGACTGATTTTGGGGATACATTAGTCTAGTGTAAATCTCTTTATTCTATAGATGAATCCCTATGGTTTTATCCCTGGCATAAAATGTTTGTACTTTGTGCGTGTTGTTATTGATTGCTTCTAGAGAAGAGTTATGTTTTCAGATGTGGGTTTCTAGCATGTTGCTTTCATTGTCGGGAAAATTTGTTCTATAGAAAGTCAAATTGTGGATCATTTCTTTTCCTTTTTAAAAGAACTATCAGTGGAATTGTTGGATGATAAGATATTGGAGGTATCGAGAGTTTTCCGGGAGTTCTTGGATGTTTTACCCAAGGGGATTGTGACTCTACCCCCTTGATGTGATGTTGAGTTTAAGATAGACTTACAACCGTGTGCTAGTATGATTTTGATGGATTCTTATCTGAAGGAACCTTCTGAGTTGTGGGAGTTGTGGGTTCAGATTGATGATCTGATGAGGAAGGGAATTATCCAGCCTAATGTATCTTTGTATGGTGCTCCAGTCTTGTTTATGAAGAACATAGATGGTGGTCTGAGGTTGTGTATAGACTATCAAAGGTTGAATTAGGTAATGGTCAATAATTGTCACCCTCTCCCTAGGATAGATGGTCTTTTCAACAAGATGAAAGGAGAAAGTTGGTTTTCCAAGATAGATCTATGACTTGGGTATCACCAGTTGAGGGTGAAGGAGGGTGACACATGAACACTACTTTTAAGTGTAGGTATGGGATCTTTGAGTTCATGGTTATTCTATTTAGTGTTAAAAATTCACCAGCCATGTTCATGGGGCTTATGAACACTATATTTCACTAGTTCATGGACCGGTTTATCATTGTACTCATCGATGGAATCCTGATCTACTCGAAGTCAGAGGAAGAGGACACCCAATATCTCAAGATTGTCCTAGAGGTTTTTCGACACCACCAGATCTAAAGAAAGCTACCAAAGTGAATGTTTTAGACATAATAGGTCTAATTACTTGGACATGTGGTGTTCCATAAGCTTGTAGTAGTGGACCTGTCAATGGTCGAGGCTGTGTTTTCTTGGGAAACACCAAGGAATATGGCAAAAGTTCACAGTTTTTTGGTATGGTAGGCTATTACGAGAGATTCATACTTAATTTATCTCAAATAACAACTTATTTGATGGGTTTGGCCATAAAAGTCTAGGGATTTGTGTGGAGTGAGCAGTTCCAGGTAGTGTTTGGACACCTAAAGGGGAAGTTGGTCAGTTCCCCAGTTCTCAGGTTTCCAGAGGAAGGAGTGATTTTTGAGTTCTTTTGCGATGCTTCTCATCTGGGCTTGGGGTGTGTGATGATGTAGTAATGGGGAGTGAATATCTTACAGGTATCAAAAGTTACATCCCCATGAGTTTAACAATTCCTCCAATGATCTGGAACTATTATTGGTCATGTTTTATATAATGTTTTAGACACATTTCCACATTGGGGATCACTTTTTGGTCACTAAGGATCATAAGAGTTTGAGGTACAACATTTCCTAGCAAGATATGAACTCATGACAGTGGAGATGGATGGAGTTTCCCTATGATTATGACATTGATATCTCCTACACCAACTGAAAGGGGAACGTCGTGGATGATTCCTTGAGAAGGAAATCACCGAATGGGATAGTTCGGGAATCTGTAGATGCTTGGAGGTAATGAAGAAGTTTGTTTCCATTCACTTAGATGTAGGAATGGATAACAGTAGAGGCTATCTATATAATATGATAGTATAGTATTATATTATTAAGAAAATGTGGAAGAGTCTTAGTGGGGTGACTCAAAGGTAGAGGTGATGTGCGATCATGTTGACCATGGTGATCCTTCATAGGTATGGTTGGAGGATGGTCAGAATCAGATGTTGTTTTGTGGGAAGTTGTTTGTACCAGTGGAGATGCATGAGGGAGTTATCTATGATATCTATATCTCACCCCTAGTTGTACACCCAGGAGTTTCCAAGATCTACCATGTCTTGAGATAACATTTTTTATGGTCTGGGGTAAAGAGGGAATTGGAAAAGTTTACGGTAAAGTGCCTAGTATGTTAGTAAGTAAAGGTTGAGCACCATGTTCCCAGTGGTTTGTTTCAACCCTTAGATATCCCTAAGTGGAAGTGGGATGAAATATCAATTGATTTCATCATAGGATTACCCATGGATTAGAGAGGGTGCGATGAAATCTAGGTAGTAGTCGATCGGTTTTGAAGAAATCTCCTCACTTCATAGTGATTAAGGAGTCAAGCATAGTGGATGCCTTAGCATAGAGGCATATGGATTAGGTAGTATAGATACATGAGGTTATGAGATAAATAATATTATATTGGTATATACATTTTACCTCACAAGCCTAGTGGGGATTACAGCATGCCTTTGGCACTCAGTTACACCTTTGCACTGCTTCCCACCCTCAAAAGGATGGGCAGATGGAGCGAACCATTCAAATGTTTGAGGATATGTTGTAGGCATATATTATGGAATTTGGAGGGTCTTGGGTATGACATTTTACTTTGTTAGAGTTTTCTTATAATAATATCTATCACTATACCATTATCATGGAACCGTTCCAAGCCTTGTACGGGAGGTCGTGTCGTTCACCCTTTTTCTCGATGGGGGTTGGAGAGATAGCTATTTTTGGTTCAGAGGTAGTGTAGAGAAAAATAGAGAAGGTTCATCTCGTACATGAGAGGATTAAGGCATCACATGAGCATCATAAGTTTTTTGTGAATCATAGGATGAGAACCTTGGATTTTAAGGTTGGAGACTACATGTTCTTGAAGGTTTCCCCTCGATGCGGGCATCGAAGGTTCAATAGGGGGAGCAAGCACTCTCCCAGGTTCATCAGACCATTTGGGGTGTTCGGATGAGTTGGGAAGGTGTAATACCATCACTCACTACCATCACAGTTGGAGAGAAACCATGATGTCGTCCACATATCCCATCTTCTTTGGTATCTATGTGGTGACTCCCACATCATTGACTAGGGAGGCTTTGATATTGAGGATGTCAAACCGTTCATGGAAAGGAAAGTAGAGATTCAGGATCATTATGAGAAGGTGTTTCATGGACAGACTATTTCCCTTGGACTATGTGTAGTAGAGGCATTATGGTCTCAATGAGAGTAATTAGGAGCGAGAGAAGATGATGCATGCCAAATACCCAGAGCTGTTTTGAGTTTTACTTTTATTCTTTGCTTTATGAGGTAATGCTTGAACCATGTTTTCTATAGGATAAGTTGTTTCCCCTATTCTCTAATGTGTGGAAAAGAGTCCTGGAATGTGGAGAGGGGAGGACATGATCCCAAATCAAGACACATTATTTCTGATGTGATTAAACCTGTGTGAGTGAGTTAGTACTTCCCAAATGGATAGTATCTTGACATGGAGGAAGAAATTCCCTAATCCCTATGTCCATACAGTATAACCTTTTGTGTTTATGTGGTTGTTTGGGGTAGTAGATTTCAGGATAAGTGTTCTTGGATTTCAAGGTTTCACTTCATCATTCGAACAACATAGGGTGGTTTATCCATGAGAGGTATCTTACAGGTGGTTGTTTGGACCCCTATTTCTTCTGGGTTTGGTTCTAAATTTTTGTGGGTGAGAATAGTTTGAGCGGTATCTTATGTAATGGTATGGACCTCTCCAGTCCATTACTTTGAAAAAAATCTAGTGTTGGAGGTGTTATGGGGAGTCCCAGTGACTCATTCCAGGAGTTTTCCAGTTTATAGTTTTCCAACAATGACTCATCAAACTGTGGATCATCATACCTCACTGAATAGTTGCTCAATGAATGGTGACTCACTGAATGGTGACTCACTGAATGGTGACTCACTGAACGGTGGCTCACCAAACAATTTCTCACCTAATGGTTGCTCATCAAAATTTCTCTCACCTAAAGGTCACTCACCAAATCTTTGCTCATCGTACAATGACTCATTGAACGGTAGCTCACGAACGGAGACTCATCGAACAATGAATCTCCCAATGGTGAGTAATGTTTTGGAATTTTCCAATCCTTCCTCTTACATTAGTTGATGTAGATCATGTTTAAATCCATGTTTGAGGGTGATTTGAAGGATGTGAATATTATATTTAATATCCTAACCCCCTAGAACTGGAAATGGCCAAACTGCATGATCAAACAACGATCTGAATTTTAAGCACTTTGAAATCATCTCCTTGATTTTAGGATCTGGCGTTTTCTTAAGCCAAGACGCTCTCTTCCTTGAAACCTTATGTTCCCTATTGGTGAACCTACAAGCTTTCTTCCCCAAGGAGTCACATGCCTATATTGTAGCACCCTATTCAATTTTCTCTTGGTGTCCTTCCTACTACTTGTGTGACCCTCTGTTTGGAACAAGGAAGAATCATTGGTCGCCTATTATTCCATGTAGATATTTCTTTCATCTCTCCTTTCTTGTGTATCATGTGGGGTGGGTGTAATGATGCCTCTTTTGTGAAAACCGCCGAATCTGAACATTAATGAAGAGATAAATGGGGAATAAAATGATAGCAAAGATAATCCAAATATTATGATAATGGGCTGGGAATGTTTTGATGATTTTTTTGTGTTATATTTTATCTTTGATTCATAATATCAACTGTATGGTCTGTAAGCCTTCAAAAAATTATGGTCATTTGTGGCCTTTGTTTGCACACTTACAATAGCTTATGAATAATTTCTATAAATATCAATATAATTAATCATATATACCTAGTTAAACAAAAAGGGTTCCCTAGGTTCAAACTTGTTTTATGATCACCCATATTTATCAAAGTGGAAATAAAGAGCAATTGCTACTAAATCTAGATACACCTTACTATTTGGAGTGGCTATGTGCTATGCATGCTTTTGTTCAACCTTATGTTTGTGCTGGTCATGTTGTGTTATGGCTGGGAGCATGGCTATGAGTATTGGGTTGTAAGGGTGGTTTGATGGAATATTAGGTTAATATATTTATTGATTGTGGAATGGATGAACTTGTAGAGTAGTTGGAATACACCCGGTTTGCGTTATGGTTGTGGAACAATTTTGTGTAGTGGGACTGCAATCTGGTTGTGTGTTGTATGTGTTGTTGAATATGTTAGATATAGATGTGGTTGGTAGTTTCCCAATTAGTGTTGGAATGAAATAATTGAAATTATTTATAAAGAATGATAACTGTTTAAATGGATGAGGTGGGTTTACGTTTTGGATATGGTTGTGCATATAGGGGTAACAGTATGGGAAGTTTTGTGTGGGATGGTTGTTTGTTTGGAAACCCATAGGTTGCGATGAGCATTTATTTACCTATATGCATAATATTTTAGTTCCTTTTGATTTCTATACACACCCCATATATGTTGAGAACTACGTGCCTAACACCCCCATTGTTATAGGGGAGGGTATTTCCCAACATCCCGATGGGAGGATGGATGGATGGGTTTTTCCCCTCTACTCCCACTTCTAGGAATTTATCACCCAAGACTCTTCATGAAGGCTGTAATATCTTGAGGTTTATTACCAGATTTATATTAATCATTGTGTGAGAGGTGGTTTGTTTCCCAAGTGTCTTCATGATGAGGCACTGGCGTTTTCAGGCGAGACATGTGGTGGTTGTGTCCTAGTTGTCTGCGGGTAGGATGTGATGTGTTTGTGGCCCAGGTGAGTGCAGGTAGGAAGGGATGAGGTTTGTGGACCATGTTTGTGTAGGTAGGTTTTGATTGTGGGGATTGTGGGAGAGTTATATGGCTTGGAGGTTCACCATTAGGGATCGACAGTTAACTATTGGGAAGTGGTGTGGGGTACCTTATCATCAATGTGATTATATTATTACCTTACCTGACCTGTGTTATTTGATGAGTGTTTCATGTTGAGACTGGGGCAGTTATTATTCCTTGTTAGGGGCTTTGGAGGTTCTACTATTTTCTCATAGGGGAATTAGTATGTCTCCCCCACTTGTGCACGAGTGACTTTTTCTTAACCTACTGTGAATACTTCTATGCTCACCCTACATATATAAAACTATTTTTTGGTTTATAGAGATATTACACGGACTGTACTAGACCTTACTAGCATAGACGTTGGGGATGGTTGTTGTATTGCTACTTAATTTTATTTTGGTACTTACTTTGAAGTTTTCCTTCTATTTCTAGTAGATTTACTTTATACATTCATGCGGGACAGATTTTGGTTTCTTTAAATATATGTACCTGAGAGTTTTTTAGGTTTGATACATCTTATCTTTCAATCTTGGTTACTATAAAAAAGGGTAATTCCTCCCTTTTTTGTGATATTTATATACCCATAGTGATGGTCTCCACCTTGAGGCCTATTGGAGGTGGGACTTAGGGGGTCATTATCTCTCCTTCATCTTGATGAAGGAAGGTCTATGCATTTTTCTATCCTTTCCCTCATCTTAAAGAAGGTGGGTCATGACACATAGGGATACTCAGGTGTATTTGACCATGTATGGTGGTCCGGGCTTCAAGATCTAGATCCAGGCCCTCTCAGCATTTCTTTTGGGACATCTTTTCTATTTTGTTGTGTATTTTTTCCATTATATTTTTTTATTTATGTTTTTTTATACTTTGTATTCCCTAGAGGTTATTACATGCATGGTCTATACTCTAGATGTCATAATCTTTTATTATTATTCCTCTTCACATCATCTTGGATATTGTTGGATTCATGCATACATGTACTTTAGGAAAATGCATCTCAATTTTTTTATTTCATTTGGAACTTATCTCCATTCCCATTCCTATGGAGGCAAGCTTCATGTAGTTTTGGATTAGTCTTACACCGAATAGGCGGGCCTTGGTGGGTCGCGTGGTAACATATTTGTATCAAATGTGGTTTGACCTTAGGATGATTTTTGGAATTTCTCCCCTTATGAGGTTTGGTTGGGAACTTTTTTCAATGGTGTTTAAGTGTCTTGAGTGATTCTTTCAGGCCAATAAACCTAGTGTTTGTGTAGCAACCAATGTATCTATACAACAAGACTCTGACTACCTGCTTGTCGACTCAGCATACTATGACATCAATTGTAGAGAAAAATGAAAAATGAATCATATAGGATTAAGTATTTTTAATTTCCTTGTTAAATGAGATCCCCATATATATAAATTCTCATCTAACCATGGTACATCCTAATTAAATTTTTAGGATGCCTCCACAAATATTGCTAGCCAGGTTACCGAATCAGGGACATGACAACGAACCGATGAGTGATGATGCCTCTATTTAGTGGTCATCACATGAGATCTTTCATCTCGGAAGGTAGGTAGGACAACCCCCATCTATCAAGTAGTAAGTTATAATGGAAGAACAAGATAAGGATGTGTGTTTTATTAGCACTCTCCGAATGTTCCAGTGCGAGCGGCCACTGAGCTTCCATAGTGAACCAGATCCCTAGACAACAGAATATTGGATTGATTTGGGGATCTAAGTTTTTAGTATTTTGTATACACTGAATAATCATATTTCTATATTGGCAACCAGCCTTTTCCATGAAGTAGTTGAAATATGGTGGAGCCTAGTCACACAGATGCATGATGAGTCATCACTCTCATGATCCTACTTCTAGAAATTGTTTTGCGAGGAATATAATCCCTAAATATTTCACTCCATATGAATTCAAAAGGTAATGGAGTTGGAGAATGGGTGGATGATAGTTTCTGATTATGTTTTGAAGTTTTCTATCCTAACATTGTACTCACTCGACATGATTTGGGATGGTTACTTCTCTACACAGAAGTTCAAGAAGGTTATCTGCATATACATTCATGCTGGTGTGGTAACCATGTGCATTACCACATATGTTGGAGTGATAGATTAGGAATTGGGGATATAGATCTTCCTATCTGAGTGACACCATACTTTTGTAGTTAGTAGTGGGCATCATAGGGCTAAGTCATCTACAAAAGCTAGAAAGTGACAGTCAATAGTGTCCAGGAATAGCAGATCTTCTCATCACTGGAATCAGTCACATGGTCATGAAGCCAAGGGACCACATAGAGGAATAGAGTAGCATGGAGAGGGGTTTTCTATACATGGTATAGGAAAGGTCACATGGAACTTGATTTCCTGACCTGATGTGTTGAGGAGGGAAGATAGATAGTGGATGGACCGCCAGGGAAGAAGCAACATTATAATCATGGTCCTACTAAGTGTGACCAAGGCGGCTCTATGGAGTACGATCTGGAAAAGGAGAAGGTGTGGATCCCAGAGGAGGAGATACAGTGGTGTATAATAAATATATGTTTTCAAATTTTACAATTATTTAAATAAATAAATATTTATTTATAATTATAACTATAAATAAATAAATATTTATTTATAATTATAAATCTTATAATAATAAATAAATATTTATTTATTTATAGTTATAATTATCTATGAATACATATTTATTTAAATAATTAGAAAATTATAATAATATATTTTTTATATTTATAATTTTATAAATATATATAATTAGTATATTTATTATATTTATAATTTTATAAATTTATATAATTTATATATTTATTATATATAATCACAAATATAATAAATATATTTATTATAATTTAATAGTTATTTAAATTAATATATATTTATCTAAAATTATACCTATAAAAAATATATTTATTTAAATAATTATAAAATGATAACAAATATATATTTATTATATTTATATTTTTATAAATAAATATTAAATATATTTATTAAAATTTTATAATTATTTAAATACATCTATAATTATTTATAATTATAAATATTAATATATTTATTATATTTATTATAATTTTATAATTATAAATAAAAATTTATTAATTTGAAATATTAATTTTTTTATAATTATATATATTTATATAAATATATACAAATATTTATAAATATATTTATTATATATATATATATATATATTCATAAATAAATAAATAGTTTTTTATAGTTATAATTACAAATATATATATATATATATATTAATTAGATATATAATTTTATAAATGTACATAATAATATAAAAAAATTATTAATATTATATTTTTATTATTTCTTTTTTAGCACTGATAATGATAGCCCTTTATGAGTGCTAAAAACACTAATAATACTTCTGCTCGTTGACATTACAATTTTAGTACTGATAAAGACACATTTTATCAGCATTTTTTAGCGCTAATAAAGTTGAATGTTTATTAGGGATGTTTTGAATACGCTGATAAATGTCTTCCCTAGTGTTATAAAAATATCCCTAATAGGATCACTTTCAATCATGACTTGAAGCTGTCATGGATCTGTAGTGTTGTTATCTTCTCTCCTTGCCTTTGCCTTCACTACCGTCGTCGCTCCCTGATGTAGTTGCTTCATGCCCTGTCATTGTCTCTCGCTACCACCTTCACTCATTGCTGTTGTTTATCCATACCTCCTTCACTCCTTGTTTTCATCGCTACCTGTTCAACCGTCGTTTCTCCCTACCACTCAAAGGTATGATATTTTTTATTCTACTCTTTAATTGATTCTTCCATCTAAATATTTTCATGGTGGGTTGAACATTTGAGACCTAGAGATGCATGTGAAGGTAGCTAGGTGTTTCTATTTTGGTTCTCTGATAGATGATGTACTTTGCTATTTTTTATGTTACTTTTCTATATGGTTGATGTGTTTGGTAGAAGAATATTTGTTTTATTAGGTGTTTTAGGGAACTATTTTTTTTCTTGGTGGCGTTTCTTTGAAAGAGAGAGTGTGTCCATGTTGTAGACCCACCCTTTCATATTATGTATAAATTATGGGGAGACCCTAATAGGTATCAACATTCAAGAGGCCTTGTGTCCACTATTAATTCAATGAATCTCTCTTAGAGATGTTGGATTTTTTAGGATGCCCTTTTTTGGTCTTGATGAATAGTTTTATTATTGGTCTCTCATATCAATATATATTCTTGTCACAAATAATACTCACATTTTCTCAATGCATTAATGTTTTAAAGTGATTGGTCATCTTCCATCCTTTGGCAATGGATTGCTAGGGGAGGAATGTGTTGTGGTGGTGAGTCTGTAACATTTTTTGTTCCCATATTTAAATATTTTATATAATTTTAAATAATTTTAAGTTATATTACTTTATGGTATTTTTTAATACTCAAAGTTTTAATAGATTAATGTTTCTATGGGTTAAATAGTTAGAAAGAATAGTTTGATAAACTATGTGAAAACCATTATTATATTCAATAGCCATATTTTCTATTATGAAAGGGGTTTTCAAATAATATATATTTCTTTAAAATATATATTCTTTTACAAATTATATATAATTTCATACTTCTATATATGTATATAATTTTATATTCTGATATAAATATATATACATTTTTAATTTATACTTTTAAACCAGTATAATTTTTTTCAATTTATCAATAGTTTAATACTTTCATACATTCATAAAATTTATTTATATAAATTATAATTTCATAATTTTTTAATTTTTTAATATGATTATTATTTTTTCACATAATTCATTGGGAATATTAAGATTTATTTTATCATATGAAATATTTTTTAAAAATCATAATAGATAGATTGATATTTGGAATTAGGCTTGATTGATTCATTTTGAAGTGATGTCTCAACCTCTAATTTTTTTGTTCTAGTGTTAGGAATGGGCGTAGACTCTATGTTCATGATTTATCTTAAGTTTTTAGTGATCATTGATCCCAAAAAATAACCAAAGGTGTTATATTCAATAGATTAAAGACAAGAATACAAATTTCCCTAATGTTAATAAATTAAATCAATTTCTTCTTGTCTTAAACATACTTTAATAATTCATTGATATTTCCCAAGGACACATTAAAATTTTGGAAACCAATTCACATCATGAAAATTCTCATCGTCATAACTAATTTGAGATATTGGATTATAGATGTTGATATCAGGGCTCATCTTTTCAAAGGATTTTATATTTCTTTTCCTAAATCATATGACTGAGTTGATTGTTTCTTGGAAGGGATGACCAAGAATGATGGGGGTTTTCATCTAACTAGATTCCCCCTTTAAGGATAGGGCAAGGATGAACTAAGTGTTATTTGGTTCTTTACTAGTTTTAATTCTTTTAATTAAAATTTTAGTTTTGAAACATCATAATTAATTTTCTCTATTTGATTACATTATTTCTCAATTAATGGTTATGGGATAAATAGTATGGGAAATTAATATGGTTGATTTATCTCAAGAGGATTTTTAATTTGTTGGATGGTCATTGTACCTTAGATTATTTTTTTAACTTTTAAGCATTGACCACCAGTGGATTAACTCTTTTATTAAATTCAATTACCCATTTCCTTCAAATAATGATGAAATTATTTGAAATATTAAAATGTTAGGTTGGCCTTATTTTAAAGGCCCCTTTTGTGTATTTATTTTATTAAATATTAATATTACCTTGTCAAATATGATGGATATGAATAGATAATAGATGGATTCAAATAATATTTATTGATGAAAGGGTTCTATTAATTTGATCATTTAGCTATGTAGCATGAGTGGGGTTTCTTTAGGATTTTCTAAATGGTTTGAAAATTGTGTTTCATTAAAGATAAGGGTAGATATCAAAAGTCTCACAGGGTACACCTAGATTTTTTATATTAACCATAAAATCAAGATCGATTGTTTCTTGAATGGACTAATATCGAATAATTTTATAATTATATACTTTCATAAATATTACTTTTATATATTATAATTTTATACCATTATAAATTTGTAAAAATTTATACTTCTATAAATTATGTATACTTTTATAACATATATGTACTTTTATGTACTTTTATATATTTATATACATTCATAAATTATATATAATTTTATACTTATATATACTTCTATAATTTTATATATTAATATAAATATATATAAAATTTTAATTTTTTCTTTTATACCTATATTTTTTTCAAGTTATCAATAGGTTAATACATTTATACTTTTATAAATTCAATTTTAGTGTTGTAAATATTTTTTAAAATATAATAATTTTTTTTATTTTTGAAACCAATATTATATTAAATAACCATATTTTCTATTATGAAAAGGGTTTCCAAATAATATTTCTTTTTTCATTATTACATTCAATAACCATATATCATTAGTTTTTATAATGTAAATGTGATTTTATACTTCATTTATAATCATAAAAATGGGATTTTATCTTTAAAAATATTAAGTGAAAATAGATTTAAAAATTGAAATCTCCTCCATTATTTTTATAAATTTATTTCAATGAGTTTTTGTTTTTGATCATGTAGGATGATAAACCGTTTTTCAATATTTCCATCATCTGTCAAGAAATTAATGAGATCCATCTTCAATTGAACATCTTTTGTGTATTTATTTTGTTAGATATTAATATTACCAAATCAAATATTATGGAAATGAATAGAGAATAGATGGATGTCAATCGTATGAGAAAAGAGTATAAATATGGGGTGAAAGAGTTCATAAATATTGAAAAAGATCATGCATATGACCCTTCTCAAATCCTTTTTTCATCTTTATGTTGTTGTTATTCAAGACTAATTAGTCCATAGGTGTTGGAAGAACACTTGATCTGACACAGAATTTATTGAAGTTATAAATGTTGGAATAGAGAAGGGGAAAATGTGAATGTAGCTAGTGACTGGTATAACACTGTGTTTTATGGATCATCTAATATGATTAAAATTGTATAAAATGGAGAACACCTTATCAAGGATGTGATTACAAGTGTTAATGATGATGAAGATCATATTTAGGAAATGACAAAAGAAGTAGGAGATAAACTTCATGATTGTCTAAAATTGATTGATAAGTTATAGAGTTGTGCACATATTCAATTGTATATTGTTTTCCCTAAATATATTTCATTTTCATCCACAGTAAAGCTGTATAATTTGAAATTAGACAATGGATAGAGGGAAACCAATTTTATTGAATTACTTAATCTCTTTAATGATATGATCCTATAAGATAATGAGCTCCCTAGAAAAACATATGATGCTAAACAAATGCTATGTTTGATGGTTATGATCTCTGAAAGAATACATGCCCACCAAAATTATTGTATATTATTTCACAAGTACCAAAGATCACTTAATGAATGCCCAAAGTGTGGTGATACTCGATGCAAGAAAAATGAATCGGGTCATATAAAAATTTTATGGAACTTTCTAATAATTCAAAGGTTTAGGTGCCTATATAGAAGTGAGGTGACTACAAGGTAATTAACATGTCACAAAAATGATAGAAATAAATATGGGAAACAATTTCACCTGACAGACTCTCCTCAGTGGAAAAGAATCAGTCATGAGTATCTTTGATTTGGAAACAAGTCGAGAAACCTTTGACTTGAATTATCTACATATGGGGTCAATATATTTGGTTTTTAAAGTAGCACACCCAATACATGGCCTTTTATGTTAAAAATTATAATTTTCCACTGTGGGTATGTTGGAAATGAAAATTCATCATGTTATATATTATTATATTAGGACCAAAAAAACCAGGTAATTATATTTATTTTTATTAAGATCTATTGATCAACGATTTGAAATTATTGTGAGATTTAGGTGTTATGTTGTATGATGCTCATAGAAATGAAGATTTCACATTGAGATCCATGTTGTATGGGATGATAAATGACTTTACTACTTATGTAATTTTTTTAGGATATATAATTAATGAAACTAAAGGGTGTCTTATTTTTGAACAAGGTTTATAATAAATTAGGTTGAAACATTCATCAAAGATTGTGTTTATATGATAGTGTAGATTTCTAACCCAAAGATATAAGTACCAATATTAAACGAAACCATTCGATATAAGTTTAGAATAATTTACAACACCATATCTACTAACTAGTGACAAACTACTTGTGAAATTAAAAGATTTGAACACTAATTTTGGTTAACCATTTTCAAAAACCTTTTGAAAACCTATTATAAAAAAGGATCATTTTTTAATTACCATATTGGAATTGTCTGTACATCATAAATTTTCTTGATGTTATGAATGTTAAAAAAATGTATGAGATATTGTAATTGGAATTTTACTAAATTAACCAAGAAAAACCAAGGATGGATTTAAGGCTATGTTGGACATGGTTGACATGGGAATCCAGGAAGAGTTGGCACAAATAAAGGGTGAAAATTGAACTTTTCTACCTCCAGCTGCTTACGCACTTTTTAGGTAGTAGAGATATTATTATGGTAACTTCATGAAGGATGTAAAGGATCTAGAGGGGAATTTATCAAATATCAAGAATATCATTTCAATGAAGGACTTAAAGTTAAAGTGATTTAAATCACATGAATACTATGTTTTGATTCAATATATATTTCCTTTATATCGACGTTTCATTTTATCAAGAATGGAATTCATTAAATAACCAAATTCTGTATCATTTTCAATGATATATGTAGAAAAGTTATAGACCAAGTGAAATTTTTGACTATGGAAAAGGAAATTGATTTCATATTATTTGAATTGGAAATATTCTTTTTACCAGCATTATTTGATATGATGGTTCACTTGATGGTTTAATTAGTGTGAGCGATTCGACTATGTGTTATTGTAAACTATAGATGGATGTACCCCACCGAATGGTAAATGAATATTTTGAAAGAGTATCAAAAATAAATTTTTTCCTTATGGTTGTATTTTTAAGCAATATATTGTTGAGTAAGCCATTAAATTTTGTACCGATTACGTATCTTGTGTGGAAATAATTGGCCTATATGAATCTCATCACACAGAGTGGCTTGTGGGTGAATTTCTAGAATAGATGTTGTCACAATCAATATTAAATATCATGAGCATGCCCATATTTATGTTTCTCATAATAGTTTAGATGTTTCCCAATATATTGAAACCTATTAATAAATTCCTAAGCATTTGAATCCCTCGAGGGATAAAATGTGGATATCAAATACACATAATCAATAGTCTATAGAATAGTTTTGAGACCATATTTCTAAATACTCAGATGAAATTTAGGATTCAATTTCAAAACTAATTTTATGGCTATCCATAGGACCAAGTGTGTATGTATTATCCTACGATGGTTATCAAATTAATAGTTATATGTTCTATAAAAATGAACATGATGAAGATAGTACCATGAAAAATAGTGGAGTTACAATTGTGAATGAAGGGATGAATTTTTCTGGTACTAAGGATAGAAATATAATTTATTCAAATATCTCATACTTTGGCATCATCAAAAATATATGGGACTTGGATTATACAACATTCCAAGTACTGATTTTTTAATTCAAGTTAGATGATAACATAATTTTTGTTAAAATAGATGAATTAGGATTTGTGAAAGTGGATCTAAATAAGGAAAGGTACAAAGAAAAATCGTTTATAATGTAATCATAGGTAGTACAAGTATTTTATGTGCAAGATCCCACAAACTGAAAGTGGACAATTTTTCTATTATCGACCCAACCCACATAATGGTCTGATGAAAATTCAACTCCAGGTGACCACTTAATTGGGTTGTCGTAATCATTTTTTAGTGGTCCAAATGTAGATGTGGTTTTTTAAGTCACATGACACTACAATGAAGGGATTTGGATACTCAATATAAGGGTCAAATCCCTTAAGCCTTAAAAAAGATAATTCAATAATCAGGTTATATGTTTTTGTAATATAAATTGTGTTACCTCATGTTATTATTTATTCACTGACTAATTTATTTAATCTAAATTAAATGTTAAACCACTTTTGTAGATAATTTATACTGCACATGTTGGTGCTCTTAGTTCTAAGGAACAATAGGAATCTTAACTTGCTACTAAACTGAGTTCATAGAAACAATGACCTTATGCACTTGATGGTTCTATGAATATAGAGGAACAATAGGTCTCTAAACATGTTGCTACTCTCAGTGCAGAGGAACAATGACCTTATTTATTTTCTAGTGCTCCCATTCCTAAGGAAAAATAGGTTTCTCAACCTAATACTACTCCCAGTTTAGAGGTACAATGATCTTCTGCACAAGAAGATGCTAGTGATCTATAGGAACAACATATTGATGATGTTTAATCTGAGGAAGTGGTAGGCGTTGAAGGACAGATGTTGTAGAAAAATAGGAGCACCATAGTTTGACTGTGTTAGCAAAAATAGTTAAGGTGAAAAGAAAAGGCATAAAATTTTAGGTTAGATGGAATACATGGGTCCATCATGTTAACCCCTATAAAATAATGTTCAGTAGTTACATTGGGATCATCACTCTGTAATAAATGTCTATTGATATATATTTATGGAATCATTGTAACACCCTGAAATTTTATGAGAAAGATTATTTTTAATTTCTTTTATGTCTTGTGTTGTATGCTACACAATGATTATCTTACACTATACGCAACACAGTACTAGCTTGTAGTATACACAAACACTATTCTTGTCCTGAGTTGCATGCAAGAGTGACCTTCCTCGATAGTTTGTGTTGTACGCAATACTGAGTTTTACTAAACAATGATTTATTTTTATAATATTATTATGAAATAGCCGTTATGAATAGTAGTAACTACATTTTTAATTTTATGAAATTATAATTCATCTTACACATATTATAGAAATTGGTATGAGAACAAAATAAATTTGTCAGGTAAAATAAGTATTTTTCAAAAAATACAGTTTTACCACCTTTTGATGGAGCACCCACATTAAATCTAGTTTTTTATATGTTTATATATTCAATTTTACAAATAAAACTTCTTCCTTGGACTCAGGATATAAAAATTTAATTCGTATATATTTTTGAGATTATTCTGATAACCTTCATATTTTGATGAATAGTAAAAAAAGGCTAAATTTTAATTAAAAAAAACTTTTTTCATTGAGATAATTAATATGTTTAAATTATAATACTGAATGGTTTTATATTATAAATAGAATATTTTTTTACCTTTTAATATAATATAAGTCATTATCATTAATTTTACATTGAATTCATAGGTAAAAACATTTCAATCTTTCGCAACGTTTTAAATTTTAAAACCCATTTTCTCAACAGCAGGATTAATTTTAAATTAATTACTAAAACTTTTATGTTTTTTATTTTGAAACATGTATTGAATATTTTTGTTCATTTGGTATAAATTATGTTAATAGGTTACCTTTATTTTTTTGATATTATGAATAGTAAGTACGATAATTTTTATTTACTACAATTAAAGGTAAATTGGGTAATTAAGGGTAAAAATAAGATTATAAAATTACCCTAACACCTGTAAAAATTCTATTGGATGAATAAAAGTAGACCCATATCACCTAAGTATCATAATAGATTCTTTTTATGGACTTTTGACCATGACAATTATATAATTATTATTAAAACCAAAGAAAGTGACAACATGTCACTCTCTTATATCTTATAAGTATAATAATTTTACTTTAGTGATAAAATTCATAAAACATCTAACATTAATAGTCTCTAGAAATATAATAAAAGTATCTACATCATTAGAATTTACTTAAAATTTTTAGGTATTAAATAATTATCATTAATGATGACACAATAGTGATATAGAAATTATTTTATTGATTGAAATATCGAATAAATGGTTTTAAAAATATTAAAATAAATACTATATTAATTAATTAATGTTCTCCAAAAATTTTATAGATGAATATTGAATATTAAGATTCTATTAAAAATTTTGGTTCAAATATATCCTCTGGGTGGAATTTATTTAAATTCAAATAAATGAATAGTGTCAAAATTGACACTATTATTGTTTTATAAAAATAACATATTATAATTTTTTTTTAAAAAAGAAAATTTAAAAAAATTATAAATTGAAATTTATATGGTTGAAAATGTCATAAATTATAAAATTATGGAAAATTCACAACAAAAAAGTAATTATTTATAACAATTTAAAATTTAGAATATTATTACCACAAAAAAATTAAATAGATTAAATAAGGATAAGTCAAGTTGATAAGGTTTAAAATAAATTTCCAACATGTCTAAATTTTATTGGATGATGATATTAAAACCGTATCTCATATAATATTTGGATTTGAGTCATTCTGGAAGTTTTTAAGTGGGGTTTGAATTTATATTAAATAAATATTTTTGAGGTTTCCAAAGGTGCCCCTCTCCTCCCTTATAAAAGGGCACCTCCCCCCTCTCCTCTTCACAAAAATTTGAGCCTTCAATCTAAGAAAACCCCTGACCATTTCACTTCTACACTTCCATAGAAACCTACTAGAGGATCTGGTCTTGTTCAAACACCAACTTTAGTGCCCTAAGAGGATGTTAAGAGAAGGCACCTCGAAGAAGAGGAAATCTCTTATACCAATTCTTTCAAGTTTATTTATTCTTATACTTCCTATTATTTAGTTGTTTCATTATAAAGTAATAACATCAGTATAAATAATATACTGATATGTTATTTTAAATATGAAACATCCCCATTTCACCTTCTATCTATCCTATGGAAAATGAAATCACCGCGCGTGCGTACGTACGGAATACCATCTCCACAGCGTGGTGTAATCTGTTTTTCCACCACCACCTTAAATGGATGAGTATAATGGTGTAAAAAATAACTATATATGGTTATTATATTATAATACTGATTCTTAGATATTATATCATCCACTCCAATTCAATTCAATAATTATGGTAATGATATTACTGCTCTTGCGTACGTACGGATTACCGTCTCCACGACGTGATGAGATTCATTCTCCATGTTAACCATTCAAGAATGATTATAAAGTATATATAATAAGTAATAATGAAAGATATGACATAATAATGATACTATATTTATGTGCATATATGTTTTAATTAATTAATTCCATTAAATTCAATAAGGAAACAAATACAGCGTTTATGCGTACAAACGGCCTACTCTCTCCATAAACGGTGTATTTCATTCCATTTATCGATCTATAATATATATTTTGATGATGAATATATATATTATATATAAGTATCATGTTATAAATTTTGGAATTAATTAAATCAGGTTATAAGTAATAATATCAAGAACAACAAGTCCAACCACGTACGATAAATGAAAAGATTTTACCCAAAATGTTGCTTTAACATCGAATTGACAAAAGAACGGGTAATATAAAGTCATAAGTTAATAATATATAATATCATAAATCTTATTATGGTTTGGTTACAAGTTAATAATATATTTAAACCCACTATACATGAGTCTCGGACACATACGACGGAAATTATACATAAGGTAAGGGATAATTTTGAAAATCTCATATTTATCTGAGATTGCTTATACATAAGTATTTACTGGGGTTATATTTTTCATCCATGTCCATAATTTTTTTTTCATAAAGTGTTTAATATTCTTACATGTATATTTAAAGTCATTTTTACCCCTCTTTGTCTTTTACATTGTGTTATGGAAGGAATCTTTCTTTTGTTTACCATATGAGGAGCTTTTTGACTTTTCCGACAAAAGTACGAGGAGAATGTTTTTTTAACTTATACGGAATGAATGGATTTTTATGGTTTTATAATGCCTACTTTTCATGATGATTACTCTACAATATTTCATGATTATTTTCAAAAAAATACCTTTTCTTTTAAAATTGAATGGTATTTTGTAAAAATAAAATGATTTTGAAGAAGAAAGGATATTTTCCTTAATAATTAATTTCAAGTGTTTTATCAAAAATATTTTCCATCTAAGATGACATTATTTAGTATTTTTATGTTTCAAGTATAATGTCTATATTATTTTCATCATTTTATTTTTATTATGATGAAATGATATCCATTTTTTTATATGGATTATGTCACGATGAGATGATGTTTATGAAACCCATTTTATTATTTGGGTTATGATGAATGATTTATGTTTATTTTATGGCACAAGTAAGAATTATTTCATTATGAGATGGGTGGGACCTATATCTCTCTCAAATTCATTGGGTAAAGATTTATATCTCATGCTATAGACATGGCTGGAATGGCAAGTAAACCCGGTTCAGTAAAGGACTTTGTCCACTATGATGGTCTTGGCAGTAATGCCTTGGATACTATGGAAATCATAACACGTGATTAATGGTTTCCGTAATTAAATGTTTTATTCCCATGGTATATTATCATGTTTAATGTTCCTTTATGATCTATGCCTTATTCACTGCCAAGATTTATGTTATTACTCATGATTTTGATGTTTTATGTTCATGTTCTTACATTCAAATGTTTAGTGATTGTTTTATGTTCTCCATATTTACCCTTACTGAGCATTTGAGCTCACCCATTTTATGTTTTCTATTCCCCAAGATATTACGAAAGGTTATAGGTAAGAAAACCAAAGTGGAATATCTTTATGGGAGATGTTGAAGATCTTTCACCATGATTAGAAGATTATGTTCTGAGTTTCCAAAGACTCTAAACTAATACGGTCTTTAGGTGTCTGTTTTTGTCATGTATTAAGTCTTCCACAAAAATAATGTAATGTCTATATACGTCAAGCTTTGGGTCTCTACAGTTGGTATCATATCAAAGGTTTAGTTAACCTTTGGAAACTAGGATACGAAAACTTTAGTGAAATCTCTAGAAATATTTCTAAGGTATATCTAGGGATGTCCCTAAAGTTAATTATAAATATAGGTTTTAATCCTAGAATTATGGTAACGATATTAGAATTAAAACTAATATGTTATATATTGAAGGTACTCCCCCTTTATTAAGTTGTTTTCCTAGCATGATTTTTGCCTCTCACATTGTTCTTTTTGGCTTTTAGATGATGGTTGGAACCCGAATGAATAGTGTTGATCAACGTAATAGAAAATGCAATGATTCTCATCTTGAACAACAAAATGTGATGGGAGATGGAGTGAAAAATCTTATTGCTATAATTACACGAGCTATGAATCATTCTGTACATCCAAATGAGCAGAAAAAGGAACAACATTCTATTTTGTCCTTCATGAGGTAACATCCACCTTCTTCTAGTGGGTCTTCTGATCCACTTGTTGCTGAATAATGGATCAGTACCATTGAAAAGATTTTTTCCATACTTCACTGTACGGAGCATGAGAAAGTCATTTTGGCTGTTTACTGGTTAGAAGGTGAAGCAAACAAGTGGTGGACTCTAATTAAGAATACAAGGCCCCAAGATGAAGTGGAATTCATGGAATGGGATGAGTTCAATAACTTGTTTTTCAATAAGTACTTCCCTCATATTCTTCGAACAAATATGGAAAAGGAGTTCCTTATGCTTAAGCAAAAGGATGTTGAATCTATTGGTATATAAGAAGTGAATTTTACAAGGCTTGCAAGGTATGTATCTGGCTTTATCATTCAACCTGAAAGTAAAGTTGATCAATTATTCAGTGGCTTAAAACCATGCCTTTTAAGGGAATTAGCTATAAGAGACTTCAATAGCTATGAAGAAATTGTGCATTGTGATATCAAGGTAGAACTAGATGTTGGTGTTACATATCCATATCATGGTTTTGACAAGAAAAGAAAGATGGAGTTCAAGGAAAACCTCAGAACAATGGTGAAAAAAAGGTGAATGTTTCTTTATGCTCAAAGTGTGGAAAGAATCATGGTGGAAATTATCTAAAAGGTACTAGAAAATTTTCAAGTGTGGAAAAGGACATCGAGAAGCTGAGTGCTGAAGTAATGGGAAAAAGCTTTCTAATGACGTGAATATAGAAAAGACTATAAAAATGCTCCAACAACACTTCAATGCTACATGTACAAGGAAATGGGTCATTATGCTAACCAATGACCTAATCCAAGGGTTAATGATGATCGACATCAACAACCTCTTAAGAAAAAGGACAAAGGGAAGTCACATGCAACCACTATTGGCGATGTTTAGTATGAAAACGATGTGGTGGAATGATTATGTGTTTATGTAATGGGATTCCAAAATAATGTTGTGGAATCTCATTTATAGTACTTTGGAATAATAGAATATCTATGTATTGGATTATTATGGTTTTCAATAATTATATGGTACCGGTAACCATTAAAAGTGATTGAAATATTTTTGGAAATCAGATGATATGCACATACTGAAGGGATAAGGAGAAAATAATATATTTGATAGTATTAATGAGCTCATGACTGATATAAGGACAAAGTGATATCATGGTTTGAGTATATATAATTTTTGAGATTTTGGTATGAGGAAAGAGTTAACTTTTTGACAGTATTCATGTTTTCACTAAGGTTCAATGGGTATTCATTTTTCAAGAGAATATATGATTAAGGTATTCACATGTTTGGAATGTGACCAACAAGATATATCGTATGATAGATAATGGTATTCACATGATCGGTAGATAAAATTTCTAGTAATCGTTTACATTACACTATGAGATTGGATAAAAGTATTTTGGATAAGCCTGAAGATTGGAATGAATTAAGTTGGACATTAGATAGTATTGTTTAAGGCTAGAACCTTTTTTTGATATTATTTCTAGAATGTTATAATGGTGAAGTTCTAGAAAAAGGAAAACCTGCAGGACAGATGACAACCCGTCGCGTCGGACGAGGTTGCAGGAATTGAACCCACAAACGAAGTGTGATAGGCCTTTATCACCTACCACTGGCCTAAAAGAAGTCTCTGGTTAGTATAAATTAGTTTTATTTTATTAAGCAGTGTTATAGTTGAAGTATAAGTCATTTTTTGGAATCATATATGGTTAATCTAACCATAGGATGGACTTATGTATATAGCATTTTCTAACTTTTTGTTTGAGACAGATGGAATGACCTATCGTTATATTGCATGTTCTGCTAACACTTCACTAAAAATAAATCCAACTTCATTTCTTTAAGAGATGAAGTGGAAATTTTTCAAGGAACAAAAAACAGAGATATTGTACCAAAATCAAGTAAGTAATTATTTTAATTAAAAAAAATTTCATCTTTAGGGAAATGATCTTGAAAACAAAAAATGTTGTACCAGTGCCCTCATATTTAATGAATTAGATTGTACCTTAGATCATCACAAATTTATGGCTTTGTGATTATTGGGTTTTTCATATCTGTGTTCTCTACCACTCTCTATCCGAACTTGATGGTTAGATTTTTCTTCAATATCCATATTTTAACCTATGTTCTCCAATGTGGAATCCCAACGATGAGTGTATTTGGGTAACCGTTACATTTCATACTTTAGTTTTTAAAATTAAGTTTTAGTATTCATTTTTATGATGTGGGTTTCTATGAATGAAACTTTCAAGTAGTAAAACATTTATAACCCCAAGGAATTTCAAGGGCGAAATTCACTTTAGGGGGGGTAGAATGTAACACCCAAAAATTTTATGAGAAAGATTTTTTTTAATTTCTTTGATGTCTTGTTTTGTACGCTACACCAAGATTATATTTCTCTATATGAAACACCATACTAGATTGTAGTATACACAAACACTATTCTTGGCTTGTGTTGCACCCAAGAGCGACCCTTCTCGATAGCGTGTGTTGTACGCAATACTGAGTTTCACTAAAAAATGATATATTATTATAATATTATTATAAACTAGCTATTATGAATATTAGTAACTACATTTTTAATTATATGACATTATAATTCATCTTACACATATTATATAAATTGGAATGAGAATAAAATAAATTTTTCAGGTAAAATAAGGATTTTTCAAAAAATACAGTTTTACTGCCTTTTGATGGCGCACCCACATTAAATATAGTTTTTGACATGTTTATAAGTTCAATTTTACAAATAAAACTTTTCCCTTTGAATCAGATATATAAATTTACTGTGGATAAAATTTTGAGATTATTCTGATAACCATCATATGTTGATGAATAGTAAAAATATGCTAAATTTTAATTAAAAACAGCTTTTTTCATCGAGATATTAATATGTTAAAATTATAATATTAATTTTTTTTAAATTATAAATATAATATATTTTTACCATTTAATATAATTTAAGTCATTATAATTAATTTTACATTGAATTTTTAGGTAAAAACATTTCAATCTTTTGCAATGTTTTAACTTTTAAAACCCGTTTTCTCAACAGCGGGATTAATTTAAAATTAATTACTCAAACTTCTATATTTTGAATTTTGAAAGATTAATTCCATATTTGGATTCAGTGGGTCCAAATTATGTTAATAGGTTACTTTTATTTTCTTGATATTATGATTAGTAACTACGATGATTTTTATTTACTATACTTAAAGGTAAATCGGGTAATTAAGGGTAAAAATAAGATTATAAAATTACCCTAAAACCTATCAGAATTATATTGGATGAATAAAAGTAAACCCATATCATATAAGGGTCGTAATAGATTCATTTTATGGACTTTTGACAATGAAAATTATATAATTATTATTAAAACCAAAGAAAGTGACAACATGTCACTCTCTTATATCTTATAAGTATAATAATTTTAATTTTATGATAAACTTCATAAAACTTAGAAAATGAATAGTCTTAATAAATATAATTAAATTATATATATCATTATAATTTATTTAAAATTTTTAGGGATTAAATAATTATCATTAATGATGACATAATAGTGATATAGAAATTATTTTATTGATTCAAATATCAAATAAATGGTTTTAAAAATATTAAAATAAATGTTATATGAACTAATTAATGTTCTCCACAAATTTTCTAGATGAATACGACATTTTATTATTCTGTTTAAAATTTTGGTTCGAATATATCCTTTGGGTGGAATTTATTTAAATACAAATAAATGAAAAGTGTCAAAATTGACACTATTGTTGTTTTATATAAATAATATATTATAAAATTGTTTAAAAATCACAAAAATATTTAAAAAAATTATAAATTGAAATTTATATGGTTTAAATTTTCATAAATTATACAATAATGGACAATTAACAACACAAAAGTAATTATTTATTACAATTTAAAATTTAGAATATTATTACCACAAAAAAAATTAAATAGATTAAATAAGGATAAATAAAGTTGATAAGGTTTAAAATAAATTTACAACATGTCTAAATTTTATTGGTTGATTATATTAAAACCCTATCTCATATAAGATTCTTATTTGAGTCATTTTGGAAGTTTTTAAGTGGGGTTTGAATTTATATTAAATTAATATTTTTGAGGTTTCCAAAGGTGCCCCACTCCTCCCTTATAAAAGGGCACCTCGCCCCTCTCCTCTTCACAGAAATTGGAGCCTTCAAGCTTGGCCAAAACCTACCGATTTTACTTCTACACTTCCATAGAAACCTAATAGAGGTCCTGGTCTTCTTCAGAGACCAACTTTAGTGCTTTAAGAAGTGGTTAAGAGAAGGCGCGTCGAAGAATATGTAATCTCTTCTACCAATTATTTCAAGTTTATTTTTTCTTATACTTCCTCTTCTTTAGTTGTTTCATTATAAATTCTTAACTTCAATATAAATAATATATTGATATGTAATTATAAATACTAATCAACCCCATTTCACCTTCTATCCATCCTATAGAAAACTAAATCATCGCGCGTGCGTACGTACGGAATACCGTCTCCACGCCATGGTGTAATATGTTATTCCACCACCACTTTACTTGGATGGGTATAATGGTGTAAATAATAAATATATATGGTTATTATAAAATCATACTAAATCTGATATATTATATCATCCACTCCAATTCCATTCAATAATTATGGGAATGATATCACTGCCCGTGCGTATGTACGGATTACAGTCTCCACGACGCGATGAGATTCATTATCCATGTTAACCATTCAAGAATGATTATAAAGTATATATAATAAGTAATCACGAAGGATATGACATAATAATGATACTGGATTTATTTAAATATACATTTCATTTAATTAATTTCATTCCATTCAATAAGGAAACGAATACAACGTTTATGCATATGAACGGCCTACTGTCTCCATAAATGGTGTATTTCATTCCATTTATCGATCTATAATATATATTTATATGCTGAATATATATATATATTATACATAAATATCTTGTTTTAAATTTTTTAATTAAGTAAATCAGGTTATAAGTAATAATATCAAGAACACAAGTCCAAACACGTACGATAAATGAAACGATTTTACCCAAAATGTTGCTTTAACATGGAATTGACAAAAGAACGGGTAATATAAAGTCATAAGTGAATCATATATGATATCATAAATATTATTATGGTTCTGTTACAAGTTAATAAAATGTTTAAACCCACTATACAGGAGTATTGGATGCATACGATGGAAATTGGACATAAGGTAAGGGATAATTTTTCAAATCTCATTTTTATCCAAGATTGCTTATATGTATGTATTTACATGGGTTATATTTTTCATCCATGTCCATAAAAATGTTTTCATAAAGTGTTTAATATTCTTCCATGTATGTTTAAATTTATGTTTACCCCTCATTGACTTTTACATTGTGTTATGGAAGAAATCTTTCTTCTGTTTACCATATGAGTAAATTTTTGGATTTTCCGACAAAAGTATGAGGAGAATGTTTTTTTAACTTATAAAACATGAACATATTTTTACAGTTTCATAATGCCTAATTTTCATGAAGATTCCTCTACAATATTTGATGATTATTTTCAACAAAATACATTTTCTTTTAGAATTTAATGGTATTTTGTGAAAAGAAAATGATTTTGAATAAGAATGGATATTTTCCTCAAGAATTAATTTCTAGTGTTTTATCAAAACTATTTTCCATATAAGATGACATTGTTTATCATGGTTATGTTTCAATTGTAATGTATTTATTATTTACATGGTTTGATTTATATTATGATTAAGTGATATCCATTTGTTTTATATGGATTATGTCACGATGAAATGATGTTTATGAAACCAATTTTATTCTTTGGGTTATGATGAATGATTTATGTTTATTTTTTGGCAAAAGTAAGAATGATTTCATTATGAGATAGGTGGGACCTATATCTCCCTCCAATTCATTGGGTAAAGATTTATATCTCATGAGATAGACATGGATGGAATGACAAGTAAACTCTGTTCAGTGAGGGACTTTTTCCACTATGATGGTCTTGGCAGCAATGCCTTGGCTACTATGGAAATCATAACATGTGCTTAATGGTTGCCATAATTACATGTTTTATTCCCATTCTATTTTATCATGGTTAATGTTACTTTATGATCTATGCCTTATGTACTGCCAATATTTATGTCATTACTCATGATTTTGATGTTTTATGTTCATGTTCTTACATTCAAATGTTCAGGGATTGTTTTATGTTCTCCATGTTTACCCTTACCGAGCATTTGAGCTCACCCTTTTACGTTTTATTTTCCCCAGGATATAAATAAAGGTTATAGGTAAGAAAACCAAAGTGGAAGATCTTTATGGGAGATGTTGAAGATCTTCCACCATGATTAGAAGATTATGTTCCGAGTTTCCAAAGACACTAAACTAATATGGTCTTTGGGCATCTCTTTTTTTCATGTATTACATCTTCCACAAAAGTAATATAATGTCTATATTCGCCAATATTTTTCTCTCTACAACCATTCTGTTCCCATAATTAAGAAACTTATGTGGAAAGAGATTACAGAAACATTATGATATCCATTCTATATTTTACTAAAAAATAAAATAATGAAATTTTGACTTACTCTTCATCATCATTTCAAGAGTGAATTTATAGTATATGACTCCCAAAATATATATGTATTAATTATAAATTTAAGGATTCATATATGCTTTCACACAAGTCTATTGATATTTATCTTAAATATGCTAATGTGAAAATAGTCCTACACCCACCGTTTTTATGCCCACATGAAAATATAAGAAGTGTGGTATATGCTTACTGGTCATCATGTAGAGTTTTCTTTTTAGAAACATTTTTGATGGTAATACATTGCTTGACAATAAATGTCTTCATCCCTATGATAGATAATTTTTTATTTATGAAATGGAAACTGAGTGTTGAAAATAAGTAACAGGTAGTAAAACCAACATACATCTACTATAAAACAAGGATGGGTTATTCTTCACTAGAAAAAAATTGGTATGTACTTTAAATCTAATATAGTAATTTTATGTTACAAGAAACAATAGAATAATTATGTTCCTATATTTATAAATATATTGATGAACCCAAATCCAAAGCCACTTCCATATCACATCATGTGCTATGGAAAGAGGCTCACGTAAATAATGAAGGGATACTAATAGATGAAAACACACAAAAAGTGTGGGTAACATGTGTAAGTATGAAATAATAAACATTTTTATATTTAAATCATTATTATATAATAATGATTAATTATTTTCATTTATTTTCTATCCAATATAGTCACATGAATCATCAACATCTGTACTAGATGAACACCAACTATCAGTGTCCTTGAAGCGGCTAGAACAGTATGGTTGTGTCGGAGGTGCAGGTTTTGGGGTGACACCCTAAATATATTTTGAGAAAAAAAACACATGATAAAGAAATGGAAGAGATTAAGTAAAAATTATATTACCTTGAAGAACAATTTCATTGGAAGACTAAGTTTCTAGAAACTATTATCAAGTGGAAGAAAATAGTGGAAACAACTCAAGATCAACTAGTGCATGCAGACCCCCGTCCCACCCATCTTTGAGGTGAGTCATTCACCTAAAAAAACAATCTTAGTTTAGGTAATGAATATTCGATTAATTTTTTATGTGATATTTGAATCAGATAGACACCAATACCTTTCTCGTAAAAATATTATATAGGGTGAAAATGATTGTGATTTATATCTATCAACACCCACCCATAACCTTGTAGCGAGAGATACCATGTTCAATATCCAAGAAAAGAATCTACACAACAGACCACTTTCAACATGTCATGTGAGAGTGGCGATTACCATAGATCATGAGCTGACCACCGAGCTACTTGTTTCACTTGATGATGATGATATTCATATGGAAAACCAAGATATTAGAGAATTCATATCATGAATGTTAGATCTTGTAAAAAAACATGTTAGTAATGAGGTATGCATCTCCAACTTATTTTTAATGTTACACCTTTAACAATTAATAATCAAAGGTCTGAGTTGATTAATGTTATTAAAAATAGACAAATAGATGGGGTTTAAATGAAATGTTTAATCAAATCCATATAAAGAATCAACTGAATAATCAAAAGTATCTTCTAAAAGTAATTTTATCCCACCCGCTCAATATTCTCATTTACTAACATTTAAGGTTTATACATATAAAATGTTATGAAATGGTACTAGCCTCGTATTTGATTTTAAATAAAAACTGTATGGATAGGTAGTTAAAAACTACATTTCTTTTTATAATGTAAATAAAATTCTCAAATATGAATGGCTAAGAGCCTCAATTGTAAATGAATACATGATATATGTTTTCATGATTTGTTTTTCCAATATCCAATATAAGATGTTAATTATCACTAAATACATTTCAAAATTTTTAAGGCATATATATCAAAACCAATTGAAGGTTTACCCCATGAAAACTAATTTGGACTCATTAGTCATCAAGTCACTTCAACAGAATAAATATTAATATATTCAAAAAAAATGAACGAAATAGTGGTAGACCTGACCAAATTGTTTGAAAGAAAACTTTTGGATGGTAGACTCTTCTTAATACCATCGATACTGGGGTAAAAATCTATAATTTAATCACATAAAATATACTTCCATTTATTTCATTAATTATTATTTTTTATGTTTTTGGGAAACATTTCGGCCAATTTTGACACTCTAAATACTTGTTTCCTAGATTCACCTCATGGATAACCAACAAACTAACCACAGATGATGATATTTTAAAATTTTAATGCACTAAATCCAAAATTTTAGAACTAAAATTCAAGTTATAAATTTTATATTATGCTTTAATGAGAATTATTTTATGATAGGTTGGTGTTTAAATATCATGAAAATCATATCATGAGGATAGTCCATGCTCACAAGAATCCATACAAGTTCTACAATTAGACATGTATCAGGGTATATATAATAATATTTCACTATCTAAACATATATAAAAAAATTAATTATTTTTTCAATGCTTATACTGTGTCTAAAACAAATAAAAGGAAAATATTGTGGTTATTATGTTTGTAAATTTATGAGAGATATAATATTCCATCAACAAACAAGCATCACTGAAGAGGTATTTTGAAAGATAATTACTATTTCATTTAAAATATTTATTAATCATTTGTGTATTTATATTTTTCCAATAATACTATGAAAACTGAAAATACTCATATTTGTAACATGATATAGAATTTCATAGAAATGAATGGGCAACATACCTGAGGGTATAATATACACATATTGCATGAAGATGCGACTTCCATATATGTAATAGATTGTTTGATATTTATGTTGAATTGATTTCTTTTTAGTATTACTCACATAGGAATTGTTTTTTATACACATGGATTCCTTTGTTTGAGTTGGGGTGGTTTCTTGAAAGTTTCTCGTGCTCGAGAGATATTGGACTTCAAGGCACTAACTCAGAGTTTAATGAGAGGGTAAAAGTTTTTTTAATATACTATTTTTTTAATAATATTATCTATTTTATATAGTATTAACATAATCTAAATTAAATGTTTCACTACTCATGAAAACAATGACTTCTCCCTCACAACCTTTTCACAACTTTAATGTTTTCATTTTTCATTTTCATTCAAAGGGATTGGAGGGAACTTGATGAAAATTAATAAATGTCAATAATTTAGGTGGATTGTTTTGTTCAAGTTGGGGTGGTTTGTTCGAAGATGCTCATGATCATTCGATACTACAACTACGATAAAAACAACAAGGAAGTGGGTCAAGAATATATATAAACATCATGAAAAGGTGAGTTCCTAATACTAACCTAATTAAATTTTTCAACATTTTATCTACTATTTATAAATAAATTTCCTTATCATTTTTATTTAATACTTATTTAGTTTTTTTCATATATCTTATGAGAAGTCATGTTTTTCTTTCAACCATCTACAACAAGACACAAAATAGATAGTATGTTTCTTTATACCAATTTTTTTATGATATCTGTTTATTTTCTTTGTAAATATTTCCACACTACATACTAAGTAAAAGTTCTTATAAAAAAATTCTCCTTGTTGAAATCTAGAATATTAGAGGAATGTTTTTCAACTAACAACATCAACTCAATATGTAGTGATGACAGTTAAATAAATAAATACAATAGCATTCATGGTAAAATTGGAAGTTTGGATTGTATTTATATATGAATAAAACAATACATAAGTCATTTAGGACATGTAAGAATCATCGACACCTCAATTTGACACACGGTGTGATCGGTATGATACCATGTGAAACATTTAATTAAACTGATTTTAGTAAAAAAGAAAACTGACATACTCAAAACTTATCAAACCCTTTTAAATTGTTTTAATACTTTAGTAAACAGATAAATGCATCATTTTAGACTTGTAGGATTCAACCACACCTCATCTTTATCCACTATGTGACCGGTATGATTCCACATGCTTCTTTTTATTTAAAATTGACATTAATTTTAGTAAAAAGACAACTCAGATACTTAAAACTAAGAAAACGTATTTGGATTATTTTGATAATCTAGGAAAATAATTTATAAGTCATTTTTGATGTGTAGAAATCACCCCTACCTCAATATGATATATAATGTTCCCACTACAACTCAAAGTGACTCTTATCAGTTTGAAATTGACATTTTAGTTCAAAAATTATCACTCACTAAAAACTGAGAAAATATGATCATATTGTTATGATAATTTAATAAAATGATTCATATGTCATTTCTTATGTGTAGAAACCATTCTCACATCAAACCAAAAAATTATGTGACCAGTATGACTCATTTTTTTTCAGTTTTAAATGACATTTTTATAAAAAAACACAAGTGACCTATTAAAAACTAATAAAACACATTTTGGATTGCTTTGATACATTATTACAATAATACAAAAGTCATTTATTACATATAGGAATAATCCACACCTCAATCTGATGTATGATGTGATCGATATAATCCCAAGTGTGCATATTTATTTAAAACTGAATTTTTTTTAAATAATATGTCACATTCTGAAAACTTAGAAAACGTATTCATATTGTTTTGATAATTTAAGAAAAAGATTCCTAAGTAATTTTTTAAATGTAATAATTAGACCCACCTCAATATGAAAAATGGGGTGATCGGTATAACTCAAATTGTGTCCTTTTATTTAAAATTTACATTAATTTAAGTAAAAAAACAAGTTTCATACTAAAAATTGAACAAACACATTCATATTGTTTTGATAATTTAGTACAATGATTTATAAGTCATTTTTGATGTGTAGGAATCACCAGCACCTTACTATGATGCGCATTGTGACTGGTATGACTCCAAGTGTGTCTTTTTATTTAAATTCGATTTTAATTTTAGTTAAAAGAAAAATTAACATAATAAAAACTAATAAAACACATTTGTACTATTTTGATATATTAATAAAATGATCCATGAGCCATTTGTGATTTGTAGGAATCAACCACATCTAAATATGACACAGTTTGTGACTGGATTTTCTCCAAGTGTGTCTATTTCATTAAAATCGTCATTAACTTTTAGAAAAATAACAAATTACATACTGAAACTAATAAAATACATTAAGATTATTTTGATACTTTAGGAAAATGATCCATGAGTCATTTTTGATGTGAACGAATCAACCAAACATCAATCCAATGCAAAGTGTGAATAATATGACTCAAAGGGTGTATTTTTTATTTTAAATTGACAATAATTTTATCAAAAATAACAAGTGACATAATGAAAACTCAGAAAACACATATATATTGTTTTGATACTTTAGGAAAACAATCCATGAGTCTTTTTTTGACATGTAGGAATCACTCGCACCTTAATATGATGCATGGTGTGACCAGTATGACTCAAATTGTCTGTTATCAATTTAAAATTGATAATTTAGTTCAAAAAGTTTCACTTACTAAAAACAATGAAAATGCACTATGATTTTCCTATAAATTTAGGATAGTGATTCATAAGTAAGTTCTAGCATGTAGTAAGTATTCTCACATCAAACTAATATAGGATGCGACCGGTATAACTCAAAGTGTGTATTTGTAGTTTCAAATGACATTTTAATAAAAAAGAAATGTGACATAATCAAAATAGAGAAAAATCATTCAGATTGTTTTTATACTTTATTAAAACAATCCATAAGTCATCTGTGATGTGTAGGAACCAGTTACAGCTCATTCTGATGCACAATGTGACCAGTATAAGTCCAAGTACGTATATTCATTTAAAATTGAGATTAAATTTACTAAAAATAATAAGTTACGTACTAAAAATGAATAAAACTGATTAATATTGTTTTGATACTATAGGAAAACAATACATAAGTCATTTGTGATGTGTTGGAATCAATCCCACCTAAGTACAGTGCACAATTTTTCTGGTATAACTCAACATGTGTCATTTTATTTGTAATTGACATTTTATTATTATATTCTTTAATATTAATGTTTATTTTATTTATTTATAATATAACTAACATAATATTTGTTTTCTTATATATTTGGATTATTTTTCTCAGGTTGAGGTGATTTTTTCGGCTACTGATACCTTGAGAGAACATATTTGAGAGGTGCTCACGAGGTTCAAAGAAGATGAAACATTAATGTTTTTAGATTTTGTGGGTAATTATCAATGTAAATATTTATAACATTGTTTGAAATGTATATATTATTTTTGGTATTCATTATTTCAAATTTATTTCAATTGAATTATATATTTTGCAAATATAGGTAACAAGTTTTTTTTGTATAGGTTTCTGTTGCAGTGGGATGTTATATGAACAATGCACTGCTATAGACTAAGATTTATCAGTGTTATTTCTAGAAATAATAAAGGCCCCCTTTATCAGTGCTATTTAATGTTCTTATAAAGGAGATAATTTATCAGTTCTTAAATAATGTGCTAATAAATGGGATCCCCACACCCACCCTTAACGGTTTTAAGGACAACAATGCCTTTTTAGCATTGTTAAAGTCCTTTTTGAGTGATTTCAATGGGAATATTTGAAGTAATGTATATAGTAGTTCTGATACTTCTAAATTTTCTATTTTCAACCATTTATTATTCATGAAAAAAGATCTAGTAAGATGATGGGATGTTGAAGGGAACAATCAGGGATGCTAAGACAGTATACCTATTACTCAATGAAGATCCAAGCTTGAATCTTTACGGTGTTTGTGTTTCTAAGTTACTGAGAAAGTTGGGAATTATAATGGAAATTCCATTATTTTAACTATTATATAGATATATTTAAATATATGTTTCTTCATCTTTGTCTGATTTATATATATGTGTGTGTGTGTGTGTGTGTGTTCATTTTGACCTCTTTGAGATTCCTTAGAGATTTTTAAAAATAATGAATCTTTCTTGATGATATCGACTTTGATACTTGTGGTTAAGAGAAAATCAAAGGTCCAGAATTTTTTTGGTGGTATGAGGATCATAGACTAATCACCAAAGAAAAATGACCTTTGTGGTTGATGGTATCATGATGAACTATTTAGAAGTTGTTCAGATAGCCGATTCATTCCATCGAAAGCATGTGGAAGATGACGAAGCATATATCTAGTGTACCGAGGATGGAGAAGAAATAATAAGCATTTAGGCTGTAAGGAAGATGAAACTTGAATTGCTCAGATGGCCATTTTATAAGAAGAATATTTTAAATAGATCTATAGTAACCAGCATGAACCCATCACACATCAAACTTCCATCAGGTTGAGAACTTTCTTAAATTTCAACCACTCTTATTACACCAATGTACCTTGTTAATAGGGGATTAACACCCCCATACACTCGCACAAACCACATAGCATGCTTTGTGTGCACCACACACACATTCTATGTGGCCTAGTGGGCACTATGGTGCCCAAACCCTCACACCTGCCACTGAGTGGGATGACCTGGATGTTTCCCATGCATGGTTCGAGATTTCTCCCTACATGTACATGGTTGAGAAATATAAACTGGATAGTTAGGTTAGACCATTTATTAATTTAAAATTATTTTTATTATATTTACTTTTTTTCTCTTAAATTATTATTAGTATTAATATTTTATTATTCAAAATATTTATATTTATTTACATTTCATTGTTTTAAAAAAATTCATAGAAAAATAATAACAAATTCTTATACAAAAATCATTACAATTATTTTTCTTATAAAATCTGTTATATAATAACTTTATAATATGTTTCCTCTTATATTTTTATTCTCACAAAAATTAAGGTACTTATATTTTCTATTAACATTTTATCAATAAGTATCAGGACAGATTATTAATATTAAATATTATTACTATATAATTATAATATATTTTAAATGAAAATTACAATTAACTATGACTTATAATTAGTTTAAATTGAAAATAATAAGTTATTCAAAAGTACTATGATTTAAAAACTATAAAATTTACATATTAAAATAAGGTAGTTTTAAAATAAATAATAATCACTAGTACTTTTATAAAAAAGGAATATGATATGAAATAAGTTTTAAGATGGAATAATAAATCATATCTTCTCAAAATATTATGTCAAAATATAAATCATATTTTAAAATGATAACATTTATGAATATATTAAGAATTTAATATATCAACATTTATATAAAAATATCATATTTTGGATAATATGATTATTCAGATTAACTTATAACTATAATTAATTTTGGTTATAGAAAAAATCTATTTTATATTAAATCATACTTTTCATTGTTTTAATTATAAAATAACCTATTTAATAAAAAATTATTAAAAACTTAAAGTATGGTTAAAATTTATTGGATGTTACAGCCCCCTTCAAAACCTAAAATAATTATTCCATCACAATTCTTTCATCAAATATAATGAAATTATTAATTTCCATCTTTGTAATTAGAAAAACCATGATTACTAAAATTTATATATACTTAATAATTTCCTAGATTTTGATTTCTAGATCCTTAGATGAAAACTTATAATAAATAAATTATCCTCAATTAAATCTTCCTAATCTCTATATTTCTCTAAACCTTGCCTCTAATACCAAATGACACAGCCTGAGACCAACACTCTCAGATTTGGTTCTAAAAAAAAGTTGTATATTTTTTTATAAAATGCAACTAAAAATATATAGTTCTTTACACATACAAGGACACTTTCAATCTTGGTTTTGGAGGACTAGAAAAAATTTCTATAAATTATATCAAATTTTAATTCACAAATTCTACAAAAAATATTCAACTTCAGTCTATCTAACTCATCAAGTGAAACTAAATAACTTCGTAACTTCTACTGAGCCTATAACATCATTTTAAAATGTAAGGTGAGCATAAAATTTCCCAGTAAAGGGTTTTAAAAACCATGAGTAAAATAATTTTATAAATAATATTTAAAAACTCCTTCTAAATTAGTTTATTTTTTATAAAATATAAAACACTTGATTTATATGTTTCTAATATATAAATATAAGGTTTTAAAAATATATAACCATATAAAATACATTTTTTAACATTTAAAAATACACATCACTTTGAAAACCCAATGTCACTACAAAAAATAATAAATTATGAAATATATACAAGGATTTATCCTTAATGTTTTAAAACTTTTCTTTGGAAATGATAACTTTTTATAGAATTAAATGATACTTGGAAACCCTTATGAAATCCATGATACAAATAGTATTATCACCTTTAGTACAACATCCCCTTGAGGTTGTGGGTTTACTCCCCATTCCCCATCATCACATTTGATTCCCAAGTGCCTAGTTTTATATTAAATTTTTTAGGTTTTTCTTTTCCCAATTTATTTACCTAAACCATTATTTAAAAAACTACATAAATTATTTTCATGATAAAAAATTTCATATCACATATTCTTTAAAAAATTATGATTTTAAGAGAACACCAGAAAGTTTAGAAGAACTGCATATCTCACAAATAATAATTACAATAATATATATTGAGAATAAAACATAGGAATATTATTTTCATAAACAAAATTCTAGAATGTAAATTTTAATAATAAAGTATGGCCATATCTATAAACATGATTAATAACCATTTTTTTTAATTGACATGTCCTATAT
The DNA here is from genome assembly GCA_963277665.1 of Viscum album. Classification (NCBI taxonomy): domain Eukaryota; kingdom Viridiplantae; phylum Streptophyta; class Magnoliopsida; order Santalales; family Viscaceae; genus Viscum; species Viscum album. The sequence goes on along the minus strand of OY728128.1, from coordinate 1,575,388,755 downwards.
AAAACTATAACTATAAAATCCACATGAAACTTATATATAATTTTATTAAAATAAAATAACATAAAATGATAAACTTTATCAATTAAGATTCACTCTTGAGTTAATAAAATAAAATTTCATTTTGAAATAGATTAAATAATTTTTAAATGATAATTTTAAAAGAGAATTTAAATTAAATACTTAATCATAATCTTCTAAATAAGGGTTTAAAATTGTTCTAAAAACACAATAAAAATGTTTAAAATAATTTTCTCTTTACATAAAGGTTTTAAAGAAATCAAATATATATTAGAAACATGAAAACATAATTTACCTTATAGAAGTGATTTAAAAAAATTTATGGAATGTGTACAAAAATAATAATTCCCTTATATAAAGACATTGTATAAAAAAAATTTATGATTTTATTAAAAAAATATAGTTTTAAAGAAAAATAATTCCCTTACAAAAATATAACTGTGAAATTAGGGTTTTGAAAAAAATGAAATAGGGGTTTTGAAAAATAGTAATTCCCTTATAAAAATATATTTTGGGAAAACCATATAGAAACAATAATGAAAACAAACCCTCTTAACTAAATTAGAAAACCAAAATCATCTTAGTCATCCTCTACTACTAGGGATAGGAAATGAAGATATGGAATAAATAAGGAGAGAACTTGGGTAGGGTTTTTCCAAAGGGTGAAAAGGATATATGATTATATATATATAATAGCTCATATACTACTGAATTACCTATTTTTACACATTTCTTATGCATGGATAAACCTTGAGGAAGATGTTGTGATGTTGAGGAAGATCCAATCACAATGCTTCATGGTTTTTCAATTTTTGGATTGCGATGAAATCTAGGAATTACAATGGAAATTTCATTAATTATATTATTATACAGATATATTTACATATATGTTTTTTCATCATTAGATTATATATATATTTAACCCAACAAATATAGGGGTTAAAATGGACTAACGTCTATTTTCAACAGTAATACACATGCTTAAATTTGATTGTTTATGTATATAAATTTATCTTTATTTCATCCACACCAAGATTCCTCATGATGTTTTGAAAATGAAGAAGCTCACTTGATGATATCGACAATGATACTAATGGCTAAGATAAACGTGAAGGTTTTGTATTTTTCTTGGTAGTTCAGGGGTCGTGTAACTATCACCAAAGGAAAATGAAAATGTTGTTAGAGTGTATCAAGATAAAATATTAGTAGGTTATTTGTCATTCAATTCCATACATTGGAAGTAGGAGAAAGATCATGAAGATCTGATCTAGCATACTAAGGAAGGAGAAGAAATAGTAGGTGTCCATGCTGTGAAGAAGATGATGCCTAAAGGGATAATATGAGCACGTTAAAAGTTGGTGTTTTTAATTTGAGATACAGTATCTCACATGAACCCATTCCATATTGAACTTCTATTAGGTTTAACACTTTTATAAATATCAACTGCTCTCGTTACATTAATATTCCAAGGTATCATGGGATCGGCTCCTGCGTACACGCACACACACAAAAAATCATGCTTTTTGCACACCATTCACACCTTGTGGGTGACCTTGTGGGCTCTATGTTTTCCTAAACCCGTACAATTTCCACTGAGTGGGATGACCAGGTTGCTTCCCCTGCGTTGGACGAACTTGTTCGCTGCACGTGCATGGTTAAACTAGCCAAGCTAGCAAGATGGGTTATGTCATTATATATATATATATATATATATTCACTAAGTAAATTTTAATTATCTAAGAAGAATATTAACCATATATGTACTTATATAAAATTATTTTTATTATATTCACTTATTTATTTCTCTTAGATTACTATTATTATTTACATTTTAGTATTCAAAACTTTTATATTAGATTTACTTATCATTATTTTAAAAAAAATAATTAAAAATAATATAAAATTATTTTACAAAAACCATTAAAATTATTTTTCTTCTAAAATATAATTTATAATACCTTAGGTATATGTTAAAATATTTTTATTCTCATGAAATTAAGGCACTTATATTATATATTAACATTTTAACATATGGTATCAACACTAATTATTAATATTAAATAATATTACTAGTGAAATAATAATATATGTTTGATTATAATTAAAATTAACTAAGGCTAATAATTTAAATTGAAAATAACAAGTTAGTCAAAATTAATAGTGTTTTGAAAAATATAAATTTTACATATTAAAATACTGTAATTTTAAAATAATTAATAACCACTTGTACTTTTATTAAAGAGGCATATATTATGGAATAAGTTTCAATAGGGAATAATAAATCATATATTCTCAAAATATTAACTTAAAATATGTTTTAGTTTTTTAAAATTATAACATATATGTATATATTAATAATAAAATATATCATCATTTATATAAAAATGTCATTTTTTTTAAAATGTGATTATTAATATTAACATATAAAACTAAAATTTATTTTAATTATAGAAAAAACATCTAATTTATATGAAATCATACATTACTTTATTTTAATTATAAAAAAATACATTTAATAAACATTTATTAAAAATGTGAATTATGCTTAAAATTTTTGGGACGTTATATTTCCCAAAACAAAAATTTCATCTTCTACCTGTACTAAAATGTTATCCACTTGAAATAATGGCGGTATCACGTTTCTCTAAGAATTGATTCACAAATAAAAAATCTATAAGTCTACTTGAGTTAGTTTGGTCTAGAAAACAAAGGTGATTAAAATAGACAACAAATAATATCATAAGACCACCTAGCATTTGATACCAACGCATATTTCTCTTATCAAGGGGCATTCAAACTTATTTTCAAGGAATATATAACATGAACTCAACTCAAAACCCTACAAAAAAATCAACTGAAAATAAGTCCCCCACCCTTTGCTTCAAAATTTTAATGTCAATTAATAATAAAACATACCCTTTTAATTTAAAAATTTGACTTCTCATAATGGTAGGATAATATAAATGGTGTACCTCATCAAAGACTATTTTTAAATCATTTTATAGAAATTAAATCTTTATATGAATTGATTCCTTCTAGAATATTTTTCATCATGTCAACTAACCTTAAATAGATACACTCCATCCTTAGTTATCATTATTGGTATTCTATAGATATTACTCCAAGTATATCCTTTGTGATACCATATTGAAATATTACAATTAGGAAATAGTCATATCACTCTATGATGGAAAACCCTTTTATTTTACACTTTACATAGTATTCATGCTCTCCATTTTCATACATCACATTTAATTCTCCATATAGAATTTTAAAAAATAGATATATGAAGATTTGTTGGGTCTTCTTTTGATTCATTATGATATAAATTGTGTTGATATTTTCTTATCAACCTAGAAATATCATACTTTAAAGCTCTATATTTATGATAAATTTTCATGTTATCTCATCTTTTGATTTTTAAAGCTAGACCATTCTTGGGAAGTAAGGTTTTATTATTTTTTATAGTTTTTCTCTCTTATGTAATATGGTTTTTCACAGTAGATAGAAAATCATGTATACTATTTTATATTTTCTTTATCTTCTTGGACTTTTAAATATATATTGTCTATATGATCATCAATCCCTAAGAAACGTTCTCATATTTTTCCTTGTGTGGGAAATACTTTTATCCTATTTTTCTTTTCATTCATTTATTATGTGTGGGTCCAAAAAAATTCGCATTCCATATAGTTTATCTTCATAAATCGCTTCCACCAAACCAATCCTCTTACCCTCTCCTAGATTGATTAAATTTTTTATTCCATATTTCTTCCTCTAACATTGATGTTCATGTCCAATTTTAAATGATCTATGATGCAACCCTTTATTCCACTGTATAATAATATCATATTTATTGGTGTAGCATCCTTCACAATATTCTTTTTGGGTATACTTTATTCAATATTTGTATTTTTTAAAATGAAAACGGGGGATCACTTATTCATTATTTTTGTTGATTTTTTCATATTATTTGACTTATTTCTTCTGTTAAATGCTTTCTTGATGTGAACTAAAAATCATCATCACACTAATCACTTCTATTTAAATTTCAATATATATTATATAGGCATCCAAATCTATTATTGATGGATATATTCAACTTATTTTGTGTGTATTTATACAGTTCATCCTTTCCACCCCTTCATATAGAAATTAATTAATATCATTTAATTTACATTTTATTCCAATAATCAATTTCCTTGTATTCAAATATTCTATAGATCTAGCAGTGAACAATAACCCTTGATCTTTTTTCCTTTATACTTGGTCTAGATATATTTATTTCCATGATACTTTTGACTAAATATAACTTATTTTGAGCTTATTCTTTTGATCCACTACTCCACCTCTTGATCACATGCACTCATGATGTTGTGGTCAATTTTTTGAAATGTTTCTACCCTAATAAATTTCACAAAATTAATTTATAACCTATAGTTTCAAATGAAAAAAAATTAGTACAAACACAAAATTTTGGAACATAGGTTACCCATTTCCAAAGGATATTACTTCATATATTTTTGGAGGAAGTCAAGAATTTATTTCCATCAAAATGAGGATTTTTTGAAGTAAGACTCTTATCAAAATCTTCCATGGTAGTACCTATTATTTAAATAGTTTACAAATATTATTTTTGGATGATTGTCATATTTCTCAACTGAACCTCCAACTCATGTCATCTTAGATTTGTAGTATTCTTCATATCTTCAAGAGATTTCAACCAGTCTTTACATTCATTTCTTATATAATAAATCAATTAATCATTCATCTTACTCTTCATTTATAAAAAATGTTCAATCTCCATTACCATTTATTCCATTATTTCCAGCTAAACATCAATGACATTCATAGATGAACTGTGTGTTTCTTCTAATGCATGGAACTCGTCATCATGTATCTTCCTTAACTTTTCATAAAAATAAAATTTCCTTTTAAATTATTCTTTGATTAGGGAGAATTATTCCTTATAAATAAATATTGTTTATTCTATAAATTTGATAATTTGGGTAAGAGTTTGTCACTCTTGAAACTTTTAATCAATATTTTTTACAAATATTTTCAATATATTTCCAGTTTTACTTTCTCATCATGTTGTTCCTTGATAAAATCAAATAGGTAAGTGAGATATTTAATAGAAACCTTCTTCAACTAATTCTTAACTTTAGAGTTAAGGTCATCAATAGATTTAATAGACTCATACTCTCCAATATTTGAATATGATTCATTTAGAGGATGATTATCAATAAATTTATAAAAATAATTACAACTTCGATTTCCTTGAATTTGTAGTGAATCATCTTTATACTTTGAGATATTTCTAAAATTATGACCCTATTTACTCTATTTTCTCTTCAAGGATTAAGATAAAACCTTCATATTGGTACTTAAAAATATGGGAACTATACATTACATTTGAGAAAACTCTTAACCTTATTCAAATCAGTAATCCATATATATTAGGTAAAAAACCATGACATAAAATGTATCCAATAAAAGGGAGCTTGTATTAGCTCTAACACCAATTATAGAACCCTACTTAGATTATGTAGTCACCCAAAGATGGGTGAATTAGTGTGACCATATTTCACCAAATTCTATTTCTACTTTTAATTCACCCTTAATATTCAAGCCTCTAAATCGATTAATATGAATAGATATTCTTATGATTACTAATCACACCATTCCATATGAAAAGTAAAAAAAAGATAGCAACACGTGGAATTTTTATAGGGTTGACCCCCCATGTTGTTGAGTACATCCTTTATATGTCGGGATCAAGTCTGAGACATGGATATTCAATATAATATTTTGGTGAATACAAGAATTCTATATCTATAAAATAATTTTCTATCACTTGAAAATTATGAGAGTCTCTCAACTGATTTATAACATCATAGTCATATTATTTATAATAGATCATAGGATTTTATAGTGGTTCCCCCAAAATCACTCATAAATAAGATCTTCATAATAGGTTGGGATGTCTTAAAATCATAATATTAAGATCTTATTCCTCAATAATATTCTTTTATTAATAGTAGATATTCAATTATAATCTCATTAATGTTGGTTTCTTCATTTCAACCTAAAATTATTCAAGATCTTCAATATCTATAATTTATATAGACTTGGGATCACTATTAATTATCACTAAATCTCCTAATTCTTCTTCAAAATCCTTGACACATAGATCAATAATAGGAAACAAAAATGTCATCCTTCCTAAACCCACTTCTTCATCTTTCTTATCCCTATTTTTTCTTCTCTTATATCATTGAAGATAATTAGGTATATAGTTGTTGTACCTCATCACACTCCTTCTCTTATTCTTCGATACAAAGAATATTCAGAAATGTTTTGGTATCAGGTTCTTCTCTCTCTCTTTGATACTCTTAATATTCACACAAGTATAATATCGATCTATGTTCTCATACATTACTCTCAATATCTTCTTCTTATTTTCTAAATTAACAGAATTATGTGAATATTATTTCTCAATTGGAATTTTACAAATAACCATCATCAACACAAATGATTTTCAAATCCTAGAAAAAATAAGTAGTGATCCTCTAAATCATTAATCCTTCCAACATGGATTAAATTAAAGATCAACCACTAAAAACATATTTTTTTTAATCCATGAAGGACATCACAACATTATATTATTAAAATCATAATAAATGTTATATATTTAAATCTATTGACCCTTACATATCAGCGTAAAATCATTTATATCTCCATTACATTAATTAGGAAAACCATAAATAATTTTTGAAATATTTTATAGCCCTAATTTAGGGGAATAAAAATTTGAAATATTGGGTATTAAACTTTATGTATTCTCTATATAATCTTATATATACATTAGAAATTTTGTTTTTCTCTTACAAACCACAGTGAAACTCAATTCTTTTTCTAAATTCTAAATCTATAACACAAAATTACTCTTATGCATGAGTAAATGACTCTTATATATCACTTTGAAGACTTTTATGAATTCATTATGAATTTATAGTCACTCTTACAAATAAAAATATGGATATAGTACCTTGAAAAAAATTCATCCCTCTGAGTACACTTATATAACCCCATTTGAATTGTGATAACATTTACATATCCTCTAATTAACCTTTATATATCTCAATATGGCTATCGTACATTGTAAAAAATGCATCCATAAAATCACCTTTATGTATCCCCATCTTAACTATGAAAACCTTTATATATTGAGAAACTTACCTTGATGTATCACAATATGAATCAAGAATTCTGTTTATTTCCAGTCATCAGGGTGTGAGAAACCCATACATGTCCAGTGTAACTTCATAGTCGCTCTTACATATGTATCAGACTTCTAGAGTGACTATTTTGTATCATCTTAAGTACCCTTATATACCCAAGTGACTTCCAACACTTTTCCTAATATATGTTCTGAGGGGTCTTCTGTATCCAGTTTCTAAATTTTCACATCCAACAGAGAATTCCAAAACTTCTTCAAATCAATTTAGTGCCTTTTAAAATATTATGGGGGAATCTCCAATCACTCTAGTCTATCTTCAAACTACTTAAATTACTTTAGTAATTTATCAAATCATCTCAAACTCTTTAAGACAATTTCTGAAACATCTTACAACATATAAGTATTTAATTTGAGTATTTGCATGAAACTTACCTTCCTCAAAAATTCTTGGCTTCAAGCACACCTTCCTCAAATCTACATCCAAGTGACATTAAATAATATTTGATGTACCGTTCATGCTAGGTAGTATATTGATGGTTACTTACTCATTAAAAAATTATATTAACTCTATATTAGAAACCCTATTCTTCATTAATCACATCTAGAAGATCAAACTCATCATGATCGTGTTTTTAATAATTATTTCAAAATGTAATAAAGAATTATAATTATTTAATTACAAGACCAATTCTATAATCAAAAAGTGTAATTATTCTTCCAGGATTTTTTTATCCAAGTACTCTAGGAATCTATATTCCTTTACCATTTTCAAGGGAAGTATGAAAATATTCATCTTCGTTTCCAAAAAATGAATGTATATCAATAACCCTATGGAAGATAGAAATTCATATAATCTGGTTGAACTTGTTATATCTCATATTTCGTCCTCTTCATTCATTGGATTATTCATCATCACCCAACAGTGAGATATATTGAATTTAATCCTTATTAGAATATTCAAAAAACATATATATATCTTCATCATAATCCAATTAGTCACTTCAATTTCATTAAAAAAATACTTTCAAATATTTCTAAATACTTTTAAATTGTTTTTATTTTGTAATTTTTCTCATATGAAGTCATGTTTGAATCTAGTTTAATTTGGAAACAATTATTAATATTCCCAATAGTTGAAAAAAATCTCTATAATTTTTGAAATTTTATTCCCTAAAAAATATAGATCATATTATCGATACAAAGATTATATTTTTTTACTTTCATATAATACATTCTACTATGGTGTGTGTGTAATTTTTTAGTCATGTTTTAGTCATTTGTTATATTATTTAAGCATTGAGGCTCATAAGAAATGGATATAAATTTCTTACCATTGTCTATCCCCAACTAATTAATAAATATATAGTGTTCCTTTTAATAATAACTTTTTAGTATAATAAATTTCCCAATAACTTCTAATACATTATTCATTGTAATTTTATGAAATCATCAATAAATGTAATAAAATATAAGTCTTTTTTAATTGATTAGTTAATTATTGGTCCATATAAATTATAATTCATTAACTCTAGTGAATTTATTTAATGAATTTCAATTCTTATGTTACATTACTACTTGATATTCCAATTAAAAACTATTTCATACACCAATTCTCTTTCAAATTTAATTTTAGTAGATGTTCTATATGGACTTGTTTTGGAATTTTACTCATGCCCTTTTTTTATAGATATAAATTTTCATATGCCATAGCTTTTCACATCCTTGGAACTTAAATAAAATGAGATCCATGTTTTACCATTTTGGAATATATTTTCACAATATCTTTCTCCATTAATGAAATTTTTTCCAATATTATGATTTTGATAATACATGAATCCTCTTGAAAATTACCTCATTTACATCATCACATAATTGGAATAAATATAAAATATGATTTTTAATACTATCAAAAAACAATAATAATTTGGACATTAATATTTATTTATTAATATCAGATCTTTCTCCACCTTTAATATTTAAGAAGATATCATTGATGAATGTAATTAAGACTAAACTTGAAATATGAATATTATTTAATATCTTTATATCTCCAATCATGTGAGATTAATAAATATTATTAAGTATCCATGAATTATTTTTTTGTAAGATTTTAAATATAGTCATAATATAATGCTTTATGACACCATTTTTTCTTTTTAAATTATTGAAATAGATAGATTGATTCAATTTTTCTCAAAATAATAGTAATTAAAATTAGGATAATGTCTAATATAATCACATATTCCACATATGTGCTTCATAATTTTAATTTTTTTTGTGTATGAAGATTATATATTATATAATGGCATACTTTATAATGTTAAATTTCATATTTCAAGGGATAAAGGTGTCGAGAAAGGCTTAAAGGATGTTTGGTGGATGTTAGAGTGAGTTTTGGGATGAAATTTCATCTAAGAATGACATTGTGGTGTGGCCACATGTTTTTTACATCATGATTTTTCCATTGGGATTTCATTTTCTGTTTTCTAGTGTGATACACCATGATGTATGGGATTATTGTATGATGATGTGTGCTACGATATAGTGAAAGAGTTGTTAGAGTTTACTGTCAGCATGTCTGGATGGGTCTTATTAATTGCCACATGATGTGTTATGCCACAACGTTTGGAATATTGGGAGGTTTGGAGTTACTCTTATAAAATTAATTTAGTTGATCCTACAAAAGGTCTATTGCACCACAAAGATAGAGTTTTTACATAGAGATTCTGAGTTTATATCATGTGGGATCCTAGATTAATCTTACATGAGATTGTTTCATCGTGATGGGTTATGTCATGAAATGGAAATTCTTGAAGTGCTTGGGGATAATCTTATATAATATAATTGTTAATCATATATAAATTCAATTTCAATGTGGTTATATCCATTATGTAATGAAATTATGAGTGTTATATTTCTTATCGTTATCTGTTTAAGGCCTATTATGTTGTGATTCCATTCATTTTGCCTTATTTTTGTATGGAGTTTATCGAATTTGATGTACATGTTTGGGTTTGAATTTTGTTTCATAGAGGATCAAGTATTTTTGTGTGACCAGTTAGGTTATATTCCATAATTTTAAATACATTGAGTTAAGGATGTGTTACCATGGTTTTTTGGGAGAGATAAGGGCATATCACTGTGTGATTTTTTGATTTTTGTTTAAATAGAACCTATTGTGGAATAACCATAACCTATCACATCATGATGATTTTTTTCATATTTTTATTTTAAATTCTATGTGTATCTCAAGTATATTTTATTTTCTATGGATTTTCCAAAATCCTTATATATTAGATGTGTATCTTTAGAGATATTTAAGCCCCATTGGTAGCTTCTAATCTATTGATTCAATATATATACCACTTTTATCCAAGGTGATTTATTTTCAAATTATTTATATTTTTATTCATTATTTTTGGAATTAGAAATGTAAATAATTTGGATTTAATTTTATTAGTCTTTGATCATGGTTTTCATGGATCCTAATCTGTTATAGATTATTAAGGATATTCCTTATGTGTTATTGATGTGTTGTTAATGTTATTATCATTTTCTCATGTAAATAATAGAAGATTAGGTCTGGTTAGGAGATTCAAGTATTTTCCTTTATTACTTATGTTTATTTTGTGGGATTATAATTCCATTTTTTTCAATACATAAATGGTTAGAATAAATCTAATAAATATTATTGGCTATCTCAAATAAATTAGAAAGGTAAAGGGGGAATTCACTTATGTTTTACTTAATCACATGTTATTTATTATGTGTAAATAGTTCTTGTTTGATGTTATTTTTGTAGAAACCTTGTTTTTTATAAAAAAATTAATTACAATTCCTAATGGTTTAATCACTTACTGATGGTAACAAAAAATATATAGTGTAAATTTTGAATTATCAATGTTCTTGTTTATTTATAGAAGGATAAATGGAAATGGGAGGATGCTGATATGAATTTTTTTATGGTCTTTTTCTGTTGTGAAAACTTTGGTTGTTATAATTGATATTCTTTTTACCTTCATAATTGGATAAATTAGGTAAATTTAGTAATGATTTAGTTGTTTAGAAAACGAGAATTATAATGTTGATGTTTGAATGTCATATTATGATTTAATATGAGAGAATGATTGTGGATAATTTGTTCAATGTTGATATTTGTTATGTTTACCCTTGTTTTTTTGTTATATTTAGCATCTTCCATGTTGTGTTAAAAGGTCTTGTGGATAGATATTGTTTCTTACTGGGAGGATGATGTGTGGTTCGGTTGATGTAGTCATATATGGGTTTTTTCATTATTATATTAGTTTGGGAATGGATAGTTGTGTTTAAAGGAAGTAATTTTTTGGTTATTAAGGTGGTTTTTTTTCATGGGATGTGTGGTAGTTTATGTGGTCATGGGTTTGGTTATTGAAGGGTTTTGTTATAGTTTCTTGATGGTATAAAACATGGTTGGAATAAGTGAAAATGGTAATGGGTAAAGGGATATAATTATAAATGATGGGATATATTTGGGGTAATTATTATGGTTGTAAGAGATGTGGAAAATAAATATTAAAGGATGGGATAAATGTGAATAATTTGAATAATGAATAGATTGAATTGAAATGTGGTTTAATGAATATTTTCACATTAAATATTAAAAAATGAATATAATGTGGTCGGATTATGGTAAATATATAATTAGTAAATACAATATTTAAATAAGAAGTGAATAATTTGGTAATGGATGATTATTTATAATAGAATGGGGGATGGTAGTGTTATATTTATGGAAGTAATTGTAAGTAAGAGATGGTGATGGTGAGGTGGTTCTTGTGGTTTGTTGTGGTGTTGATTTTGGATGTAAAACCTTAGGCTGGGATTGTGTGAAACAACTATATGAATTGTATTTTCCATTTTTAGTCTACATAAACCACCACCTGAACTTGATATCCTTACTTAACCCTATATAGTTTTGGGTTCCAGGTTTTTTAATCAATATATAGGTTATAGAGGGAATAAATTGATGTATTATCTCTCTTATCTACTCCTCCCTATGATAAATTATGGTTTGTGATGTCTCAAGTTATAAATCTATATACAACACCAAATGAATTTAGGTTTTCATGTATATGCATGTGGGCATACTTGGTAATGTAGTTGTAGTTTGGATGTATGGTGGGGGTTATGTATGGTAGGAGGAGGGAATGATATTGATGTCCTTCATGTTTAATATACACTACTATGATTAGGATGTGACGTGTAGTTATAATGTGGTTGTGTCTTGTTGTATGTGGATATGATATTTGGATATATAGATAAGTGGATATGTGTTTATGTGGTTATGAACTTATTTTCATGGATTTGGACCACATGACGTATGTTGTTGGGATTTGAGATATACTAGATCAGTGGGGAAGTAGATGTAGTGTACCTTCTTGATAATTATTTATATTATGTTACTAGACCTTGGATGTGATATTGGTTGACTGATCCTTGGTGATGTTGGGAAATAGTTGGCATGATATTGTTTCAAGTTGGTTTTTTTGTTCAATAAGGAATTAGTATGTTTCTTTAAAATTTACATGAGTGAATCTATTAATAATATTACTAGGAATATAAATGAGCTGATATTCCCTAATGTCAGGTCTTAAATATATATAGGTACTAATGTATCATCCAAAATATATTTTGAATATATATATCCCAAATTATTTCTAAGAAATCCTTTAAATTACATTAAGGAAAATGTATTCTTATATACATGAGATGCATATCTTGATAATACATTAGCACAATTTATGGAGGGATTTTAGTATCCATGAGATGTTGTTTCTATCTAATATAATTTTCATATGAGTGATAAATGTAATCATTCAAGGAATTATTCCATTATTAGATATTATTAATGACATTATTTTATAAAATTTAAGGAAATGACTTGGTTTATTCCATGTAAGACTTTAAAATATTTCTAATAATATTTCTAAATCCAAAAGCTGAGTCGACGTGAGGTTCCAGGGTATCTAGAGCCTTGGTACGGTCATGTGTAAAATATTAAATATAATATATCAAACTCATGTATTTATGTGGTAAATGAAGTATAAATCATGATTGGAGACTCATATCAGGAATCCAAGACTATAGTTGAGTTCAGAACCTGGAGTTTTCCTTAGGCATGACATAGATTTTGTCAGAATTGGGTGCCAGATTAGGGGTGATCATTTCTTGGTGTTTGTTATAGGTTTATTAATTTAATTTAATTAAACTAATAAAACCCCTATTTGTGTTCCAAACAAAATGGAAGGGAGATGAGGTTTTCTTCCCACAATGGAAAATGAACCAAGGAAAGTAGGTGCCTCCAGATCCTGTTTTTGCTGCCAATCATCACCAGATCGAGGATCAGTGCGTTCTAAGTATTTCTTTAAACCTGAAGCATTAGTGTTTCACCAGGAGGTAGGATGTATTATTATATTTATGTCCCAAAACCCCTTTTGATTCATTTTTTAAGGTTTTATTTCCCTTAGATGATTTCTAGGGACCCCTTGGGAGTTGATCTGTAGTTTTCAGGTGAAAATTGATGGTTTTAGGTGGCTCAGAGGTAATTCTTGATTATAATTTCTGATCACATTATGTTTATTGAGGGTCAAAATCATTTTATTTGTATCATTATATAAAGATGATATCTTTTACTATATGTAGTGTGAAGGGTTCACACTTTATGTAGTGAGTTAGGCTATGTGGTTGAAAGACATGGCTTGGGTGGCTGTGTCGATGGACATGATTGTGTGGAAGTACATGGTTAGGGACACAGACACATGTTGAATTACAGTGACATGGATAGAAGAATTGTAAATGTGTCCAGATATCCAGTACATTCTATGTGTCTTGACTACACACCGTATGGGATGACATGGCCAGTCAGCCTTGTATGGGAAAGGACACACCCAAGTGTTTCGGGTTGGGTCGTACATCATGCGTCCTATGGAACATGTCATGTATATCCTTTTATACACACCGAGTAACATAAACAGATACTTATGGGGGGTAATGTAGTGATACACATTGTGTATAGTGCGTACATGTTGTTTAGGTCCTCTTGGAGTCTTTTTAACCCTGTACATCTCCTTCTTCTGGGTGAAAACTGATGTCTATGAGTTGCCTATCCTGAGTACTTTTCCATGTATCATGTGATAGTGACCACCGTTTGGGCCTTCATGATGAAACATGAGGAAATTTAGTGGGTATCCATGGTTTGAAACTCCAATACCAATAAGGTTTAGTGATTCCCCCTTTTCCTTTCCCCTAAGAGGGTTTTTTCAAATCACATCCTCATCACAGAATTGTGAACCTTCTTTGGTTTCCCTGAGTTTGTGCAGCATGGGTGTGCTCTCATATTCTAGAGTTATTCATCTCAGTCTAATTAAACTATAGAATCATTATCTTAGAGAATGTATCACCACAAGAGGCCTAGTGTGACCCTCACATATTTTCATGTTTCCCTAGTAGGGTTCTTGGAATCAGCATGACCAATATTTACCGTGACATCAATCCTCTACCCAGTAGGATGTTTCTCGTATGGGATAGAGCCCCCAATGATCACTGAACGTAAAACCTCTATCTATGTATCAATATCTAATCATTCCTTTGGGGATATATCATGCTGTTTCCCTTGGGCGGTGTTTTTGGAATCAATATTACCAACACTACATGGGCATTGATCCTCTACTTAGTGAGATGTTCAAATTTTGGGTTGTTTCATGATACCCCTTTATTTGAAGTGTTCCATCAATGGTTTGTAGAATCCCTTAATAGATCCTAGGATGGATCCCATACTCGAGTTTTGGATATCGACTTCATCACTAGGTGAATTTCTCCATGGAGTTGTTAGTTGAGCATGCCCTTCTGGATAGTTACAACCAAGGATAACATGGTTATTCCATCAGTTCACATTTTCCCAATATAGTTACAGCTCTCAGTTGATTTCCATATAGGAAGGTGGGGATGTGACAATGGATTCAAGATTCCTAATGTATGGCATCTCTTGAATTTGTTCCCACAAGGATTGCTAGGATTGTGGGGTGAGTGCTCCTAGATGGGAATTCTATTGGAATCTTGAGTTAGTTTTTGTGGACATTTATATAGTTGCGGACCATGATACTTGGGAATCTGTTGTGAGTATATATATGTTTATTCTAGGTATATTTTCAGTATGTTTCATCTTTCTTGACATACCAATAGGTGATAAGCCTAATCTTCATGTATCGATGAGGAGTGGTCAAGATGGATTTTCTATCTCACTTGGGTTCTCTTGAGCATGGGTAAAGTTAACTGATGGTTATCAGTTACTCTATTTTAAGTTTGGCTTTTTGGTGTGCCTATTGTGTATTTTTACTCACACCTGCATGGGATCTTCCCACACATTTTGTGTCTAGTGAAGACCCTAGGTATCTTAGATATTTCTTAAGGATACTAGGAGTGAGTGGAGCTCATAGTTGGGCTTGAAAAACTGAGGAGAGTATCATTCATGCTTTTGGTCACATCCCCCTCCTTCTATGAAGGTTGGAATTTTCTACTATTTTATTTTGGTTTGCTTGTATTTATCCCTTTTTACTATTTTCCAATACTATAGTAATCAGTATATGGGATATATATGAATGTATTCATTTTTAATTTCAATTATTTTATCTATGTGCGATTTCATTGAGATTTATGTGGGTGTGATCATATAGGTACCTTAGTAAAATTCCTCCGATGAGTGTGATATGCCTACTAAATGCTAGTCTCCAACCCCTATCCAATTAGAGGTGGGTTTGGGGAGTCATAGCTCATCACCCATTGGGATGCGTCATGATATAGTGGTATCAGAGTGGTTTCTACTTTGGGACCATGGGGTAGAGGTTTTCTTGCTGTGAGTTTGGGTTGGGTTGCATATTGACAGTGTTACAGTGTTTCGAGTTTGACTTTCAAGCTAGAGAATCTAGTGTTAGTGTGGAAGATGATGTATCTATTCCCCAAGACTCTAATAACTTAATTATTGAATTCAAAACATAATGTACTAGTCACAAGGAAAATTTTGGTACATGCATCATATAGGGATGGATTGTGGTTTTTTCAATCCTTCACAAGTTGGCTCCCTATATATGCTCACTAAATGTGGAACATAATATATTTTTTAAGATATTTACATAGTGACATCCTTCATGGATTCCACAGAAGAGTTGGGGATATGACCTGATGAGTGATGAGGTCTCCTTGTAGAGTCCTAGTCATGAGGTAGGTTCTCTTCTGAGTAGACAGAATATGGAGCTAGCACCTGTTAAACAGTGCGTTGATCCACCATCGAGGGTTTAGGTGGATGTGTCTTGTCATATTGGTCTGTGGATAGCTCTATTGGTGTTGTATGATGATATGATAGGATCAAGCAAGCATCGTGAGATTTAGATGTGGGGTTCACCTGTGGTACAGGTCAAGAAGGACCCACATACAAGAATCACGTGATGTAGGAGGCACTAACATTCTCAAATCCCTCAAGAGAATTTAGTCCAATGGGAACAAGGTGTTTCTATTCTTGTGAGGGGTATGAACATCTCACATAGGAGTGCCCTATTCATCGAGCTGCTAGTAGAGGGGTGGTTTTTCAACCATTGATATAGTGCAAGAAGTCTCAGTATGGTCTGAAAGGTAGTAGGCGCGACAAAAGATTATTCAGAGGTGGCTGGTACTTTGATATTTTTCCACCACCACCACCACTAAGTGGTCGAGGATAGGCTCAGGGAGCTATTTGATAGGGACTTGGATGGTTACAAGTACTGGGGGGTTTTGACCCAGAGGCTCCAGGTGAGTTTTGAGGTATGATCTATATACTTTCTACTTTTTCAGGGGGTTTTAAACATAAATGTGACACTCCTTTTTCCTTGCCACTTTATGATTGAGGCTTGTTAAAGGTGACATAGGGTGTTAGGGGAGCCATGTGTTGGTGTTGTTTGGTGTAACTACAAAATCAGGAGGAATAGGGATGCTCCCCCACCCAGATATTTTTATGTGATTAAAACTATGAGGGAATTTTAGTGCCTCCTAAATTGGACAGTATTGATGTGTGGTGGATGATTCCTTGAAATTGTGTGTTTGATATAGGGTTGTGTGGTGGTGGATTATAAATAGAGGTCTTGGTAAGACCCATTGTGTTCCCTTGGGAAACCCAATGTTGTTTGTTGGTACCCTCATGTGGTTGGAATCAGATCTATATGTGAGACATATGAGGAGTATACAGTGCAGTCAGATATGGCTTTAGACTCACAAGAAGTTAAGAAGATTCTCCCATTATGATTCAGTATTGAGACGTGATACAAAACCTTGTGGGTGAGTCAATTCCACCTAAAGAGGATAGTGTCAAAGTGTGGTGGATGATTTACTTTTAATTGTGTGTTCAAGGATGATGGTGTGTTCAGGTTTCTAGAATAGGCCTTGTTCATAGAGGATAGGTAGTCTAGGAAAGGATGAGCTATATGAAAAAGGGGATTCTCACCTGGAGGCTTGTGTGTGGTTTGGGGTATGAAATATGACTACATTTCCCCAGTGTTAGTTTTTGAATATTCATGAGTCACTTTATCCTATTAATAACATTGTTAGAGGATTAGGGACACTAAAGGAACCCTTTTCGCTCAACTTTTTATTCAGAGGGTCTTTATAGGGTTTAGTGAGTGTTTGTCAGTTTTATAAGGGTTCGTAAAGCCCAGTGTGTTCACTTGGGAAACCCTATTTTGTTTATCAAGTGGAAAAGTTGTTTTCTTATGCTTTGAAGTTTTTAATTGCAAGGTCTCATGTGACTGGATATCCACTAGAACTGATCTTATTGGATTTTACTAATGTTGTGAGTACATCACCCTTCTGAGGATTCGTAATGTCAACAGCCACGTGGAAAGATAGAGTGCTGAGGAAGTCAGTATCTCTCCGTGGTGTACCCAAGAGAGGGGTGGTTATGCCAAATAAGTGAATCATTTAGGTTATTGAAGAGATGCATTGGGATTTCCTTGTTGGCGTAGAGTTGATGTTGGTTATCAGAGGTTCAGAGAGTTCAGATTTTTTTGAGGTCTATTCAGGCTCGTTCGGGGTTGCGGTAGACCAAAAATGATTTCCCAAGGTGGTCAAAGATGAGGTCTCATGTTTAGAGGGGATCTCACCTCCTCAAGGGTTTGGAGGATTGGCCAGACACTATGCCGCAATTCGAGTTTAGTAGCTGCTTAAACTGCCGCTAAATCATTCTGTTACAGTTTTGAAAACCTACCACTAAATCGTGTGTCGACATTCAATTAGAGGTTGTTTTTCAAAAATGACGTAGAATGATTTAGAGGTAATTTAAACCGTCACTAAATGATTTAGAATCATTTTTTTATTTTCTATTTTTATTATTTTTATCCACCGCTAAATGATTTTGTAGAGTTTTTTATTTTTTATTTTTATTTTTAAATCCAAGGTTGGTTGAGATTTGAACCCCTTACGTCTTGAATATCCTCGAAAAACGTAACCCTCTAGTAGGCTCTTCAAGTGGCGAATAAACAGAATTTAATGTACTTATATATATTAATTAAGAAGACAAATAATACATAACGAATAGTTATAAACTCAAAAACTATTAATCAATAATGATTAATCAATAATGATTATTCATTAACAAATAATCAATAATAAATAATTAATAATTAATAATTAATAATTAATAATTAATAATTGATTATTAACAATTAATATTTAATAATTACTAATTACTAATTAATAATTAATAAATAAAAAATAAAATAATAATAAATAGCTAAATAAATACATGATATAGAAATAAATGGTAAATAAAAAATAAAAAATAATAAAAAATAATAAAAATAAATAATAATTATAATAAATAATAAATAGTAAACAATAAATGATAAATAATAAATAATAAATAATAATAATAAATAAACAGAAACTCAATAAATAACTAATAAATAAATAATACATAAATAATAAATAAATAAGAAATATGAAATAAGAAATATGAAATAAGAAATAATAAATATTAAATATTAAATATTAAATATTAAATATTAAATATTAAATATTAAATATTAAATATTAAATATTAAATATTAAATATTAAATATTAAATATTAAATGATTAAATAATCAAACGATAAAAACTAATAATGATAAATGAATAATAATAACTAAATAATAATAAATAAATACCAAAAAAATTTAATAAATAAATAATTAATCAATCATAAATAATAAATAATGAATAATACATAAATACATAAATAAATAAATAATAAAATTATGAATATAAAATTATAAAATTATGAAATTATGAAAAAATAATAATAAATAAATAAATAAATAAATAAATAAGAAATAAAAAACAAAAAATAAATAGTAAAAAATAAATAAATAATAATAACTAATTATTAATAATAAATAAATAATAAATAATAAATAATAAATAATAAATAAATAATAAATAAATAAATAATAATAAATAATAAATTAATAAATTAATCAATTAATAAATAATAAATCAATTAATCAATAATAGATAATAAATATTAAAATTATAATAATAAAATAATAAATTATTAATATTACGAAAGTAAAATAATAAATAATAAATAATAATAATTAATAAATAATAATTAATAAATATATTATAAAAACTAAATAATAACTAAATAATAAATAAATAATAAAAAAATAAATAATAATAAATAAATAACAACAAATAATTAAAAAATAAGAAATTAATTAATGAATAAAAAAATTAATAATTAATAAATCAATGATAAATCAATAATAAATTAATAATAACTAATAAATAATAATTGAAGAAATAATTAATGTTTAATAATAAATAATAAATATTTAATATTTAATAATAAAATAATAAAATGATAAAATGATAAATGGATATAAATATCTATAAATATATAAACTTATAACAAAATTTACATAAATATAAATATACACATATTTGTGTTACATATATATATACACACACTCAGATTTATAATTTTATATTTATATAAATATACATATATATATATATTAACAAAAGTAAATATAAATATCACTATATATATCTCTACACATATATGATATAAAAATATATAAACATAAATATGTATAAATATTTACCAATGTATATAAAATCGTTAATTATTTATTTTAAATAAAATGAATAAAAAATATTTATTTTCATTTGGTTTATATGCTTAAAAATGCATTTCAATATAACTATATATTTATACAAGCTACTTTATAAGTTAATATAAGAAAAAAGGAATATATTTAATTATAAATAAAACTACATTGTGAAAAATGATAAAGTTTCAAAACCATAATATCAATATGAACGTAATCCCTGAGAATAAATTAAGCCCCCCCAAAAGAAATAAGACCCCCTTAAAGGAGGTAGAAAATCCATAGAATGTTAAAACAATGGGGTACCCTAAAAACAGATAAAAACGATAAGAAACTCTAAAAACCCTAAAACCACTAAAAACCATGAAATGTCCATAACTTCTAATTTAAAAGTCATTTCAGCTCTATAACTACTAAAATCAAAGATCATGGAATGATCTTTGATATAATATATGGTACAGGCCTAACAGACACCTAGATCAGAAGTTATATCCATTTAAATTTTAAGGAACTGGGTTCGGTGACAAAAACTCATTTTTATAGGACTTTTGTTCCTTTCATGGAAATAAGAACTAGATGGATCTTTTTTATGTCAGTTTGAAACAATATTTGGTGTAGATCTCGTTGTAGGATTTGATCAGATATGTGGTAGAGCCCAAACAGACACCCTGATAAAAAGTTATGGCTGTTTGAAGTTAAAGTTTGATTTTTTTTCTTTTTTGAAATTTTAATTTATATTTTCAATTGATAATCACATGATTTAATCACATTTGGTTTTATCTCATTTCACTGGCTTCGATTTGACAAGTTTTGGAGCTAAAACCGTCTCTTGGATCACAAGTTATGGTCATTTGATGTTGAAGTCTACTTTTCAACTTATTGAAGATTTTCTTTCTATTTAAAATTATTTTTAAAAAATAATTATAAATATTTATTAATTGAAACATTATAATTAATTAAAATTATAAATAACAAACTATATATGATAGTAAATAAAAAATGTAAATAATAATTAATAAGTAAATATTTTTTTTATTTTTTACCTTCTATTTCACAGTGGTTTTTTTAAAAACTAGCTGCTAAAAAAATGATTTTTTTTGAAAAAATTTTAAAAAAATAATTTAAGAACATTTAACGATGGTTTTTAAAAACTCCTCTAAAACCCACCGCTAAATTTTTTACCAAAAAAATTTAGCATCAATTTTCAGAACAACTACAAAATTGATGTTTTCCTATAGTGAGAGCATCAGGCTATCTCCAAGGTTTGTTAACCATTCATTCTATTTTTGTTTGGGTTAGTGTGATTCCATTTCATTGGACCCTTCAGTGATCGTTTTAGGGGGTGTTTGGTGTTTTCCACCTGTTACAACTGAGGTAACATGTGATCACTTTGTAGCATGATGTCGACCTAGTTTGAGTTGGGTGTTAGGTGTGGTTTGGTCTTTGTGGTTACACTAAGTGTGTGCTTGTATGTAGCACGAGAACCCTTTGTGATCTTGTTAGCATGTGAGTCCTCATGGAGAGATCAGTTTTGATCCTTTTTCATAGGTTATTTCTTTTTGAGGACAAAATTTCTTAAGGTGGGGATGATGTAGTGACATAGTTTTTTATGCATAAGACTTTGAAATATTTATAGGAATATTTCTAAAGCCTGGTGTTGAGTCAACGGGGGGTATCATGGTCAGAAGAGACTCAGTGCGGTCATGTGAAAAATAGTAAATATAATATGTCACATGCACCAAGTTTTGTAGAAAATTTGGAATAAATCTTGATTAGAGATTTAGATTGGGAATCTGAGACCGTTATTTAGTTCAAAATGTGGTTTTTTTCCTAGGCGTGACAGAAAGTTTGTCATCTTGGGGTTCCCTATTGAGGGTGATCATTGGTGGTCATTTATTATAGGTTTATTAATTAAAAAATTAAATTAATAAACCCTTCTCCCACATTTTCTTATTTGAGAAACTGATGGGATATATCGTTTTCCTCCCACAATAAAAGACAAACCAAAGAGTGGAGGGGAGACATCCCATTTTTTCAACTAATCGTCACCAGATCTGGGATTAGCACATTCTGGGAATTTCTCTAGGCCTGAAGTTTCAGTGTTTCACCATGAGGAAGGTAATTTTATGAGCTTTATGTCCCAACCCCCCCCCCCCCCCCCCACCCATTTCTGCATTTTAAGGTTTTAGATTCCTTATATTATTTCTAGGGACCCCATGGGAGTCGATCTGTGGTTTTCCATTGAAAATAGGAGATTTCTAGGGGCTCAAAGAAACTTCCTAACTATAATTTTTGATCACATGCCATATATTGAGTGTCGCATGTCGTGTTTTCTTCCCATTTAAGGTAAATTATATTTTCTTACTACATTCCATATAAATGGGTTTCATGTTGTGTAGTGAGTCATGTCATGTGACTGAAGGATATGGATATGGATAAGGTGGTCATGTTGGTGGAAATGGTCATGTGTAAGTACATAGCCATACACATAGACACGAGTTAAGTTACATGGTCATGACTAGAAGACATGGCCAAGTGGTCAGATAGCCAAGACATGTCATTTACCATGGGTAAATGTCATGTGGGATGACATGGACAGCCAACCGTGCATGGTAAAGGACATGCCCAGGTGTTTTAAATAAGGTTAGACACCACATGACATGGGGTAAATGCCATGTATATCATTTTATACATGTCGAGTACCTTTAGGGGATATGGTTGGGGGTCAGTGTTGTGAGACACACCGTGTGTGGAGTTTACACACCATGTAGGTCCCCTCCAATGGCCCGAAGACCTTCATTTTTTATTGATTTTTGATAATCCACCTTTCAAGGGGTGAGATGGAACCCTTACAAGGCACGTATGTGTAAGTATTACATGGCACATAGGCCTTAGAGTAATTCATTTCACGTAGGTTCCAAACATTAAACACAACCCATACTAACTAATTGGAACTACTCCTCTCCAAAGTCTTCATCGTGAAATCATCTCTCCACCTTTGCATGGCTATTCGGCTAGGCTTTCTTGTGCATGCACATGCTTTTCCTGATGGAAGGTTCCATACACTCTCATTATTGCAATCTGTTTAACATCTGCTATGGTGAAATCTCTTTTCTCATCCTCCTTGTGAAGCTTGTTCATTGTGGGTTTTCTGGTTTGCATCTACACTTAAGGTTGCCTAAAGGCATTGAGGTGGCCTGAAGGCCTTACTAACCTAAAGGCCTAGGTGGCATGAAGGCCTTAAAGGGCTTGAGGACCAAATCGGTGTCCTAAAGGCCCAAATGGGGGAATATTCTCAACTGCTACAATGCCAAATAGTGCATGCTATAGTACCTACTACAATACTACATAGTTCATGATACAGTACTGCTACAGTACCCCTAGAAATTAGCCTCCACCTAGATTTGATCTTGGGTATCCTGGATGCACTTAAGGAGTCCTCACCAACTTGTCTGAGGCTCATGTGCCCATATAGGTCCCCTCATATTCTGTTGTCCCTCACACATATCCTCCTACTAGCCTCAGATAGAGGCTAATGAGTAGCCTATCCTGATTAGTTTTCCTCATAGGACGTAATGGTGTCCATGTTTTGGGCCTTTATGGTACGATGTTAGAAAAATTAGTGGATTTCTATGGTTAGATACACTGATACTAGAAGGGTTTAGTGAGTCCCCCACGTCCTTTCTCTGTATGGGTTTTCATCATTACATCATCACTATAAGACTGTGACTCCTCTTTGGTTTCCCGGGTTTTTTTTGTAACATGGGTGTGTTCCCATATTATAGGGTGATTCATCTCAGTCAGTATCAACTATAGACTTATCGGTTTGGAGCACGTATCACCTTGAGAGGACCGGTGTGATCATCCCATCCTTTTGTGTTTTCTTGGTAGGGTTCTTGGTATTATAATGAAAAATATTTTCTTGGGAATCAATCCTCTACCAAGGAGGATTGTTTTAGAATGGGATGGAGCCCCTAGTGAGCCCATGTCATAGACCCTCTATATTTGTATCAAGATTTGACCTTTTCTTCAGTGATCTATCATTATGATTTACCTTGGTGGAGCTTTTAGAATCGGTGTAACTAATAATATACATGCACTGATCCTTTTCATAGCAATATGGTCCATTTTAGTGATGTTTCATGATACCCCATTCTATGTGGTTCTCCAATTGGGGATCATAGTGAACCTTAACGAATCTTGGGATGGATCCATAAACTAATTTTTAAAGACCGACTAGGTCATTGGGTGAATTTCTATGTTGAACCTTTCGTCAACCGTACCCCCATGGATAGGTACCACTAGGGATTACAAGGTTTTCCATGAGTTCAAATTTTTTTATTACAGAGTCTCATCTCCCATTTGAGGTCCATCTATGATAGAGGGGATGTGACATCATCTTTGAGACTCCCAATGTATGACATCTCTTGGTTGTGCTCTGCCTAGCATGGCTAGGCTCATGGAGCGAGTGCTCCTAAATGAGTGTTCCATTGGAACCTTGAGTTAGTTGTTGTGGAATGTTGTATGGTTGTGGACCATGAGTCTTGGGATTATATTGTGAGTATACCAAGTTTTATTCTATGTGAACCTATGGTATGTTCTATATTTCGTTACATACTAGGGGTTGATGAGCTAACTTTTCATGTATAGTCGGGGTGTGGTTGGGGTGGATCTTCTATCTCACTTGGGTTCCCTCTAGCTTGTGATGAGTTAACTTATTTCTATCAGTTACTCCATTTTGGTATGGTTTTTTGGGGAATCTACTAGATATTTTTCTACTTACCCATGTATGGGCCCTACCCATACATGTTGTGTCTTTTACCTGCAATAGGTATCTTAATTAGAACTTTACCTAGGAAACTGGGAGTGGGTGGAGCTTAAAGCTGGGATGGACAGACCGAGGAGAGTATCAATCATGCTTTTATAAATAGTCCCCTTCATCTATGCATGTTAGAATTCACTCCAATTTTTTTGTGGGATTGTATTTTTTTCTTTTTACTATATTCTATTACTATAGTAATTTGGTTGTGGGCGATGGATGTATGCATGCATTTTTTAATTTAGGTTCTTTTATCTCTTCACTATTCCATGGAGATGTATGTTGGTGTGTGCATATAATTACCTTAACCAAATTCTAACCATGATTTTGATATACCTACTCGGTGCTAGAATCCATCCCCTGACCTATTGGAGGTGGGCCTAGGGAGTCACAGCTCGGACATCATTAGGGCGAGTCATGACATGGAATGTATGCTAATTTCATTCATTCCTGCATGAGATATATGAGTTTTCCAAACCATTTACTTGTGTGTGTTATATCACTTATTTAAATAAGACAACGCCCAAGGAGAATCCTTGGGGGATTTATACTAACCACCTACATGTGATGCAATGTGTTTGAGACTACATAATGCTTATCCAAAATTCCCTTGTACCCTATGGTCTCTTTATCTCCCTCATTATCCAAGTGAGGTTCTAGCTTGTCAAAGAGGGTGATGTATTTCATTCATATGATGCTCGATTTAGGCACAACCCATGGATACCTATGTTGGTGGAGTTCCATTTTGTTTATCATTATTTTTCTTCCCCAACCACAAATAATGATGATGGTTTCTTCTGTTACTCAATGGTGTAAGTTACAGAATATATTTACAAAGTATCCCAATTAACTTTTACACGTGATTTTGAAAATATTTCATATAGAACTTGGTTTGGGTTCCAAATCACTTATACCACCTATAATAAGAGTTATTAGTCCCCTATGAATCTGATAAGTAGAATCAAATCTTTCCATGTTAATAAGATAATTAAAATCAGGTATTCAAATGAATAAATTTTATCCTTATATAAATTTTTATGAAGTAATATGAGTCCCTCCATATTGATAATACATTAAGAGGCAACATAATCTCAAGAGGGACTTTGAACTTATGATTATGAAATAACATAACTATTACTGTCTCTTAAAATCATGTTATTTGATAACATATTCTGTGATGAGAGACCTAGACACTATTTTATGTAACAACATATTCATAAGACTAACCTTAAAATTATGATTATTCGATAACATAACATATTCTAGGTCAGAACAATACATTATATCGAAAATGTAATATGTAGTTTAAGGTGAAAAATATGTTATTGATAACATATCCTAAAAACCTTTCCATCGAAATAGAGTGTCATATCATCATTAAGATATGAATGTATATTGTTAAATATGATTTGGGATGTTGTAGAGGATGATAAGAATATTAGTCCTAAAATAAAACTCTTAAGAAACCCAATGTTTATCCTATTTTGAAATATAGTTATCAGTTATAATGTAATATTGATACCATATTGTGTTATGCATATCAGTAATACCTATGACTCTATATAAATCATATAATATGATTTGAGTGAAAAAAATCTTTATATACAATTATGAATTGAATTAATTATTTATAAATTGTTTATAAATAACGATAAAGGGTATTTTAGGGATATTTATTAATTTATAATGATTCTATAAATAAATTAATTTTAAATATTTATAATTAATTAATTAAGGTTTATGAAACATTTACTACTAAATATTCCTTCCTATTAAAAGTTTATATTATAAATTCCATTTTAAAAATTATATGACATACCTTGTGATTAAAAATGAAGTTTTTATTTGGTAATAAAAAGGGGTAACTTATAAAGGGTTTATAAATTATAAAATAAAGACAAAATATAAAATGTATATATTTAAAAAATTATGAAATTATCATAATGATTTAATTGAAAATTTCAAATTAAAAATCTTTATTTTTAAATTACTTGAACTTTACCAAAAAAAAGTTTTCATAAATTGATATGGTCAAAAGATTAAATAATATTAAGTAAAATGACATATAATTTCTTATATAAAGAATTACATATTTTATAATTAATATAATATTTTTATATTCAATATTATGAAATGTTCATAATGAATTATCTAAAGTTATATAATTATTATAATTAGATTTTATTAATGAATAATTCATATATATTTATCTCATGTTTAAATATATTCAATATTCATTTATTTAAAGCATTTTCCTTTCATTGTTCATAGTTATAAATTTTAATATTATGAAAATATATTGTTTAGTTTATGTGATAAATTGATTTTTATAAAATTGGAAATCCTTATATTACATGATAGGTAAATAAATATAACATTTAGTTTTCATCTACCTTGACCTCAGTTTAAATTATAGTTATTAGATTGAATTTAGTTATTTGATTTATTTTATACATATTAGGTGTTAAATTTATCTTGAATTGAATTATAGCTTGAGTAATGTATCCCTAGGTAGTGGGACCTTGGGTCGAACTTCCCACTGGCATTGAGGATTATTTCTTGTCCTAGAAAGGTCGAGGTTGAAAATCTGTAGCTCTAGGATTAATAATTTGTAAGATTTTAATTTCATATAATTATAAACCTCTACATGGAGAGTTAATTTACTTTATTCAGGAGATGCATTAGGACATGTGTAAATTTATTTTTCTTCTATTTTGGGTGAGAAACAAAAACTGTAGGTTTCGTAAAGGGTTACAGATTAATATGGTTTGAAAATATTAGTTTATTGGAGGGGACCCATTTCCAAAACTAAATTCTTAGAAACATACATATATAAAAGGAATAATATGGGATAATATGATGAGATTATATATCCTTAAAATTAAAAAATGTTAAATTCCTTCTAAGGAAACACATGTGAACACCTTGATCATTCAACTGAGTAGATACAACTAAAGTAGGGCACCCATGGATTATATTGTGTAAGACATGGAGTAAATGGTTATTCCTATATGTTAAGTAACAAAATCCCATTGTGATATTTCTTTAATAATTATCTATGAAACCCTACAATTTAGGATATCAGAGAAATAGATTTGGGTTTATCCGTATGGTTGATTTAATTAGGAGTATTCTGCTCAACTAACTATGAATCATATATAATATGATTGGGATGATTCAATACCTAAATAGATAAGTGATGAGAATAAAACTAAAGTAGACAAAAATCTTAGTGAAATATAGATATTATCCTACTAATGGGATTGATGAATTCAAAAGGGTCACAATTTTAGTGAGATTATATTTAATAAATGTCCTTCAAAAAGGGTAATAATACATGATACTCATATTATAAAGTCTTTTTTTGTAGATTATAACATCATTACCCTCAAAAATTATTTTCAGATTATTCCTTATAAAATATTAGATTAATTCTATTGAAGGTCTCTAGACCTACACCCACAAATTTGGTTCTTTGATACAATATTTTGATAGATGCCCTAATATGAAGTGATATGACCCCAGATAAACATTAATATTTTGGAAATAATTTTCAAAATATAATCATTACATGTCATAAAATAAATATATTCTAAAATCCAAAGGCTTAGTTTATTTGATTATGTGCTATATAAAATTACCAGTACACATTATTTATTTAACACATTTCATAAATGTCTCTATCTAAAAATTAATTTTATACATATCATTGTATATAATTTCATGGGTAAGTGGTAAAAAATAAGGAGTGAGATCAAATGACGAGTAAGGGAAAACTTATCATTGAGTCATAAAGGGTTAGATCATAAAAAAGTGAAAAAATATGATCATGAGAGAAATATATAATTAAGAGAATCATGCAATCATAAGAGATGTATTTAAGGCCTGATAGAAAGAAATATAATCTCAAAAGATAAAATATATATACCATGGAATAGGAATAAAATAATATGAAATATTAATCATGAGCCATGGAACATAACATGTATCTAATAAATATCACAAAAATGTGACATAATCTTAAGCATGAAAATCCTATCATATGCCAAGGTTAGCTACCAAGACCAATATAACATAGTGAATTAGGAATCACTACCTACTCCCCATTACATAGTAGATCAGGTATCACAATGTGTTTCCCATCACATAGTGGATCAAACATCAATACCTATTAATGATTACTTAGAAGATCAAGCATCACTACTTTTTTCCCATTACAAAGTAGATTAGGAATCGCTATAATTTTCCCATTACATAGTGGATCATTCGTCATTACTTATTTTCTATTACATAGTGGACTATGAATCACTACCTAATTCATATTTTCATCTCACGAAATATAGAAATTTAACCAATTAATTTTACAAATATATGGGACCCCACCCATCATATAATGATAAAAAAATACCTATGTATGCCTCATGAAACTAATAGTACAATCAATCATGACATAAATCCTGGAAATAAAATGGGTTTTATATAATTTTGAATCGATATTGCATAATATGACATCAAGAGTAAATTGGTTGATATAAAATATTTAATCTCTCCTAAGGAGTATAAAATAATTTAGTTAATAATCATGAACCTTACTCTATAATAGGTAGATCATTTGGAGTTAGGGAGGAAAATGTAATTGAAATAAATTTAATTAATCTTTTGTAACATGGTTGTAAAATACGAACTTATAACAAACATCAAAAATCCACTTCAAGAGATGATAAGTAGAAATGAAAAATCTTAATTAGAAATAATTATAAATATTAAAACATTAAAAATAAATGATGTTCATGATGGGAAATGTGTGGTGGGAGATAAAAATATACATAATTATAATGTTATTACTTTATTTATTCTCCTAAAACATAAAAATTTATTTTTAGAAATCAAAAATCATAAAATAAGGGGAATAAAAATTTCTTTTGAAAAAAATTAAGACTTGGAGAGTAAAATTAATTTTTTTTAAAAAATTATAATAAATAAAATGTGTTCATGCTGAAAACATTTAAAAATATATTTTTTCTCACTTTTGTAAAGAAATCCAAAAATTACTTGTACATAAAAAGTTAATAAGATTAAAATTTAAATTTTTTTCTAGAAATTAAAAGATATTATAAAATAACCTTGAAAAAATATAGATGTTTAGATAAGTACATTCTTTAACTAATATGAAGAAAATGTACATGGATGAGAAATAATCTTTAGAGAGGATGAAAGTAACCCTCAATAGTATCATATATTTTTGAAGAAATAAATCCATCAAAGAAGAATAATTTGATGTGAAAATGTAAATTAAATAGAAAATGATAAAATAAAATATAACTTATTCATATGATAAAATAAATCAAAATTAAAATAATGGATCTCAAGAAGAAATCTTATTACATAAAGAAAGAAAATTGAGTTTACAAAACCACTTACCTAGGATTATCGTTTAATGGGACACATTCAAACATCCTGTATAATAATAATTGACTCATTAACCATATATTTTAAAAAATTATTCATATTTATTAAATTTTATATTTATTTATTAATTATTTATTACATATTTTTTGTTAATATTGAACATCAATATTTGTAGTTTTAAACATTCACTGTCTATTTCGATAAAATGGTTTTGGTTATCATCCCATTTTCACAATTTCATAATATTTTAAATTTTATAGTTACTGTAATAGAAAATCTATGATTTTTTTGACATTCCAAGTTTACTCCATGGGTGTTTCAGGAATTGTTCTCTAAGATGAAATCCATAACACTCTTGTTTTGATAAATTTTAATTAAAAAAAAGTGGTATATTAATTTTGAGTTAAATATTAATTTTTTTAAATTAAAAAAACGTTATTTACTTATTAATATCACATCATACTAGTAATTAGGTTTCCATAACTATCGATGATAAAAATTTATAGTATTGTTCATGTAGGTGGTTAAACCGACCCAAATAAGAATATGTTATGACCAATGGATGATTATGATAACATGGTGATTTTATTATAATTTCAACATTATAGAATAAAAATGATATTATTTATATGTTATTAAAGAGAGGAATTATAATTTAGTATAGGTGGGTGAATAAGTTAAATGAAAATAATGATAAGAAGTTACCACATTCAAAGAAGAAATTATATCTTCTCTTGGAAACCATCTTGGTTTTGAAAGAATTTGGGAAATTATTAGGTTCCACAAACTTACTAGAGTAGATAATATTATTAGTTAAGGAAATATGGTATATAATATTTGTCAATTCTAATTTTAGGTGTATCTTTTAAGGGGCAGTGGAGGAGTCCTTTTATAAGTGATAGGGGTGGAATTTTTGTAAATTCATTTTTATTAATATAAAAGCAATGTCATATTAACGTCATGGGGATAAAAAATTGAAAATTAACGATGTTAAAATAAATTTCTTTCATGAAATAAATCTTATACTCATTTAAAGATAATTTTTTGTGATATTTTTAGATCTTATCTCTTAATTTAACCTATCTATCTTATTTTAGCCTTTATTTTGGTGACTAAATTTTACCTTTTGGTAACTTATTTTTATGTACAATAATAAAATTTAACTTAATAAATAATTTGGATATGATTATTAAACATATGAAATTTTTTTATCATATTAAATTTCTAAAGTTTCTAGAATTTGATTTTAATATAAAATCACATAATGCAACATAAATAATTTTTAGAAAATATATAACTTTAAACTCAAAAATGAATTTAAACTTATTTAACCCAAAGAATATCAATAATATTAACATTAGTGGTTCATGAATAAAAAAGAAGTTTATTTTATTTTAAAACCAAGTAAAATCGATTGTCACCCTATGAAAACTTGATTAAAAGAAAAGGGACAAAACTATTTTTTATTAGAATAAAATAGACTTTGGCCTCAATTTTTAAAACATATGATTATAAATTCACCTATTATTTTTAAATGAATTATTTTAATATTTAAATAAATATTTGTACAATAAAAAAGTTTTATATATTTTTATATCAAGCTTATATCATGATGTTGTAATAAAAGTTACAGTATTTTTAAAAACAATATGTTTAAAATTCACTAAAAAATAAACTTTTACATAAAAATCCAAAATAAATCACCGTAATGTAATTTTGACATTTTGAATCCAAAAAATGATGTTCATTTTATAAAATTAAAATTTTAAAATTTAGTATTTAACTTTTAAATACAAATATAAAATATAATGAAAAGTTGTTTTTATTAAAAAAAATTAATTTTAAATAATTAAATATTTATAACATTATTTTAAATAAATTAATAATTAATCATATTTAATTTATATTTTTGTCCATTGAAGCATGTTATTATAATAATTTTTAAAAATTAGTTAATTTAATTTAAGATAAAAATTTACAACACTTTAAAAATAGTTCTTTGAAAAATACCTCTTGTTGACTTTAAATGATTTTTATAACATCTCATTAAAATTAATTATTTAACTTATATCATATAATTTTTTTTAAAAAAATTATTAATAATAATATGTATGGAATTATAATACATGTTTTTAATATAAACCATTCTAATTAATTATTATCTTTTTATTTACTTCAGTATCCACTCTTCTTGTAATTTTTTTAATAATGTTTCACATTGTATTCTCATTATTTATTAATGTTTGTCTTTCATTATAAAAAAATACATGATGGTCTATTTTATTTCAGTTTTTCATGTGATACAATCTATTCAATATAGTATTTATTTAACATGAAATTTATACTCAAATATTTGGTTTTTACTTTATACCACCCTTAGATAAAGTATATCCTCATAATTTTGATTATCTCTTTATGATGGAAATAACTTAGGGTATTTATAAGATAGAAATAAATAATAATATAATTTCTAATGAGATAAATTCCTTACAAATTTTGGTAAGGCTACAAAACTAATCATCTCCCTAAGAATAGGAATATTATTATAAGTTCATTTTTCATAACCATTTATGCCAAATATGCCTCCTTAATTTGTTATATGACTCAAAAGTTTTTAGATACATACCTTTAATAGGCTCATTTTCACGGTCATGTTTCTAACAAAATAATAAAATAAAATTGTTATATTGAATCGTGATAATATTATATAAAATAAAACTAAACCAACATCTAAATATGAAATATCAATCCTAAGATTTCTTATTATATGGCGCCATCATTATATGATAATCTCCGTTATAAAATTAAACAATTGGCTTAACCTATAAACCATTGAGTTTAACAAAGGTTTCTATAAATTTTATGCTCATAATATCAATAACTTAATCTCCAAAAATAACTAAACTCTGATCTAATAACAACTGAATCGACCCAACACCGCACACCCAGATTCGATGCTCTAATACAAACTTTTCACACAATATTTGATACAATGTGAGATTACTCAATCTAAACAAGCATATATTTTACACAATTTCTATCATATAAACATTATACCTCAAAAAATAAAACAGTCCCAATACCCAATGGTTTAATTTCTATGGAGATCATCTATATAAATACCCAATTATAAATTATTTCTTCAACATCCCCCCCAAACATATCTATATAAAACTTACTTCTATGTATAACCCTACATATAATATCCTAGAGAATTGGGAAAAAATAAGTTATCTCAAACACTTGATAAGGGAAAATTATTCATTACTCATAAAGGTTAGATCATATGCAAGTTAGAAAACATGAGCATGGTAGAAATATATAATTATAAGGATCATGGATCTATAACATATGTCTTTAAGGTATGATATATGAGAATATAACCTAAATATATATATATATACCATGGTGTAAGAATATAGAAAAATAATAAAATTATCATGATCCAACGAATATATAATAGATATAAGGCGTATTACATAAACGTGACATAAGGATAAACATAGGAAATCATAGCATAGGTTAGGGTTAGATACTAAGACCATCATAACATAGTGGATCGGGAATCAGTAATTTTCCCCCTTATATAGTGGATCAATAATCACTACATATTTCTCATTACATAGTGGCTTAGGATTCACTATTTTCTCCATTAAATTAAGGATCAAGCATCACTACCTATTTCCTATTACATAGTGGATTAAGAATTACTACTTTATTTACATTATATAGTGTATTATGCATAACTTTTTATTTCCCATTACATAGTGGATCATGCATTACTATTTTTATCCCATTACATTATAGATTAGGCATAAATACCCATCTCTCATTGTTATCAAATGAAAAATAAAATTTTAACCAATGAATTAGACAGATATATATGACCCCACCCATCAAATGAAAATTAACCATACCTATATATTCCAAATAATATTAATCATACAGTATATCATAACAAATTCGTGGAAAGAAAGTGGGTTTCAAATCATTTCCAACAAATATCACATAACACGAAAAAAAGAGTATATTAGTTGATTCAAAAAATTAAATATTAAAAATGGTTTATAAAATAAATTAGTTAATTATCATTAATATTACTCCCTAATTAGAATATACTTTGGATTTATATAAGAAAATGGAAGGAAAAAAATTTCATAAATACTTTGTAACATGGTTGTAAAAATAAATATAATTTGCTTTAAAATCAATTACAAGAGGTGGATGAGGACATTGAAAACATTAATTTTCAGAGAATCCAAAATATTGAAACCTTTAAAAAAAATATTGTTAATTAAAATATATTTGGAGTTTAAGATAAATATACACATAAGTTGAATGAAATTTTTTGATTTACACTTCTAAAACATTAACCTTTTATTTAAAAAAAATAAAAAAAAATTCAAATATAAATTACTTCGAAAAACCATGAAAACTTATAGATGAATATTCTTTATGAAAATAGTTTTAAAATTTTGAAAAGGTGATCATACAAAAAACATTTCAAAAAATATTCTTTTCACACTTTTGTTAGAATGTCAAAATGACATTGGCTAAAAACATTAAGAAGAATCCCTTTTAAAACTTTTTAAATAAAGTCATATACAGTATAAAATAACCATAATAATTTATTTAAGTATATATGACAACATTATTTAATAAATATAATGAATAATGACATGGAGGGGATATACTTGTTAGAGTGTATAAGAGTTATTCTTAATAACATGATATTTTTATGAATAAATAAATCCATCAAAGAATAATACTTTTATGTGAAAATTTAAATTCCCTAGAAAAGTAAGAAATTAAATATATCTTAGTCATGGGATATAATAAATAATGTTTATAAGAATATTGTTCAAGAAGAATTATTAAAACTCAATTAAGGTAAACATGGATTATAAAACCTCTTACCTTGGATTCCTACCTTGTCAGATGTGCTCTAACCTCCTATATAATTATTATATACTCATTAATCGTATATTTTAAAAAAGTATTCTTATTTATTAATCTTTATATTATTTTATTAAATAGTAATTATTAATTTCAATTTAATATTGATCATCGGTGTTCATAATTTTAACCATTCCAGGTCTATTTTAGTATAATAGTTCTAGTTATAATCTCATGTTTATGAGTTCATCATCTACAGAATATTAAAGGTACTATAATAAAAGTTCCATACTTATTTAAAAAAAATTAGCTTCACTCCATGGGTTTTTATGGTATGGTTTTACAATTGGAAATCTATAACATGCTTGTTTAGATGATTTTTAACAAATAATAAGTGGTATATAAATAATGATATAAATATTAATATTACCATTAAAAAACCAAAAACCAAAAACTATTTATTTATTAATATTTTATCATATAATTAATTAAGTTTCCATAATCATCTATGAGAAAAATATTGCATTGTTCATGTAGGATGTTAAACCGAACCAAACCAAAACTTGCTATAATCAATGGTTGAGTATGATTATGAGGTGATTTTTTTATAATATCAGCATTATATAAGAATAATGATATTATTTAGAGTTTATTACATTGATAAAAAAGAATTTATAATAGTTTGATAAAGAAGTTAAATGAAAAAAAATGATAACAAGTTACCACTTACAAAGGAGAAATTGTTACTCCTATTGGGAAAATTATTGTTTTTTAGGGAATGTGAGAAATATGTGGGACCAAAAAACTTCCTAAAGTGGTAGAGGATTATTATTGAAAGAAATATGAATTTTTATGGAGTGTAATTATAATTTTATGTGCGGTATTAAAGGGATGTTTGATGATTATTTTTATAAGTGAGAGGGGTGTAATTTTTTTAAATAATTATATATTAATATAAAAGGAATGTCATATTCATACTAAGGGGATCCAAAATTTACTATTAAGGGAGATAAGATGTGGGTTTGAAAATTAATCCCTCATACACTCATTTAATGATACGTTTTTGTTATATTGGTCGATATTATCTCTTAATTAATCCAATTTAACTTATTTTACCCTTAATCGTAGAGGCTAACTTGTAATTTTAATTAAAATATTTTTTTAAAAAAATGAAATTAATATTATTTAAAATTTTTTATATTATAATTAAAAAATATAAAATTTATTTTATTATATTCAACTTCTAAAAGTTATACAAACTTATTTTAATATAAAAAAACATTACACAACATAACAATTTTTATAAAATATGTATTTTTAATATTAAAAATGAATTTATACTTATTATGGAAAAGACTATAAAAAATATTTATTTTATTGGTTCATGATTAAAAATGATGCTTATTTTATTCAAACCATGCCAAAATATAATGGATCCTTTTGAATGCTTAATTAAAGTAAAATGACCAATAATTGTTTTTTATTAGAATAAAATTTAACCTAAGCTTCAAATTTTCGAACATAGGTTTCTAAATTTAACTAATTATATTTAAATTCATAATTTTAATCAATAAATAAATATTTTTTTTGATAAAAGGGTTTCCAAAATCCTCAAGTTAGGCTTATATTATGATGATGTCATGAAAGTAAATATATTTATAAAAACTAAATTTTTACTATTAAAAAATAAATATTTTCATAAAAATCCAAATAAATAACCTTAACCTAATTTATAAATGCTTAATATAACAATTAAGTTATTTTTTGAAAAATATAAATTAAAAAATTCAGTATTTTATCTTTTAAATTAAAACATTGAATATAATGAAGAATTTTTTTTATTTTAAAAATGACTTCTAAAACATTATTTGTTATTTATATTATTTTATATAAATTACTAATTAAGTGAGTGTTAATCTATTTATTTTTAATTAAAACATTTAATTAGAATAATCCTTTAAGTGTGTTCAATATAATTTAACTTAAAAAAACATAAAACCTTAAAAATATTTATTCTAAAAATACAACTGGTTAATATAAAATATTTTAATCACATCCCATTAAATTTAATTATTTTCCTTGTCACACATCAAAACATTCTTCAAAAATGGTCATGATAATAATAATATGTAAGAAATTATAATACATGTATTTATAATAAATAATTTTAATTAGTTATAACTCTTCATGTAATTTTATTTATGATGTTTAACGTTACATTCTCAAAATGTATTAAAAAAATTTCTTGAATTATAAAAAAATGTGCAATGGTTCATTTTAGTGTGATGTCTCATGTGATGTAAGATATTTGATATAGTTTTTATTTAAAGTGGGATTCATTCTAAAATATCGTGTTTTTACACTAAGAGACTCCTTGGACTAGTAACTTTAGAAAACTTCTTAATATCAGAAAAAATATTTCTTA
Organism: Viscum album; assembly: GCA_963277665.1. Classification (NCBI taxonomy): domain Eukaryota; kingdom Viridiplantae; phylum Streptophyta; class Magnoliopsida; order Santalales; family Viscaceae; genus Viscum; species Viscum album. The sequence continues at coordinate 1,575,350,793 of OY728128.1, read as the reverse complement.
GAGAAACATCTTCCTAGGTAACAAAGTGATAAAGTTAATCAATAGGTAAATCCAGATACTTGTGATGTATAAAATTATTAACTTTGGGTTATAAACTAATTATTTGAAAAATTATGTAAGGAATATTAGTCTTTGATCAAATTTTCAATGTGATTGGATATTTAAATGACTTGGTGAGATTAAAATTTTCTTTAGAGAATTATTCTGGTTTAGAAATTCATTTTTCTATTATCTGTGGAATTGTTCCAATGAGCTGATGAGTTAACGATGTTTTTAATCAATGTTATCAATAATTGAGAAAAAAATGGACTAGGAATTTGATGTCTAAGTTCTAGTGATGTGTATACAATAAAATTGGGTAAAATATTAAACTATAACAAGAATAATAAAAGTTAGTTTGAGAGTCCAATGAAGTTTCTTTGAGTATCCAATCAAGATCATTGTATCCTTAAGGTGAAATCATGAAATAAAGATTAATGATTCCATGGGATGGATTTTTTATGACACTTGAAGGAGTTTTGGAAACCCTATAGAATGTTCATGTTTGGAATTGATTTTATAGAAATTAATGATTTGTTTTTTAATAGTATATTATACCAAATAAATACTTTACAAGTGTCATAAATATTTGGTATTTTAAATTAAATAGAATAATTGATGGAGCTAATAGTTTCAATTCAAGTGATTCTGAAATGATTTTCTATATCAGAGATTTAAATTTAAATAAATTTTTAAATCTCATATAGATTATAGTAAGGCATGTTTAAATTTATCTCATTTCAATTATGTGATTATTACATAACTAAAAATGATGTTTTTTTAGATGCTTGATTATGGGGGGTTGAGTGTGGTTGCACAATATTTTATGTATGGTCTACCATTTTGTATCCAGTGGAAATTTCAATGGTTCCAACATCCATCATAAAGAATAAACCTTCATTACAAATTTGGCATCCATTTTGGGTTTCAAACCCAATGACACTTAGTAACTAACATTGGTTTAGCATATTAGAGTTTGGTCTCACCGCAACCTTTTTAGGGGAAATTATTTCCTACTATGAGACTCCCTTATAGATTTAATATATGTTTCTGAATCATCTTGATTCCCAATAAATAATGTTTAACCATGTGTTGATGAATTAATAAAGACCTTGTATTGATAGGAATAACTACATGTATTACAAGTTATCCATTATTATATTATCTATTTATGATTCTTTATTTTTCATCTATGTCCAAGATCTCTGTAGTTTATCACTTTTCAGGGAGGAAGTTGGTGTCATAGAGATGGTATTGAACCTATTTGAGGAATCCTATGTATATTATGAGTATAAGGATAGAAAACCATTTTTTTCATTTGGAATAGTTTAAGGTCATATGACAGGACTATACATTGTAGTTTAAGGTCACATGGTGAAGATGTATGTGACATAATTTGAATATTGGGTATTGGGCTCAAGCCTTGATTAGGAATCCTATGTATCCTATGAAGACATAAATCAGAGTCTATGTATTTCATTTAATGGGAATCTATATCATAAAAAGGTTCAACAAAATAGGATTTGAGGGGGGGAGAATTATGCATGTAAGGAAACCAAAAACTACCACATATTTAATCTGAAACTTTGAGTGAATATGATAAGTAATCGGCCTTACATCCCAATAAAGGGGACACAAGGGGGAATCCTCATTGTTCTAATGGTACAATGATCACCACTCTCTAATTCCACCTGATCCATACTTAGTGTGATAAATAAGAGATAATGGATGAGTGAAATCATCACATGAGATAAATTTTTTATGGGGATTACACATTAAGGTTTACCTTATAGAAGCATGATTACCAGTGTCAAGGAGAATTTGGAATGGATCTTAGGCCTTAAGAAGGTGTCTAACATATTCTATTTGAAACAGTAATAAGAGTAATAATAGTTCAGTTCACCCTTAACCCACTAAAATATTTGAGGTACTTGAGGGAATTTTTTGGGCCTAAACATAAGAGAATATCCATGTATAAACCCATTTATCATATTCTGATAGTGAATGAAGAATTATATAATCACAATGGATTTTGGGTCCCATGAGTTAGAGTATTTGGGATATATAGAAACCTACACAAAGGTGGACTCCCATTAGAGCTTGTGGCTTAGGAAGGCATATTACTTATCCTAATTATAAAAAGAATTGGAGTCCCCATAGTGCATATCATCCTTAACATACTGATGGGCTTTAGTTACTTGAGGGAATGCTCAGGGATTACACTTAAGAGGATTTCCATATACAAACCCATTTCTCATCCACTAATAGACAAGGATGAATGATAGACTCATAAGAGAGTTCAGGTCCTATGAGTTAGAGTGTTTGGGATATGGATGATCTTACACCAAAATGGATTCCCATTAGAGATTGGGCCTTAGGAAGGCATCCTACATATCCTCTGTAAAATAGGAACTAGATCCCTTCTTTTTCAGTTGACTCCAGACCCACTAATGGGTTGGGATAGGTCATTACACTCTATGGTATTATTAAAATCCTTAATCCTTAGAAAGGATATTCATTTATACCAGGATAGACTCTTATGTTATATATCTATTCTCTATCCTCTAATAGGTTATGAGAGATGATGACCATAAATGGCCCATCAAATATGTTTCGTATAACATGGAGACCATTTAGAAATCATGAAGCTAATAGGGTTTCATGAGTGCATAAACCTAACCCATTAAGGATACTCCTGTTGTAATATTAAAGAAGGGTTTGAGCACCATAAATGAAAATGAAATATTACAGATGGGTTTGAGCACTCTAAAGTCTATTCTAGTGTGTATTAAATACATTTTTAGGTTAAGGGATAAAACATGATATTCTAGAGTATATAATCATTAGAGGGGATGGACCTTTCAACGTGATGACCTCTTTCTATTGAGTTTAACATCATATGACAAGCAATTTTTCATTCAATTAAACATCACATGACTAGGAAATTTTCATGCGGTTTAACACCATTTGACTATGATGTATTTACTTATCATTGGATAGACCACATATTGATGATGTATGTAATGCCCTGAAATTTGGATGTACAAATATTGTATTCGATAGCGTGTATGACAAGAAACACGAAGTATAATGGGTAATATAAAATCAACTTAATTTACAATATATTCACTATTTTAATATAAATACAATATATTGTATTGTTTTCAATTCATGAAATATTGAATTATTTTGTGTTACATGTAATAGAGACATTCTTCGATAGCAGGTATTACATGTAAGACCGAGTTTTACCGAATACTATTAATATTATTATTTAATAAAATAATATATAACCTAGAAAATAAATTGGTTTTTATGAATAGTAATAACTAACTAATGAAAATATATGGTTTTAAAAATATAAAATCAATTCATTGGTTTTCAATTTATTATAAATGAAAATATAATTCAATTGAATGTAAAGGGAATTTTTTTATAAAAAACTATCTTTATGCTTCATAAAGAGTTTTGTATTAATTAATTAAATTAGTTAATATTACTGAATGTTATTAATAAAAAATATATGTTATATATTTAATCAAATATTTTTTACATTCTTCAAATAGATTTTATAGGCATAGTATAAGAAGAAATCCAAGTTTACACATAAAAATCTATATTTTTCTAACGGAGGTTTTACAACATTTTAATAGTGCACCTATTTTAAAACTATATTTTGACACTTTAATGAATTTTATATAACAAAATTAACTTACTTTTAAATTTTATAATATTAAAATTATCTTATGGTAAATTTTTGGTATTTTTATGCGAAGTTTTATTTTTTAATGATTAGGGAAAATACTAAATTTTAATTGATTTTTTTTTAATTTAAAAAATTTATAATGTTAAATTATATTTTAAAATGGTTTTAAATTAAAATTATATCAATTATACATAAATAAATCCAATTTATTTTATTGGAATAAATTTTACTTTGAAATTGTATATAAAAATATTTCAAACTTTTGAACATTTTTTACATATAAACATCCTTTCTCATCCCGTTTATGGGATTAATTTTAAATTCATTTCTAAAAAATTTGTGATTAAAATTTGAAAAAATAGATTCCATATTTTGAATCTAAATAATATATAATTTCTAGTAAGTTTGAATTATTTTTTGACCAAAAATATTAATGAATGCAGTTAAAATTAATTATAGCGATCAAGGTAAAATTAAGCTCAACAACGGACTAAACCTTAAACTTAAGAGCCAAATTGACCCATTCACATGTTAAAACCCTATTTTCTATCCATATTTATACCATATAGTACCTTTTATAAAATTTTGTTCATTATTTTAGGCACATTATGTTGTGGAGACCTCTCAATATTGTTTACCTTTCTATGTTTACAAGAATGACACTCATCCTCCAATATAAAAAGAAACTTACCCCTCCTACTTATTCACACCACTAAAGCCATTTGGATAGTCCAAAAATGCTTCAATAAGATCCCATATTCCATAATGTAATCCTATAATCCTAAATTTGGGAATAAATCAAACTAAGAAAGTCATTTGGTATAAACCAAAAGGACTTACTCGCATAATAGGTAATGTTCTTCAACGATCACTTTTGTTTCATTTCTTTATCCAAAACATAATTTCATCCTATATATTGATTATATAATATACTCATTATATTAAATATAAAAATATTTTTTTATTCTAAGTTTATGATCAACACCTAGATTAACTTCCATCAAATGTTATATGCAATCATCGTTTGTGTGTACGATGGACAACAACCTCCCGAACTGATGTTGTTGTTCTTCCATTACCACATTTTAAGGTTTTTAATAATGATTTATATATTTTTTATATATTATATATATGATATTTATAATTTCATTATTATTTTTATTTAATTATTTTATAGAACATACCTTCATTCTCTCTATTTTTTGGATTACTATAACATTGTTTGTGGATGTATAGACTACAGCCTCCTTATAGTGATGTGATTCATTCCCAATATACATGGAATGTATAAAGGATGGTTCTAATAAACATTTGTAATATATATGATACAATTATTATAATTTAATTATAATATACATATCTATTATTTAATTTTTATTCTTTTAATTTAAAAATAAAATAAAAATAGCATTCATGTGTACGTACTTCCTACCGTCTCCATGAACAATGCATTTCATTTATATCTAAAAACATTATGGGTTATTATAAATACATATATAATGAATATATATTATAATTAAATAATTTTTTATATCCCATAGATTACTAAATCACAATCTATGTAATAAGAATGAAAATAAATAGTCAAAACATACTCGAAAAACATGACAATTAACACCTAAAATGATGAAAATAATGAAAGATTATTAACAAACAAGTCATAAGATATTATAAGAAGATCATATATGATATTATAAATATTATTATGGTTATTTTATAATTTAATATCATCCCTAAAACCATTATAAAATAATTTAAATTATGTTCCCCTAAAAGGAATTGAAAGGTAAGTTATTTCATCTCAATTTCATCTCATTGATGTATATTGTATTATTATACACCTAATTTACTTTTTATGATGTATATACTTCCCCTTTACATGTAATATCATTAATAATTCAAAATTAATTGTATTTTAATTTTATATATTAATTATATCATCTAATGGGATTTGAATTACTAGTTATTAAGTGTTAAATAATTTCATTACTCAATTTCTTTTCTTTTAGTAATATTACTTACTCATAGTCATTAATATTCAATGATTATGCCTATAACTAATTTTTTATATATATTATTTAATTATAACTTATTTTATGTTTATTTAATTTTTATACATATAATCTATTCATTAGTTAATTCTCACTTTAATGTTATGTTATTTTCAATGGTTTACTTCAAAATCCCCTTTTATTCTGGATTGTTTACACTTGAATTTACATTGAAGGAAATTATTATGTCATTGTTTAATAAACCATTTAATTTTATTCTCCTATAGTTATTCATAATATTTTTCAATTAATATTATGATTTTTACACTCTTTGTGTAACTCCCCGATCCTAGTTACCCAGAGTCGGTGCATTATTACATAACATTGGCATGATCACAAAGGATCAAGTCTCGAAAGACAGATTAGTTTAGTAGTCTTGGAAACACTAGATATATTCATAAGTCTTACATTACATCATATAGTAAAAAAACTACAACAACATATTGTCTTTATATCCCAACATATTATCACTGCAGGTCATTCATAAATTACTTCTTCACATCCTGGGAAAAATAAAACATTGAAAGGGGTGAGATCAGATGCTCAGTAAGGATAAAAATATAGCAAAAGCTTTCATAGATAAGTATAAACACTTAAGGCAATGTATAACTAAAACAAAATCCTTTTAAACATGAACTTAGGTATAATATGGCAAAGATAAAATAAAATAATTCCATTTACTTATACACATGGATATTATATTAGTCAAATAATCACATGCAATATTAATAACCACTTTCATAATGATGGAATTCATAATGCCAGACTATCATAACCACGTAGCCAAGGACTCATTCCAAGACCACAAATAATATTTTTTCAAGGCCCCGTGCCAAGATACTAGTTAGTCTCATGAGACCTACCGATGCATCGAGGAGCTATAGCGGGCTCCACCTATCACATACTAAGTACAATGCATTCCTCGTATAAAAAGTTTGAAACATAACATAAACATTCGTATTAAAACTAGCATACGAAATTTCAATACTTTAACCACAAACCATGAATGGTATAAAAATAGCACATCCACAGTCAAACATAACTCATTCAATAAAATATGGAAGATTGTATTTTATTAGATTAACCTCAATCAAGAATAATGAAGGATATTGACATAGATTAAAATAATCATCAAACTATTGAGAGAAATATCCCCCTTTTTCTTGAAAAAATTTAAAAGTCACACTATTTGTCAAGAAGCCATTTAAAATAGATTTTTGAATCAAAGTGTCCCATACCACTTTGAAACTTTTAAAATGAATTTTGATTTGAAGACTTTAATGTCCATATAAATGAATCCTTAAAACCATTTTTAAAACATGGACATTAATGAGAAAGATTTAGAATAATAAATCTTTAAAACATTTAAAATGATATTTTACTTAGAGTTCCCAGCCAAAAGAGAGACACTTTAATACAAATAATTGAGGTAATAAATACTTAATAATATCATGAGTATAAAGGGATTCATGATATACTATGTCAAAGTACATTATATACACCACATAAAAGTGATTTGGTGTATAACAACAAATAAGTCTCAATGGAATGTAAATTGAGATGAATTCTCTTATAAAGGCCATATCCTTTGGTTAAGGATAAATCAACGACATAATTATGTGTGACAAATATAAATACACTCAATATGATTGAATATTCAATGTAAATAAATCAGAGAACATTCACACATATTCTTGTAAAAACAACACCAATGAAATGGATGCTTAACTCAACAATTGGAGATTGAGTTAAAATTTACTCTTATCAGGTTCATATCGATGACTTGAGAAATTATAAATTGAGTGATTATGTGTTTTCAAAAGTATATCCACAGAAATGGGGGTTTAAATTATGACATAAGAAAATCAGTAGTGATTCCACACAAAATCTTGGAGTAAAATAATCAATGATGGATGTGTAAAGCCAAATGAGTGGAAATTGAAATTTCAAATACCCTTATCGATTTGGTAACTTGAAAAACATACACCCATGAAAGAAGTATCCTACAATGATGATGTAAATATCCATAAATTAAATTATATAACACAATGAATACAATCATGGGAATTACACACACCCCATGCAATAAATAAGTGGCGAACAATGGAAATCTCGCAGAATTAAAAGTGAGATAAGAAACCTAATACTTTGTACTTTTTCCTTGGTCGACGGTAGGTTAACCTCTTGTATAATGGTGAAATAATTTTTATTTAATTATACAAAAAAAAATTAAATTAATATGATATAATATATTATCTTTTAACATTGATTTGTTAATAATATCTTAGTAGTATCGTCGTTTCGGGTGTTAACAGATTCGTTTTCCTTTATATTATTTGTTATACGAGCCATGTTTTTTATGGATGGGATGTATCTTATTCATATACAGAATGATATCATGTCTATAAAAATTATTTTTATTCATCAAATTAAATTTATTCTTGAATGGATGTGATGGGGAATGAATCTCATCACGTTCGTGGAGACGGTAATACGTACGTGCGCACGAGCAACAATATCATTATTTTGATATTAAAATAATATATAATTGGATGGTATATCATATATAAAGAATAATTATCATGTTATATTTATTATTTAAATGAATTAAACATCATTATTATACCAATCCAAATAATAATATATTGAATAACAATTACACCACGACGTGGAGACGGTAAGCCGTACGTACACACGTACGGTGACATGTCATTCAATGGATGGATAGAATACTGAATATGGTTGTACCATATTTATAATAACATCACAGTATATATAAGATATTGGAGTTATTATTTTATAATTGTAAAACAAATAAAGAAGAAGTTGAAGAAGAAAGGATCTTGAAAGATGGTGGTGAAAACAGTACCTCTTCTTCGGGTTCTTCCTTTTGATTTGATCAAAAGGGCTCCTTAAGTTGGATTTATGATCAAACTATGGCCTCTAAGTTTATTTTAGGGCATTTTAGAGAGTATTTTGGCAGTTGTTGGCCGAACAAAAAGGCTTTTAAAGTGATAATTAGTGAGAAGGACGAGTGTCCTTTTATAAGAGGGGTGAGGGGCACCTTTGGAAAAGCTTGAAATATTTTTTATAATAAATTCATATTTGGTTTCTAATGGATTCAATGTAGACTATTTAAAGCTTAAGGTGGGGATAGGTCTAAAACCACTCAACCAATACGTTTTATATAGGTTTGGTTAGCTATATTAACCTTATCTTTTTGTTTTAACTCTTAGTTAATTAGTTTAACATTTACCATGTCGCTTTGTATTTTTATATTATATAGTTAATAAACATACTATATACATCCAAGAGACCCCCAAGTTGTCCATTAATGATAAAACTATCATGATATAAGTCTCTTGTATGAACTTTACATTTTTAAGAATTTAATATCAATTAACAATATAATATTTGTTTTAAAAACTCTTTTATGTCAATTTTGACACTATTCAATAATTGATTTTTGTTAAAGTCTTAAAAACTTTATTAATTCGAAACAAATTCATTTAAGCAATCCTATAATGTCATATTAATCAATAAAATTCATTTATGTCATCAAAACTGTAACACCCCAAGCTTCCTCGGTATGTTTCCTTTCGAATAATGCAATGACGTGCATTGTACGCAACTTCGAGATTTTAACACACCACAACCAATCAAACTAGCCGTTATGAATAGTAATACCTACTTTTTGAAATTATATATATTTTATATTTCAAAATGGACTTCATTTTTGGATTCGGAATATCGAATTTAGCCTAAGGTGAAATTTTGGTACTTTTCGGATAACTTTCATATTTTGATGAATAGTGAAAATTACTAAATTTTAATTAAAAACAACTTTTTTAATCATAATAATTAATAGTGATAAATTGTGAATTTGAGTGGTTTTAAAGTATATTTAGAATATATTTTTACCATTTAATATAATGTTGGTCATTGGACATAATTTTACAATTAAACCGAACATAAACAAGTGTCAATCTTTTGATAGTTATTATCTCTTAAAAACACGCTTTTTGTTTTGACAGCGGGAATTAATTTTAAATTAATTTCTGCCAATTCTGTATTTTGAATTTAGAAAAATGGATTCCATATTTGGAATCAGGATGTCCAAATTGTGTAAATAGGTAACTTTTATTTTTAGACATTTTGAATAATTACTGCGGTAAATATTTTATTTACCATGGTTAAGGGTAAATCCGGTAAATAAGGGTTAACAAAAATAATATTATAATAATACTAAATTACCCTAAAATGTGTCTTAACCCTATTGGTTGATACATGGTCGACCAGGGGCATCTTTGGGTCAATTTGGGGACCCCATGGATCCACTTGTAAGTGATAATGACACTTTATATTAATTAAGTTAAAATGAATACAAAAACGACACAAGCATATATCTTTTAGCAAAACAATTGTTACATAGGGTTATATATGCTGGATTTTAGATTATAAATATTCATTAGAAAGCTAAAAAGATTTACTACATAATTATATTTTATTTATAATTTTTTTGACATTAAAAAATTTATTTTATTTATGACACAATGATCATGCAGTAATTACTAAAATAGAAAAAAATTAACATAATTGATATTATAAATACCCAAATAATTATAATATGAAACTTTTAATGAATTAAAAAAAATTTCTAGGATAATATGATATATTAGGATTGATTTATTTGACTTTGTTCGAAGTAATCAATCTGTTATGAGTCTCACAAAAATCAACTAGTGAATAGTGTCAAAATTGACATAAAAGAGTTCTTAAAACAAATATTATATTATTAATTGATATTAAATTCCTAAAAATCTAAGGTTCGGCCAAGAGACTTATATTATGATAGGTTAATCATTAATGTACCACTTGGGGGTCTTTTGGATGTATATAGTAAGTTTATTAACCATATTATATAAAAATACAAAGAGACATTGTAAAAGTGAAACTAATTAACTTAGAGTTAATACTTAAAGATAAGGTTACTATAAGTACCCAAACCTGTCTAAATTCTATTGGATGAGTTGTTTTCGACCTATCCCCACCTCAGCCTTTGAATAGTCAACTTTGGAGCCATTGAAAACCGAATATGAATTTATTATAAATTAATATTTCTAGCTTTTCCAAAGGTGCCCCTCACCCCTCTTATAAAAGGGCACTCCTCCTTCTCATTTCCTCACACCTCTCAAGCCACTTGGCTCGACCAAACTCTGCCCAACTAAGATCCCCACATCCCTCTCCTCCTCCTTGAAGCTTCCCTTTAGGCAGAAAGCATTTCAACAAGTCCTTTGGTTCCAACCAAAGTGAGTTACCTAAATTAAAGGTAACGATTTCTCTTAAATTATTTTCATTTATTTTGCTTCTTCAACCCCCAAACTATTTTTATTTCCCTTCTTTTGTAACAACACCAGTATCCTAAATATACTAGGATGTTGTTATAAGAAGTATTCAAACTAAACATACACACAACTCCATCTAATGGATGATGAACATAATGTTTCTGTGGATGGAAAACTAACGCCTCACGAAACGATGATTGTTCAAAAACATCTTACCACCTCTCATGGTGGCCATTATGATGGCACTGTAATTAAATATGATATTAATGATATATATTTTATATATAAGCTTCTTTAATTCCATTTTATTTCATACCATTATTCGTTTCATGTCGTATATACATACGATAATTTCATTTGAGGAAGTGCGGACTACCGCCCCCTTAAAATGATATGACTCGTTCATACCACACATGGAACGTATAAAGGATGGTGTTAATTAACTTAAGTAACATATATAAAATATTATATTATACTGGAATAGTAATATACCTATGTATCATTTGGATTCGATTCTTTTAAAATAAAAAATTAAATGGAAGTAGCGTTCGTGTGTACGTACGGACTACCGTCTCCACGAACGCGATGAGATTCATTCTCCATCGTATCCATTCAAGTATAATTATCATTTAATGATTTAAAAATGATGTTTAAGGACTTTATATCATTCTGGATATGAATAAGATACAACAAACATGACTTATGTAACAAAACATATAAAAGAAAATGAGTAAGTTAACACCCGAAACGGCGTTAATACTAAGATATTATTAACAAATCAATGTTAAAAGATCATATACGATATCATATTAAAGTAAATGATTCTTGTATTATTCAATAACAATTATTTCACCATTATACAGGAGGTAAACCTACCATCGACCAAGGAAAAAGTACAAAGTAAGGGATTTTCTTATCTCACTTTCAATTCCGTGAGATTTCCATTTTTCACCACTAAATTATTGAAAGTGGTGTATTGTGTACTGCCATTTGATATATATTCATGATTCTATTTATATTCATGTTATTCTGTAAATCATTTGGTGGTTATTAACTTTTGGCCATACGACTCAGTTGATTAACGTGGTAAGGGATTTTCTTATCTCACTTTCAATTCCGTGAGATTTCCATTTTTCACCACTAAATTATTGAAAGTGGTGTATTGTGTACTGCCATTTGATATATATTCATGATTCTATTTATATTCATGTTATTCTGTAAATCATTTGGTGGTTATTAACTTTTTGCCATACGACTCAGTTGATTAACGTGGTAAGGGATTTTCTTATCTCACTTTTAATTCTGTGAGAATTCCATTGATCACCACTTAATTATTGCATGTGGTGTATGTGTACTGCCCATGATTATATTCATTGTGGTTTATACTTTTATTTATGGGTATTTACATCATCATGGTATGATACTTCTTTCATGGGTGTATGTTTCTTAAGTTACCTAATCAATAAGGGAATTTGAGATTTCAACTTCCACTCATTTTGCTTTACGCATATTTCATTGATTATATTACCCCAAGATTATGTGTGGAATCACTATTCATTTGATTATGTCATAATTTCCACTCCCATTCCTGTGGATATAAGTTTGATACACATAATCACTCCATTGATAATTCTCAAGTCATTGATATGAATTTGATAAGAGTAATTTTAACTCATTCTCCATTTATTGAGTTAAACATCCAATTCGTTGGTATTGTTTTTACAAGAATATGTGTGAATATACTTTGATTGATTTACACTGAATATCCAATCATATTTAGTGTATTTATATTTGTCACACATAATTATGTCGTTGATTTATCCTTATCCTAAGGATACAACCTTTATGAGAGATTTCATCTCAATTTACATTCCATTGAGACTTCTTTGATGATATACACCAAATCACTTTTATGTGGTGTATATAATGTACTTTGACATAGTATATCATGAATTCCTTTATTCTCATGATATTACAATGTTTTGATTACCTCAATTATTTGTATTCAAGTGTATCTCTTTTGGTTAGAAACTCTAACCAAAATACCATTTTAAAATGTTTTAAAGACTTATTCTTCTATATCTTGCTCATTAATGTCCATGTTTTAAAAATGGTTTTAAGGATTTATTTATATGGACATTAAAGTTTTAAAATTAAAAATCCTTTTAAAAAGTTTCAAAGTGGTATGGGACACTTTGATTCAAAAATCTATTTTTAAATGGCTTTTTGACAAATAGTGTGACTTTTAAATGATTTCAAGAAAAGGGGGATATTTCTCTCAAATAGTTTTGATGATTATTTTCATCTATGTCAACATCCTTCATTATTCTTGATTGAGGTTAATGTGATACAATACAATCTTCCATATTGTATCGAATGAGTTATGTTTGACTGTGGATGTGCTATTTTTATACCATTCAAGGTTTGTGGTAAAAGTATTGACATTTCGTATGCTAGTTTCAATACGAATGTTTATGTTATGTTTAAACTTGTTCATATGAGGAATGCATTGGAATTAATAAGTGACGGGTGGAGCCCGCTATAGCTCCTCGATGCATCGGTAGGTCTCATGAGACAAACTAGTGTCTTGGCACAAGGCCTTGGCAAAATCTTATTTGTAGTCTTGGCACGAGGCCTTGGCTATGTGGTTATGATAGTCTGGCATTATGCATTCCATCATTATGAAAGTGGTTATTGATATTGCATGTGATCATTCGACTAGTAGAATATCCATGTGAGTAAGTAAATGGCATTATTTCATTTTACCTTCGCCATTTTATGCTGAAGTTTAAATTTAAAAGGGCTTTTGTTTTAGTTATAAATTGCCTTAAGTGTTTATGCTTATTTATGAAAGCTTCTGCTATAATGTTATCCTTACTGAGCATCCGAGCTCACCCCTTTCAATGTTTTATTTTTCCCAGGATTATGAAGAAGTAATTTATGAATGACCTGCAGGGATAGTATGAGGGGATATGAAGACAAGATGTTTTTTTGATGTAATGTAAAAATTTATGGATGTATCTAGTTATTCCAAGGCTACTAAACTAATCGGTCTTTCGAGACTTGATCTTTCTCATGATCATGCCAATGTTATGTAATAATGCACCGACTCTAGGTAATTAGGGTCGGGGCGTTACAGTTGGTATCAGAGGAAGTTTAGTACAAACCTTGGTAGCTAGATTTAGATAAACTCTGATTAGTACACATAGACCTAAGATGAACTTTGAGGATTAGTATAAAAGAACTTCCTAGAATTTTGGTATTGTAGAAATTTTGTGAGTTTTCCGAGCAATACATCCCTGTCTGGATACGAGCAGGTAGAGGCGGCTCTGGCACAGATGTACCTAGGGGTAAAACCCGAAAACACCGCTTTGAGCTAGACTCGAACGGGAAATGGTGCACGACAACAGGCCTTGCTGCACTCTTGGTTACGACACTCCCGGGGGATATGCTTAGGATAATTTACATTTTCTTTACAAACCAATTTAAGTAATATATATATAAGATGAGAGTAAATGACCTTGGTTAATCCTAATATGTTTCAAATTGAGAATATAGTGACATTTTAATCTCTAAATGATTTTACGACTACTATTACTCAAACAATGCTTTATGGTTTTAGTCAATGGATGGATTCCAAGGAAGTCATAGTGACTTTGAGAATGATGTACAAGATGGGAACGGTGGTGGAAATGAGCAACAAAATGGAATGTTGATAGGCGTAAAAGATATCGTCTTTATGCCAAATCAGTTTTCCAAAAATATGATCGACAACATATATATTAACCAACTCCCAGACTCAACAAGGAAGAGAAAGGTGATAAATGATAAGAGCTCCAGCAATGGAGACCATGGAGAAAAGAACCCTCAATTTTCATCATGCAGGAAATGTGGAAAGAGACACCCAGGAAAGTGTCTCAATGGGACAACGAAATGTTTTACGTGCGGGAAGGAAGGACATAAAGTAAAGAATTGCCGAAGAAAAATGAAGAGTACTATGGAAGAAGATAAAAATGGTCCCAAGAGTCCATTTACAGTCATTTGCCGTAAATGTAGGGGACCTGGCCATTACCCGAGTGAATGTCCTATTCTATAGGATATTTTCTTGGTCAAAGAAGAAGCTATGTGGGAATAAATGGTTGGAGAAATGTTTAAAAAGTATTAGCACTCCTTGTTGATGGGTTTACTATGGAATAATTTTCTCTTGTATTTTTTTAACCCCGCAGTTTGCCATGTGAGAATGATATTTGAGGAAGAATTGTCTCTTCTCTTGTGGATATGGGTATAAATACCCATTTGGATTTATATGATCATTGGGGTTTGAGAGAATTATAAGTTATTCTAATTTGGGATGAAGATTCAAGGTATGATATAACATTTGTGGTTAAATTTATGATATAGTATTTGGAGGAATTTATCTCATTTTGGCAATATTATAAAATATAGTTTTTGAAAAAGGACAACACGTAGACCGTGTGACAACCCGTCGCGTCGGACAAAGCTATGGGAATCGAACCCACAACCAAAGTGCGATTGGGATTTATCGCCTACCACTGGACTACGTGAATTCCCTGGTTAGTGTGACTTTTTTTTAGTTAAATGATTTTATTGATCAATAATAAGTTGATTTGGGTTCTTATTTAATATCAAAAGAATACCCTTGGTATAGGAAAATGATTTGGTGATTAAGTGATAAATGTTATTTTGGAAGATGTTCGCTTTGTTGGGAACACTATATGCCCAAGGAAAATAGAATACTATGGGGTCTCATTTGTGGAGTAATGATAGATTTTTATCTACGTTTTTATTGTGGATTTATAGTGATTTGGGTTATTTATGGAAATGATTAACCTATAATAGAGAATATGTGATTAGGTTAATTACTTTTGAGTATGTGACTTTAAGAGTATCTGATGTCATTTGGAGATACAATTTAACATGGGAGACTACATAATCAAATTCTTCTATGTTTTGGGTTTCAATATTAGTTTGGATTATATTAAAGGATTTTAAGGACAATTGGTTATTGAATGGTATCTATTTAACTTTGGGGTATTTTTGGTTTAATTTTAGAAATTAAGATTAGTGCATATTTATCTCAATGAATATCCTTTTGGGGGATCATTAGATCATTCACTGACCATTTTGGTTTTGAATAATCTTCAAAGACAATGTAAATATATGGTTTATCCTTCATGGATCATGTGATTCTATAGAAGTTTATTCTATCTCTTCAAGTGTGACCAAGTCTTCTTGAATACTCATCGTTTAAAAAAAATGAGTTAGTGGTGGAAATTTATTAAAGAATGAAAATCTACTTAAAATGTAAGTATATCTCATAATGTTCTTAGTAAATATCATAAATGAATTCCTCTTCCTTATGTAATGTAACTTAAAAAAAATGTTGTCCGTTTACTTTCCTACTAGGAGACTAATGGTCGTTTGTCCCAACACAAGTTTGTGGTTTTCTCATTGTTAACTTTCTCCTGATCATGATTTCTATCCCTCTCCATCAGAACATGACACTTAGTTTATCATCCATATCCATGTTTTCTTACATGGAATCCTAGTATGGGTTATCTTGGATGACCCTTATACCTCTCTTTCTTTCTTTTAAAGTGATAGTTTTATTGACTCTTTTTCCGATGTGGGACTTTCCATTATATTCCCAAGAAAAATTTTAAAAATTGCGAGGACGCAATTTATTGAAGGAGGGGAGAATGTAACACCACAAGCTTCCTCGGTATGTTTCCTTTCGAATAATGCAATGACGTGCATTCTACGCAACTTCGAGATTTTAACACACCACAACCAATCAAACTAGCCGTTATGAATAGTAATACCTACATTTTGAAATTTTATATATTTTATATTTCAAAATGGACTTCATTTTTGGATTCGGAATATCGAATTTAGCCTAAGGTGAAATTTTGGTACTTTTCGGATAACTTTCATATTTTGATGAATAGTGAAAATTACTAAATTTTAATTAAAAACAACTTTTTTAATCAAAATAATTAATAGTGATAAATTGTGAATTTGAGTGGTTTTAAAGTATATTTAGAATATATTTTTACCATTTAATATAATGTTGGTCATTGGACATAATTTTACAATTAAACTGAACATAAACAAGTGTCAATCTTTTGATAGTTATTATCTCTTAAAAACACGCTTTTTGTTTTGACAGCGGGAATTAATTTTAAATTAATTTCTGCCACTTATGTGTTTTGAATTTAGAAAAATGGATTCCATATTTGGAATCAGGATGTCCAAATTGTGTAAATAGGTAACTTCTATTTTTAGACATTTTGAATAATTACTGCGGTAAATATTTTATTTACCATGGTTAAGGGTAAATCCGGTAAATAAGGGTTAACAAAAATAATATTATAATAATACTAAATTACCCTAAAATGTGTCTTAACCCTATTGGTTGATACATGGTCTACCATGGGCATCTTTGGGTCAATTTGGGGACCCCATGGATCCACTTGTAAGTGATAATGACACTTTATATTAATTAAGTTAAAATGAATACAAAAATGACACAAGCATATATCTTTTAGCAAAACAATTGTTACATAGGGTTATATATGCTGGATTTTAGATTATAAATATTCATTAGAAAGATAAAAAGATTTACTACATAATTATATTTTATTTTATAAGTTTTTTGACATTAAAAAATTTATTTTATTTATGACACAATGATGATGCAGTAATTACTAAAATAGTAAAAAATTAACATAATTGATATTATAAATACCCAAATAATTATAATATGAAACTTTTAATGAATTAAAAAAAATTTCTAGGATAATATGATATATTAGGATTGATTTATTTGACTTTTTTCGAAGTAATCAATCTGTTATGAGTCTCACAAAAATCAACTAGTGAATAGTGTCAAAATTGACATAAAAGAGTTCTTAAAACAAATATTATATTATTAATTGATATTAAATTCCTAAAAATCTAAGGTTCGGCCAAGAGACTTATATTATGATAGGTTAATCATTAATGTACCACTTGGGGGTCTTTTGGATGTATATAGTAAGTTTATTAACCATATTATATAAAAATACAAAGAGACATTGTAAAAGTGAAACTAATTAACTTAGAGTTAATACTTAAAGATAAGGTTACTATAAGTACCCAAACCTGTCTAAATTCTATTGGATGAGTTGTTTTCGACCTATCCCCACCTAAACCTTTGAATAGTCAACTTTGGAGCCATTGAAAACCGAATATGAATTTATTATAAATTAATATTTCTAGCTTTTCCAAAGGTTCCCCTCACCCCTCTTATAAAAGGGCACTCCTCCTTCTCATTTACTCACACCTCTCAAGCCACTTGGCTCGTCCAAACTCTGCCCAACTAAGCTCCCCACATCCCTCTCCTCCTCCTTTAAGCTTCCCCTTCGGCAGAAAGCATTTCAACAAGTCCTTTGGTTCCAACCAAAGTGAGTTACCTAAATTAAAGGTAACGATTTCTCTTAAATTATTTTCATTTATTTTGCTTCTTCAACCCCCAAACTATTTTTATTTCCCTTCTTTTGTAACAACACCAGTATCCTCAATATACTAGGATGTTGTTATAAGAAGTATTCAAACTACACATACACACAACTCCATCTAATGGATGATGAACATAATGTTTCTGTGGATGGCAAACTAACGCCTCACGAAACGATGATTGTTCAAAAACATCTTACCACCTCTCATGGTGGCCATTATGATGGAACTGTAATTAAATATGATATTAATGATATATATTTTATATATAAGCTTCTGTAATTCCATTTTATTTCATACCATTATTCGTTTCATGTCGTATATACATACGATAATTTCATTTGAGGAAGTGCGGACTACCGCCCCCTTAAAATGATATGACTCGTTCATACCACACATGGAACGTATAAAGGATGGTGTTAATGAACTTAAGTAACATATATAAAATATTATATTATACTGGAATAGTAATATACCTATGTATCATTTGGATTCGATTCTTTTAAAATAAAAAATTAAATGGAAGTAGCGTTCGTGTGTACGTACGGACTACCGTCTCCACGAACGCGATGAGATTCATTCTCCATCGTATCCATTCAAGTATAATTATCATTTAATGATTTAAAAATGATGTTTAAGGACTTTATATCATTCTGGATATGAATAAGATACAACAAACATGACTTATGTAACAAAACATATAAAAGAAAATGAGTAAGTTAACACCCGAAACGGCGTTAATACTAAGATATTATTAACAAATCAATGTTAAAAGATCATATACGATATCATATTAAAGTAAATGATTCTTGTATTATTCAATAACAATTATTTCACCATTATACAGGAGGTAAACCTACCATCGACCAAGGAAAAAGTACAAAGTAAGGGATTTTCTTATCTCACTTTCAATTCCGTGAGATTTCCATTTTTCACCACTAAATTATTGAAAGTGGTGTATTGTGTACTGCCATTTGATATATATTCATGATTCTATTTATATTCATGTTATTCTGTAAATCATTTGTTGGTTACTAACTTTTGGCCATACGACTCAGTTGATTAACGTGGTAAGGGATTTTCTTATCTCACTTTCAATTCCGTGAGATTTCCATTTTTCACCACTAAATTATTGAAAGTGGTGTATTGTGTACTGCCATTTGATATATATTCATGATTCTATTTATATTCATGTTATTCTGTAAATCATTTGGTGGTTATTAACTTTTGGCCATACGACTCAGTTGATTAACGTGGTAAGGGATTTTCTTATCTCACTTTTAATTCTGTGAGAATTCCATTGATCACCACTTAATTATTGCATGTGGTGTATGTGTACTGCCCATGATTATATTCATTGTGGTTTATACTTTTATTTATGGGTATTTACATCATCATGGTATGATACTTCTTTCATGGGTGTATGTTTCTTAAGTTACCTAATCAATAAGGGAATTTGAGATTTCAACTTCCACTCATTTGGCTTTACGCATATTTCATTGATTATATTACCCCAAGATTATGTGTGGAATCACTATTCATTTGATTATGTCATAATTTCCACTCCCATTCCTGTGGATATAAGTTTGATACACATAATCACTCCATTGATAATTCTCAAGTCATTGATATGAATTTGATAAGAGTAATTTTAACTCATTCTCCATTTATTGAGTTAAACATCCAATTCGTTGGTATTGTTTTTACAAGAATATGTGTGAATATACTTTGATTGATTTACACTGAATATCCAATCATATTTAGTGTATTTATATTTGTCACACATAATTATGTCGTTGATTTATCCTTAACCTAAGGATACAACCTTTATGAGAGATTTCATCTCAATTTACATTCCATTGAGACTTCTTTGATGATATACACCAAATCACTTTTATGTGGTGTATATAATGTACTTTGACATAGTATATCATGAATTCCTTTATTCTCATGATATTACAATGTTTTGATTACCTCAATTATTTGTATTCAAGTGTCTCTCTTTTGGTTAGAAACTCTAACCAAAATACCATTTTAAAATGTTTTAAAGACTTATTCTTCTATATCTTGCTCATTAATGTCCATGTTTTAAAAATGGTTTTAAGGATTTATTTATATGGACATTAAAGTTTTAAAATTAAAAATCCTTTTAAAAAGTTTCAAAGTGGTATGGGACACTTTGATTCAAAAATCTATTTTTAAATGGCTTTTTGACAAATAGTGTAACTTTTAAATGATTTCAAGAAAAGGGGGATATTTCTCTCAAATAGTTTTGATGATTATTTTCATCTATGTCAACATCCTTCATTATTCTTGATTGAGGTTAATGTGATACAATACAATCTTCCATATTGTATCGAATGAGTTATGTTTGACTGTGGATGTGCTATTTTTATACCATTCAAGGTTTGTGGTAAAAGTATTGACATTTCGTATGCTAGTTTCAATACGAATGTTTATGTTATGTTTAAACTTGTTCATATGAGGAATGCATTGGACTTAATAAGTGACGGGTGGAGCCCTCTATAGCTCCTCGATGCATCGGTAGGTCTCATGAGACAAACTAGTGTCTTGGCACAAGGCCTTGGCAAAATCTTATTTGTAGTCTTGGCACGAGGCCTTGGCTATGTGGTTATGATAGTCTGGCATTATGCATTCCATCATTATGAAAGTGGTTATTGATATTTCATGTGATCATTCGACTAGTAGAATATCCATGTGAGTAAGTAAATGGCATTATTTCATTTTACCTTCGCCATTTTATGCTGATGTTTAAATTTAAAAGGGCTTTTGTTTTAGTTATAAATTGCCTTAAGTGTTTATGCTTATTTATGAAAGCTTCTGCTATAATGTTATCCTTACTGAGCATCCGAGCTCACCCCTTTCAATGTTTTATTTTTCCCAGGATTATGAAGAAGTAATTTATGAATGACCTGCAGGGATAGTATGAGGGGATATGAAGACAAGATGTTTTTTTGATGTAATGTAAAAATTTATGGATGTATCTAGTTATTCCAAGGCTACTAAACTAATCGGTCTTTCGAGACTTGATCTTTCTCATGATCATGCCAATGTTATGTAATAATGCACCGACTCTAGGTAATTAGGGTCGGGGCGTTACAAAAACTTTCAAATTATATTAATTTTAACATTTATAATACCAATTATTTGATTCTTTCATTAATAAAGAAAATACTGCATCATTATTGTGTTATAAATAATATTAATTATTAAATATCTAAAAATTATAAAACAAATACCATTATGTATTAAATACTTTTATCTTTCTAATAAATATTTATAGTCTAAAATAAAACATATATAACCCTATGTAAAAATTGTTTTTCTAAAAGATATATGCTTTTGTCATTTTTGTATTTATTTACACTTAATTAATATAAACTGTCATTATCACTTACAAGTGGATCCATGGGGTCCCAAAATCGACCCAAAGATTCCCATGGTAAGACATGTGTCAAAAAATAGGTTTAAGACACGTTTTAGGGTAATTTAGTATTATTATAATATTATTTTTTTACCCTTATTTACCGGATTTACCCTTTAACCATGGTACATAAAATATTTACCGAAGTAATTATTCAAAATGTTTAAAAATAAAAGTTACCTATTTACAAAATTTGGAAATCCTGATTCCAAATATGGAATCCATTTTTTCCAAATTCAAAATACAGAAGTGGTAGAAATTAATTTAAAATTAATTCCCGCTGTCAAAACAAAAAGCGTGTTTTTAAGATATAATAACTATCAAAAGATTGATACTTGTTTATGTCCGGTTTAATTGTGAAATTATGTCCAATGACCAAAATTTTATTAAATAGTAAAAATATATTCTAAATATAATTTAAAACCACTCAAATTCATAATTTATCACTATTAATTATTCTGAATAAAAAAGTTGTTCTTAATTAAAATTTAGTAATTTTCACTATTCATCAAAATATGAAAGTTATCTGAAAAGTACCAAAATTTCACCCTAGACTAATTTTGATATTATGAATCCATAAATGAAGTCCATATTGAAATATAGAATGTATAAAATTCAAAAATTGGGTATTACTATTCATAACGGATAGTTTTATTAGTTGTGGTGTGTGTTAGAACTTGAAGTTGCGTATAACACATGCTACAGTATTATTCAGTGAGAAGTGTACCATGGAAGATTGGGGTGTTACATTCTCCCATCCTTCAATAAATTGCATCCTTGAAATTTTTAAAATTGGGCTTGGGAATATAATGGAAAGTCTCACATCGGAAAAAGAGTCAATACAACTATCACTTTAAAAGAAAGAAAGAAAAGTACAAAGGTCACCCGAGATAACCTATACTAGGATTCCGTGTAGAAAGAAATGGATATGGATGATAAAATAAGTGTCAATTTCTGATGTAGAGGGATATAAAACATGATCAGGAGAAAGTTAACAATAAGAAAACCACAAACTTGTGATGGGACAAACGGTCATTAGTTTCCCAGTACGAAAAGTAAACGGACAACATTTTTATTATTTTTAAAGTTACATTACGTAAAGATGAGGAATTTATTTCCGAGATTGACTAAGAACATAAATAGATATACTTAATTTTTATGTAAAGTTTCATTATTTAATAAATTTATACTACTAACTCATTTTTAAACGATGATTATTCCAGAAGACATGGTCGCACTAGAAGAGCTACAAAAAAATTATTATAGAATCACATGATCCACGAAGAATAAACTAAATATTTACCTTGTATTTAGAGATTAATCAAAACCAAAACGGTTAGTATAAGATCTGATGATCCCCAAAAGGTTATTTTATTAGAGAAAGAAACACTAATCTTAATTACTAAAAATTAAACCAACAATACCCCAAAGTTAAATAAATAGCATTCAATAAAGAATTGTACTTAAAATCCATTAATAAAATCCACAATAATATTGAAACTCAAAACTTAGAAGAATTTGGTTATGTAGTCTTCCACGTTAAATTGTATCTCCAAATGACATCAATTACTCTTAAAGTCACATACTTAAAAGTAATTAACCTAATCACATATTCTCTATTATAGGTTAATCATTTCCATAGATAACCCAAATCACTATAAATTCACAATAAAGACATAGATAAAAATCCAACATTACTCCTCAAATGAAATCCAATACTATTCTATTTTCCTTGGGCATATAGTGTTCCCAAAAAAGAGAACATCTTCCAAAAAAACATTTATCACTTAATCACTAAATCATTTACCTATACTAAGGGTATTCATTTGATAAGACATTAGATCCCAAATCAAATTATTATTGATCAATAAAATCATTTAACTAAAAATAATAGTCACACTAACCAGGGACTTCACGTAGTCCAGTGGTAGGCGATAAATCTCAACCGCACTTTGGTTGTGGGTTCGATTCCCACAGCTTTTTCCGACGCGATGGGTTGTCACACAGTCTGCGTGTTGTCCTTTTTCAAAAACTATATTTTCTATCATTACCAAAATAAGATAAATTCCTCAAAATAACCATAACATAATTTAACCACAAATTCTATCTCATACCTTGCATTTTCATCCCAAATTATAATAACTTGTAATTGCCTCAAACCCAATGATCATATAATACCAAATGGTTATTTATAACTATATCCACAAGATAAATGATAATGCTTCCTCAAATATCATTCTCACATGGAAAACAGCAGGTTACAAATACAAGAGAAAATTATTCAAAAGTAAACCCATCAACAAGGAGCACTAATACTTTTTAAAAATTTCTTCAAGCATTTATTTCCATAAAGATTCTTCTTTGACCAAGAAAATATCCTATAGAATAGGGAATTCACTCGGTTAATGGCCAGGTCCCCTACATTTACGGAAAATGACTGCAAATGGAGTCTTGGGACCATTATTATCTTCAACCATAGTACTCTTCATTTCTCTTCAACAATTCTTCACTTTATGTCCTTCCTTCTTGCACGTAAATCATTTCTTTGTCCCATTGAGACACTTTCCTAGGTGTATCCTTCCACATTTATTTAATGATAGAAATTGAGGATTCCTTTCTCCATGGCCTCCACTACTGGAGCTCTTGTCATTCACCACCTTTCTCTTCTTGGTAGAGTCCGGGAATTGGTTAATATATATATTGTTGATCATATTTTTGGAAAATTGATTTGGCATAAAGATGACATCTTTTACGCCTATCAACATTCCATTTTGTTGCTCATTGCCACCATCGTTCCCACCTTGTACATCATTCTCAAAGTCACTATGACTTCCATGGAATCTAGCCATTGACTAAAACTAGAAAGCATTGTGTGAGTAACAGTAGTCATAAAATCATTTAGAGAATAATATGTTACCATATTCTCAAGTTGAAACACATTAGGATTAACCAAGGTCATTTACTCTCAGCTTATATATAGTACTTCAAATCGGTTTGTAAAGAAAATTTAAATTCTCCTAAGCATATCCCCTGGGAGTGTCGTAACCAAGAGTGCAGCAAGGCCCGTTGTCGTGCACCAGTTCCCATTTGAGTCTAGCACAAAGAGGTGTTTTTGTGTTTTACCCCTAGGTACATCTGTGCCAGAGCCGCCTCTACCTGCTCGTATCCAGACAGGGATTTATTGCTCAGAAAACTCAAAAAATCTCTACAATACCAAAATTCTAGGAAGTTTTTCTATACTAATCCTCAAAGTCTATCATAGGGCTATGTGCTCTAATCAGATTTTATCTAAATCTAGCTCCCAATGTTTGTACTAAACTTCCTTTGATACCAACTGTAATTCCCCGACCCTAGTTACCCAGAGTCGGTGCATTATTACATAACATTGGCATGATCACAAAGGATCACGTCTCGAAAGAGTGATTAGTTTAGTTGTCTTGGAAACACTAGATATATTCATAAGTCTTACATTATATCATAAGGTAAAAAAACTACAACAACATCTTTCCTTAATATCCCAACATACTATCCCTACAGGTCATTCATAAATTACTTCTTTACATCCTGGGAAAAATAAAACATTGAAAGGGGTGAGCTCAGATGATCAGTAAGGATAACAATATAGCAGAATCTTTCATAGATACGCATAAACACTTAAGTCAACGTACAACTAAAACAAAATCCTTCTAAACATGAACTTCGACATAATATGGAAAAGATAAAATGAAATAATTCCATTTACTTATTCACATTGATATTCTACTAGTCGAATTATCATATACAATATCAATAACCACTTTCATAATGATGGAATGCATAATTCCAGACTATCATAACCATGTATCCAAGGCCTCGTGACAAGACCAAAAATAAGATTTTGTCAAGGCCTCGTGCAAAGACACTAGTTTGTCTCATGAGACCTACCGATGCATCGAGGAGCTATAGAGGACTCTACCCGTCACTTACTAAGTCCAATGCATTCCTCATATGAAAAGTTTGAAACATAAAATAAACATTCGTATTAAAACTAGCATACAAAATGTCAATAATTTAACCACAAACCATGAATGGTATAAAAATAGCACATCCACAGTCAAAAATAATTCATTTGATACAATATGGAGGATTGTATTGTATCAGATTAACCTCAATTGAGAAGAATGAAGTATATTGACAAAGATTAAAATAATCATCAAACTTTTGAGAGAAATATCCCCCTTTTTCTTGAAAACATTTAAAAGTGGCATCATTTGTCAAGAAGACATTTAAAATAGATTTTCGAATCAAAGTTTCCCATACCACTTTGAAACTTTTAAAAGGAATTTTGATTTTAAATCTTTAATGTCCATATAAATAAATCGTTAAAACCATTTTTAAAACATGGACATTAATGATAATGATTTAGAATAATAAATCTTTAAAACATTTGAAATAATATTTTTCATAGAGTTCCCAACCAAAAGAGAGACACTTGAATACAAATAATTAAGGTAATCAATACTTAATAATATCATGAGAATAAAGGGATTCATGATATACTATGTCAAAGAACATTATATACACCACATAAAAGTGATTTGGTGTTTAACAAAAAAGAAGTCTCAATGGAATGTAAATTGAGATGAATTATCTTATAAAGACCATATCCTTAGGATAAGGATAAATAAATGACATAATTATGTGTGAAAATATAAATAATATCAATATTATTGGATATTTAGTGTAAATAAATCATAGGACAATCACACATATTCTTGTAAAAACAACACCAATGAATTGGATGCTTAACTCAACAAATGGAGATTGAGTTAAAATTTACACTTATCAAGTTCATATCGATGACTTGAGAAATTATCAATTGAGTGATTATGTGAATTCAAAATTATATCCACAGAAAGGGGAGTGGAAATTATGACATAATCAAATGAGTAGTGATTCCACACATAATCTTGGAGTAAAATAATCAATGATGTATGCGTAAAGCCGAATGAGTGGAAATTGAAATTTCAAATACCCTTATCGATTTGGTAACTTACGAAACATAAACCCATGAAAGAAGGATCATACAATGATGATGTAAATATCAATAAATTAAATTATATAACACAATGAATACAATCGTGGGCAGTACACACACCACATGTAATAAATAAGTGGTGAACAATGGAAATCTCACGGAATTAAAAGTGAGATAAGAAACCCCTTACTTTGCACTTTTTCCTTGGTAGATGGTAGGTTAACCTCCTTTATAATGGTGAAATAATTTTTATTGAATTATACAAAAATCATTTACATTAATATGATATCATATATGATCTTTTAACATTAATTTGTTAATAATATCTTAGTATTATCATCGTTTCGGGTGTTAACGGATTCATTTTCCTTTATATTATTTGTTATGCGAGCCATATTTTTTATGGATGGGATGAATCTTATTCATATCCATAATGATATCATGTCTCTGAAAATTATTTTTATTCATCACATTAAATTTAGTCTTGAATGGATATGATGGGGAATGAATCTCATCACGTTCGTGGAGATGGTAATCCGTAGGTACGTACGAGCGACAATATCATTATTTTGATATTAAAATAATATATAATTGGATGGTATATCATATATACATAATCATTATAATGTTATATTTATTATTTACATGAATTAAACATTATTATTATACCCATCCAAATAATAACATATTGAATAACAATTACACCATGACGTGGAGATGGTAAGTCGTACGTACGCACATATGGTGACATGTCATTCAAAGGATTGATAGAATACTAAGTATAGTGGTACCATATTTATAATAAAATCACAGTATATATAAGATACTAGTGTTATTATTTTAGAATGGGAAAACAAATAAAGATGATGTTGAAGAAGAAAGGATCTTGAAAGAGGGTGGTGAAAACATTACCTCTTCTTCGGGTTCTTCCTTTTGATTTGATCAAAAGTGATCCTTTTGATGTATTTATGGTCAAACTAAGGCCTCCAGGTTTAATTTAGGGAAGTTGAGAGAGTATTTGGGCAGGGTTTGGCTGAACCAAAAGGCTTTTAAGTTGTGAATTAGTGATAAGGGTTAGTGTCTTTTTATAAGAGGGGTGAGGGGCACCTTTGGAAAAGCTAGAAATATTATTTTATAATAAATTTATATTCAGTTTATAATGGAACAAAAGTGGATTATTTAAAGGTTAATGTGGGGATAGGTCAAAAACCACTCAACCAA
Source organism: Viscum album (assembly GCA_963277665.1). Taxonomy (NCBI): domain Eukaryota; kingdom Viridiplantae; phylum Streptophyta; class Magnoliopsida; order Santalales; family Viscaceae; genus Viscum; species Viscum album. The sequence goes on along the minus strand of OY728128.1, from coordinate 1,575,322,451 downwards.
TAGGTTTTAGACAGGTTCAGGTCACTATATTAACCTTATCTTTTAGTTTTAACTCTTAGTTAATAAGTTTAACATTTACCATGTCACTTTGTATTTTTATATTATATAGTTAATAAACTTACTATATACATCCAAGAGACCCCAAAGTGGTCCATTAAGGATACAAATATCATGATATAAGTCTCTTGGCCGAACATTATATTTTTAGGAATTTAATATCAATTAATAATATAATATTTGTTTTAAAAACTCTTTTATGTCAATTTTGACACTATTCAATAATTGATTTTTGTTAAAGTCTTAAAAACTTTATTAATTAAACAAATATCATTTAAGAAATCCTATAATGTCATATTAAGCAATAAAATTATGGATGTCATCAAAACTTTCAAATTATATTAATTATAACATTTATAATACCAATTATTTGATTCTTTCATTAATAAGGAAAATAATGCATCATTATTGTGTCATAAATAATATTAATTATTAAATGTCTAAAAATTATAAATAAAATACCATTATGTATTTAATAGTTTTATATTTATAATGAATATTTATAGTCGAAAATCGAACATATATAACCCTCTGTAAAAATTGTTTTTCTAAAAGATATATGCTTATGTCATTTTTGTATTTATTTAAACTTAATTAATATAAAGTGTCATTATCCCTTACAAGTGGATCCATGGGGTCCAAAAATTGACCCAAAGATGCCCATGGTCAGACATGTATCATCCAATAGGGTTAGGATACGTTGTAGGGTAATTTAGTATTATTATAATATTATTTTTTTACCCTTATTTACCGGATTTACCCTTTACCACAGTAAATAAAATATTTACCGAAGTAATTATTCAAAATGTCTAAAAATAAAAGTTACCTATTTACATAATTTGGACATCCTGATTCCAACTATGGAATCCATTTTTCCAAATTCAAAACACAGAAGAGGCAGAAATTAATTTAAAATTAATTCTCGCTGTCAAAACAAAAAGCGTGTTTTTAAGATATAATAACTATCAAAAGATTGATACTTGTTTATGTCTGGTTTAATTGTGAAATTATGTACAATGACCAAAATTTTATTGAATGGTAAAAATATATTCTAAATATAATTTAAAACCACAGAAATTCATAATTTATCAATATTGATTATTCTGATTAAAAAAGTAATTTTTAATTAAAATTTTGTAATTTTCACTATTCATCAAAACATGAAATTTATCCGAAAAGCACCAAAATTTCACCCTAGGATAATTTAGATATTTAAAATCCAAAAAAGAAGTCCATATTGAAATATAAAATGTATAAAATTTCAAAAAGTGGGTATTACTATTCAAAACGGCTAGTTTTACTAGTTGTGGTGTGTGTTAGAACTTGAAGTTGCGTACAACACATGCTACTTTATTATTCAGCGAGAAGTGTACCGTGGAAGCTAGGGGTGTTAAATTCTACCCTCCTTCAATAAATTTCAACCTTGAAATTTTTAAAATTGGGCTTGGGAATTTAATGGAAAGTCCCACATCGGAAAAAGAGTCAACAAAACTATCACTTTAAAAGAAAGAAAGAGGAGTACAAAGGTCACCTAAGATAACCTATACTAGGATTCCATGTAGAAAAACATGGATATGGATGATAAACTAAGTGTCATGTTCTGATGAAGAGGGATAGAAAACATGATCAGGAGAAAGTTAACAATAAGAAAACCACAAACTTGTGATGGGACAAACAGTCATTAGTTTCCCAGTACGAAAAGTAAACGGACAACATTTTTATTATTTTTTTAAGTAAAATTACGTAAATATGAGGAACTAATTTCTGAGATTGACTAATAACATAAAGAGATATACTTAATTTTTATGTAAAGTTTCATTATTTAATAAATTTTTACTACTAACTCATTTTTAAACGATGAGTATTCCAGAAGACTTGGTCACACTAGAAGAGCTACAACAAAATTATTATAGAATCACTTGATCCACAAAGAATAAACTATATATTTACCTTGTCTTTAGAGATTAATCAAAACCAAAATGGTTAGTATAAGATCTGATGATCCCCCAAAAGGTTATTTCATTATAGAAAGAAACACTAATCTTAATTACTAAAAATTAAACCAACAATACCCCAAAGTTAAATAAATAGAATTCAATAAAGAATTGTGCTTAAAATCCTTTAATAAAATCCAAAATAATATTGAAACTCAAAACTTAGAAGAATTTGGTTATGTAGTCTTCCACATTAAATTGTATCTCCAAATGACATCAATTACTCTTAAATTCACATACTTAAAAGTAATTAACCTAATCACATATTCTCTATTATAGGTTAATCATTTCCATAGATAACACAAATCACTATAAATTCACAATAAAAACATGGATAAAAATCCAAAATTACTCCTCAAATGAAATCCCATACTATTCTATTTTCCTTGGTCATATAGTGTTCCCAACAAAGTGAACATCTTCCAAAATAACATTTTTCACATAGTCACCAAATAATTTACCAATAATAAGGGTATTCATTTGATAATTCATTAGATCCCAAATAAAATTATTATTGATCAATAAAATCATTTAACTAAAAATAATAGTCACACTAACCAGGGACTTCACGTAGTCTAGTGGTAGGCGATAAATCTCAACCGCACTTTGGTTGTGGGTTCGATTCCCACAGCTTTGTCTGACGCGACGGGTTGTCACACAGTCTGTGTGTTGTCCTTTTTCAAAAACTATATTTTCTAACATTACCAAGATAAGATAAATTCCTCAAAATAACCATAACATAATTTAACCACAAATGTTATCTCATACCTTTCATTTTAATCCCAAATTATAATAACTTGTAATTGCCTCAAACCCAATGATCATATAAAACCAAATGGTTATTTATAATTATATCCACAAGATAAATGATAATTCTTCCTCAAATATCATTCTCACATGGAAAACTGTAGGTTACAAATACAAGAGAAAATTATTCAAAAGTAAACCCATCAACAAGGAGCACTAACACTTTTTAAAAATTTCTCCAACCATTTATTTCCACAAAGCTTCGTCTTTGACCCGGAAAATATCCAATAGAATAGGGAATTCACTTGGTTAATGGCTAGGTCCACTACATTTATGGAAAAGGACTGTAAATAGAGTCTTGGGAACATTTTTATCTTCAACCATAGTACTCTTCATTTCTCTTCGGCAATTCTTCACTTTATGTTCTTCCTTCCCGCATGTAAAACATTTCTTTGTCCCATTGAGACACTTTCCTGGGTGTCTCCTTCCACATTTCCTGCATGATAGAAATTGAGGATTTATTTCTCCATGGTCTCCACTTTTGGAGCTCTTGTTATTCACCACCATTCTCTTCTTTGTAGAGTCTGTGAATTGGTTAATATATATATTGTTGATCATATTTTTGGAAAATTGCTTTGGCGTAAAAATGATATCTTTTACGCCTATCAACATTCCATTTTGTTGCTCATTTCCACCATCGTTCCCACCTTGTACATCATTCTCAAAGTCACTATGACTTCCTTGGAATCCAGCCATTGACTGAAACCAGAAAGAATTGTGTGAGTAACAGTGGTCATAAAATCATTTAGAGAATATCATGTCACCATATTCTCAATTTGAAAATCATTAGGATTAACCAAGGTCATCTACTCTCATCTTATATATAATACTTCAAATCTGTTTGTAAATAAAATGTAAATTATCCTAAGCATATCCCCTGGGAGTGTCGTAACCAAGAGTGCAGCAAGGCCCGTTGTCGTGCACCAGTTCCCATTTGAGTCTAGCTCAAAGAGGTGTTTTTGGGTTTTACCCCTACATACATTTGTGCCAGATCCTCCTCTACCTGCTCCTATCCAGACAAGGATGTATTGCTTGGAAAACTCACAAAATCTCTACAATACCAAAATTCTAGGAAGTTCTTCTATACTAATCCTCAAAGTCTATCGTTGGGCTATGTGATCTAATCAGAGTTTATCTAAATCTAGCTCCCAAAGTTTCTACTAAACTTCCTCTGATACCAACTGTAATGCCCCGAACCTAGTTACCTAGAGTCGGTGCATTATTACATAACATTCGCATGATCACAAAGGATCAATTCTCGAAAGACCTATTAGTTTAGTAGTCTTGGAAACACTAGATATATTCATAAGTCTTACATTACATAATAAGGTAAAAAAACTACAACAACATCTTTCCTTTTTATCCCAACATACTATCCCTACAGGTCATTCATAAATTACTTCTTCACATCCTGGAAAAAATAAAACACTGAAAGGGGTGAGCTCAAATGCTCAGTAAGGATAACAATATAGAAGAAGCTTTCATAGATAAGCATAAACACTTAAGTAAATGTATAACTAAAACAAAAGGCTTTTAAACATGAACTTTGACATAATATGGCAAAGATAAAATGAAATAATTCCATTTACATATTCATATGGATATTCTAAAAGTCGAATAATCACATACAATATCAATAACCACTTTCATAATGATGGAATGCATAATGCCAGACTATCATAACCACGTAGCCAAGGCCTCGTGCCAAGACCACAAATAAGATTTTGTAAAGGCCTCATGCCAAGACACTAGTTTGTCTCATGAGACCTACCGATGCATCGAGGAGCTATAGAGGGCTCCACCCATCACTTACTAAGTCCAATGCATTCCTCATTTGAAAAGTTTTAAACATAACATAAACATTCGTATTAAAACTAGCATAAAAATGTCAATACTTTAACCACAAACCATGAATGGTATAAAAATAGAACTTCCACAGTCAAACATAACTCATTAGATACAATATGGAAGATTGTATTGTATCAGATTAACCTCAATCGAGAATAATGAAGGATATTGACATAGATTAAAATAATCATCAAACTATTGAGAGAAATAGACCCTTTTTCTTGAAAACATTTAAAAGTCACACTATTTTTCAAGAAGCCATTTAAAATAGATTTTTTAATCAAAGTGTCCCATACCACTTTGAATCTTTTAAAAGGAATTTTTATTTGAAATCTTTAATGTCCATATAAATAAATCATTAAAACCATATTTAAAACATGGACATTAATGAGAAAGATTTAGAATAATAAATCTTTAAAACATTTAAAATGATATTTTACATAGAGTTCCAAACCAAAAGAGAGACACGTGAATACAAATAATTGAGGTAATAAATACTTAATAATATCATGAGAATAAAGGGATTCATGATATAATATGTCAAAGAACATTATATACACCACATAAAAGTGATTTGGTGTATAACAACAAAGAAGTCTCAATGGAATGTAAATTAAGATGAATTATCTTATAAAGACCATATCCTTAGGTTAAGGATAAATCATGGACATAATTATGTGTGAAAATATAAATACACTCAATATGATTGGATATTCATTGTAAATCAATCATAGGACATTCACACATATTCTTGTAAAAACAACACCAATGAATTGGATGCTTAACTCAACAAATGGAGATTGAGTTAAGATTTACTCTTATCAAGTTCATATCGATGACTTGAGAAATTATCAATTGAGTGATTATATGAATTCAAAAGTATATCCACAGAAAGGGGAGTGTAAATTATGACATAAGCAAATGAGTAGTGATTCCCCACATAATCTTGGAGTAAAATAATCAATGATGTATGTGTAAAGACGAATGAGTGGAAATTGAAATTTCAAATACCCTTATTGATTTGGTAAATTAAAAAACATACACCTATGAAAGAAGGATCATACAATGATGATGTAAATGTCAATAAATTAAAGTTTATAACACAATTAATACAATCATGGGCAGTACACACACCACATGCAATAAATAAGTGGTGAACAATGGAAATCTCACGGAATTAAAAGTGAGATAAGAAACCCCTTACTTTGTACTTTTTCCTTGGTAGATGGTAGGTTAACCTCCTATATAATGGTGAAATAATTGTTATTGAATTATAAAAAAATAATTTACATTAATATGATATCATATATGATCTTTTAACATTGATTTGTTAATAATATCTTAGTATTATCATCGTTTCGGGTATTAACGGATTCGTTTTCCTTTATATTATTTGTTATGAGACCCATATTTGTTAAGGATGGGATGTATCTTCTTCACATCCATAATGATATCATGTCTCTAAAAATTATTTTTATTCATAAATTTAAATTTAGTCTTGAATGGATATGATGGGGAATGAATCTCATCAAGTTCGTGGAGACTGTAATCCGTACGTACGCACGAGTGACAATATCATTATTTTGATATTAAAATAATATATAATTGGATGGTATATCATATATACAGAATCATTATAATGTTATATTTATTATTTACATGAATTAAACATAATTATTATACCCATCCAAATAATAATATATTGAATAACAACCACACCACGACGTGGAGACGGTAAGTCGTACGTACGCACGTATGATGACATGTCATTCAAAGGATTGATAGAATACTGAATATGGTTGTACCATATTTATAATAACATCACAGTATATATATGATACTAGAGTTATTATGTTAGAATGGGAAAACAAATAAAGAAGAAGATGAAGAAGAAAGGATCTTGAAAGAGGGTGGTGAAAACATTACCTCTTCTTCGGGTTCTTCCTTTTGATTTGATCAAAAGGGATCCTTATGTTGGATTTATGATCAAAATAAGGCCTCTAGGTTTTATTTAGAGAAGTTTAGAGAGTATTTGGGCAGGGTTTTGCCGAACCAAATGGATTTTAATGTGTGAATTAGTGAGAAGGGGTAGTGTCCTTTTATAAGAGGGGTGAGGGGAACCTTTGAAAAAGCTAGAAATATTATTTTATAATAAATTCATATTCGGCTTATAATGGCTCCAAAGTGGATTATTTAAAGGATAAGGTGGGGATAGGTCATAAAACACTCAACAAATAGGTTTTATACAGGTTTGGGTCACTATATTAACCTTATCGTTTAGTTTTAACTCTTAGTTAATTAGTTTAACATTTACCATGTCGCTTTGTATTTTTATATTATATAGTTAATAAACATACTATATACATCCAATAAACCCCAAAGTGGTACATTAATGATAGAAATATCATGATATAAGTCTCTTAGCCTAACCTTATATTTTTATGATTTTAATATCAATTAATAATATAATATTTGTTTTAAAAACTCTTTTATGTCAATTTTGACACTATTCAATAATTGTTTTTTGTTAGTCTTAAAAACTTTATTAATTAAAAAAAAATCATTTAAGCAATCATATAATGTCATATTAAGCAATAAAATTCATGGATGTCATCAAAAATTTCAAATTATATTAATTTTAACATTTATAATACTAATTATTTCATTCTTTCATTAATAAGGAAAATACTGCATCATTATTGTGTCATAAATAATATTAATTATTAAATGTCTAAAAATTATAAATAAAATACCATTATGTATTAAATAGTTTTATGTTTATAATGAATATTTATAGTCTAAAATCCAACATATATAACCCTATGTAAAAATTGTTTTTCTAAAAGATATATGCTTATGTCATTTTTGTATTTATTTAAAATTAGTTAATATAAAGTGTCATTATCATTTACAAGTGGATCCATGGGGTCCCAAAATCGACACAAAGATGCCCATGGTCGGAAATGTATCAACCAATAGGGTTATGACACGTTTTAGGGTAATTTAGTATTATTATAATATTATTTACTTACCGTTATTTACCGGATTTACCTTTTAACCATGGTAAATAAAATATTTACCGAAGTAATTATTCAAAATGTCTAAAAATAAAAGTTACCTATTTATACAATTTGTACATACTATTTTCAAAATATGGAATCTGTTTTTCCAAATTCAAAACATATAAGTGGTATAAATTAATTTAAAATTAATTTCCGCTCTCAAAACAAAATAGTGTTTTTAAGATATAATAACTATTAAAAGATTGATACTTGTTTATGTCCGGTTTAATTGTGAAATTATGTACAATGACCAAAATTGTATTTAATGGTAAAAATGTATTCTAAATATACTTTAAAACCACTCCAATTCATAACTTATCACTGTTAATTATTCTGATTAAAAAAGTTTTTTAAATTAAAATTTAGTAATTTTCACTATTCATCAAAATATGAAAGTTATCCGAAAAGTACCAAAATTTTACCCTAGTCTAATTTTGATATTCCGAATCCAAAAATGAAGTCCATATTGAATGATAAAATGTACATAATTTTAAAAAGTGGGTATTACTATTCATAACGGCTAGTTTTATTAGATGTGGTGTGTGTTAGAACTTGAAGTTGCGTACAACACACGCTACTGTATTATTCAGTGAGAAGTGTATTGTGGATGATTGGGGTGTTACACATTGGTACTCAAGATGTTTTATAAAGTGTTTTAAGAAAACTAAACTTCGTTTATCTCCTTAATTTGAGAATCTATTTTCTTCTAAAAACACTGTATTCTAAAAATGTTTTAAAAAATGTTTTTAACATTTACAAAAATATTTATTAAATACATTTTTATCCTTTTTATTGTTAAAATTTGTTCAAAGGAACCTTCTTTTCGCTTCCTGAAAAAGGAACTTTTCTAACCATTTTACCGTGAAAAAGTAATGTTGTTTTTACCATGTATGATATGTATGGAATTACCCATTGTGGTTTCATTAAAGCTTCCTTTGAAAGTTTAAAAGGTTTATTTTTAATGAAAATGTTTTTTTATGTTTTCTTCAAATAAATATATTTTCAAAATATTTTTCAAAATGAAAAGGATATTTTCCTTAAAAATGTATTTAACAGATCTTTTAATAGTATTTCAAATCATCAATGAAAGAAACCTTTTATTTTACTCTACATGGGTTATGTTTTAAAGATACCATGATTTTTATTACTCTTTATGGTTTGTGATTGATTTGGATAAGGATAGTATTAACATTCACTTCTGTAATGTATTGGATTTTTTCTTTTTTTTTTTGTTTTTAAATATTATGTGAAATTAATACGAGACTAGGATTTTCAACGGCATGTGATTCTGAGGCCTGGAGTGCCCAAAATAAATGTTTGAAATAAATTTAAGTTTTTAAACATCACACACGAGCGATTTTCATGAAAAAGTGGAATTACTTTTAAACATGTGCCCAAATCAGAAATTCAAGGGCACCGTTGTGTTCATACCAACAACTTTACCTTAGGAAAGTCTTAATATCGACTGGTGTGGGTTGGCTGAAAATGTTAGTTTTTGGAATTTTTAAATGAAATAAAAATAATTGACAATTAAGTTATTTTTTAAATGTTTCCTTTTTATGAAAAGACCTAATTCCTCCCTTTTAAACACCTGTTTATGGAAAGTTTGCAGGCTTATCCACATAAACCTACAAATTGAGGATTTCCATTGGAGCTTTGGAGGAGAACCCATTGGCAGATGACGACGACCCAATCAATCGACGCATCTCGGATTCGATGAACCCCACCAACGAACGTGACACAACAATCTTTGTTCAACTGAATCGAGGTAGGGGTTTGTTATTTTGATTTATTCCTTCCCCATTCTTCCATTAAATGATGAATGCTGATCAACCCATGAATAGGTTGATCCACATATCGTGTGTTCTTACAGGAGGGAATTATTCTCCATTTATTTGGGGATTTGATTTGGGAAATTGATTTGTGATAATTCTTGTATTATCTTTTGATTCACCCTATTTAATAATTTCAACAGGATAAAATCGAGGCTATGAAGAGTGATGGTGTTGGTGTGTTCCTCTTTTTCTTATTGATTTTCTTTATCCTTTTAACCCTGCGTTCTTCGCATTCTTCAAGGGGTTATGAAAAACAGATTGTTTCACATCCGTTTCAGGATGCAACAATCCCAAATTAGAGATCTGACATTGTGAAGACTCAACAGAGGTGCGATGGAGAAAGTGACAAATGAATTGACATGGTTTGGAATAAATATTTCTTCGACCGTTCTTTGTGTGGATGATTGAATCGAGTTTTTGGGGCCGATCGAACCCCCAAAACTTTTCAAAGCATTGATAGTATATCCGAGTGACCTTGGATCTTGAGTATCGCGATGATCGAATGGCCAGATCGAGGATCGGAGGAGCCCCAAGGCGCAGCAATGAAAAACAATGATTTCTGGGAATTTCTGATCAACATGGTGTGTATCCCAAAGAAAAAACCATGTAGGGTTGGCCTGGTAGCAGCTTGGGATTCCATGGTATACCCAAAAAAGAACATGACGTGTCCCTAGGAAGACATGGTGTGTGGGGCCCACATGGTGGCGACTGGAGTTCTGGGTGACAGGAAGCACAAACACGGCGTGTGACAATCGTCACATAGCTTGTGGGTCCCTACGCGGACTCGGCATGTATCTCAAAAGATACACATACATGGGTGGAGTACACACCATGTACTCCACCACATGGCTAGATGAGGATAGTTATGTTGGTCACCTTGTGTACTGGTTACACGAGATGTCAGACACTGGTTGAAACCTTATACAGGCACACAACCGCATACATGGAGGGAACCCTGGTTACTCAGACACGGCGTGTGGTCCATCCTACATGTCATGTACTAACTTTTCTATACAGAATGTTATTTTGACTCAGGCTGTTTTATACAGTTAGTATCCAGAGTAGAGAGACATGGCATGTCACCCATATACACGCAGTGTATATCCTGGAACATGGATTGAACCTCTTTTCCACCGAATCTTAGTCATTTTTCATTTGGGTTAGTGAACATTTCTCTTTTTCCTTTGAAGGTCAGGTATCATTTCTATTTATGGGACTATGATCCCTTCATCAGTACTTCCCGATATAGAGTCAGGTATCCCTACGAGAGTCCTGGAGCGAGGTCCTATAACCATTTTTGATACTAGGTAGAGTCAGGTATTGACGTGACTAATCCTGCAGGATTTTAATCCTCTACTTAACAGGTGAATCTAGATGAGTCGAGGTATCTTCCAAGGCCCTGGTATTGATCCTCATCTGTGTATTGTGATATTTCCCCACTCAGAAGCGTTTTATCCCAAAATGAGTGTATCTATCTCTCGTGATCCTTCTCGACGAAAATTATTTCTCAGACAGATGACATCAGAGCTATCAGACTCGTGGGGTGAGTTCTCACAAATGAGTGCTTCGTGGAACCTTCAAATTGAATCCATAGAGGGGGTATGTTGTTGTGTGACTTTTCATTAGACTACGAGTCTGGTTTTTGAGTATATATCAATTGTGTTTCTCTTTTTATATGTTCAGTATACATATATTGTGTAGATATGACTGTACTTTACTTTATGTATTGCTTTGTGGTTTTGGAAGTCCTCTACTGATTGTTGTTATACTCACCCCAGCACGGGCTTTTCCTACATGTGTCATGTCTGGTGTAGACAAGAGGCCTTTTAAAGGACTCCAGGGTAGACCAGGACCGGACCGAGGTTTCTGAGTTCCCTTCTGGCTGAGGTGTTTCTACGACTATGAGAAGCAGTCCCAATACCTCTTTGTGCTTACAAGTTAGACTTTGTAGTTTGCATACTCTTGTTTTTCTGGGCTTTTATTCTAGCCTAGTTTTACTTTCTTCACTTTTCTTCATTTGTACTCTATTGGTTGGGTTTAGTTGTATTCATGAATTTTATTCCTTAGGGGATTTTTACATTTCAGTATTTGTGGGATTGGAGATGTGTCCATGTGTACAGGTACTTAGGCAATGCCTCCCATGTTAGTGATATTCCTACTCGATGTTATTCACCAGCCCTTGGCCTATTGGAGGTGGGCTTGGGGAGTCACAGTATGGGCCCCACTGGGACGGGTCGTGACAGAGTGGTATTAGAGGTGGTCGGTTCTACCTTATAACCTAGAGTCTGTGAGATGGGTTTGGAGAAATAGTGTTTAGTGTTACGAGCTCGTCTTTCAGGCCAGAGACTTCAGTGTTGGTGTGGGAAACCAACGTATCCATACACCAGGACTCTAATAACCTTCTTTTCGACTCGGTACATGAAAAAACCAGTTGTGGGGAATTAAAATAATGGTACATGCATCATATAGGAATGGGTTGTGTTTTCTATTTCCTTTGTTTCATCTATCCTGATATACTCGTTGACTATGGTACATTATTTTTTCTTATAGGATACCTCTACAATGCATACCCACTAGGATTCAGTAGAGCAATAACAAGGATGACCTCATCAATGATGAGGCTTCGATATAGGGACCAGTTCCCTAGGCGTTGCCTATAGGGGTGAACCTATTATACCACTACCAGTGGAGCAGCCCGTTGTGCCTGTAGTACCGACAGACGATGGACACAGGCTGAGCGTGCTTCATGAGTTTCAAAGATAGAGACCCCTTAGATTCTAAGTTGAGCCCAAACCTCAGGTGGCTGCGAACTGTCTTGAGGTGATGACCAGAGTTTTTCGTCTAGTGAGGAAACTAGCAGACCAGATGGTGATCCTGAGAGCGAGCCTTTTTCAGGGTTCAGTGGGACGATGGTGGAGTCTAACCACGTAGACTCACGATGAGGAGACTCATTCACAGACAGAGTCTGCTTGACTATTTATGGAGGATTTCTCTCTGGTTACGCTAAGAGAAGTGCATATCTAGGAGATTCTTCAGCTTCAACAGGGAAGTTTGATGGTAGATGACTATTCATCTGGGTTCGCCAACCTCTCCAGATACTCAATGGATATGGTCCAGGACCAGTACTTTAGAGCTCAGACGTTCTAGTGAGGTCTATGAAGAGACATCCAAGATAGTGTCATTACTCTAGGCATTTTGACTTATGTTTGAGTAATCGAGTGGGCCTTAGTGATCAAGAACTTCTTGGCAGAGTAGAGGCAATCGATGATAGTCTGTTGTAGGTAGACAGGTGCATAGACCTTAACATCAGGGATCTAATGTCAGGCATAGGGATCCATACATGAGAGACATCATAGGATGACACAAGATAGGGGATCAATAGCCCAGGGCTCTCAGGATGGATCCAGTCAGCCTAGGGAGATATGATGCTACTCATATAATGGTAGGGGAAGTCTCTCTAGAGACTTTTCAACTCGTTGAGTTTCTTACAGGGTGGTAGTGGATGGACCAACGATGCAGAGGCAGATAGTGGAGCAGACAGACTCGCCAGGCGGCAGATGTGGTAGAGGAGTAGGGAGAGATGCAGGTGGTGAAAGACACTTCGATCTACTTCCATCACCACCTTTAGGAGGTCCACATAAGGCTTAGGGAGATGGGGGGAAAGGGATGGGGACATCTACATGCAGTCGAGGCATACAACCCAAGGACTCCAGTGATGATTTGAGTTATGTTCTATGTCTTCTTTACCTTAGTTTCCTTACTTATAAACACCTGTTCCAATCATTCCTTCCTCACCACATGTCTTGTGCGAAACCTTGAGATTCTGGTAGAGCCATTGACTCATCCCTTACGCTTAAAGACACCTACCGGTGGAGACTCAATGATCATACACCATTGCAGACAGTGTGATCTTACCCTTGGAGGTGAGAGTTTTGGTTGGAACCTCTTGGTGGCAGTGTCGAGGCCTTACAATGTCATTATTGTGATGGATTGGTTATCTTCACTCCATACCCAGATTGACTGCTTTAGGTGAAGAGTGTGGTGTGTCTGCAGCAATGGGACGAGATTTTCCTTGGTATGTGAAAAGGAGACCCAGGCAGCAAAGAATGGTCTCATTCATAAAAGGGTGTAGCCGATCACTCATGATTTGGATAGTCATACCCTTGGATCAGTAGATGTTGTGAGCTTCTAGTTCCTAGTAATAGTGGCGGAGTATGAGGAATTATTTCCCTAAGATGTTCCAGGAATACATCCCCATCGGGAGATATACTTCTGCATCAACTTACACCCCAGGATGGCACCGATATCCTCACCAGTGTATCGTATGTCTCCCATAGAGATTCATGAGATGAGGGTGTAGTTGGAGGATTTGTAGGGGATTGGGTTTGTGAGACCCAATATTTCACCTTGGGTGGCCCTAGTTTTTTTTTCAAGAAGTTAGATGGAAGTTTGATGTTGTGCATGGATTACCGGAACCTGAACCAGGTGACAGTGAAGAACAACTATCCAATTTCAAGGATCGATGACCTCTTCAATCATATAATAGGGGCACAATGGTTATCTAAGGTTGACCTTCGATCAGGTTACCATTAGTTACAAGTACGAGATAAGGATATACCGAATATGAAATTAAGATACCACTACGGTCATTATAAGTACTTGGTGATGCCTTTTGGAATGATGAACACCCCCACAGTGTTCATGGGACTTATGAACTGGATCTTTTAGCCATATTTAGACCAGTTCATAGTGGTCTTAATCGATGAAATCCTTGTGTACTCAGTATTAGAGGTGGAGCACACGAGACAACTGGGGAAGGTTTTAGAAGTACTTAGAGAGCACCAGCTTTATGGGAAGATATTGAAGTTCCAGTTTTGGATTTAGGAGGTACACTTTCTAGAACATTTCATCTTAGTCGATTGAGTAGTTGTGGACCCAACCAAGGCGGAGGTAGTGTTAGCATGGGATCCACCTCATAGCATGATGGGGGTGCGAGATTCCTTGGGTTGGTAGGATATAACCAAAGATTAATTCTTGATTTCTCCCAGATATTAGAACCAATAATAGACTTTACTAGGAAGGGGAAACCCTTCATGTGGATGGAGAAGTTCTAACAGGCTTTCAAGAAGTTGAGACAAAGTTTGATGAGCTTCTCAATTTTGAGATTTCTGGAGGAGGGTGTAGAGTACATAGTTTTCTATGACACATTAGGGACCAGGCTTGGCTGTGTCCTGATGCAGAGATAGGTAGTGATTTATTATGGTTTTAACTAGCTTAGGCCACATGACCATAACTATGCGACTCATGATCTCGAGTTGGCAATGGTTTTCTTCGCGTTGATGATGTGGCAACACTACCTCATGGGTGACCGATTTTTCATCTACTCTGACCACAAGAGCCTCAAGTACATCTTCTCGTAGAAGGATCTAAATCTAATAAAGAGGAGTGGGATATATTTTCTCCAAGAATATGATTTAGAGATCATATATACTCCTAGGAAGGGGAACAAGGTGGAAGATTCTCTTAGTAGGAGTTCGATCTCGCAACTATTGAGTGAGGAGATGAAACAGTTGGACTCGTTACAGTTATCCTTCGTGGTCAGAGAGGATGCAACTTACCTTCAGTCGATGGTTGTCCCCCCTCCACTATTATAACAAGTTAGGGATCCAAAACATGGGGATGTTGACTGTGAGATTTTACATTCTCAGTTATCCATGATACATGCTCCTGATGGATATTCTCAAGGTGGGGATCACATAGTTATTTTCAGAGGACGTACTTTTGTGCTAGTGGCATTGAGGGTGGTGGTCTTGAGGGAGTTTCATACATTCCCCTTAGTAGTACATCCTTGAGTGGAGAAGATGTATCAGGATCTCTGACAAAAGTTCTTGTGGTTTTGGATGAAGAAGGTTGTATCAAAGTTCGTTTCTCGATGCATTACATGCCAAAAGGTGAAGTCTAAGCACCAGGTTCCAGCAGGATTAACTCACCCCTTGGAAGTTCCATAGTGGAAGTGGAATGGAATATTGATGGACTTCATGATGGTATTACCACGGATTTCCAAGGGGCATGATTCCATCTGGGTGATCGTTGACCAACTCACCAGGTCAGCCCACTTACTAGCTATTAGGGAGCAGAGTTCTGTAGAGAGCTTGGGATGCCCCTACCTATAAGTGGTAGTTAGGATTCATGGATTCCCTTCAAAAATAGTCTCATATTGATACACCCACTTCACATCCCAGTTGTGGAAAAGATTACATGAGGCTTTTGGGACTCAGCTACGCTTGAGCATGGCGTTCCATCCACAGACTGATGGTTAGACAGAGAGGACCATTTAGGTTCTTGAGGATATGTTACAGACCTGTATCTTGGACTTTGGTCATATTTGGGAGGAGCACCTAACAATAGTGGACTTTGTGTAAAATAATAGATACCACTCTACCATTGGTATGACATCGTTCGAGGTTTTATATGGGAGACCCTACCGGTCACCGCTTTGCTAGACCGACCCTAGAGAGGCAACACTTATGGGTCTAGAACTAGTGCAATGTATCACTGAGATGGTCTAGATCATCTAGGAGTGGATGTACACTACATAGATCCAACAAAATTCTTATGCTGATAGGTGACGGATATCACTGGAGTTTGAGGATGGAGACCACGTCTTCGTTCATGTCTCACCTCGACAAGGGTTATAAAGATTTGGCTGGGGCGGCAAGCTATCTCCGGGGTTCATTAGACCATTCCAAATACTAAGCAGAGTCGGAAATGTGGCATATTGCCTAGATCTTCCACTGTAGTTGCAATGGGTACATTTTGTCTTCCACATTTCATAGTTGAGGAGGTACGTGCATGACCCATCGCACATCATCGACTAGGGCGAGCTGGAAATTGAGGATGGGGCCACCTTTGCTGAGTACCTAGTGGAGATTGAGGATTGGAAAGAGAGGATCCTCCATGGGATATCGATTACCTTAGGGCGCATCTGGTGGTAGCATGTGAATCTTATTACGATCACGTGGGAACATGAGGCGCAAATTCGTGCCCAATACCCACATTTTTTTGAGTAGCCTTGTTTTGGATTTTCAGGGACGCAAGGCCCCAAGGTGGGGAGAATGTAATGTCTCAGATTATTCCATGTATTATTTTTAAATATTAATTTGAATTAATATGAGAACAATATTTTTGATGGCTTATGATTCCAAGGTTCGGAGTGCCCAAAATAAATATTTGAAATAAATTTAAGCTCTTAAACAACAAGCATGAGCGGTTTTACTGAAAAAGTGGAATTACTTTTAAATTGGTTCCTTAATCAAAAATACAAGGGCACCATTGCGTTCATATTAGAGACCTTACCTTAGGTAGAGCCTAACATCGACAGGCATGGGTTGGCTGCAAAAAATATTTTTTGGAATTGTTAAGGGAAATAAAAAGAATTGACAATTAAGTTATTTTTTAAATGTTTCCTTTTTATGAAAATGACCTATTTCCTCCCTTTTAAAAACCTAATTATTGAATGTTCTTAGGGTTAGCCGTATAAACCTACAAATTGAGGATTTAAATTATAGATTTGTAGGATAACATGTCAGTGGGAGATGATAATGCAATTGGTCGATGCATCTCGGATTCGATGAACCTCACCAACAAACACGATGTGGCGATTTTTCTTCAACTGAATCGAGGTAGGGTTTTTTTATTTTGATTTAGTCATTGCCCTTTGATTAAACGTATAACACGGATCAACCCATGAGCATGTTGATTCGTAGATTGTGAATTCTTGCAGGAGAGCATTATTTTCCATTTCATTTGGGGTTTGTGCGGGAAATTGATTTGTGATAATTGTTGGATTATCTTTTGATTCACCCTACATAATCCTTCTAATGGGAGTGAATCGACACTATGAATAATGATGGTAGAGGTGAATTCCTCTTTTGTTTATTGATTTTCTTCCTCTTTGTAACCCTGCGTTCTTCACATTCTTCATGGGGTTATGAACAATGGATCGTTGCACGTCCATTTCTTGACACAACGATCCCAATTTGAAGATCTGACATCATGAAGACTCAATGGAGGTGCGACAACAATGGATGAAGTAGAATTGACATGATTTAAAAGAAATATTTATTCAACTGTTCTTCGTGTGGATAATCAAATCGAGTTTTTGGGGCGAATCAAACCCTAGAAACCTTCTGAAATGTTGATGGTATATCAGAGAGACCTCAGATCCTGAGTATCACGACAATCAGATGCTCGGATCAAGGATCGGAGGAGCCCCAAGGTGTGGCAATGAAGAACAAATATTTTTGGAAATTTATGATCAACACAGCCTATATCCTGATGAACACACTGTGTAGGGTTGTCCTAGTAGTGGCTAGGGATTCCGCGCTGTGCACGATGTGCCCCCAAGAAGAAACGGCTTGTGGGACCCACCTAGCAGGTATTGGAATTCTGGGTGATATGAAGCACAAACACAGCATGCGACCATCGTCACAAGGCGTGTTCATCCCTACAAGGACTCGGTGGGTATCTTAGATGAAACACAGACAGGGGTGGAGTACACACCCTATACTCCACCACATGGCCAAATGAGGCTAGTTACCCAGGTCACCGCATATACCGGTTACACTGGATGGAACACATGGGTTAAAGCCATGTATGGGTATACAGCCGCGTTCACGGAGGAAGCCCTGGTTACTTTGACATGGCATTTGGTCTATCCTACACACAATGTACTTACTTTTCTATACGGCATGTTCTTCTGATTTGGGCCGTTTTATGCGGGTAGTACCTAGAGTTGAGATACATGGTGTGTTACCCATATACATGCCATGTATATCCTGGAACATTGCTTGAACCTCTTATCAATAGTATCTTGGACATGATTCATTTGGGTTATTTCCCTTTTTTCTCATTCCTCTGAAGATCAGGTATTGTTTCCATTAACAATAGAATGATTGCTTCAGTAGGACTTACGGAGATAGAGTCAGGTGTCCCTTTGAGAGGCCTAAAGTGAGATCCCCTATTCATTATTGACCCTAGGTAGAGTCAGGTATCGATGTAACTAATTCTACAAGACACCAATCCTCTACATATTAGGTGAATCTGGATGAGTCACGATATCTGCCAAGGCCCTGGTAGTGATCCTAATCTATGTATCATGATCTTTAGCCACTCATGAGCATGTTCTCACTAAATGAGTGTATCTATCTCTCATGATCCTTCTCGAAAAATAGTAATTCTTAGATGGATGAAATCAGAGTTATTAGACTCATAGAGTGTGTTCTCCCGAAAGAGTGCATCGTGGAACATTTGAAATAAATCCCTAGTGAGGGTATGATGTTGTGTGACTTGTATCTTGACTATGGGTCTAGGTTTTTAATATATCTGGATTGTGTTTCTCTTGCTATATTTTTAGTAGACATATATTGTGTAGAGATGGCTGTACCATTAATTTGTGTATTTCTTTGTGGTTTTTGAGGTCCTCTACTGAGTATTGTTATACTCACCCCTGCATAGGCTTTTCTCACACAAGTCGTTTCTTGTGCAGACGAGCAGCCTTTTGACGGAGTCCAGGGCATAACAAGACCAGACTGAGCTTTCCGAGTTATCTCCAAGCCAATGTGTTCCTATGGCTATGAGAAGCTGTTCTAGTACCTCTTTGTGCATACAAGTTAGACTTTGTAGTTTGCAGACTCTTGTTTTTGTGGGCTTGTATTTTGGCCCTGTTTTACTTTCTTCACTTTACTTTCATTGTACTATGTTTTTTGGGATTAGTTGTATGTATGAATTTTGTTCCTTGGTAGTTTTTTACATTTTAGCATTTGTGGGATTGGAGATGTGTGCGTGTATATAGGTACTTAGGCAATCCCTCCCATTTTAGTGATATGTCTACTTAGTGCTAGCCCCTAACCCTTGGCCTATTTAAATTGGGCATCGGGAGTTGCGGCATGGGACCCACTGGAGAGGTTCTGACAGCCTCATTGATTCATTTTTATAGTACCCTTGAAATATTCACACTACAATGATATTTGGACATTGAATTTCCCCTAATTATCCATATCATTTATCATGGGTTTGTTTTTTTCATAAATTATATACCTTTTTTAAATATGGTGTTTACTTTGATAATTATTTGATATACTGTAGAAATATTGATAAATCATTATCCTTTACCCAATATGTATATTTGATAATGCATATTGTTTTTGAATTAAATAGGTTATTCGATATATGAGGAATTATTTGGACATGCAAGACATCGGTTGGGGACCTGTTAATAAAATCTCCTCAATGCATCAGTAGTATCATTGGATGAATTAGTTGGATATACTAAGCTAATGGTTTTTTACATAGTATGTTTTAAATTTTCTTAAAGATAGATCTTGATGTTAAAGGTATCATGTGTCTGGGAAACATAAAGCCCCATAATTAAGCATTTCCTTTTTTCAGAATTCAGTTATTACTATTATCAATGAGATTTTTTCTATGAAATTATATATGGATGTATTTTCATTTTCAGTTTATCGATTAAATGGTATGTGTGTTCAGTTATTCACCTTTCTATATTAATTATGTCTTATCCATTTATTTAAATAGAATGTGTGTTCAGTTATATACCATGTCATATTTTTTTCACACTCCCTCTCGGTTTATTGATTACATGGAATGTGGCTTTAGTTATTTAACTTTACACATTGATTATTCTCATTTATACATTATTATTTTCGATGTAATTACCCCTTAGTGATAATTTGAGCTCACCCTTATTTTGTTTCTTTTCCCTAAGAAATCCAATAAGTTTACAAAGAACTATATGAAAGGATATGATAAAATTGAATAGATTTATCCTAGAATATATATATTTATATATATTGTAATTAGTTTCTTCAGTTTTAATACAAGACTCATGTATGTATCTAGTTTACTAATACTAAAAACTGATTAGTCCATTGGTCTATATTTTCTTATAATCATGCCAATGTAATGGTAATAGATATCAGCTCTGGTATTACTGGGGTTGTGTCATTATGGTTGGTATCAAAATAAGTTCAATAGAAAACCCAGAAACTAAATTTAAGAAAACATAGATTAGGGAACATAACCCTAACATAGACTTTGAGGATAAGTATAGAAGAACATCCTATAATTTTGGTAAGGTATAGATTATGTGGGTATTCCTAGAAATATATCCCTATCTGGATGCTACAAGTGGACATGGTTCTATAATAGATATACCTAGGGGTTAAAACTATTAAAAGACATGTTGGTCTTGACTCGAACATAGCCTAGTAAACAACAATGGGTAGTACTATGCACCAAGCTTGAAACTCCCAAGGAATATTCTTACGATAATTAAAATTTAATTTACAAATTGTTATGAAGTATTTAAATATATGATGAAAATGAATAACCTAGATTAAACCTATGGTGTTTTAGATTGAAAATAAGGTTTCATGATTTAGATATCCTATAAATGATTATGTGTTACTCAAACTATGATTTCTTGTTTTAGTCAATAGTTGGGACCCTATGAAGTCATGTTAACATTGAACATGAAGGACAAGGTGGTGAAAATGAGCAACCAAATGAGTTGTTGATAGGATTTAAATATATAATGTTTATTCCAATTCAAGTTCCCCAAAATACGATTAAAAAAATATACCTTAACTAACTCCAGAACATACCAGTGAAGAGATGTATGGAGTTTTTTAAGAGCTCGAGTGGTGGAGACCATAAAGAAAAAAGGGCTTGATTTCCATCATGCAAGAAATGTGGAAGGAGATACTCAGTAAAGTGTCCCAATAGAATGGGGAAATTCTTTATGTGTTGTAAATGAGGGAATAATGCAAATAATTACCAAATAAAAATTAATAATATGGTTGAAGGAAATAAATAGCATCCTATGGATCCATTTATAGTTTTTCACTTAAATGTGTGGAACCTAAGAATTACCTAAGTCAATGGCATATTCAAAAGGATAAAATCATTACTAAATAAGGAAATATGTATAAATAAATGGATGAAGTATTTATGTATTGGGTTTTCATTGAAAACCATAGTTAAATTAATTTTTAATAATGAAATTTCAAGGGATTCCATAATATTTATTTTGTAAATTATGTTAATATTATTTTAGAAAAATGAAAACTTGTATTCCGGGTGAAAACCCATAAAATATTGAAATCTAGAGGGGTTTGAACCCATGATCGAATAACAATAAGGGTTTCACTCCTACCACTGGCCTATGTGATGTCTTAGTTATTGTCTCATTTCTTTTAGCTAAATAATTTGATGAATAAATGCTAATCATGAACTAGTGGTATCTCTTTTGAGTTTTATAGATTAATGTATTAACCTTATTAGTTATATAAAATTTTTAAATACTAATGTAAATAACTATTTAATGGATCTTACGATCCAAAATATTAAATTTTAGTGCTTCAGGAATTAAAAAAACCATTTTCAGATATCCATTTTATTGGGCAAGGGATGAGTTATAATTTGATAAATTCACAACCAAAATATGAAATTATTCTTATGAAATTTAAATATATAAAGTAAGTATATTTCCTTATTTATTTTCAATAAAATAATTCCTCAAAATTAGGAAAGTGATCTTAAAACAGAAATGTTATCATAATACCTTCATTTTTGTTGAACTGATGGTCTTTTAAATCATTATAGATTTATAGATTTTAGGCCCTCAAATTACCATTGATCATTCACTTGTTTCTGGTCAATGACCTAAATAAATCCCTATAATTATTCATGCTTTTCCTCTAAGTCCATATTTTCTCTTACCACTAATGTTATTCTATGTAGAAACCTAGTAATATATTATTCCATGTGACCAATATACTCTTCATTCTCTCTTATTGAGAGGATATTTATAAAATATTTTATGATTTGGGTTCTCCAACATGATAGTT
This sequence comes from Viscum album, assembly GCA_963277665.1. Taxonomy (NCBI): domain Eukaryota; kingdom Viridiplantae; phylum Streptophyta; class Magnoliopsida; order Santalales; family Viscaceae; genus Viscum; species Viscum album. The sequence goes on along the minus strand of OY728128.1, from coordinate 1,575,299,919 downwards.
TTCAAATATAAAACCCAATATTACCAAGATTAAGTCTAAATTGTGAATATGAAATTTATTTAAGGTGGGTAGAATGTTACACCACAAAATTCTAATATAAAAATATTGTACTCGATGGAATATATGACATGAAACACCATGTGTAGAAGGGAATATAACATACCAAGAAATTAAAATATATTCAATATTTTAAAATAAATTCAATATATTTTATATTTTTCAATTCATGTGACACTTAGTAAGATTGTGTTACACACCATAAATACTTTTTTAATAGCTTGCGTTACATACAAGAACATGTTTTACCGAATACAAATAATAATATTATTTAATATTATAAGATATAACATAACCATTAAATTAGATTTTATGAATAGGATTAACTATCTTATAAAAATATATGGTTTAAAAAAATATAAAATTAATTCATTATTAATAAATTTATTAGAAATTAAAATAAAGACCAATTGAATATAAATGAAATTTATTATAAAAAAACTATTTGTATTCTCCCAAAGGTGTTTTTTCATAATAAATTAAATTAATTACTATTACTGAATGATATTAATGAAATATATATGTTATATATTTAGTAAAATGTTTTTCAAATTATTCTAATAGATTTTATAGGTATAAGATTGGAACCCCAATTTTATGTATAAAAACATATATTTTTATAAAGGCAATTTTTTCCTTTTAAGGGCACACCTATTTTAAAACTAAATTTTGAATATTTTATTAATTTTATATGAAGAAATAATCTTCATTTTATAAATCATAATTTAAAAGTTATATTAGGGTGAATTTTTGTTATTTTTCTAAAAAGATTCATTTTTGATGAATAGTGAAAAATACATAATCTTAATTGAAAACTAATTTTTCATTTAAAGAATTTATATGGTCAAATTATATTTTCTTTAAAGTAAAATAATATAAAATATAAATAAATTAATCCAATTTAGTTCATTGAAATCAATTTCACAATGAAATTTGATAAAATAACATTTCAAACTTTTGAATATTTTTAATTTAAAAACATTCTTTCTCATCAAGTCTGTGGGATTAATTTTAAATTAATTTATTCCATTTATATTGTTGGAATTTGTAAAAACCGATTCCATATTTTGAATCCAAATAATTTATAATATCTAGTTAGTTTAAATTAATTTTTTACAAAAAATATTAATGAATGCAGTTAAAATTAATTACGGTGATTAAGGTAAAATTATGCTTACTAAGGGACTAAACTTTAAACTTAAGGAAAAATTACTTATAATAATATCCAACACCTATTTTATGTACTTATTTAGACCATATACTACATTACATATAATTTGGTTCATTTTTAGAGGCACATGATGTAAGGGAGACCTATCAATAGTGTGAACCATTTTTATTTACAAGAATGCCTTTGCACCTCCACTATAAAAAAGACACTCACTCATCCCACTTATTCACACCACTCAAGCCCTTTAGATCATAGAAAACCAACCCAAATAATCTCCCAACTTACTTATCCACATCCAATAAGCCTCTTTTTGGTATTAAATAAAACTAAGAATGTTTTTTGGTATAAATCAAAAGGTATTACCAAAATAATAGGCATTATTCTTCAACAATCACTTTTGTTTCATTTCTTTATCTACACCTTCAGTTATTACTATATCATTATTATATAATAACTTCATTATCAAAAATATAAATAGATTTTTTTTATATGGGTACACACTACACCTATACACACTTCCATCAAATGAGATATGCAATCATCATTTGTGTGTATGGCGGACTACCGCCTCGCGAACTGATGTCGTTCATTCATTCATTACCACCTTTTCAGGTTGTAAATAAGGATTTATTTATAGTTTTTATATTATTTATATTATTTTTATAATTTATTTATACTCATTTAATTTTTTTATAACATATACCTTCATAATTCACATTTTTTGGAATACGATAACATTGTTTGTGGAAGTGTGGACTACCATCTCCTCAAAGTGATGTGATTCATTCACACTATACATAGAATGTATAAATGATATTTTTAATAAAAATATGTGATTTATATGATACAATGATTATACTATAATTATAATATAAAAATATACTATTTACATTTCATTCTTTTAATACGATAAGAAAATGAAAACAATGTACATGCGTACATACGGCCTACCATCTCCATGAATGGTGCATTTCATTTATATCTTCAAATTTTATGGATTATTATAAATACATATATAAAAAATTTATATGATAATTAAATCATTTATTATATCCTATATATTATTACATCATGATCTATGTAATAAGAACAAAAATAATAAGTCAAAACATACTCAAAAGCAAGACAATTGACACGAAAAACAATGAAAAAAAATGAATGATTGCTAATAAATGGGTAATAAGATATTTTAAGAAGATAATATATTATATTATAAATATTAATATGATTATGGTATAATTTAATAACATTAATAAAACCATTATACCGGAGGATAAAGGACTTTCACCCAAAAGGAAATGCAGGGTAAGTGATTTCATCTCAATTTCATCTCATTGAGGTATATTATGAAATTATGCACCTAATTTATTTATTTATGGTGTATATACTACCCTTTGACATGTAATTTAATGAATAATTCACTCTTCATGGTATTTTAAGTTTAAATTTTAATTATTTATTCTAAGGAGATTTGAATTATGAGTTAACAATTTGTAAAGATTTTCATAACTCAATTTCTTCTCATTGGGTTATATTACATCCTCACTATGGTTAATATTTTATTATTTTGAGTTTAATGTCTTCTGAATATCTATTTTTTAATTTACACTTATTTTATGTTGGTTTACATTTGATACACATAATAAATTCATTGGTTTGTTCTCACTTCAACGTTATGTTCTTTTCAGGGGTTTACTTCATAATCTCATTTCATTTGGGATTGTTTACACTTGAATTTCCATTGAAAAAAATTATTATATAATTATTCAATAAAAAAACTAATTTTATTATAATCTGGTTATTCGTTATTGTTGTAGTAGTATCATTTTCCCACTATTTATTACTCAAAATGATTTAGAAAATGTTTTTAAGAAAACCTGACACCATTTCCCTTTTTAGTCAGATAACATATTTTCTTCTAAAAATCATGTTTTCTAAAAAGGTTTTAAAAACATTAACCTTTCAAAAATAATTTATTAAATTCATTTTTACACTTTTTGTATTTTATAAATTTTTTAAAAGGAATATTCTTGTCTCTTTCTAAGAAATACGCTTTTTATCCTTTTTATCTTATAAGGGGAATATTCTTTTTAGCTTGTATAACATATACATAATTCACCACCATAGTTTTTTTGAAGATTGCATTATATGTTGAAAATGGTTAATTTTTGAATATATTTTTTTAAAAGTTATTTTCAACAAAATGTTTCTTAAAAAATTTTCAAAAAGAAAGGAAATTTTCCTAAATAGTGTTTAAAAAAAATATTTTTATAGTATTTCAACTCATCAACAACAAAACCCCTTTATTTTAATCCACTTGGGATATGTTGTATTAATATAATCAATATTCTTCCTTTATATGGTTTACTATTGGAGGCCTTATATAGTACTAACATTCACTTATATGATTCATTTTTAGAATCTCCTTAAATCATTCACTTTCATGTGATCATTGGACATTAAATTTTACCTAATTATCTAGATCATTTATCATGAATATATTTTTACTTAAACCATATACCATTTTTAAATGTTGTGATTAATTTGAAATTTATTTGACTTACTAGGGAAATATTGATAATTTAGTATCCTTTATTAAATATGGATATTTGATAAGAAACATTATTTTTGAATTAAATTGATTATTAGATATATGAGGAATGATCTGGACATGAATGATATTGGATGGGGACCAGTTAATGAAATCCCCTCAATGCATCATTAGTCTCATGGGATGAATCAGATGGCTCGCCCAAGATAATGGGTTTTACCTAATATGTTTTAAATAATATTTAGAATAAAACTTGATACTAAATTTAGTAGGTTCTTGGAAAAAATGGCATCCAATAATTAAGAATTGACTTCATTGAGAATTCATTTTTTATTATTATCCATGTGATTTTTTCTTTGAGATTATCTGTATATGAATTTTCATTCTCATTTTATTAATTCAATGTTATGTGTGTTTATTAATTTACCATTCCATATTAATTATTCCTTATCTTGTAATTTAAATAGTGTGTGTGTTCAGTTATTTACATTTTCATATTGTTTACGCACTCCCTCCCAGATTATTAATTACATGGGATGTGTGTTATGTTGTTTTCATTTCTATATTTATTATTCTAATTGGTTCATTATTGTTTGAATTGTACTTAACCATTACTAAGAATTTTAGCACACCCTTTTTTTCATTTCCCCAGGAATACATAAAGTGTATTAATAAATATATTCAAGAATATGCTCTATGAGAATAGATTTATCTTTGAAAAAAATTATATTGTAATTAGTGTATTCTTTTATAGTACAAGACTCGAGTATGTATCTAGCTTAATGAGACTACTAAACTAATGGGTAATTTATGATTCATTTACTTGTAATCATACTAATTTAATGTTTTTAGAAACTGGTTGTAGGCTTACTCGGGTGAGGTCATACAATGTTGGTCATAGAAGCTTTCCAGGTTCCCTAATCTCACATGATTTATGCCAAGTGTGAGAAATAAGAGCTAGATCAATTTTATTTTGAGCTATGTGAGAGTGCATGATTTGGAATATGTAGGGGTATTAATAGTTTATTATGAGATATAATCCCCCGCAAAAAATTGATTCTCATCAAGGGACATAGTTGGGAGTGATGAGAAATCATGACTTGTCCTGAAATGGAGAATCTAGGAATTAATATGTATCCCATAATATGGGAATCAACACAAATGTAGTTATTATTAAAGAATCCCTTCCACAAGTTTGACCCTTATGTAGGGAGGAGAATTTCTCTTTTATATTACATATACAACCATGATTTGATATTTTTTTATCACTATGTATCCTATGGTAATAGGAATCAAGAAACACATAGTTTTGACATAAATAATATGCAGTTTAGGGTATTGTCTTTGTCATGTCCTAAATAATTCTATTTTTTTAATTATATAGATTATTTCAAAACTAGGAATTCAAAAGTAATGTGATTCTGAGGCCCATGGTTCCCAGAATAACTGTTTGAATTTTTTCAAATATGGTTCAAGCGCGGTTTTGGTAACATCTAAAATGGTGCCCATATTTAAAATTTGAGGGAACCATTGCATCCAGAATGAAAACTTTTCTTTTAAAAAGGGCATAACCTCGACTAGTATGAGTTGTGGGTAAAAGATAATTTTTGGGTGTTTAAAAAAACTAAAATAAACATAAGAATGTTTATTTTACTCAAAATTTCTCGATACAAAGCAATGGCGCGTCAATTGTTTCATTTCATAAATGAAACAATGTAGCGAAGTTGTGACTTTGTGTAATAGAAACACCGAAACATGTTTCCTCCTTTTAATGGATTAACAGGGACACAGGATCAGGAGAGGATCCTGGAGTTTTCTCTGAAGCTTTGAAAAACTTTTGTTGGCGAACAACGAACATTGATGAACGACAGATATCCAAAGACAACAGACTACCCATTCTCTTCAAAGGATTTTGCCAACAAAGATAGATTCCGAATCAACGATCAACGAATGACGATAGTACGGCTTCGATCTACTCCAGCGATCGATCTAATCCTTGAGTTTGGGGTTTATTTCTAATTGAATTCTTTCTTTCCCCTTTCTTTGATTTGAGAGATAAACATGGATCAACCCACGAATTGGTTGACTTGTGGATCTATCGCAAAGGCAGGATGGTTTTTATTGTGGAAATTTGAATCAGGGTCATCCATGTTTTGATGTGATCCATTCTTAGAGTTATTAATCCCCCCTGATTTCAATTATAATGTGGATGGACCGGGGCTGACACAAAAAAGCCCATATCTGCCCATTTTAGGTTTTCCTGTGTTCTTCTCATTTCCAATGGAGTAATGATATAGGATGCTAGCTCGATGGCCGGTGGTGATGCTAATCTATAGTCTAGGCAAGACCGCAATAGTGGATCATCCTACAGAGGGATGTCATGGGAGATGGCGACACTAGGAGGATGACAACAATAATGGAATCCAGTGGTGGCGGATGCGGCAGGAAGGCTGCATCACGTGGTTATGAACTATTTCCCAATGGGACCGCAGTGGAGGACCTGCAACATTAGATGTGGGTAGGGCATGCGGTGGTCAGCCACGTTCAACAAGCGCGGATGCGGTGCCCACTGAATCCCGGGTAAGCAACCAGCATGCTCCAGCGGGCCAAGATGGTCTGGGCTGGGCCCATTTGGTCCGAGATTGGCCCTGTCGGTCCGGGTTAGGCCAGCCCGATGGGTCGGTTTGGGTTGGCCAAACCCAGGTCGGGTTGGGTTGGGTAGGACCAGATTCATACCCCACCGACCCCTTTTTACTAAAATTCTCATAACTCTCAAATTGTACGTATGATTGACAAGATGTTTGATTTACTGAGACCATCATGATGAGGAAGTCCTTTTTAGATACTCTAAGTGAGTTTTCATGGAAGTCTACATACAACCTCTGGCTTGAGGCGTAAGTTCTCTAGTAACATGCATGCTACTAACAAGAATCATGTAGATGACTGTGATGTGAAGACTATGACTATGGGTCTAAGTGACTTAGTGGGTCTATGTGACTCAGTGGTTCTAAGTGACTCAGCAGTTCTAAGTGACTTAGTGGGTATAATTGACTCAGTGGTTCTAAGTGACCCAGTGGGTCTAAGTGACTCAACTGGACCAGGTGTTTTGTGATTACGTCCGATTTTCTTGATTTTCATACTTTATATTTATACCTGTGTGGGCTTAAAATACTTTGTGTGTACTTTACTTTTTATTTGTTTCTTTATGGCCTTTTCTTTGTGGTCTTTCCATTTTGGTTTCGGGGTGTCCTACTGAGTATTGTTTTACTCACCCTAGCATGGGATTTTCTCACACATGTCATGTCTTGTGCAGAGGATTGATGCTTTGAGAGAGACCTAGTTGATCAGTGAATAGTTGGTGCCCAGTGAGATCAGATAGGTGAGTCTTACTCTTACAACTTCAGGTAGTTACCCTTCAGCTACCCTTTAGGTAGGGTTTTCTGCAAATAGGTTTATAGTGACTAGTATACTCACTTTTTACATCTCTTCTTTTGTTGGTATTGTATACTTGTCCACTTTAATTTCTATTTTGAACTATTAATCTTAGTGTTTTTCTAAGTGGCATGCATGGTTTACTTAGTTTTTACTTTTCAGCATTTGGGGGCTTGCAGTTGTGTGTGTGCATACATGTATAATGAAAATGCCTCAAATTTGTGAGCTAGACTGACTCGATGCTAGTCTCCAGCCCCTAGACTATTGTAGGTGGGCTTGGGGTAGTCACAACATGCGCCCCTCTAGGATATGTTGTGACAGAGTGGAATTAGAGATGTTTTTTTCTACATTGGGATAGAGAGTCTATGATATTGGTTTCGGGAAACAATTTTAAGTGTTTTGAGTTCAGCTTTTATGCCATAGACTCTATTATTGGTGCGACGGCCAACGTATCCATACACTAGGACTTTGAACAAGTACTTTCCAACTCGATACATGGAAACACTGGTTACAGGGAAATAAATGGTGTATGCATCATTTAATATTCTGAGTGAGTCCTCTTCTCCTTCTTGAGTCATCTCGCAAGGTATATTCTATTTATCATGGTTCATATTGATCTATTTCGAGATGCGTCTATGTAGAAATCCCGTCCGGATTTCATTTCATGACAATTAGTATGGTATTCCTAGCGATGAGGCATCGGTACAATGACCAGTACCTAAGGTAGCCCCATTAGGTGGTGCACCAGTGATGCCACTACCCTTTGATCAAGAGTTTCTACCAACACTACTAATAGAGTATGCATGGAGGATATTTGAATTACATGAGTTTTATAGGCATAGAACTCCTAGATTCAATGGCGATACTGGCCCCCAGGTGGCTGAGGATTGGCTCAAGGCAGTTACATGAGTCTTCAGTCTAGTGAGGATGCCTCTTGACCAGATGGTGGTCCTAGTCGCAAGCCTTCTTCATGGATCGGCAGAGATATGGTAGAGATTGATTATCCAGAATCATTATGAGGAGGCTCTAACTTGGATATAATTTTAGTACCTCTTTATGGAGGAGTTCTTTATGGTGACATTATGCTCGGTGCATATATAGGAGATACTACACGTACAGTAGGGTGGCATGACAGTAGCAGATTAAATAGCAAGATTCACTGAGCTTTATTGTTACTTCACATACATGGTGTGAGACCCATTATTTAGGGATAGATCTTTTGAGCAGGGACTATGTTGGGAGATTGGGAAATCTAGGGTTTCTCTTATCATCCCAAATCAAGTTGGGGTTCTATAGCAAGCTCTACTTGTGGAGAGAGTTTTGGAAGAGCAGACACCAGTAACAAGAGCAACCTGTAGACACCAGGTGGTAGAGTCTTCAATAGTGGGTAATAAGAAGTAGATATAGGGACCCAAGAAGGTAAAGTATTCTTGGGGATGGTCTCAGGACACAAGGTCGGTGGTACGAGGCTCCTAGGGTAGATAGAGTCATTAGAAGAGATGGGTGTGCTACTCATGCAGCGGTCTGGAGTAGATGGATTGTGATTTCCTGACATTCCACATGGATGATCAAAAACTTGTTAAGGGAATGTCGAGGAAGAGGTAAAGGGTCCAGTAGGTGGTCCACATGGTGGCAGACATGGTAGGGGAGAAGGTATAGTAGCAGGCGGTGGGAAGAGGTTCAATATACAACCACCACCACCCCCATGTTGTCCACCACGGGCTCTGGGAGCTAGTGAAAAGGGGTGGACCCATCTTCAGGTGATAGAATCCTATGATCCTAATGCTCAAGCTATGTTTAGTGGTATGATATCTATCTTCTCCACCTAATCTTAAATTCTTAGACACTACTTCCAGTCACTCTTTCCTAGCCATAGACCTTGTTCGAAGCTCGGAGATTCTGGTGGATCCATTCGCTTGATCCTTATAATTAGAGACTCCTATGGGATGGGATTCGATTATCATGAACAGGTGATGGCAGTGCAAGATTACTCTTGGAGGTGAGATATTTGACTAGGATCTTCTAGTAGTAGTTTCGAGGCCTTACAACATCATTCTATGTATTGACTGGATATCTATAATCCATGCTCAGATTGATTGTTTTAAGAACAGAGTGTGGTGTGTGTGAAAATATGGGACTATGTTTTTCTTTTACAACAAAAAGTGAATGCTTTCAGTTTAGGATATAATTTTTTGAGGATGGTGCAACCGATCAATCCTCAGTTGGCTAAACTTACTCTCGGTGCATTAGTTGAGAGGAGTCCTCAATTTCCTACAGTGGTGGATGAGTACGAGGAAATCTTTCTTGGGGATGTTTCAGGATTACCTCCTCATAGGTATGTTAACTTCTGCATTAATATATACTCTGAGATGACACCGATATCCACACCAAAATATCAAATAGCTCCCATAGGGCTTCGTGAGTTGAGGGTATAGCTAGAGGACCTACAGAGGAAGCACTTCATGAGGACCAATGCTTCACTGTGGGCGACCCTTGTTCTGTTTTCCAAGAAGGAAGATGGGAGATTGAGACTATATGTGGACTACCATCATCTGAATCAGGTGAATGTGAAGAAAAAATATCCACAACTAAGAATCAATGACCTCTTCGACTAGTTGAAGGGAGTGATTTGGTTCTCGAAAATAGACCTCAGGTCTGGCTATCATCAACTTTGTGTACAGGATGAGGATGTACCGAAGACATCCTTTAGATGTCGATATGACCACTATGAGTTCTTTTTTATTATATTTTTCATGACCAATGCCCCATCAGTGTTCATGGAACTCATAAATAGGATCATCCAGTCTTACCTTGACTAGTTTGTTGTGGTCTTCCTTGATGACATCCTGGTGTACTCAGCATCCAAGGGTAAGCACGTGACACACTTGAGGATGGTCCTGGATACACTCTGAGAGAATAAAATCTATGTGAATCTCTTTAAGTGTCATTTTTTGATTCATGAAGTCCACTTTATGGGACATGTCATTTCAAAGGCTGGAGTTATAGTGGATCCAAAGAAGATAGAGGTGGTGCTTGCTTAGGAGCCACCCAAGAGCGTGACCGAGGTACGAAGTGTCTTGGGTTTGGCTGAATACTATAACATGTTTGTTACTGACTATTCAAGGGTTGAATTACCCTTATCATCTTTGACATAAATGGGAAAGACCTTTGTGTGGACAGAGAAGTGTCAGTAGAGTTTATAGGAGCTAAGTAAGAGGATGACGAGTGCCCCATCTAGAGACTGCCAGAGGAGGGAATTTGGTATATAGTGTTCTGAGATTCATCAGGGAACAGACTAGGTTGTGTCATGATTCCATAGAAAGCAGTGATTTCCTATGGTTCATGAAAATTTTGTAAGAAATAGTAAAACTACACAACCTGTGACCTTAAGTTAGTAGTAGTGGTAATTTCTTTGAAGATGTGGTAGCACTACTTGATGGGTTAGCAGTTTACCATCTACTCCGACCAAAAAATTCTCAGGTATATCTTCTCCCAGAAGGACCTGAACTTGTGGTAGCAGTCGTGGCTAGAGTTCCTCCAGGATTATGAATTTGAGATAGTATATATCTTAAGAAGGGGAATGTGGGGGCAGACGTGCTTAGCAAGAGATCTGGGTTTCAGTTACTGAGTGAGGCATTAGATCAATTACCTATAATGAATATATGCTTCACGGATGTTGATGGAGTAACTTACCTTCAGTCTATATTTGTCACTCCCCCACTCTTATATATAGTTAAGGAGTCCCATCTAGGGGATGTCGATTATGAGACCCAACGTGCTCAGTTATCCATAGGGAAACCCCATGATGAATATTCAATAGGTGGGGATCACATCAACCTTTCCATAGGGTGTAATGTTGTACTAGTGAAGTTGCAAGAGGAGGTTCTGAGGGATTTCTACACCTCCCCTTTAGCGGTATATCTAGGAGTTCCAAAGATATACTAGGATCTCCGACATTAGTTTTGGTGGCCAGGGATGAAGAAGGTAGTGGCGGAGTTTATTTCTCTGTGCCTCACTTGTCAGAAAGTGAAGGCAGAACATTAGGTTCCATCATGCTTGGCGCAGCCACTTGAGGTACCAAAGTGTATGTTTGATTATATACCAATGGATTTCGTGATGGGTTTACCGTGCACATTCATGGGACACAATAATATATATGTGATCGTTGATTGACTCACCGAGTCGGCCCGATTCCTTCCCATCTAGGAGCAGAGTTTGGTAGATAGGTTGGGACGCCTTTATGTTCTGGAGATAGTTCAGCTTCATGAGATTCCTTCGACCATCATTTCATAACATGATGCTCACTTCACATCCTGACTATGGATGGGATTTTAGGAAGAATTTGGGACTTAGTTTCACTTGAGCAAGGCATTTCATCCCCAGGTGGATGGTCAGATGGAGAAGACTATCTAGGTTTTAGAGGACATGCTTTGTGCTTGCATCCTAGACTTTGGTCGTAGTAGGGAGGACCACCTACCACTGGTGGAGTTTGCATACAACAATAATTACCAGTCCACAATTAGTATAGAACTATTTGTGGCACTATATGGGAAACCATGAAGGTCACCACTATACTAGATAGACCCAGGAGATTCTATACTCATGGGCCCAGAGATGTTACGACCTACCGCTAAGAAGGTGTAGATCATCTAGGAATGGATGAGGACTACATATAGTAAGTATAAATATTATATAGATAGGAGAAAATGGACTTTGGAGTTTGAGGAGAGAGACCACATGTTCTTTAGGGTCTCCCCTCTACGGGGATTGCAGTGTTTTGGCTAGGGAAGAAAGTTGTCTTTGAGTTTGATTGACCCTCTTCAGATTCTAAGCAGAGTTGGCGAGGTGGATTATTACCTAGATCTTAACCAATAGATGCATTGGGTGCATAATGTCTTTCATGTGTCGCAGTTGAGGTGGTACGTTCATGATCCATCTCACATCATCGACTGGGGTGTGTTGGAAATTGAAGATGGGGTGACGTTTGCGGAGATTCCAGTGGATATAGAGGATAGAAAAGAGTAGGTCCTTCATGGAGTGTTGCATCCTATGGTGTGCATTCTATGGAAGCACAAGAATATCTAGTAGATCACATGGGAGCTAGAGGCTCAGATTCATACTCAGTATCCCCATTTGTTTTTTAGCTCTTGTTTTTGGATTTTAGGGAAGTAAATCCCTAAGGTGGGGAGACTGTAATGTCCCATAAATTTAAATGCATTTTTTTTAAATTAATTAGATTATTTTGAAACCAGGTGCTGAGACGACATGTTATTTTGAGTCATGGGGAGCCCAGGATAATTATTTGAACTTTTTAAAAATAGTGCGCATGAGTGGTTCTGCTAACTTCTAAATTGGTGCCCAAATTAAAAATATGTGGGCACCATTGTGTCCAAAATGACATCTTGTCCTTAAGAAGGACCTAACATCGACTGGCGCGAGTCAAGGGTAAAAGTTAATTTTTGGGTTTTTTAAAGAAAAAATAAAACAAACTTAAGAAATTTTATTTTATTCAAAATTTCTCATTTTAGTGAAACAATGCATCAACCGTTTCATTTCATAAATGAAACAGTGTAACGACTATGTGATTCTGCATAATAGAAATGATGAAACATGTTTCCTCCTTTCAATGGATTAATAGGATATGAGATCAAGAGATGATCCTAGAGTTCTCTTTGAATTTTTGAACGAATTTCATTGGATAATGATGAACGGTGATAAATGATAGATCACCAATGAAAATGGACACCCCCTTCTCTTCAAAATATTTTTCTTACAAAGATAGATTCTGGATCAAGGATCGACGAACGATGACTGTCGGACTCCGTTCTTCACCAACGATCGATCCAATCCTAGAGGTATGGGTTTAATTATAAGTTATTTTTTCTATCCCCATTATTTTATTTGAGATACGAACATGGATTAACCCATGAACAGGTTGACCCATGGATTGATCGCGTATACAGGATGGTTTTGATTGGAGAAATTTGAATCGGGATCATCCATTTTTTGATGTGATCTATGATTGGAGTTATTAATATCTCCCCTAATTTCAATTCTAATATAGATGGATTGGGAATGAGATGAATAAGCGATTGATGCATCCATTTTGGGTGTTCTTGTGTTCTTCTTGTTTCTCACAATGAAATGATCTAGGCCTCCAGCTCGATGATTAGTGGTGATGGAAATCTATGGTCCAGGCGAGACCATAGTAACAGATCAACCCACAACAAGAGGCCATGGAAGATAGTGGTGATAGGTAGATGACCATTGGAATGGGAGATGGTGGTGGCAGATGCCTACATTTAGGTAGGTCACAGTGGCGATAGAAGCTCACGGCCAGGTGGGCCGAATCGCTGATGGTGGAACTCATAGAAACTGTCGCAGGCGGTGAGCAGGGGCCACTAGTAGGTGTTTGGAGGCATGCCATGTCACACAGTTGGAATCTATGGTCTAGAGGGACCACACCAGAGGACCTATGGCGGCCAGTCTCATTGCACGTGGTAGTTAGATGCGTTCGTTAGGTGGGGATGCATCGCCCATCAAGTCCCGAGTGGAGTAACTGGCACGTTCCATTGGGCCGGGCGGGGCAGTCGGGCTAGCCCTAGCTAGTCCAGGCTGAGCCCAATGGGCTAGGTCAACCAGATGGGTCTGGTAAGTTCTGGAGAACCCAGGCTGGGTGAGATTGGATTAAATCAACTGGGTCAGACTGGACCTAGACCCAACCATCCCCTTTTCACTAAAATGCCCATAACTCTAGAAATCGTACATCTAATTTATGAGCCATTTACGGTTTTGGGACCTTCACGATGAGGTGGTCCATTTGAAATACTCTATGTGGGTTTTCATGGAAGTCAACACATGAAAATTTGTTTGAGGAGTAAGTTTTACTAGAAAAATCATACTATGAGTAGGAATCTTGTTGCAAGCTTTGATGAAAAGGATATGACTACGGGTATAAGTGACTCAGTGGGTTTAAGTGACTCAACAATTCTAAGTGACTCAATAGTACTGGGTGTTCTATGATTACGTATAATAGTATTTCTTTGCATACTTTATATTTATACCTGTTTGAGAAGACAATACTTCGCGTGTACTTTCCTTTATGATTATTACTTTGTTTTCTTTCCTTTGTTGTCCTTCCTTTGTGGTTTTGGGGTGTCCTACTGAGTATTGTTTTACACACCCTAGTACAGGTTTCTCCGACACGTGTCATGTCTTTGGCAGAGGATTGATTCTTTCACAGAGACCTTGGTTCTCCATGAATAGGTGGTGCCTAGTGAGATCAGACAGGCCAGGTGTACTCTTACAGCTTCAGGAAGCTACCCATCACCTACCCTTCAAGAAGGTTTTTCTAAAAAAAGGTTTATTGTGACTATTGTACTCAGCTGTTTACATCTTTTCTTTTTTGGGGATTTTATACTATTCCACTTTACTTTCTATTTTTAACTGTTACTATTAGTGTTTGTCTTATTATCATGCATGGTTTACTCAGTATTTACTTTTCATCATTTATGGGCTTACAGGTGTGTGCATGTGTACTCGTTTAAAAGAAATACCTCCCAATTTTTATCTAGGCATACTCGGTACTAGTCTCCAGTCCCTGGCCTATTAGAGGTGGTCTTGGGGTAGTAATTGTGTGGGCCCCTCTAGGATGGGTTGTGATAGCCGTCAGGACATAGTATATGAAGGCATGAACCACCAATTCATTATAAATCCCCCATAGATATAGAGAAAATTTGTGATGAAATTATAACTTTAAGGGCCCATATTAAAGATTATTATTCAATCATTTGTATCATTAACACCACACCATTAAATAAATAGCTCAATGGATTAAGGGGGAAATTTAATCTAAGACCAAAACATACCATAAGCACCAGTTCATAGAAGTTTTCTTATTAACCATTGAATCCAAGAAAAATAATTTATGGAACTAGAACATCCCCTGGGAAAAATATCTATGGATTTGTGTTATTCACCAGTGAATACTAGTGGGGTTCCTTCAGGATTAGCCAATAACGACCATATTTTTTGTTCATAGATACTTCTTCTAAATAAAATAATATTCATTACACAGAAACGTAAAACCACACTATAACCATATAGGTTTTGTGTCTTTGGAAACTTGGAAACATAAAATACTGGTTCATAAAACATCTACACCATCTCCCTCTTTTTCTTTAATAAATATACCCCTTTTGACACATCTCACTTAATACCCTTATTTATAACCTAGGAACAAGAATCATAAGAAAGGGTGATCTCAAATGCTCAGTAAGGGTAAACAAGGTAGATTCCAGTCATATCATAATCATAATACATGATATCATAAACATAACATTTAAAAATTTACTCCTTCATATCAAATATAATAATATCATGTCATGGGATAAATCATAGAAGTTAAATAAAATATTATAAAAGAGAATATTATAAGACATTGAATTTTTAGAACACACATAATCATATAAAATCATTTCCATATTATCCATGGCTCATTTCCAAGACCATCATAGTGGAAAAAGACATTTACTGGACCGAGTTCACACCTCATTCCTACCCTATATTAATGAACCGAGTTTACTTCCCATTTCATCCCTGTGTTACTAAACCAAGATCATTTCCTATTACAGATCTATCTATCTCATGAGATATAAATATTTAACAGATTAATTAGAGGGAGATATCATTCCCAACCATCACATAATGAGAACCATACATATGTGTGCCACAAGAACAAAATAATTCATCATATTATAACCCATGGAAGGAAATGGGTTTCTTAAAAATCATTAAATCATAACATAACCCATGAAAAAAATGGGCTTCATAAATATCATTAAATTATTAACATAAACGAACCACATGAATAATAGGGAAATCATCCTTGAAAATATCCCCATTCAAACATAAGTAACATTTGAGATATCACTAGAAAATCATTCTTGAGTAAAATATCCCTTATTATAGGAAAAAAATTTCTTTTATTAAAATGTCATGAAATTTTAAGAGGAAATTTTTTTATTTGAAAGTAACCTTAGAATATTTTAAGGGAGGTTTCAAGGAATTAAGGCTTCATATAAAAATCCATTTTTTTCATAAAAGTTAAAAAAATATTCTTCTCGTACATTTTTCAAAAAAGTCAAAAAGTAACTCATTGGGAAAAAGAAAAAATATTACATTCAAACTTTAACACCCCAAGCTTCCATGGTATGCTTTTTTTAAATAATTGAATAGCATGTGGTGTATGCAACACCGAGTTGAAGTGCTCCATGACCTATCAGACTAGCCATTAAAAAGTAGTTATAAATAGTATTAACCACATTTTAAATTTTATATATCCATCTTTTGTGTTTCTTAGACATAATATAAGGAAAAACTCAATTTTTCAGATAAAAGAAATATTTTTCAAAAAATATATTATTTCTACCTTTTAATGGAGAAACCTTTTTAAATCCAATATTTGAAACTTTTACATATTAAATATTATGAAATTAAATTATTCTTTATAATTTTTATATAAAAATTTAGTTTGGATAAATTTTTGTTACTATTATGATAGCTTTCATATTTTGATGAATAGTGAAATATATACATTTTAATTGAAAACAAATTTTTTAATCCAAAATATTTATTATGTTAAATTATAAATTTTCATGGTTTTAAAGTATAATTAGATTATATTTTTATAATTTATTATAAATTATATAATTCTAAGTAATTTCACAATTAAATTGGACATAAAAACATGTCAATCTTTTGATAGTGTTTACTTCTTAAAAACACACTTTTTTGTTTTGACAACGGGAATTAATTTTAAATTAATTACTACAACTTGTGTGTTTGGAATTTGGAAAAATGGATTCCATATTTGGATTCATAAGTTCAAAAATATTTAAATTGGTAACTTTTATTTTTGGACATTGTGAATAGTAACTTCAGTAATTATTTTTATTTACCATGGTTAACGGGTAAACCATGTAAATAAGGGTAAAATATAACATTATAATGATATAAAAATACCCTAAAACATGTAATAATCCTAATGGATGAGATATATTCGACCATGATCATCCTTAGTCTAAAATTTTGGAATTTGGGGACCACTTGGGTGTGATAATGACATGTTATAAAATTAATTTAAAGTGAATAACATAAACATATATCATTTACTAAATAAATTTAATATAGGGATATGTTACTAATATCTATGTCTATAAATAGTAATTAGAAATGTAAAAATATTTCCTACATTATGGTATTTTATTTATAATTTTTATACATTAGATATATATATTAATTATGACACAATTATGATGCAGTGATTACCTTATTAATGAATGATTCAAATAAATGAATTTATAAATATTAAAATAAATGTACTTTGAAAATTTTTATGCCATACAAGAATTTTATAGATGACATTGACATATTAGGGATGAGTTAATGAATGTTTTTTGAAAGAATTAATTATTTATTAATTTAGAAAAAATAAATTACTAAATCGTGTCTAAATTGACATAAATTGGTTTTTAAAACAAATACTATTTTATTAAATTATATAAAAATACTAAAAATATAACGTTCGGCCAAAAAACTTTTATAGTTATAAAAATTTCAATAATTATCCACTTTGGTTTCACAAGACATTTAATTGTAATGATATTAACCATGTAGTATAAAAATACAAGAGGACATGGTAAGAGTTAACTTATTTTAGAAAGGGTAAAATCTAAAATATAAGGTTAATTTTATGACCTAAACATGTCTAAAACCTATTTGTTCAGAGTAAAACATACCCAAAAACATCATATACTATTAATTATTCAATTTATATCTATTATAATTCGAAAATAATTTTATAATAAATTTGTATTTCAAGTTTTTCCTAAAGTGCCCCTCACCTCTCTTATAAAAGGGAACCTCACTTTCTCTTTAATTCACAAATAAAAATCCATTTGTATTGTAAAAAACCAACCCAAATATCCTCACCATTTACCTAAATTCATCATAGAGGAAAACCTTTGGGAAGAAATCCAACTTAATGAGTCTTCTTGTGCAAATCAAAAGGAGACACCTGAAGAAGAGGTAATCGTTTTATCCATTCTTTGAAAGTTCATTTATTCTCCTACATCCTATTTATAAGTTGTTACCAAAATAAAAAAAGAACACCAATATATACTATATTCTTATATGTTTTTAATATTATGGGACAACCATATTTAACATTTTACCCATCCTATGTAAAAAATACTACCATGTGTGTGTGTGTACGGTTTACCGTCTCCACACCGTGGGGTAAATTATTTTTCATATACACTTTATTACCTTGTGTGTAAATATGAATTTAATGGATGTAAATAATAAATATAACATTATATTGATTTTATAAAATTCATATTCCATCCAATTCTGTACCATTTAATCATTAAAGTAATGATATCGTCGCTCATGCGTACGTACGACCAACCGTCTCAATGATGTTATGAGATTCATTCTCCACTTTAACCATCCAAGAACGATTATAAAAATATTTTATTCATAATTATAAAATATATGACATAATATGAATATTGGAATGATATATATATATATGTGTGTGTGTGTGTGTGTTTGTTTATTTAAATATATTTCATTTACTAACTTCCATTCAATACGATAATAAAACAGAAACAACGTTCATGCATACGTACGACCTACCATATCCATGAAAGGTGTATTCCATTTTATATATCTATCTATTATATATATTTATATTATAAATATATATGATATATAAATCATATTATAAATTTTTTATGTAAGTAAATCATGATATAAGTAATATGATCAAGAATAACAAGTCAAAACACGTACGATAAACAAAGTGATATTACCCAAAATATTTCATTAACTTGGAATTGTTATCAAATAGGTAATATAAAGTCATAAAAGAATCATATATGATGTAATAAATATTATTATTATTCTCATATAAGTTAATAATATGTTTAAAAACATAATACAGAATTTTTCGAGTCGTATAAAGAATATCATACTTAAGGTAAGGGTTACTTCCTCAATCTCATTATTATCCGAGATTGTTGATGTGTATGTATCTACTGGGACATCTTTATCATCCATGGACATGTTTTATAAAAATATATTCAAAACGAATATTTTAAGATTTTATAAAAGGTAATATTTAACAAGATCATAAATTTAAATGTTTTAAATATTTAATTTTCTAAATCTATTTAATTAATGTCCATGTTTTCAAAATTATTTTAAGGATTTATTTATATGGACATGATTGTTTTATAATGTTAATTAAATTCAAAAGTTTCAAAGTGGTATGAGACACTTTTATTAAAAAATATATTTTAAATGACATTATAAATTGGGTGACTTTTAATTGATTTCATGAGAAAAGGATATTTCACTCGAAGATTTTTACTGATCATTTTCAACTATGACAACATCCTTTACTAGATATTAATCTAGATTTTGGTGGGTTTATGATAATACAATCATCCATACTCTATTGAATGAGTTATGATATGTTTGAATTTGGATGTGATATTTTTATACCATTCATGGTTTATTGTTATAGTATTGACATTTCCTATTCTAGTTTTAAGATGAATGTTTATGTTATGTTTCAAGCTTTTCTTATGAGTAATGCATTGGACTTAGTAAGTGACGGGCGGGGCCCACTATTACCCCTCGATGCATCAGTAGGTCTCATTAAACAAAATAATGTCTTGGAATAAGTATTTGATTGAATATTTGTGAATGATCTTGGGAGAAGGCCTTGACTTAGTAGTTATTGCGTCCAACATTATGCATTCCCTAGTTATGAAATAGGTTATTTCATGTGATTATTTGACTATTAGAATTTCCATTTGCATGTTTATATAGAAATGTTTGATTTATTTTTTCCATATTATTTTCATGTTTATTGTTTAAAAGGATGGTGTTTTTATTATACATATTGCCTTAAATTTTTATAGCTTTCGCTGAATTATTTACCCTTACTGAGCATCTAAACTCACCCCTTCTTATGTTTTATTTTCCTAGGATTCCAAGAAGTGTATTATGATTGATATGAAGGGTTATGCTAATAAAATAATGGAAATATAAAATTATTTTTTTATTCTATAAATTGTAATGTAAAATTCATGTATGTAATCTATTTTATGAGAATGCTAAATTGATCGGTCCTTCGGGACTTGATTCCTTATAATCATGCCAATGAATTAAAATAATTCACCAGATATAGGCTTCTGGAGTTGGGGAGTTATAGTTTGTATCATATAATGTTTAGAAATAACCTTGGAAATAGATTTGGAAAAATTATATTAGGGATCATAACCCTACGATTGACTTTGAGGATAAGTATAGAAGAACCCCCTAAAATTTTTCTAACGATTGTGGATATTCTAGGATTAAACCTAAGATATTATAGATTGAAAGTAACTTCCTTTTATTATGTGGTTATCATCAATGAGATATGTTTATGACGCTATGATTTTTTTTCTTAGTTAATGGAGGAAACCAGAAGGAATTGGATTAACATTGCGTCTGATGGAAAATATGGCGATATTGAGAAAAAAAACAGATAATGAATGGAATAAAAGATTTTTTTTATTATTCTGAATTAGGTATCATGATAAATTATTAAAAACGTGATATTTTATGACATTCCTAAATCATTTTGTAAGAGGAGGATGAATTTTTATACATGTTCAAATTTTAATAAGCATAGAGAAAATAATATTCTTTTCCTAAATATTTGGAAGAAGAGAAGAATAACCTTGAAGAATACCTCAAATAGAGGGTAAGATGTTTTCTCTGTGGGGAAATAGTTCATATAGTGAGTAATTTTTTTGATTTCAGTGTCTCGTCTATGTAAATCATGGGAATTACCCAACTTAATGCCCAAACATAAGAATATACCTCTAAAACAATGAAGGATCTATTTCATGCCAAACATTAAATTGGAAGGATATAAGTATTTATGTGTTTGGATCCAAGAATTATTAATAAATGAATTATATTAGAAGTATTCCTTATATATATTTTGTTAAGTATTTTCAAGAATATGTTTAATGGTAATAATGGATAAGAAAATTGATTTAAGGGTAAGATAATATTTGGAGAAGATACGATTAAGGTAAAGATAACCTTTAATATGTTCCTTATGTTAAGATAATGATGTTTGGATAAATATATATTAGATTTGAATAAGTAAATTGGATGATGCTTTTTTCTTGAAAACTAATTTTTGATTTTTTAACAAGAGGGTTATTCTATCATGGATGAAGTGTATAACTTTTTGGGATTTAAGGAATTATCCACTATGTTTTGGTACAAGGAAACAAGCATGTTTTCAATAAGGATATCTGATAATTCAGGTTGTTACTATGACTCAAAATAATAAATGATGAAGGTGTTCACACGTTATTATGTGACAGCCAAGAACTTCCCTATGAGATATGAGAGATAAATGATAAGATGATTTTGTTCACATCTTTCTATATTTTTATATTTTTATTTTTTGGAAGGATTGTAATGTTATCCATTTATGGATAGTATAAGTTTCACACCAGTTGAAGTTTGTTATATTAATGTATTATCTCACTATAGGTGGAATTCTGCATTTGGAATAACGTGTGTTAACTTTTTTTGAGATAGATGGAATGAAATATCATTCTATTTATGGATCACATGATCTTCTAGCACTTGAGAATTGAAAAATCCAACTTCATTTCCTTAAATAAGATATGAAGTAGAAATTGTTCAAGGAATGACCAATGGTGAGGTTGTACTAAAATCAAGTATTTCTTCTCATTTTCTTTAACTTTAGGTGAAGGACCTTGAAAACAAAAAAAAATTTCCTAACACATTCTTCTACGATGAATCAAATAGTCCCTTTGATCATCATAGATTTATGGATTTCATATTTTTAACTTTATACTAATAATTCATTCTATCACTCTCCATCAAAACTTTATGGTTATTTTTCTATTCCATATCCCTGTTTTCCTACATGGAACCCTAGTATGTGTAATTTTTGGTAACCTTCATCCTTACCATTATTTTAAAATAGAGGCCTCATTAATCCATTTTTTGATGTGGGGTTTCAACTAAGATATTTTCAGATGTCAAACCAATAGTTTTAAATAATGAGTTTAAATTATGATGATGAAATTAATTTATGGGTGGGATAATTTAACACCCTAAGATTCCACACTACACTTTTTTTAAATAATTAAATAGCATGCGGTGTACAGAACACCGAGTTTAAGCCCACCATGACCTATCAAACTATTCGTTTAAAAAGTTGTTATGAATCGTATTAACCAAATTTTGAATTTTATATATACCATATAATTTTAACATTCAATATTTTTTTTCTTAGATATAATATAAGGGAAAATTCAATTTTTTAGATAAAAGAAGTATTTTTCAAAAAAATGATGTTTTTTTCACCATTTAATGGAGAACCATTTGAAATCCAATATTTAACACTTTTATATATTAAATATGATGAAATTAATTTATTCTTTTTAATAGGGACATAAAAATTTATTTTGATAAATTTTTGGTACTTTTCTGATAACATTCATATTTTGATAAATAATGAAAAATACTAAATTTTAATTGAAAACAACTTTTTTAATTGAAATAATTTATAGTGATAAATTATATATTTGAGTGGTTTTAAAGTATAATTAGATTATATTTTTATCATTTAATATAATTTAGGTCATTGGAAATAATTACACATTTTAATTGGACATAAACACATGTCAATCTTTTGATAGTTTTTACTTCTTAAAAACCCACTTTTCAGTGTAGACAATTAAGAATTAATTTTAAATTAATTACTATAACTTCTGTGTTTTCAACTTGGAAAAATAGATTAAATATTAGGAATAATAAGGTCCAAATTGCGTAAATAGGTGCCTTTTATTTTTGGACATTATGAATAGTAACTTTAGTAATTATTTTTATTTACCATGATTAAAGGGTAAATCAGGTAAACAAGGGTAAAAATAACATTATAATAATATAAAACTAACATAACACATGTCCTACTTTTATTTGATGAGATATATTATTCCATGATCATCCTTATACAAAAATATTGGAATTTGGGGACCAATTGGGTGTGTTAATGACATGTTATAAAAATTAATTTAAAGTAAAGATAATTATAACTTAAACATATATATTTTACTAAATTGATTTTAATATAGAGTTATGTAACTAATATCTATTTATATAAATATTCATTATAAATCTAAAAATATTTACTACATCATGGTATTTCATTTATAATTTTAGAAATTATATAAATATATTTATTTATGACACAATTAAGATGCAATGATTACATCATTAATGAATGATTCAAATAAATGAATTTATAAATATTAAAATAAATGTAATTTGAACATTTTTATGCTATACAAATTTTTTTTGGATGACATTGACATATTAGGGATTATTTAATTCATTTATTTTTATGTAATCAAATTTTTATGACTTTAACAAAAATAAATGACTAAATAGTGTCATAATTGACATAAATGAGTTTTCAAAACAAATGTTGTTTTATTAAATGATATAAAAATCCTAAAAATATAAATTTATGTAAAACCACTTAGATAGGGATAAATATTTAGATAATGATCCAATTTAGGTAATCTTTGTATTTTATAGTAATGATATTAACCATGAAGTATAAAAATACAAGAGGATATGGTAAGAGTTAACTTATATTACAAAGGGTTAAATCTAAAAGATAAGGTTAATTTTATGGACAAAACATGTCTAAAACATATTTTTTGGGAGGCTTTAAACCCATAATAATATTATAGTTGAATGTAATAAATTTTTATCTATTATAATCATAAAATAATTTGATAATAATTTAATATTTCAAACTTTTCCAAAAGTGCCCCTCACCTCCCTCATAAAATGGAACCTCCCTTTCTCTTTAATTCACAACTCCAAAGCCGTTTGGATCGGCCAAAACCTGACCAAATATTTTAAAAACATACTTAAATTCATTCTAGAGGGAAAAAATTGGGCATAAATGCAACTTAAGGAGTCATTTTGTGTAAATAAAAAAGAGACACCTCAAAAAGAGGTAATTGTTTTATCCCTTATTTCAAAGTTCATCTATTCTTCTAGTTCCTCTTACTAAGTTGTTACCATACTAAAATAACAACTACATAATATAATGTATACTGAGATGTTTTTAAGATGATGTAATAACCATATTCATCTTTTAAACCATCCTAGGAAAAACAATACGACCATGCGTGCGTACTTATGGCTTACTGTCTCCACGCCATGGTGTTAATTATTTTTCGTGCTCACTATATTTATATGGGTATAACGATGAATATAATGGATGAAATAATAAATATAACATTATATTTCTTCTTTAAAAGTAATATTGCATCCAATTATATAATATTTAATCTTTAAAGTAATGATATCATCAATCGTGCATACGTACGACCTACCGTATCCACAGCCCGATGAGATTCATTCTCCACTTTAACCATCCAAAAATGATTATAAAAAATATATTATTCATAATAATGAAATATATGACACAATAATTCTACTAGAATTATATATATATATATATATATGTATGTATATGTACATATATGTCATTCACTTACTTCCATTCAGTATGATAAGAAAATGAAAACAGTGTTCATGCGTACGTACGGCCTACAATTTGCATGTATGGTGTATTCCATTATATATATATATATCTATTATATATATTTATATTATGAATATATATGATATATAAATCATATTATACATTATGAAATTAATTGATCATTATCTAATTAATATGATCAAGAATAACAAGTCAAAACACGTATGATAAACAAAGCAATATTACCCGAAATGTTTCATTAACTTGGAATTGTTAAAAAATGGGTAATATAAAGTCATAAAAGAATAATATATGATATAATAAATGTTATTATGATTATTATATAAGTTAATAATATGTTTAAAAACATTATATATATGTTTTAGAGTCATACGAAGAGTATCAGACTTAAGGTAAGGGTTAGTTCCTCAATCTCATTATCATATGAGATTGTTGATGTGTAAGTATCTACTGAGAAATATTTATCATCCATGTCCATGTTTTATAGAAATGTTTTCAAAATTAATATTTTATGGTTTTATTAAAGGTAATATTTAACTATATCATCATTTTAGATGTTTTAAATATTTAATTTTCTAAATCTATTTAATTAATGTCCATGTTTTCAAAATGATTTTAAGGATTTATTTATATAGACATGATTGTTTTAAAATATCAATTCCTTTCAAAGGTTTCAAAGTTTTATGATATACATTGATTCAAAAATATATTTTAAATGACTTTTTTTATAAATTTGGTGACTTTTAAAAGATTTCATGAAAAAGGTATATTTCTCTCGAAGAGTTTTACTGATCATTTTCAACTTTGTAAACATCTTTTAATAGGTGTTAATCTTGACTATGGTTGATTTATTATAATACAATATTCCATAATATATTGAATGAGTTATGATATGTTTGAATTTTTATGTGATATTTTTATATAGTTCATGGTTTATGGTTAAAGTATTGACATTTCTTATGCTAGTTTTAATATGAATGTTTATGTTATATTTCACCCTTTTTCTATGAGGAATGCATTGGACTTAGTAAGTGACGGGTGAGGCCCTATATAGCCCATAGATGCATCTGTTGGTCTCAAGAGACAAACTAGTTTCTAGGAACAAGGCTTTGATAGAATATTTGTGAATGTTCTTCGCACAAGGCCTTGACGTATTAGTTATTATGTCCAACACTATGCGTTCCCTTCTTATGAAATTTTTTATTACATGTGATTATTTGACTAGTAGAATGTTCATATGAATATTTATATGGTAATTTTTGATTTATTTTTTCTATATTATTTTCATGTTTATTTTTTAAAAAGATTATGTTTTTATTATACATATTTCTTTATATGTTTATAGCTTCCACTGAATTATTTACCCTTACTATGCATCTGAGATCACCCCTTCTTATTTTTTATTTTCCTAGGATTCCAATAAGTGTATTATGATTTATATCAAGGGTTAAGTTATGGGAACAATGGAATTCTCAAAGGATTATTTATGTTTTGTTTTTTTCTATAAATTGTAATGTGAATTTCATGTATGTAATCTATTTTTTAAGACTGTTAAACTGATCGGTCCAACGAGATTTGATTCCTTGTAATCATGGAAATGTATGAAAATTATCACCGAATCCAAGATTCTGAGGTTAGGGAATTATAGTTTTTATCCTAGTAAATTTAGCAACAATAATGGAAATATATTTTAAAACATAGATTAGAGATCATAACCGTATGATTGACTTTGAGGATAAGTATAGAAGAACCTCCTAGAATTTTGGTAACGATCATGGATCACCTAGGATTAAACATAAGATATTATAGACCGAAAGTACCTTCCTTTGATTATGTGGTTCTCATCAATGAAATATGTTTCTCACCCAATGCATTTTGGTCTTAGTTAATGGAGGAAACCGAAAGGAATTGGATTAATATTTACTGTCATGGAAAATCTGGTGATTTTGAGCAACAAAATCGGATAATGACTAGAGAAAACAATTTTGTGATTATACTGAATCATTCATCATGATATATGATTAAAAATGTTATCTTTGATGAAATTCTAAACACATTTTATAAGAAAAAGATGAATTTTTATAAATGTACAAACTTTTAGAAGTGTAAAGGAAAGAAGATTTGGTTTCCTACATGTAAGGAGGAAGGGAAGAAGAACCTCGGGGAATGCCTCAAATGGAGGGGAAGATGTTATCACTATGGGAAAAAGGGTCATAGAGTGACCGATTGTTATGGAGTTCAGTGTATCATCTATGGAAATCATGGTCATTACTAAACTTAATTTCCAGAAATAAGAATCTACCTCTAAACCAAGGAAGGATCTCATCCATTCCAAACATTAAATTTGAAGGATTTAAGTATTTATGTATTTGGATCCAAGAATTATGAATAAGTGAATTATATAAGAAGTATTCACTTTATTTTATTTTTGTTAAGGATTTTCAAGAATATGTTGAATATTTATAATGGGTAAGAAAATAGATTTAAGGTTAAGACTATATTTGGAGAAAATATGATTAAGGTAAAGATAACCCTTAATATGTTCATTATGTTAAGATAATCATGTTTTGATAATGATATATTGGATTGGGATAAGTAAATTGGATAATGATTGTTTCTTTAGAACTAATTTTGGATTTTTCAAGAATAGGATTATGCTATCATGGATGAAGTGTGAAACTTTTGGGGAATTAAGGAATAATGAATTATGTTTTGGAAAAAAGAAACATGAATGTTTTCAATAAGAATATCTGACAATTCAGGTTATTACCGTGACTCAAGAGAATTCATGATCAAGGTGTTCACATGTTGGAATGTAACAACCAAGAACTGACCTATGAGATATAGGGGATAAATTCTAAGATGATTTTGTTCACCTCTTTCAAAATTTTATATTTTTAGATATTGGAAGGATTGTAATGTTTTCCATTTATGGATAGTATATGTTTCACTCCAGTTGAAGTTTGTTAGATTAATGTATTATCTCACTATAGGTGGACTTATGCATATGTGATAACCTGTGTTAACATTTTTTTGAGACAGATGGAATGACTTATCATTCTATTTATGGATCGCATGATCTTTTAGAGCTTGAGAAATGAAAAATTCAACTTCATTTCCTTGAATAATATTTGAACTGGAAATTGTTCAAGGCATGACCAATGGTGGGGTTGTACTAAAATCAAGTAAGTATTTCATCTAATGTTCTTCAACATTAGGGAAAGGACCTTAAAAACCAAAAAAATTCCTAGTACATTTTTTATGATGAATCAAATGGTCCCTTGGATCATCATAGATTTTTGTATTTCAGATTGTTAACTTCATCCTAATAATTTTCTCTATCACTCTCCATCAAAACATGATGGTTATTTTTTTTTCCATATCAATTTTTTCCTACATGGAACCCTAGTATGTTTTATTATGTCTAGCATTATACATTCCCTCATTATGAAATTGGTTATTACATGTGATTATTTGTCTAGTATAATGTCCATGTGCATGTTTATATGGTAATGTATAATTTATTCTTGCCATATTTTGTTCAAGTTTATTGTTTAAAAGGTTGATTTTATTATTATACATCTTTCCTTAAAATTTTATAGCTTCCGTTAATTTTTTCACCCTTACTGAGCATATGAGCTCACCCCATATTATGTTTTATTTTATTAGGATTCCAAGAAGTGTATTATGATTGACATGTAGGTTTTAGTTAGGGTAATAATGGAATTCTCAGAAGATTATTTATGTTGGGTTTTATGTTAGAAATAGTAATGTGAAGCTCATGTATGTAATTTATTTTTCAAGACTTTTAAACTGATTGGTCCTTTGGGACTTGATTCCTTATAATCATGCCAATGTATTAGAATAATGCACCTGCTCCAGGCTTCCAGGGTCGGGGCGTAACACAAACCATTTGGTAAAAATTAACTCATGGGTAAAAATGACTTTAAAAGTTGTATAATATAATTAAAAAAATGGATTTTTTTAAGAAGCATAGATATGGAAGATAGATATTCCCAATTAGTTGCTTATGTATAAACAATCTCCAATAATAATGATATTGTGAAATTAACCCTATAACGACCCAAACATTCATTAATGGAAATCCCTATTGATCCAATTAAATGTCTCTTTATGTAAAATGTTTATATAAAATGTCAACTTCTTTGGTTTTATGTTTTTGGATTTTAAAATACTATTAATAATTGTGACCATTGCTAATATAGTTGTTGAACAGTGATCACATGATTATTATAAATATAGGGCTTTAACAAATCCAATTTACTTAGACAAAGGAAGTGATAACCTCATCCAGTAGACATGCCCCATACAAAGCCCATTTTTCAAAGCTCGAAAAGGTGGTTGCGTCTTTGGGATTCAGTCCTGATGAAGCCCAATCCAAGGTTAAATATGTTAAGCTGAGCAGGACTACCTATGAGAGAAGTGGAAGTTGATAGTGATTGCCACCCGAGAAATGTTATCTGAGCCACCCCAAGAGTCTGTCACCATCGCACACCATAATCTTCGGTCTTATCCGAGTGTTATAAGAGGTTATATAACAAGACCTTATAACTATGGTTATGTATATTATTTTTTTATATAATAATGAATATACTTTCATTTTATTATTGTTACCTTGTAAACAGTTTTTAAAGAAAAAATAGTATTTTTAGTTAATGTTCAACTAAGAAATATATTTTGATGAATTAATGGATTTTTGAATTAGAAAATATTTTAATAATCTATAATTATTGTTATTAAATTAATTTTTATTAAATAGAATTGATCGTATAATTTTATGAATGCAATTGTAATTTTTATTAAGGTTTGAAGGCCATTTTTGTCAAAACCCATGAATTTTCGATAAATGTCGGTTTTTATTTTAAAAGTGAAAATTTACATATTTATAAAATTATTTAGATAAAATGAATATTATTTTTGGAATCATGATTTCGAAATTATCCACCGGTGAATTTTTCAAAATTTTCTGAGACAGTCAAATTTTTGGGTAAAAATTAAATACTGTTTAAATATATAATGTGTTTTATGACATCATAATGACCCAATTGTGATGTAATAAAATACTATAAACTTTATGTTTGTAAAATATATATTTTACCATTAAAATAATGTGATTTTTGTTCTGTTTTATTTATTTTACAAAGCTTTAGAGGACCCTTCAAGACGTATTAAACGTTTTGTCTTTTTAAATTGTTTTCCTTGGGAGTGTGACTCACCTCCACATAAGAAACCACATTATTTTAAGAATTTAGGACTTTGGCCTTATAACATATTGTTTTCCACTCCCCTTTGGAAAAAACCATGGGCAAAAACCAGGGGAAGGTTTGTGGTTTTTATTAGTTTAATATGAGGGGTCCTAAACCTAAATAATAAACAATTTCCTCCCCTTTCCTATATAAACTCACCCAATCTCCCAATTACTCCTCACTAAAGTACTTTTTAGTTAGTCCAATCTATGAATTAATCTCTATAGAATCCTCCCAAGGTGCCCCAATCTCCCAAGAAGCCTCTCTCAAGCCCCTCTCAAGCCTTTGGAAGCACACTTCCAAGTAAGGGATTTTCTTCCTTTCTCTTTTTTGTCCAATATTCTTTAAATTTTTATGCCCTTTTAATTTAAATTATAAATGTTGGCGTATGTTTTTTCACATCCTTCATACTTCCCTCTTTATGTTTGAATTATGGGCGACCCCTTTCTCTCTCATTAAATTCCTCCCATTTACACCTGTTACTATGCCGAAATTCCGAAAGAAATTTCTCTCTCTTCATTTACATTCACGAAATTCTTTTGTATCATGAATCTAAATTCTATTAAATTTGTTGGGAAATGTATATATATGACCCCCTTACTGTACATGTCATGTAAATATGATGATAAACCATTTTCTCTCTCATCAACTACTTTTATGAGTTCTTATGTCATGTTGTTATGCTGCCGAAATTACATCGTGCTTTTCCAAGCCAAAGTCATTATGTAGTGAATACCATGCCCATTTCCTTATCACGGGTATTAACCTTTATGCATATTTAATTTCTGTTTAAATAGTTTTATGTATGTATTCCATGTTCTTTTATCATTGAATAGTTTATTATGTTGAATGATTCAATGTTTTATGATCCATGTGGCACACTTATGCATGAAATGAAATGTTTGAAAAGGGTGTGCCCTAATAGCGATCCAATACATTGGGTAAAGTATAGTATCATGATAAGTCATGTGCAGTGGGTGTTTAATCATTATAATTCAAGTTCAATTAGTGTTTACTCATGATTCATGTGCAATGAGGGTTTACTCATGCTCCATGTGCAATGCGCCTTCGCTCGTGCTAACTCAATGTTAAGTGTTGTTGCCACATTTCCATGTTATGATTATCATGATTTATCATGCCTTTATGTGTATACTTCTATTATGATCTATTTATATGCCTATTTTATATCATGTATTGTATTCATCATGTTATTTCATGATTAATCCCTTACTAGGCTTTATAGCTCACCCTTTTTTATGCATGTCCTCAGGTTATCCCATGCAATGCTAAGTTTGAGGGAATGTAGTGGTCATGTAAAAGATAATTTCAATAAAGATGTTGTTTTTCATGGTTTAAGTCTTTATGTAATGATCCTAATCCCCAATGATACTAGAAATCTTGATCTTCTATGTTGTATCAAATGATGTTTATGTAATAAATTATTTTTAATTTCATAATAAAAGATCAGAGTTCTCATAGTTGGTATTAGAGGATAGGTTTAGTTATTTTGGGGATTGGGATTAGAAAACCCTAGTAAGACTTAAACACAAGACTAAGTATAATAAAAACATCCCTAAGTTCTTGTGAGTATTGAGTAAGTGTTTTAACAAGTAAATACATCCCTCTCTAGATACGAGCAGGTAGAGGCGGCTATAGCACAGATGTATCCTAGGGGTAAAACGCAAAAACACTGCTTTAAGCTAGACTCGAACGGGAACTGGTTCACAAAAATGGGCCTTGATGCACTCTTGGTTATGACACTCCTAGGGGATATTCTCTGGTAAATTCACAAGCTTAGTATGAACCATTATTAAGGGACAAAAAAATGCCCTAAAAATATATGCTAGAGAGTAGATCATGGATAACAAAGATTGAAGCCAATAGAATCATATGTTTAGGAAACAAAAGTTATTTATAAGTCATCAGTTTTGTCCTTGTATTACTCTTTATGTGTTACCCCTATCTTTCCTTTTATTCCAGCCAGTGGATGGTAATCGAATGACCTAGGAAAACAACCGATGTTAAGATTAATGTGATGACTATACTAATGAGATTCCAAATCTAAGGAGAGTGGGAATAGCGAACTTTGTCATGCATATCTCCCTGATAACCCAATATTTGAATAGAAACATGGGTCAAGAGGAATGTTAAACCCCCCCCCCCCCCAAATAAAGAACAAGTCGCTATAGAGAGCTTCATGAGACAAAGGCCTCATACTTTTATTGGATCATTTGATCCCTCAATCGTTGAACAATGGATCAACTCCATTGAAAATATCTTCTCCATCCTTTAATGTTCTAAACAAGAGAAGGTTCTCCTGGATTCTTATCCTATGGAGGGTGAAGATGATCAATGGTGGACTTTGATCAAAAATACGAATCCTGGGGAGGAGATCGAGGCATTGTAATGGAAGGATTTTTGGAAGATGTTTTTCGATAAATATTTTCCACGCACCCTTCGACATAAGATGGAAAAGGTACTTCCTTGCCCTCAAGGAAAAAGACGACTAATTTGTTGGAGTGTACAAGGAAAACTTCACAAGGATTGCATGATACTCTTCCAGATTTTTCATTACCCCCAAACGCAAGGTTGACCACTTCGTTGGTGGGATGAAACATAGCCTGTAGAAAACGCTGGCGATCCGTGACTTCGACAGCTATGAGGAAATTGTTCAATTTTCCCTCAAGGTCGAAATGGAGATCAGAGAATCTCAGGGGTATCATGGGGATAACAAGCATAATGTGGACTTCAATGTTGGCGGTCCGATGGATAAATCCAATGATACTATGAAGATCCAACACCCCACTTGCCAATGGTGCAGAAAGAATCACCCCAGAAATTGCCTAAAGGGGATGATGAAATACTTTAGGTGTGGAAGGGAAGGGAACCTAGCTATTAACTATTGGAAATAAATACCTGAGGATGTGAAATAGGAGTGGAACTCTCCATTCAAAACTCAACGTGTGGTTCATTGATACAACTGCAAAGAACTAGGGCATCTTGCAAATCAGTTCCCTAAGCC
The DNA here is from genome assembly GCA_963277665.1 of Viscum album. NCBI lineage: Eukaryota > Viridiplantae > Streptophyta > Magnoliopsida > Santalales > Viscaceae > Viscum > Viscum album. The sequence continues at coordinate 1,575,266,724 of OY728128.1, read as the reverse complement.
AAGGTTTTTCAGAGGCAACCAACAACCTCCAAGGCAACAAGGGCGAGTTTTTGTCATCACCACTACTAAAGTGAACCCCAATAATGAAGTTGTGACAGGTATTCTAGTTATTCATTCAATAATAGAGAACATAATTATTTATTCAGGTTCTACGCATTCTTTTATGTCTCGATAGTTTAGTTGAACAATCTCAGTACCACCACAAATCATAGAAGTGAAGATGTCAGTGAGTACAACAAATGGGGAAATCATTGCATCCCGTGAATATAACTCCACCCTTGTCAAAATATGTGGATTAAACTTCCCAGAAAACCTCGTCATACTCCCTATAGTGGAATTTTATGCAATTCTTGGCATGGATTGACCTTCCTTCTGTAGAGACAACATAAATTGTCATGATCTGGAAATCACTCTCTATGTGGAGAATCGACCCCCGATTCTTTACAAGTGTAAGGATGAAGACGAATCTTATTTAGATCCATCATCTCAGGCATGGATAATGCTACCCTATTATCATGCATATCTGGCTCAAATTATTGATTCTATGGAGGCAACCATCGTAGAATACATGCCTATTGTGAGGGAAATCTCTGAAGTGTTTCTTGAGGAATTGTCTTGTCTTCCTCCTAGAAGAGATGTTTAATTCTCAATTGATCTTATACCTAGGGAATTGAAAATATCCAAGAATCTGTATAGAATGAATGTTATGGAGCTTGAGGAGCTGAAGAAACAACTATAGGAGAATATGGATAAAGGGTTTATACACCCAAGTGCTTCACTATGGGGTGCACCAATCCTCTTCATCAAGAAGAAGGATGGGTCAATGCGCTTTTACATAGATTATCATGTGCTTAAAAAAATCATGATAAAAAACTATCCTCTCCCATGAATTAATGACTTGTTTAATCAGTTTCATGGAGCAAAATACTTCTCCAATGTGTACTTACAGTCGGTATATTATCACGTAAGGGTGAAGAAGGAAGATTTCCCCAAGACTGATTTTTGTACAAGATACGGGCACTATGAATTCATATTAATGCCTTTAGAACTCACTAATGCTCCATAAATATTCATGGACTTGATTAATAGATTCTTTAGAGATTACCTCAACAAATTTACAGTAGTCTTTATAGATGATATTCTGATATACTCCAAAACCGAGGAGTATCATGAGGAGCATCTGAGAACTATACTAGGGACCTTGCAGAAGGAGAAGCTTTATGAAAAGTATAACAAGTGTGAGTTCTAGTTAAAGGAGGTCTCATTATTGGTCTATATCATCACAAGCAATAGGATATCTGTGGATCCCTCCAAAACAGATGCAATTGATGGATAGCCAAGGCCAACATCAGTAATGGATATCTGTAGATTCTTGGGGTTATCTGGATATTATCAACAATTTGTGTGAAATTTCTCACTATTTTACAACCCTCTTATTAAGCTAACATGGAATGGAGTAATGTTTTCTTGGAGTGATGAATGTGAAGAAAGATTCAGGGAGTTAGAAAGAAGTATTATCACTGCGCTCGTGCTCACTTTACCCACAAGTGGATAAATTTGTGTGGTATTTGGTGATGCTTCGAAGAAATTCATGGGATGTGTGTTGATGAAAAATGACAAATTCATTGCCTATGCTTCAAGGAAATTGAATGTTCATGAATAGAACTATCAAACACATGACCTCGAGTTGTCTGCAGAGATCTTCGCTTTGAAAATTTTGCGGGATTATCTCTTTGTAGAGAATTGTGAAATATATACGGACCACAAAAGCCTCAAGTACATATTCACACAGAAAGAGTTGAACGTGTTCCAATGAAGATGGTTAGATCTGATCAAATACTACGACTAATCAATCCATTACGACCCTAGGAAAGAGAACTAGGTGGCGGATGCCCTAAGTAGAAAGGACCGAGTGATTCTATCATTGATGAGAATTGAAAAGGATCCAATCTTCTAAAATTTGATTAATATGGACATAGAAATCATATATAAGGGAAAATAATCAATCCTTTCACAAATTATTTATTAACCTTCACTTTTGTAAATGTTAAAGGATTCTCAAAAGAATGATGTAGAAATTGGAGAAAAAGTGGAAGCTATTGGAAAAGGGAAATCCTCAGAGTTTAATGTTAATAAAGAAGGAATTGTGAGATTTGGGAAAATACTATATGTTCTATCATGTCTAGATCTTAAGAAGGAACTTTTGGATGATGCACATAGTTCTAATTTCTTTATTCACCCAAGAAACACAAAGATGTATTAAGATCTCTGAGAGCATAATTGGTGGGATAATATGAAGAAGGTGATCGTTGAATATACATCAAAGTTCCCGGTGTGTCAGCAAGTGAAAGTAGCGAGTCATAAGTCTAAGGGGATGATTCAACCATTGCCCATACCAGAATGGAAATGGGAGAACATCTCCATGGACATTTTCACCAGACTTCTGAAGATATCCAAAGGAAACAATGGAATCTGGGTTGTTGTGGATCATCTTACAAAGGTTGCACACTTCATTGCTATTCGAGAGGATTTATCATTGGATCAACTGGCACATATATATATCAGGGAAGTGGTAAGGCTTTATGGAGTACCACTATCTATTATTTCCAATTGAGATCCAAGATTCACCTCTATATTTTGGAAGAGTCTTCAACATGCTCTGAATACTGAACTAAACTTCAGTACGACCTATTATTCTAAAACTGGTGGCCAATTTGAGCGGACTATCCAAACACTTTAAGACATGTCGAGAGCATGATCAATGGACTTTAAAGGAGGATGGAATTAACATCTTCCTCTGGTTGAGTTCTCTTATGATAATAGTTTCCACTCAAGTATCCAAATGGAACCATATTAATCCCTTTATGGGAAAAGGTGTAGAACTCCAACGTGTTAGGATGAGGTTAGTGAGTGTAAGCTACTTGGACCAGAAATGGTCGAAGAAATAGTGGAGAAGGTGAAAACCATTCAGCAACATAACAAGGCAGCCCAGAGTCGACAGAAGAGTTATGTAGATAACCGTTGATGAGACCATGAGTTTAAAGTTGGAGACATGGTATTTCTATTCTTATCTCCATGGAAGAAGGTCATGAGGATTGTAAGGAAAGGGAAGTTAAGTCCAATGTACATCGGCCCCTTCGAGATTCTTGATCATGTCGAGGTTGTGGCCTATCGACCAAAAATTCCACCTACCATGGACAAAGTACATGATGTATTTCATGTATCCCTCTAAAGGAAGTACATAGAGGACCCTTCACATGTACTATCTTCAGAAGTGGTACAGTTAGAAGATGATGCTTCTTATGAGGAGCAACCAGTGAAGATATTAGATCATAGAGAAAAAGTTCTATGAAATAAGATAATTCCCCTCGTGAAGGTGTTGTGGAGAAACCACAAGTTGGAAGAAGTGACATGGGAATAAGAGTAAATGATGAAGCAGAGTTAACCACATCTGTTTTAGTGTGGCAAAAGGAAATTTCGAGGGCGAAGTTTCTTAAGGGGGTAAGATTCTAATGACCCAAACTTTCATTAATGGGAAATCCCTCTTGATCTAATTAAATGTATCTTTATGTAAAATATTAATATAAAATGTAAACATTTGGGTTTATGTTTTTGAATTTTAAAATACTATTAATAATTGTGACTGTTGCTAATATAGCCATTGAACAGTGATCACATGATTAGTATAAATATAGGGCATTAACAAATACAATTTACTCAGACAAAGGAAGTGATGACTTCATATAGTAGATGTGACCCATAACGAGACCATTTATCAGAGCTCAGAAAGGATGTTGTATCTTTGGTATTTTCTCTTGACCAAGACAAAGCTGATCTTGAATATGTTAAGCTCTATTAGGACCGCCTATGAGAGAAGTGGAAGTTGATAGTGATTATCACCCGAGCAATGTTATCTGAGCCACCTCAAGAGTCTATCACCATCACACACCTTACTTTTCGGTCTTTCTCGGGTGTTATAAGGGGTTATGTAACATGACCTTAGCACTATGGATATGTACATTATTTTTTTATATAATAATTTATATACTTTCATTTTATTATTGTTAACTTGTAAATATTTTTTAAAGTACAAATAATATTTTTAGTTAATGTTCAACTAAGAAATATATTTTGATATATTAATGCATTTTTGAATAATAGAGTATTTTAATAAAATATTATTATTTTTTTAAATTAATTTTTATTAAATATAAATGATCATATAATTTTATGAATGAGATTGTAATTTTTATTAGGGTTTGAAAGCCATTTTTTTCAAAACCCATGAATTTTTTATAAATGTTACTTTTTATTCAAAAAGTGAAAATTAAAATATTTAGAAAATTATTTAGATAAAATGAATTTTATTTCTGAAATCAGGACATCAAAATTATCCAACGGTGAATTTTTCATAATTTTCTTAGACGGAAAATTTTTTGGGTAAAAATTAGATACTGTTTAAATATATAATGTGTTTTATGACATCATAATGACCCAATAGTGATGTCATAAAATACTATAAACCTTATGTTCGGACAATATATTTTTTCCCATTAATATAATGTGATTTTGGGTTTGTTTGATTTATTTTACAAAGCTTTAGTGGACACTTCAAGACTTATTAAACATTTTGTCTTTTTAAATTGTTTTCCTTGGGAGTGTGACTCACCTTCCCATAATAAACCCCATTATTTTAAGAATTTAGGACTTTGGCATTATAAAATATTATTTTCCCCTCCCCTTTGGGAAAAACCATGAGCTGGTTTGTGGTTTTTATTAGTTTAATGTGAGTTGTCCCAAACCTAAATAATAAACAATTCACTCTCCTTTTATTTATAAACCCACACAAGCTCCCACTTCCTCCTCACTAAAAGCCTTTGTAGTTCTTCCAACTTCTTCCCTCCTCTCTCTAGAATCCTCCCAAGGTTCCCCAAGCTCCCAAGAAGCCTCTCTCAAGCCTCTATCCAGCCTTTGGAAGCACACTTCTGAGTAAGGGTTTTTCTTCCTTTCTCATTTTTGTCCAATATTATTTAAATTATTATGCCCTTTTAATTTCAATTATAAATGTTGGGGTATGGTTTTTCACCTCCCCTATACTACCCTATTTATGTTTTAATAATGGGAGACCCATTTCTCTCTCATTAAATGCCTCCCATGTACACCTGTTAATATGCCAAAATTCTGAATTTTTTTATCTCTCCTCATTTACATCAATTCTTTTGTATCGTGAATCTAAATTCCATTACATTTGTTGGGACATGTATCTATATGACCCCTTACTTTCCATGTCATGTAAATATGATGAGACACCTCTTTCTCTCTCATCAACCATTTTTATGAGTTCTTATGTCACGTCATTATGCTGCCGAAATTGCACCGTGCTTTTCCAAAACAAAGTCATTGGGTAGTGAATACCATTACGAACATTTAATTATTATTTAAATAGTTTCATGTATGTATTCCAAATTCATTTATCATGGAATAAATTATTATGTTAAATGATTCAATGTTTTATGATCCATGTAGAACACTTATGCATAAAATGGAATGTTTAAGAAGGGTGCGCCCTAATAGCACTCCAATGCATTGGGTAAAGTATAGTATCATGATAATTCATGTGAAATTGGTGTTTACTCATTATAATTCAAGTGAAACTAGGGTTTACTCATGATTCATGTGCAATGAGGTTTTACTCATGCTCTATGTGCAATGAGCCTTGGCTCATTCTAATTGGATGTTAAATGTTGTTGCCACATTTCCATGTTATGATTATCATGCTATATAGTTCCTTTATGTTTATGCTTCTATTGTGATATATTGATATGCCTATTTTCTAACATGTATTTTATTTCTCATGTTATTCCATGATTAATCCCTTACTGGGATTTATAGCGGACCCTTTTTTATGCATGTCCTCAGGTTATCCCATGCAATGCTAAGTACGAGTGAATATAGTGGTCATGTAAATTAATTTTTCAATAAAGATGTTGTTTTTCATGTTTTAATTTGTTATGTAATGATCCTAATCCCCAAAGAAACTAGACTTATCGATCTTCTATGTTGTGTCAAATAAAGTTTATGTAATAAATTATGTTCAATTGTGTAATAAGAGATCAAGGTTTTCATAAACCCTTACCTTAGATATAAGTTCCTTCATATGTATTAGAATGTCTTGTATAATGGATTAAATAATATTATTAGATTATTATGGAATCATATCTATATTTATGTTATCATATATGATCATATTATTACCTGTTTAATATTTCATTATTATGCTTCTTTCAGGTGTTAATTGGTTCTCTTTTTCTATGCATGTTCTATCGTATAAGTCCCATTAATTATTCATCGGTTATACTTATATAATTTATAGAATAGTATTATGTTTATTATCATATTTAATTATTATATAAATATATATAATCATTATTTATTAGTAAATAAGGAAAATGAATTGCATCGCGTCATGCAGATGGTAAATCATATGTACGCATAAGTGATGGTATTGTCTACTTAATAGTAAAAACTATGGAAATGGATAGTATATTTGTTGTTATAAAATAGATATAATATAATAATAATCATATATTATTATTATTTCAATAATTATACTCATCCAAGTAAATTGGTGATGAAAAACATATTACACCACGTCGTAGAGATGGTAGGTCGCATGTATGTACACGTAGTGATTTCATTTTTTTGTAGGATGGATAGAATGTGGAATATGGTTGTGCATAATTATAATAATATAGTATCATATATTTGATACTTTAGTGTTTAATTTATAATGGAGACAACATAGAAAGATAAATTATAATAAGAAATGATCTTTAGAGAATCGATAAAGGAGATTAGATCTTCTTCGGCAAACTCCCTCTAGATCTCCTCTTAGGGACACTAGAGTAGATATTTTGAGAATAAAATAACCTAAATAATGTGTATAGGGATGTTGTTAAATTAAAGTTTCATGGGATGGATGATATTTAGGACTCAATTATTTGTTAAGAAATGAAGGAGGAGGTTTCCTTTTATAATTGAGGTAGGGGAACCTTTAGAATTTCAAAAAATAACAATTTACAATAACTTCAGTATCATTATAGACACAAAGAAATGTCATATATTAGAATATGATATGTGATAATATTTTAATATAATTAACCAATATATTTTAGACAAGTTTTGATATTCATTTAAACCTTACCATTTTAATTAAACTCTAGTTAACTGATTTTAATTTAATCTACGGTACCTATATTTTCAATGTTAAAAGATTATATATTTAACTTATTTGTTGTAAATTAGACCATAAATGAATAATTTATAACCTTTTTACCATATTATAATTATTTTTTATTTTTAAAAACCTTTTTTGTTTTTTACATAATTTAATAAAACATTATTTTGATAAAATATCAATACTGTCAATTTTGACACTATTTGTTTATTGGATTTTCAAAAATAAAAATATAATAATTTAACTTTGAGAAAAAAATATCTTATTATATCCCTAAGAGCTCAAGTTCATCTATAATATTTTTTGATAAATTATTTATCTAAAATTATATTTACTTTAATATTGTTAATAAAATTTATTTGATATTTCTATTAAGAAAATAATTACTACATCATCAATGTGTAATTATTTAATTTTTACATTTATTCATTAAAAATTAAAAAAAATCCTTGATGAAGATAAATATTATATATTTCAAAATAATATTTATAGTATAATATGTCTTCTGTATTACCCTAGATTAAAAATTATAAACAATTTAAAACATGAAAGTGACATCTTTAAAATGTTTGTTAAATAAAAATATTATAAATAACATAAATTTATATAAGTATCCCAAAACATAAATATTAAATTTATGTCATTAAAATATTTTTATTAAGTTATAAAATAACATTTATATTTGTTTGTAGCATTCATGTTTTCCTGTGCGGACACATAAGCGGAATTAAAGACAAAGAAAGACACATTTTGTGTCTTTCTTTCATATAAATATTATATAAGTCATTTTCATGTAAAAGTGTCCATTAAAGGTCATAAATTAGATTCTTTTTTGTTAATGTCATAATTTTATTCATCCCAAAAAAAATTTCCATGTGTTAGCATCATTTTATTGTTTTATAATTTTATTTTTAACCTAAATTACTTAATTTACCATTTACTATTGCAAAACAATTTACCATAGGTACTATTAATATTGGTAAAAAATAAAAGGGGGTTATTTACCAATTTGGATCTTTTGAATCTAAAATTTGAATTTATTTTTCATAATTCGAAACATATAATTTGTAGAATTTAATTTAAAATAAAACTAATAAAATTCCATGAAAATCATTTTTTTGAAAAAAATACCTTTTAAAAAACAAAATGTTTTTATAAAAAATTGGGAATAAAATATTTTTCATACACAAAAATAAGATTTTTTTTATATCAAAATGAACTAATCATAATTTAAAAATAATCTAAAACATAATGTGAGCTTTTAAAGACTTTAAAAGAAAATACAGTTATCGATAAAAATCAGTATTTTACTATTCCTTAAAAATAAAATTGTCATAGAAAAAATAATTTTATGATAATTTTGACATGATGAATTTAAAAATAAAATTAATTTTTTCAAATTTATTTTCTAAAAAAAAGAAAAACTATTTTATTAAGTAAACATTTTTTTGAGGAATAATGTGATTTTTTTTAAAAATTGTACGATTATTTATAAGTTCTCACAATTATATTCATATTGAGTTTGAACTTTATATTTATTTCAAAAATTAGTTATTATTATTTATTCCTACCATTTTTATGGTTAGGATATAATGGTAATTTTATACTAATAGAATCCCATGGTTCGTTTAAACTCATGGTTTGTCTAAACTCTTGGTGGAATGCATTGCATTCTATTGAATAATTAAAATTATTTAAAATGAAATATTTCATAAAAATATTTGGGTGTTACATTATACCCCCTTAAAATGGAATTTTCCTTCGAAATTCGTCACTTTGATACAAACAGATGATTATATCATTTCTTTATCACATCCTTAGGTTCCCATAGAGCTTCCTTAATTTTGTGGTTCTATCATAAAACTTTTACCACATGTGTGATTTTGTTTCATAGTACTTTCTATCTATGATATAGAATCTCTATATATTGTTCTTCATAATAATGATCTAGCACCGGTGGTACAAACTATTAATTTATTACATGTGAAGTATTAGTTGTGTACTTTCTTAGGAGATATACATGGAACACACCATAAACATACTGGAGATTCGGTGGAAGCACCAATCGATAAGTTACCTTCCCAAAATGATCACTAATTTTAAAATGACTAATATACCTATTGATTGACCTTCCATTCTTTCCAAATATTGTCACTCTCTTCCCTGGAGATATTCATAGAAATTCCTTGTCACCCACTTCAAACTCTATGAATTTTCATTGATTGTCATTATAACATTTTTGTCAACTATAAATTGCTCGTTTGTACTATTAAATAGATATAACCTTCAATTCCATATCCTCAACTAGATAAGGTCCCAATAGCTTTATTTCCCCAACTTCATTGTTTCATGTTGTAGTTTTTCACTTCTTACCATATAGGGCTTTATAAGGATCCATTTGAATACTAGAGTGAATGCTATTGTCATAGAAACATTTTACCAAAGGTGGGTGTTTATCCCAATAACATTTTAAACCCATAGAGAAAGATATCACCATGCCTTATATATTTTGAATTTTTTTATTTGATTGACCATTATTTGAGGATGATAAGCAATGTTGAAACTTAAATCTATATCCAGATCTTGCTGAAGACTTCTAAAGAAATTCGAGGTAAACCTCGGGTCCTTATCAGATATAATTCAAAGTGTTACTCCATGCAATATTACAACTTCTATAACATATATTCTATAAATATGATTAATAGATAAATTTTCTATAATAGAAATTAATTATGCCGACTTCATAAGGTGATCAACTATAACCCATATAGCATTTTTGCCTTTAGATGTTTTAGGAAGTCCGATGACAATGTCCATGGTGATGTTTTCCAATTTACATTCTCATATAGGTAGTGGTTGTAACATCCCTTTAGAAATTAATCTCTTGGGATTAAATTACTAAAAACAAACATAAATAAACATATTATTTTATATCTCTCTTCTTGCCATCTGACCACAAATACTCCTTTAGGTCCCTATATATCTTTGTGCTTCCATGATGAGTAGATAATGACAAACTGTAAGCCTCATCCAACAAATCCTTCTTTAATTATAGTATGTGAGGAATAAAAACACTATTCTTGAACCTAATTATTCTATTAAAATCCAAGTTAAACTCAGGAAAATTTCCCACCTTCTTTTTTAGCTCTACATCTTCTTTTTCTTCATCCTTATTCTTCACTTGTATAGATGGTTGAACATTCATTTGATCCAGATAAGATTTCTCCCCTTCCTTTAAAATTTATAGATTCATCCTTTTCAAGTGCTTAAATATTGGATCTTTTGGGATCCACATTATATGTATAGGATATCATACCCCTTTTAACTTAAAGCATCTTCCACCTTATTCACATTCCCAGGGTGGTGATGTATTGAGCAGTCAAAATCTTTAATAAATTCCAACCATATCCTTTGGAATATATTCAGATCCTTTTGAGTGAAAATATAATTTAAACTTTCATGATATTTATATATATCATATCTTTCTCCATAAATAAAATGTCTACATATCTTTATTTAAAACATTACCACAACTAACTCCAAATCATGATTTGGATAATGTTTCTCATTGATTTTCAATTTTCATGGGTATTAAGATATTAACATATGATTTTTCATGAGAAAACATCATATCCCCTTCTTGGATGCATCACTATAAATCAAAAACATCTCTACACTATAGGGTAGTGTGAGAATAGGTCCACTAACTGACCTTCTTTTTATCTCATTGAAATTCTCTTCACATTCCAATATCCATTTTAACTTAACTCCTTTCTGATTCTACTTGGCGAGTCTATTAGATAATCATGAGAAATATTTCATAAATCATCAATAATATCCATTCAAACCAAGAAAACTTTAGATCTCAGTTACCAATAATGGTCTAGGACAACTTTAATAACTACCATATTTGCTGGATCCATATATATCCCCTATCTTGATATTATGCCACCCAAAAATGAAAATTTTTGAAGAAAAAATTCACACTTGGTAAATTTTTCATAAATCTTATCCTTTCTCAAGGTCTCCAGTACAATCCTCAATTGATATTTATTTTCTTCCTTGCTCTTTAAATATACAAGAATATCATCTATAAATACTACTACGAACTAATCAAGATAGTATCTAAAGAATCTATTCATTAAATCCATGATGATAGTAGAGGAATTAGTAAGACAAAACAACATCTCTTTTAATTCATTTTGTCTATACCAGGTATGGAATATCATATTGGGTATATACTCATTCATAAACCTATATTGATGATATCTAGAATGAATACCAGCCATGGAAAAGTATTGAGCTCCATGTAGTTGGTCAAATAATTCATCAATATAGGGGAGAGAATATTTGTTCTTGATAGTGATCTTGTTAAGTTATCAATAATCAATGCAAAGTCACATTGATTGATATTTCATCTTAACAGATAGAACAGGCGCACCCGAAGGTGACGAACTATGACATATGAATACCTTCTCAAAATTCTCTTGGATTTTCTTCTTAAATTCTGATAAATCAATTGGGTCTATTATATAATGTTTTTATGAAATAGGTATAACACCCAATATGAGTTCTATTGAAAAAACAACCTCATGATTTTGTGGAATACGTAGAAATTATTTTTTAAAGGCATCAAAAAAATCCCATATAATATTTGCATCCTTAATGGTGAGTTTCACCCCAAACATTTAAGATATACAACCTTGATTTATAAGAATTAAGACCCATAATATGGAATTAATTTCCCCTATGGGTTTATATTTATCCTTACATCAATATATGATCATTGATTCATTCAGAAAAGGAAATGTGATTTCCTTGACTTGTTATTTGATATGAGATACATATAGAGAAAGCCAATCCATTCCAAGAATCACATATAATTAGACAAAAGGAATGATCACAAGATTTATAAGGACCACTTTCCCACAAACTTCAACCATATAATAATTATAAACTTGTGATTATACTATTTTTACATTAGTATATTTCATAACTATTTCAATACCTAATTGTTGAGGTGATATGATAATACCCTTAGAAAATTATTAAGAAATAAAAGAGTGGGTTTATCCAAAATAAAATAAAAAATTTATCTTCTTTAGATTGGATGGTAAGTGTACCTTTCACCACATCATTGTAGTACTCCACATTTCCAATAGTGATTGCATGTTATTTTCCTTTTATTTTAGCCTTAAGAGGGTTCTGACGTCAATCATCATCGATAAACATTGGATTAGTTCATCGGTTATCATAACACCCCATATCCTTGAACTTGTACCATTAAAGTGTGGGAGCTGCATTCTGTGTATCCTTTTATCTATTCACATCATTAGAAATATTTTTCCCATCACTTAGGTAGTCAATTTCCCAATGGCCTTCATTATTACACATAAAACATTTACTCTCACCCTTAATATAGTTTCCTCTTTGTTTCTTTCCACACTTTGAGTATAATGTAATGTTCACATTCTTTTCACTTTTCTTTTTGGATTTTCCTTCAAATTCCATTTTTCCCTTCTTATCAAACCCATTATATTAATGGGTAAATCCAATATCCATATACACCTTAATATCAAAATGAACTATTTCCTTGTAACTATTAAAGTCAGTTATGGATAATGCACTTTGGAAAATTTGTTTTAATCCACTAAAGAATAAATCCACCTTACTCTTAGTTTGGATGATAATTCCATAAGTGTACCATTAAGGTATTGTAAAATTTGATTCATAGTAACCAATAGATTCATCATCATCATGTTTAATCTCAAGGGACTCTTTTCCTATCATAGTATAATGAATACAATGAATGTACTTATTGAAAAATAATTTCTTGAACTCATACCATTCCATAGATCCAATTTCATATTTTTTTCTTATATTATTGATGATATTGCACTATTGATCTACATTACCTTCCAAATTATAGACAACCAACATAAATTTATCATGTTATTGAATATTAGAGAACTTTAAATATCTTCTTAGTTGTACTAATCCATTATTTATCCACTAGTTTATTAGAATACCCACTAAAATAAGGTGGATGTTGTCTCGTGAAGGATTCAACAGAATTTCATTCCCTCCTTTTCTCATTTGGAAGCCCTACATGTTTCATAGCTTGATAATGTTTAGTGAGAATAGTAACAAGATTTTCCATTCCAAATCTCATAACATTTGGTTTCTCAAGAGGATTATCTTTGAATATCTCATTTCATTGATCATTACTGTAGTTACTTTAGGTTCCATCCATTGACTAAAACCAACAATAATAGTGTGAGAAACATTAATTATAATGGGAAAACCACATAATCAAGGAAAATTACTTATAAAATTTAAATTCAGGACACTGTAGATTTTATCCTAGGTTATTCCTAATCTTCACCAAAACAATAGGATTATAACCTATACTTAGAATAGTTCTTGGGGTTCTTAATAAGGTTTTCTCACCCCAGTTTCTAAGGGTTAACTAAACCTTTTCTCTAATACAAACTATAACAGACCATACTTTTCATACATAGATATTAATTCTAAATAGAATAACATTCCTTACACAAAATAGTAAAACCATTTTAGAGCATTATATGTTTTTGTCTTTGGAAACTATGAAACATAACTAACTAGTTCATAAAACTACTAAATCATCTCCCTCTTATTCATTCATAACAAGACCTCTTTTTGACACGTCTTACTTAATACCCTTCTTCTTAACCTGAAAAAAATAAACATAAGAAAGGGTGATATAAAATTATCAGTAAGGGTAAATAAGGGATATTTCAATCATATCATAATCATAAGACTTTATACTATAAAAATATCATTTGAAAATGTAATATTGCATATCGAATAACATAATATCATGTCATGGGATGAATCATTTATGTTCATTAAATAACATATTCCAATAGAGCATAACATAAGACATGGAATTTATGGAATACACAAAATCATAGAAAATCTTTTCCAGATTATCCATTGATCATAACTAATACCATCATAGTGGACAATGTCCTTTACTGAACCATGTTCGCTTCTCATTTCATCACTGTATTACTGAACTAGGTTTACTTCTTGTTCTAGTAGCGTGTTACTAAAATGATATAATTTCCCATTCTAGTCATGACTATCTCATGTGATATTATTCTTTACCCATTTAATTATAGGTATATATATTCCCCACCCATTATATAATTAAAATTGTACATGTGCATGTTACAAGAATATAAATCGTCCATCATATCAAAACCTATCGAATAAAATGGGTTTCATAAACATCATTAAATCATAAAATAACCCATGGAAAAGAAATTCATTTCATAAATATAATTCCATTATAAACATAAAACAACCATAGGAATAATATGTATAACATCCTTGAAAAATATCCCCATTAAAACTTAAGTATCATTTGATATATCACTTGAAAATAATTCTTGGGGAAAATATCATTTCTTCTTTGAAAACATTTTCTTTTCTTAAAATGATGTGAAAATTTAAAAGAGAAAATTTTATTTAAAAATAAACTTGAGATGTTCTGAGGGAATTTTCAAGGAATTATGGTGTCCTGAAAGTGTAAAAAACAGTTCATTCTATATAAGTTAAAAATATCATTCTTCTTGTACTTTTGCCAGAAAAGTCAAAAAGTGCCTCGTTAGGAAAACGACAAAAGATTTTTTCAAACCATTCTTTAAAAATTAACATAAGGGTAAAAATAACTTTAACAATTATATAGGAATATTAAACATATTTTGGAAAACATGTTTAAGAAACATGTATATAGAGGATAAATATTCCCCAACAGTTACGTCTAAACAATCACTAATAATAATGAGATTGTGAAATTAACCCTTACTTTAGAAATGAGTTCCTTTGTACATATTAAAAACTAATTTATAATTTATTAAATAATTTTATTAACTTATTTTTTAATTATATTTGTATTTTTGATATCATATATTATCATATCATCACTCGTTTAATAATATTTCATTATTATGCTTATTTTAAGTGTTAATTGCTTCATTTTTTATGCATGTTTTGTTATATAAGTCCCAATTATTCTTCATATGTTATATTTATATAATTTATATACTGTTATTAAGGTAGTATATATCATATTTATTCAACTTATTAATTTAGAGAATCATTATTTAATGGTGAATAATAAAAATGAATGCCATCTTGTCGTTGAGACAGTAAGTCGTACATATGCACAAGAGATGGTATCCTTTCATTAATTATAAATATTAGGGAAGTGGATAGTATATTTGTATTCCAGAATAAATATCAATTTATAATCGTAATATATAATTATTATTGCCATAATTATACTCATCCATGTTAATTAGTGACGAAAGACATATTATACTCTGATGTAGAGATGGTAGACCGTACATACGCACACATGGGGTTTTCATTCTTCATAGGATATATAGAAGGTGGAATATGGTTACTACAAAATAATAATAAAATCTCAAAATATATTTGATACTAGATTTATTACTTTATAATGCAAACAACACTGGGAGATGAAGTTGAAGAAGAAATGATTTTGAGAGAGTCGGTAAAGGATTTCCTCTTCTTCGGCGAACTCCCTCTAGATCTCCTCTTAGGGACACTAGATTTGGTATTTTGAGAAGAATAGAAGCTCTAGAATGTGTATAGGTTTTTTTATAATTGGAATGGTTAGGGGATGACTGGGCTTGAAAGGTCATGTGTTTGTGAATAAATGAGGGAGTAGGTACCCTTTTATAATTGAGGTCGGGGAACCTTTAGAATTTATAAATATATCATTCTATAATAACTTCTATCTCATTATAAATACCACAAAAAATTTCATATATTCAAACATCATATGATATAATGTTTTAATATAATTAACCAATATATTTTTAACAAGATTTGGAATTCATTTAAACCTTATCATTTTAATTAACCCTTAGTTAACCAATTTTAATTTTAACTAAGGTAACTAATTTATCAATATTAAAGATTGTAACTTTTACTTATTGGAGCTCAATTAGACCATAAATGAAAAATATAGAACCGTTTTGACAATATTATATTTATTTTGTATTTTTAGTAAGGTTTTATGATTTTTAAATAATTTAATAATATATTATTTTGATAAAATATCAATAGTGTCAATTTTGACACTATTAATCAATAGGATTTTTAGAAATGTCAATATAAAAATATAAATTTGAAAAAAAAAATCATTATATCTCTCAGAGGTAAAGTTCATCTATAATGGATTTGGATATATTATTTATCACAAATTATATTTAATTTTAATATTCTTAATAACATTATTTGATATTTTTGTTAATAAAATAATTAATATATCAACATTGTGTAATTATTTAAGATACACATTTCATTAATAAAAAATAAAAATAAAATATCTTGATGAAGATAAATATTAAATATTTTAGAATAATATTTATAGTTGAATTTATCTTCTGTATAACCCTTTATTAAAAATGGAATATTATTTAAAACATAAATGTGACATCTTTAAATTTTTATTGAATAAAATATTATAAATAAAATAATTTCATACAAGTATCCCAAAGTATAAAAAATAATTTTATAACATGAAAATATGTTTATTACGTTAAAATTAATATTTTTATTCATTCATATCATTAATTTGTCCCCTTTTCGACACATGAGGGATATTAAAGACCAAGAAAGTGGAATTTTGTGTCTTTCACTGATTTAAATATTATATAAGTCATTTTCATGAAACAAATGTCCACTAAATGTCATAAATTTGATCCTTTTTATTAAGGGTTGAATAATATTCATTCCACAAAATTTTGGCATTTTAGGGTTATTTTATAGTTTTTATAAATTTATTTTTAACCTAAATTACATAATTTACCATTTACCATTGCAATAAAATTTACCATAGTTACTATTCATATTGACATAAAGTAAAAGAGGATTATTTGCCAATTTTGGACCTACTGAATCTAAATTATCCATCCATTTTTCAAAATTCAAAACACATAAGTTTTAGAATATAATTTAAAATAAAAATGAAAAAATTTCATGAAAATTATATTTTTTAATAAATTCCCTTTTAAAACAAAAAACGTTTTTATAATAAATTTTTAAGTAAAATAATTTTCAAAAACCATAATAGGATTATTTTAAACCAAAATTTACTAATTATAATTTAAAACTAATCTAAAACATAATGTGACCTTTTAAATAATTTAAAAGAAAATAAATCTGTCAATAAAAATTAGTATTTTCACTAATCCTTAAAAATAAAATTTTCAAAGAAAAAAATAATTCTATGATAATTTTGAAATTTTTGAATGAAAAAAATTATTGTAATTTTTTCAAATATATTTTCTAAAAAACAAGAAAATCTCATTTATAAAGAAATGTATTTTTGAAGAATAAAGTGATTTTATTAAAATTGTATAATTATTTCTATGTTCTCACAAGTATATTCATATTGAGTTACACCTTTATTTTTATTTCATAAATTAGTTCATTTATTCCTACCAATTTAAGGGTTAGGATATAATTGCCATTTTTTACTAATTGTATCTCATGGTTTATTTAAACTCACAGTTTCATGTAATGAAAGCTATTGAAGAATTAATATTATTTAAAGTGAAATATTTCTTAAAAATATTTGGGTGTTACATGGTCAGTCCCTATTACCAATATGTCATGATATGTCAAGAAAATATGTGTTAAGTGTATCTGGTGATTCATAAAAGTTAATTGGGCCATGTAATTTAAAAATAGGGTGTCCAAAGTGATTTTGAAGCTCAAATAAGTTAGGACTTCATGGGGGATATATTCCCATAAATAAAGGGGTATAGATATGTGGTATCATAATATTTCATTGAAAATAGATATGATGGTTAGATGTGTAACATCAAGGGTATTTGAATCCTCTTCAATAGTTGGGTTATGGGAAGTGTAAATCATAACCTAAGAATATCTAAGTTAACTAGATATTAGAAATGATAGGTATGGGTCGACCATTAGTAATGTAGGAAGCACATATTCCATATAGTTAGAGTAATAGCTCTTTCATTTAATAGGGGATCTCCTTTGGAACCAAAACACCCATTAGGTGCAAGATCTAAGGAATTATGTTATTCAATATCAAATCCTAGTGGTTTCCATTTGGATTAAGTAATTCATATTAGTAGTTTTCCACAAATTTAAACCACGATCTGGGAGTCCCAAGGTCTATGGAGTTCTAATAGAATATTATTGACTCAAGGGATTGGTTGGTATTAACTTAGATATCAAATATATAAAGTTGGTTCATGGGAAATTTAATATTCAAGAGTGGTTCAATCACACAAAAGGTTATTCCAACATGTATTGAACACATTTTCATAGTGAAGGTATAAAGCCTGCAATTATTGAATACACAATAACCAAGGAGATGATCTATTTGGCATGAAGACCTCTTGTCATGCTATTTAGTGTCATGCGACTATGAAATATTAATTTAATCTAATATCATCTATATAAGAAATGGTTATACATTTTAACATTAAGTGATTAGGACGTGGTCATGAAATTTAACATCATGTGACTAAGATGTAATTCCTTATCCAGAACATGTCTCTATCATTCTAGTCAGAGCATCTTACTAGGTTACCCAAGCTCACATGATCTGTAACACCCCAAGCTTCCACTGTACGTTTCCCTTCGAATAATGCAATAGCGTGTGTTGTACGCAACCTCGAGCTCTAACACACACCACAACTAACTAAACTAGCCGTTGTGAATAGTAATACCTACCTTTTGAAATTTTATAATTTTTTTTTATCAAAATGGACTTCATTTTTGGATTCGGAATATTGAAATTAGCCTATGTTGAATTTTTGGTATTTTTCTGAGAACTTCTAAATTTTTATGAATAGTGAAAAATACTTAAAAACAACATTTTTAATCAAAATAATTTATAGTGATAAATTATAATATTTAGTGGTTTTAAAGTATAATTAGAATATATTTTTACCATTTTATCCAATGGTGGTCATTAGAATTAATTTAACATTGAAATTGGACATAAAAAATTGCCAATCTTTTGATATAAATTGTTTCTTAAAAACTGGCTATTTGTTGTAACAGCGGGAATTAATTATAAAATTAATTAATACAACTTATATATTTGGAATTTTTTAAAATAGACATCATTTTTGAATTCGGAATATCAATTATAGCTTAGGGTGAAATTTTGGCCTTATTCTGAAAAACTTCAATTTTTGATGAATAGTGAAACCACTAAGTGGTTGTTAAAAACTGATTTTTCATTAAAATGAAATATTACCACTTCTGTGATTTGATTTTCAAAAATCCGACATACATGGTTGTCATTAAGAAGTAAAATGTGGTTCAATGAGATTAAAATAATTTTTTTGGTGAATAGTAACTTTTAAGTTCTTAATCGCGATTAGAGGTGATTAGTGTAGTTTAAGGTAAAAATAATGTTTTAATAATATGAGATGAGATTGAAACTTGTCCAACTCCTATTGGATGAGTCATGGCCGACCAAGACAACCCATGGGTCAACTTGGGGACCCCATGGAGCCACTTTAGTTGGAAAATGACATTAATATATATTTATTTAATGTTAAAATTAAATTGACACAAACATGAGTTGTTTTACTAAAACAGTTTTTAAGTGGGGTTACACAGATCCAAATATTGACTATAAATATTCATTAGAAAGCTAAAACGATTTCCTACATCATAGTATTTGTTTATAATTTTTAGACATTAAATAAATTAAATTATTTATGACATCATTATGATGCAGCGATGACCTCATTATTTAACGATTTAAATAAAATGAGAAGATAATGAAAAATCCAAGGCTTACACTTGTCCAAAGCCTATTGGATGAGGATATTTCGAACCCTTATCACCTTAGCCACGAATTATATAAGTGTGGGACCTTTAGAATCCGAAAGGCATTGTATAATATTGTAACATTTCAATCTTTCCAAAAGAGCCCCTCCTCTCCTCTTATAAAAGGCCCCCACCTCTACCAACTTATTCACACTTCCAAGCCTTTTGGTTCGGCCAAACTCTGCCCAAATACTCTCCCAACTTCTCTCCCTTCATCCTAGAATCTTTACTTTAGTCAGAAAGCCATCCTAAGGAGTCCTTTTGATCAAATCAAAAGGAAGAACCCGAAGAAGAGGTAACATTTTCATCACCCTCTTTGAAGTTTCTTTCTTCTTCCACTCCCTCTTTGTTTATTATTTCAATTCTAAAATTATAGCTCCAGTATCTTCTATATACTGTGATGTTATTATAAATATGGAACAACCATATTCAGTATTCTACCCATCATTTGAGTGACATGTCACCATACGTGCGTACGTACGGCTTACCGTCTCCACGTCGTGGTGTAATTGTTATTCAATATATTATTATTTAGATGGGTATAATAATGATATGTAATTCATGTAAATAATAAATATAACATGATAATGATTCTGTATATATGATATACTATCCAATTATATATTATTTTAATATCAAAATAATGATATTGTCGCTCGTGCGTACGTACGGACTACCGTCTCCACGAACGCGATGAGATTCATTCTCTGTCGTATCCATTCAAGTATAATTATCATTTGATGATTTAAAAATAATGTTTAAGGACATGATATCATTCTGGATATGAATAAGATAAAACCTATCCATGAAAAACATGACTTACGTAACAAAACATATAAAATAAAACGAGTAAGTTAACACCCGAAACAATGATAAATCTAAGATATTGTTAACAAAGCAATGTTAAAAGATCATATATGATATCATATGAATGTATATGATTATTGTATAATTTAATAACAATTAATTCACCATTATACAGGAGGTTAACCTACCCCAACCAAGGAAAAGTACAAGGTAAGGGTTTACTTCACAACCTCTTCATTATCCAAGGTTGTTTATACATAATTATCTACTGGGACCTCGTTATCATCCAAATCCATGTTTCTTAAAAATGTCTTTCAAAACATTTTTACTATTGAATGGAAAATGTGTTAAAGTCATTTACACCCTTATACATTTTTGAAAGAAATCTTACCGTCGTTTTCCAAACAATGTACTTTTTGACCTCTTTGACAAATTTAAGGTAAGAATGTTTTTCTTAACTTATACGGCGGGTGCGGCTATTTTCCGCCATTATAACTTCGTCGAAGCTTCCCTAACAAGCTTATAAGAATATCTTCAAAGTAAATGCATTATTTTATAATTATGGGACTTTTAAATGATTTCAAAAAGGAGAGATATTACTCTCAAATAGCTTTGATTTCATCCATGTCAACATCCTTTGATGGGTTTTAAGTTTAATTGAAATTGATTTATGATACAAAACTTCCATTGAACATTTTGTGAAATATTTGACTGTGGATGTGTTATTTTTATACCATCCATAGTTTATGGAGAAATTGTTGACATTTCGTATGCTAGTTTTAATACGAATATTTATGTTGTGTTTAAACCTATTCATATGAGGAATGTATTGGACTTAATAAGTGACAGGTGGAGCCCGCTATAGCTCCTCGATGCATCGGTAGGTCTCATGAGACAACTAGACGTGGAATTGGCCGAGGCCCTTTCCCAATTTGATTTATGGTTTTGGCTGAGGCCTTAATCATTTTAGACGTCTTGGCCGAGGTCTTGACAAAGTGTTTCAGAATGTCTGGCATTATACATTCCCTCATTATGAAAGTGGTTATTGATATTTCATGTGACTATTCGTCTAGTAGAATATCCATGTGAGTAAGTAATGGAATTATCTTATTTTACTTTTGCCATATTATGCTGAAGTTCAAGTTCAATAAGGCTTTTGTTTTAGTTATACATTGCCTTAAATGCTTATGTTTTCTTATAAAAGCTTCCGCAATATTGTTATCCTTACTGAGCATCTGAGCTCACCCCTTTCAATGTTTTAATATTTTCCAGGATGTGAAGAAGTGTATTATGACTGACTTGCAAGAATAGTCAGTGAGGATATGAGTGTGGACTATGAAGACCATCTTATTGTAGTTTGTTTACTTTTTGATGTAATGAAAGACTTATGAATGTATCTAGTGTTTCCAAGGCTACTAAACTAATCGGTCTTTCGAGACTTGATCTTTTGTGATTATGCCATTGTTACGAAGTAATGCACCGACTCTGGGTAGCTTGGGTCGGGGCGTTACAGTTGGTATCAGAGGCAGTTTAGTACTAACCTTGGAAGCTAGATTTAGATAAACTCTGATTAGAGCACATATCCCGAAGATAGACTTTGAGGATTACTATAGAAGAACTTCCTAGAATTTTGGTATTGTAGAGATGTTGTGAGTTTTCCGAGCAATACATCCCTGTCTGGATACGAGCAGGTAGAGGCGGCTCTGGCACAGATGTACCTATGGGTAAAACCCGAAAACACCGATTTGAGCTAGACTCGAACGGGAACTGGTGCACGAAAACGGGCCTTACTGCACTCTTGGTTACGACACTCCCGGGGGATATGCTTTGGATAATTCCCATTTTCTTTACAAACCACTATGAAGGGTTACGAGTATATACTTCCTCAAAGAAAACATTTTTATAATTATGGATTATATCCATAATTAGTTCAATTTATGTTAAGTGTTTTACAAGTATGGAATTATGTATTTTGATTCATGAACTAATCTAGTTTATGCCATTATTTAGAAATGGCGCCTAGTGGAAGGAATGGAAACCGTATCAATGCACGCACTCTATGTAGGGATTTCCCTCCTGCTCAGGATAATTATGGTGGAGCTAGTGATACAACTGGTGCTGATCAGCTTCTCACCGTACTGGGACAACTCACGCAGGTTATGAATAACAACCTTACTCGTATGGAGCACCCTGATCCGCAACGTGGAGGATCAATGCTAGACCGTTTCATGAGGCAACAACCGCCAACCTTCAATGGGAGTACAAATCCTATAGTAGCTGAGCAATGGATAAATTCCTTAGAGAAAATATTCCATGCCTTGGGGAGTAGCGAAAGGGAGAATGTTGTCATGGCAGTTTACCGCCTCACTGGAGATGCCGATCAATGGTGGTCACTAATTCAAAACACAATGGAAGATGATGAATTAACAAACATGGAATGACAGGAGTTCAAAGAGCTGTTCTTAGAAAAATACTTTCCTCGAGACCATCGAGCGGATATGGAAAGGCAATTTCTGAGTCTGAGGCAGAAGGAGGATGAGAATGTCGCAAAGTATGAGGCTAACTTTACAAGGTTAGCAAGGTATGCTGTAGATTACATACGTAACCCAAGAAGTAAGACTGATCGTTTCTTTGATGGTTTGAAACCATTTCTCCATCGAGCTTTAGTATCACAAACCTTCTCTTCATACGAAGGTATTGTCTTGTGCGCTATCAAGACGGAAAAGGAATTCTCTAAGTCTTATGACTTTAAATCAAAGCAAGATAAGAAGAGATCCGCTGAAAACTCTGGGAAAGGAAATAAGGAAACAGGGAAGAAGGGTAGAAATGAATTTCCACCCTGTGATAATTGTGGTAGGAAGCACCCTGGTGCCTGCCTAAAAGGAAAAGGAGTATGTTACAAGTGTGGTGAAAAAGGCCACCAAGCTCATGAATGCAAAGGAAAGAAAGCGGTTGTCAACGTGGAATGTTATAATTGTAGAGAGAAGGGACATTATGCAAATGAATGTCCTAAGCGTCAGGGGAACTTACCTTAGAAGAGGCCAAGGGATCAAGGCCAGGCTTATGCTATCACTACTGCTGAGGTGGAAGCTCCGAAAGACATGGTGGCAGGTAATATAATGGTTTCCTCAAGTTTAGAAAATGCATTATTTGATTCTGGATCATCGCATTGTTTCATATCTTCCCAGTTTGCTAAGAAAATTAGATATTTCCAATTTGATTTAACAAGGGAGTTTTCGGTCAAAACCCCTAAGGGAAGTATTGTTGCAACAAAGTTTTGTCGATTAGTTCCCATTAGAGCACCTAAATGTTCTTTACCTGCTGATCTCATCATCATACCCATGATTGAATTTGATATAATCCTCGGTATGGATTGGCTTTCGGACCATGATGCAAAAATTTATTGTAAGAGGAAAGAGGTTACGATTCTTGATGATGATGATAAGGAACACCTTATCTTTAGAGCAGAATCGTCACCACATAATTCTTATCTAGATCCACCCCCAGTAGCTCAACTAAATTCAATTATTGGGGAGGAAGAGAAGGAAATTACTTAGGATGAGGAAAGGAATATTCAAATAGGGTATGTACCTATTGTGAGAGAATATGTTGATGTGTTTCCGGAAGATTTACCTGGACATCCTCCAGAACAAGAAGTTGAGTTTTCCATTGATTTAATTCCTGGATCAAGGCCCATATCGAAGACCCCTTATAGAATGGCCACTGTGGAATTAGTTGAACTAAAGAAACAACTAGAGGAATTGAGTAATAAGAGATTTATTCGCCCTAGTGTTTCTCCTTGGGGAGCCCCTGTTCTTTTTGTTAAGAAGAAAGATGGATCTATGAGGTTGTGCATTGATTATAGGGAGATCAATGCTATAACAATAAAGAATAAGTATCCCCTACCTCACATTGATGATTTGTTTGACCAACTGCATGGAGCTCAATAATTTTCAAAGATTGACCTTCGGTCTGGATACCATCAGTTGTGTGTGAAGAAGGAAGACGTTCCAAAGACAACATTTCGAATAAGGTACGGGCATTACGAGTTTACAGTAATGCCTTTTGGATTGACTAATGCACCCTCTGTTTTCATGGATCTAATGAATAGAGTTTTCAAGGAATATCTTGATGACTTTGTAGTGGTATTTATTGATGATATCTTGGTATACTCCAAAAGCCACGAAGATCATGAAAATCACTTACGCATTATCCTGAAGACTCTTAGAAGACATGAATTATATGGGAAATTTAGAAAGTGTGAATTCTGGATTCATGAGATTTCTTTTCATGGACATATTGTCTCTAAGGATGGAATTTCCGTTGATCCTTCTAAAACCAAGGCAATCCAAGAATGGCCAGCACCGACAAGTATAACTGAGGTACGCAGTTTTATTGGTTTAGCAGGTTATTATCGACGTTTCATCCAGAATTTTGCCAGATTGGCTAACCCATTGACAAAGCTCACACGTAAAGGGATTAAATTTGTCTGGACAAAAGAGTGTGAAGAATGTTTTGAAGAACTAAATAGAAGATTAGTCAATGCCCCTGTATTGACTCTACCATCGGGGAATGATGGGTTTGTTATTTATAGTGATGCATCGAAGAAAGGACTCGGTTGTGTCCTTATGCAGAATGATAAGGTCATTGCCTATGCATCACGACAGCTAAAAATTCATGAGAAAAAATATCCTACTCATGATCTTGAGTTAGCAGCTGTGATCTTTGCTTTAAAGATATGGATACATTACCTCTATGGTGAAAAATGTGAGATTTATACTGATCACAAGTGTTTGAAGTATATTTTTACACAAAAAGAACTCAACATGAGGCAAAGGCGGTGGCTTGAACTACTCAAGGATTATGATTGCACGATACATTACCACCCGGGGAAGGCAAACAAGGTGGCAGATGCTTTGAGTAGAAAAGACCATGGAGTTTTGAATGTGATGAGAATTGAAAGGGATCCAATTTTCTTGGATCTAGTGAAGATGGACATGGGAATAACTAGGGAAGGTGAAACATCAATTCTTTTTCAAATGGTTGCCAAACCATCATTACTAGAAAGGATTAAGTGTTCTCAGACCAATGATGAAGAATTTCAGAAGAAGACTAAAGGTGTGAATGATGGAAGATTGAGGGACTTTGTGTATAAGGATGGAATTTTGAAATTCGGGAAGAGACTTTGTGTTCCCGATATACCTGATCTAAAAAGGGAATTGCTGGATGATTCTCATAGTTCCAACTTCTCTATACACCCTGGGAGCACCAAAATGTATAGAGATTTGAAGGAACATTTTTGGTGGGACAATATGAAGAGGGATATTGCTGATTTTGTGTCGAGGTGTATGGTTTGTCAACAAGTGAAAGCTGGAAGGCAACATCCTGGTGGAGTATTGCAACCTCTTCCCATACCTGAGTGGAAATGGGATAATATTACGATGGACTTTGTCATGGGACTACCAAAGACTCCTAGAAGGAATGATGTAATATGGGTCATTGTTGATCGACTTACTAAGTCAGCACATTTTCTGGCTATACGGGAGGATCTACCACTTGAACGTCTAGAAAGACTATATATTAATGAAGTTGTAAGACTTCATGGAGTACCCCTATCGATTGTTTCTGATCGTGATCCTCGTTTTACTTCAAGATTCTGGAAAATTCTTCAAAAGGCCTTGGATACTGAACTTCGTTTGAGCACTGCCTATCACCCTCAAACAGATGGACAATCAGAACAAACTATTCAAACCTTAGAAGACATGTTGAGATCATGCTCTCTTGGCTTTCAGGGTATGTGGGATCAATATTTACCACTGGTAGAATTTTCCTATAACAATAGATTCCATTCGAGTATTCAGATGGCACCATATGAAGCGTTATACGGAAAGAGATGTCGTACACCAACCTGTTGGGATAACGTTGGTGAAAGAAAACTTGTAGGCCTAGAACTGGTGGAGGAAACGGTGGAAAAGGTGAAAGTAATCCAAAATCACATCAAAGCAGCTCAAAGTAGACAGAAGAGCTATGCCGATAATCGAAGGAAGGATTTGGAATTTCAAGTCAGTGATCATGTTTTCCTGAAGGTATCTCCATGGAAGGGAGTCATACGTTTTGGTAAGAAAGGTAAACTGAGTCCCAGGTACATCGGACCTTTCGAAATTCTAGAACGAATTGGGGCTGTAGCTTACTGATTGGCAATGCTGCCAAGTCTCTCCAAAGTTCACGATGTGTTCCACGTATCTCTGTTGAGGAAATACATGCCTGACCCAACGCATGTACTCACCTATGAGGAATTAGAGCTGGAACCCGATCTTTCCTATTGTGAAGAGCCCGTCAGGATTCTTGATGTGAGGGAGCAGGTGCTGAGAAACCGGACGACTCATCTGGTGAAGGTTTTGTGGAGAAATCATAAAATGGAATAGGCAACGTGGGAACCAGAGGAATTTATGATGAAAAACCACCCGAGTCTTTTTATGCAGTAATACCCTAGAAATTGCGAGGACGCAATTATTTGAAGGAGGGGAGAATGTAACACCCCAATCTTCCACTGTACGTTTCCCTTCGAATAATGCAATAGCGTGTGTTGTACGCAACCTCGAGCTCTAACACACACCACAACTAACTAAACTACCCGTTGTGAATAGTAATACCTACCTTTTGAAATTTTATAAATCTTATTTATCAAAATGGACTTCATTTTTGGATTCTGAATATTGAAATTAGCCTATGTTGAATTTTTGGTATTTTTCTGAGAACTTCTAAATTTTTATGAATAGTGAAAAATACTTAAAAACAACTTTTTTAATAAAAATAATTTATAGTGATAAATTATAATATTCAGTGGTTTTAAAGTATAATTATAATATATTTTTACCATTTTATTCAATGGTGGTCATTATAATTAATTTAACGTTGAAATTGGACATAAACATTTGCCAATCTTTTGATATAAATTGTTTCTTAAAAACACGCTATTTATTGTAACAGCGGGAATTAATTATAAAATTAATTAATACAACTTATATGTTTGGAATTTTTTAAAATATACATCCTTTTTGAATTCGGAATATCAATTATAGCTTAGGGTGAAATTTTGGCCTTATTCTGAAAAACTTCAATTTTTGATGAATAGTGAAACCACTAAGTGGTTGTTAAAAACTGATTTTTCGTTAAAATGAAATATTACCACTTCTGTGATTTGATTTTAAAAAATCCGACATACTTGGTTGTCATTAAGAAGTAAAATGTGGTTCAATGAGATTAAAATAATTTTTTTGGTTAATAGTAACTTTTAAGTTCTTAATCGCGATTAGAGGTGATTAGTGTAGTTTAAGGTAAAAATAATGTTTTAATAATATGAGATGAGCTTGACACTTGTCCTACTCCTATTGGATGAGTCATGGACGACCAAGACAACCCATGGGTCAACTTGGGGACCCCATGGAGCCACTTTAGTTGGAAAATGACATTAATATATATTTATTTAATGTTAAAATTAAATTGACACAAACATGAGTTGTTTTACTAAAACAGTTTTTAAGTGGGGTTACACAGATCCAAATATTGACTATAAAAATTCATTAGAAATCTAAAAATATTTCCTACATCATAGTAATTTTTTTATTATTTTTAGACATTAAATAAATTAAATTATTTATGACATCATTATGATGCAGCGATGACCTCATTATTTAACGATTTAAATAAAATGAGAAGATAATGCAAAATCCAAGGCTTACACTTGTCCAAAGCCTATTGTATGAGGAGATTTAGAACCCTTATCACCTTAGCCA
The DNA here is from genome assembly GCA_963277665.1 of Viscum album. NCBI lineage: Eukaryota > Viridiplantae > Streptophyta > Magnoliopsida > Santalales > Viscaceae > Viscum > Viscum album. Next base: position 1,575,237,984 of record OY728128.1, on the reverse strand, counting down.
CGAATTATATAAGTGTGAGACCTTTATAATCCGAAAAGCATTGTATAATAATGTAACATTTCAATCTTTCCAAAAGAGCCCCTCCTCTCCTCTTATAAAAGTCCCCCACCTCTACCACCTTATTCACACTTCCAAACCTTTTGGTTCGGCCAACCTCTGCCCAAATACTCTCCCAACTTCTCTCCCTTCATCCTAGAAGCTTTACTTTAGTCATAAAGCCATCCTAAGGAGTCCTTTTGATCAAATCAAAAGGAAGAACCCGAAGAAGAGGTAACATTTTCATCACCCTCTTTCAAGTTTCTTTCTTCTTCCACTCCCTCTTTGTTTATTATTTCAATTCTAAAATTATAACTCCAATATCTTCTATATACTGTGATGTTATTATAAATATGGAACAACCATATTCAGTATTCTACCCATCATTTGAGTGACATGTCACCATATGTGCGTACGTACGGCTTACCGTCTCCACGTCGTGGTGTAATTGTTATTCAATATATTATTATTTAGATGGGTATAATAATGATATGTAATTCATGTAAATAATAAATATAACATTATAATGATTCTGTATATATGATATACTATCCAATTATATATTATTTTAATATCAAAATAATGATATTGTCGCTCGTGCGTACGTACGGACTACCGTCTCCACGAACGCGATGATATTCATTCTCCGTCGTATCCATTCAAGTATAATTATCATTTGATGATTTAAAAATAATGTTTAAGGACATGATATCATTTTGGATATGAATAAGATACAACCTATCCATGAAAAACATGACTTACGTAACAAAACATATAAAATAAAACGAGTAAGTTAACACCCGAAAGAACGATAAATCTAAGATATTGTTGACAAAGCAATGTTAAAAGATCATATATGATATCATATGAATGTATATGATTCTTGTATAAATTAATAACAATTATTTCACCATTATACAGGAGTTTAACCTACCCCAACCAAGGAAAAGTACAAGGTAAGGGTTTACTTCACAACCTCTTCATTATCCAAGGTTGTTTATACATAATTATCTATTGGGACCTCGTTATCATCCACATCCATGTTTCTTAAAAATGTCTTTCAAAACATTTTTACTATTAAATGGAAAATGTGTTAAAGTCATTTACACCCTTATACATTTTTGAAAGTAATCTTACCGTCTTTTTCCAAACAATGTACTTTTTGACCTCTTTGACAAATTTAAGGTAAGAATGTTTTTTTAACTTATACGGCGGGTGCAGCTATTTTCCGCCATTATAACTTCGTCGAAGCTTCCCTAACAAGCTTATAAGAATATCTTCAAAGTAAATGTATTATTTTATAATTATGTGACTTTTAAATGATTTCAAAAAGGAGAGATATTACTCTCAAATAGCTTTGATTTCATCCATGTCAACATCCTTTGATGGGTTTTAAGTTTAATTGAAATTGATTTATGATACAAAACTTCCATTGAACATTTTGTGAAATATTTGACTGTGGATGTGTTATTTTTATACCATCCATAGTTTATGGAGAAATTGTTGACATTTCGTATGCTAGTTTTAATACGAATATTTATTTTGTGTTTAAACCTATTCATATGAGGAATGTATTGGACTTAATAAGTGACGGGTGGAGCCCGCTATAGCTCCTCGATGCATCGGTAGGTCTCATGAGACAACTAGACGTGGAATTGGCCGAGGCCCTTTCCCAATTTGATTTATGGTTTTGGACGAGGCCTTAATCATTTTAGACGTCTTGGCCGAGGTCTTGACAAAGTGTTTCAGAATGTCAGGCATTATACATTCCCTCATTATGAAAGTGGTTATTGATATTTCATGTGACTATTCGTCTAGTAGAATATCCAGGTGAGTAAGTAATGGCATTATCTTATTTTACTTTTTCCATATTTTGCTGAAGTTCAAGTTCAATAAGGATTTTGTTTTAGTTATACATTGCCTTAAATGCTTATGTTTTCTTATAAAAGCTTCCACAATATTGTTATCCTTACTGAGCATCTGAGCTCACCCCTTTCAATGTTTTAATATTTTCCAGGATGTGAAGCAGTGTATTATGACTGACTTGCAAGAATAGTCAGTGAGGATATGAGTGTGGACTATGAAGACCATGTTATTGTAGTTTGTTTACTTTTTGATGTAATGAAAGACTTATGAATGTATCTAGTGTTTCCAAGGATACTAAACTAATCGGTCTTTCGAGACTTGATCTTTTGTGATTATGCCATTGTTACGAAGTAATGCACCGACTCTGGGTAGCTTGGGTTGGGGCGTTACATGATCCATGCTTGGTGTGAGAAACAAGAGATAACTGGGAAGTCGATTAAGATGTGTGAGTCCACATGATAAAAATATTAGGGGGTTCTCATAATTCATTGTGGACTAGATCCTCTACATGGATCATACTCTCAAGGATGAACATGATTTGGAGTGATGGAAACTATTGTTTGGGCCTGGAATAGTAGATCTAGCTGTCACTATGTATCATGTGGTGGTAGGAATCATGCCACATGTAGTTCTCATATGTAAAATTCCCTACACTACTCATCTTTCTATGCAGTGATTCGAAATTTTATCATATTGTGTTTGGGAATGAGATTCGAGATATGGGCAACACAACAAAACCTGGGGTAATATGAATCAATCCACACATAGTTCTAAGAATGTTCCCTATATAGGTCTGACCCATATATAGGTAGGGGTGTAGTTTTTTATTATTCAAAATGTTTGGACCCAGGATTTGGGATATGGGCATCACTACATATCTTGTGGGAATAGGAATTAAGCGACACATTGTTATTAAATAAGTTTTCTTATATAGATTAGACTCACACATAAGGATGTGGTAATTTCATTATTCTTCATTGATCGATCTCATCTATAGTGAATTTAAAATGATGTAACTTCCCCAATTATGAAAGAAAGAAACCTATCATGAATGAGACTCTAGTACCATAATAAAATAGGATCACAATTCCCTTTATCATATGGGATGGGGTTGATTGGAAGCCATCGGTCGAACTCTATGATCATATTATTGAGAATCCAATGATTATGGTAGTGGTGACTAAGATAAAAATTCCCCCATCCCTACAAACTATGGTTAGTTTGGATCCATGAGTAATTTCTTCAGGACCCTCTTTGGATTTGATGAACCTTGGTGGTGGAAATAATAAAAATACCCCTACCCTGTGGGTTGGTTTTACTCTTGGATAGCTTCCACAATAGCTTCTATTTTGATTATCCTAATTTGGAACAAACTTGTTCATGCTTGGAATGGTTGTAATGGTTTTTTTATGGGATCCACTTTTTATGGGGAGCCGTTGGGTATTTTTTTACGTCAGTTTCTCTATTTTTGGATTGTTCCTATTTTTTTGGGAGGCCAAGATTTGGATTCTTCTAGCATCCTTCTCCCTCTATTGATGGAATTTTCAAATCATCAAAGTGGAGGTGATTCATTTTATTTAACAACTAGATCATGTGTTACCTATTCCCATGATTTCTACTACATCTATGACATTGAATGATTCCACATCTATAGAGCTTTGATTTCTTGGGGATAGGGTAATGTGCACCACTCCAAACTCCCCCATCATTGAATATGAACATCTAATGGGGATTTAGAAATAAATCATTAGAGAAATGATATGGAAGAAAACTTGTAATAAGAATTTGTTATGTTCCAATAATCTTGGGTCTTAGGTAATTAAGAATGCTTCCTTCTCCAGTTGACAATGAAATGTATTTATGATCTAGAGGTGACCCTCACATCCTTGATAAGGTAGGTGTCTTCACATTAATAACTAATGATTATCCCACATATTTATGCATTTTTAATACCTGAAATCCTCTTATATATCATTAGGGATCTCATAATAAAAAATTTTGATAGGCCATAACATGCTTAGGAGGGTTTTTTTCTGGATAAAACTCTATATATATCCATGTCATCTCATTAGGGTTATAATCCTCCACTTGGCCAGACCACAGAGGTTACTTCTCAAGATCACCTGCAGACCATGGGGAAGTGTGGCTAATAATTGGTGGGGAACTATATATGATTAAACATAGGTTTTCGAGAACCTCCCCAAATGAAGGTGTTTAGGAAAGGGTGTATTTATTTTTTTGGGAGTGATATTAGCATGGGGAGGTTGTCCACAATGGACATAAGTAGTAGAGTACCTAAAATACATATATGCTTTAATATGAGGATGAAAATTGAGGTAGTGATCACCTTATGATTTGGTTTAAGAGTTGATTTACCCTTGAGGTATTACTTTTATGCATTGTATATCCTCAAGGACACTAGCATTGAGAATATTAGGCATGTGTGCCTCATTCTACATCGTGGTTAGAATATGTTAACCTTTATTTTTTGGGTTGAGTTGGAATGTGTTACTATTAAATAAAATTCAAAAAAATCTATTGATTGTCATATTCTGTTGTAGGGATATGATCTCACTACTAAGAAGCTATTGGAGTATGCTGGTGAGCCTCAATATCATCTGTGGTGATATGAGAATGCATGTGAGTGGCTATAGGAATATTTCATCAAATTCAGGATGAAGTGGGGGTATAAGCCTGGTTCAAATATGCATTCTTGTCAAAATATGTTGACAACCCTACGGAATTGTATAAGGCATATGAGACACCTCTTGTATAGCCTTTGAAGGATGTTTATGCATTCATTTATCGTTAGAATTATGGATATGATCCTAGATTCTATAATTCGGTTTAATATGCTGAGTAGCATCATCAATAGGGGTATGATCCTATCCTATGGTGATTTCCATATTGTGCAGATGTACCTCGATTAGAGTGGTGGTATGAGATTGGCCCTATTCCATTGGATTATATTGCCTACATTATTCAAAAGAAATGTGTACCTATCATAAGGGATGCACCATACTAGGTTGGTGAACCCATATTTGGAATAGGAGGATGAGCTTGGTTTAGTGCCTCATCCTTTATGGGAATATACAAATAATCCTCCTGGATGGGAGAAATAATGTGTTATTTCTCTGAGTATCCACCTATTCATATTGATCATGGTGATTTTCTCCTTTTCATGTTGGTATATGAATGTGTTCCTATCCCAATATCATCACTATAACATACTAAAAGAGCTCCTCTATTTCTATCAAAAGATATTGTAACATTAGAAGGGTATGTGTAGGGATATAATTCTGTACACTCACAGTTTCTAGGATATGTTGGTCAATGTCTTTGACTAAAGTGGGGATGTGTTACCACTCATGTCCTTATTCCATTAGAATATGATGGGGTCTTTAAAAACAATTTCATCCTTCTATACCTACCCCATGCTTATTGTTTGAATATGATAGTAGTCATTTTTTTGAGAAAGCAGGGATATGAGCATGCACACTGGTTGTTGCTGGAATATTTGAAAGGTATTTTTTAGTGTAAGAGGGGTATGATTCAGATCCATATAGTCTATATATTTCCTCATTCAATGAGATTTCTTTATTCCCAAATATAAGTTTTTGGGGAGGTGACCAATTCGGTAATTCACTCAATAGGTGCCTAAGGGGCATTGGTTGTTTTGAGATATTGTTGGGATCAAGATTGTATTGTTTTGGTATTACATCCGTGGACACTATAATTTCCACCTGATGTTGATTTTATCTTATAGAGACTAATATGCCGCACAATTTACTATCATTTGACAAGGAAGTGATCCATGCAATTTCAAATCATGTAGTAAGGAGGTTTTCATACTGTTTAACATCATGCAACTAGGAAATTATCAGCCAATTTGACATCATGATACTAGGACATTGTCATGAAGTTTAACATCATTCAACTAATAAATTTTCATGTGGTTTAATTTTATGGGACAAGGACATTATCATGTATTTTAACATCATGTGACTAGTAGTTTGTCATTTATTTTAACATCATATGACTAGATGTTTTTATGTGGTTTAACATCATGATTTTAGGATTTTTTTTTCATGAACTTTAATGTCATGCGACTATGAGATATTGTTCCATAACCTTTATAGAGGGAGGATTTTCTGATGAATCACAAATGACTCTTATGCATGTTTATTAGTTTCAAGATCCTATAACTCTATCAATCCTTCATTTACCTGATTTTTATAATAATATTTAAACATAAAGAATCTCTATATTATGTTCCTAGTACATCGGTGGTAGGGGCCCTGATTTTCATGGCCTGAAAACACTTACTCACTTAAATTCTTCATTATTTGGAGTTCTATCAAATAATTATCAATGGAATAGTCATAGTACCTGGGGATATGTTTTGGATAGAAGGAATATACTTTTTTTTCTAGTGTTGAGAGATATTCATCCATCAATGGGAGATATGTGACCTGTGTTCTACTACACGACTTGTGTTTTTTGTTCATATTTTTTCACACAACATGCTTAGGGATTTGGGTGTCAATGGTTACAACATCTCCTCATCTATATTCTCATGATTCAAGTATTTAAAGTTAAATAAACTCTTTGTTGCATTCCTCAGATGTCGGTGGTAGGGGAATTGATTTTCAAGGCCTACCAACCCCACCTCATTTGGATTCCTTATTACTAGGAGTTATATCAAATCATTCTCCATGGAATAGTCAAAGTACTTGGGGACATGTTTTGGATGGATGGAATATATGTTTACTTTACTTTCATCTAGTGATGGGTGACCAACCTGCTCCCCCCCATGTTTACTATACTTTTTTTGGAAAGGGAACATAGTTATGTTTGGATATTGAGATGTGGATCCCTGATCCTTGTCAGTTAGGGGATAGTTATTGAAGGATTTGGGGCCCTAGATGATTCATATACTTCCAACCTATTGTAAAAACCTGAATCTCCTAGAGGCTTTGTGGAAACTTTTAATGCTGGATGGTTTCCAGAGTACCCTAATGAGGGGGTGGACAATACGGAAATTTTCTTATCTCTATGGGATGGGGGTCTTGAGAATATGAAAATTTTCCCATCCCTGTGGGCTAGGGTGATGTGGAACAATATTTAGATTTCACCCGATGAGAGGATGGAGAATATAAAAATTCCCTCATCCTCATGGGATGGGGAACATCATTGAAAAGAGGACCTATGTAGGATGTTTCAGATGTTTTATTATGGTGAAGCGATCCCAAGTGAATTACCACAACTATTTATCAAATATCCTCATTCTCTCATTGGTGTTGGTAGATCTATTAATCCGTAGAAATATCCCTATCATCCTTAATGGGATGACTAGTAGAAGTCATGATGACACCCTTTCTTTTTTCATTGTTAGGATGAGTGGATGATGATGGGAGTTTCATTGTGTAACACAAATACTAAATCTTTTGCTTCTATTGTATATATTCTCTATTGATATTGCACTCTGAAACACCAACATGGTCAATAATACCTTTTTTATATGCATCAATAATATGTTTGTTCGAATCGAGATCTGATGAGAATTTATCATATTTATTTTATATCATATTGATGGATACATATATGGGATGGTGTGCTTCTTCAACAATGTATCTCATTTGATGTGTTGGTGAACGATGTTCCATTTAGTAGGATATTTCCCGTTGTACCATTTGGTGGGTCAGTTCCCATTGTATCATTTGGTGGGTTGACACATGCATTGAAGATGATCCTAGGGTTAAAATGATAAAAATTACTATAGTCCTATAGGCTAGGGCTATCCTTGAGATTCCACAGTCATCATGACTAGCTATGATGAAATAAAATACTTTGGGCTAGTGATGATCTGTTATTGATTATGGACTACTTTAGGGATATGTCGATAGACCAAAAATACATTGGAAGTTGTAGGGATATTGGTATACTTTGGAGTTTCAATTTTTGGATGCCCCAGGTGGCCTCTCCGAAGAGACACCTTTATTTGGGTGGTTGGGTAGGAACAACTTTGTAGTTCCCTATACAATTGTGGTCATATGTCTATGATGATGACTAGAATGGATTAAATCCCTCTTAGGCAGCTTAAGAGTGGTTTAGTTGAAATGATTTTTATCCCAATCCACCTCATTAGGGTATATAAGGTTCGTGTTATTGTAGTTTACTAAAAATTCCCTAAAGAAGTTGAATGTGGTGACATGATCCACCACCTCTTCTATGAACTATCTTTGGAAAGATATCCTATGGTGCTTCATCCTTTTAAGGATTTCATAAGATGCATCGAAAGTTAGGATGGAGTTATTAAGGTGGTATTAATGCACCAAGGCATTCACAAACCATAATAAGAGGTGTTGAGTTAGTGATATCCTACGTTGGGGCTTTGGGGGTAAGGTTTTCATGACAAACAATGCATGTTATTAGTGTTCTCGATTGTTGTTCATATTAGCTTGAGGTTTTCTACAAGCATTACAAGCTTTTCTAGTAATCTTATAATCCATTGGTGCATTAGATAATGCCATTTGTATTTTAAAGAATATAAGAAGTCATAGAGGAAACAAGACACCTTACTAGAATAGGATTATATAGAAAATAACATGTTCAATCAATTACTTTCATAGTTATAGGATAAAGGGGGTAGGTCATTTCCTTTCATTTTTTAAGAGAGGTGTGAAATAGTTAAAATATTTCAAATTGAGTTTACCATATTTTTTCATGGAACATTAAAAACAAAACTTTGTGATAGTAACTGTATAATCAATCCTTTAATACTCATGAAAGGATTGAGGTGGTTAAAATATTTCACATTAGGTTTACTATTTTGTTTCTCACAAAATGTGTATGTCTTTTTCCCAACACTCGATTGTGGGGGGTTGAGTGTAGTTGCATAATTTTTTAGGTCTAGTTTACCATTTTACTTTAATGGAAACTCCCAATGGCTCCCACATCCTTAAAAATAAATGTACCTTCTTTTCAAAGGAATATAGTCATTTGGGTTTTCAAACCCAACAACACATAAGAACTCAATTGGTCGATAGGATGGGAGGTCAGACTCATTACACCCTCTTTGAGGGGAATTATTTCATAATTAGGGACTCTCTTATAGATTAAAGATATTTTTATGAATCCTTCCCAAGACCAAATATTGAAGTGCATATCCTTGTTTCAAATAAATTTATCAATACCATGTGTTGATGGAAAAAAATTCTTGTATTATATGTTTTCCATTATTCTATTATCTATTTATAATGCTTTAGTTTATAACCATGTTTCGGATCTCTAGATTTTATCATCATCTAAGGAGGTGTTTGGTGTCTTGGATATGGGATTAAACCTATATGATGCATATTACTTATCCTATGATAATATGAATGAAAACACAAGTAGTTCATTTGAAATATTTTAAGGTCATATAATAGGAAAATACCTTATAGTTTAACATCATGCGGTGGGGACATGTGTGAGGGAATTTTAATGTTAGGTATTAGGCTCAAGCCTTGATGAGGAATCCTATGTGTCCTATGAAGACAAGAATTCTAGTTTATATAGTTTGTGTAATGTTAGTCTTCACCACAAAAAGTTACAACAATTGAGTCCAAGAGTAGGGATAATGCATGTAAGGTTTCACTAAAATGCCTTATCAGGAATATGACTCATTGAGTGAATATGAGTTATAAGCATGATTTCATCCCAATAAAGGCCCCACACTATGGGCATCCTTGCCATACTAATGGTAAAATGATTTCCAATATCCACACCAATGTGATTCATGCTCGGTTTGAGAAACAGGAGTTTTTGGAAGACTGGACACATTTCAGGTGAGAAATGTTTATGAGGGTTACACATTAAGGTCTCCCTATAGATGTATTATTACTAGTATCATGGATAATGTGGGATGAATCTCTGGCCTTAGGAATATGTATTACATATCTTTTTTATAATAGGAATCATATTCCTCATAGTTTAGTTCATCCTTAACCCAATGATGGGCTTGAGGTACTTGAGGGCATGGTTGGGGATTAAACACAAGAGGATTCCCATTTACAAACCCATTTCTCAACTGCTAATTGAAAATGAGGTATGATAGACTCATAAGAGAGTTTGGGTCCCATGAGTTATAGTGCTTGGGATATGGTGGTACATACACTAGGGTGGATACCCATTGGAACTTGGTCCTTAGGAAGGAATCTTATGTGTCCTACATATAATAGTAATTAGAGTCATCATAGTTCAGTTTGTTCTTAATCCCCTGATGGGTTTGAGGTACTTGAGGGAAAGTTAAAGGATTAAACATATGAGGATTATTGTGTACAAACCAATTTCTCATCCACTGATAGAAAAGGAGGGATTATAGACTCATAGGAGAGTTTGGATCCCATGAGGTTGAGTGTTTTGGATATAAAGGGACTTACATGAAGGTGGATTCTCATTGGATATTTGGACTTAGGATGGAATCTTATGTATCATACATATAATAGGAATCATATTCCTCATAGTTCAGTTGAATACTAACCCACTGATGCATTAGGACAAGTGATTACACATGAAGGTATTATTATAATCTCTAAGGTTTAGGAAAGTTAAGGACTTTTACTATGATGGATGCCCATGTTACATCTCCATTCAATATCCTATTACGGGTAAGGAGATATGATTCCATAAAAGTTCAATCAAATATGGTTGGTATGATGTAAATTCCATTTGAATAGAAAGACACTAATAAGATTTCATGAGTGTGTAAACCTAACTTATTATGAATACTCCCCTTATAAAGTGGGTACTCATCCAAAGGATCATAGTTGAGGATTTTCATGGTGTATTTCCATGTGTTTATTCAGGACAAGGTTCACATGTCCCAAGGTGTCTACCTTCCATTTTTTGGGTGTCTGTATGAAACATATAGGGTGTATATTTTAAATTTCCTGGTACTTTACTTGATCGAAGTTAAAATTTTTAAGAATATTTTCATGATCAAAGAAAACATGACCAAGGCCTTTCACATGATCATGGTTGACATGTCCATGGTGATTCAAATGATCAAAATAGACATGTATAGGTATCTTTCAAAAGATCAAGGGTTGCATGCCCATGGATCTTTTCAAGATCAAAGAATACATGTCCAATGCCTTTTCAAGGATAAATGATGACATGTCAAGGGTACTTAAAATGATTAAATAATGCATGTCCATTCCCTTTTATGTTATCAAGGCTGGTATGTTCAGATTTCTATGTGTGATAAAAGAAGACAAGTCCAAGGCCATCTGTATGATCACATATGACATATATAAGGTGCTTCACATGATAATAGAAAACATTTACAAGGCCTTTTGTATGATTATATCCAACATGTACATGGTTATTTTCATGATCAAAGAATATATTTTCAAGGAATTTCATCTGATCAATGCTAACATTTTCAGGCTGAATTATACTGAAAAATAATAATATAATATTATTATTTTAAATTATGGTTAATGCACAGTCGTTGTATTACCAGGAATAAACATAACTAACTAAATTATGATTGATCATGTTTGTTAAATGTTTTTACATTTATCTAATAAATTTTACAGTCTTAAAATAAGAATTAATCTGATTTTAAGCATGAAAAACTCTAATATTTTTAAAAGGTTGTTTTACTGCCTATTGAAGGTGAACCATTTTTAAATCTAGTTTGTTTTTCACTTTTATATGTTTTATTTGATTAAATAAACATATACCATAGAAGCAGAACATAAAAATTTATTTTGGATAAATTTTTGGTAATTTTCTGATAAAGTTCATTTTTAATGAATAGTGAAAAATACTGCATTTTAAGCCAAAACTGCCTTTTTATCTAATTTATTTATATAGTTATATTGTAATTTTATTTGGTTTTAAAGTTTAATTGGATTATATTTTCATCATTTAATCCAATTATGGTAAATGAAATTAATTTCACTTTTAAATTTGATATAAAAACATGTCAATCTTTTGATAGATATTATTTCCTAAAAACCCGCTTTTTGGTTTTGACAAAGAGAATTAAATTGAAATTAATTTCTTCAGTTTATTTGAATTGAATTTGAAAAAATTGATTCCATATTGGGAATCAATAGGTCAAAATTGTGTAAATAGGTACCTTTTATTTTTATACATTATGAATAGTAACTTTAGTAATTATTTTATTTTTCATGGTTAAAGGTAAATCTAGAAAATAAGGGTAAAAAATAAAATTATAATAATATTAAACTACTCTAACACATGTCCTAATCCTATTGGATTAGATATTTCTGACTGTGGTCATCCTTGGGTTGAGTTTGGGATCCCATGGATCCACTTGGATGTGAAAATGACATTTTATAAGAATTAATTTAAGGAAAATAAAAATATAACATAAAAATGTCTTTTTTACTAAAACAATTATATGGGATTATAAAAGTGATATATGAGACTATAATTAGTCATTATAAAGCTAAAAATATTTCCTACATCATGGTATTTTATTTATAATTTTTAGATATCAAATAAATAAATTTATTTATGACACAATGATGATGTAGAGATTACCTTGTTAATGAATGATTTTAAAAAAATGAGATTATAAATATTAAAATAAATTTATTTTGAAACTTTTTTATGCCATAAAATAATTTTAGCGATGATTATGACTTGTCATAATTGAATTAATGAAGTTTGTTTTTGAAATAATCATGTTATGTATTTTTAAAGTCGTGATACGAATAGTATAACAATTGACATAAATGAGTTTTCAAAATAAATACTATTTTATTAAATGATATAATAGTCATAAATTTCTATTATTAGGCCAAATTACTTATATAATGTTTAAAATTTCATTAATGAACCACTTGAGGTTCTATTGTAATTTTATAGTGACTATATTAATCATATAGTATGAATATAAGAGTTAAATTAGTTAACTAAGGGTTAAATTTAAAAGATAATGTCAAATTTGTGACCAAGACTTGTCTAAAACCTATTGTTTGAGATTTTTTCGACCAAAAATCATCTTATATTTTAAATAGATTACTTTGGGACCATTTGAAACCGAAAATCATTTTATAATAAAATAATACTTTCAAACCTTTTTAAAGAGCACCTCCACACTCTTATAAAAGGGCATCACCCCTACCAATTTAATCACACCTCTCAAGCCCCTTGGATCATCCAAAATCTACCCAAATAACCTCCCAACATCCCTATATTCCTCATATAAGACTTACTGTGTGAATAAGACAATTCAAGAAATCCTTTTGGATCAAATCAAATGGAGTTACCCGATTTAGAGGTAACATCTTCTGTCAAGTTCTTTTCTTTTATTTTCATTCTCCACTTCCTATTCTATTATTATTATTTGATTAAATAAAAACACCAGTATTCTAAATATTCAAGATGATATCATGAGAAGGATTCTAACTACACTTACACACACCTCTATTTAATGGTTATGAACATACTGTTTCTATAGACTGCAAACTACTGCCTCACAGAACAACGATTGTTCAATTTTCGCCTACCACCTCTCATGGTGGCCATTATGATGGAAATATATTTATAAATGATATATATTATATTTTATATTTGCATCTATTTTTATTTTTTAAATAATACCTATATACTTTTGGTAACATCCCGACCCAGCGTACCATCAAACAGGTGGCCGGACCAGTGGGTCACATGGCCTCAAGCACGTCTCCCCGTATGCCCGAGGCTGTCGACTAGCAGTGAGAGTCTTGGGAGGTGATAGTGGGAAGACTATACCCTCATATCATAGTAACACAGCGGTATTTTCAGAGTAAATATCATTCAGTAGAGGAAGTAGTAAGCAATTGAAAGACAGCAAGGAAAGACAGAATAATATCCATTTTATAAAAGGTGGTAAATGCCAGTTTACAATGCATGCATGTACAGATGACAATACAGTTATGAAAGCAGGAATCAATATAGCATGATTTATAAACAATACAAAAAGAAAGGATAGAAAAGCCCGATGATGATCCTCTGAGCATCCCAAGCTCCCACTTAGTCCTTTGCTCCTAACTCCTCAAGTACAAATAGCACAACACACAACCTAGGTCCTGAAAGCAAGAAGGTCTACTCGGGTACCCCAATGTAATGGAGACCTAAGTAGGGTGTGAGATATAAATCTCAGTAGACCAGAACCACCGGTGTCAAACCCAATCCAGGCATTGTATAATAATTAAACAGTGAGCAGGTATGGAGAAATAAGTAAGTAGAATTTCATAAGTAAATAACACCCGTCCAGGTTCCCAAGGGCCACCTGAACGTTATACCAACTTAGGCTCATTACCGGTAAAGTAACCTGATCATGTCACTATATATACATATAAAATCATTTATATCATAGATGGCGTAGGGTAATAATTCCTCCCACCCATTAATCGAGATTAGCAGGCACGATGTAAGAATGCCTCTCGTCCATAAATTAACTAGAAAGGGTAAGAATGCCTCCCTTCTATACACGTATAGAGAAATAGCGGTCACGAGTTAAGAATGCCTCTCGTCCCTAAATTAACTAGAAAGGGGTAAGAATGACTCCCTTCCATACACGTATATAGAAATAGCAGGCATGAGGTAAGAATGCCTCTCATCCCTAAATTAACTAGCAAGGGGTAAGAATGCCTCCCTTCTATACACGTATAGAGAAATAGCGGGTACGAGGTAAGAATGCCTCTTGTCCCTAAATTAACTGGAAAGGGGTAAGAATGGATCCCTTCCATACACATATATGGATCACATCAGGCATGGGGTAGACATGCCTCCCACCCATACTCAAAATAAGCTGGAATGGGGTATGCATGCCTCCTATCCATAATCACACACATTCATTATCAGCATTATATTATAATGCATAAGGAAGTACCTCTCATGCATTTCAAGTAGTCATTCCACATTCACAATCACTCATATATCTCATTTCTATATAAGTGTCCATAAGCGTGTTCATCACAAGTTTACTTAAGGCAACCCGTCTTAAGTATTTATAATAAAATCAACATCATATTTATCGCATTTATACTTAAGGAAACTCCTCTTAAGTATTTATATCAAGTAATTTACATATTCAGTTTACTAACATAATATGTGCTCAATACGTTATTCCAAGGCGTGCTCATACCACCCTACTCCGTTCATTCGTAGTTTAACCATTTCATCTTGAAGGATATGATTATCATTCTTTAACCCTTTGACACCTTCAAGAGGAAACATGTCATATAGTCTTAAGTCATTCCACTAAGGTTACCATATTACTCAATTTTCCATGTTAGGAAAATTGACCCAAACACAAGTATCATTACAATATCATTCTATTTGTCTCAACAAGGCAAGTGCACATACCAAACATCAAAGAGGCACCACAACAATCCAGCAGGCAAGAAAAAAAAGTATATCACTGCTTTTTATCTTGAAGACAGCGCACCTCTGATCGAGGGGTTTTATTATTAAATCATTAGTTTGGTGACCAAGAAACCTCTTTGATCTTATTCTTTCAATTCACACGATTTTCACAGAAGCATTTAATCGAAACTAAACTCGCATAATTAAAATGCTAAGGTAGTGCAATATAAAACTCACTATTACTTTACTTAAATTTAATGGGCAAGGAGAGGGACCCTACCTTCAGGTGGATCCATCCGTCTACTCCGGATCTTGGTGCTTTATAACTAAGAGCCACTGCTACTCCCCCACTGATCATAGGCACTCTCACACACATGCAAGGACACCTAGCCTCTATGCACACACTCCCGCATGGCCATGGGCATGCACAAGAGGATCCTTACATGCGTGCTTATATGCCTATACCCGTCCCCACTCACCTGCACAGGCAATTATATATATATACATGGGAACACCTGGACCCATACATATCCAATAACTACCATGTGTGATTAAACATGTAACGGGGGAACCCATATATATATAAATACATACCTATTCCCATGCAGGTGAGTCTCCTAGACTTTGGCGACTCAAAACCATGCCAAAACATCCAACACACTACAAGATTAATCAAACGAATATTAAAACGCATAAAGAAACTAATTTGGGATATGTGAAACCAACCAGAATAATAAACCCTTGCTGAGAACCCAAGACAGCGGACCGAAACATGGAGAATCGCTTCGCCTTCAGTGGTGATCGCCGGAATACACCCAAACACGACCTGAGAAGCCTTTCACTCAAACATGGAACAAAGAGAAACCAAAAACTGATTAACCCTTAACCCTAGGGCACTCGACCAAATCTCACCGGGCTCCAAATCAGAGCTGGAAACCAAGGGAGAAGAGACAGACGACCTTACCTCCAAGCTTTGGAGAATAAACGCAAGGGAAACGGCCGGAATCAAACCTCAAGGAGGGAGACAAGGGGGGTGTCACAAGTGACTCACGGGAGAGGAGGGAGGTGTGTCGTGGGGGGTTTATGCCGAGTGAGGGTGAGGGAGAGTGAGATTTGTTTTTATGTTTTTGTTTTATTTCATTTTCTATTTTAAAATTAATTAATTTCTTAAAAAGGTTCACCCACACGGTTTGATCCGCATGGCTTGACAAACCGTGCGCAAACCGTGCAGCACCCTCTGTCTAAGGGAGATCCCTTGCACAGGCTAGGTGAATGGTTTAGGAAACTGTGCACAAGACACTTCCCCCTTAAATAAGGTTGAATGGTTTTCTACAATGGGCCGCACGGTTTGGTCAAACCGTGCGCAGCCCGTGTGCCTTCCTCTGCCTTTTAAAATCCAGTCTCTCTCTTGGGACCAAAGCACCCGAGACCTGTCAAGAAACTAGGGAAACATCACAGGGCTTAGCCGAATCCCAAAACCAAAACAAAAAAGTGATCCAACTCTCAGAATTCTGTTCTGAAGCTCGGTCTTAAAAATGACCCATTCGGTAATCAAAAAAAGTTCAAATTCCTTTGGGTTTTAGTCGGGTCCAAAACGCAGGTTATTACAACCTTCCCACCTTCGAACTTCTCGTCCCCGAGAAGCCTTCGGGAACAACGTACATATCACCCAGCCTACAAGGGCTGTATGTTTCGTTCAAACAATCATGTTTCATTCACAAACATCCAACACACCCTAAAGCATCCATTAAACCCTATGGTGCTTAAGCCAGCAAAACTTGAGCCAACGCTCGTTTCCCAAATGGAACACCAAGGCGGATCTTCCCAAGCCCATCTACCCAGAGGCACGAACCCGTCATCGTCTTTCCAAGCATTCATCCATAGGCACATCCCACCTTATATTTTTAACGTTAAGAAACCAACTCCAACTACGGTTCGGAACACTATTGGAATTAACTTTCAAAGAACGCCCCAAGCGTTCCCACGACGCTCCTAATGTTATTTGAAATAGATCAAACGATCAATTCCCCATAGTCCTCAAGGCCCAAGTTGAGTCGGTTGCTCATATTAGGCACCAGCCGAGACAAAATACACTCGCCTCTACTTGATGACATGCTAGAAAATGGTATGTCACTGACCGCAGACATTATGCAAGAACCCTGAGTCAAGCCATCTCCGGCTGACTATTTAAGAGAACGCTCAGCCTAAATGGTAGACGTATTTCAAACAGAACCTTAATTACTTTCTCCAAGGTGCCTTATGTTTGGCAAAAACACATTCACCGAAGCCTATACCTGACTTTTGATGATGTTTCCAAGATCAAACCATACAAGAAACCACTCATCCCGCGTGCAATGCTGAAAGAGAACCATTCAAGCATACCCAACACTTCAAACCATTAGCACGGACAAGACTGATGCTATCTTAGTGCATCTTGAATGAGGACAAGATAGGGGACATGCTTGTAGATAAATAGAATACACTAAGAGGTTTGAACAGATTCCAGTTAATCATACCAGACTACTGGAAGGAAGAACAGTCGAACATCAACTGGTCGACTTCAAGGAAGGAACTCATCTTCACCTGCCGACACATCCACACGTTTTAAACTCGCATGCCCCATGGGTAGTCAGACATGATCAACCCATTTCCAAATGGCATTCCGAGTACTGTCTCTTCTACTTGGAAGGTCACATTTACCATATTCAACGCAACGTGCTCCCATCCTTAGGACTGTCCTAATCTTCGAAGGGAAAGGTGATAACCTAGCCGAGCACAAACACGCTAGTACACAAACACCGCAAACAGTTGTGTGATGCTCCTCCTCCAAAATCACATCACCAAACAAACAAAAAAGATCCAAAACAAGGAAACCAGCATATCAAAACACACGATTCATTCAAAATCCATCCTGAACATTGGGACGAACCAATTCTTTAACGTCGAGCCACTCTACTGAGGAGATGACCCAAAGCCTCAACGAAAGTCAAAACCCAATGACCACCCATCCGAACAAGGGTGTCATTAGAAAAAGAAGATTCCAACAAGGGATAACATCACCCAGACAACACCTCACGTTAGAAAACCCACGGTACAATCAAGGCATAAAAATGCTAAGGGTGCTACTAACCACAGACTAGCCCCTCACGAAGATCAATAATCGACCCTAATGACGGGTCACATCAAAATTGGCTAGGCTCAAAAGCCAATCATCAAAACACCTCTAAGGAAACAACACCCACGGAAAACACCTACGGTCCCATTCAAAGGAAACTCAAAAGAGAAACTCAAAACTACCCCTTACACTAGGGTTTCAATGCACAACCACAGTTTCCATTACCAAGACCTTTACATTTTACCTCGTTTAAACTTTAATCATTTCAAAGTTTCATCTTCACACCAAAGGAAACTAGCAAGTTTCACAAAAACTTCCTTTTAAATAATTAAAAATTCATAGACATCCTGTATTTATCAATCAAAATAGAAAAACAAAAGCATTTAAACAAATAGGCAACCTAATAGGGTCTCATTCTATCCATCTCAGGTTCATCAAGAAGCAACCCCAAAGAAAATTATCAATTTTTTTCAATCACCCCAAACCGGGTTATCTCATACAAAAATTTTCAACTGACCTACTCAGGTCCATTTGCACATTTAACAGTTAGCCAAAACCTTTCAATTTCAAAATTAGGCAACATTTTCTATTTAATCATTTCACAATACAACAAGACTTTACATTTAATACGGGTTGTCATTTCCAAATTCATGAAGCGCCCATACACTTCATGGATTGAAAATTGACTCCCCTTTTTATCAAAACCAGATTCCAACCCAGAATTTAACATGCTCCCATACAACGGTCCAAGTATACGGGTGGCCATCTACAAACCTATAAAGCACCCATACCCTTTATAAATTGGTATTTGGCTCCCCTTTTTAATCAAAATCATTTTACTTTATAATTTTAAACTTAACATCCTTTTACAGTGGTTTGAATACACGGGTTACTGTTTCCCAATTATAAGACGCCCGTACACCTTACAACTGAAAACTATCTCCCATCGTAATCGAAACCAACAGATATTACTCATGCCATAAATTACCTATATAAAACAAAGCATGTCACTACAAGAACCTATCACCGAGGCATGTTATAATAAAGAAGCATGACACATAAGCAAGACAGGAAGCATGAAATATTATCACTGAAACATGATATCTAAATAGGCTTGCTAATAAATACAAGGCATAGCGTGCAATCAAGGCACACAATTAGAATCAACAAGAAACCTAAAATTCAACTATATGGCATGGCACTATGCATGGCATGTTAATCCATATGTGCCTATAATGATGCATGAAATTTAGCTTTCTTGCCATATCAGGCCAAGGGTAAAATTCAATGAATTTCATAAGACATGTAGTAGAAAAAACAACAGTCACTCAAGGTGAAACAATATCAACTGTAATAGCAAACAACATGAACAATAATTCCCAGCCCTGGACACTTGGTCATTTCCCGTACGTTGGGTGATCAGTCCCAAGAACGGCTATTAGCCAAGCGCTGACACTTTCCTAATCTCTTGTCTACCAACCCAAAGCAGTAAGGAAAAAGAAAAGAAACAACTCTGAAACAACTTTGTTACATATCGTCCCAGCGTACCATCGAACCGGTGGCCGGACCGGTGGGTCACATGACCTCAAGCGCGTCTCCCCGTATGCCAGAGGCTGCCGACTAGAAGAGAGGGTCTCGATAGGTGATAGTAGGGAGACTATACCCTAATATCAGTGTAACACAGCAGTATTGTAAGAGTAAATATCATTTAGTGGTGGAAGAAGTAAGGAATTGAAAGACAACAAGGAAAGATAGAATAATATCTATTTTATAAAACGTGGAAAATGCCAGTTTACAATGCATGCATTTATAGATGATGATACAGTTATGAAAGCATGAATCAATATAGAATGCCTTACAAAAAATACAAAAATAAAGGAAAGCAAAGCCCAACGGAGGTCCTCTGAGCATCCCAAGCTCACGCTTGGTCCTTTTCTCCTAACTCCTCATGTACAAACAACACAGCACACAACCTAGGTTCTACAAGAAAGAAGCTCTACTTGGGTACACCAGTGCAATGGCGGCCCGAGTAGGGTGTGAGATATAAATCTCAGTAGGCCAGCACCATCGGTGTCAAACCCAATACAGATAGTGTATAATTATTAAACAGTGAGCAAGTATGGAGAAATAAGTAAGCAGAATTACATAAGTAAATAACACCCGTCCAGATTCCCAAGGGCCACCTGACAGTTATACCAGCTTCATCTCGTTGCCGGTAAAGTAACCTAATCATGTCACCATATATATATATATATATACATATAAGAATTTAGATCATAGATGGTATGGGGTAAGAATTCCTCCCACCCATTAATCAATTTTAGCGGGCATGAGGTAAGAATTCCTCTCGTCCCTAAATTAACTAGCAAGGTAGTAAGGATGCCTCCCTTCCATACACGTATAGAGAAATAGCAGGCACGAGGTAAGAATGCCTATCATCCCTAAATTAACTGGAAAGGGGTAATAATGCCTCCCTTCCATACATGTACAGAGAAATAGCGGGCACGAGGTAAAAATGCCTCTCATCCCTAAATTAACTGGTAAGGGGTAAGAATGCCTCTTTTCCATACACGTATAAAGAAATAGCGGGCATGAGGTAAGAATGCCTCTCGTCCCTAATTTAACTGGAAAGGGGTAAGAATTCCTCCCTTCCATACATGTATATAGATCACATCAGGCATGGGGTAGACATGCCTCCCACCCATACTCAAAATAAGTTGGCATGGGGTATGCATGCCTCCCATCCATAATCACACACATTCATTATCATCATTATATTATAATGCATATGGCAGTACCACTCATGCATTTCAAGTAATAATTCCACATTAACAATCAATCATATATATCATTCCTATATAAGTTTCCATAAGCACGTTCATCACAAGTGTACTTAAGGAAACTCCTCTTAAGTATTTACAATAACATCAAAATCATATTTATCGCATTTACACTTAAGGAAACTCCTCTTAAGTATTATATCAAGTAATTTACATATTCAGCTTACTAACATAATACATGCTCAATATGTTATTCCAAGTTGTGGTCATTCTACCCTAGTCCATTCATTCCTAGTTTATCCATTTCATCTTGAAGGATATTTTATCATTCTTTAACCCTTTGACACCTTCTAGAGGAAATATGTCATATAGTATTAAGTCATCCCACTAAGGTTACCATCTAACTCAATTTTACATATTTGGAAAATTGACCCAAACACAAGTATCATAACTATATCATTCTATTTGTCTCAACAAGGCAGGTTCACAGACCAAGCATCAAAGAGGCACCGCAATAATCCATCAGGCAAGCATAAAAAGTCTATCACTACTTTTTATCATGAAGACATCGCACCTCTGATCGAGGGGTTTTATTATTAAATCGTTAGTTTAGTGACCAATCAACCTATTTTATCTTATTCCTGCAATTCACAAGATTTTCACCGAAGCATTTAATCGGAACTAAACTCGCATAATTAAAATTCTGTGGCAGTTTAATATTAACCTTACTATTACTTTACTTAAATTTAAAGGGAAATGAGAGGGACCCTACCTCCAGGTGGATCCATCCGTCAACTCTGGCTTTTGGTGCTTTCTAACTATAAGCCGCTACTACTCCCCCACCGAGCATAGGAACTTTTACACGCATGCAAGGACACCTAGCCTCTATGCACACACACCTGCATGGCCATGGGCATGAACAAGAGGATCCATGCATGCGTGCTTATATGCCTATTCCCATCTCCACTCACCTGTGCATGCACATTTATATATATACATGGGCACACCTAGCCCCATACACATCCAATCACTGACATGTGTGATTAAACATGTAATGGGGGAACCCACATATATATAAATACATAAATATGCCCGCGTTGGTGAGTCTCCTAGACATTGGAAACTTGAAACCACGCCAAAACATCCAACGCACTACAAGATTAATCCAACTAATCTTAAAATGCATAAAGACACTAATTTGGGATATTTTAAACCAACCATAACAATAAAACCTTACCGCAAACCCAAGACGGTGGACCTAAACGTGGCAAATCACTTCGACTTCAGCGGTGATTGCTGGAATACACCCAAACAAGACCCGAGAAGCCTTTCACTCAAACCCGGAATAAAGAGAAACCAAAAATGGATCAACCCCTAACCCTAGGGCACTCGACCAAATCTCACCGGGCACCAAATTGAAGCCATCAACCAAGGGATAAGAGACAAAAGACCTTAACTCCAAGATTTGGAGAAGAAACACAAGGGAAAACGGCTAGAATCGAAGCGCAATGAGGGAGTCGAGGGGGGTGTCACACAAGGATCACAGGAGAGGAGGGAGGTGCACCGTGGGGGGTTTCTGCCGAGTGAGGGTGAGGGAGAGTGAGATTTGTTTTTATGTTTTTATTTTATTTCATTTTCTATTTTAAAATTAATTAATTTCTTAAAAAGGTTCACCCACATGGTTTGATATGCACGGTTTTCCAAACCGTGTGCAAACCATGCGACACCCTCTGTCTAAGAGAGATCCCTCACATGGGCTAGGTGCATGGTTTATGAAACAGTGTGTAGCCCTTGCACAAGCCACTGCCCCCTTAAATAAGGTCGAACGGTTTCCTAAAATGGGCCGCATGGTTTTGTCAAACCATGCGCAACCCGTGCACCTTCCTTTTCCTTTTAAAAACCTATCTCTCTCTCGGGACCGAATCTCCCGAGACCTATCGAGACACTAGGGAAACTTTTCTGGCCTTCGCCCAAGCCCAAAACCAAAACAACAAAACATTACAACTCTTGGAATTACGTTTTGAAGCTCCGTCTTAAAAACAACCTGTTCAGTAATCGAAAAAAAGTTCAAATTTTTTATGGTTTTAGTCCGGTCCAAAATGCGGGTCATTACACTTTTCATATTGTGTAAATACAATAATTTCATTTGAGTAATTGTAGACTATTGCCCCCTCAATGTGATATGAGTCATTCATACCATACATGGAACGTATAAAGATTAGATTTAATGAAATTATGTAACATATATATCATATGATATTATACTAGAATTATGATATACCTATGTATCATTTATTTTTCATTTCTTTAATATGACAAATAAATGAAAGTAGCGTTCATCCATACGTACGGCATACCGTCTCCATGAACAGTGCATTTCATTTCTTATCTATAAATGTTATGGACTCTTATAAATACATATATACTGGATATATATGATATTTAAACCATGAATACTATTCTGTATATAATTTACTTTTGACCACATGTACAATTTGTAATTATAACAAGATCATTTTTGACTCAAGTACCCAATATCGACAAAACAACTGATATTGACTTAAATAATTATGTAATTTTTATAACGTGGTAATAAGTGATATAAAAGTATTAATAAAATTTAAAAATTTTCTTAAGAAAGTAGAAATTAACTTAAGTTTTTTATCCAGGAAGAACAAGGAACATATGTGACGAATCAGATTCATGGTAAGGGAACCTTTCACCCTTCTCTTTTAGTAGAATTCTTCTTTTATGTTATGTATTTTAATTTCCATTTTATTATATTGTGATAAGTTCTTCTATATCCATATTGTTGTAAATTTTATTTCCAAGTGATGATAGAGCCTTTTATATCTCATCAACCCATTTTTTGAATTTTTAAGTGACGTTGTTAGGCTGCCAAAGTTTTGTAAGGGAATTTCTAAACTCAATTTCCAGTCATTGTGTTTTACACTTAATTGTTTGATTATATTATGAAAATATTATGTGTGGAATAACTCTTTATTTATTTATGTTTTAATTTCTAATTCCTTTTGTATGGATATCCTATTTCTATGCATAATCTCCCCATTTATAGATTATTACATCATTTGTACAAACTTTGTAAGGGAATTCGTCTCAATCTCCTTTTGTTGTGGAATATCATGATATTGTGCACCTTATTTATCATTTAAGTTGTATATAAGACCCCTTTTGACATGTTATATCATTAATTACTATATTATCATGATATTTAAAGTGTCGTTTTAAATTATCTTTAATTATTTTTATTCAAGTATTTTCTAAAGTGGTAAGTGACTCTTTAACTAAAACATTGTTTTAAATATTTTAAATATTTATTCTTATAAATATTTCTCATTAATTTCCATGTTTTAAAAATGGTTTTAAGTATTTATTTATGTGGACATTAATTTTTTAAAATGTTAATTCCTTTAAAAAATTTAATGTGGTTTGGGAAACACTGATTCAAAAATATTCTTTGTAAATTTTTTAAATGTGTCTTTAAAATTTGATTGATTATGTCAATATATTGAATTGATATCTTGGGATTATAATGTTGAAATGTTATCTTTAATTTATGATTGTTTTATGTGTTATGATTATGATATGATTCTTGGACATTGTTTATATATATGGGTGGTTCCGTGATAAACTAATAGCGGGTGAGATTGAGATAGCTCTCCAATGCATTAGGTAAAATGAAAGAGGTAAATATTAATGTTTCTCTTAAGATATTTGGGGAATATACTATGATGGGTATTCCAAACATAAATCCCTATGTAGCTATGAAATCTACAATGTATGTATGTTATGGATTCTAAAATTTACCTTTATGTTTTATGATTTCTATTTGTTATTCATAAATCTTATGATTTTATGAGGTATGTTAAAGAGCTTATATTACATGAGTGAAAAGTATGATTTCATTGATTTGTAAGAATTCATGGACTAATGATTTATTTCCTTATTTTATAACCCTTATTGAGCTTTTAATTCCCATACCAGGTTTTCAAAATGTTTTGCACAGGTTATAAAGATGGGTAATAGAAACGAAGAATTCAAGAAGATTCATATCAAGAAAAGAAATATTGTTTTATTTAAGGAGTTTTATTTTTGTGAAAAAATTGATTATATTAGAAGTGTCTACTTTTAATATTTGAGATGTAATGTAATATTTATGGCCTAATTCTCTAATAATCTAAACCTGGAAAATCCTCACTGTGAATTCTTGACATAAGTCAAGAATATGTAATGTTTAAGGTTGGGGCCTTATAGTTGGTATCATAGGTCGGTTTAGATAACATTAGATGTTTGGGTGTTATTTAAGAATAAGTGACATAACCATAATGGTTTGAAGATTAGAAAGAGTCACAATTGTTTTAGATATATTTAATGAGTTTAATATAACATTAATACATATATCTTAGTGTTTAACCTCCTCATAAGATATTTTATGATGATTTTACTGATATGCTCACACTGACCTTTTTGGTTTTAGAGTAAATGGATGGATCTAATAGGCACCAAAGTAATAATGGATCTAAAGAAAAATATGATGGTTTTTAAGATGAGGAACCGAATGAAATGTGAGCTTCAATGAGAACTCTTATGGTTATTATTAACCAACTACCTGGAGTCATGATTGACCACTTGAACCATGGGGGTTTTTATAAGGAATTATATATATGAGAAATGAATACCTATATAAGTTCAGGTAATAATCATAAAGGTATATATATTAAAAAATCTACGTTTCAAGGATGTGGAAGGAAAAACCTATCAAAATGCTTCAAAGGGACGGTATGACATTATATATGTGGTAATGATGTTAATAAAGTAATAACCTTTCATGTAAAAAGGAGGTGTTTAGTTAACTCTAAGAAAGGGAAAGAAGATATTTCTGAGGGATCAATTTAATGATTTAAATGTGGTGTAGATGGTTATTAACCAAATAGATTTTCTAAAAAGAAGGTTTAGGAATGGTATCCGTAGGACCGTACAAATATATGTTTACCAATACCTAATTAAATTCCAATTGAATGTGAGGAAACCGAAAATGATCTATGTAGGGTATGGATTATTTCATAGCTTATGTTTTTAACATTATTGAATCTTATAACATTATGCATGATTTTTTTGTAGGAAATAAGTATAGTAGAATAATATGGAAAAACATGGATAAAGGATCATGAAGAATGTTTTATTATTAAGATGTCTACATTTTATGAATTAAAGTGTTATGTTAGAACTTTGGTGATGATATGATTAAATGTATTAATGATGGGGTTAATTTGGAAGAATTATATTATTTTTAACACTTATGTTTGTTATATAAAAATTTTAATTGAGGAAGAATTTTCTTTTATTTTGTTGATATAGTTATAAAGAACCATTAGGTTTTATATAATCCTATAATTTTAGGCAATTATGAGTAATTAATTTTTGGATGAAAAATTCAAGGTAAGAGATAACCTTGAGGTTAAAATATGTTATGGTTATATTTGAGTAATTTATCTCATTTTTGGGAATGTTATAATAATGATATGGTTTTAGAAAAATGACAACATGTTCCGTCCAATTAGGCTGCAAGAATCGAACCCACAACTGAAGAGCAACAAGGGTGCATTTCCTACCACTAGCCTATGTAAATTCCCTAGTTATCATGACTTATTTTTTAGTTAAATGATTTTATGGATTGAGAATAAGTTGATTTTGGAAATTATATTTTATCAAATTGATATCTTTAGTATAGGAAAATTATTTTATGATTAAGTGATAAAAGTTATTTTGGAAGGTGTTCTCTCTTTTAGGAAGACTATATGCCTAAGGAAAATAAAATAGTATTATATCTAATTTGTGGAGTAATGGTTGAAATATTATTCTAGAAGAATCTACGTTTTTATTGTGGGAATATGGAAATTTGGGTTATTTATGGAAATGGTTAACCTATCATGAGATGTGATTAGGTTAATTACTTTTTAGTATGACCAATTAAGATTAGTCGTTGTTATTTGGAGATAAATGTTAATATTTATCATTGAAGACTATTTGATCAAATCCATATAAATTTTGGGTTTCCATCTTAGTTTGGATCATTTTAAAGAGTTTTAAGTAAAACTATTTATTGAATCATATTTTTTGAACTTTGGGTATTTTTTGTTGAATTTTGTAGATTAAAGGATTATTATTTTGGGGAAATTATCTAATCATGTACTAACCATTTTAGTTTTGGTTCATGTCTAAAGATATGGGAAATATAGAGTTCATATTTTTTGGATTAATTGATTCTCTTGAAGTTGATTATAGTTCTTCATGTGTGACCAAGTCATCTTGAATACTCATCATTTGGAGAAAAGATGAGTTTTTGGTATAAATTTAATAAAGGATGAAACGCTACTTTTCAATTAAGTATATTTCCTTATGATATTAGTATAGGTAGTAATAAAATTCTTCAACTCTATGAAAATTATTTTGAAGAAAAAAATTTATACACTTGATTTTATCGTTATACTTTTACCCAACCAAAAATTTATGGTATTGTGGAGGATAACTTTCTGTGATCAAGTTCTCTATCACTCTCTATTAGTCTATGAGAGTTATTTTTTTCTATATACATGTTTTCCAACATGGAATCCTAGTATTTTTTACCTTTAATGACCTATGTACTTCTCTTTGTTTCTTTTAAATTGATTGTTTTATTGACTCTTTTTTCAATGTGAGGCTTTCAAAGACGTTTCTGAGCCCGATTTTAAAATTGTGAGGACGCAGTTTCCAAATGGGTGGAAGGATGTAATGACCCATGTATTAATAGAATAATACATTTTCATATCTATTAATATTTATAAATAATATATTAATTTTATGTTAAAGAGGACACTGTTCCTAATAGCGTACTCGACATGCAACAATGGGTTTCTTTGAAATCTTATGTTGCACACAACTTTTAGTTAAACCGAAAAATAATATAATATTATTATTATTTTAAATGGTAGTTAATTCATAGAAATTGTATTGTTCAGAATAAAAATAACTAACTAAATTATGATTTAACATGTTTGTTAAATTTTTTTTTACATTTATCCAATAATTTTTGGAGGCTTAAAATAATAATGAATCTGATTTTATACATGAAAAACTCTGATATTTTTAAAAGTTTGTTTTACCACCTTTTGAAGGTGGAAAATTTTTAAATCTAGTTTTTTCACTTTTATCTATTATATTTGACAAAATAAAATTATTATATAGAATCAAGACATCAAAATTTACTTTGGATAAATTTTTGGTAATTTTATGATAAATTTCATCTTTTAATTAGTAATGAAAAATACCGCATTTTAAGTCAAAACTGTCTTTTTATCTAATTTATTTATATAGATATATTATACTTTTAATTTCATTTAAAGTGTAATTGGATTATATTTTTATAATTTAATTAAATTATGGTCAATGGAAGTAATTTTACATTTAAATTTAACATAAAAACATGTCAATCTTTTGATAGTTATTATTTCTTAAAAACATGCTTTTTGGTATTGACAATGGGAATTAATATTAAATTAATTTATTCAACCTCTGTATTTTGAATTTGTAAAAATGGATTCCATAACTGAAATCATGAGGTCCAAATTGTTTAAATAGGTACCTTTTATTTTTAGACATTATGAATATTAACTATAGTAATTATTTTATTTACTGTGGTTAAAGGGTAAATATAGTAAATAAGGGTAAAAAATTATATTATAATAATATTAAACAATATAAAAACATGTTCTAATCCTATTTTATGTGATATTTCTGACAATAGTAATCCTTGGTTCTATTTGGGGACCTCATGGAGCCACCTAGATGTGAAAATGACATTTTATAAGAATTAATTTAAAGTAAAGAAAAATATAACATAAACAAGTAATTTTTACTAAAAAAATTTTTATATGGGGTAATATAAGTGATATATTTGACTATAAATATTAATTATAAGGTTAAAAATATTTCCTATATCATGTTATTTTATTTATAATTTTTATAAATCAAAAAAATAAATTTATTTATGACACAATGACGATGTAGTGATTACCTTATTAAGGAATGATTTAAAAAAATGAGATTATAAATATTAAAAGAAACTTTTTTGAAACTTTTTTTGTCATCCAAGAATTTTAGATATTTTATGACTTGTTATATTTTAATTAATGAAGTTTTTTTAAATAATCAAATTGTTATGGACTTTTAAAAAGTCATATTATGTATATTATAACAATTGACATAAATGAGGCTTTAAAACAAATACTATTTTATTAAATGATATAATAGTCCTAAAAATCTATTATTCAGCCAAATAAATTATATATTGTTTAAAATTTCATTAATTAACCACTTTATATTCTATTGGGATATTATTGTAACTATATTAACCATATAGTATGAATATACAAGAAGACATGATAAGATTTAAATTAGTTAACTAAGGGTAAAAGCTAAAAGATAAGGTTATATTTGTTAATTAAACTTGTCTAAAACCTATTGTTTGAGATTTTTTATACCCAAAATCATCTTATTTTTGAAATAAATGAATTTGGGATCATTTTACAACAAAAATAATTTTATAATAAAATAATACTTTCAAACTTTCCTAAAGAGCCCCTCCTCCCTCTTATAAAAGGGCATCACCCCTACCCATTTAATACACCTATTAAGCCCCTTGGATCGTCCAAAATCTACCAAAATAATCTCCCAAAATACCTATATTACTCCTAGAATCCTTACCTTTGGTAAAATGCAATTCAAGAAAGCCTTTTGGATCAAATCAAAGGGAGTTAACCGATTTTGAGGTAACGTCTTCTCTCAAGTTCTTTTCTTTTATTTTCCTTCTCCACTATATATTATATTATTATTATTTTATTAAATAAAAACAAAAATATCCTTAATATACTAGTATGTTTTTATGATAAGGATTATAACTACACTTACACACACCTTCATCTAATGTCTATGAAGATACAGTTTCTGTGGACGGGGAACTATTGCCTCACAAAATGATGATTGTTCAATTTTGGCCTACCACATATTATGGTGTCTATTATTATGGAACTATATTTATATATGATATATATTATATTTTATCTCATCTTATGTTTATATTATTTAAATCATACCTTTATGCTTTCCATAATGTGTAAATACGATAATTTCATTTGAGGAAGTGCGGACTACCGACCCTCAAAGTGATATGACTCATTCATTCCATACATGGAATGTATAAAGGATGGAGTTTATGAAATTAAGTAACATATATATCATATGATATTATAATTTAATTATAATATACATATGTATCATTTATTTTTCATTTCTTTAATATGACAAAAAATGAAAGTAGTGTCCATGCGTACGTACGGCTTACCATCTCCATGAATGGTGCATTTCATGTCTTATCTCCAAATGTTATGGAATAATATAAACACATATATACTGAATATATATGATATTTAAACCATGAATACTATTCTAGAGAAAATTTACTTTTCTCCACATGGACAATTTGTAATTATAACAAGATCATTTTCTACCCAAGTACCCAATATCGACAAAACGACAGATATTAACATAAATAATTATGTAATTTTTATAAAGTGGTAATAAGTGATATAAAAGGATTAATAAAATTAAAAAGGGTTCTTAAGAAAGTATAAATAACTTAATTTTATCATTCATTAAGAACAAGAAACATACGTGAGGAATCAGATTCAAGGTAAGGGAATCTTTCACCCTCCTCTTTTAGTCAAAGACTTATTTTATGTCATGTATTTTAATTTAAATTTTCCTATTTTGGGATAAGTTATTATTTATCCTTATTTCTGTATATTTTATGTCCAAGTGATTATATACCCTTTTCTCTCTCATCATCTCATTTTCTGATTTTATTAAGTGATTTTGTTAGGCTTTCGAATTTTCGTAAGTGAATTTCTAAACTCAATTTCCACTCATTGTGTTATATGCATACTTCGTTGATTATATTATGAAAAGAGTATATATGGAATCACTATTTATTTATTTATGTTGTAATTTCCACTTCCAGTGGTTTGTATATATTTTTTCTCTAGATAATCTCCCCATTGACAAATTCTTACGTCATTTATATGAATTTTTAAGGGACTTCGTCTCAAACTCTTTTCGTTGAGGCATACCTTGATATTGTGCACTTTATTTATAATTTAAGTTGTATATAATACCCCTTTTGACATGTTATATAATAAATTCATATATTCTCCTGATATTTAATTTTTTTTATGTTATTCTTTAATTATTTTTATTCAAGTATTTTCTAACGTGGTAAGGGACTCTCTAACTAAAACATTGTTTTAAATGTTTTAAAGATTTATTCTTATAAATATTTATTATTAATGTAAATGTTTTAAAAATGGTTTTAAGGATTTATTTATATGGAAATTAAAGTTTTAAAAAGTTAATTCCTTTAAAATATTCAAACTGGTATGGGACATTTTGATTCAAAAATATTCTTTTTAAATGTTTTAAATGCATATTTTAAATGTGATTGATTTTTCCAATATATTGAAATGATATATTTTTATTGTAATGTATAAATTTTACCTTTAATTTATTCTTATTTTATGTGTTATGATTATGTTATGGTTCTTGGAAATTTTTTACATATATGGGTGGTTCTGTGATAAACCGAGTGCGGGTGAGCCTGAGATAGATCTCTGTTGCATTGGGTAACATGATAGAGGTAAACTTTAATGTTTATCTTAAGATATTTAGGGAATATATCATGATGGGTATTCCAAACATAACTCCCTATGTATCTGTGAGAGATACAATGTATGTATTTTATGGATTCCACAAGTTACTTATATTATTTATGATTTCTATGTGTTATTCATAAATCTTATGATTTCATGAAGTATGTTAATGAGCTTATGTTATATGAGTGAAAATTATGATTTCATTGATTTGTATGAGTTGATGGACTAATGTATTATTTCCTTATTTTATAACCCTTACTGAGCTTTATATGCTCATCCCAAGTTTCTGAAATGTTTTTCATAGGTTATAAGGATGGGTAGGAGAAAGGAAGAATTCAAGAAGATTCATATCAAGAAAAGAATTATTGTTTTATTTATTGAGTTTTATTGTTTTGAAAAAAATTGGTTAGATTAGAAGTATCTACTTGAAATATTTTAGATGTAATGTAATAGTTATGGCCTAATTCTCTAAAAATATAAACCTAAAAAGATCCTCAATGTGAATTCTTTACATAACTCAAGATTATATAATTTTCTATGCTGGAGCCTTATAGGGAGTCTCATGATTACCTTGAGATATTATCTAAAGGAAAAAACCCAATAATCTAATTATCTACTCATAAACATCTCCTTTTCTCCCTATCCCTCTTGTCTCAGGCATATTTTTTCAAGGGGTCATGGGTTTATATAGGAAAAGGCCAGACGAATATTTTTACACTTTTTATAGTGAATATATTGCATGACCAACATAAGGTGGATGGAGGATTCACATGATCAACATCAAGTGATCATAATAAGGCTTCACATTATTTAATTATTGAAAGTAAAAGATGATTTTTATGACTTCTTCATGTTCTTCAAATGATCAGTGTTAGTTTATATGATACTTGATAGATTCATGTGATGATATTTAGATGATCAAGTGATAAATTGTTGGACAACCACTTAAGGCTTTGCATGATTGATTTGGACGATATTTTTAATTATGTGGCATGTTAGTGGACTGCCACTGGATGCATGATCAGTTTTATACAGTGCTTTCAGTGTTCATGTAGTAGTTGTTTGATTAGTTTCATGTAGTGGTTGCAGTGTTCAGGGAACACAAGGTATATAAATAGTTCGCACGATCCATAACACTTCATGTGAGGGATTCATGTGGTTCACATGATCAGATTCGTGTGATGCTTTCATGGAGCCCATCAAATTTCTACACCCTCTGTTTGATCATTATTTAGTCATGAGACTAATTTACCTTACACACATGAACGATTTAATTATTTTCCACTAAACATTCGTGTGACCCGTAGAAATCCTCATGGTGGAATCAAGTGATTTCATTTCAAATTCATTTTTATGTAAAGGATCAGTTCTTCCAAACATTAAATTCATGAAAAATGAAGTTGGATACATGACCTCAGGACCTTGGGTATGTCATTTTCATCTTGGTTTAATTATTGGAAGACATGTATGATGAAAAATGGGGCCAAGTATTTGTTGTATTAGGCCCACACAAATATCACCGAAGGATGAGTGGTGTGTTGCACGATGTCAATCTAGTTGTGTCAAGGATTATAGAGGATGAGCAGGGGATGAAGATGAAATTCACGATGATCTAATGACACGTATCATCTTGACCGGGTGGTTGAGGTTATTTATATATATTTTTATGGAGGAACAATGTCGTGCCAAGCTCCCATCCCACATCGACTTTGCACTAGTTTTAAGAGTTCTTAATAATGTTCCATGATCCATCCATTTGTTAAGATAGACCTAGTGTATGGCCCCCATCACACTTTTCCCCATGCCCTTTCCAACCATTCCATGCCATTGTGTGGCCCTCTTAGGCACCACCTTCATGAACCTTGTGTGCTCACAGCAGGATCTATGATCTCCTACACCGCACCACTCTACTCATCAATTTCACTGGCTCCCATGAGTGTTTCAGGTGACTCCCACATGTGACTTGGTTGAGTTTCCTAGTTGGTTAGCATAACTGGACCGTTTTTTGGCTAGGAGTGTACACAAATATTTATAATAATTATCTAAGTAGAAAATGAGTGAAATAAGGTTCATAATATGGCTCCATATAAAATAAAACCCAATCTCATGCCTTCATGTAGAATATATTGGTGTTTTTTAATGAACTTTATAGATCTCAAATATCTAATAGTAAAGTTATTCGTACATAATTATGGGTTCCAACAGTGATAAGAGAAGTTATTCATTATCAAATATTTTTATGAAAAAATGGGATGATTAATTATATATATGGTTAATGATTATTCTACTTTTATAACATGTTTTGAGAATAATATAAAGATAAAAATGTTTTATCGTGGTTAATGTGGCTATCCATATATTTGTTGAAATGTGAGGGGTGATGTTCTTTCTTCCCATCAGTAGTATATTATGATGAACATAG
This sequence comes from Viscum album, assembly GCA_963277665.1. Taxonomy (NCBI): domain Eukaryota; kingdom Viridiplantae; phylum Streptophyta; class Magnoliopsida; order Santalales; family Viscaceae; genus Viscum; species Viscum album. The sequence goes on along the minus strand of OY728128.1, from coordinate 1,575,203,628 downwards.
CCTTATTTTTAGAAGAAAAAATATCCAATCATATATAATACCATCTGTGATATTGATGTAGTAGATTATTTATTAAATATTTGAAATAGAAATAAATTAAATTCACTTTATATAAAAAATGTGCTTTCATATTAGCATGATATTTTGAGAAGAATATAATGTTTAATAGGCTAGTGAGAGCATGATTAAACAAAGAGAAGTTCAAAGTTAAAAAATATAAGATTATTCTTGTCTAAAATTAATGTGATATAAAATTAATATCCTAAATAGTTTAGTATATGTAATGGTAAGAATATAAATTGTTATATTTAGTTATCTTGAAAAATGAGTATCCACTATAAGAAAATTACTGTATAGTGCCGGTTTTTATTTTAATATAGCGGCAGATTAAACCATTGTCATACGCTTCTATGATGGTTTCAAAAAATGGCCATTAAATTAGGTGTCAGCATCCAAACCATGGTGGTTTCTTTAATTTAATAGTGTTTTCTAGAAATTGTCATAGTAAAAATATTTAGTGATAGTTTTGGGGGATTTGGTGGTGATTTTTTGTTACAAAATTTTAATGTATTTAGCGGCTGTTAAAACCACCGCTAATTTTTTTTTCCTTTTTTTACATTAAAACTACTGTAAAAACCACCCAAAATGCCACTAAATAATAAATTTAATTTATTTAGAGGTGGTTTTAACCGAAACAAATAAGAAAATATAAACCTATATTGGTTGTTTAAATTTCCACTAAATATGGTTCATTTCGTTAGTGGTGGTTTAAACCACTGCTAAATGTATATTTAAAAATAAAAAATTGTTATTGATTCTGCAGCCCTAGTACCAATACCCTGAAAAACCCACGTGTAGAAAACATATAACAGAATAATCTAAACCATCTTGAAATGTTCAGTAGTCAACAATCTAACAATGTTTCATAAAAAACCATGTACAGATAACATATAACAGAATAATCTAATCCATAGCATCTCAACCATCTAACAATATTTCATAGATCTAAATCAAAGACTTCAAACTGTATATAAACAATGTCTGAGCTATAAGACTTCAATCTACATAGCACGAACTTGTGATCTATAAGACATTAAACTACCTAGCCTAACATTGACCATCTTAGACCAATATGTTATGAACATGATATTCTATCCCTTTCCTAACAGGACTTTTTAATCTAATGATGGTCATATACCACACTAATTTTAAAAACTACATATGGATGGATTCTATGTTTTATGGGATAAAAAGAGATTCCAAAATCTCATATCATAGTCCCATCCCAAACAATGAACAACCTCAAGGCCTTCCCCTTGATAATGGGGTTGAATCTCTCTTATATATAGGCTCACTCAATGTGCTCAAGCACATAGTGGCATAGCTCCCAAAGCATTTAAATCATCCAAAACATCACCTAATGTTCACCTCCACACATTAGGTCTCCCTCAATTTGGATCCTCATCATCCTCCGAGTTTTATTATCCCCTAAAGTGATTTCATGTGACTAAAATAGGCTCTCCTACCATCTATGTTACACACCTCAAAGTATATCTTATGAGAAGTGATCATTCCCATGTTTTGAATGTGGTGAACGGTCGACCCAACATTTGTGGGCCCCATCCTTGAATGACACAGATGTGAGTCTTGTGTCTCCAACATGAATAAAATGAATCAAATAAACAACATAATAGTTAGTCCAAAATACTCATATGCACATCCTAACATAACTCAAATGAAAATATTAAATATCCCTACCTTCCATATGGAACATATATTACTTCATACTCCACAAAATTCATACTCCACGAATTCTAGACTCACTATCTTACTAAGTCATCAATCCATATCAAGTTACAATTCCTTTATCAAACATGGGAAATCATGAAAATGTTAGGTCATGAAAATCTTAGGTGAATACTCTGTGCCACATATGATACATAAACAAACACTCTACTTTCATATTTATCCAACATATCAACAAGAACACTAATCACAGTCTGATGATGAACACTTCTTGTCACCCACTCCACTTTCATCTTTACTTCCAGCTACTGGAACCTTTAAGACAATTATATTGAAAATCAAATAATGTAGTATATTTATATTTAATCTAAAAATAAATAAATGTTGGCAAACTAAATTATTTTGAAGTTGTGTGATTTACCTTCTCATCACCCGTCATTGATGTCATATCACTAGGGACAGATCCTGTCATCTTCTGATATAATTTAACCAATGATTTCTACAAAGTTGATATCTGATCCCCTATTCCTAAATTGGGTTTTTCATAGAAACATAATCTTTCAGAGCATCTCAACTTCAACCAGGAGTAGATGCAACTTTAATCTCCAAGGGTATGCTAAAGACCAAATATGGTAAGGGTCCCAAACCCATCCCATGCACTTGACCAGGATTCTTCTTCCCAAGAACTTTACCAACTTGGTCATCCTGGGAGACTGAGTAGGACTCTGTGGGATCGGCATCCCATAGTTCTTTAATTTTTACCTGTAAATCAAATATTAGTCATATTAGAAGCAATATATGTTAATATATTGACAACTGATAATAATTTATTATAATTAAAAATTAATTCAAACCCCAACTTATTTGGTGGGATCATGAACAAAACTCCCATCAGATTTTTTATGAACATCCAACCACACTTCTGTTTGGGATGCTTAGTGTCCTAAACTCCTTGAATGCATTAAACGAAGATAAATCAACAATTTAATATATTAAATAGATAATATTTTCTTATATATATATATATAAACTAATGAAAATATTACTAGATTCGATCAGATTCTTGAAAAACTATTTGACCCCATAGTGTGAGGGATGATTTTCTTATCCTGGCTCAATACATTCTTCCTTGAAAGAAACTGAAATAAATAAAATGTAATTTAATATAAATGTATTCAATGTAATACCCAATTCATATACATGTATAAATATAAAATGAGATTAATATAATAATATATATTTAAAAACCATATATTTCTCATCGCGATGTCTGTCAACAAAAACTTTTCATTTCTCTCTAGGTACCCCATTGGGTACCTTGTAATAACTCTATTAGGCGCTCAATGAAGTATCATTGACATTGCTTTATAATCTAAATTTAAAGTATTTTCATTTCACGCCTATATTTTTCAATGTCCACTTTCATGCTAGCACATCAACAACAGTAAAGTAAAAAACCATCTGTACACAGAAATTCATTTTGAAAATATTAGAATTTAATAACATAATGGCATTCAATTACACCATAATGTATTAAAATTACCTTTATTTGTGAATAAAAAACATTATTTTTCCAAGATTAAGGAATATGCCTCCAATCATCATACATTATCAGAAGGGAAACTAGCTCTGCAGATAGTTGGCCAAGAATCTGGTCAAGTAATCATGTGGAGTCATTCATAGGGACCCCATAGGAATCAAATGGTAAAACTATCTTTAATCCAGTCAGATTCCATACTTCTGAAGTTTTCATATTTTCTTCATAGTTGCATTATTTCTATAACGACCCAATGTTTTTCAATGGAAATTCCCTTCTCATAAGTATGTCATAAAATCCAATGAAAACACAACATAATGAACTACTAAGTGCTAAGTGACCTTTAAACATAGTTTTGTCACTTCTATGTTTGGAATTTCAAAAATCTGACATACACGGTTGTGACCAGTAAGTTATTTAGAGTCCGATAAGAAAAACATAATTTTCAGTGAATAATAACCTACCCTTATGAATAGAAACATACCCTTATGAATAGTGATATAACCTAATGAATAGTAACCTTACTAATGATAGTATTAAAATAATATTCATGTGAAATTATGATTTACTTGTATTTTAGAATAATTAAATGAATGTTTTAAAATTGGGTTTTAATAAAAAATTATGATTTTAATTAAATATTAAATTAATCATATTTAAAAAATTATTTTTTGAAAAATGGACTTAATATTTGGATTCTACACGTCAAAAGATGGTTGGGATGAATTTTTGGGATTTTTCTGAAATAGTGGAATTTTTTATGAATAGTAAAATCTGATAATTCATAATAAATGTTAAATAATGGATTAATTAAGTCATTCATGATGATCTGCTGATGTAATCCCAATTGGTTTGTAGTCACAAAAATTTATTACTGTTCTTGGTCAGGTAATACTCACTATTCCTTGTCTTGTGAAGAAATAATAAACCAATGATTAAAAAAATATGAAAACCTTCCTCCCCTCCATTATAAATACCACCCATTATTACCTCTTCTCTTCACTCCTCTCAAGCCTTGTGCCTTGACAATATTCTGCCCAAATATCTCCCCAAGATCCTCCCCAACTCCAAAATCCCCTAGCATCTTCAAAATACCAAAACCTCTCCTTTTAAGAGGTTCTCAAAGGAGGAAGTTTTAGGAGGTAAATTCCTATTTCCAATTCCTTCTTTTCTTTTATGTTCTTTTATTTTTGTTTCTTTCCTCACCTCCCTTCACCCAAATAGTATTATAACTTCAAAAACATACATTTACTGTAATTTTTTTATGATAATGGGATATTTAATTATCTTCTATCCTTTCCCAACCATTTATTTGAAAGGAATGAAAGCATCGTTTGAGATGTGCTAATTTAGCACATTCAAGGACAACAGTTTATCAATTTCTGTTATCATCTTTAAATATATTCATGATACCATTTTTTTATGGTTTAACCAGATTATATATATGAAAGATATCCTATTTAGATTTTTTAATATTTTTTTACAAATGGTATTAAGTTATAAATCAAAACACGTTCTTTGTAATCAAACCCATCAATTAACAAAAACGGTTGTCATATTGGTATTATATAATATTTCAACTTCACTCTAAGTAACAAAATTAAATTTAAAACCATGTAATCTCATATATGATCAATAATATAATATAACTTAAATTCTAGACAACCACTTTCATCTTACATGTTTATCCAAACATAAACATAAGTGAACCGGTCATTAAAATCAAGTAAACAAACCAGCCCGAACAATGAAATTAAACCTCATACCCAGTCAAAAAAGTTATGAATGAACATAAATTTATTATACTAAACAAATTATATATATAATTGGTTCTTGAATTATTAATTAATATACCTAATTTCTTTATTCATGTTTTTAATAATAAGTTGATAACACCAATATATTTAAGGTAAGGGATCCTCCCCATAACACTTTTATTTCAAGATTGTCCTCTATGTTTTTTCATTTTATGTGTGATCCCTAATTATGGGGTATTATTTCTAACCTTCCTTATACATCCCTAATAATTTATAAGTTATTAGAAACCCCATTATGTCTCAACAAATCCCTTCTAGGTACAACTGATACCATTCCAATAATTCGTAATAAATTTTACCTGAACCACCTTTACTGCTTCGAGTTTCTATATCATTATTTTTACCCAAATGAAGTTGTCTTCTATTTTTATGTACAAATTATACATAAATTTTATATGCCCCAAACTTATGTTCCAAGATCCATACCTCATTCTCTTTTGGGGATATACATTTTTTTAGTGATTCCCAACTTGATACCCCCTAATAAGCAATCATGTTTTAAGGGAACATCCAAAATTCTTACTCGATTTCAAGTGCCCTATATCTTCTATTTTAAGCCATCATTGTCTTTATGAAATAATTATTTTTATTATGAAAACTATCTTGGTTAACTTATCGTTTTATTTAAAGTATTTTTTCCTTTTCTATTCTAAAATTTCTATAATATTTTCCTTAAAATCGCACAAAATGGTTTAATGCTAAAATTTCCCAAATACATTTCTTACAAGTTTTAACTTCTTTTTGACATCACATACCATGATATATTACAATTTAATTTCCATGTATAATTCCTTCCTTTCATGGACACTTTCATGATTTTCCCATTGGTTATGATTTATGCAATGTTTGTGGTACCTAACTCTTTCAATGGGTACCCTTATGTTTATGTATGGTTGATTATGTATGGTTATTGGTGTGGAAAGATTATTTATGTGGAAAGAATATTCATTAAAAAATTTATATGGGTGCACCAATATAGAGATCCAATGCATTGGGTAAAGTTATGTCTCATGATATGCAATGTGAAACAGGATTGGTGGTTAGCCTTGACCCATACTAAAATGGGAAACGGGATTAGCAGTTAGCCTTGACCCGAACTAAAGAAATGTGTTATGATTCTGACACATTTATATGATTCCATGTTAATATGATCTCATTCTCATATTATATGATTTCATTTGTTTCATTCTTTGTTATCATTATGTCATGCCTCTTAACTCATGTACTTAAAATGTATCCTTATGTCCATTCCCTTATTGGGCTTTTTAGCTCATCCCTTTGTTCATGTATTCCCAAGGGTACCCTATACCGATGTAAGGGCTCAAAGGAAGTTATGATCTATTTATGGAGATTAAATAAAGAAATGATTTTTAGCACCATGTTTTATGTTTTATATACCTATTATTCCAAGACACAAGACTTAACGATACTTGGCTTGTACTATGATGTATAATTATGCTTAAAATCATGTAATGTTACATATAAATGGCTTGGGTCTCTATAGTTGGTATCATAGGATAGTCTAGTTATTTTTGGAGATTAGTAACAGATAAACTTAGTGAGAACCTTAAGGATGATATGAAGTATAATAAAACATCCCTAAATTTTGGTAAGTATAGAGTAAGTGGTTTATCAAGAACATACATTCATGTCTGGATACGAGTAGGTCTAGGCGGCTCTGGAACATATGTACCTAGGAGTGAAAAATCTGATAAGGAGTCTCGGGCATGACCTGGGGTATCCTGATACATGACAATGGGTCTTGCTGCACTCTTGTCTATGACACTCCTAGGGGATATGCTTTGGTAGATTCACGAGATTAGTATAAACCCTTATTAAGGGACAAAAAAAGCCCATAAGAACATAAGTCAAGAAATAGATCAAGGTTAACCTAGATTTAAACCTAAGGAATCACAAGTTAGGATGAAATTATTATTTATAAGTTCATACTTTTATGTTCAAAGTATCCTTTTTATACTCAATATCTAAGTACTCAAGACCTCTAATTATACATTATTTTTCTTAGTTAATGACGGGAAATAGAATAATATGCTCCAACAACTAATGTGATGGGTAATGTGAAGATTTCCTTAATGATACGCTTGATATGACAGGAAAAGGTGCTCAAAACTTCATGATAGTACTTGCTCAGATGGATCGAGTTATGAATAATAACATGAATCATGTGGAATACTCTCCTCCTCTAAGGAAAGAGAAAGTTGTCGTCGAATCCTTCATGTGGAAAAGGCCTCCCATGTTTAGCGGATCGTCTGATCCCCTCCTCACTGAACAATGGATTAACTCCATTGAAAAGATATTTTCCATCCTCCAGTGCTCAGAAGAAGAGATGGTTTTACTGGGAGTCTATAGTTTTGATGTGTAAGATGATCAGTGGTGGACATTTATCAAGAATACAAATTCCAAAGATGAAATTGATTCCACGGATTGGGAGGAATTCAAGAGGATATTTTTCAACAAATATTTTCCTTGAACCATTCATCTCAAGGTGGAAAGAGTGTTCCTTGGACTCAAGTAGAAGTAAGATGAGTCCATTGGGGTATATGAAGAAAACTTTACAATGCTTGAAAGGTATGCCTCTGGCTTTGTCATGAACATTGAAATCATGGTGAATCGCTTCTTTAACGAACTAAAGCCGAGTCTACAAAAATCATCGATGATTCAAGACTTCGACAGTTATGAGGATATTTTCCATTATTCCCTCAAGGTTGAAATGAAGATTGGAGACTCTCAGTGGTCTCATAGACCCAGTGACAAGAAGAGGAAAATGGAGAACAACATGGGTGGTTCATCAAATAAATCCCATGATGGAAAGAAGTTTGACTTTTCCCCTTGAAAAAATTGTGGGATGGAGTATCTTGGTAACTCTCAGAAGGGAACGAAGAATTGATTCAAATGTAAAAAGTTTGGTTATCTATCCAAAAATTTCCCAAGGGATATGAAAAATCCCGCTAATGATGATTAAGAAAGGAAGGTTCAGATCAACACTCCGCTAGTATTGTATTGTTACAACTGTAAGGAGCATGGGCATTATGTGAATAATTTCCATAAGCTAAGGGTTGTCAAAGGCAATCAACAAAAACCTCCAAGGCAACAAGTAAGGTCTTATGCTATCACTACTGCTGAGGTTGAGTCGAACAATGATGTGGCTACAGGTATGCAAGTTATTCATTCAGGAATAGAAAATGTACTATCTTATTCTAGTTCTACGCATTCTTTCATATCTTGAAAGTTTAGTAGAACTATTCAAACACCACCTAAAAATTTGGAGGAAATGTTATCTTTGAGAATAGATAATGGGGAAATCATTGCATCCATGGTTTATAACTCCTCCCCAATTAACATTTTTGGACTGAACCTCCTAGAAAATCTCATAATACTTCATTTTTTGGAGTTCGACACTATCGTTGGAATGGATTGGATATCTTTGTACAAGTACAACATTAACTATAGGGAAAGGGAGATTACTCTTCACATCTTGAAGCATCCTCCGATTATTTACAAGTGTAAGGAGGAAAATGAGTATTATTTAGAATTTCCATCTCAAGTGTGGATATTTTTGCCTTATCAGCAAGTATTTCTAGCTCAAATTATTGAGAAAAATGAGAGAATAAAGCTTTAATACATGCCCATTGTGAGGGATTAGACTAATGTATTCCCTGAAGGCTTTCCTGGCCATCCTTCTGATTGAGTGGTTGAGTTCTCAATTGAACTTCTTCTGGGATTTTTGCCTATATCAAAGACACATTACAGAATGGCCACCGTAGAGCTGGAAGAACTGAAAAAGCAGTTATAGGAGAATATAGTGAAGGGTTTTATATGCCCAGGTGCCTCACCTTGGGGTGTTCCAGTCCTATTCAACAAGAAGAAGGATGGATCAATGCACCTATGCGTTGATTATCTAGAGATCAATAAAATCACGATAAAGAACAAGTATCACCTACCACGTATAAATGACTTGTTCAATCAGCTTCATGGGGGAAGTTATTTCTCTAACATGGACCTTCGGTTGGGATATCATCAATTAATGGTGATGAAGGAAGATATTCCCAAGACTGACTTTCGAATGAGGTATGAACACTATGAGTTCATAGTGATGCCCTTCAGACTCACTAATGCTCCAAATTTTTTCATGGATTCAATGAATAGAGTTTTTAGAGATTTACTTGGACAAATTTGTGGTAGTATTTATTGATGATATTTTAATATACTCCAAGAGAAAGGAGGAACATTAGGATCATTTTAATACTATGTTAAATACTTTGTGGAGAGAGAATTTGAATGAAAAGTATAGTAAATGTGAGTTATGGATGGGGAAAGTATCATTCTTGGGGCATGTTATCACTAGTAAAGGGATATCTGTGGACCCTTCCTAGACGAAGGCAATTGATGAGTGGCCCAGGCCAACTTATGTAATAGATATCCATAGATTTTTGAGTCTATATGGGTATTATCGATGATTTGTGAAGAACTATTCATGATTGTCAAACCCAATGACCAAGCTGACATGAAAGGGGGTAAAGTTTGTCTGGACGGAAGAATGTGAGGTAAGATTCAAGGAGCTAAAGAGAAGGCTGATCACTGCACCTATACTCACATTACCGAAAAGTGGAGAACGTTTTGTGATATACAGAAATGATTCAAAGAAATTCTTGGGTTTTGTACTAATTTCAAATTATAATGTGATAGACTATGCCTCATCGAAGTTGAAGATCCATGAGCAGAACTACACGACACTTGATCTAGAGTTAGCAGCCATGATTTTTTCCTTGAAGATCTGGTGGCACTACATTTATGGTGATAAGTGTGACATATACACTGACCACAAGATCTTAAAGTATATATTCACACAAAAGGAGCTCAACATTCATCAAAGGAGACGGTTAGAGCTAATTAAGGATTGCGATTGCTTTATTCACTATCTTCCTGGAAATCCGAACAAGGTAGCTGATGCTCTAAGTAGAAAAGAACCTACTACTCTATCCATATTAAAGATTGAGATAGACCTTATCTTCTTGGATATACAAAGGATGGATTTAGAAATCATAAGGGAATGGGATACATCCTACCTTACCCAAATGATTTCTCAACCATCCATTCAAGATAAGATTAAGAAAGCACAATGGGATGATGTAGAGTTACAAAAGAGGGTGAATGCAGTAAGGTAAGGGAAGTTGGAAGAGTTTCATATCAACGTTGATGGTGTGATTTGTTTTGGAATGTAGCTTTGTGTGCCTTTATCACCCAAGATAAAAAAGGATCTATTAGACAGTGCAAATAGCTTAACATTTTCTATCCATCCTGGGTGTACCAAGATGTACCATGATCTCTGAGAACACTTAGAGTAGGATAACAAGAAGAAGGATATTGTAGAATATATATCAAGGTGCTTGGTATGTTAGAAAGTTTAAGGTGAGTAAAAAAGTCGAAAGGGATGATGCAACCATTGCCTATACCCATGTGGAAATGGAAGAATGTCACTATGGACTTTGTCACGGGTCTCCAAAAGACGTCGAGAGGAAATAATGTGATATGAGTTATGGTTGAACGACTCACCAAGGCTTCCCATTTTATCTCTATTCAGGAAGACCTATCACTTAAAAAACTTGCAAAAATATATGTGAAGGATGTGGTGACACTGCATGGTGTTCCACTCTCAATTGTCTCTGATCATGATCCCAGGTTTACATCTAAATTCTAAGGGAGTCTTCAACATGCTTTGAGTACTGAATTAAATTTCTGCGTGACCTATCATCCCCAAACAAATGGCCAATCAGAAAATCCTATTCAAAAACATGAAGATATGCTAAGAGCATACTCTCTAGAATTAAAAGGTGGATGGGATCAACATATCCCATTGGTTGAGTTCTCATACAGCAATAGCTTCCACTTGAGTATTCTGATGGCTTTATATGAATCTCTGTATGGAAAGCGATTTAGAACTCCAACCTGTTAGGATGAAGTTGGAGAATGAAATTTACTTGGACCTGATATTGTGGAAGAGATGTCAGAGATGGTTCAATTCATTAATAAAAATCACCAAAGATGCTCAGAGTCGGCAAAAGTGCTACTCTAACAACCATCAAAGGGACTTGGAGTTCGACGTTGGATATAAAGTCTTCCTTCAAATATCACCATAGAAAAGAGTCATGCAGTTTGGAAAGAAAGGGAAGCTAAGCCCAAGGTACATTGGCCCCTTTGGGATCCTTGACCGCATAGGAGACGTGGCCTATCGGCTTGAACTTCCACTGAATATGGCTCAAGTTTATAATGTGTTTCACATATCACTCATGAGGAAGTACATACATTATCCCTCACATGTACTGAACTCAGAGGTGGTGTAACTGGAAGATGATCTCTCTTATGAGGAGCAACTAGTGAAGATTCTGGACCGAAGAGATAAGGTTCTATGCAACAAGACAACCAACCTTGTCGAAGAGTTTGGGAGGAACCAAAAGTTTTAAGAAGATACTTGGGAACTAGAGGATGCAATGAAGGAGAAGTACCCTCACCTATTTACGGCATAGAATGTAAAACGAAATTTCAATGGTGAAATTTCATAAGGGGGGAAGAATGTAACGACTGAATGTTTTTCAATGGAAATTACCATATCATAAGCATATCATAAAATCCAATGAAAATACAACATAATGAACTATTATGTGCTAAGAGACCTTTAAACATAGTTATTTCACTTTTGTGTTTGGAATTTTGAAAATCTGACATACACGTTTGTGACCAGTAAGTTATTTGGAGTCTGATAAGAAAAACATAATTTTTAGTGAATAGTAACCTACCCTTATAAATTGTAACATACCCTTATGAATAGTCGCATAACCTCATGAATAGCAACCCTACCTATTATTATATTAAAATAATATTCAAATGAAATTATAATGTACCTGTATTTTAGAATAAGTTAACGAATGTTTTAAAACTGGGTTGTAATAATAAATTATAATTATAATTAAATATTAAATTAATCATATTTAAAAAATTATTTTCAAAAACTGGACTTCATTTTTTGTTTCTACACGTTGAAAAATGGTTAGGGTGACATTTTGGGATTTTTCTGAAATACAGGAATTTTTTATTAATAGTAAAATTTGATAATTCACAATAAATGCTAAATAATGGATTAATTGAGTCATTGATGATGATATGCTGATGTAAGACTAATTGGTTCTACATTAAATGAATTTATTACTATTCTTGTTCATGGAATACTCACTATTATTTGTCTTGTGATGAAATAATAAACTAATTATTAAAAAATTATGAAAACCCTCCTCCCCTCCACTATAAATACCACCCACTCTTATATCTTCTCTTCACTATTATCAAGCCTTGTGCCTTTCCAATATTCTGCCCAAATATCTCCCCAAGATCCTCCCCCATGTCCAAAATCCACTAGCCTCTTTAAAATTTTAAAACCTCTCCCCTTAAGTGGTTCTCAAAGGAGGAATTTTCAAGAGGTAAATTCATCTTTCCAATTCCTTCTTTTCATTTATGTTCTTTTATTTTTGTTTCTTTCCTCACCTACCTTCACCCAAATAGTATGATAACTATCGTAAAATACATGTAATGTAATTTTTTTATTCTAATGGTATATTTCATTATCTTCTCTCCTTTCCCTAAAATTTATTTGAAAGGAATGAAAGCATCGTTTGAGATGTGCTAATTTAGCATATTCAAGGACAACAGTTTATCAATTTATATTATCATATTTAAATATGGGCATGAAACCATTTTATTTATAGTTGAACCAGATTATATATTTTTAATATATCCTATTTTTATTCTATAATATTTTTGTGCAAATGTAATTAAGTTGTAAATCAAAACATGTTCTTTGTAATCTAACCCACCAATTAACAAAAACGGTTGTCACATTGGTTTTATATAAAAGATAGACTTCACCCTAAGTAACCAAATTAAATTTAAAACCATGTAATATCCTTGATTTTAACTAATATAATATATCTTCAATTCGGGACAACCAATTTCATCTTACATGTTTATCCAAACATAGATATAAGGGAACCGATCATTAAAATTAAGTAAACAAATGAGCCCGAACAATAAATTGAAACTCATAACCAATCAAAATGGTTATGAATGACCATAAAATTATTATAATAAAACAATTACATATATAAGGGGATATTTAATTATTAATTAATAATCCTAATTTTTTTATTCATGTCTTTAATAACAAGTGGAGAACACCAACAGATTTATGGAAATGGATCCTCCCCATTTCAGTTTTATTTCAAGATTGTCCTCTATGTTTTTTCATTTTATGTGTGATACCTAATTATGGGGTATTCTTTCTCAACATTGCAATACTTCCCTCATGACTTATAAGTTATTAGAAACTCCATTCTCTCTCAACAAATCCCTTTTAGGTACACCCGATACCACTCCAATAATCTGTAATGAATTCAACCCGAACCTCCTTTACTCCTTTAGGTTTCTCTATCTTTAATTTTACCCTAATGAAGTTGTCTTATCTTTTTATTCACAAATTCTACATACATTTTATATGATCCAAAATCATGTTCCAAGATAAATCCATCATCATCTATTGGGTATATATATGTTTTTAGTGATTCCCACCTCGAAACCCCCGATAAGCAATCATGTTTTAAGGGAACTTCTCGAATTCTTACCCAATTTCAATTGCACTCTATCTTATGTTTTAAGCCAAAATTGTCTTTATAAAATCCATATTTTTATTATTAAAACCTTCTTGGTTCACTTCTGGTTTTATATAAAAGATTTTTTCCTTTTCTATTTTAAAAGATCTATAGTATTTTCCTTAAAAACCCACAAAATGTTTTAATGCTAAAATTTCCCAAATACATTTCTTACAAGTTGTAACTTCTTTTTGAAATAATATACCATGATATATTACCATTTAATTTCCATGTATAATTCCTTTATTTTATGGACACTTTCATGATACACCCATTGGTTATGATTTTTTTCATGGTTGTGGTACCTAACTCTTTCTATGGGTACCCTTATGTTTATGTATGGTTGATTATGTATGATTATTAGTGTGGAAATATTATTTATGTGGAAAGAATATTCATGAAAATGATGAGATGGGTGCACCCATATAGTGATCCAATGCATTGGGTAATGTTAAGTCTCATGAGATGCGATGTGAAACGGGATTGGCAGTTAGGCTTGACTCGTACTAAAATGGGAAACGGGATTGGCGGTTAGCCTTGAACCCTACTAAAGAAATGTCTAATGATTCTACCACAGTTATATGATTCCATGTTTATATTATCCCATGCTTATATGATATGATTTCATATTTTATGTTCTTTGGTATCATTATGTCATGCCTTATAACTCATGTGCTTAAAATGCATCCTTATGTTCATTCCCTTACTTGGATTTTTAGCTCGTCCCTTTGTTTATGTGTTCCCCAGGGTACCCTATGCAGATGTATGGGCTCAAAGGAAGTTAGGAGCTATTTATGGAGATTAAATAAAGAAATTTTTTAGCCCCATGTTTTATGTTTTATGTACCTAGTCATCCAATACACTAGACATAACAATCCTTGGATTTTACTCTGATGTATAATTATTCTTAAAATAATGTAATGTTATATATAAAAGTCTTTGGTCGCTATAATTTCCATATTTTATGAACAAACAGTTAGAATAAAAAAAGTAAAATAAATTTATTCATATTGAAATTTTTTCCTATAATTGTAAACCTCCAATATCCCCATAAAGAACTAAGAGTGGCACCCTACTCCCTCACTATGGTGGTTGCTGAATGGGAATGTATCAACTGAGCTGTTGATGGGATGCACACGGATCGTGTGAGAGATGGTGCAGGGGGTAAGAGGATGGTGTCTTAGATGCTCTAAGGAAAGATATATATGTATTGTCATCTTTTTTTGTGGTTGATGGAATAGTATAACGCTTCCTCCATAGAATCCATGCCATTTAATCAAATAAAATTAAATTAAGAACATATATTTTAAAAAACAATATGCAGAAAAAAATTATAAATGATAACAAATGCACCGTACTAACAAACAAAATATACATAACAATGATAAATAATGATGCATTTTAAATATGGTTTTCTATTGTCATCTTACTAAAACCGGTTGTAAAGACTTCTCTTGAGGTTTCTATCCAAATATTTATTGTATTTATAAAATATCCACAAATGACATAAAATGTTTTCTATATTTAAAATGAAGCATTAAAGAAGGTTATGTTAAACATGTTGATATATATTTGAAAAAGACTAAAAGAGATATGACTCCCATGGTAAATGATGAAATGGTTGATAGGTGGAGAATCATATAAAATTGGTCAAATCCAAAAGGACTATTCCCATGGTGTGAAGACATTTGAAGGCCTAACAGTCAGCTAGGATATATTGTTTATACGTAGTGATAGGTGGTGTTGTAGGAAATATATAAATAGAACTTGGTTTCACCATTAGACATCAATGATTACAACATTTCATATGTCATAATTTTATGTGGTTGGAGTAAGATGTAAAATAAATAAATGAATTCCATATATAAGAGGATTTATTGAAACTGTATTTTCCACATTTCATGATGGATGTAAAACTATATAGGATATTCCAATAAACATTACTGGAAATATAAATCCTGATATCTATTTTTCATAATGAAAGTGTTGTGTTTTAAGAGGATGAACTGAGTTTCAGTGGTTTCGAAAAACTATACATTTAGATACCCAAGTAATAGAGTATGTTTTTTATATGTAAATGTTTATTATTCCTACAGATCATCATTCCCAAGTAATAGAGTAGGATTTTTTTATGATTAAATGGTTTCCCCCTTTTTAGTCCACCATCTTTAGCACATTAATTCATAGATTCATAGTCCCAATTTTAATTTATTTATACCATAATCCTATATTATTTTGATTGGTGTAGGTCCTCCTAGGAAGACCATTTATATTGGTTTTAAAACCTCCAATTTCATAGAAACCACTCTTGGGGGATCAACTTAGGTCCAAGAATTATGATCATAAACTATTTCTAGCACCATAGTCCATGGTGTATGACAATACAATAGGATTCATATTTCGGGCATTATGAACTTAGACTATATGCAACCATGAGGTCCAAGTATTTTCACCCTAAAATATTTTAAAATTCTTAGTTTGACTAGTATAACGATAAAATAAAAAAGGAATGAGGAAAAAAATTTATGTGAGGTTGAAAAACCATAATGGAAACATGATCTAGAGTCAAAATCTCCCTGTAAAGTCACTCCCATTACTTAGGAAAGAATAAAGTGATAGAAGAAAGAGGTATAAATCCAATAAGAACCCATTAGGGACCCCTATAAAATCCTGTCTATTTTATTACATAATTTTTATATGACATAGAGAATAATATAATCATAAATGAATAAATAAAATAATAATAAAAACCATTCCCCATATATAGAGTAAATGGAAAATATATTATGATCATATGGACACACATCCAAAAATGATATATAAGTAATATGTGAGAATATTCCTATGTATAAATTATTAAATATCTCACATTAGGTTAATCATATATAGAAATATGTTCCAAAAATAGTAAATAAACAGATAAAAGAGCCATAAAAATAGTACTCTATTTCAACTCTGATTGTTTTCTTCACACTCTTCTTCTAAACTTTCTTCGACATCCACCATTCATAATTTGGAAATTTCCTTTATATGAATCATGATATATAATGTTTACACAAACAAGTAAAGTTCACATGTTGGTGTGGGTATAAAATACTCAAATGCGTTTCAATTATCTCTACTGAACATATTTAGTGGTACAATAATATATGCATATGTAAGAATCTTGTAGTGTTTCATACCCTTCCTAATATGTAATAATAGAAAAACACAATAAATTTCCTACATGGTGATGAAAAATATATGTTTAAAACCACTATAATGCATCAAAATTCTTATTGGAAATTATATAACTCATACTTACATGCATCAGGACACTCTTAGGTCAATTGTATGGACCAAATATAATTTTATAAGGTAAAATCTTCTCGAAGTCCACCAAGGAGGGAAAATAAAAAACCAATAAATTAAAGAAATACACTTTCATATTTATGAAATAAGAGTAATGTAAATATCATATAATACTAGGTTACCCTCCTTCCATAACCATGCTATAAGGGTAAAGTACCTTATCTTCTGAACAAGTGTAACCTCCTTTAAAAATATTTTTATAATGGTAAATGATTAAAATGGAATTTTTTAGTTTAAATAGAGGTAAACACAGAAACATATTAGGCCATATAAACACATAATCATGTAAATGTAACATTTCACTTTCATATTAAGCCATAAAACATAGAATCATGTTGTAAATTCAAGCATACTAATGATGGGAAGCGACGGGAAGTGAGGCAAGGCACGACAAGTCAAGTTGCGGAAAGGTCCAGTGAGGAATGGAGAGGTGAGGTGTGGTGAGGCAAGGTGCAGCAATGGCCGGAAAGTGGCGGCGATGGGTGGTGATGGGTGGTGATGAGGATAGGGCTTCGAGGAGTCGGTAGGGTGAGGGTTGGCGGTGTGGGGTAGGGGGGTCAGGGGTGTTGGGGGGTCAAGGGTGTTAGGGGATGTGGAAAGTGTCTTGTTTGGAAAATTATTTAAATGTTTAATAGTGGTTTATAAAAGACTTCCTTGATAGTATTTAAAAAAATAGTGGTGGTTTAGTAAACCGTTTCTAAACGCTCAGTTTAGTGTAGTGATCACTATTTCCAAAAGGATTATGCCAAATAAATTTAAATGTTAATTTATCTTAACATACTAAAATAGTTGTAGGGTATGTGAATGTCATTTTATACTAAAGAAGTTTAGGATGTTTTGGTAAGTAATAATATAAATATTTAATTTATTTAAAAAAATATTACAAGTGAAATTTTTGAAGAAAAGGGTTTCAAGGATGATGATGTTATACCTATAAAGAGTTATATATAGAAAAAAAATAACATCAATTATTTGATGTTTTTTATTTAATGAGTTTGAATATATTAAATTAATTGAACATTAAGAATGTGATTTCTTAATCTCACTATTATTCAAACATTTTTTCTTCATATTTGTTACTCATTAAAGAGTTTATTAGTAACTTTTTATCATATGATCACATAGATACATGGTAAAAATTACCTATATATGTAATAAGTTAACACAACCCCCAAAAAAGTGAAGTAAATTAAGGTTAATCTAGAAATCTATCATATATGATATGGTATACATGTTCTTGATTGGGATTTTTTCATGTATTATTAAAAAAATTAGAATATGAAATATATCATATAAAATGAAGTATCCACTTTATCATTACTACATTTTGTTTGTATAAATGTATATATTGATATACATTTATTGAAATATAATGATTATTATCCTCTAAAGGAAATACTTTCAGTTATCTATAATCAATTTATTTCATGAAGTATTATAGGTTATGAAAAATGAAAAGGTTAGCATGAGTAGGATTCTTGTATGAGATATGGAATATGCTCATATAGTATAAAATGTGTTTTTGTACTCTGGATGACACACCAACTATACCACATAGAGTGTAATACACTATGTCTCTGGTATACTAGGGGTGAAGGGATTATATAGGATTTCCCTATTACTTGATGTTATAGATACTCCTATCATGAGAAAATTCATTCTTTGATATCTTTTTCAGGAAATATATGTCATATTTGATAATTAAGAGGTGGTTCAATATTTTTCTAATCATGTCGTTGGTTATAGATCAACCAATATGTGATTGGTCCTATCATATAGAAAGTATGACATATAGAACCTCAATTAATATATACTTGGGAGTGTGAAATAACACATATATAGTAAATATAATGTGATTATCTAAATAAATTAAGGGCATGTGATGTGATCATCCATAAAGATTAACGTAATGTGATGTGTTCATTACTAGTTCAATCTATACTTAAAGAATTTAGATTGAATGAGTTCGTTATATGGTATTGATATACTCCATGACCCATGGTCACTCGATGTCTTAGAAAAATGAAACATATGAGAGTGTATAATTGAGTAAGATGTGACTAGTAGACATAGGTATAAGGATACAAGTGTTTTATGGAAATCATTACAAGTCCCATTATTGCTTAAGTAACATTGATTCTTTTCTAGAGGATACTATTTTTTTATATTTATTTATCTAAAGATTTATATATTTCATCAATTCTATAGAGACTTGTAGGGTAACACTTTTTTTTTGAAAAAATGGGGATTCAGTATGGCCTGAAGAGCTTCTCTAAAATTATTTGAGAGTTAATACACAAGAGTTTTAAATGGAAAGCCACGTGGTCTTTCATATGATGCGATATGTGATGAAATTAATCATAGATTTCTTAAAGTGTTTGGGAATATATTAAAAAGTGTTTTGGATATTTTTTTCACGAGTTATTATATAAGACACAATATAAAATTAAATGGAACAAACTCATTTTTTCTTTAGCGTAAGTGGTATATTCAAGGAGATAATATACAATAAATCCTAGGATTTAAAATACATAGTCAATAACATATACTTAAGAAAACCATTAAAATATATAGTAGCTAATGTATCCTCAAGAAAATTATTAAAATTTTGTTTTCACAAATATATTTTTTTATTCATAAGATGAATATATTGAGAATAGGTTGGATTAACATATGGTGGGCTTACAGTAGGCATGACATATTGCTACTATCTATGATCATTTTTAGATGAGTTATAAAGGTTATAATTCAAGGGATTATTTCAAGATAGTTATAATTTATGATTCATTACAAAAGATGTAAAGTAAGGGGGTGTCATTAATTCATGATTTGGCCAAATCATTTAATCATGTGGTATAACACCAGAGAAAATGAGACTGCATCCAACAAGAATCTTTAAGAGATTTATAATACTCACTTATAATTGATGGAATGTGTGTCATCCTACAAAATTCTTATCCAGAACTCCCTAAAACCCAAATCCCCCTTCATATTCCTCCTTAGCCGAGGGAGGTGTTTTTACATTGTGGGGGGGGGGGGTGGATTCATCTCATAAGATAAAGGATTTTGGAACAACCCATAGATACCTATAAAGATAGGATTCCAATTAGTTTCCATTCATGATCCTCATAAACCAAGATGATGAATATATGAATTTTTATTACTCATTAGTGTAAGGTAAACATGTTATTTATAGATTTCTTCATTTTATTTTTACACAAAGCTTCTATAATCTTGCATAGATATCTTGATTTGGGTCTATAGATTTATTTCAATCCCTATTATAAGTTTTATAAGACCCCCCCCCCCCTGAGATATATCCATGTATACTCACCCTATTATATAAATATATATATTTATAATTACATGATAGAGTCAGTTTATAGGTTGGACATTAGTATCTCATGGATTTCATTTGTTCCTTTTAAACATCATGCTTTAATAAATTCTACAACATGTTTTATATTGATGTAAATTTATTGATTTGGAAGATGAGTAGGTCAATATTGGTAAAATTAAGAGCTTGTTAGGTATTGTAAGAGTATAATTAAAATATTTTACTATAATAATACAATTAAAATATGATAAAAATATACAATTCATATTATTTCAAGACATGGGAGTTTTTATATAAGATTATTTACTAAGATTTGTTATCCAAAATGTTTATTGTGTTTTATATTTATTAATCGTGGTGAAATAATTATTGTATGGAATGTTAAAATAGGAAACATATAAAATTTAATGGGGATATGTTGAAATTATTAATATCCTATTATATATGATATTTAAATTTCTTTATTTAATGAGTAAGTAAATATGTTTAATTGATAATAATTTTTTTTGGAAATCACTTGTTATAGTGAAATTCTTGAGTTGAGGGCGTTGGATGTATAGTTTCAATAATTATTAATAATTAAAGGGTATCTCCCCTTAGTGGTATAGTCCTTATTTGGATTTAGATAGTAGTTTCTTGGATATCAATTGTCTCATTTGAGTGGTATATCTCAAGGATTTTTGGGTTTTTTGTCTTTTAAATTCTTCTTCTTGGGTTTATATTCATTATTTAGGGCAAGAATCATTTGATAGGTATGTAATGTAATGGATTGGGATCCAATAGACTATTACATCGAATCTTATGAGAGTTGGAGGTGTTAATAATGTCTCAAAGGTTTTTATGTGGATGTTATAGAGAAATTTATGCTGAAATTTCAGTTAAAAATGCACTGAGATGTCACCCCATGTGTTGTGTCATAATAAGTTACATACAAGAAGGGTTTTGTTGTCGTTTGGTGTGATTTTATATAATGGATGGGACTACAGCATGATATTCCATGTTTTGTAATAGGGTGTGATCCATGATATTTTAGTGTTAGTATATCAAGTTAGGTTATTTTAGTTGTGACATGGAATGTTGTGTCACAACATTATAAGTATTGGGTGGAATATAGTTAATCTTACATAAGTATTGTAGTTAATCATATGAAAATTCTATTGCACTATGATGATGGAGCTATAGAAAGGATACTTTTAGTTGATGTAATTTGGTATCCTAGATGAATCTCACATAAGGTTTGTTGCACTATGATGGTTTAAGTCACAATATGGTGAGCCTTAAAGTTCTTGGTCTTAATATTACATGATATCTTGGTTAATACAAAATAAAGACTAAAGCACCGTGGTTATAACCATTCTGACATGAATTATTTGGTGGTTTATTTCTTAACTCTATCTATATAATATTTTTTTATCATAATTCCTTTCATTATGTAATTGTTTTGTTTGGGATTCATCTAGTTTGAGGGGGATATGCTAGGGTTTACATAATTTTCCCCATAGGATCAAGTATTATAGAATTCCCACCTAGTTTGAATTTTGTAATTTATTAAATCCATTGAGTTAGGTAGGTTTGACTATGATATTTCGGTTAAGATAAGGGGATATCACAGTGTGATTTATGGATTTTCATTGAAATTGAACCCATTATGGCGTGACTACTACACATCACATCATGATGCTATGTTTTATAGTTTTTAGTATAAATTTGTGGTGTCTATATAATTTATCTTTTTTTACTAGATTATATTGAATCCTTGGAGATCATATGTTAATATTTGGAGATCTTTGGGATCCTTTGGTAACTCCTATACCTCAGCCTTAAGAGATAACCGAATTTGTGTTCTAAAGTGATTTCTCTTCTAATTATTCTTTATCTTTTTACTCCTTCTTGTTAGGTTAGTTTTTAATAATGGTTTAGATTTATTTTTATAAATATTTGGTCATGTTTTAAATGTATATGGATGTGTTATAGGTTTTTATGAAATTCTTGGATATTCTTGAGGTCTTGTTCATCTTCTTATCATTTTATTATAGAAATTGTTGAAGTTGTAGTTGACGTTGGGGATTCAAGACTTCTCATTTGTTACTTATGTATTATTTTAGGAATCAACATTCAATTTTTTCATTTTTTGGATGGTTATAATTAACCTAATAAATATAATTAAATTGATCAAAGAAATTAGAATATGTAAAGGGGAATTTTCATTTTCTTTACTTAATTCCATGTTATTTATTAAGTGTTGATACTTTTCATTTGATGTTATTATTGTGGAAACAATGTTTTTATGACATGTTTTGAATTACCTTTTATAATGGTTTAATCAAGTAAATATGTCAATGAATTAGATATAGTGGAAATTTGGGATTATTTATGTTCTTATTTATATATAAAACATTAAATGGATTTGGGATGATGTCTAAATGAATCTTTTTTACATGATTCACTATTGTGTTTATTATTGTTTTCAATTTAAAATATGGTTTATGGACGTATATTTATATGATAAATTGGTTTGTTATAAATGATATTTTTCTACATTATTAATTTGAAAATTGATATAATTTGTTTAATGAATAGTTTCTGTGGAAATTTAGAGTTATATTTTTAATGTTTGAACCTAAAATTGTTATTTAATATGAAATAATGATTAAAGATTAGTTATTAAATTTGAATTGTTTTTTATTTTTACTCTTACTTTTTTATGTCGCATCTTCCTTATTGTCGTAAAAGGGGTGTTAGTTTGTTAATGTGGTTGATAGAGAGGATGTAGCAATGGGTTTGTTAGTAATAGTGATGGCTTGGTTATTGTGTAGTTATTTTAGTAAGGGAATGTTTCATTGTATGGAAAAGAATTTGTTTTATGGATGTTATGGTGGATTTATTTAATGGTTTGTGTGGTGGTTTATATAGTAATAGGTTCAGTTGTTATTGAGTTGTGTAATAGTTTCTTGGTGGCCTGGAACGTGGTTGTATTAAAATGAATTGGTAATGGTTAAAGAGTTGGTATTGACAAATGATAGGACATTAATGGGATAATGATTATGGTTAAAAGGTTTGTGTATAATAAATGATAAAGGCTAGAATAAATGTGAATAATTTGAATAATGAACTACTTCAAACAAAATATTTTTTAATAAATGGTTTAACATTAAATATGAAAAACTAAATGTAATGTGGATAAAATATAGTAAATCTAAAATAGTAAATTATAGGGAAAATAAAAAATTAATACTGTTGTTATGGTTTTTTTTAGTGGTGGAAGGGTGACTTGTTTTATTATAGTTTTGGTAGTAGATTTTGGTAAAAGATAGTGATGGTGAGGTGGTTCTTGTGGGATGACGTGTTTTTGGTTTTAGATATGAATACTTAGGTTTGGATTAGGTGTGAATACTATATATATTTTATTTTCCATTGTTATTATTTATGTACCACTAACTAAGTCGGATATCCTTATTGATTCTCATATGGTTTTTGGTTATGGGTTTCTTTTTTGATATCTAAGTTTTATCTATGTTGGATAACTAACCACTCCCTCTCCCACACCCTTAAAATATAGTATGAGGTATGATGGATCGTGGTAGGTATATATATAATGGTTGTGATAACTTTAGGTTTTTGTTGTGTATATGTATATATTGGTTGACCTTGTGAGGTTGTGGTGTAGATACATGATGGGGGTCATACATGGTAGGAAGAATGAAAAAGGTTGATTTCCTTATTTTTTATTATACCCTACTATGATTAGGATGTGATGTGTAGTTGTTATTTGGTTTTGACTTGCGGTATGTGGTAATTAAATGTGGATATATGCTTATACATTTATATATAATGGGTTTAATCATGTAAGATACTCCTTTGGGGAAAGTGAGAAACAACATCATTGAGGAAGTGTATGTGGGGTACCTTATTGATATATGATTTGATATTATGTCACTATAACTTGGATGGAATATTGGGTGAGTGGTCCTTGGGTAGTTTGGGCAGCAGTTTACCATATATTGGTGTGATTTGGTAATACTATTTTTTCACCATGGTATTAGTATGATTTTTCCACATTTACACTATAGATTTTGGGAATTATCTTACTCAGTATACATGTATTCTCATCTAATTCTATATATATATATATATATATATATCATATTTATAGGAGAGAGTTGTCATATGAGATGGAAATTTCTAGATCGTGGATTTCATGGTTGTAGTATATGAGTTTCTACTATATAAGTTATTTTTTTAATTTCATTTAGATTTTATTTTATGTATGATGTTACATGAATTTGTGGGGTACCTATTTAAGATATATATTAAATGGAGTTAATTAGGTTTTTATCATATATTTTAAAGGTTATGAGGGCAATTATTCCTATTTATGTGTGATTTTACTCTTGGTTATTGTCACCAACCAATTTTTTACTGAAGGTAGGCTTTAGGGGTAACTGTCATCTTTACTATAGGCCCAAGAGGGGTAACCAATGGGTGTTATTCATATAATTATAATGTTTCTATTTATACAAAGCCTAATTATTCTTAATAGGGTTATTATTTTTTAATGAATGAATCCCACTAACTTTTATCCTTCTCTAACTTATTTAAAAAGTTTACTTGTACTAGTGAATGTATTATTTACTCTCACTAACACTATAACACCAATAATTTCTAGATGATCATTTTTCATTGAATAACTTATTCTATTGGGATTCTATAATTTTCTATTTGGGATCAAAACACATTTCTCATTACACAATAGTTGGGGAAATTAATTTTTTCACGTATTTTCATTCACTTTTTGTAAAAATAATTGTTTGAAAAAAATTCCCTTTTATATTCATATAATTTTTCTTATAACTAAAACCATAAGAATAATCCTTTTTTACACTTTAAAAATTTTCTAGAATTAATTTTACATATTTATTCTTTGAACTTGAATCAATTGGATCTAGAAAATAATATTATATATTATTTTCCCATATATTGAGGTCTCTAGAAGTTATGTGTATGAACATAGGTTGATAAAATAAGTAGAATGTTAAATTGAGTTTTAATTATGTTTGTGTTTATTAAAAATAGGTTTTATTTTCTTAAAATATAGATAAATACTCTATGAATAATTTTAGATAAGTTTTAAGGATTTTTCAAGTTTATTTGGTAGAGAATGTAAAAAATCCATGTTTTCATTATAATGGTTATAAAATAATTTTTTCAATGAATTTTGTTGATTTGGTGGATGATATATTGTTCTACAAAGAATATATTTTTCTCTATAATTTATGGTATATATGGTTAAAGGTTTAATAATCCGTGAAATTCTGCAGATTATGGCTCGAACATCAAAACAAAATATATAGTTATAATTAAAAATGGGTTAGGGATGATATTTGTGATATAGTGATGCAAATTTATCTTAGATCCCATTAAATATTTTTTTAAAATTATATTAATGTGGTTGCAAGGTTGATTTATTTTTAAGGAATCACGAGTCATATAAAAAATATTTAAAATTTTATAGTATTATTTTTATCCCACACTCAAGTGAACAAAGAAAATAATTAATATATACTAAATAGAGCCTCGTATTTAAATTTTAAAATTGTGGTTATGTTCATATAGTGGTGTTATCCTGAGAGAGGTAAAAAAAATTATGCCTAAATTTTAGGCCTTAAATTGATCCATTTTGAGTTTTTAATTGCATTTATTTTTAACTTAATTTAACATTATAAATATATCACTAATCCTAATTTTAGAAAATTATCCATCATTTACACTAGATGAAACCCAGGTTAACTAGGATGAAAATTATCATTCTTCTTTTGACCATTTTTATTAGATCATGCATCATGAATGGATCTTTAAATTCCAATGATCCACCATTGAGGTAGAACTATTTATCAATTATTGAACATTTTCTTGATATAATAATCTTATAATTTTCAATCTTAATTTATTCGGTTCTTTATTAAATTATTTCAATTATTTTCATTGATTATTTTTATTGGGTTTCATTATTAATTTTTGAATTACTGTTATTTTTTTGGGAATGATAACAAGTGTCTAAATACAATTTTTACAAACCATACCCCAACTTTATCCTTTTATAGTGAAACCTTGGTGTTTTTCAAATCCACTTCTTTTAGCTAGTGGTCGCATATGAATAGAGCCTAGATTTCTAGTCACCATCCTCTTTCTCTCTCTTATCATCATATTTTCACTACAAACAATCATCATTAACCTTCTCATGGTTATTGGCTTGATGATAGTAGCCTATAATGACAGTTTATTCAACAATAGGTGAAGGTATCATCTATTCCATGTGGTAGTGGAAAATGGGGTGTGGTCAGTGGAGAGTGTTGGCAGATATAGCATGATAGAGTACCCTTGTGTGATGGATTTTCTAATGATTCAGTGAAGAAAAATGATGGAATCTTGAGCAAGAAATAGAGGTAGTTAAGCCAATGTATATGAGATTGGATGATAGTATATTTTATAATGATGGCATCAATGAATGATCTAAGAATATAGATTTTATGGAATTTAAGTTAGTGATAAAACATTGTGTGATTTTCTATGTACACATCATGTTTAGAATTCATCAAGGACTAGGGTTTCTAATTCCATGTTACATATCAAAAGGTGTGTTTTTAAACTATTTGTTTGAATTTGAAGCATAATATTGGATATATTAAATTACATACCCAACATACATCAAGAACACATAAGTTTTGTGGACTTGGCAACACACTGCATCTATTAGTGACATGACTCTACATCTACATGATATAAACATGGTTAATTTGTGAGTCTTGTGCATCATGTCACATAAGGGGAACACCATGTACGTTTACCCCACACATCCAATACAATGGTGGTACATAGTCGACTAGAACCTAAGGCTTTCTCATTGTGTCTAGAAGGGGGTTGTATCATCTATTTTCCTTTTCTATGTGTTTATTTTCTTCTCACTAGAGTGTCATAATGTAAAAAATAAATAGTCCATTCTGAGATTATTTTGATGTATATCCTGATTGTGTGATCCTCTTTATCATCAAGAAATTTTATGAGGAATTTGTGGAAATTTTATGATCTTGGCTTCATTGATCTGATGATAGGGTTTGGATGTTGTGTTTAAAGAAAATATAGAGTTGGTAATCTGTTGTGATTGAGGATGTGGTCCAATATTGGTGTTCTAGTACTCCTCCTGCAACATACACACTATAAGGTGTGGTCCCCTATACTAAAAATGGGGTTCAGGCAATCCCCAATGTGTCAGGGTGAATTCCTCTATAGGGGTTAGGTACTCTCTTGATCATTATGCATATCTCTCTGTGAGGTGATTTAACAGTTATAGAATCTGATTAGGTCAGGTATTATATATCTTATAACAAATCATACATTCATAGTTACCATCATTATATTCCATATAGTTGAGTTGTCAACTTGGGTTTTTTATATAATTCGTCGTCTAAATCCTTAAATCAAATATGGGATTCTGTTTATGTTTTCTCTAACTATGGTTTTACACTAACTTCTATTCATATCCCCCATTGTATTTTTTGGGTGTACTACTATTTATTTTTATACTCTACATAGAATGGGACTTTGTTCCCACACATGTTAAGTCTATACAGCCAATGAAAATTTTAATGGGGACTTTGGTGGATGTGGATCTAGTTGATCAAATTATTTTGGGTTCTTAATAGTAACGACTGCTAGTAGAGATCATAAGAGGAACCAAAACCGTGAGGATGTGGTTTACCCAATTTTCATTGGACTATCATACTCTGATATATAATTCCAATGTATTGGGTTTTCATTTGTTTTATTTATGTCATTATCATGGTCATTCTGTATCTCATGCATTCACATTTTACTATAGTTTGGATTTTTATTTATGTTATCATGGGATAATTGCTTTTATTGCATTACGTTGAATTTATAAATTTTATTTTAGGTTTTCATTAATCTAAGGTTACCCATATGTGTTATGTGCCTTCTTGGTGGTAGTCACCAGCCCCTGTATTATTAGCAGAGAGCTTGGGGTGGCATACTCAACCTAATTGCAAGCTCATGTGGGATCCCAATGGATCAAGTCATGTCTTGTGACATGTGATTTATACCATAAATTAGGAACATGAGTGGGATACTTAAAAATAATTACACAATTCAAGATCATTATGTGTTGAGCAAAATTTTTTCTAGAATAAATTTTCATGGGTTTTTTCTATCGTATAGTTATAACATTATAATCTAAAGCTATAAATTAGTGAAGAATAGTGATTATATTGTAATGATATGAATTATATTTTAGTGCATATATCTATAAATTTTCTTAAATTTTAAGCCTTTCCATTTCAATTATTTGATATAAATATCAGGCTAGAAATTTTAGTGAGATATTGAATACCTTGAATGTCTGTATATTTTTTATATGGAGTGATGTTTTCTTGATTTACAGGATATTTAACTACGCCATTATAGATGTTTTCAAATTCCAATCAGGTGATGAAATATGGCCAAAAATTTTATAGATATTTAGTGAAGATATTAAAAGTGGGGTTTTTTTGGAAGATTTAGATAAGAATAGGAGAAGATAATTGAGAGAACGAAATAGTGGTAAAATCCTTTTTCAATTTATAATCTTATGGATTTTGTTGTGATAAGGTTAAAGAACTTGAAAATAAATGAAGATATGAATTTACCCTTAGATATAGAGATAAATATAAATTATATAGATAGAATTGAATATATTTTTCGTTGATAATTAAGTGGAATTAATCCCTATATTTTTTTATAATAAGCATTTTTTTCATATTTTAGATATCTTGAATAATTTAGAATTAATTATTAATTTGACTAATAAATGAAATTTTATTATTTTAAATGATTTCTTTTTAAAAAAATATAATTATTCAAATTAATTCTTATATATTGGATGAATTGTAGGTTTGGAGAAGTTATGGAAGTCTAATAAATAATGAATTTTTATTCACAATCAGTTGAACAAACCATGAGTATATGAAGAACTTATCATTCATTACATTTCATGGTCAATTGAACTAAACCAAATTAATGTGTAAAATAACCATAAGCTGCTGTGAACATAAAATTAGGGGGATCAACCTTCCATGACTATGAATGTAACTCTCCATGAACCCAATTTTATAGTCATTTAAACGATTCATACCTTTAAATCTAACCTTCCTTGAGATGATAGAGGATGAGTAACGGCACCATGTAAGTGTGAATTTGGAAACACACTTTCTGAATAATTGTTAATTTGGATTTCTATAATTTTAAATAGAATATATGAATCTCTTATTTGATTGAATGATTATATCCACTTATTATGTCATATTTACCTAAAAGAGTGTGTAGTTCTGAATGTGAGGAATGAAAAGTCAAGGTTGTGTTTATGAGAATAGAGGATGTTTAATCTTGAAAATGATTAATTTTAATGCTCGAATAAGATTTATGTTTAAATTCAAAAGGAAATCTATAAAAGATTTATTAGTTGTATAAGTGAAACTAAGTGTATTAACTTGTTATGTATCTCACACTGAAGAAAACAATTGTTCATATAACATTGATTTTGAAGCATTGTATGAAATCCTATTAATAAGTTATAATTCATTACATATATAATTCTATACAAAAAGAAAATAAAACTGTAGAAGGATTTTAGTATAGAAGTTTTAATTAAGGATAGAATTATTTATCCGTGTGACTTACATTAGACCATTCATGTGGTCTTAATTAACATAATTTTTATCCCAAAGGGCATAGCCTAGTGGCCGACCTCGAGTTATATCCTAAGGAATCACACTTGAATATTTGTGTATTTTTACATATTATTATTACTATCTTTATTTTTTTCAATATTTTAAAAAAATAGAATATAATAATGAGGTTTAAAAATAAATCAAAAAAACAAGAAAAAGAATTCAAAAATTAATATGAAATGTAATAACCACTAGACTTCTACTATGTACTACATGATTGCAAATTTTAATTATTTAAATTGTATTTGATAATTTAATTAGTTTAATTCATGAATTTACTTCCCCTGTATAAAGTGTGTGATAAACATGCCTTGGATACCACCTCATAGTAACAATCACACCTCATGTATACTGAAAAAAATGGTAAACATACCTTCAACAAGGCATGATACCATTCTCCACCTAATCTCATCATTCATTATTAATTATTTACCTAACCTAATTCCATAATAAATGGGATGATATAACATAAGGTAGGGAATTTTTATTTCATAGGTAATGAAATAATGCTAATGGAGTACAATTAGAAGGTGGAAAACCACCACACCAACCCACAATACACCTACTTTCCTTTTATAAATAAAATATATAAATTGAGAAAATGAGAAAATGGATTCATGAGCACCATAAAACCACCCCCAAGGATCATACCTTCGGTTATCTACATATAAACATATTAATTTACATTCAATGTTAAGGGAGAATAAGAAAACAAGGATAATAATTTATTGTATTAAAAATGTGAATAAAACTATAAAATTACTTTAAAAAATAAAATCCTACATTACTTTAAGGTAATGGTTAAAAGTCCACGTCCAAAACTCCTTAAATCAGGTGTGAAGTGTATTTTAGACATAAAAA
Source organism: Viscum album (assembly GCA_963277665.1). NCBI lineage: Eukaryota > Viridiplantae > Streptophyta > Magnoliopsida > Santalales > Viscaceae > Viscum > Viscum album. The sequence goes on along the minus strand of OY728128.1, from coordinate 1,575,172,483 downwards.
AAGGTGTATCTTCAAGATTCATCCTCTTATATGGGATTTTTCCACATCTAAAGTTATAATTTTTTAGATTATCACATGTGGGAACCTTTAAGAGTCTTTTTATTATTATTTTTCTTCTTCAAAACCACCCCATAATCCTTTTACATGCTTTCTTAAATATGAAATAAATATGGTAGCTCTAAGGAGTAATTTCATGATTTAGAAATAAAATAAAGAATTATTTGTTTTATTTTTGGTTAAGAATCATAAATGGTTGAAACATTGAATAAGAGATAATATCTTGGCTTGAAATGTCCTTCTAGGGTATTCTTAATCCTTCTCCATTGATCTAAAGATAATTCATGTGGGATAAGGATCACATTGAATTGTATTGTATCATGAAGGTGTTTCTTGTTCAAGCTACATATGAGTTACAATCCATGTCACAGGGAATACGGTAATGCCCTGTATTTTTTTATTACTATCACTGGTGCTATAGTATTTTTCACCTTCCAACATCAAAATCAAGTCCAATAGTGGTTGTGGTTTATAAAACATGAAATTTACTTTATTGTCTTAAACAGTGTACCTTGTAGTTCCTAGTAGCTTCCTCTAGGTGGATCCTTCATATATGTTCCCTTTATCATGCATCCATGAGCCCTTCTATTTCTTGTAGAGATTAGATAATTCACCCTCAACATCTCTAATAACTTATAGACTTTCCCTTCCCATTGTGTTCATCAATCATGGATTGATTATTGATGGTTGAAACATATTCCAAAGAGAAAATATATTTGATTCCTTTTACATAGACTCATTATTCCTTTAATCTGTAAGAAAATAACAGATCCAAATTAAATTAGGTTTATTTCAAAATATTTTTATAATGAAAAAAAACTATTTAAATAATAACATTAATACATTTAAAATTTTATTTCAAATTATTTCCTCAAACTAAAAAAGGGGATTAATTCCCATTAAATGTCAAAATTATGTAGTTTTTTCAATGAAATTCAATAAAAATTATATGAAAATATGACTCTCGTCAGTAGATTTCATGAATGTGTGTGCATTAAATCATGCCAACCAAAAGATTAGAAGGAGTATAGAGGAAGAAATATTTCAAGAAAACCAAGTCATAAAAATATAGAAATAATTAAGAATTTATTAGTAGATTATTTTATCTTGTCCATATGGATTCATATAAGGAGAGTCTTCCAAATGTTTTCTTTTTATTTATAAAAATAAGTGTAGTCCAAGGAGAGTGAAACATTAATTCATAATTCCTATTCTAGATCCTAGAGTTTTGTTCACGGAGAGAGGAGAGGAAGAATAAGATTAATATATCCATGTTAATGGATGGATAAGTACTTAGTAATTTATTCTATGGGAATATATAGTGATTCCAACATAATTTATTGTGTATAAAATATTTTTCTTGTAAGTGTTGATGTTATGAGTATTATATCCTATATGAATGACTTTAGTAACTATTTATTGTTATCAATGAATGAATAATTTTTTATTTTATTGATAATTCATTTTCTATAGATTTAACAAATGATAGAATGAATTAGTTATATGAGTGAGGTGATTTGAAATCACTCTCATGTGAGTATTATTTGGATTTAAAATTATAAATTATATCTAGATTTAGAGATGAATATAAGTAGTGACTGTTTATGTGGAATTGATAAATATGATGATTATAAGTGGTCCAATCAACTCATTTTAGAAATATTGGATGCGTTGAGATATTATTGTACGTTTCATAAACATTCATTTAAGTAGGGTGATAAAATTTTAAAATTTTTGATTTCTCTAATTGAACAAAAGAATATTAAGAACAAAATTTATAATGGATAATGAAAGTTGAGAAAAATTGGATGAAATACCTATAATTAACTAACTTAATCTCATTTTTATTTCTTACTTTTATAGTAATTGAAGTTTGATAAGTTTTTTTGTTCATTTAATTTGTGAATCCTCAATAAAATCCCTATTGATTTTTTAGTAAAATGTTTAAATAAATAAAAAAATTAATAAAGTGACAACTTAAAACATATAAATACAACCTTCTTGAGAGACAACATTGGGTTTCCACAATTCCATATCCTATATTAAATATTAATTCTATAGATACATTATGATAAGGATCCATAAATTTTGGTGTTGTTACTTGGGTGGTTGTCTTAAAGTTCACCTTCATTCATCATTCATTCCAACATTATTTGTAAACTTTAGTGGGGTTTTGGTACAATATTCAAAGAAATTAACCTATATGATTTTTTTATATTAGATCTTGAGATAGATAGGACTTTTCATCAAAAATTTATGAGTTTCCTGAGAGATATAAATGGGTTTTTGATATTTTTGAATTGAAAATATTGAGAATTATTTTGGAGTTTAAATTAAAAACTAAATGAATTAAAAAAAATAGAAATTTAGGAACATTTAAGAGTTATAATTGGTTAAATAATATTGAAATAATTAGTTTCACCTAGCATGCAAATTCAAAAATATTTTTTTGAATACATTTTAAAAGTTACTGTATGGGAATTTAGTTCTAGAATTATATAACTTTTACCTAATATTCATGAAAAATATGATATGGTCTCTATAATCACTTGAAAAAAATCCAAATATTGTGTATCATAATGAATCAATAGGGAGTGTGGAACCAAAATCATTTTTTTATACTTATTTTATTTATTTATTTATTTTTATAATTTTCCATGATTTTTTTCTTGAATTTATTTAAAATTTTAATAATTTTTTTTTCTAGTTCTAATCAAAAAATTTTCAAATAATTATTTAGAAACATGTGGTCTATTTGTGAAATGCATGTAACACTTATCAGGGGTTATCACACTATTGGAACATAGTTTTTCAAATTCTGTTTCCAAACTATGTATCCACCCATGTGAATCTAGTTCCAACCATATAGTTGGTGCACATTTTGATAAATCATGTGACCAAACTATGTGTATTATCCTTATCTTTAAAAATTTTAATTTATAATATTTTATATCTTTGAAATAACACACATATTAGGTCCTATCATTCCCCCATTCATGTGATGCACCTCCAGGTGGATACCTAAGTGTGTTCTTCTCCCTACCCTTTGATTTTAATCTTCCCCAATTGATTTTAAGTGATTTATTCAATATTAGAAATTTTTCCCTTTCCTTTATCATTTGTATATTGTTTCCCCTTATTTTTATATCCATATATCATGTTTGTAGAAAACTACAGAAATGGTTTGTCTTAATTCATAGTTTTTATTTGTGTATAGGTTTTGTATAGTTCTTCTAGTGTTTTCCCCTTTTAGTGTTTGAAGTTTAATTTTATCCACGAACATTAAAGGTAGTTCTTTCTGTGAATTTTTCCTTAAATGGGAATACTATATATGCTTGAGTATTCTAAAATTTATTTACAACCATTTCTATTGATTAATTTATCTTATAAATCCTTTATGTAAATATTATGAATTCAAAGATTGTTTTAAAAATGGGTTTTATATGGGTTTCTATTATAATGAGTTTGAAATAAAGAATTATATATATATATATATAATTGTTTGTTAAAAACTTAAATGGAGTATTTTTATAAATAAATTATATTCCTAAATTATTTTTTATATTGTTAAATGATTTCATATGATTTTTTGGTATTTGGTAAGTTGTTTCATTAGGTCCTTGATACTCATGTGTTTTGATAAATTTAATGGATATATTATTATTGGTTATTCACATTTTTTTTATTTTTATGATTTCTCATAAGTTGTTTCGTGATATTTGTTATTCTTATATCATGTGATAGATGTTTTAAAATTGTATTTTTATTTCTCAAGATTCAAGAAAAGCATTTGATCTCTAAAAATGGTCTCAAAGGTTATTTTATTGTGAATTCTAAATTACATTTCCAAGGCCCATTTGAAACCTTTAAAAATTGATTTTTAAGTAAAATTTTTCTTGATTTTTAAAAAATAAATATTGAGAATGGATATTACTAGTTTTAAAAAACATGGCAATGTTGGAACCTTCCAAAATGTGTTTTCATAAAAGGAGATACACCCACAATGTAAGACTCATATTACCATGTTTTATTTAAATATAGAGACTTCTGTATTTTATGATGTTATTATGACTAGTAATAAGGGTATTTTTACTAGGGAATATGTGGTAGTGGGATACAGAAATTTTATTAAGATTTTTTTATTTGTGATGTATATATGATAAATATTACCCCACCTCATGTCCAAATATTCATGTGGATATAAGTTATCTTCGTGAGATATTAATGAATTTTTATTATGTTATTCATGATAATATTGACTAGAATCCTCTAACATCAAACCTATATCCGTCGAGGGAGTACCACCAGTGAGGCTGCGTATAACAAGTCAAGTGGTAATTTTCTAGGAACTTCATATGTTTTTTTCTAGAATATGGTTCCACCTGAGTACACCTAAGATTGCATCACATAGTTTTTAGGATTTTCCCATGACTACTTATACGTTGTTGGGATTATTTTATTTTAATTTAAATCCAAATACTAATTTAGTTTAGTTCTTATTGATCTTTTATTTTATTTTTTTTCCTTTGTTACTTTTACATCATTATAGCAATGTACTTTTATTCTGGTTATTTCTCATATTTTCCCTTACTTTATTATATTTTGGTACTTTAATTGCTCTGTAATTTATATTTTTTAACTCATGGTGTTTGTATAAATATTTATTTGATAATTATTCTAGTTATTTATGGGGTTTCCTCTCTATATTTTCAAATATGGATTTTAAAAAGGTAATTTAAAATTTTATATTAAAGAGAAATGATATTGTTTAATGAAAGTTATAATGTTTCTAAAGGTATGCTTGGGATTTTGGGAAGTGGTGTTTAATAAATATTATGTGTTTATTTTTTATGAATTAATAAAAAACATATTTAAAAATAGTGTTTCTCAAAATAGTGTTTATGGACAGTTTAGTAAAAGGACATGCATGAAGTCTTTGGTGAACTTTTACTAGGATATTTATGCTCATTACCTACTTACACCACTCAATATCCCTATATCGAGAAGCTTTTGTAGGTTAATGTTCAGGTATCGAGTATCTCATTCTTGTAGAGCTATCTTAATTGCAAGATCATTGAGTGGTTTTGATGGGATGGTTGGAGGATACACATAAAGATTGTGCTTGGTATTTTGTAATTTCATTTGGTATCATAGAATTATTATCCCATTCACCCATTTAAGTATCCCATTTCTATATACCTCATCATATTTTTAATGTATTGGATATTTATTATGGTTTTTCCATGTTTGATTTTCTTCTTATTTGAATATATTTATTTTTTTATGCATAGAAGTCCAATGTAGGGGCACACTATTCTGTAATTCTAGTATAATTATATTATATTATAATTTAATTTATATGAGAGAAATCATTCCCATAATGTAGTTTTAATTCCCCAGAACTAGTTTCCAAATCATGTTAATTTAGAATTCCCTTTGGGACTATCAATGGTCTATATCGGGTACCTAGTTTAAGGTAAACCTAGGTTAGTTCATGAAAATAGGGTATCAAATAACACTCTTTATAATTTGGGGTGTAATGGTTGATTACATATAGGACTATCATAACTAAGGGAAACAGATAGGAAGAGTATAAATACCTCTTTCCCATTCATATCCTCGACTTCCCATGTAGTAATAGGTTTTGAGTCTTTAATTTGGAGATTTCTTTTTAATGTATGGTATATTTTGGTCTATAATTTTGGTATTTGGAATAATAGTGATGTTTTATATAATTATTAGAATATTTAATGTTTTGGGGTGAAAATAGAGGAATAACTAGAGGTACATTATTATCCCAAATGGTCTAGAAAACCATATGGATCCTAGGCACATGATTCTATTTGGATTCAAGTGAAAACCTTGTATTTGGTGATTGGTCTTCTAAAACTTATATCCAAACTATGAAAAACCAATAAACCCCTATATTTTTTTAGACTCCATTTGAATTTGAATTGGTTTGGGTTTTTTATAATTGTTATTTGGGATGAAATATAGGGTATTCTCATGATTTTTTGGGGTAATTTGGTTTAATTTCAATGGGGATTTTGAAATCAATACACAATTTTAAAAGGAAAAATTCATATTTGAAAATAGAAAAGTGTGATTTCTAAAATGAAATGGTAAATGGGTTTTAATATAGTGATAATTAATTTTAAAATTTGTAAAGGAGATTTCCAAAATGGATTATAAGTAATTCAATGCTCATGGAGTTTTAAATTTTTTAATGATGCGCTTATTGGGTTTCAAAATGATTTCTAAGTGAAATCCTAACATTTCAAACCTAAAGAGTGTGATTTTGAAAATTCTTTAGAAAAAACATAGATATTTTATTGATTTTTTATGTGATACGATTTACTACTAAGTAATAGTTGTATTGTGTTCTTGTGGACTATTGTATTATTTTAATTTTAAGTTATTTGAGTTTTGGATATTATTGATGGAGTCTTTTTTTTATATCTAGGGTTCTCCTTAGAGGAAATTATTGAGTGATCATAAGGACCATGTATCTTTGAGTACACCTCATATTGGTATGATTTTTTATTCTAATTTCATTATTCTAATAATTTATTCTACTTGGACACCCTATAGAGTAATAGAGCATAACACTTCACTGGGCTTTCCTATACTCCAAGTTAATCAAGGTTTCATAGATTTTTTGGAATGGACTTAGAATATTGAATATATTTTAAAAACTCTATGAAATCATGAAACCTTGAGAGTGAAAATCTTCATGAATTTGTTTGAGGGAATAAGTCAGGAATGGTTGAAAATTATCATTCCTTCTTAGTTTTAAGATGATATAACGTTAGAATTTTTCAAGACCATGTTTATTCAATCAAATTTACTTGAGGAAGTGAATATGGGTAAAGTGATGTAAATTATGAGTCATCAATAAGATCAATAATCAGTAATGGATTATGTTTCCCATTATAGGTACACGGTTCCCTTTTCTCTTAATATAGTATCTAGTAATTCATTGGAAAATCATGTTTCTCTAAAAGGTATTTTTTTAAACCTTATTTATAGAGTTTTTTCTTCTAATTTGACCTTGTTAGAGGATTTGGTTAAAATATACCTTATAGATGAACTAGTTTCTAAATGGTGACCCATGATGTGTGGCATCCCTGTCTCATTTAGTGCCAATGAATTTTCCCAATCTGGTAATAAAAAGAAGCTGGAGGAACTTGGGCTTGGGAATCCAAATTATTTTGTAAAGTCTTGTCAATATGCTACCACTTATATGGGAGATAAGAAATGCTTGTATGTTTCTAATGTTTCTAGTTTAGGAATTCTAATCCTTTGTATTTAAAATTCATAACTACCTATAAACATTGTGGTTGGTTGAGATATTTTAATAGATTCTACAAGTTGAAGCATTAGTAGAGGAAGATTCCCCTTCCTTATCATGGATATTTTGAATCCATATTATGATCTGGTGGTATTTTTTTAGGAATATTCTCTTCAAATTATTTTGTGTTCCTCTATTATTTTCATTCATTGATATATGGCCCTATATTTTGAGATTTTGGATATCATGTGATCGTTTGGATATGTAAATGATTACTCCATGAGATTAGGTATATTCCATCAATTAGATATTTTTTGGTCTTTTTCAATTAAATTTTTAGTTGTGTTTGTAACAAACCGACCTAGTCTGACCCAACACATCACCAAACCAAGCTATCCTCTAGGCCTAAAGTGTGTTCCCAATCTTCAAAATCTTGAAACTAGTGAATGGGTCTCAAGATTGATCTTTTGGGAATGGGTTCATTATCATATAATCAAATAAAAAAGTAGACCAAACTATATTTAATCTTGAATTACCAATTTGAGTATCGAATATCCATGTATATCAAATAAGAATAAGAAAAATAAATAAGACATTTAAACAAGTAATAATTTACATATATCCATCTAAAATATACAACATAAATAAATAAAAACCAAAATAAATAAAAAAAACATGGAGCCAAAATAGATGATACAAAAACTAAAAATAAAGAAATTAGAGCCTGAATGGTTCCAACATCAATACTAGTGACCCATAGTCACTCACCATAACTACTAACCCATCCATGTACCAAAGAACAACTCAAAAACTAAAACCGATTGGGCACCTTAAAAGAGAAACAAGGAAACTACATACACACCTAGATGTTGGTTAATATACAAGGTGTGAGCCAAAAATTCTTAATAGGATCTCACTAAGGAGTCTAAGAAATTACCTCTATAAAATAGTCCATAAAAATAAAGTTTTAACATAAGATATAAAATAGGATTTCACATGCAAGTATAAAGAATCAAATAAGCAAGATATAATCACACTTTTAAAATATTTACTCCATACACATCAAATAAGGGCACCCAAACACTTTAATTAAAACTTTTCAAAACTATATTAATAGAACCTTTAAAACTATTAAAAACAAATCGTGTTCACTATTTATCCCCCTTTGTAAAATATTTTATGAATATCTAATTTTTATAAAAAATATCATAATTTAAAACATCTTTCTTAAACCCCATTTATAATTTAACCAAAACATTATTATTTAATATAAAATTTATTAATACTTTAAAAATATATTTAAATTCAAGAAAAAAATAAAAACTGACATAAAAAACTCTAAAAATCAAGAAACAAGAAATCAGTTGATCAATATAATAGTATCACAACCAAAATATGGTGGCATGTGATTAGATAAATCTAGAGTAATACAATACTCCATGGAATGAAAACCCCTAAAAACATCCTATTAAAGACTTAAAAGACATGGGAAACATCATAAGACTCAATAAACAAGGTCTAAACTAGTGACATGGTCCACAGTCCATCACTAAAGAACATATATATCTTGGTAGTCTCATCAAAATAGTTGGGACATATAACCTTACAAAGATAACTCAAGCTACCATGGTCACATATACATCCTGTTATAACTCATCCTTCTTATCCAAGAAACATTCTTTATCCATAAAACACACACACTTGAATAATCTACACTATATCTTTCACTTTTACATAAACAGAATTAAATTACTAAGACTCCCATGACATGTCAAGTGGAGATCATAAAATAATAAGAAATCAAATTAATCAATTATAACGAAATTAAAATAAAACTTATGTCACCTCTTACACCCTCAAATGAAACACCCCTTTCAACTAAAGAAATAAAAAAATTTAACATTCATTTCGGGGTCACAAGCTAAAATAGGTATAAAAACTATAATGGGATCAAATGAGGGTCTTATATGTTTTTTTAAATTTTTTGATTCTTAAGAGGTGACTTGGGTATTGTTCAAGTAATAATATCTTATGTAACTCCCTGAGAATTTAAAATAACACTATATTTGACAGCTTCCATTTCACATAACACATAGCTTAAATGAACTCCAAAGTATCATTATTTTAAAATGACTGTTATAAACTAAACATTAAATTGGTGGGTGTATATAATATTAACTATATTATAAAATAAATATTAATTTCATATTCAATAAAAATTTAATTATGTTTGGAAATGAAGACCAAATTTTTCGTAAAATCATTTAATTTTTCAAATATATATTTTCTTAAAAAAATTATTTTTATTTAATTATATGAGGAAATAAATATAATTAATTTTCGAAAATTTTATAAAATTTATTTAGAAAAATAAACTACATTTTTTGAATCATAATGCAAAAATTATCTTAGGTTAATTTTTTGGGAATTTTCTAAAAAACTTTCTTTTAGGGTTAAAAAGTGAAAATATTGTTTTTACAAAATACCACAACTCTTGTGAAATTATTATTATATGATAATGGTTTAAAATTTATTAAGAATTATTTTTTATCAAATTTTATTTTTCTAATTAAATAATACATAGGGTGTTATATTTAGAAATATGTTCTTATCAATTTCAGAAATCATGATTTTAACATTAAAAAACTATTTCTTATGAGTTATACACATAACAAATATTGAATTGATTTTTATCACTTTTATATATTCAATAAATTAAAATATATAACATATTTTTAATCAATAGGTCAAAATTATGTTAAAATGTTATTTTTATTTTTTTCTATAAAAAATTTACCATGGTAACAAAAGATGTACCACAATATAGGAAAAATAATGTAACATGTTAAAGTTAAATAGTTAAATCTTAAAATACCTAATAACTACAAAATTAAATGATGGGTTTATGTGTTTATAAACCTTAAATATCCTTTAAAACATTAATTATCAACCAAATTCATAGTAATTAATTCCACCAAATTGTGGTTGGCTTTAAATATAAAATAATCATTATTTAATCAGTTAAAACCACACATCCTCAAGTATAAATACCACCCCTCACCATCGCCATTTCTCCAAAAAATCCTTGAAGAACTTAAGATGTCAAAAAAAACTATCTTTTATAGTATCGTCACATACAAGTTCTTCTGGTTTCACAAAAATACCAATTTCATGTTCCTCAAGGGGTCCTTCAAGGAGGTGATATTCAATAGGTAACTTTCTTAAACCACCTCTCTTAATTTATTTTCTTCTTCTATGTTCTTCACACATCCTTTATCCATATAATAAAAATAACTAAAATATAATTTATATACTGTAATTTTATATTTCTAATGGAATATATTATATACACCCCTTTTATCATCTCCTCTTATTCAAAGAAACCAAAACTATTTTCCAAATTATGGTAGTTAACCATCTCTATAGATAATGACTTTGTTCATTTTCCATTACGACCATCAAGGAGGGTCATAAAAGTATTACTATAGTTAAATAATATTTTGATATTTCTATTGTATCCTATTTCATGTTTTGAAACAAATATGTATACATAATATTATATAAAACAAAACTAGTTAATGATGGTTGGAAACCCCGCCAAAATAAATTAAACATTTGTCATTAACTTTTTAACAAATGAATCACCCTCATGCCAGAAAGAAAAAATATATATAGGACCATTAAAAATTATAAGTGTTAATTAATACCATTTCATTTCACTTTTATAGTTTTACTTCCATTTGAAATTAACATCCATAATTATTCATAAGTGAACCGACCCAAAAACTATGAAACAAACGCACCTGAAATAATGAAAATAATGAAATATTATTATTGAACGGGATATGAGATTTTATAAAAGTGTCATATAAGGTATCATAAATATAAATATAGTTATATAATGAATTAATAACATTATGTAAACCATTATAAATTTGGTTAAAGTACAAAGAACTATAATGAATCTTGCGGTAAGGGTTTCTCATCTCTCTTTTACTTCTATGAGATATAAGATTTTTTCACTACTTATTTCTTTAATGTAGTGTATATACTACCCTTTGGTATATATTATCTTGAATATAATTCTATTAATATTATTAAATTTTTAATTTTATAATTATAACTACTATATGAAATATGATTCGACTTATTATAAGAGGTAAAGGATTTCTTAAATCAATTTCCATTCATTGCGTTAAACTTTTACTTCATTGATTTTTTCATGATAATATTATGTTTGAAGTGAATTTTTATTAAATAATGTTGTATTTAGACTTATGTTATGTGTATTTATATCTGATACACATAATAAAATCATTTTCATAATGCTAACTTCAATCATATGATATTTTTAAGAGACTTTCTTTTAAAATGATATATTTTTTAATGTTTCCCTTAAAACTCTCATTTTATTCCATATCCATATTTCTTATAATTTTTTCCAAATTTTTTTTACTATTATAATATGAATATTTAAATCCATTTTACTTATGTTTTAATTTTTACAAATTTTTTTGAAAATTATATTTTGTTTCTTTTAAACATGGTTCTTTGAGACTTTATGAATAAATGGTTTTCAGCTTATACTACATGAGTGGCCTTTCCCACCATAATTATGCCTTACTGTTTTAAATATTACTTTCAAAAATTTCAATTTTATATTCAAATAAAATGTTTTATTTTATAAATGTGATTATTTTTAAGCATAATTGATTTTCAAAGTAAAATAGTGTATTTTCCTAAGGAATTTTTCAATGATCTCATTTGAAGTATTTTCAACAATGTCAACATACTTTGTTGAATCTTATGATTCATTGAGGTTGATATATAATGATACCATATTCCATAATTTATTAATTGTTTTATGATCTATTTGATTGGGGATGTACCATTTTGATACCATTCACCATATTATTATGGATGGTTTGTGATTATGTATACTGATTGAAAAAAGTTTTTTACATTTTGTATAATATTTTAAATAAAACTTTATTTATAGATTATGTTTCACCCATTTCATATTTGGAATAAATTGGAATTAGTAAGTGATGGGTGAGTCCTTATATAACCCCTCGATGTATCGGTAGGTATCATGAGGAAAACTGGTTTGGGTATTGGCTTATGTCTTATCTGTTTAGGTATGATATCCTTGTCGAAGCCTAAAAGATATGTTTATGATGTTGGAAATTATTCATTCCCTAAATATGATATTTTTTATTTATTTTCATGTGATTATTCAATTAGTATAAAATTTATGTTTAGGTTTTCTTTCTCATGTTATTATTTATATTTTATTATTTTTATCATATTTTATTTCATCAATATTATGCTTAAGTTATTGATTAAATGAATTTTATTTTATTTATTTATCTTTCCAAAATCAATTATGCTTATTTATGATAGATTCTATATTACTTAACCCTTATTGAACATATAATATCACCCATTTATTATATTTTATTTTTCCTTAGGATGCCAACAAATTTATTTTGATTGATATGCAAGGTTAATATACGAGAATAATGTTGTTCTCAAAGGATACTCTATGATGTATTTTCTATTTTAAATTGTATTATAAGGTTTAATTGTGTCTCTTGTTTTCCAGAACTACCAAACCATTTGGTCCTTTGAGATGTTCTTCCTTATATATAGTGTTAGTGTAATAAAGTAACAACCGACTCTAGGCTACTAGGGTTGGGGTATTTATAGATGGTATTAGATAAAGTTTAGTATAATCATTGGGAATTAGATTTAGTAAAACATATATTATAGAATGAAACCCTGTGAAATAATTTGTAAATACTCCTAATAAAACCAAACATATGATTTAGAGATTATCTATACCTAAATTTTCAATTTATGTTAAGTTTTTCTTTGAGATTTTATATTATATTTCATAATTTTATGATCTAATCTAGTGTATGAAATTATTTAGAAATTAATCCTATTAGATTTAATGGAAACCACATAAATGCATATAATCCAGGTAGGTATTTCCCTCCTCGGTAAGATAATAAAGCTAAAGATGGAGCAGAACAAATTATAACTATATTAGGATATCTAACTTGGGTTATGAGCAATAAAATTTCCCATATAGAGAGTAATTATGATCCCAAATGTGATGTAACAATTTTATACCACTTTATATGACAACAAACTCCACCATTTCCTAGAACTACGAATCCATTTGTAGCTGAGCAATAGATATGTTCCTTATAAATGACATTTCTCTCATTGGGAAGTGAGGAAAGTGAGAAATATTTCATGTACTTTTATCATCAATTAGGGAATTAATATCAATGGTTTTATTTAATTCAAAACACTAAGAATGATTCAGAAATAGAAAACTTGGAATGGAAGGATTTTAAGAAACTTTTCATGGAAGAATATTTTCCTCGCAAACAACAAGAAGATATGAAGAGACAATTCTTGAGTTTGAGATATAAAGATGATAGAAATATTTTTAAGTATAAATATAACTTTACAATGTTATAAAGGAATTCCATGGACTAATTACATAATCTAAAGATAAATATTAACGATTTATTTGATGGGTTTAAAGAATTTATTCAAAGGGAACTAGTTTGCAAAACATTCTCAACATATGAGGATATAGTATCATGGGCGATCAAGATTGAGAAGGAATTTTAAAATACATATTTATAAAAAGTAAATAATGAAAATAATAGGATGAAAGATCAAGATATGGATAAAGGTAAAAATGGAAATAATTGTTTTCTCACATGTGACACTTGTATAAAGAAGCACCCTAGTACTTTCCTGAATGAAATGGAGGTTTGTTACAAGTCTCGATAGATAGGTCACCAGGATCATGATTGTAAGGGAAATAAAGAAGTTTTAAATTTTTACTATTTAAATTTTATGGATATGGGGCACTATGAAAAAAATCCTCAAAGAATCAAGTGATTATACCTCACAACAAGATAAAAGATTAAGGAAAATATTTTGCAATTGATATAACTAAAATTGAATGATTATTGTGCTTGTATTTTTGAATCCAAGAAATATGTATATGAAATTATCATTATAATAATTATAAAACATATAATTAATGTATTATATTACTTTTCCTGTAAATATTTGAGATCGTATGATGAATGGTATCGATAACCAAGAAAAGTGATTCAGTGGAAAATTAATCTTTTTAAAAACACTTGTTTGAAGGAAAGATAATCATTAATATGTTGTTAATGTTGAGATAATGATTTTGGTATGAAGAGATGTTTGATATGGATAAATTAAATTGGAAAGTACTGACTACCTTGAAGTTTATTAATGATTTGTTAACAAAGAGTTTTATGCTACCATTTATGGAGTAGACAACATATTTTGATTTAAGAAAATATCCAATAATTTGTGTTTTAATTAAGAAATATGAAAAAATTCGTGTTTCAAATAATTATTTATGGTAATTAATATTGTTACCATGTTTGAAGAGAATAAATGATTACATTATTTAAATGTTTGGTATGTGAGATTAATATATACTTTAGGTTGTCTAAGAGATTAATGGTAAGTTGAATTTGGAAATTCATTAACCTTATTTATAAAGTTTTAGATCCTGATCTTTTTTAGGGTCATAAAGTTAACCATTTATAAAAAAGTTTAAGTTAAAATTTGGATAAGGTATGAAGGATTAATGTATTTATGAATATTGAATAACTTTTTCCAACTATATTGGTTTTGGAAAATATTTTGAGACATACAGAACGAATTGTCACTCATTATGGATCTTGTGATCCGTTAAAAGTGAATTTTAGTTTTTTAGGGAAAAAATCATTTTTGGATATTCAATTCATGGAGTAAGGGATGACATTAATATGGGATTTGTCACTAGATTTCCAAAGAATATAAGAAATAATGATGCAATATGGGTTTTTTTATTTTTGGGAATAAAAAAATGAAACGAATGAGATAACCTATGAGGTTATAACATTTCTTTAATATTGAGTACATTAAGGTTATATTTGGAATATTTTAAGTATTATGTTAATATATTTTTATAAAATGGAAAACCGATAGTTTTGGAAAAAACTCATCGCATCCGAAAAGGTCGTGAGGCTTGAACCCACAACCGAAGGGTGATAAAGGTGCATCATCAACCACTGGACTACATGATGTCCTAGTTGGGATAATAAAATTTTTCGTTATTTAAATATTATTAAAGATATATTATATTGTAATTTTGGGAACCTTATATGGTTAAGATAAACAAAAAATCTTGGAATTTCATTTGGGGAATAAAACTATAATTGTATTTTTGGAAAAATATCAGTATGTGGTGGAAATTGTTTAAAGGATGAAACTCTACCAATCAAGTTACTATATTTCCATATGCTCTTAATCTATAAAGTAAAAGGATTCCTAAAATATAGGAAATGGATTTTGGAATAAAAAAATTATTAGTTTAATTATCTTAATGAGAAATCAATGACCTTTTAACCCATCATAGATTTACATTTTTTTATGGTAAACGTTATAATGACCATGTTCTCTATCACTCTCCATCAAAACTTTATAGTTATATTTCAATTCTATGTCCATGTTGTCACTTCCCGCTAATGTTATTATATTCAAAAACCTAATTTTTTGTGACCTTAGAATTTTCCTTTCCCTATTTGTTATAGAAGAATTCATTAACCCTTCTTACAATGTGGGTTTCCCACAAAATAATATTAAAATATCAACCGTTTTATGTCAAAGTGAAATTAAAAATTGTAAGGATGTAATTTATTGAAAGAGGGGATAATGTAACACTATTATATTTTAAAAGAACACTATATTTAATAGCTTATGTCTCATAGAGCACTCAACTTAAACAAACTCCAAAATATCATTATTTTAACATGACTATTATAAACAAGCTAATAAATTAGTAGTTGTGAATAATATTAAATATATTATGAAATAAATAAAATGTTCATATAAGAAAAAATAACTATTCTTAGTAAATGATCACATAATTTTTAAAAAATTAATTTTATTCTCCAAATATACTTTATCGTTAAAAAAGTGACTTTTACAAGTGGTAAGGGATTTCTTAAATCAATTTATATTTATTAGGTTAAACATATACTTAATTGATTTTTTCATGCTGTCATTATGTGTGAAATGAATTTTTATTATCTTATATAGTATTTAAACTTTTTTATGTGTATTTTAATTATTTACACATAATAAATTCATTTTATTAATGCTCACTTCAATGATATGATATTTTTAAGAGACTTTCTTTAAAAATAATTATTTTTTAATGTTTCCCTTAAAACTCCCATTTTCTTCCATGTCCATGTTTTCTATAATTGTTTCAAAAAATGTTTTTACTATTACTATATTATTGTTTGAAGTTATTTTATATCATGTTTTACTATTTATGAAATGTTTTGAATGATATATTTTTTTTCATTTTCCAAACAAGGTTCTTTGAGTCTTTTTTGAGAAAATTGTTTTTTTAACTTATACGAAATGAGCATTTTTCCCACAATCATGGTGAATTAATGGTTTAAATATTCTTTTACTAGTTTGAAAGTTTATCTTAAAATAAAATATTCTATTTTATAGTTTCTTGGATTTTTATATATAAGTAATTTTCAAAGTAAAAAAATGGTATTTTCCTCAATAATTTTTTAATGATCTCGTTTAATGTATTTTCATCTATGTCAACTTCATTTGTTGAATATTATGATTCTTTGAGTTTGATATATTATGATATCATCTTATATAATTTCTTAAATGGTTTATGATCACTTCTACAATGGGTGAAATATTTTGATACCATTAACCATATTTGTCTACATGGTTTGTGATTATTTTTACCAATTGGGGAAAGTTATTAACATTTCATATAATAGTTTCAATAAAAATATATATATTAGTTATGTTTCACCCATTTAATAATATAAATTCATTGGACATATTACACGATTGTAATGGACTGTTATATCCTCTAGATGCATCGGTTCGTCCAATTAGACAAGCTCATTTGGATACTGGATTATATCTTACCCATTTATCTATGGTGTCTAAGATAAAACCTTAACAGTATGTTTATGATGTCTAAAATTATGAATTCCCTATTTATTAGATTATTTATTAATTTCCATGTGATTATTATATTAGTATAATATTTGTGGTTATGTTTTCTAGATCATGTGTGTATTTATATGGAATTATTTAATCATATTTTTTTAGGACATATTATGCTTATATTATGGATTAAATACCTTTTATATCAGTTATTTGTATTTCCATAATCATTTATGATCCATTATGATAGGTTCCACTATACTTAACCCTTACTGGAAAACTAATACCACTCTTTTCATCTATTTTATTTTTCCCAGGATGTCAATAACATTATTATGATTGATATGCGGGATTAGTTAAGAGAATAATGGTGTCCTTAATTGATTATCTATGTTGCCTTTTATATTTTCAATTGTAATATAAGGTAAAAGTATATATCTTGTTTTCCAAAACTATAAAATTATTTGGTTTTACTAGATGTGATCCCATGTCTATCGTTCCAATTTAAGAAAGTAACCACTGAATCTGGGTTACTAAGGACAAGATCTTTAAATCTATGTGTTAAATTTTGTAGGTTTTGGAAGATTTATGACATGATACATGATTTTGTTTTCATGTTTTAGGATAAATTTTGAGGCACCCTAAAAATTTGGTTTTTTAGTTCATTTTCTAGAGAAAATGGTTAGTTTACTTGGATAGAGAATAGTTAATGGTGAGCAATATGGATTTCAAATAAAACCATGTAGACATAGCATAGCTAGGGGCATGGTGCACGGTCACTGCACAGTTGAAGAAAAATATTGTGGGGCCTATAATTTTGGTTATATAGGTAATCTATACAATTGGATAATGATTTATTATATAGTATGGAGAAACCATGTAAAGTGGGTGGCCTTAGAAAGTGAATGCTACACAATTGGTGCACAGTTTGTTCAGTTGTGTAGCCAAACTGCGTAAAGTGAATGCTACATAGGTTTCCTCTAGGATACGGCTGGGGAAGGGAAGAGGTACTAGGTCTCTTGGGGGAGAATGGCTCTCCCTATCCATGAGGGGTGTATTAACATAAGGATCATCAAGGAAACGGTTCACTGCATGCATGCTAAGCTCGCTTGGGAGATCGTGGAAAATTAGACCATATGGGGGGAGACCATGCGTCACAATGACACCAATTTTACAGAAAATGAAAGCATCCATGGAACCACCTTCTGGAAGATGATTTGTCCACTGGTTTCAAACCTTCAGCAACATTCCCACTGGATTGAGGGAGATGGCAGTATCCCTTTCTGGAGCAGTAACTGGGAAAGCTCCACACTTGGATTCCTAGGGTTTCTGACCCCCACGATTACCTTTAAGGAGGCACGCTTGTATCTGGATTTCATTAAAGCAGTAATCGATAAGGAACAAAAATATATTTTCGATTCTATATCTATCATCTCAGAGCTGGACAAGTGTATATTTACTCCTTCCCATTTAGGGAAGTTCACTTCAAAGGACATTCATAGGTATTCACCTCCCCAGGCTCAGTAGGACAACTGGATCGAGTGAACATGGTCTAAAAACATACCATCCAAATACAAATTTCTGGTATGGATCGTTAGGAACTTGTTGATCCCTTCCGACGATAGCATCAAGAAAATGGGTATCAGTCTTACCTCCTGGTGCCAGTGTTGTAGAAAAAAAATCAAGGAGACAACCAATCATATATTTCATTAAGGATAATGGGTAAGGCCGTCTGGAAGTTTTTTGGTGTATCTATAGCGGTACCCTCCAATGAGAGTCGAGGGTCAGAAATCCTTGAGATATGGTTATAGGGAACTCCGGATAAAGGACTAGAGCGGATGGTGCATTTGGCAGTTTTCAGTGTCGGATGTTGGTGTCTTTGGCAGGCGTGGAACAAAGCAATATATGAGGGTCGAAACTCATTATGGAGGTCCATCATCATGAAAACTAAATGTCTGATCATGGATATGGTTACCCATCTCAAGGGATGTCGGGAAACTTCCTGACTTTAAATATTATGGGCTTGCCCCAAGCAGGCTATCCCCATGGTGGGTACGTAAGGGAAGTGGGTAAGATGGAACCCCCCCCCCCCAAGCAAAAGGTTTAAAGATTAACACTGATGGATCATCCAACTTAGGTATCATATAAGGAGGAGGAGTGGTTCGTAATTTGGAAGGGGGTGTGCTTCTTGTATTCGCGGATCACTTTGGTAACAAATGCGCAATTAAATCAGAGTCCAAGGTACTCCTCATTGGGCTCAACTTGTTTAATCAGAAAAATATGGATATCTACCATGTGGAAACTGACTCGAAGATCATCCATGACACCCTTCTGGACAAAGGATTGATTCCCTAGTCAGTCACGTACACCATTAGGAGATGTAAGGAACTTTTGAAGAGCAGCATGAAAGTTACACATACATGGAGAGAGGGGAATAAAGTCACAGATTATATGGCCTCCCTTTCCATCCATGGTTCTGATGTCACCTGCCTCTCCAATGACACCTCCTTGAAGCCTAAGGGGGTGAATTTAATTTGTGGCGACTCACTAGGTCTCCATTATTTTAGACCCCCCTAGTCCTGGTGATACATTCCCTCAATATTTTAATATCTTTTATTTTCTCTTGAATAAATTTATAACAATTATGATGATGATGATGTATCCAAACCATGTAACTTTTTAAAAGATGGTAAAATGACCTATTTTTCCTCCCAAATCTTAAAGAGGATGCCCATTTGTTCCTTCCTCCTTCATGTAAACAACCTATTCATCTGACCACCATCTTCTTCTTTAAATTCCCATGGACATGGTTTGAGTTTTGATTTAATTTTGATGGAGTTTGAGGTGAGTAACTCCCCCCATTTTCTTCTAGTATTTGTTTCTCATGATTTCCTCTTGATTTTTGTTGTCCAATTTAGGGTTTTAATTTCAATTCCATATGATCATGGTGAAATAAGAAAATAGTAATGGGGATTTCATTTAAATCAGTTAGAGGACAATCTGATATGAAATCTTCATGTCATATCACATCATCTTGATGTTGGTACACCATCAAATGGAATTTTCAATGGATATTGGATTAAAATTATTGAAATACCTATTGAATGGGATTCAATTGATATGGATTTTTCCTGAGAAGGTATGGGTGGTACCCCATAAACCTTCTGAGTACATTTTTTGTAGTTTTACTGTGATGAGGGTATCCATTGATAATTTAGGAATTATACATAATTGTATTAAATTGGAAAAAAAATTGGGGTTTTTAAAATGAAATTTTTAATTATTTTTAATTATTTTAAAATTAATTTAGGAATTTTTTTGCTTGGGATAGCCACTCAAGATGTTGATGTAGACTTGGCTAAGCTTGGGTGAGAGTTTCCAAGATATATTTTAAAAGGGAAATAACTCTGAATTTAAGTAGGTTGTCCCTATGAATTTCCCTACGTTATTTACTCACTTTATTTGTATAATGTGTGATATGATGTCTTTAAACTGATGGTGATTGACCCATTAAATTATGTTAATTACTTATACTAAATTTAATTATTATAGATAGATGACACAAGGTTCTAAGATTCATGTTGGACCCTTGTGCACTAGCTTGTTGCCTCAACCACTGATGGTTGATCCCTTGATCATTTTTTATGGATTGCGATATATGGATAACTTGAGGGGTGTAATTGGATTATATAAGAATAGTTTACCATAGTATAGTCTCCTCAGTAACCTTTTAATAAAGGGATGTGATGGATGAGAATAAATAGTTGTAGTATGCCTTAGCGGACCATTTACATGACTTATAGCCATTTTTAGTGTGAGATAACCATGAGGAAATAGTTTTTCACCCCCAATAATATATGATTACTAATTTAGGTAGAATTTTGGTGGGTTGGGTGTGTGAGGATTGACCTTTTTATGAATTGGGATGGGATATTAGTTTGTTCTATTTCTTTATATCAATGCTTATATAACTTATCCTATGAGGCTAGAGGGGCGGGAATATGATTATGACAAGGATGAGGGACATTATTCCCTCTATGTGATGTCTAGATCTAAGCGATATGATTATGATAAGGGATACCAAGTAAGGTTTCCAGACTCTAATGAGACCTAGGGGGTTGGTTGGTTCCCGAGTGAGGTAATGACCCATGAGAGAGTACAAATGAGATTTGATGGTGATGATTTAGGTTTCCACCTTAGAACAAAAATTGATGATGTGAGAATGATATGTCCATATTAATGATAATATGTCATGCACGAGAGATGTTGGCCTCAGTTTTTTGAGGTGATCTCAGGATGATGGTTATCCCTTTGAAGATGCATATATGAGATGTTATATGAGGAATTCACTACCCTATGATATGTGTTTATATACTTGGGATGCCTTGGATGTTCTAATTGAATTTTTCCTTTATTCCTCCAACTATGGAAATCCAAGATGCCACCATGGATTAATATTTGGGGATAATACTTTAGAACACCTAATAAATCAATTAGGTTTTAGTGTTTACACCGGATGACCATGGAACACCCATGATATCACTTGGGTAGTGGTTTCTCTTGATGGCTATGGAAAGCCCAATATATCACCTATAGTTCATCTTTGAGGCCAATACTAGGGAATTATCAGGATCACTTGGGGTTGGACTTTCATACTACTACTATGGAATTCCTATGATATCACATGGGTTCATCCTTAATTTTTATATTATGGATCACTCAGGATTACCTCATGGGGATTCATGATGATTCTTGATGACTACTAATCACCTATGATCACCTCTTAGGGAATAGATTACAGCCTACTAAAATTTTGATGCCTTTGGATACATCGAAGGATCTGAAATTTATACTTGATTTTATATGTAAATTGGTCCATTTTGGTTGGCATAGTTGGGTGACATGATCTGAGACACTCTATCACTGGATAACATAGGTTTCAGTATATATGGGTTTAAGGTGAGAACCTGAGGATCGAAAGTGGTTATTTATTTACATTTACACAATAATTTATTTATTCAGCTGAGGATATCACATGTGCATACTTCATTTACTAGATATGTATGAGATTGGGTTGGTGGTTTCCTAATAATTTATACTCACACCCTGTAGTTGGAGACAAGGAAATTGAGTATCTGAGAAAACTTCATTGATCATAGGTTCAGGTTGGGAAGATTCATGATGAACCAATATCTTGTAGGATATCTCTAATGGGATTGGATACTGGGATGAGATGAGTATGGAGGATGGAAGTAGAGTCATAGTGTCTTTTTTTAATTAATTTTTTTTTATATTTTTTTATCCCAGTGGTTGATCAGTTTCTCTCTAATGGTTTGACCATGAGTCTTTATAACACTTTTAATTTACAAAAAAATTTATATAGCATTTGTTTTTTTCTTCTATTTACTCTAATTTTTTACTATAGTGGTTGATGTTTTGTTTATTTCTCTATTATTAATCAATCCGATTTTGGGGTATTGTCTCCCGATTGTAACACCTAATACCTTCAATGCTAGTCTAAAGCCTTTAGTGTATATGGAGGTACACCTGACGTCTTAGTATCCCTCTAACCAAAATAATGATCAGTGGTTTGAGGCTAGGGAGTTATATAGTTTTACCAGAGAATGTTTTGTATTATAATTTTGGGGATGGTAGAAAGGTGACTCTGGAATGTGTCAAAGATTATGATGGATATCAAACTTGTGCATCATGAACAACCCTCATGATTGTATATCCAAGTTAATAAGGGCACGTGATTTCATTTCATTAATTTTATGATTGAATGATTTCACCTAGCTTAACGCACTTGAGGTGTGGATTTATGATTTGTTTAGTTTTGGATCTTGGGCCATTGGAAAGAATCTAATGTATATAAATCTTGTTTATCACATAGGATTCACATGAAATTTGGGTTATTAGGTGATTTATATCACTGATGATGAGGGTTTAGTTGTTTAAAGTTCCATTAACAACTTATATAGTGTTTTCTCATATAAATTATTGGTGGAATTCTACCCAATTGAACCATAGTGTATGTTTCGTCTATTAACATTTCATGTGGACCTACAGTGTGATGATCCTTGATGATTACTATGTACTCCCTCAGTATAATGGATATATCATAACCCTTAGAAGGTAAATATAGGTATTTTATCCATTAGTACTGTTTTTTTTAAAACTAGGTTCAATTATTTAATGTGTTAATAAAAACCTATATAGTGTTTTCTAGTATAGATTCTTTATAGAATTCTACTTAATCAAACCATATCAATATACTATTACTTACACTGATTATTATGGAATTATTTAATTCTATACCTATGGTTGAGATCCTGATTTTCAATGGGGTATCCTCATATGTAGATGTTTGGGGATAATGTTCACCCTTTCATGTTGATAAATTAGCATTTGATGCCTAAAATTAATATATGTGAGAACCTAGACTGTGTTTTTTCATGTGAGTTACCAATTAACTCTTGAGATGGGAACATAGGGGTATTGCTCATGACTTGTGATCTACATGAGATATGGATGATGGGTTAAGAAAGAGAAACTAGTGACCTTGAAATACAGCTCAAGATATTGGTGAGTC
The DNA here is from genome assembly GCA_963277665.1 of Viscum album. Taxonomy (NCBI): domain Eukaryota; kingdom Viridiplantae; phylum Streptophyta; class Magnoliopsida; order Santalales; family Viscaceae; genus Viscum; species Viscum album. The sequence goes on along the minus strand of OY728128.1, from coordinate 1,575,148,496 downwards.
GGGTATTCAATTTGAGGTGGGATGTGATATATGAAGATAACCCAAGTGAGGGGTTAAATCCATTTTGTGAATTCCTAAGAGATTATAAGCATGGGTATATCCTTTAGGTTATAGGATTTGTTCATAGGAAGGGTAATCATGTATATAGTATAGTCTTGGAGATGCAATGGAATTTTTATATTAATCACCTTGATTTTTAGTGGTATTATATTAAGGCTGAGATTTGGAAGGAAGGACTGGTCGAGTTCCTAACCCTATTGAATTTGGAAATTCTTTCAAGAGTGTGGTTAGAGTGAGGGTGTACTCTAGTGATTTTTAGAATACATCAAGTGGTGGTTGATTTTTTTGTTGATCATGACATAGGTGATATGCCTAATTTTGAATCCGATAATTGATTTTTCTTTTGGTTGGATGGTTCTAACATGATTGTGAGTAAAGTATATGGTTTTGGTACGTTATCCTAGGTTTTATGAGATCTACGAATCATGGGATCATGAGTCAGTTATTATATATGGTTGTTTGGGAGTGTATGCATGTTGGCCCTAGATGAAACAAGGTTAGTAATCACTATTTACATGTGATGATGTTGAATTATTAATAAATGAGTGGTCATGTACAAGATAAGGATGGATGGGTTCAACAATATTCTTGTGTTCTTATTTTACTGAGGATTAATGAAATAAGGAATTACCCCTATAGTGAGGGGTTTCATTTGAATTATATCATAGTGTAGTGGAATTATTGATATTGGATTTTATCCCATACAGGTCTTTACTAGGATGCAATCAATGTGTCTTGGGGGGAGTGACCCACATGTGATGATTCAAACCATTTGACATTGAGATCTAGGAGTTGTATAAGTAAATAAAGATAGTGGGAAGCACACCACTAGTAATTAGAGATTGTGACCCTCATTATAGGTGGTTCTTAGATGATACTGAGGATAATCTTATTGCGATCTGGGGAAAAGTTTCATTTTATGTTCAATGGTGGAGCTTAGTTATTAGTGGGATGGACACATCTAGTCATTACATGTTTCAATAGATATAGGATGGTTCGTGGAGAAATTAACATGTGTTAGGAGGGTCAAGTGCATGAGGAGATATATTTTTTGATGGTTTAGGTAGAACTTGAATGTTGGTAAATAGATATATCTGATTTATATAGTTTTGTATCTAATTCAAGATGTTGGATTTGGATGTTTTATTAAAAATAATGTGTGTGTTCACATTGAGCTTAGGGAGAGTTTTATGTGATTCAAGTGTAAGTTAGATCAAAGGTGCCTCAGTTCTTTGGTTATAGATAGAGGTATATTTTTTGGGGTCAGTGATCCAACTTTAGAATTACATCATATATCGGGTTTTAACATTGGTACAAGTGTTAGAAAATGTCAGGATTCCTTTGATAGTGAAGACATCGTGATCGAGCAATGAGACAATGTTTCGATTGGTGTAACAGAGTATTTTTTTATAATAGTTGACCAAAGGAGATTTGGATGGTGATTTTTCATATGATCAAGTGTAGGGATATTGAAACCACATTGAGATTTTCATTGCTCCATTGGGGATGTGTTTAAATATGAGATTATGAAGGTGAGGATTACCTTGTCTTGGAATCGATCCTTTTAAGTGGATACTTACAGTGTGTAGAACCAAAAACATAGAGATAAATTGACTAATGACATCATGGTGTTTTATGATATATAGGTATAGGTAAGAATATTTCTGGTGTTTTAGTGACAGTGATGAGTAATGGATCCATTTTTAATGAATAGCATTCCTTGATTTAGGAGTTTCACTGTGGGAATCTCATTCCGTGTCCCATAGTAGAATGTTGAGAATTATAAAATAATTGATTACTATTAAAGGTAAATATTGACAATTGAGGACCAATGAGGCTTCTTATGGATGAGAACTGTCATGGATAGGTTGTTGAAAAACCCCTATCCATTCTGAGTTAAAATTTGTATAAGGATTTTCAATTTTTTAAGAATTATGGAACATGGATCTTTTGAAAACCTAGATTCTGATATTAAATATGAGAGTTATATCATCTCAATTTTTTGTTTTTTGATATGTTTTGATGCTTGATATGTGTCTCAGGATCTCAGGAAAGTCTCAAAATCTTCGGGTTAAATTTCAAACATTTTTGAGGATTTATTCCTTGGTGCATGGTTTTGTGTGCATGGTTAAGGAGAAACTATGCCACACCCTAAGGGTAGGTAACTTTTTAATTAATTTTATGAATTTTATAGTTGGTTTTCATGGTAATGGAATAGTTAAGGGTAAACTATGAATAATTTTGAGAAATTTGTGAGAAATTTTTTAGAATTGGGTCTTGGCATATGGTCATGACATAGTTGCTAAAAAATCATGTGGGACATGATATTTTAGTTTTAGAGGTGATCTACATAGTTGGAACATGTTTTATTAAATTGAGCATCCAAACTATGTGACGTGGGAGGACATGGATTGTAAAATATTCATGGTTGGGGCATGGTTTTTCCAACCATGTGGTTAAACTTTTTGATAATTTAAAACATTGAAAATGGAAAATTTTACCTCCAAAATTTTAAATAAATAGCCTCTTTTTTTCTTCCTCCCTTCTATCAATACCTCATCTGGCCAATATCCTAATTCCTTTTTCACTTACCATGGATTTGGTTGGGTTTTTTATGTGATTTCAATGGAATTTGATCTAATTCACTCCTATTTTCATATTCTCTTAGTTTCCTTTGGTTTTATCTTGATTTTCATTCTCCCATTTAGGGTTTCAGTGATAATTTCACTAGTTCATGGTAGAAAAGATAATAACGATGGGGATTTCATATACCTTGATAAGTGGATGTCTTTAGAGGGTATCTTCACATTTTCACGCATCGTTTTGATGGATTTACATCACCATATGGATTTTTCTTGCAATTTTGGATTTAATTAATTAAATTTCCAATTGAATAGTGTCGTTTAATAGGTATTTTTTCTAGGATGGTGTCGATGATACACCTCAGTTCCTCCTAGTGTGGTTAGTTATGATTTTGTGGTGAATAAGGTGTCCAATAAGATTTTAGGCATTATGCATACTTTATTAAATTAGAAATAAATTATTGATTTCTATAAATAATTTTTTTAATTAATTATAATTAATCATGGGATATTTTGGATTGATATGGGTGCTTGGGATATTGATGAAAACTTCAACAATATCAAAAAAGTGTTTTTGGGAAACACTTCAAATGGAAAATAACTTCAAATTGAGGTAGTTGGTCCCTATGAATTAACTTATGGTAATTATGTGTTTTTTTATAGCATGTGATATGTTGTCTCTCCACCAAGGGTGAATGGACCATTAAATTATTTGAATTACTTTAATTATATTGAATGGCTGTTGATGGATGGGTCCTTTTATAACCCCTCGATGCATCGGTAGATCTTATGAGACATACTAGTTTGGGTATTGGATTATGTCTTACCTATTTAGTTATGGTATCTTTGTTGAAGCCTTAATGGTATGTTTATGATGTTTGAAATTATTCATTTCCTCAATATGAGATTAGTTATTTATTTCTATGTGATTATTAAATAAGTAGAATATATACGTTTAGGCTTTCTTTATCATGTCATTATTTATATTATATTATTTGATCAAATTTTATTTCATCCATATTATGCTCAAGTTATTGATTAAATGAATTTTGTTTTAGTTATTTATCTTTCAAAAATCATATATGATTATTTATGATAGATTCTATTGTACTTAACCCTTATTGGACATCTAATATCCCTTATTTCTTATATTTTATTTTTACTCAAGATACCAATAAGTCTATTAGGATTGATAGGCAAGGTTAATATATGGGAATAATATTGTTCTCAAAGGATACTCTATGATGTATGTTTTATTTTCAATTGTAGTATAAGGTTCAAGTGTGACTCTTGTTTTACAAAACTACTAAACCATTTGGTCTATTGTGATGTGATTCCCTGTATATAATACTAATGTAATAAAGTAACTTAGGACTATGGGTTACTAGGGTTTGGGTCTTTACAGTTGGTATTATAGAAAGTTTAGTATAATCCATTGGAACTAGATTTAGTAAAACATATATTATAGAATGAAACCCAATGAAATAATTTGTAAATACTCCTAATAAAACCAAACATATGATTTAGATATTATTTATAACTAAAGTTTCAATTTACATTATGTTTTTTAGATTATATATTATATTTCAAAATGTTATGATCTAATCTAGTGTATTACATTATATAAAAATGGATCCTAGTAAAAGGAATGGAAACCATATCAATGCATATAATCCATGTAGGTATTTACCACCTGGGAAATATAATAAAGCTAGAGATGGAGCTGAAAAAATTATAACTATATTGGGATAGCTAACTTGGGATGTGATCAATAAAATTTCTTGTATAGATAATAATTCCCATCCCAGATGTGGTGTAACAATTTTAAACCACTTTATACCACAACAAACTCCACCATTCCCTGGAACTAAAAATCCATTTGTAGCTGAGAAATTAATATGTTCCTTATAAATGATATTTCTCTCCTTGGTAAGTGATGAAAGAAAGAGAGTTTTCATGGAATTTTATCATCTATTATGGCATGAAAATAAATATTGGTCATTGATTCAAAACCCAATGAATGATTCAGAAATAGAAAACAAGGAATTGAAGGATTTTAAGAAACTATTCATGGAAGAATATTTTCCTCACAAACAATGAGTAGGTATGGAGAGACAATTCTTGAGTCTAAGATATAAGGATGATAGAAATATTTCTAAGTTTGAAGATAAATTTACAAGGTTATAAAGTAATTCCACGGATTACTTACATAATCTAAAGAGCAATATTAACCATTTCTTTAATAGGATAAAAGAATTTATTCAATGGGAACTAGTTTTAAAAACTACCTCAACATATGAGGATATAGTATAATGGGATATCAAGATAGAGAAGGATTTTTAAAATTCATAAGGATAAAAAGAAAATAATGAAAATAATAGTTTGAAAGATCAAGAGATGGATAAAAGGGAAAAGGGAAAGATGTATTTTTTCATATGTGACACTTGTATAAATAAACGCCCTAGTACTTACCTAAAGGGAATGGGAGTTTGAAAAAAGTATGGAAAGAAAGGTCACCAAGATCATGATTGTAAAGGAAATAAAAAAAATTAAATTTGAAATGTTTCAATTTTATGGAAATGGGTCACTATGTAAACAAATCCACAATGAATCATGGGATAATAACTTAAAAAAAGATAAGGGATAAAAGAAAATTTTATGAAATTGATATAACTGAAATTGAATTATTATTGTGCTTCTATTTTTGGATCCATGAAATATGTATATAAAATTATCATTATAATAATTATAAAACATATAAGTATTGTACTACAGTAATTTTTCATTAAATATTTGAGAGTATATAATGAGTGGTACTAATAACCAAGAAAAGTGATTAAGTGGAAAATTAATCTTTTTGAAAACACATATTTGAAGGAAATATAATAATTAATATGTTCTTAATGTTGAGATAATGATGTTGGTATGAAGAGATGGTTGATATGGATAAATTAAATTTGAAATTACTGACTACCTTGAAGCTGATTAATGATTTGTTAACAAATAGGATTATGCTACCATTTATGGAGTTGAAAACATTTTTTTATTTAAGAAAATATCTAATAATCTGTGTTTTAATTATGAAATATGGAACATTTATATTTTAAATAAATATTTATGGTAATTCATATTATTAATATGTTTCAAGATAGTAAATGATGATTTTATTCACATGTTTCATATGTGGAAATTAATATTTACTTCTTGTTGTTGTAAGTTGAATTTGGAAATTCATTAACCTTATTTGTAAATTTTTAGATCATGATATTTTTTTAGGGTCATAAGGTTAACCATTTATGAAATAGTTTAAGATAAACTTTGGATGGGTTATTATTAACTAATATATTTATGAATATTGGATAAATATTTCCAACTATATTGGTTTTTGAAAATAGTTTGAGATGTATAGAATGAATTGTCACTTATTTTGAATATTTGGATCCGTTAAAAGTGAATTTTAGTTCTTCTGAAAAAAAAATCAATTTTGGATATTCATTTCATGGAGTAAGGTATGACATTACAATGGGCTTTGTCACTAGATTACCAACGATTCCAAGAAATAATGATGTAATATGGGTTTGTATATTTTTGGGAATGAAAAATGAAACGAATGATATAACCTTTGAGGTTAAAATATTTCTTTATTATTGAATATATTAAAGTTATTTTTAAAATTTTTTAAGGATTATATTAATATAGTTTTAGAAAAAGAAAAACTCAGAGGTTCGGCAAAAACTTTTCACATACGAAAAGGTTATGTGGATTGAACCCAGAAACGAAGTGTGATAAGGGTGCATCACTGAACACTAGACTAGGTGATGTCCAGATTGGGATTACACAATTTTTATTTATTTAAAAAATATGATAAAAATATATTATAATTTTATTTTGGGAACACTATATGGTTAAAATAAATAAAAAAACTGGTAATTTTATTTGAGGAATAAAGTTAGAATTGTGGTGGAAATTTTTTAAGGGATAAAAGTATACTAGTCAAGTAAGTATATTTCCTTATGTTCTTACTCAATGAACTAAAATGATTCTTCAACTATAGGAAAAGGATTTTTTAATAAAAACATTATTTGTTTCATTTTCTTAATGAGAAATAATTTTCCTTTTAACTCTTCATATATTTATAGTGTTGTGATGGTAAAATTTCTAATGACTATATTCTCTATCACTGTCAATTAGAAATTGATAGTTATATTTCTTTTCTATGTCCATGTTTTCACTTCCTGATAATGTTCCCCTATTCACAAACCTAATTTTTTTGGTGATGATAGAATTTTCCTTTCCCTATTTTTAATAGAACATTTTATTAATCATTCTTACAATGTGGGTTTCCCACAAAAGAATATTAAAATTTCAACCATTGTATGTCAAAGTGAAATTTCAAATTTCAAGGATGTAATTTATTAATGTAGGTGAGAGTATAACACCCTGATATTTTAAAAGAACATTATATTTGATAACTTTTGTTTCATAGAACACAGAGCTTAAACAAACTCGAAAATATCATTAGTTTAACATGGCTATTATAAAATAGATTTTAAATTAGTAGGTGTTAATAATATTATATATATTATGAAATAAATAAAAAGTTAATATATAAAAAAATTAATTATTCATAGTAAATGATCACATAAGTTTTAGTTAAGTAATTTTATTCTTCAAATATATGTTATGATAAAAAAAGTGACTTTTATTGATTTCTATAAGAAAATAAATATATTTACTTTTTTAAAATATTTTGAAATTTATTTAACAAAATAAACTTCATTTTTATTCATCTTGTCAAAATTATTTTACAGTAATTTTTTTGGGAATTTTTTAAAATAGTTGATTTTTTGTCAAAAAGTGTAAATGTTGGTTTTAGGAAATACCATAACTATTATGAAATAATTATTATATGATAATTATTTAAAATTTATCAAAACTTATTCTTGATAAAATTTTATTTATGTAATGATATAATACATAAGGTTTTAAATTTAGAAACACATTCTTATCAATTTTGAAAACCATGATTTCTACCATAAAATCTATTTTTATGACTTATATGCATAACATGTTTAGATTTAATTTTTATCAATTTTATAAATTAAATCAAGTAATATGGATTTCATATTTGGAATCATGAGTTCCAAATTGTCTTATAATTTCATTTTAATTTTTATACATAAAAATGTTATCATGGTAAAAACGATTTAATGTAATATAGGTAAAATAATGTAACCGGTTAAAGTTAAAAGGTAAAAGCTTCAAAAACCTAAAAAATTAAAAATTAAATCTGTTTTTGATGTGTTTATAAACTTTAAACATGGTTTAAAACATTAATTATCAACCAAATTCATTGTAATTAATTCCAACCAAATGTGGTTGTTTTAAAATATAAAATAATTATTATTTAATCACTCAAACACACCCCTCCTCAAGTATAAATACCACCCCTCACCTCCCCATTTATCCTAAAAAGCCTTGAATATATTAAAATATCTTCCAAACTATCTAATAACCACTCTAACTATTTCCATGTTCTATTGGTATTACAAATTACAAGTTTCTAAAGGGTTCCTTCAATGAGGTGATATTTAAGAGGGCACTTTCTCAAACCACCTCTCTTAATTTATTTTCTTATTTTATCTTATCCTAAAATACTTAATCCATCAAATAATAATAACTATATTATACTTTATATACATTGATTTTTTATTTCTGATGAATATTTTTATATACAACCCTTTTTTGATCTTCTCTTATTCAAAGAAATGAAACCATTGTCCAAATTATGGTGGTTTACCATCTCCATAGATAATGATTTTGTTCATTTTCCATTACTACCTTCAAGGCTGGTTATATAAGTAGTATTATATTTAAATTAAATTAAAATATGTATATTATAACCTATTTTGTGTTTTTGAACATATATATATACATAATATTAAACAATATGAAGCTAGTTTGTAATTGTTAGAAATGCCACCAAAATAAACTAAACATTTATCATTAACTTTTTATCAAATGAATATTCCTAATGTGAGTAAAAAATATATATTTGAGAATATTTTAACCTATGTATGTTCATTAATATAGTTTCATTTCACTTATTTTGTTTTAATTCCATTTTACGAGAACATCCATAATTATACACAAGTGAACCGACCACAAAACCAGGAAACCATGAAACGAACACTCCAGAAATAGTTAAAATATTGAAATATTATTAATGAAAGGGTGGTAAGATAATATAAAAGTATTATATAAGGTATTATAAATATTAATATATTTCTTTAATCTATTAATAACATTCTTTAAACTATAGTACATGAGGTTAAATTATGAAAACTGAAGGGAATTTTGAGGTTATGGTTTCTCTTGTCAATTTTAATTATATGAGATATATGCCTTATTCACCACTTATTTATTTTTGATATCTACATAGTTCACTTTGATTTATAATATCATGAATCACGTTATATTCATGGAATTTAATTCTTCATTTTATAATTATTACTTTTATGGGGCATACAATAAGATTGATTACAAGTGGTAAGGGATTTCTTAAATCAATTTCCATTTATTAGGTTAAAATTATACTTAATTGATTTTTTCAAGCTATGATTACATGTGAAATGACTTTTTATTATATTATATACTATTTAAAAAATTATGTGGATTTAAATTATATACACATAACATTTTCAATTGATTAATGATCACTTCAATGATATGATATTGTTAAGAGACTTTCATTAAAAATATTATATTTTTAAAAGTTTCCCTTAAAAATACCATTTTCATTCATATCAATTTTTTCTATAATTATTGGAAAAAAATTAATATTCTTATATAATTTTTTGAAGTCATTTTTACTCATGTTTTAATTTTTATAAAATATTTTGAAAGGTATATTTTGTCATTTTCTAAACAAGGTTCTTTCAGTCTTTTATGAGAAAATTGTTTTTTAACTTATACGGCATGAGTAGTTTTTTCCAATGTCATGCTGACTTATTGGTTTTAATCTTCCTTTTATAGTTTTAAATTTTATCTTAAAATAAAAAATTTAATTTTATAGTTTCAAGGATTTTGAAATATAAGTGATTTTTATAGTAGAAAAGGGTATTTTCCTCAAGAATTTTTCAATAATCTCATTTAATGTATTTTCATCTATGTCAGCATCATTTATTGATTATTTTGATTCATTGAGTTTGATATATTATGATAATATCTTACATAATTTCATAAATGTTTTATAATCTGTTCCATTGTGGATGTAATATTTTGATACCCTTAACTATATTAGTCTGGATGGTTTGTAAATATTTTTACTGATTAGGAAATGTTCCTAACAATTCATATACTAGTTCCATTAAAAATGTATATATCAGTTATGTTTCACCCATTTAATATGATAAATTCATTGGACATAGTATGTTATGGTAGATGATAGTTATATCCCCTCAATTCATCGATAGGTCCCATGAGACAAACTCATTTAGGTACTGGATTATATCGTACCCATTCATGTATGGTGTCCTAGATAAAGCCTTGAAAGTATGTTTATGATGTCCAAAATTATAAATTAACTATTTATAAGATTATTTATTGATTTCCATGTTATTATTAATTTTTAGAATATTCATGGTTAAGTTTTCTAGATCATGTGAGTATTTATATAGAATTATTTGATCATATTTTTTCCAGACATATTATGCTTAAGTTATGGATTAAATATATTTTATTTTAGTTAATTATATTTCTAGAATAATTTATGCTAATTTATAATAGGTTCCACTATAATTAACCCTTACTGAGAATCTAAGACCACCCTTTTCATCTGTTTTATTTTTCCCCAAGATGTCAAGAACATTATTACGATTGATATACAAGATTAATCTAAGTGAATAATGGTGTCCCTAAAGGATTCAATATGTTGGATTTTATATTTTCAATTTTAAGATAAGGTACAATTATGTATCTAGTTTTCCAAAACTACTAAATTACTTGGTCCTACTAGATGAGATTCCTTGTATATTGTGCCAATTTAATAGAGTAACCACTGACTTTGTGATACTAAGGTTAGTGTCCTTAAATATTTGGGTTACATTTTGGAGGTTTTGGAAGATTTATTACATGGTACATGATTTTGTGTTCATGGTTTAGGATAAATTTTGTGTCAGACTAATAATTTGGTACATTTTAGTTCATTTTATAAGTAAAACTGTCGATTTATATGGATAGAGAATAATTAATGGTGACCTATATGGATGTCAAATAAAACCATGTAGACATAGCTTAGTTAGGGGCTTAGTGTATGGTCACTACACAGTTGCAAAAATATATTGTGGGGCCTATAATTTTGGTAGTAGAGTTGAGCTATACAATTGGATTGTGATTTTTTATATTGTTTTTCCAAACCATGTAAATTGGGTGGCCTTGGAAAGTGAATTCTACACAGTTGGCACACAGTTTGTTCAGCTGTATAGCCAAACTATGTAACTATTTAAAAGAGGGTAAAATGACCAATTTTTCTTCCCAAATTTTAAAGATAATTCCTATTTTTTTCTTCTTACCGCAAGTACACAACCTATTCATCCGACCTCCCTCTTCCTCCTTAAATTTTCATGGATTTGGTTTAGGTTTTGATTTAATTTTCATGGAGTTTGAGTTGAATCACTCCTCCCATTTTCTTTTAATATTTGTTTCACATGATTTCCTCTTGATTTCAGTTTTCCAATTTAGGGTTTCAATGTCAATTACATAAGAGCATGGGTGAATAAGAAAATAGTGATGGAGATTTCATTTCAATTGGTTAGAGGAAAAACTAAGATGTAATCTTCATGTCATCTCACATCATCTTGATGGCGGTAAATCATCATATGGATTTTTCAATGGATATTGGATTAAAATGATTGTATTACCTTTTGAATGGGTTTTAGTTGATATGGATTTTTCCTAATATTGTGTTGGTGGTAATCCACAGAACTTCTGAGTACATTTTATTGTGGTTTTACTTTCATGAGGGTATCTAGTGATATTTTAGAAAATATACCCAATTGTATTAAATTTGAAATAAATTTTGAGTTTTTAAAAACAAATTTTTTAATTTATTATAATTATTTTGTAATTAATTATGGGAATTTTTGGATTGGTATAGCTACTCAAGATGTTTATGTAGACTTGGATAATCTTGGGTGAGATTTTTCAGGATATATTTTAAAAGGGAAATAACTCTAAATTGAAGTAGGTGGTCCCTATGAATTTCCATATGGAATTTATTCACTTTATTTGTATAGTGTGTGATATGATGTCATTAAACTGAGGGTGATTGACCCATTAAACTATGTTAAATCCTTTAACTATGTTTAACTACAATAGATAGACGACACAAGGTTCTAAGGTCCATGTTGTACACTTGTGCACTAGATTTTTTCCTCGGCCACTAATGGTTGATCCCTTGATCATTTTTATGGCTTGAAATACATGGATCCCTTGAGGGGTGTAATTGGATTATATAAGCTTAGTTTACCTTATTATAGGCTCTTCATTAATCTTTGAATAGAGGGATGTGATAGAATGAGAATGAATAGTCGTAGTATGCCTTAGAGGACCCCATATATGCTTTAGATCCAATTTTTGTGTGTGATAACCATGAGGAAATAGTTTCTCAACCCTACTAAGATATTATTAATAGTGTAGGTAGAATTTTGGTGGGTTGGGTGTGTGAGGATTTACCTTTGGATGAATTGGGATGGGATATTGGTTTTTTCCATCTCTTTATATCAATGCTAGTATAACTTATCCTATGAGGTTAGTGGGGAGTTAATATGATTATGAAAAGACCGAGGGACATTATTCCCTCTAAGTGATGGAAAGAGTTATGATATAAGATTATGATAAGGGATCCCAAGTAGGGTTTCTAGACTCTGATGACACCTTGGGGGTTGGTTGGTGCCCTAGTAAGGTAATGGCCCATGAGAGAGTACAAATGAGATTGGATGGTGATGATTTAGGTTTCCACCTTATAGCCCAAATTGATGATGTGAGAATGATATGTCCATATTAATGATAATAGGTCATGCACTGGAGAGATTGTCCTTAGTTTTATGAGGCTATATCAGGATGATGTTTAGCCCTTTTTAGATGCGTATATGAGATATTATATGAAGAATTTACTACCCTATGATTTGTGTTTATATACATGGGATTCCTTGGATGTTCTACTTGGATTAGGACTTCATTCCTCCTACTATGGAAAACCTAAGATGCCACCATGGATTCAAATTTGGGGCTAATAATTTGGAATAGATAGTAAATCAATTAGGGTTCAGTGTTTACACCTAATGACCATGGAACATCCATGATATCACTTGGGTAGTAGTTTCTCCTATTGAATATGGAATGTCCAACATATCACCTATAGTTAATCTTGGTGGATAATACAAGGGAATTCTCAGGATCACTTGGGGGTTGGCTTTGAAACTACTACTATGAAATTCATAGGATATCACTTAGGGTTCATCCTTAAGTTTTTTATTATGGATCACTCGGGATTACCTCATGGGGATTGAAGATGATTCTTGATGACTACTAATCACCTATGATCACCTATTATGGATTAGATTAATGCCTTCTAAAAATTTGTTTCCTTTGGATACATCCAAGGATCTAAAATTTATGCCTGATATTATATGTAAATTGGGACATTTTGGTTGTCATAGTTGTGTGACGTGATCAGAGACACTCTATCACTAGCTAAAGTAGGTTTGGGTTGATATGGGTTTTAGGTGAGAACCTGAGGATCGAAAGTTGTTATTTATTTACACAAACACAATAATTTATTTATTCAGCTGAGGATATCACATGTGTATACTTCATTTATAGGTTATGTATGAGATTGTGTTGGTGGTTCCCTACTAAGTTATACTCACACCCTGTAGTTGGAGACATGTAAATTGGATACCCGATAAAACTTCATTGATCATAGGATTGGGTTGGGAAGAGTCAAGATAAAATAATATATAGTAGGTTAGCTTGGATGGGATTGGATACTGGGATGATTTGAGTCTCGAGGATAGAAGTATATTCATAGAGTCTTTTATTATTTAATTTATTTTTTATATTTTTTAATCTTGGTGGTTGATTAGTTTCTCAATAATGGATTGACCATGATTCTATATAACCCTTTTATTTTTCAATACATTTTACATAGAATGTTTTTTTTTCTTCCATTTAATCAAATTTTTTACTATTTTGGTTGATGTTTGGTTTATTAATCTATTATAAAACACTCTGATTTTTTTGTATAGTCTCCCAATGGTAACACCTTAGACCTTCACTACTTTTCTAAAGTCTCTAGTGTATAGGGAGGTGCACCTGATGTCCTAGTATACCTATAACCAAAATACCAATTAGTGTATTAATGCTAAGAAGTTATATAGTTGTAACAAATCTTGTTTCGAATTTTAATTTTAGGGAAGGTAGAAAGGTGACATTATAATGTGTTACAGATTATGAAGGATATCAAACTTGTTCACCATGAACAACCTTCATTATTGGATGGAAAGTAAATAGGGGAATGTGATTTCTTTTATTTACTTTTGATTTTATGATTGAATGATTTCACCTAGCTTAATGCACTTGAGGTGTGGATTTAGGATTTATCTAGTTTTGGATCTTTGTCTATTGGAAAGAATCTAGTGCACATAAATCATGTTTGGCACATATTATTCACATGAAATTTGGGTTATTATGTGATTTATATCACTGATGATGAGGTTTAAGTTGTTTAAAGTTGCATTAACAACTTATATAGTGTTTTCTCATATAAATTATTGGTGGGATTCTACTCAATTGAACCATAGTGTATGTTTCTTCTATTGACATTTCATGTGGATCTACGGTGTGATACTTCCTGATAATGACTATATACTCCCTCGGTATAATGGATATATTGTAACCCTTATAAGGTCAATATGGGTATTTTATCCCTTAGCACTGGTTTTGGGAGAAAATAGGTTCAATTATTTAAAGTGTTAATAACAAACTATATAGTTTTTTCTAGAGTAGATTCTTTGTGAAATTCTATTTAACCAAACCATATCAATATGGTATTATTTACACTAATTATTATGGAATTATTTCATTATATACTTATGGAATAGATCATTATTTTCATGGGGGTATCCACATATGTAGATGTTTGGTGAGAATTTTCACCCTTTCATGTTGATAACTTATCATGTGATGCCTAAAATTTATATATATGAGAATATAGAGTGGGTTTTTTCATGTGAGTTACCATGTAACTATTGATATGGGAACAGAGGGGTATTTCTCATAATTTGTGATATACATGAGATATATATGATGGGTTAATAAATAGATACTAATGACCTTGAAATATAGCTCAAGATATTGGTGGGTTGGGTATTATAGTTGAGGTGGTATGTGATATATGAAGATTACCCAAGTGAGGGGTTAGACCGGGTTTGTGAATTCCTTAGAGATGATAAGCATGGGTAGATTATTTGGGTTATAAGATTGGTTCAAAAGAAGTGTTATCATGTATATAGTATAGGCTTGGATATGAAATGGGATCTTTATATTGATCACCTTGAGTTTTAGTGCTATTGTATCAAGGTTGGGTTTTAAGGGAAGGATTGGCCGAGTTCCTAACCCTATTGAATTTGGATATTCTTTAAGGAGTGTGGTTACAATGAGGGTGGATTGTATTGATTTTAAGAAGACATCAAGTGGGGGTTGATTTTTTGGTTGACCATGAAATAGGTGATATGCCTAATTTTGAATGGGATAATTGATGTTTCTTTTGGTTAGATGGTTATAACATGCATGTTAGTAATGTCTATGGTTTTGGTGCATGAGCATAGGTTTCATGAGACATATGACTGATGAGATCATGAGTCAGGTATGAGATCAGGTGGTGTGGGAGTGTATGCATGTTTTCCCTAGATGAGACAAGGTTAGTTAGCGCTATTTACAAGTGATTTTGTTAAATTGTTAATAAATGAGTGGTCTTGTACAAGATAAGGATGGATGGGATCAATAATATTCTTGTGGGATTGGTTTACTGAGGATTAATGAAATAAGTAATTCCCCCTATGGTGAGGGGTGTCATTTGAATTGTATCAGAGTGTATTAGAATTATTGATCTTGGATTTGATCCCATACAGGTCTTTCATAGCATTCAATCAATGTGTCTTGGGGGAGTGACACACATGTGATGATTCAAACCATTTGACATTGAGATCTAGGAGTGGTATAAGGAAATTCAGATAGTGGGGAGCACAACACTAGTAATTGGAGAGTGTGACCCTCATTATAATTGAATTTTGGATGATACTGAGGATAATGTTCTTATGATCTAGATAAATGTTCCATTTGATGTTTCATGGTGGAGATTAGTTATGAGTGGGATGGACACATCTATTCATTAAATGTTTCAATCGATGGAGTATGGTTTAGGGAGGAATTAACATGTGTTATTAGGATCATGTGCACGAGGAGATAGATCATTAGATTATTTAGGTAGATTGAGGATGTTGGTAAATAGATACATCTTATTTATATAGATTTGTATATAATTTAAGATGTTGGATTTGAATGTAGTATTAAGAAGAATGTGTGTATTCTCATCGGGCTCAGGGAGGTTTTGATGTGACGCAAGTGTAAGTTGGATCAATTTTGCATCAGTGCTTGGGTTATAGATCGAAGGTTATTTTTTTGGTCGAGGATCCAACTTTGGAATTACATCAGATGTCCGGTTTGATCATTGGAACAGGTGTTAGACTATGTTGGGATTCCTTCATTAGTTGAGAAATCGTGATCGGGAAATGGGAGAGTGTTTCATTTGGTGTAATAGAGTATTTTTTTGAGAATACTTGACCAGAGGATATTTTAATGGGGATATTTCATATGATCAAGTGTAGTGAGATTAAAAAAACACTGATATTGTCACTGGACCATTAGGAATGTTTTTCAATATGAGATTATGAAGGTGGGTATTACCTTGTCTTGGAATCAGTCCTTTCAAGTGGATACTTACAGGGTGAAGAACCATAATCATAGAGATAAATTAACAAATAACATCATGGTGTTTTAGGATATAAAGTCATATGTAAGAATCTTACTGGTGTTTTGGTGACGGTGATGAATAGTGGATCCATTTTTAATGAATAGTGTTCCTTGATTTTAGAGTTTCACTGCGGGAAGCTCATTTAGTGTCCAAAAGTAGAATGTGGATAATTATACAATAATTAATTAATATTATAGGTAAATATTGAAATTTTAGGACCATTGAGGCTTTTTAGGGATGAGAAATGTCATGGCTAGGTGTTTGAAAACCCCCTATCCATTCTAACCTAAAATTTCCATTTCGATTTTTAATTTTTTTGGAATTATGGAACATGGATCTTTTGGGAACCAAGATTATGATTTTAAATATGATATTTGGATCATCTCATGTTAGTATTTTTTGGATATGGTTTGTGGCATGATATGTGTCTTGGGTTCTCAGGAATGTCTCAAGAGCATCAGGTTAAATTTCAAAAGTTTTGGAGGATTTATTCCTTAGTTCATGGTTTGGTGTGCATGGTTCAGGAGAAACTATGCCACGCCCTAAGGGTAGGTAACTTTTCAATTAATTTAATGAAGTGTATATTTGGTTTTATTGGTAATATAATAGTTAAGGGTAAACTATTTATAATTTTAAAAAAATTGTGAGAACTTCTCTAGAATTGGGTATTGGCATATGGTCACAGCACAGTTTCTAAAAAAATCATATTGGACTCAAAATTTTGGTTTTATAGGTGATCTATATGGTTGGAACTAGTTTTTTTTTACTGTGAATCGAAACTATGTGACGTGGATGGACTTGGATTGAAAACGGTGCATGGTTGGTGCATGGTTTTTCCAACTATGCGGTTAAACATTGTGATAACTTAAAACATGGAAAATGAAAAAATTTACATCAGGTTTTTAAATAGGTGGCATCTTTTTTTCTTCCACCCTTCTTTAAACACCCCATCCGTCCAACCACCCTATTACTTTTTCACTTAACATTTATTTGGTTGGGGTTTTTATGTGATTCCTATGGAATTTGAGCTAATTATCTTCTTTTATTTCTTATTCTCCTAGTTTCTCTTGGTTTTCTATTGATTTTAATTCTTCCATTTAGGGTTTCTGTGGTAATTTCACTATTTCATGGTATAATGATAGATAACCATGGGGATTTCATATGGATTGATAAGAGGATGTCTTGATATGGTATCTTCACATTTTCACACATCATTTTGATGGAGTTACATCACCGTATGGAGTTTTCTTAGAATTTAGAATATAAATAATTAAATTTCCAATTGAATTGGGGTCTGTTAATAGGGATTTTTCTTGGGATGGTATCAATAATACAACCCAGGCCATCCCAGTGTAGTTAGTTATGGTTTTGGTGTGAATAAGTTGTCTAATGAGATTTTAGGCATTATGCATAGTGGTATTAAATTGGAAATAAATTATTAATTTCTATAATGTAATTTTTTTAATTAATTATAAATCATTTATAATTAATTATGGGATGTTTTATCTTGATATGGTTGCTTGGGATATTGATGAAAACTTGTACAAGCTCAAAAAAGAGTTTTTGGGCTACAATTTAAAAGGAAAATAACTGTAAATTGAGGCAGTTGGTCCCTATGAATTACCCTATAGTAATTATGTGTGTTTTTGTAGCATGTGACATGATTTCTCTCCACTAAGATTGATTAAACAATTAAATTATGTGAACTAATTTAATTAAATATAATTTCTATTGATAGATGAATCAAAGTTCCAAGGGAGATATTAGACCCTTATGCACTAACTTGTTTCCTAAACCGTTGATGGTCAAGGCCTCAATTATTTTGTGTTCCTTTAGATACATGGACCCATTCAGGGGTGTAATTGGATTATATATGAATACTTTCCTTTATTATAGGTTACTTGATGACCTCTTAGTAGAGGTATGTGATGAGATGATAACAAATAGCCCTATTTAGCCTTGGTTGTCCCTCAGGACATCGTAGAGCCTTGGCTTGTTCGATGACTATGGTGCGAGAGTTATTCCCCACTGAGATGTGATTCATGGGTAGGTAAACTTTGGATGGTTTGAGTGTGTGAGGACTAACCTATTAAGGACTTGGTATGGGAGATAAGATTGTTATATCTCCTGAAATTGATCCCAATATTGATTATCTTATAAGTCCACTGAGTTCATTATATAATTATTAAAAGGATGAGGCATGTTATTATCTCAGATTGATGGACTTAGTTTGAGAGATGATATTGTAATAGTGGATCCCATGTAGGGTTTCCAGACTATGACTAGGACTCTGGGACCTGGTGAGTTCCCTATTGATGTAATAACCCTTGAGAGGGTATGAATGAGATTGGGTAGTGATTATTGTGGGTGTCACATTTGAACCTAGATCAATAATTTAAGCCTGATATGGTTGTATTAATAATGATGATAGGTTGTTAACTTGAAATAATGACCACATTTATGTGAGACATGCTTGGGAAGATGGTCATCCCTATGGAGATGTGTATATTATATGTTATAGGAGGAATGTAATACCCTTTAAGATGTGATTTGTTGTCTCTCCACCAACCATTGTGCTTATTGTTATGTAACACCTAGAATATCACTCAAGGATTGGTGTCTATGCATAAGGATTATTTAAATCCCAGAATATAACCTAGGTTTTGGATTTTATCCTGGTACTATAGAATGTCCAATATATCACCTAGGGTTCATTTTTTATGCTTAAGGAAAAAGGATCACCTAGGATGTCACCTAGGGTTCTGTGGTATCTTGTGATGACTATTGAACACCAAGGATATCATCCAAAAATCATCTTTGAGCCTAGTAATGTGGAATGGTTAGGATGTCACCAGGGGTTTATCTTTGAGCCTACTTATATGGAATGCCAAAGATTTTATCTAGGGTCCAGTATTGATCCTGCTACTATGTATTACCCAATATTACCTCTTTGGGATTGGTGATGATTCCTAATTACTAATTCTAACCTTTGATAACCTATTAGGGATCATCTTACAACCTAATACTATTGTGATAACTTTGGATATGTTTAGGGATCTGGCATTTATTCCTACTAATTTATGGCCTTTAATCCTATTTTCGGATTGTATTATTGTTTTATGTGCTCTAAGACACTATGATAATATCCAAAAAAGGTATAGGTTGATTATGGTTTCACTTGATAACCCAATGATTGAAAGTGGTTATTTAATTATGCTTTTTTAGTTATTTATTTACTCAGATGATCATATCACATGTGTACACTATATTTACTAGTTATGTATGGGATTACATTGGTGGTTCCCTAATTATTTGAACTCATGCCTTTCTTGGGTATTAATGGAACTTGGGAACCTAAGAAGACTCACTTATAATAGGTTTAGGTTGGGAAAATGCCTTGTGTAGCATGATTGAGTTGAATAGTTCAGAAGGGATTGGAGACTAGGAAGAGGATAGGCTTAGGGATGGTAATAAAGGCTCATTTTATTTTATTTTATTAATAAATTTTCACATTTGATCATCTTGGTGGGTGATTATTTTGTATACATGCATGAACCTGAGTCTATATGCCTATTTGATTATTTATTAATTTGATATGGAATATGTTTTGTTTTATTACTTCAATGTAATATTATTCTTTACTATTGTGTAAGATGTTTGGTTTATTTACATTTTTATTTCACACTATGGTCTCATGGTATAGTCATCCAATGGTAAAAACCTATACCTAAGTTATTATTAGATAGCCTCTGGGGTTTGGGGAGGTGAACCTGAGGTCCTAGTAGCCCTATGGTCATGAGACCAATCAGTGGTCTATGGTTGAGGTGTTACGTAATATAGCGTGAAGGTTTCATCCTCATCCCTAAAAAACCAAAATCCCCATCATTAGAACCTTGAAAAAACACAATCCTGACCCCAAAAAGGTTAAGGTTTTTATAAGTGGGAATAATTTGGGAATAGATCAATGGGAGAAGATATGGGGTGGAAAGAAGGAGAAATTCCTTGATTATACACTTGAAACCAAGGAATAATGATTTGAAAAAATTAGAAGGTGAAGGGAATAAACTCCCACACACACACCCTAGTTTGTTTTCACAAGATAGGAGAAATAGTATGTCCCAATACCTTAAAATAAAGTAGGGGAAGTAAGGAAATTCACTTTTAAGTTAATCTAGGAAGGCCATATGGTTTGGATACATTGTTTTTAAAACTGTGTGCTAATCGTGTAGGGGAAACTAGAGGCACATTCACAACATTCCTCCAAAGTCAGTTGGTTTAACAAACCAAGAGGAGAGCATGGAAACCTCACTATTAAAAACTATAGACATATCTCACACTTGTCTAATGGTTACCCCTAACTGTGTCCAAGTCATGTTCCAAGAAACTCCCACTAAAATGTAATTCACAAGGTTTACACTAAAACTTCCACAATTTAGAACAAACTATGTGCCACACATATGGACCAAAACATTCAAAATAAAAATTAATTTTAATGGTATTTTTTTATATGTTAGAATGATTTTAATCACAGAGTTTGATACAAATCATGTGCACTAGCCATCCGCTATGAAACCCCTGGTGTATAGGTCGTTTATATGATTTACCAAACCATACAGTGATTGTATACAAACTGTGCAATAGAGGAGATTTTCCAAAAACTTTAAAATTTAAACCAAAAGTCTCTAAAAACTTAACTTAACCAAAAATAAGATAAAATAATATGAAATATTAATAAATAGAGACATGATGGTGTCACAATTATCATCACCATGAAACTTTATTCCCACGTAAGGTCCCTTGTAGAAATAAGGGTAATGGAAAAATAGGAAAGCTCAATATGACTCTAATACAATTGAAATATTTAATAATATTAATCCTTTAAAGACATATCAAAATAATCAAAAAAATAAATAAACCTTGAGTACCAACACCTCTACAAGAATATAAAGGATATATAGACCAAGAATTTATCTACCCACCATTTTGAAGTGTTCTAAAATAGTGAAGCATCAAATTGATTAACTATGACTATAGAAATAAAAAATGAAGACAATTGTATTCTTCCAACTAAATATATTCTCTAATCTTTGTCAAATATAAGGAAGGAAACACCATACTAGAAACAACCTAAAATTACAAGGTTTAACCACTAAAACCAACACATTATAAAACATCCAAAACATTTAGTTCCTAAAAACATTCCTAAATCAAGTAAATGATATGGGATATACACTTGGGTTACAAAACTGAGTGTAAGTGGTGTTCTAGGACCTTATACCTGAGTCATCATCTCATGGAGAACCCAAATAATCTAATCTAACACCAGTTAGTGAATAATCTTAACTAGTTCCACATCCTTCCTAGTTATTTGAAACACACGCCAAAGAACGTACCATTCCCAAACAAAAAAAAATCAACAAAATAAGGATTATTCAGTATCTCAAGGTAAATACAACTCAAAATTGATAAATCAATTTAGAAACCAAAGAACACATCGGTCCAACACCACCTTAAGTGTAGAAAATCCTTAAACCCAACGAATATTTTTTCTAAAAATATATATAATCATCCTAATAAAAGGATTACACCTAAAATTAAAAAAAAAATAATGATCCTTATCAATTTATATAACCCAAAATTAATGGCCTAGTTTCTTAAATAAAACCAATAGTTAAGACCTCACTAAAATACTAAAATGGAAGAATTATACTTTCCACTAATATTAGATTTTACAAAAAATAAATAAAAAGAAAGATTCTACCTCTAAGTATAGACACCCTTAATGTACTCAATATACTTCTAGGATACATAAATTAAATATAATTAAACATAAATCTAACCTAATCATATTTCCAAATCACATCAAGCAGTCCCAATATCTAACAAGGGAAAAAATAAGAAAAATCATTTTTAAACAAGGACCTCTTGACAAGGAGTGAAAAAACTCCAAACACCTTTGAAAAATGGACCAAATTTGGAACATCCCACCATATTTTGAAAAACAATAAAAAACAATTTCACCAATGACCAAAAATTTGAATCATTTTATCATCAAATTAAAAAGATTAAAAATTTTTATTTTAAAACTGGACATTTTAGAAAATTCATTCCAAAAGATCCAAAATCCATTGTAAGGCTTTGAAATTTACAATTTCTAAGAAATATAAATCCATTTTACAAATAACACCTAAGGAATCATTTTAATTTAAAAAATAATTTCATAAAACCTACTCTTTCACACAAAACCAATTTTCACAACCATCAAAAAAAGGAGGAAGGCCATAAATTCTAACTAAATGCAAATCCACAACATCAACATGTCAAAAGACCCACCTCAGTTCTCTTTACATTACCAAGAAACACTAAAGATAAAAAAGGGGTCTAAAAAATAAATCCAAATAGGATAAAGAATATTTCTTGACTCGACTATATGGTTTTATGGTCAAGTATTTAAACATTTTATACTTTATCAAGAATTGAAAACTAACCTCAAACCACTGATTACTTTTTCTATTTTAATCCAATGCCCCTAAAAACACCCCAAATGAAGCTCATACATACCAAGGATGACCAAATCCACCATCAATGATAATCAAAACAAAATAACAAATTCAAAATTCATATCTCACTACTGAGGGAAACTTGGGAATCCTCATGAAAGGTGGAGTTCAAGAACCCGCTCATGAATAATGCATATAATCTCAATGATGATAATAACTTTATTCTACCATGAAACACCCAAATAATAAAAACATGTTTCTATAACCTAATTTTCACTGACAAACCTTTGGTCTATAAACATTTTCAACAAACCGACCTAGGGTGACCCGACACGTCAGTTTACCCAGGTCATCATTGGTCCCATAGGGATTTCATGACCCCCAAAAACTAGAAACTAGTTACCAAGTCTTTTTAATTCAATTTTTTTGAATAGTTTCACCCTCATATATTTAAATAAATAGTCAATAACAACTTCCATGAATCTATGATGAACTATCTAGGAATCAAAATCCATGCATAAAAAATCATTATAAACAAAATAAATAATCCATCCAAAAAAGTAATAATAAATAAGAATCAATCCAAAATATAAAATTATAATGAATATATAAAAAAGTAATAAAAAACATCAGGCCTCAATAGTTGATACTATAACACAACAGAGAGTATAATATAACACAAAAAACTCAAACATCACCACTAGTGACCCCTGGTCACTTTCCAAATCCACTTATCCATCTATAGACCAATGAAATTCCAATGAACTAAAACTGAATGGGTGCCAGAGAGATAAATAAAGAAATTTTATACACACCTAGATAAAGAAGCATATGTTAAGTGTGAACTAGACATGCCCAGTATGATCTCACCAAGGATTTTAAGCAATTCCCTTCATAAAAAAGTTCTTAAAAATATAATTTGAACATTATATATGAAATAGGTTTTCACATAAAAGTATAAATAAACAATGTATCAAGACATAATAACACTTTTAAAATAGTCACCCTTTCTGTGTAAAACAAGGGTGGCCAAACAATATAATTAAACATCTTTAAACCTTTGGAAAGAGGGACTTCTAAACTATTAAAAATAAATCAAGTTCATTGTTTTCATCTCTTGCAAAAAATATATTTTCCAAAATATCATTTTTATAAGTAAAAACATTTAAAACCACTTTCAAAAAACCCATTTATTAAACTACCCAACCTTTCCTCTTTAAAACATGCTTTATAAATATTTTAAAAATCCATTTAAAAGCATAACAAAAAAAACAACCGATATAATACATAATAACAATCCATCACCAAGACATCAATGAATCAATATAATATTATTAAAATTATGAAATTAAATTATGTGATCAATGGAATATAGGGGAATATAATGATCCATGAAATAGAATCCACTAAAATGTCTAGATAAAGACCTTAGTGTCATGAAAAACATCCATTGACTCAAGTAACTTGATCTGAACTGGTGACATGATATCTAGGGTGACAAAAAAGAACCTATCTATCCTGGTAGTCCCATAAAACTATTTGAGACCTATAACCATCCTAGGAGCATTCAAGCTTCCATGGGAATATTATATATCCTATTAGAACTCATCCCACCAAACTGAGCAACATTACCTAGCCAGATAGCAGTATATATAGGAGTATAAACTTATCCGGACCCCAACATAAATGCATAGGACTCCTAAGAAACATCAAGTATAGGTGAGAAAATAATAATCAATCACATTGACCAATTATAAATCATTTAACAGACCCCATCTTGCCTCCTACACCCTCACACAAAACAACCCCTTCACATTCAGACATAAGAATCACATAAGTTAAAATAAAAAAAAATTTAAACATCCCAAAAATGGTCACAGGACACAATGGGTATAAAAATTACAAGGGGGATAAACTTAGGGTCTCAAATATTTTATAAATAAATTCTTTAAAGGTTCTAAACCAATATTACAAAAATAATTTTGGAATATTAGGCTGTTTCATACTATTTGAAACCCCATTTCAAAACATTACTTGAAAATTAAATTTATCATATCACCCTTAAAAATCATTTAGAAACTCACCATTCCATGCAATTCACTTTTTAAAACAATTATCTATGTCAAAATTCCTTTTAAAGGTCTATTCTAGAATTTTCACACACACATGGCATGCAAAAAGTCCATGAAAAGTGTTTAAACATTTTAAAAATCACTTTAAACACATCATGGGTAATACATGTAGGAATATATCAAAATGAAATTAATTTTAAAACATTAAATCATTTTATAACTTGTGTTATAAGGTAATTAAAAAGAAACAGTAACCACATCAATAAGAAATATAACTGAAACATGTCATATTTGGTGGAGAATAGATAATCGAGTATAAAGACAACCTCCTCATCCCTAAAAAATCAAATTCCCAATCAATAGAACCATAAAAACCCTAATTCACACTCAAATATCACTTAAAACTCATTTAATATAGAAAAATAAAGAAATATGGAAAGGGGAGAAGAGAAGAGGATGACTGGTGGAGAAATACCTTGATAAACTGGTTGAAACAAAAAAATGGACTGAAATACATGGAGGGGGAAGAGAAGAAGGTCTCAAGCACACTTATTAGTTCAAATGAATAAGAGAATAGAAAGATTAGTTCTTGAGACCATGAAATTGTGTGGGGGAACAAAAGGAAATTCAGTTTTAAGTGAATCTAGGAAGACTGTAAAGTTTGGATACATATTTTTCGAAACCATGAACCAACCATGTACGGGGAACTGGAGGAACCACTACAGCCTACCAGCCTAATTGATTGATTTATAAAACCATGTGGAGTTTGTTAAAACACATGGATAAAAAATATATAATTATCACACAATTGTGACATGGTTTACCCTTAACTGTGCACAATATGTGCACTAAAAATCACTACAAAAGATAAGTATTATAGTTTTCACTAGAACTCAAACAATTTAGAGAAAAATGTTTTATTACCATGAAAAACAAAATGAACCCATTAAAAATGAACTACTATAGTCCCTATATAAGTTTTATTGTAAGTTTCATCACAAAATTTGAGAAAAATTGTGCACACTAACTATGTAATAAGGAACCCCTTATGTAATGGCCATATACATAGTTTATGAAACCATAAAGTGGTCATACACAAACCATTAAACATTGGAAAATTTTCAAAAACATTAAAATTTAAATTGAAATTATCCAAAATTTTAAATTAATGAAAAAAATATTAAGAAATAGTGACACGAGGGTTACAAAATGTTCCTTAGTAAAATCCTTTAAAATAAAATTGTTCTATTGATTAACCATATGAGTTCACCCTTATATGGTGGGGAGACATACCATAGGTCTCAACTCTTTGTTTACCTCCTTGTAGATTCCTGTAACCATATTTTTTCTTGATATTCATGGATGTTTCTAGATTTAGAGATCTGATAAAATGATATAGTTTTGTTTTGGTGTTTTTATTAAGTTTTTTCACCTTACATTTTGTTTTTGAGTGGTCATGTCTTCTTTTCTAACACACAGAAATTATTTAGATAGAAAGTGTTATAGTGGAGTAAATTTTCACACCATAACCTTGTTTTTTATAATTGTTTTATTTATTTATATTATTTTTTATTTTCCTTGAGATTAAAGTTTAATTTATTTGTAATTTTAAATAATATGGGTTCCAGTTCTAGTCACACATTTTTCATATGGGTAGGGAAAAGCAAGTGGATTTATTTTTAAAAGGTTGTAATACATTTCATATGTGGTCACACGGTGGTCACAAAGTTTCTCAAACTCTACGTCTAAACTATGTGGCCGCCTTGGTAAATCTAAGGCTATCTTCATGGTTAATTCATGGTTTGGTATACCATATAGCTTACCCATATCTTTAAAAAATTTAATTTCCAAAATTTATCATCTTTGAAATAACACCTAAATAAGGTCCTCTCTTTCCTTATTCATGTAATGAACCTCCATGGGATCCATAAGTGAGTTCCTCGACATCACCTATGATTTTTAGCATCCCCCATCAATTTTAAGTAATTTCTTTAATTTTTGACTGTATTTTTATTCCTTTATCCTTATTATATTATTTATACTTATTTCTCTGGCCATGGATCATGTTGTTTGAACCATAGAGAAAGGTTTTGATTAAATTTATATGGTTTCTTGATATCCATGGTCTGTAAATTTATTATAGGATTCTCCTTTTCTTGTGTTTGAAGCTTTATTCTATCTTCACCTATTTATAGTAGGTTTTACATGAATTTTTCCTATACTTAAAAGACCATGTATGCTTTATTCTTATAAAATTCATTTACAATAGTTTATATTGATTTATTTATCAGTTAAATCATTTATGGATATATTATGAATTCAAATCTTGTTTCAAAAAGAGTTTTTACATGGTATTCCATTATTATGAGTTTGAAACTAGGAATTGCATATATATATATAAGTTTTTGGTAAAACTTTCAAAAGGTCCTTTTATAAAGAAATTAGATATTCCGTTGATGTTTTAGGCTGCTAAATGATTACATATGAATTTATTTTTGGATTTAGAATGTTTTTTATTGATAAATTGATATTCATGTGTTTTGATGAGTATATTTGATAATTTATTGTTTATTTACATCAGATTTACAATATTATTTCCCTTATATTGTTACATTATTTATAAATTACATTTCAAAGGCTCATTTGGAACCTTAAAAAAGGAATTTGTAAATAACATTTGTCTTAAAATGTTTTTTAAATAAATATTTAGAAAAGATATTACTAGTTTCAAAAACCATGGGCCAGTTGGAACCTTTGATAATTTATTTTCAAAAAATGATTTACACCCTTAATTGATGCACCATATTATAATGGTTTATGTGAACTTGTAGCCTTATGTGATTTATTATGTTGTTATTACTACTAATAAGGGGATTTTCATTAGGTTTGTATGAAGGTGGGAGGGGTATATGTTATTGAGATGTGTTGATTAATGATTTATATTTGAAAAATCTTACCCCACCACTTGTATCTATCTTCATGAAGATCCTAGGAACATTATTAAGATATTAAGAGATGATTTTTTTGCTTGTAATGATTTGATTGACTAGAATTCTCTTTCATTGGACCTATACTAACAAGGGGGGTTTCTGCATTGAGGATGTATGGAGAAAGAAGAGTAGTTATTTTATATAAACTTCATCATTTTTCCAAAAAAAAAGGTTCCACATGAGAATGTATAGGAATGTATCACTACATGTTTAGAAGTTTCACATAATTACTTATACCATGTTGAGGTTATTTTTTCTGGATTTATATAATTGTATTAATTTAGTTAGGTTATTATTTTTCCTTTATTTTATTTTTAACCTTCCTTGATTTTATTTCAATATCCTGAAGTACTTTTAATCTTGGGTTATCTCACACTGCTATACTTACTTTATCATAGGTTGGTACTTTACTTACTTTTTTGTTTACATTTTGGTATTTTGGTAATTTTTTAGTTGATATTCTAGTTATTTATCAATTCTTATTTTGACCACTCAATTTATATAAACTAATTGTCTCAATAGGTTTAGGTTATATTATCATTGAGTTCATTTATGTGGACTTATATTACTTAGTCTCTTTTACAGTAGCTGTGATGGGATGGTTTTAGGGTTAATTTGGAGTTACATAGAGATCATGTTGGTTATTTGGATTTAATTTGGTATTATATATTTATTTTCTCTATTTTCCATTTTCATATTCCAATTCTGTCATCCTAGTCATAAATTTTATTGAATAGTATGTTTTATTATGGTTATTCCATCTTTGGATTGCTTATTTTTTGTAACTGTGTATTTTTTTATGCATGGAAAGCCAACGTATAGACACACCGTGTTAAAATTATCATATAATTCAATTGTGTTTTAAATTTTATTTACATCAAATAAATCATTCTCATATTTTATGTTTTGATGCCCAATAACTAGTTTCTAGCCCATGGGGATTGGTAACAACCTTTGACCTTTGTCACAGGTCGGCTCATGTTCCCAATATAGGGGTGACTTGGGTTGGTTCATGAAAAGAATTGAGGGTAGACCAAATAAATATGAGATCATTTTCATTAAAATTATATAGAGTGGTTAATGAGTTATTTTAATACTCTTAATACACATATATTAGGAATTATCATGATTTTAAATAAATGTTTTATGGAAAAAAATATATAACTTTAAGGAATCTACTAATAATAATTAGATATTCGGTGTTATATAGACCCAGGTTGAAACTTTGCATCATTATTAGAAATTATTTAAGAAGTAGTATTATATTTTTCCCCATCATCAAATTTATTACTAGATTTTGTTACAATATTTATATGAGTGATTGTTCTCAATGGATAAAATTATTATTGATATAGTTGTTGTGGGAGCTTTTATAAGAGAAACACCAACATTTTTATTAATTTAAATGAAAACATGGAACAAAATACATAATGGTTTGATAGTAGAGGTTTCATCCATGTTAAATGAGTCTTGGAAAGTCCTATTTAAAATTCTAATACCAATTTTGTTGTGATTCAATTAGGTATTTTAACTATAAGGGTTAAATAGATTATGGAATATAATTCACAACAATAGTAATACTCATAATTACAAGTAAAACATAAACCATAATTTTCACCTTCTATACATTATTAAATATTTGATTCCTAGAATAATTTTAGTATCCAATAACTAGAATTGCAAGTTTCACATAAATATTGTGATGTTATGCTTCCAAGAAATATATTTTAGGATGAACATCTTAAAAATAATAAATCTAAACCCAATAATAATACAGGTTTTATAAATCAAAATGATATTTATATGTCTATGAATCATGTACGACTCAATTGATTTTACCCAAACCAATCAAGTAATTAATGGAATGTGTACAATAAAAAACAGAGAAATCAAATAGTGAGAAAATTTTATAAAACACAAAAAATATTATTCATCTTTGGTGGAATTTATTATTAATAATAAATTTTAATACAATATTTAGTAACACACATGGAAAAATGGAAAATAATAAAAATGGGATTAAAGTTCAAGGATTTTGAAATTTTCCTTCAAAACCATGAGTTAATATAAAACATAAAGGTAATGTGTCTTCTATAAAATTGATGGGTTAAACTGAGATTAAAAATAAAAAAAATTATATTCTCAGATATATTAATATTGGAAGAGAATAAATTACTAATTGAATGGAATTAGACTAATGAGAATTCACAATCTCAGAATTTTCATAAGAGACAAGTAAGATGATGGATAATTTGAAATTAAGAAACATTTTTAAGATAATTAATCTATTATTAAACCTCCTATGAACTTTCCAAAAATTAAACCACTATTAAAGAAACTCAACAAAAATGTGATGGATAGGGTAATTTTTGATACATTTATCAAATCATTGGTGAACATTCCCTTACTATATATAGTGAAAAAAATATAATTTATGCTAAGTTTAAAAGTATATGTTCCCCCACAATGGATAAATTAATTTAGATGAGAGAGTGAACTATGGAATAAATGTATCTACCTTAATTAAGTTAGATTTGCGTATAAAATACAAGGATATTATAACCATTAAAGTACCATGAACCATTGGGTGATTATAGTTATATGATTTTATGATTTATTTAGGTGCATCATTAAATTTCATGTCTCACTGTGTCTACTCATCTATGAAGGTAAGAGATATGAAGCATTTTGGAATTTTGATTCTGCTAGAAAATAAAATCACCGCTAGGCCTATATGAGTGGTTGATATTTTTTTGTAAGGGTTGAAAATATTGTTTTCTATACAGTTTTGGGTGTTTAATATAGATAATAATATCTTATATGGTCTTGAACCAATTATATTAGGAATACCATTAATAAAAACTAAAAAGTCAATAATTAATGTTCATAACTGATCTATTATAATATATTTTATTGATGGGGTTATTAAATTTAAAATTATTGACATAATAAAACATCTAGTGTAGAATCATTTCAATTTCCAAGTCAATATGACTGATTGGTTTTCCATTGAGTTGTTTCTTGAATTTACATACATTAAACTCTTACTAAAACAAGTGGAAGAAAAAAATATATCTATTAATGAAGCAGGAGTGCATGAATTTTTTTTATTATGATGATGTTAATATTGTTAAATATAATAGTAAATGTGAAATAACAATTGATTTTTACGGTAAATTTATGGAACATTTTTCTTATATCACTTGTCCACAAACTAGTCAGTTTATTTCTATTGAAAATAAAAAGCTTTAAAAATAAATATTTGAGGAAATTATGCTTGATTCTATAGATTTAGTTTCACTCATTCTACCTAGTGTAGAGAGTCCACGTTTTTTATTTTTCAATCCACTTTTAATTTTTTTTTAAATGATAAAATTCATGTGATCATTTTCTTAGCCTTATCCTTATAACAGGAACCCCAACCTTTTGAGTTCCTTATTGGGAATAAGAGATATTTAATTTGTATCATAGCTAATCGATTGGGAATAATCCCATCCCTCTACATCCAAAATATTTTATGGGAGGATAATATCAAACTGGTAAGTTTTTTTGAAGGATATTGAACCCAAACCCATTAAAGGTCATTAAGACGGAGGTAAATATATTGCATGTTGTTGGAATATTATTTCTTATGCCATATAGATAATGGGAAATCCCTATTAAAATTATTCTTAAAAAGTGTGGATACATAATTATGAAAAATGATTTTTATAAATCAATTTTTACAATGATGCCTAATATGTAGAGAGTATGTATATATTGTTATAATTTAAACCAAGTGAATAGAAAATAAAACTTTTTTTACCCTTACTTAACCAAATTATTGAGATATTAGTTGGATAGACCCACTGTGTTTTATTACATTGGTATTAAATATACTTCTAGATTAATATTTTTTATGAGGATTAAGATAAAATTTCTTTCACATGTCCTTTTAAAACCGTTTATTAATGATGAATTCCCATTAGACTATGTAATACTACAAATATAATCTACTATTATATGATGAATATTATTATAGATTATTTATAGGATCAAATGGAAGTTTTCATGGATGAATTTGTAATGTATGATCTAAATTTTGATGAAATTTCTCAAGCTTTGGTTTTGTCCTTACAAATTTCATTGAGAAATACCTTGTTTTAAACTTTGTGAAGTTCCATTTTATGGATGAAAGAGTGATTATTATTGTCCAAATTGTATCAAATAATGTAATTCAAGTTTATAATTCAAATATAGATGTTATATCTTTTCTTTTATACCCAATTAATTTTATAGGGGTGAGGAATATTATAGGTCGTGTTATATTTTAAAAGTGGTTCATAAATAAATTTAGTATAGTTTATCTTATACTATCTAAGTTACTTCAAAAAATAGCACTTTTGTGTCTGATGATAGGTGTAAGAAATATATTTTGGAGTTTAAAAAGATACTTGTTCACCACCAATAATTTATCCACCATTTTGGGATGATCTATTTGAGTTAATGATATATACCAATGATTTTTATCTTGGTATTGTGTTATCTCAAAAAGTAAATAAGTAATAATATATGAAAGATTATACATATAGTACCTTAGACCGTAAACAAGACAATTATACAAGGACTAATAATAACAATGTTTCTATTATCTTTTCCTTGTATAGGTTAAGATTTTATCTTTTAGTTTCAAAATTTATTGTTTGTACATATAATGTGGTCATAAGATACCTTATGTGGAAATAAGAAGTTAATAAAAAGTTGATCAAATGGGTTTTACTTCTTTGAGAATTTGGTATTTTAAAAATATATAAGATAAGGAAAGAACTTTTTTAACCTATAATTTTATTAGTATTTCTAGTGTTTTTGGAGAATTGATAGACTATCACCCCAATAAATAAACATTACCTAATAAATAATTTTGTCTTGTTAGAGATATCATACCCTAGTTTTTAGAAATTGATAACTATTTTTTGGCCATTTAAATTCCTCATTAGTTTAACAAGAATCAAGTATCCAAGTCTACTATTGAGACTAAAATATTTTTGGTATGATCTATACATATGAAACATAGGGAGTGGTTAAGTTATTATAATATGTGTTCTAAACTCTGAGATCCCTTCACAGTTAAAATATATCTATTATCTTTTTTTGTGTGGACATTTTAGACCATAGAGGACTACAAGAATATATCTTAAATTCATTTTTTCTATATTTTTTCAATGATTCTTATAACAATTATAGAATATTTAGTAAATTTTAGTTTAGATTGAACATGTCTATAAGGAATAAAATGCTTGAATAATCCCAATTATACAGTTAGGATTTTTTCTAAACCCAATATTTCTCATTTTTTAGGTGTTGTGATATTCCTATATATTTTCTATTAGATTAGAAGGTTTGGGAAGGTTTATTTAATTTTAAATAATTTTATGATTTTGAATTTAAGTCTATTTTCCAATTTTTTCTAAGTGTTAAATAGTATGAGTTGATTTTAAGTATCTTGTGCATAGAAATTATTTTATATATCATTTAAATTTTTATGCATTAATTTTTTCAAAAATAAATAATCTTGTGCATATAAAATATTTTATACATTATATACACACACACACAGACATATATATATATATATATATATATATATATATATGTTTTTTATAATAAATATTATATATATATATTTCATTGTTATAAAGTATTAAAAATGAATTAGATAAAACATTATTATAAATAGAGTATGTTTTAAATACATTTTTATTAAATAAATATTGGGAAATAAAGAGATTTAAAAAGCGTATGAAGTAATAGTTTTAAAAAAGATAAAATTAAATATTATGAATTTCAAGAGAAAAAATTGCAGATTGATGATGCAATGTGGGGGGAAAAGTAATCGTGTGATTTAAAAAAATAGAGAAAATGGGTGATTTAAAAAAACATATATATCAACTTAAAAAGGTTGAATCATAGATTATTATTTGAATAAAAAATAAAAAAAAAAGAAATCTTTGGAGAGATTCCTGATTTAAGGGGAGGAAATGAAATTTTTTTATGATTTACACAACCTACAATGACTCAAAATAATATTTATTAGAGTTAAATAATTTTAAATCATGGAATGAAAGTGACGTTATGAGAATACATCCCCCTCATACCTAAGTTATTCAAACCACAATTTACAAGTGTTATCTTATATAAATTAAATGCATGTAGGATCTTGTATTGTGTCTAGGTAGTGTTCTGGTTCAAGTGAGGTGCAACAGTTTCACACATATAACATTTAAATTTATAAATCATCATCCCCTTAAATTATTATTATCATTATCTCTTGATGTGGATGACTATCAAAGAATTCATATAGTATTGTAAGTTCCATTAAAATATTCCCAGCTTCGAACGACCATGTTATGTGATACCCAATGCGTTCTTACTTTTTTTTAGGTTTTCTATCTTTTTATATGTTTTAGACATTCCAAAAGTTAATATTTATTATTGATACATTGATACATGTTTATAATAGAGATTATTATTCTTAAAGTGTTTAAGGGTTTTCCCCCATGGGTCTCTAACATTACGAACGTCTCTCTCCTTAATTATGTGCAACATATCACCCTAGGAGTATCATAGTAAAATGTCGAGCTTTGTAGACCAGGTAGAAGATCCAAAAAATTCTATTTATTTTATTTTGTAATGTGTTTAAACCATTTTTTATGTTTTAATCAAGTAAATTATGGGGTCCAGCCTAAGATGATAATAAACTAGAATTTTTTAAATAAAAGAGATTATTTTGTGTTTTTCTTGAGAATATATTTATTTGTGTTATTACCTCTTAATATTTTCTAGATATAGTGGTTTTATATATGTTACCCTTTATACTTTCTCACATATCTAATATGTTAAAATATTAATAATTATTTAATGTTGTAAATTCAGGAAATATTATTAATTAAATGAGTTGAATCTTATTACATTAAATGTTAAAAATGATTTATCACTACTTGCACATAGTTATTAGAATATATAAAATTAAATTTTCATTTTTTATATAATAATTATGCATGCTAAAATCTGGTTATAATGAAATGTTATAAATAATATGGAAAAATAAAATAATGATCTTAAAATTGAAATCTGAAGTGAAAATTCATTCAGACTATATTGTTATTTTTATTCTATTTTTTAGCATATTAATTATTAAATGATATTTATTTCCATCAAAATTATAATTTGTTACCACCATTAATTTATTAAAATTATAAAAACCTTCACAAGAATTTTATAAAAACATAATATTACTAATATAGGGATTGTAGGATGATTTTTATATTATTATGTAGGAGTCATCTTTCGATTGATAATAGATATCATAGATGTTGTGGAAGATTATTTATGATGATTAGATTAGAGGATGAACCTTTCCTAATTTACTTATCTTCTTGATTTCTTTATACATACTATTTATTAATTATCTACATTAGGAACATTCTTCTTAGATATAGGAATAGAGTCTTAGTGCTCGAAGTTATGTAATGATAATTAATTAGTTAACTAAACAAATGATAATTGTTCGTGATGATTAAATATGATGATTATATACTTGAATATTAATAAATATATGTAGGGAATTATATTGTTCAAGGAACCTTGGATTTGTAATATTGAAGTATTAATATTGGAATTGATCATTGAATAACTACAAGTGATTAATGGATGATTAATAATTAATGATAAATGAATGTTGGACTTGATGTTTGTGTGGTTATGTATTAGTTCCCTCGTCCTTGGTAATAGAAGCTAGATGCCATGTAGTATGATAACTATAGAATAAATCCAAATTTATATATTTTCCCCTATAATGGTTGTGTGGGATATATATATATATATATATATATATCATTATATTATGTTTTTTCATACACTCCACCACTTGAGTCGGATAAGAAGAACGAACCCCATATTTAGACTTGGATTCATGGTGTTTTCCCAACATATATGATATTGAGGTTATGGATGGCTAACTACTCCACCTGCCTCACTCTCTCATCCAAACATAGATTTAATATTGAAATATTTTGGTTGTGGTGGCTTATTAATATAGAGTATATTCTCATACATGTTTTAATTGGTCTTGGTTATAACAAACATATATATATAGGTTATGATGGCTTAAAGTTATAGTGTATATATTTTTGTGAGTACTTATAAATGGGATATAATTTAATAGTATGTATTTCATATTACATGGATTTTTATGGTGAAATGGTTGTTATTATGTGGATTTAGTTGTGATATAATGACACAGATGCATTGTATAAATTATGGAGGGGATGGGAACACCAGGATGGAAGTCATTCGGGTTTAGGGAGATTGGTTTTATGGGAAATTATTAGTGGGATTACCTTATTATATACATTATTCATTGTTGTGTTACTGACTTTTATGAGATACTTGGTGATCATGACTTTTTGATGATGGAAATATAGTTTACCTATTTATTTGATGAGTTGGTCTCTATATTTATTCATTGGGACTTTAGTATTCTTCTTCCTCATTTTCAAAATTGGTTTAGGGGGGAAAAATGAGTATACTTTTATTCTCACACTTATATAAATATAAATATATATTAATTTTAGGTCCATATGAGGGAGTCATTGATCGAGTTGGGTGTTACTCGCTCATGGAAATTGTTCACAAGTTATGGGTGATTGTGATTATTGTTGTAGGAGTCTTCTAAACTTATTTTCCTTTTTGGTTTTTCATTTTTTTAGAATATCATGTGTTATGATATTATTAGTTTATTTATTTATATGGTTTTTATTGGTGGTTCTTGTTTTATCCTTTGAATATTTAAGTTAATTCCTCCCATTTGAGTATCTTATACCATCAGTGCTAGTTACCCACATTTTCTCTATTAGAGGCGGGATTCAGGGGGGAACACTTATCATCACAGTCATCCCAAGAGGGGTAATAGTAGTGTAAAGTCATGAAAAATTTCTATCAAAGATTTTGGTTGAGAAATATGATGTATCTCATGGATATGAATTGGTTGGGATGTATGTGTTGGTTGGAAAACAATATTAGTAGGATTTAGTGTGAGATATAAGTAAAGAAGATTTTCCAAGACATAATATTTTAGGGTTCCCTGTGATTTGATGAAAGAACATTAATTTTACTGAAAATTATAGGAAAAGTGAAGTTACATGTTGGATAAAGACTTATGTAAGGATCGTACATCATGTTTCTTTCAATTATTTTTGAATTGATTAAATAATGGAAATCAGGTTAAATCTTAATTAAGTGACCTTATTTATTCCATATTTCAAGTTTAAGGAGTCCATAACTATTTTTATTTTGTAGTTGAATCTCTAAAACAATGTTCCTATCAAGATCATGTTGAAGATATTTAGTTGGATTCATCAAAAGATCTTTGTAGATTCGAAGATGATAAGGACAATACACGGAGGAAGACTCTTAATGGTTTTTAGTTTTAGGTCCTATATAATTATGAGTTATATGTGTCTAATATAGATACCAAGGATTAGTTGGTGGAGATAAATATTTCAAATAGGATAATATATTCTAAGTGTGACCACTATATTTAATTATCCACTAGCATGTTGTGGGGAGCCACCCGTCAGTGGTGGATTTTATTCCTAAGAGATCATGAGGTGTCATAAGTATCATGGGAGAAATTAAGTGATCAGTTCCTCTTTGGAACAAGATGATAAGGAAGATTATATTATTTATGTATTTTTTTTTCAATGATTTTTTTGAAGAAAATAAGTCACCTATCTTTGTAAAAGTGGATGATTGGACTGACCATCAGATTTAGGAAATCAGACTCACAATTCTTAAGAAATTACATTTGAATATGAAATAAAGATGTTGTTGGAAGATAGGGAATTTTCAATAATTTTCTTGTAAAATCTAAAGATGGTAAAGATGATCGATAAAGGTTTAAATATCATGGTAGATAAGGTTTTTGATGCAAGTATCTTGTTGTTTTTGGAATGAAGTGATTCATTGATGAACTATTCATGTTAATATTGTTTCTCATGATAATAATAGATCATGTGGGATTATATTATGTGTTTAGTAACTATTTTATCATGATCTAAATCATAAGAATTTAATTTTGGTATAATATGGTTGAATCTTTAATTATGTATGAATTTTTGTTTGTTGATAAAGATAGATGATCAAAAATAAGTATGGTTGGTGTTTCTGAATCATATTTTTAAGGTGGAATAGTTTCCCCACTGTTTTCTAAATTTTTAGACCCCAAAATTAGGATTTTATTTTATGGTAAATTAATCTTTTCTACAAAGGAATTTTTGGAATGTAGTTTTCAGACTGTAAAGTGTTCTATGCAGACTACGTGTGGAAGAATAGTCTGTAGGAGTATTACAGTTTGTAGGAGGCTAACCGTTCGTGGGAGGCACATCATTTTCATTTGAGAGGCGGTGATTTTTGCATCCTAAAATGGTTTCCATTTGTGGAAGAAAATGGACACCGTAAAGGATTAAGGTACTATGAGTAACGCATAACACAATTCATGGTGAAATATATACCACATTAAACTTTTAGGTAATTCAGATTATCAAGTTTTTCAGGTCTATTTTCCTATATAAAGGACCCTAATCAGATCATTGGAGTATATCAAATTCCATTAGAGAATATCATTGCTACTAGAAGAATTTGGGTATGTCTGAAGTAATTCTTGAAGGAGGATTTTGTAAAGGAGGAGGTAGTTCATAGGGGAACATTTTTGAGAAGGTGACAACTCATGGGGATAGTTCGGGGAAGAATTTAGCAGGGATTAGTATCTCACAATAGAAACGGGACTGCAAAGCCAAGGTAGTCCATGAAGCATTGACAGTTCATGGGGCATCATCCATCTGCCAAGAAGAGGTAGTCTGTGAAGGGAAGGTTGTCTTCAAAGCACTCACACCATGCAGTGTTAGGTATTCCATGGATTATATAGGAAAGTTCTCGGTGGGTATATGGAATTCACAAAGGGACTAAAACAGTTTTCAAAAACAATTTACACAAACTAATAGTATGTAGAAAAGTGGAATTTCGATTTTGAGTAATCATACTTGGAAATCAGACTGGAAAAAAATGGATAGAGGATCCATATGAATTCTAGGAAGTTCTTACTATCTTATGGGAAATAAAGTGAAGAATTGTATTGAGAGATTACATTAGTGAATGTTGATCAATAATTACTGTAACATTTTTTTTACAAAAAACGTATTACATCATTTTGTGCTACTTGAATCACATGCACTTTTATATTGAATATAGTGTTATATGAGTGTAAGGTAATATCCTAATCATTATATTCCACACAAAATTAAGGTTTTCTAGTGGATTGTGTGGTATTGAATTATTTTTAAAAAGTATACCAAGGACTAGATACTCTTATTAAGCAGTGAACCTTATAAATTATTATGTTCCTATAATTGTGTGTTTGATTTGTTTTCATTAGAGGAAGAAATATTTAACAGGAAGAGAATTTTGTTTCTGAAGTAAGGAAAATTAATAGAAAAAGATATCACTGATTCTCCCCTACCCCATTCAATGATACTAGAATCCTTCTTGGGTAATCTCCATTCCAGGATGAGTTCATTTCATAGATCATGAACGTGACAAGCCAATATGATATTTTTCCATTAACCAGAGGATTTCCAGCATATAAGAGTTTAGTATTAATTTAAATAACCTTCTATGTTATGATTCATACCTTCTTCATAATGAGGAGGTCAAAGTTAGGAATTTGAGGATGATTTTTTTCATAGATTGAGCATCAGGTTACCTCATTTAAATTTTCATCATTTCCCAAGGTGTTTCTGAATTTAGAGGTTATTGAGAAAATGTTGGATCATATAGCACCATCATGGGATTCAATTAATTAGGAATATCCCTAGATAAAATGTGTGGATAGAGGCCTTTATCACCCAGATAGTAAAAGTTTTAAACAATAGGGAGTCAGTTCTAATCTACTTTACATTATTTCACAAAAGTTGTTAGTTTTTTAACACCTACCAGAAAATTAGACGTTGTTTTAATTTCATAAGATGGTCATGAAGATAATAATATAGATTTTATGGACTTCATCAAATGTTAACATGGATTTAGTGGACTATAGAAGGTTTAGTCATTGTAGTAGTATCCTTAGAGGAAACAACAATAGAAACAATTTGGTGATCCACCCAATATTTAGCAATGAGAAGATGGAACAAGTAGAGGAAAACCATATGATTCCCCTCATCCTTAAATTGAAGATCATGGTTATATAGGTGGTATTTCTCAAGTCTACAGAGTTCATAGATCAATACGTGGCCATATATATATTCTTGGGTTTCCAATGCTAGAGGATTCATACATCATGTAGGTAATTGTCTATATAAATTCTACCTAGGTGTATACATTGTTTGATTTTAAAACCATGCACTCCTTTATTTCACACACACTAGTGTAAGATCTAAGACCTATGGTGAAGAGACTCCCCATTACCTTAGTGTTATCTATTCTAGTTAGAGGTTGAGTTACCTTTTATGATGTATATAGAGATTGTGAGCTAATTTTACGCAATAATTTCTCTTTGATAGGATTAATATGTTTATGGATACATTCAAATTATTTCATTATTACAATAAAATAGTTTTATTTGATGAAGGGTTTTCTAGATTTCTTCATAAGAAAGTTCCCAATCTATAATTTTGTATCATTTATAATCCCTTGAACTTGGTGACATTGAAAAACTATTATCCTCTTCCACAAATTACTAACATATTTTATCAGCTTAATGGAGATAGATTATTCTTAAAGATATATTTGTGGGAAGGATATCATTATATGATATTAATGGATTTAAATATTCCAAATACAAACTTTATAGTAATTAAAAACACTATCGGTTCATGGTAATGTCCCTCAGTGTCACAAATGCACTAATCATGTTCATAGGACTTATGAAATACATCTTTTTTAGTTCCTAGAACAGTTTTAGTTAATTTAATTCTTCCAAGATTAAAATTTTGAGATTTTTATATAATTAGAAAATTAATGTTGTTGTTGTTGTGCTGATTATAATGTTTTGTGGAGATATTGTTTGAACGTTTGAGAGGTATCTAATTACCAAAAATGATACATACAAGGTGTGTGTGTTAAGTGAGAAAGTTCATGAAAATCGTTATGATTTCAGGATGTGGTGGGATCTAAGAACATTGAGGTTTTTGAAGTAATACGATGTTTTATAAATACTATAAGAATGTTTGTGAGTGCACTCTGGGTGATGGTATCTATTTTTTTCACAGTTGTCAGCCTCACTGGTTTTAGATGTACATTTTAGTAATTTAGAATAACTAGAATCTATAAACTTGTTTGTGAACCAAATTTTGCATTTAGTTGTGAAAAGAAGATAATAAATTCCATATTCCATTGTTTTTCAATGTTGAGACACCAGGTGTTACAACTAGTTATTATGAGAATTTTATAAATTATTATTTTAGGATACTAATGGTGAGTGTGGTTAGTACTTATTCCACTAGAAGGGATAAAGGTCTTTAGATCATAGAAGAAAGTAATAAAAACATTTTTATTGTGCCACTGAATGATTTTATAGAATGTTTAGTGATATATAAATTTCATGTTTGACTACAAGATTTTAGGGGTATAGAATATAGAGATCAGATCCATACTGAATAGAGAAGTCTATTCAGTTGAGGAGATCAACCAAGATCAACTAACCAGCTCAGTGGTTCAGGGATAACATTAATTTCTTTCATTTAATGGATATAAAGAAAACTGGATTCTTAAAATAAGAATCACCACATAGTGACTAAAAATAATGGGATTAAATAAATGATGATAAAATTACAGCATTGATGTCTAATGAAAAATTGGATTTGGGTGACATATAATAAGGGAAATTATCACTTTGGAAAAATTCAGCAGATCGTTTGATGTCCTACAATCCATTTTTTCATTTTTTTAAAAACCGGTTTATGGGTTACTGGTAACCATATATACCCTAACCCAAGAATTCATCTGGATTCAAAATTCAAAATATCAGAAACCATCATCACATTCACGAAGACAGAGGTATCTTGAATGACGAGCCACCTCGAGCCGTGCCCCCGACATCACTGTATCATCAGCATCATCTAAATCAGTGGCAAAAAACCACCAGTGAGAAACTACCGGACCTCACCGATGCATAATAACATCACCATTTCAAACCACAAACATTGAAAACTGAAAGACAGAATCAATTTCATCCCCTGCCTCCGATGAATCTCGAGTCTCACCCTTTCCATTAAACCCTTTGTCATCACCTTCCTTCGACATTCATCGCCATAGAGAAAGAAGGGCAATATCCTGAATATAAAAATCGAACAAAATCAACCAGAACAACAAAACGAGGAGCAATACAACATCATCAAACATATCAGATCAAACACTGACTCACACTCAATGCAGAAAATCAAATGTATCATGAACTTGATTCAACCAGTAATAGAATCAACAACCCGACTCAGGAACACCGCAAAACCAGCATGAACGCAACCCAAGAAAAATGACTACAAAGGACAGAATCAGAAAACATCACCCAGATGTCATCGTCGATGCTGACAAGATCTCATCGTCGTTGTCCAAGACGCTCATAGAGACCTTGACAGACCACCCAACACACACCGGAGAAGAAGTGACACCAACCAAGTTGCAGGAGCAGGGACTTTCCCACGAAAGAGCACCGCATCGCCAAAGGGAGGTGAGGCCAACCACGGACGGGTCAAGAAGACCACCGCAACTGAGGATGTACTGCCACTATCACCAAAGGAGGGGTGCCACACCAAGCCAAAATGAGGAAGGAGGTAGCGACGAGGGGAATAAATCCATGACATTGATAGTGGTAAAGGGGTTTTAATAATAAGAATGTTTTGATTTTTTGGAGATGTTAAAATCAATATTTAAAGATGAAACTATCCAAATAGTGTTAGTAATAGTGGCATTAGAATATTAGCACATGGAAAATATGCATATGAATGTAGATTTCATTCATGAAGTTTTATTGGAAGAAATTTTCATGTTGACACCAATGGGTTGGATGGAAGAAGCGAAGTAGAAAATATTTTGTAAATAGAAGAAATGTGTCTATGAACTAAAGAAAGGGAAAAGATAATGGAATTGATTGTTTTATTTTTTTATCACAAAGGAATAATTCTGAATGTGCAACACAAACTATTCCTACCACTAAAAGATATGGGATGATGGAAAATTCATCATACATATATTGTATATGTATAACATTTTTATTCAGGGTAAAAATGTTTCATGTTTCTAGAGTAATTACAGGTCAACCATATAAACTAAAAACCTATAATAAAATAATTATTCATAGATTTTCTGGTGTTGGAAGAAAAGCCATCTTCATATGACCATTATCATTGAAAAAAACACTTTTACTTTACCTATGATCTAATTTGAGTTCCCAAAATTGTTGAAAATGTGTTATGGACTATTCTCTTGATTGTGAAGCTAGGTTCACTATGTAATGGAAGTTATCTAATTTGTAACCTTTTGTATTCTCTACATGTGACGCAATGTTGAAATTTAAGTCTAAAAATCACT
Organism: Viscum album; assembly: GCA_963277665.1. Lineage (NCBI taxonomy): Eukaryota > Viridiplantae > Streptophyta > Magnoliopsida > Santalales > Viscaceae > Viscum > Viscum album. Next base: position 1,575,104,579 of record OY728128.1, on the reverse strand, counting down.
TAGAGGTTATCTTCCTAATTTTTCTCATTATTTTAAATGTCTTTTGTTGGTTTTGAATACCTACTTGATAAAATTTCATTTTAATGAAAATATATATTTTATTTGTGAATTTACGAAAAATACAAAAATAAAATGAGACAATAAATTTGAATGAGAAACCAGAAAGATAAAACAAAACACACCTCTTAAATCTGATGTGTTATATAGGGCCATGGCTACTACCTCAATCCAATGCAGATGGGGCCTAAAAAAATAAAAAATATATAAAGATAATAATAATTAATTTTATAAAAAATAAATAAAAAAATTTTGTATAAACCTACATCATAGGATTCCCTCCACCATCACCCCAATGCACATAGTCTTGTGGTGCTCTAACCACAGCCAATAGCTACACATTTACCTCCTCAGAAGCATGCATATGTGCCACCAAATCTATCACCTACTATGAATTCCCAAAAAAAACATGATCCATAACCTCTATGCATGAAACTATAGAATGAGGAATCTTTGTTCCATAGGTCAAACTATATTCATGTCCATCACGACCAATAATGCGATGGAATATCTCATCCCTTCACATGGAAAGTTTTCATCGGTCCTCTCGAAGATACACGAACTCAACCTCAAATTGATACTGTAGAATAAATAAATATAAATATATCTTTATATATAGATTCATGTAAGTAATGGTAATTATAAAAAAAACATAATATAAGAGTTGCATCCTTCGTATCATTTCGATCACAAGTTATCATCCAGACTAAAATATTATCAATCGGTGCACCTTTCTCCCATAACAGTATATCAATAAGATATAAATATATAAAATAAAACCATATGAAATAATAAATTTAAAAAGTAAATAATAAATAAATCATGTTGAATTTGGCGAACGTGGTGAGTCCCAAGCCTGTGAGGTATTCCCTGCAACACATGATTCTCGGAATAATGTGTTGCCTCCTCCTGCATTTAATTAACACAAATTTAAAACATTTAAAATGGTACACATTCCTTGAAATATATAAACCAAAGTAAATATAATCACTATTTTAAACTCAGTGGACCAATATAAAACTAACTCACGCCACTGAGATGGGAGAACACCTCTTGGGACTCTATCCATGATGCATGGGGCACCCGCATTTGGTACCTTGTTCTCCCTTTTGACTCTACCATTATGATCTTTCCACAATTTAAGAAAATTTTCCACACACATTGGACAACAATTATTGGGTCACACTCTAAGGTTATTCTATTTAAGAAAAAAATTATCACACATGTTATTATTTTTTAAACATAGCTATGAAACTAAAATGGTCCTCTTACCGAAACTTACCTCCATAGTTGATCTAATGTATCCTAAGGTAATGAAGCCCAATAACCTATAGTCAATAATAATATGTTTGGGTTGGTTATGATATGACCCCACTGGAAAATAAATATAGGGTCCCCCACTCCCATGGGATGGAATCTCTCGTCAAATGATATGTTAATGGTTGTGTCATAATTCCAAGATAATGTACTATGACCATGGCCTCTCCTATGAGAAGAATAATTGGTTGAGTCTAATCCTATTGAAAATTTATTCATAAAAAATTATACAGATGTGATTATATATTTTTATCAATTAAATGAAAAAATTAACACATTTTCATTCATACATACCTCGACCCTTAGTTGCATATGAATCTTCAAAATGATGTGGACCTGGTTTCTGTTACCTTGACATGATTTTAGTTATAGAAATCATTAGAATGGAAAACAATCATTTCCTATTATAGTTTCATATAATGTGAACTACAAAGGACTCATGTACTTTTCATTTATTGCACACATATTTCATCAAATATAAAGGGGGTGTCTAGATAAAAGCTATGATATATCATTATTTCATAACCTCAAAATCTCATAAAAAGGATAAAGATCCAATACCCATTAATTTTATTCACCAACAATGAGAAATTCATAAATTTTGAGTTTTCTTAGCACCAAAAAATAAAAGTTGTTGAATTTTTCTTTCCAAAACCAATAATTAAATATCATCACTATCATATATTAGACAAGAGGCATATACATGCATGAAAATAAATATATGATGTCACTATCCATAAATAGGGACACTACTGGATAAGAAACAATGGGATGCACTAACACATCTAAAAACAAGACTGAAAATGTGTTATCATATTAACATTAGGATTCAGATAATGATTTCTGATTAACATTTGATGAAATAAGCCTGATACATTTGATGAAATGAATTCTTAGTGACATTTTTTATTGAAATAAATTTCTTGAAGTGGAGTAGTCTCTCGGATGTGGGGGGTTCCGTTATCATATTTTTTTTATTGTTTTCTTATTATATTTTACATAAATTTTATCATTTTCTATGTTTTATTATATAAATATTATAACAATTTTTGTCTTTATATTTTCTTAAAAAATAATTCCTTTAAATTTTTTTACTCGAATTTGTGTCTTTTTCATGCATGTATATATCAGAGAGAGATAGAGAGAAAATTAACAAAAAAAAATTTTAAACAGTTCATAAAAATTTAAACAACTAAAAATAGGTTTTAAACTGAAGACGAGGAAAGCAAAAATCATACCTTTCATTAAACATGTAAATCAATCATTTCTCCTTCAATAGTCTCTCTAACCCCATGAATATATTCTTCATATTTAATTATTGTGTTTTAATCAAGCTATTGTGAAACAATGGCAACAGTCTTGTAATGTCCCGATTTTGGAAGCCACCCAGAGGCACCCCATACCCGGTTGGTCACATGGCCTCAAGCACATTTCCCCAAAAGCCAGAGGCTATTTACTAGTAGAGAGGGCCTTGGGTGTGATAGTGAGGAAACTATGACCTCATTGGCAAAGTAACACAGCGGAAGGGAAGAAATACACAATATTAGAAGTAGTAAATATACAAACAACAGTAATGGCGGAAGACTGGAATAATAAACAACTGAAGCACATATATAAATGATGCATGAGAACATGCATCTAGGAAAGCATCCAAACAAATCACAATGCTAGAATACAAATAGTACTAAACCAAAGTACAAAAGAAAAATAGATAACAACTCCTCAGCATCTCAAGCCTCAGCTTGGTCCCATGCTCTCCAGCTCCACAGCAAGTCAAGTACCTGAAGTAGAAGGGTGCCTACCCTTATCTATACCTGCAGCAATATAATCTGTTTGGGCCCAAAAGCATGGCCTAAATAGGGTGTGAGAATAAATACTAATAGGAAACAACCCAAATATCCAGGCCTAATAGTCAGTGAATATATAGCAGGTAAAAGTACATAAAACAGTAAATAAGAAAGCACTTAGTAGTAAACAATCCACATATCAAAACAACCAATCAATCGCAGTAACCCTCTAGGAAGAGCACAAGCCTATCCCCTCTGGTTAAATTATTAGGATATATAAAGACTCTCTAAGTAAGTTCTCGCAGTGAATTCCCCTTATATTAAAAGTTAAACAAGACACTCTGAGGAAGCTCACACAATCAATTCCCCTTATAGTCTAAGGTAGTCAAGGACTCTTTGAAGGAAGCTCACACGGTCAGTTCCCCTTATAGCCCCAAGGTCAAGGACTCTCTGAGGAATCTCACTCAGTCAATTCCCCTCATATCCCAAGTCATTCAATTAAAACAAAGACTCTCTGATTAAGCTCACATGGTCAATTCCCCTCATTGCCTAAAGTGCTCAAAGACTCTCTCAGGAAGCTCACTCGATCAATTCCCCTTATAGTCTACTACACCAGGTTCTCATGACCCTGTGTAGGTCAATGAGAATAGTAATGAAATATGGCCAAAGTAAACTAGAGAAAAACTTGGCTAACCAGTCTATAGCATATCAAGCATGTTAGAATACAAACACTCCACCCTACAGCACTGAGCATGGAAAAAAGGCAAGGCGGCCAAAAGGCTAAGCAGGAATAAACGGTCATAAATAGATCATGTGTGGGTAAAACATACAAAGCATGGAAATCAACCCTAATAATATCCAATTAACCTTTACACAGGCATACAAGCATGGAAAACAATTAACCGGGATAAAACAGTAAATTCACAATACCACGTTCAAGGGTATTGCGCAGAATTGCACATAATACTAAAATACTTTCAACAAAAAGGCACAAACCACCTACCTCGGCATTTTGAGATCGATATACTCCGGAATGGGACCTTGGATCAATATGGAACATGGTATATCTACAAAAACATCTAAAAAGTTCTACCCGCGATATCTCACGGGAGAGGAGAAATCAAAAGATAGTGCTCTAGGAGAAGAGAGAACTCACCGATCAGATTCCAACACAATCGATGGTGTTTAATTCAGAGGATGGATGATCGCTCAGGGGTTCAACAAAGATTCATGTCCATATAGATCTCTCGGTCGAACGAGACCTAGAAGGAGAGAGTTTTGGCGATTAGACGCGACCCCGATGCGTTTAATGAAAAAAATGAAAGTACATAGTGTGTACCTATGAAGCACACGATGTGTACTCACCGTTTCCATACTCCTCTTTAGGAGGACTCAAGGTCATCCCACACGACCATGTGCATGGCCGCTACATCGCCAGCACCCAGCTACCTGCGGTAACCGAGTACATGGCATGTACTCATAAAGTACATGGCGTGTAGTTTGAAAATTTCCAGAATTTTCTCTATTTCTCAAAAATGAACAAATAAGGAAAACATACCTAAAAAGAAGGTCTCAGTTCTTACAAACTTTCCCCTTAAAGAAATTTATCCCCAAATTTCTCTAGCACAGTGTAGAAGAAGAAACCCCAAACAGTTCCAGCCACTGTGCTCATACATCGGCCTCCGTCTCCAAAGTCTCATCTGGCACCCGCCTGTGCTACCATAGCACTCGTACTATAGGAACAGACCGGACACAGAGAAACTTTGTACCATGATCAAAAATCTGGATAAGATGCTCCTCAAATGATGCATCCACTTCTAACTCAACTTACTCAGGTTTAAATAAATGATATGGGTCTGAGAAGTAACGTCAAAGGTGAGAAACATGGAAGACATCATGCATAGCTCGGTACTGCTGGGGTTACTCCAACCGATAGGCAACCGGCCCAACTCTCTCCAACATCTAAAACGGCCTGACATACCTCAGCAAAAGCATACCTTGTCTCCTAATTCTTCTGTGTCCCAACCTCAGTGTGACATGAAGAAAAACTTGATCCCTGACCTCGAACTCCAGAGGTCATCTCCACTGAGGAGCATAAGAATTTTTTCAAGACTGTGCAGTATCCATCCTCCTTCGAATCAACTCTATTTTCTCTGTGGACTCCTGAATAAGAAGAGGTCCCAGAAAATCTTCATCTCCTACCTCTATCCAACATAAGTGTGATCGGCATGGCCTACCGTACAAAGCCTTATAAGTTTCCATTTGAATAGTTTCTTGAAAACTATTATTTTAGGAAAACTTCACAAGAGGTATATGCTTCTCCCAAGAACCTCCAAAATCCAAGATGCATACTTGGAGCTTGTCCTAAAGCACCTAAATCGTATGCTCGGACTAGCCATCTGTCTGGGGATGGTAAGATGTACTCAAAATCACCTTTGTACCCAAAGCCTTCTAAAGCCCCTTCCAGACCCGTGAAGTAAAGCGGGCATCCCTGTCTGAAACTATGGAGTGTGGAACTCCATGTAGATATACAATATCATGGATGTACAACCATCCTAGGTCATCAAAACTGACGGTCTCCTTGACTGGAAAGAAGTGAGCAACCTTCTTGAGTTTTTCAACGACATCCCAAACTGCATCATTCCCTCGAGGTGACCTCGAGAACCCTGTTATGAAATCCATCGTGATGTCATTCCACTTCCACTCAAGAATGGGTAACTGCTGTAAAAGCCCTGCTAGTCGTTGATAGTTCTCCTTCAACTGCTGACAGGTGGAACACCTCAATATAAAAATAGAAACCTCAATCTAATACCACTTTGTAACATCCCAGTTCTGGAAGCCACCTAGAGGCTCCCCGTACCCGGCTGGTCACATGGCCTCAAGCGCATTTCTCCAAACGCCAGAGGTTGCCAACTAGCAGCGAGGGCCTTGGGTGTGATAGTGGAGAAACTATTCCCTCATTGGTAGAGTAACACTGTAGAAGCGAAACAAATACACAATAGTGGAAGCAGTAAATATACAAACCAAAGTAATAGAAGAAGACTGGAATAACAATCAACTAAAGCACATATATAAATGATTCATGAGAAAATGTTTCTAGGAAAGATGCCAAATAAATCATAATGTTGGAATAAAAATAGTACCCAACAAAAGTACAAAAGGAAAACAGATAATAGCTCCTCAGAATTGCAAGCCTCATCTTGGTCACATGCTCTCCAGTTCCACAACAAGTCAAGTACCTGAAGTAGAAGGGTGTTTCCCTTGTCTATACCTGTAGAAATATAATTTTTTTGGGTCCAAAAGCATGACCCAAATAGAGTGTGAGACTAAATCCCAGTAGGAAACCACCCAAACATTTATGTCTAACAGTCAGTGAATATATAGCAGGTAAAAGTACAAAAAGTAGTAAACAGGAAAGTACTCAGTAGTAAACAATCCACATATCAAAACAACCAATCAATCACAGTAACCCTCTAGGAAGTGCACACAGCCTATCTCCTATGGTTTAGTTATAAGGATATATAAAGACTCTCTGAGAAAGTAACATAGTCAATTCCCCTTATAGTCTAAGGTAGTCAAGGACTCTCTGAGGAAGCTAACACGGTCAATTATCCTTATAGCCCCAAGGTCAAGGACACTCTGAGGAAGCTCACTTGGTCAATTCCCCTCATATCCCAAGTCGTTCAATTAAAACAAATACTCTTTGAGGAAGCTCACATGATCAATTCCCCTCAAAGCCTAAAGTACTCAAAGACTCTCTGAGGAAGCTCACTCGGTCAATTCTTTTTATAGTCTACTACACAAGGTTCTCATGGACCTGTGTAGGTCAATAAGCATAGCAGTGCAATGTGGCCAAAGTAAACCTACAGAACTACATGGCTAACTAGTCTACAACATATCATGCATTTCATAATACAAACACTCCACCCTACAACATTATGTATGGAAAACAGGCAAGGCGACCAAAAGGATAAGCAGGACCAAACGGTCGTAAATAGATCATGTGTGGGTAAAACATCCAAAGCATGTCAATAAACCCTAATCATATCCAATTAACCTCTACACAAGAATACAAGCATGGAAGGCAATCAACATTGGTAAAACAGTAAATGTACAATACCTCGTTCAAGGGTATTGGTCATAATTTCACATTATACTCAAAGACTTTCAACATAAACACACAAACCGCCTACCACAGCATTGTGAGATCGATATACTCTGGCGTCCACCCTTGGATTAACCAGGAATGCAGTAGATCTATAAAAATGTATAAAACATTTAACCCATGATATCTCATGAGAGAATAGAAATTAGAAGATGGTGCTCTAGGAGAAGAGAGAACTCACTGATGCGATTCCAACGCAACCAATGATGTTCGATTCAGAGGACACATGCTCGCTCGGGGGTTTTTTGAAGATCCACGGTCGTACGGAGCTCTTGGTTGAATGAGACCTAGAAGGAGAGCGTTCTTAAGATTAGACGTGACCCCGATGAATTTACTAAAAAAAGTACACGGTGTGTACTTTTGAATTACATGATGTGTACTCACCATTTCCATACTCTGCTTTAGGCGGCCTCCAGGTCACCCCACATGGTCGTGTGCATGGCCGCTACACGGCCATCACTCGGCTACCTACGATAACCGAGTACACGACATGTACTTTGAAAATTGATAGAATTTCTACTTTTTCTCAAAAATGACCAGAAAAGGAAAACATACCTCAAATGAAGGTTCGGGTTCTTATAAGTCTCATGTTCATTTAATTCAATTAAAAACACTCCTAACCTTGACATTTTCACAACAACTTTCCAATTTAGATTTGATGGAAAGGTAACGAAGAAAATGTGTTTTTCTTGTGATGTAAAAATTAAAGGTTCATTATTAAATCATTCATTACTCTATAAAATATTTTTAAAATTCACCAATTTAAACTAATATTGATCGAATTTACTTCCAAAAATTGGATTAAACCAATTACACTTTAACAGTATATATTTCAACCCATGTACATATAAAAATTCTATGATGTCTTTCAATTGACCATAGTAATAACAAGAATTGATAGATGGACAAATAATTCCATTGTTTTTTGTTTCTCATTTTTCTTCGACATATTTAATGTGAAACTACAATCCATTAGCATTTAAAGATTTGTAATGATGAGCTATTATATATAGACCCTCATTTAGTTAGCTGAATTCTTCAGTTAGTGTAGGGTCACATAACTTCCACATGTTATGGACTTATATATATCACATAATTAAATAAAAAAATTTGTATAATGAAATTTTTACAATTCTTCAATAATAATGAAAATTCATTTATACGTATGAAATCCTTGAACCAGTCAAGAAATGATGCATAAGGGGACTATTGAATTTGATAATCACTCACATGATACATCTCTTATTTTAGATCATTAATGTGTTTCCTTCAAATGATAAAACCATTTAAAGTTATCAACATTATGTAGGATCGAAATATAATATGAGATGCTCAATATACAAGAGGGGGGGTGAATTGTATACTTTAAAAATTCCTTTGGAACCTTTAAAGTTAGTTATGAATAACTAAAGTTTCCTTATAAAAAGGAAAGGGATAAGTTTAACAAAGTTAAACTAAGTAAATTCACAACACCTCTAACACCGAACTGAACTTGGAAAGAGATTCCAAAAGTAGGTTCTGGAAATATGGTTCTAGAAATTGAAACTTAACAAAAGTTACAATATGAGATTCTACCTTAAAGCGTATAGAATCTAAACTAATCAGAGTAAGTAAGGAAGTATAAGAAAGTTATACTTTCCTTAAGATACAAATTGCAGCGGAATAAAGACAAGTAGTAAATCTACTAGTAACAAGATAATAGTCTTTTAACCCAAAGAGAAGGGTATCCAACAACCTTGGATAAAGGTCCCTTGATTTATACTTTCAAGCAAGTCTGTCTTACCCACACCAGGGTAAGCCCTCGATACGAAGATCGGAGTCTCTGTCTTGCTATCCCCGCAAGCCCTCAACTTCAAGGTAGTTGGCAACCTCTGTCTTTCTCAGCAAGAAATCCCTCGATCTTTAAGGTAGTCGGCACCTCTGTCTTTCTCAGCAAGAAAGCCCTCGATCTTTAAGGTAGTCGGCACCTCTGTCTTCCTATCCCCGGAAGCCCTCGAATGTAATCACCAACATTCGGAGTCGCACGAAGCTTTGAGAGTAAATAAGAGACTCTCTCTCTAGAAATCACTTCAACAGCATGTAAGCACTTTTTCAGCAATCAGCATATGCAACAGCACCGAGCTCTTTCAAATGAGCTCCTATTTATAGGTAAGGTCGGCTCCTTCTCCAACGGTCATATTTTCCTTAAAGATCGGAGGGACCTGTACACGTGTCACTTAGACAACGGTTAGTTTATAACAAAATGGACGACATCGTTTTATAACAAAACAAGTGTAACAGAAAGTACGACATCGTTTTAAACTCTAACATAAAGGTTCGGAATAGAAATTTCGGAGTGAAGGTTCGAAGTGAATAAATTCAGAGTATAAAACAATGATAATCAGATTCTGTTTACTAGGTGAATTCGGAATGAGAATTCGGAATAGGAATTCGGAATAGGAATTCGTCATCAGAAATCGTAATGAAAATTTATCATCAGAATTCGTAATGAGAATTCATCATCAGAATTCGTAATGAGAATTCGGAATGGAATTTCTTCATTAGAATTCGTAATGAGAATTCTTCTTCAGAATTCGTATCCTGAATCTGGAATAGAACTTAGTCAGAATTCATATCCGGAATTCGGAATGAAACTTCCTTATAGTTCTTGTCCAGAATCCGAATACTAAACAGAATGCTTTATATCTAAGTTTTAATGATTCCGAGAAAATGAATCCGAAACTTAAACTTAAGAAAAATATGAATGAAAATATGATAAGGATAATTTTTCTTATAAAAGCGATTTTCCTTAAGAAAGCATTTTTCCTTACAAAAGCGATTTTCCTTAAAGATAAGGTGTTTGTGATTTTCAAAACAAGAAGGAATGGAAAAGTCATAAGGAAAACCTTATTGACTTAACACATTATATATTCAAACAGAACATGTAAAATTTAAACAACAAAAGTGATAAGACACTTACTATATAAATGGTTCAACTGATGGATTATTGAACAAAATATATCGATGAGCTTGTATCCACTGGATGTTGTCCATATAAAAAATAGTTCCTTCTCCAACTAGACTATCATGAATCTGAGAGAGATTATCTAATTTTGTTCCAATATTCATAAGTTATTCTACAAAAAAATTATTTCACTAATATATCAAATAACTATTGGCTATTGATTCCTCTCGATGATATTTTTTATGTATGAATTGTTTCAATGTATTCAGCCACCGCTCAATAGGATACATCCACTGAAATTTCATTGGACCAGCTTTTATTACTTCATCGGTTAGGTGCTTTATTAAGTGAACCATAACAATGAAAAATGAGGGTGGAAATAGTTTCTCCACATGAAAAATTGTAAGTACAATCCTATCCTAAAATTTTTTTACATCGCCCATTCGTTGAATTCTTAAACAAATTTGTCTAAAAAATTACTCATCTTAATCCATGGTTCATTAAAATTAGGAAATAAAAATCAAAAATTGTTATTAGAATCAGCTGCTGAAGTATTATTTGATTTTCATAAATTTTCAACCCTTTAAATGTATTTCTTATCACATTCACACACTTGGAAATATTATAAGAGTAACAATCATGCACCTTGATCATATTCAAAATTGAAAGAAATGTATCTTTCTCTCTTTTACTCATTATATAATGTGAAGAAGACATATATTGTAAAACCCCATTCTTCCACAGTATGCTTCCTTTTAAATAATTTAATAGCTTCCACTATATGAAACAATGAGTTCGATCACACCATTACCTATTAAACTAGACATTTAAAATGTGGTTATGAATAGTTTTAGCAACATTATGAAATTTGTAAATTTTATTTTTCAAATTATACTTCATTTTTTAATTCATAATATCAAAATTATATTAGGGTGAAATTTTGGTAATTTTCTAAAAAAATTCAATTTTTAATGAATAGTGAAAAATATTGCCTTATTGTTAAAACACTGGCTTTTTCATTTAAATAGTTATTTTTAATTTAAATTTACTTTAAAATAACAATAGATACATAATACATATATTAGTCTAATTAAGGTCATTGGAATCATTTTTACAATATAATTAGATATAAAAATTTTATTATACTTTTGAATGTCTCTTTTACCTACTTTCTAACCACATTTACGGATTAACATTAAACTTAATTTTACCGATTCTGTGAATTAAATTTTAAAAACATAACATACATGGTTTTAATAAGTATGAAAAATTTGGTCTGTTAGGATAAAAAAAATTTATGAAGAGTAACTTTTATATTTTATTTACCACGGTTAAAGGTATATAGGGTAATTAAAAGATAAAAATAATATTATAATAATATAAAATTACCCTAAAACCTATAATAATTTTATTTTATATGTTTTTTTAGACCAAAATAAATTTTATTTCTAAAATATGATCCTTTTTAATCCACTTTTGTTATATTAATACATTTATTCTATTTTATTTAAAGAAGAGTTAAAAATTCAATATTCAAATTTTAATAACTATATCATTTTTAATATTAGGTTGTATAAATTATATGGTTGAATATAAATATTATATAGAAATATAAAATAGTTATATAAATCATATTAATTTATTTATAATCTTTTGAGATTAAATAAATACCATTAATGATGACATAATAGTGAAACGAAAATTATTTTATCAATAGAAATACCAAATAAATGATATTAAAAATATTGAAGAAATATAATTTAACTTAATTAATGACATCTATGAATTTTATAGATAACATATATATGTTAATGACATATAGGAAGTATTTTTTCTAAGTTATCATATAGTTTTGATATTTTTAAATATGAAAATATTGAATAGTATCAAAATTGACATAATTGATACTTTAAAATAAATAATAATTTATAAAATTTTATAAAATTAATAAAAAAATAAGGTTCATAAAAATAAATATGATAGTGTTACCTATGTCATAAATTATCTAATTTTGGATTTTTGGTATTTTATAGTAACTATATTAACTCTATATTATAAAAATACAAGTAGACATGGTAAGAGTTAAACTATTTAATTAAGAGTTAAACCCAAAATATAAGGTTAATTTTGTGACCTAGACTTTTATAAAAATCATTGGTTGAGATTATATCAACCCATACTAATAATATCCTATAAATAACTCACTTTGGAGCTATTTGAAGCCGAAAATCAATTTATAATAAATTATTAATTTTTTAATTTCCAAAAGTGCCTTTCCCCTCTATTGTAAAAGGAAACCTCTCCTTCACTTTTATTCACACCTATAAATACATTCTTCCCATCCAAAACCAGCCCAATTATACTTCCATATTCCCTAAATTCATCCTATAGGCCATAATTTTGGAATAAATCCATCCTAAGGAGTCATTTTGTGCAAATCAAAAGATGACACTCTAAGAAGAGGTAATTGTTTTACCAATTCCATTCAATTTATTTTGTTATTATGATTCCTCCTCCTTATTTTTTTACATAATAAAGTAATAAATCCAATATTATATACATTCTGAAATTTTATTATGATTATGTGACAATTATTTTCCTACTTTTATCCATCCTATGAATAACAATATCTCTATGCGTGCATGCATACGGCTTATTATCTCCACATTGTGGGGTAATTTTTTATTCTACACTACAATATTTGGATGGGTATAATGATTATTATAGTGGATATAAATAATTAATATAACATTATAATTATTTTTTATAATTAATATACCTTCTAATTCCACACCATTTAACCATTAAGGGAATGATATTGATGCTCGTGCGTACGTACAGCGTACCATCTCCACAATGCAGTGAGATTCATTCTCCATGATTACTATTCAAGAATGATTATAAAATTTATATGATGAGTCAAAAAAAAATAATTTACTTTATATCTTTCTGAATATCAATAAAATACATCATATTCATAATAAACATAACTTACACAACAAAACATGCTTAGGAAAATGAAGTAGTTAACACCTGAAATAATAGTAATACTGAAATATTATTAAAAATGATATAATAGGATCATATATGATATCATAAATATATATATGTTTCTCATATAATTTAATAACATTATATAATCATTATACATGAGGTTAACACACCCTTTACTATAGGAAAGAACAAGGTAAGGGTTAATTTCAAAATCTCATTATTATCTGAGGTTGTTTGTACGTAAGTATATACTGGGACATATTTATCATCCTTGTCCATGTTTCTTAAAATATATTTCAAAATATTATCTACAATTAATTAAGTTCCTTTTACCCATTTTTTAAGTTTTATAAATTTTTTTAAATGAATCTTTCCATCTTTTTTCAAACAAGGTAATTTATGACCCTTTTCGATAAATTAAGGAAAGAATGTTTTTTTAACATATACTACGTGTGTAGTTGTTTTCTTCCATTATGATGGATTTACATTTTGAAGCTTCCCTTACAATATTTCAAGGTTATTTTCATAAGAAATTTTTTCTTTTATAATTGTTCAACTTTTAAATAATTTCAATGTAAAAAATAGATATTTCTCTCAAAGAGTTTTTTTAGATTTTTTTCATCTATGTCAACATCCTTTGTTGGATTTTATGCTTGATTGAGATTGATTTAATATGATGCAATATTCCATATTGTATTGAAGGTTTTATGATACTTTTGACTATGGATATGATATTTTTATACCATTCATGGTTTATGGTTAAAGTATTTACATTTCATATGCTAGTTTTAATACGAATGTTTATGTTATGTTTTTCCCTTTCCATATAGGGAATGAATTGGACTTATTAAGTGATGGGTGGGGCCCTATATCACCCCTCAATGCATCTTTAGGTCTCATGAGACAAACTAGTTTGTGTTTGTATGATTGTTGTGCATGGTCTTTGTATGAGGCCATGACAGTGTGGTTATGATATCCAAAATTATGCATTCCCTCATTATGAGATTAGTTATTGATATTGCATGTGATTATTAGACTAGTAGAATATCCATGTGAATGTTTAAATGAAATTATTTGATTTATTATTTCTATATTATACTGAATATTATTTTTAAAAGGCTTGTGTTTTAGTTTTATAAATTGCCTTAAAATTTTAATGCTTATTTATGATAGCTTTCGCTATATCGTTTATCCTTACTGAGCATCTGAGTTAACCCCTTTCTTATGTTCCATTTTTTCCAAAATGTATAGAATTATATTATGACTGACCATCAGTGATAATCTAAGGGATATGAGTGTTTTAAAATCTGACACTATTCTTTTTCAATTCAATATATAATGTAAAACTTATTTTTATATCTATTTTTTTCAAGGATACTAAAATGGTCGAACCTTAGGGATTTAATTTCGGGTGATCATGATAATGTAATAAAATAACGCACCAAAACTGTGTAACTAGGGTCAAGGCATTATAGTCTGTATTAGATTAATTTTAGTAAAAACCTTGAAAACTAGATTTATAAAATACTTTAATCAGGGGACACTACCTTAAGAAAGAATTTGAGGATAAGTATATAAGAACATCCAACAAATTTGTTAATGTATAGATTATGTGAGTATTCCTTGAAAATAGATCATTATCTAGATACTACAAGTGGATGTGGTTCTTGAACAGATCTACCATGGAGTAAAAAATCAAAGAAGGTGTCCTGAGCTTGACTTGGGGTAGCTTGGTACATGACAACGGGCCTTACTGTGCTTCTGGTTTGACACTCCCAAGGTATATGCTTAGGATGATTCACATTTTCTTTACAAACCATTACAAAGGATTTATAAGTAAATATATCCACAAAGAAACCATTTTTATGATTATGGATTAGATATGCATAAATTTTTCAATTTCTGTTAAGAATTTTACTAGTTTATAATTTTTCATTATGATTCATAACCTATTCTAGTGTATGCCATTATTTATAATCGGTGCCTAGTGGAAGAAATGGAATTTGTATCAACACATGTAATCCATCTAAGTATTTCCCTCCTATAAAACATAATGATAGTGGATTTAGTGATACAACTAGCGTTAAACATCTTAAAACTGTACTGGGACAACTAATTCATGTTATAAACAATATCCTTACCCATATAGAGCATGTCGATCAACAATACAGAGGATCAATGTTAAACCGATTAATGAGACAACAGCCTTCAAAATTCAATGGGACTAAAAAACTATTTTTAGCTGATCAATGGATAAGTTCCTTTGAGAAAATATTTCTTGCTTTGGGGAGTAACAAAAGGGAAAAAGTTATTATGCTAGTTTATCACCTCTCGGGATATATAGATCAATGGTGGTCATTAATTCAAAACATGAATGAGTATAAAGAAGTAGAAAATATGGAATGGAGGGATTTTAAAGAACTTTTATAAGAGAAATACTTTCCTCATGATCTATGAGAAGATATGGAGAGTAAATTTCTGAGTCTGAGGAAGAATAAGGATAAGAATTTTGCAATATAAGAAGATAAATTCACAAGGTTATAAAGGCATTACACAGACTACATATGTAACCCAATAAGTAAGACTGATTGATTCTTTGATGGGTTAAAACCATTCCTCCGATTGGAATTGGTCTCACAATATTTCTCAACATATGAAGATATAGCCTCATGTGCTATCAAGACAGTAAAGGAATTCTCTAAGTCTTGTGACTTTAAAGTAAAGAAAGAGAAGAAGAGGGCCACTAAACACTCTGGAAAAGGACATAAGGAGAAGAAGGGAAAAGTTTTCTTTCCACCCTATAGTAATTCTGGGAAGAAACACCCCATTACTTTTCTAAAGTGGATGGGATTTTGTTACAAGTGAGTAAAAAAAGGCCACCAAGCTTAGGATTTTAAGGGAAATAAAGAAGCTACCAATGTTCAATGCTACAATTTTAAAGAATTGGGACATAATGAAAATTATTTTCATAATCTTAAAGGAAAATTTCCTCAGAAAATTTGAAAGGAGAAAGGCCAAGATTTTGTAAGCACAACTATTGAGGTTGAAGTTCCTAATGATGTGGTGGAAGTTACTTAAATAAATTCCTCAACTTTAGTGAAATATTTTTCTAATTTTGGGACCTCATATTCCTTTATATATTCCTAGTTTTCTTTAAAAATTAAATATTTTTTATTTACATTAACAAGGGAGTTTTCATCCAAAACCCCTTAGGGAAGTCTCATTGTAATAAAGATGTGTTAGGAAGTTATGAGTATAGCATATAAATATGATTTACTTGCTGAATTTATCATCATACCTATGGATGACTTTGATATAATCCTAGGTATGGATTGGATATCAAAATATGATGTGAAAATTTATTATAACAAGAAAGAAGTTACAATTTTCAAGGAAGATGTAGAATCCATTATCTTTAGAGCAGAAACATCATCACCTGATTCTTATCAAAACCCACCCCCAGTAGCTTTACTGAATGATATTATTGGGGAGGAAGATGAAATAACTTCTAGGGATGAAGAAAGAAATATTAAAATTGTGTATGTTCCTATTTTAAAGGAATACAATGATGTTTTTCTAGAATATTTACCTGGACACCCCCAAGAGCTTGAAGTTGAGTTTTTTATTGATTCAATCCCGGATTCAAGACCAATATCAAAGACTCCTTATAGAATGTCCACTGTTGAATTAGTAGAGCTAAAGAAACAACTAGAGGAGTTGATTAATAAGGTATATATTTTCCCTAGTGTTTCTACATGGGGATCCCCAGTTCCTTTTGTTAAGAATAAATATAGATCAATGAGGTTATGCATTGACTATAGAGAAATCAATGCTATTAAAATAAATAACAAGTATCTCATGCCTTGCATTGATTATTTGTTTGATCAACTTCATAGAGCTCAATATTTTTCAAATATTAAACTTTATTCTATATATCATCAATTGTGTGTAAAGAAGGAAGATATTCCAAATATAGCATTCTGAATAAGGTATGGGCAATATGAGTTTACAATAATGTCATTTGGACTGACTAATGCACACTCTATTTTCATGGATCTAATTAATTCAGTGTTCAAGAAATGTCTTGATGATTCTTTCCAATTATTTCTTAATTATATCTTTGAATACTCAAAAATCTATGAATACTGTGAGAACCACTTACAGATTTTTCTAAAGACTCTTAGAAGAAATGAACTATATGGGAAGTTTAGCAAATGTGAATTATGGCTTCAAGAAATTTATTTTCTTGGCCATATTGTCTCCCAGGATGGAATATCTATAGATCTTGCAAAGATAAGGGAAATCAAATAATGTCCAGTACCAATGAGTATAATTGAGGTATGTAGTTTTATTGGTTTAGCATGTTACTATCAATTTTTCTTCCATAATTTTTCTGGATTGGAAAATCCATTAACCAAGATCACATATAAAGGGGTTAAATTCATTTGGAAAAAAGAGTGTGAGGAATTTTTTGAATAATTCAAGAGAAGATTAGTCAATTATCCAATCTTCACTTTACCATATGGAAAATATGGGTTTGGGATTTATAGTGATACATCAAGGAAGGGACTTGGTTGTGTTCTTATGAAAAATTATAAGGTTATTTCATATGAATCAAGGTAGTTAAAAATTAATGAAAAAAACTACCCAACTCATGATATTGAGTTAGCAGCATAAATATTTTCTCTGAAGATATGAAGACTCTATATTTATTGTGAAAGATGTGATATATATACTGATCACAAAGGATTGAAATATATTTTCTTAGATAAAGAACTCAACATGAGACAAATGAAATGGATTGAGCTATTGTAGGGTCCCGAAAACTTCACAATGGGAAGTAAATAGTCCAACAAGAACATTGAAGAGGGAAGAAAATATACCTAAAAGTCCATCAAGGAAAATTGATGAAAATTAGATTGAAAATTTGAGAATAAAATTGAAGAAATAAAATTTTGAAAAGGGGTTTAATATGACTGTGTACCATCATACGGAAAGGTTTGTGGGGCACATGAATTGCGAACCATATGTACACAGAAGGACTCATGATGTGCTGAACTATGGGGTGATGTCCAATAATCCCAAGATGTTGTAAATTGTGTTGTTGGCAGAATTGAATGGAGATATGTGACCACATACCCTCTTGAGACCTAATTAGTTCTCATACGAAGCAAGTTGGTAGGGTTCTTCAAACCACATCTCATGAACCACAGCCTCCACAAACCCCGGTTGACCAAGTCATCCATGGTTTGAATTACATATTCATGGGATTCTAAAAATGGTGTTACATTCCCATAGATATGATTTGCCTAGTGCTCTATAAAAGGAGCACAAGAGGAATTGTAAAGGGGCGGTGGAAGGGAACACAAAGGAGACCATAGAGTCTGGAAGATAGAATTCAGATATGGAGAATATTTTGACTTTAGTTTCAAATCATTGATGAAGTGAAAACCATGAACCACTTTTATTAGGTATAACCTGCCACCTCAAACTACAAAAAAGGAACTTAATAATAATTGTTGAACCGTGAACCTAATTTATGAAATCATAGACTATAAATATCTTTCGGAGGAATTCCCCATGAACCATAGACTCCATGACCCTTCTTTAATTCGACACTCTACATAGAACATCACTACACAGATCGAACCCTACGTCGTATGCTACATTAGTATATGGTTGGAACCCAGGGTGGCATGGAAAACCACATCCAGCTCTACATAACATTCTAGTATGCGAACCATATCCAAGACCGTGTACCACTTTGGTATGTGGTGATCCATACCTAGGTCTGCAAACCACTTTTGTACGTGGATGACCCCTTTACCCCTATAGTAGTATTCCATGTAGGCTTTCCCCCATCCCGCAGGAGAAAACAATATGTGGAATTAGGTGACTTCAAGTCGTTTTCACCCTGGCTCCAATCATGCCACTCCATTGTCATCCAATCCTCCATAGCTTTTTTGTGAACCATTCCAATAGAATCAGACCAAAGTATCCTCTAAATACACCAGACCTATATGGTCATTTCATTGGGTGCACTAGCGCGCCCTTTCTGAATCTACATACCTAAGGTAAGTAGAGTCACGAAGGATGCCCCCACAATGGTCTGGGCCCCGAAAATATATTCAAAGTCTACAGTATTTAGGTAACCTAGGGGCCTAATTTGGGGTGCCAATGTAAACCTCCCCATTCTTGGGTTTAGGGGTAACCAATGGCCTTTCCCTTTGATGAGTTCTAGTGACAAAAAATAAGGTCACTCTTTCTTTCCCCTTTGACCAGGGCTGATGCTCCTCCCCTTTCCCAAAACCTGTGTCAGGGCACTCCTCCTGAGGTAAGCCCCTATCCTTTTATGAGATTTGTCACTCTTCAGCCTCTTCACCATAGCTCGGGACATGTCTGGATATATCAACAAGATATGACTATCCTAGATATCAACATGGGTGAGGGTTGCATGTTCAAAACATACATTTCCCTCTACCACTAGGCTCATAGCCAAAGCCTCTTCCCCTATCAACATCTAGATTTTTCATCAGTAGAGAAGATAAATGTCACCTTTATTGAATCTTTCACATCCTATTATTTCTCACACCGAGCATGAATCGCGTGGGTGTAGGGGTTTCTGATGATACACCATTCATTCACTTAGAAATGAACTATGAGAACATTAATTCCTATTCCAACTAGGATACATAGGATGCCTTATTGAAGGCTTGAGCTTAAATGGGTGCCCTTCTCAAAGGTTAACCCAACTATACCCTTGAAAAATCGGCCTCCTCCTAGGTTTAATCCCCATGTGAAACGAATTATGATAACTTTAATTCATGTTCCAACCAGGATTTGTAGGACACCTACTTAAGGACCGATCTCAAAGAGGTAACCTTTTTCAAAAGGTTTACCCCAAAAAATTTCCCCAAAAAATGGAGTCCTCTTTATGATTACATCCCTATTCTATTCTCTTATATGAGAATCTCCCATGTGTAAGCCCCAATCAATTCATGAACCATAAACTAACTATGAGAAATTTTATTCCTTCTCTAACAAGGATATGTAGGATGCCTGTCCAAGGCTTGAGCTTAAGGGATGTTCCCCTCAGAAGTCAATCTCGATAAAATGTTCCCTCAAATTAAAAAGGGATCCCTCCAAGGTGTAATTCCTGATAAAGGAACTATGTAGACATTGATTCCCCATTTGACCAGGATACATAGGAAACCTCCCTAAGGTCCAAATATGACCCTTAAATCAACCCTAATGTTCTTCGTCCTATATCCCTGGTAGGGTCATGTTCACCTAGAATACCACATAATTCTTGGACACTTTAGGATGCCTCATAATGAGTCCCACACCAAATATTTTCTAGTCACATTTTTCCTATATTTCCTCACCACATGATGTTAAATAGCATGGATGGGTCCCCATAACATGACCATAAAAGGTGATGTGTCCAGTTGATGCGACACTAAACTATGTGGTCTCTGATTCCTCTCACAAGGATACATAGGAAACCCATCTTATGGGACTAAACCCAACATAAAATTACCTTCCATCCCTCCTAGATGATGATAAATTCCAGAGTTCCTCATTTCATGGCTTGAGGCATCATTGTCTATGTATCATCAAATCCATGTATATCCCTGATGATCCTAAAACCCGTGGAAAACCCATGGATACACTTTTATAGAATGAATTGAAGACTCAAAAACATATGAACATGGATTAAATCTATAAGAGAGTCTCAGAGTAGAAAATAATTCCCCCTAAAATGGTGTTAAGAGTCTGACATCCCATCCTCTCGACCAATGGAGTCCTCAAGTGTTGATGGCCAAACCATCCAACAAGTGCCAGCCTTTGGAAATCAGTTCCATAAATCATGGATAAACGGGATATTGGGTATTTCTGGATCCATGAATAAACTCATTAGAGACCATAAGAGGAAATCATATCCTAATAGGACCGATTTCACAAATACTTAACCCCCTACAATTTCCCACCAGGACCATTAGATTGTGGAACCTCCTTCTAAATTAAATAGGGATAATGTTCCAATCCATGTGGGGTTAATCCAATTCCCCCTAAAGTATATTGACGTGAATCAGGTTGGAAAAAAATGGGGACATGAAATTCACTATAATAACAATCAAATATTTGTCACATGTCAAACCATTTTTTTCCCCCAAAATTCCCACCTTGAGTCAAATAAAAAATGTTGAATCTGACATGAATCCTCAACCAAGGTGGAAGTTTGACCCCACTCAATCCCCTTCGCCTCATAAAAACAAAGGGGCTAAGTCGAATCATTAATTATAAATGTGATCAAGAGATGATACTTTGACAGGGTTTTGTTGTTTGTATATTCCATATATATATATATATATATATATATTGTAGGTTTGCCAAGAAACCTTCGATCCAAATGGAATCTCGATAACCAATGCAGACATGCACCTTAGTGATCCCACAGGGAAACGGGCCCTAGATAAAGAGAAAAGACGTCTCGCCAACCCAACATCTTCAACTTTGGGTATCCAACATGCTGATTAGAGAGTACTACCTAAATGGTACTCTCCCCAAAATGAAGGCTGCAAGACAAAAACTCCAATCTGCAAAATCTCACAAGCTGCCTCCTCATCCATGACTGAAACCCCAACACAATGTGGCCCCAGTGGTCGTCTCGAACCATTTTAGGAACCTATCCCCAGAACATGACAACAAGAACCTACCTTATCTCAGGGAGGATGATGAAGTTGATATTGATGAAATCATCTCAGCTGCACAGGGGTCTTACTCATAGGCCCCTATCAAATAACATTGCTTACAACATCAGGTGACCATGTATCCTCACTCTAAAGAGGATCTCATGCCAAGGGCACCTACTGAAGTCCAAAGGACACGGGACCCTTGGGCCTCCCGATGAGGGAGGAAAACATATAATCAGGATCAAGTAATCACCCAGATTCCGGATAAGGAAATCAACCAGAGAAATGTGGTGGAATTCAATGGGAAGACATACAACTCTTCTGCCTCCACTCAATCCTGCCATGGAAATAGTGGGGAACAATACAAGCAAATGCACATTCCTATCAGTTCTCTCTATTCACACCACATAGACAAAGTGGCGAATTATATGAAAATGATAATAAATATTGATAAACAAGAAGCCCTTCATCCAAATAGGATTAAAAATAGATACAGGTAGGCACAAACACTTTCTGATTTGTATCAATCATTCCATCTGAATAGGGAAGCAAAAAAATATGAGAGGAATCAATTTCTTGCAGATGCATAAAAGGCCTGTGAGAAAAATAAATTGGCAACAGAGCGGATGAAAATTAATGCTCATAAATATGAATACCACCAATAAAATATAGTGTAAACCAGAGAATAAAACTAGAAGTAGACTTGTTCCTCCCTCCTGGCATAGGAGAACTTCCAGTATCCACTGGAAACATATGGAGGACCGGAGCAGGAACAAAATCCTGCTCTGACATTAGAATGGGCCTTCATACCTGTTCCATCCAATGATGTATCTCAGTGCATCCTATAAATGATGTAAGATCATATTTTAATCCCATAATATATTCTCCAAACATGTCAATACTTCATTTCATCAGTGTAAAAAGCGAGGAGTCAGGCCCATTACCCGATCTCCTTGGGCGGAGTGATTCATCAACAAAATCATGTAATCACCCTAGAGTATATCCACATCCCTACTCCAGTCTTAGAGGGTGGACAAATATATCCTGTGATTCAAGGAAAACTAGATCAAGAACAAATACTTATTCTAATTGGGGGATGCTAGTCCAACGTGGTGGCTGCTTCAGAGCAGACATATATCCCTACCAAAACTCAAGATGTATGTCGGCATATCCTGGCAGCATCACGGGAACCATAAAATAAGAAACCACATATTAAGTCCATTACCAAGAAAATATATCCCCAGTTTCCTGAAAGAGAGGACCTAAAGATGAAAGGCACAAAATAAAAATGAAAAATGAGGAGCATATTCATGATTTTACTCTTTTGGAAGATGGAGTTCTTGATGCAATCAAGAATATATCTATAGATTCTAAAGATATTATTAGTCCATTAACAAATTATGGAAGTAGCAGTATATGTTTGAAATCCCTCCCTGAAATGTTTCTACCAGCAGATCTGAACTCCCTCCCGATAGCAACCATGGGGGCTTACTCCATGGGCCAATAATGATTGATCACAAGAGCCTACCTCATGAGGCATGTCAAGGTAGCCCTTTCCTTGACCAAAAGATCAAATAGAAAGAAGGACCTCTCCTTTTTTCATCCACCCTGATGGTCCTCCTCAGGATATATACTGCAGATATATTTCTCCTTGCAATCAGATGTCAAGTCATGATATCAGTTATCACCATGATGACAACCAATGTGAAGGCCCTCCCCATAATTGAAGTTTCTATGAAGGCCCTACCCATAGAAACATCAAGCAAAGAGAAGGTCCTCCCCTCATTGCAGTAAATCCTAAAGGCCCTCTCTAGAATTTAAATTTTAAAAATTATCCCAGCATCCAGATATCAAGTTGTGATAGTAGTCCTCACCATCATAAAATTCATCAATAAGGTCCTCCCCATATTGACATCAAGCAGAAAGAAGGTCCTCCTCCTACTACAGCCCGCCCTGAAGGTCCTCCCAAGTGTATATACCATAGGGACATTCCCCATGGTTGGGTATCAATTTACAATGGTAGCCCTCTCTATTGTATCACTTCTTGCAAAGGTCCTACCCATAGTCAAAATTCACACTGGAAAAAAGGTTCTCCACTTGTTGGGACAAACATGATAAATCCATCATATGTTGAGGCACTCAGAAAAATGGGGTCAGACATTTCATACACCCTGCCTATGATGAGAGACATCCTTTCTCAACTAGAGGATGGTCTGGGGCCTTGCTCATCTTTCAGGATACTCCCACACTGGTCACATATAAATGAGGCTCCTACCGGCCCTGATGCATGGAATGAAACAATTAAGAATCAGTCAACTTGGGCATACAAAGTAGAGGATTCTCTGAAATAACAACAAT
The DNA here is from genome assembly GCA_963277665.1 of Viscum album. Classification (NCBI taxonomy): domain Eukaryota; kingdom Viridiplantae; phylum Streptophyta; class Magnoliopsida; order Santalales; family Viscaceae; genus Viscum; species Viscum album. The sequence continues at coordinate 1,575,080,261 of OY728128.1, read as the reverse complement.
AGTATATGTTTTTCATGAGAATACAAATAGCTAGGGATGATATACTAGTAATGTATTGGCCTACGTCCACTTATTACTTTGACGTACCAAGGGAGTTGTCTAAGGAATGTATACATAACATTCACCTCAATATCTGGAAAAATATATGCCATCTAAATGAAAAGTTATTACCCTATGAAGGGTATATAGACTATGTCAATATATTAAGAGCACTTCACCATCTCATCAACTTGTAATCCCTCCCATCTACACATCATCCTCAATTAGAGAGGTGAAGGAAAGACAATTAATAAGCCTATCTCCATGTTCTACACAAGTTGTGTTTCCTTATCAGTGATGCCCCATCTGAAGATCACATTCAAGGATGGGGAGAGAATGGATCCCTACACTTAAGCTTACATACCATCCCCCAAAACGCATTGGAAGTTACATCTTTCAATGTCATTACCCAAAGGTAGTAATCAAATGCAATCCCTACTCAAGAAACGTGGAACACTCAACATTAAATGGGCTTGAGTAAGTCTCAAATGTGTTGGGCCTAATGAGATAAATCCCTTGAGAAGCTTTTGAGAAAGGAAACCAAGAATATCCAGAAGGATTCCTACCTAAGGGAATCCAACCAATTAGAAATTATCATGCTCTTTAAAGAAAATAAATCCCATGTAAGTACAACACCTTACTCAGATCACACCCGCATGAGATTATGTAAAATCTAGAAGGTGGCAATAGTAGAAGCTACTATTGTAATACCATAAAATCCCTAACTCATAGGGCTAGGAGAATTTTTAACTCAAAATTACCCCATAAGATCAATGAATATGGGTCATACCACATCAATAGAATAACGGGAGCAACCCTAGTCTTTTAGGCTATGGGAATTTTTACCTCAAATTCCCACACAGCGGATGTTTGTCTACTTTAGTTTGGGAAGAATGGTGAAAAGAGAGGTCACCCATTCAGTCCCATCTCATGGTTTATACCACCCAAGATGAAAGAATATTTAAAGGTCAGATCAGGGATCCCTTCGAGTCACTCATTTCCAATAAATATGAAAATACCATAGAATGGAAGGAGACTATCAAGCAAAGGATGCAAAAATATATCCTACCATTCAGTGAACCTAATGCGGTATGCATCAGTGAACCTAGTGGATATCATTCCTATGGATTTCACAGGAAATGATACAAATGAAGAGGATGTAAGAGAAGATGGTTCCCTCTTATAGGTGGTCCACACTGAGCCTAAGAGTGTGCATACCTGAAACCAAAGAGCTTCCCTAAATTAGGGTGAACCCTCAACAAACCCATTACTACCTCCCTCAAAAATCCTCAATAAGGAGAAGAATAAATCTCAGGTCATCTATGAAACACCTCCTCCTCCCCCTAAGAATGTGTCCCTCTTTCTTGATGAAAGATTCACCAAGTATGAGGATGAAATAAAAGAGTTTAGGAAAGTCAATGTTGACCTGTGTCGAGGAAACTATCTTGTTGGGTGTGTTCTTTGAGTGAAACATCAACAGGTGTTTCCAAAATAGGTGCCTCTACCACAAGCACTCATCTTGGTAAATGAAACTAGGCTTAGATGCCCGTCTAATCCATCATTGGGACCCTCAGTCTACTTGAACCCATCCTCAGAATGATATCAAGACTTACCAGCATTGGGTAAACTGCTAAAAAACATTCAGAAAAAACCCACAAAGGATAAATCTGGATAGGTATCCTCCCAAAATTCTTATAGTGTCATCACATCTATTTTTTCCCTTGCTGCACCCACCCAAGATCAAGTCTATAAAGATATGCATCAAGGACTCTTGAACACCATTGAGAAATTGATAGCTCGGTTGGAAGCCATGGAAGTGTGGTGCACTCTGGGTACAACTAGAACACAAACCATACCCTGATTGTGTGAGTAACATTCTTCTACCTCCAAACTTCATAAACCCCATATTCCCGATGTTCAATGGTTCAGTAGACCCAAAACAGCTTCTAATGCACTATGCATCTTACTATGGCCCATGATGGTCACCCCATAGTAATAAGAAGCAGTTAAACTCAGGTGCTTTGTGAGAACTCTATAGGGTTCAGCCTTCGGGTAGTATACCAGTTAGCCAGCTAACTCAATCACATGCTTGGAGGACCTCCAGTGACAGTTTCTCTTCCAGTTCAGTTCGACATTACCTAAGACAATGGTTAGTGATCTCTTGAACTATAAGTAGAGATAGAATAAAATATTTTCAGACTTCATTGCTAGATAGAAATTCCTAACTGACTACATGAGCTGGTCACTCCTCTAGTACAAAATGCTCTCTATGTGCATTGATAATCTCTGTGATGAATTACAGATGCCACACATCCCAGTAAAAGACACAAGCGGGTTCCAATATTTCTCCTCCACTTCCCAAAGAAAATAATACTCCTTACAGCAGACAAATATCAAGTCCCAAGTGTCCCCATTAGCCCCATGAAGAAGAAAATGAAAAGATGAAGCAACTTCTTTCATGCTTAAGACACCCCTAACACCAACTCTGGTTGTGAGCCCTCCACCAAACCGTTTATGACTCCATAGATTCCAACATACACCCCCACATTAGCAATATGGGAGAAGGGGTTCCAAAATAAATCACTTCTAAGAATGAATAAATAATTTCTTCTCATTCTGAGATGACCATGCTTGTGGTTACTTCGTTGCCTCCATGAATTGCAACTTGATCCAGCTACCAGAGCCAAGGCAAGCCAATGAAGTGGGTCTAGATCGCCATAAAAATTATTGTTCCTACCACCAAATACTAGGAAACACCATCCAAGAGTGACTTGTCTTTAAGTATTTCCTAAAAAAGATGGTGGATTCTGCAAAAGTCATGTTAGGACCGCCACTATCACAAGTGGCATACGCTTCCACCTTAGACCCAAGTGAGGAAGAGGAGTGGAAAATAGTCATGAGGAAAAAATTGACATTTGTATGAATCAAAAAATATTCAATAGAGCTCATATAACCCTCTAGGAATATTTGACACAACCAACCATGTCTCCAATAGCTCCTGATGCAACACAACCATTGTTCTCAGCCCCACAATCCTCTGAGGGCCAAAAAAGAAGAAAGTAGAAGAAAGAAGATGAGCCTGCACCAAAGCTGAAACTGGTCTTGAAACTTTTGGAACTCATGCCAATAGACTTGAAAGCATAGGAACCAAGCCTCCAAATAGGACAATGGTAACCACCGCACCAAAAGGAGCCATCAGAAGAAGACAGTTAGACAGAATCATTGTCAGATCAAGAATTGGTCTTTTACTCCATTAATGTAATTCACTTAATAGAACCCTTCTTCGATGGAGACTATGACTATTAACCTGAATACCCTATGTCCAACTGGAGAGCCAGAGGAATAGGTTTCATAGGATGAGGGATTCCAAAAAGACATGGTCATGGAAGGAGTCAAATTCTTAACCACACCTTAACTCAAACTATTAATGTTTCAGAAACTCACAGATGGACCCTCCAGAAAACACAACAGGAACTGGAATGTTTCTCTGCCCCTACCAAAATAAATACTTGCCTAATCATCATGGAGTATCCATTAGAGTAACAAAAAAAGGTCTAATCACCAAAATCATACAGTCTGGTCAATCTGTCTAAATCCCAAGAGCACAGAAGAACCATCAGTTCTCATCCCAGTAGTTGGCCCATCCACCTTTAAAGCTCAAGTCCCCAAAGAACCTATGAAAGAGCATCCCAAAGATGGGAATATCCATCCTTTATAGTAGAAATGTGATATTCTAAATCATCTAGACTTAGTACCAGAAAGGATATCGATCCTAGAATCCTTTAATCTATTGTCATACCTTAAAGAGGCACTCATCGAAGCTTTACTAAGTCCCCAAAAATTTGATTCCAAAGTACCAGATGCTAAAGTCTGTTGGATAGAGACCAACCCTACAGAATGCCATACTGGAATCTCCTTCATAGATCAAGATGAAGACACCATCATGCAGGGACACATAAAACCCTTATATGTTTCTGGAAATATAAATGGCATTGATGAATGGAAAATTTTCATTGACAATGGCTCTAGAGTTAACCACCTCCTGCTACGAACACTTCGTCATTTGGGATATGATGAGGATAGTCTGACACCCTGCATAAAAAATATACTGGGATATGAAAAAAGTGATAAGAATAAATTGGGATGAATAATTATTGAAACATTTCTTGGTGACCTCGTGTCTTGTTCTGAGTTTCTAATAGTGTGGAAAAATACATCCTTCAACGTCATATTGGGGAGACCCTAGCTGCATCAACACACTTCAATCCCCTCATCATACCATCAGTACATCAAATATTCTACTAATGAGAAAAATGGGACATTTCGTGGCAATAAATCCCCATTCAAATCATATGAGTCTCATTAAATTGATGTAGCCATGAACTAAAATAGAAGTAGTCTTTGGCCGACGAAGTTGATTGGATCACCGCTGCAAATGGATTAGAAATGGCTCTCACCAATCCCATAAAACTACTTGGGGAAGAGTATATATTACACATAAATTATGATGAGTGCATAATTTCAAGTTCAGATACGGAATCATCCATCTGCATGATCTTTGTTATGGATTTTGAGTCCAAGGATGCTGAAAAATGCACTAACCCCCATGATGACTTTGAGTGCCCAAACAAAAATTCTATCAGCCCATCCTCAGGGCTCTAGAAATTTATTTCCCTATGTAATAAGGTATAATAAAATGTTTTTTCACTAAATAAAGTGAGGAAACTCCTCCACCCCTCATTCCATCATCTTTTTAAATTTTCTTGTATTCAGCCAGGGTAAAAGGAGTTGTTTCAGTTTCCATAAATTGGAGTTGTGATTCCTCTCCCAAAGCTAGGGAGTTCATCTCAAGAATCATATATTTATCAGAAGAGGAATAAGATCATGAAAAGGATCATGAAAAGTAAGAATAAGAAGAAGATCCTTAAGATTCCCCTCCTGCATTCGAAGAAAGCATCTCCACCACAATGGATGAACTTAGGAAGATAAAACCTGGGCACCAAAGATGACATGTGGCCCACTATGATTAGTGTGTCTATGCCTTTAAATGAGAAATAGGAATATATCTAATTCCTAAAAAATTGAGATGTTTTTTCCTAGAACTACGCAGAAATGCCAGTCCTCAATATTGAGGTCTCCACTTATCACTTGGGTCTGCTAGCAGACCATCGTGGTTACAAGTAGACTGCCAGAAGGACCCACCTGACACATGTTGCCAAAATAGAGGATGAAGCTGATAATATAATAAAATATAACTTTATTCGGGAAGTACAATATCTGATGTGGCTGGAAAACATACTCTCTAAAAAAAATAAGAATGGACATATTAGAGTCTTCATTAACTTCAAGGACCTCAATTGGCACTGCCTCAAAGATGATTTCCCTATCCCAATCATGGGATTACTGATCGATGCGACTGTGGATATAAGGCCCTATCTTTCATGTATGGATACTCTGGATACAAACAAATCAAAATGGATGAAGAATTTAAAGAATCCACTACCTTTAGGGCCCCCTAGGGAGTATTCTTCAACAAGTTGATTCCCTTCATTCTAAAAAATATTAGCGCTACATATCAGCATTTTTTGCATCACATTTTCAATCCCTTCCTGTGAAAATTCATCAAATGATATGTTCATGACCTTGTGGTTAAATAATGGTGGCACTCTAACCACCTGAAAGATCTTGAAACTTTCTTCAATAAACTGTGACAACATAGACTAAAGATGAATCCTTCGAAGTGTGTTTTTAGTGTTACCTATAGTAAATTCATCTACTTTTTTTATGCCATCATAGCATCAAAGTAGACCCTAAGAAAAGAAAATAAATCCTTGGAATTTTACCACCTCATAACCTCACTGAGTTGATGGGGCTCTAGGGGAACTTAGCCTACATTCGGTGCATCATATCCAACCTTGTAGGTAAGTGTTTTTCTTTCACCAAGTTGATGAGGAAAGGGGTCTCATACTAGTGGGATAATGATTGTCAAGAATCATTCGAAAATCATAAAATTTATCTCCTAATCCCACAAGTTATAATGCCTCCAGTTGAGGGAATACCACTCATTCTATAAGTGACCACCTTGGAATGATCACTAGGCACTTTCCTTGCATAGAAGAATGATTTTGGCAGTGAGAATAGTCTCTATTACATTAGCTGAATAATGATCAATGTTGAGACTCAATATTCAAGTATCAAAAAGAACTACCTAGTCCTAATCTTTGTGGTCTAGAAACTCAGGCATTAACTACAGCACCATGAGGTCCATCTGGTCTCTCGCTGCAACCCACTCAAGTATATCCTTATTCAACCAATATTGACTAGATGTCTATCAGTGTGGGAAGTCATCCTACAACAATTTGACATATAGTACATGCCATAGAAATCCATAAATTTCTATGCATTAGCAGATTTTTTGGAAGATCACCCCTATATAGAAATTACAACATTGGATACTAACTTTCTAATGAAGAAGTATTATCTATACAAGAAGGATCCTATGCATGAGAAATGTACTCCAATGGTGCCTCAAGAAGCCCTATAGGGAAAAGGATGGAAGACACCAAGATCAGAAAAGTGGGGTAAGGAGTTATACTCATATCTTCAGAAAATTCTATATTACCTTACTCCTTTCTTCTTTTAGAAGGGTGGAAAAACAATGAAGCAGAATACTAGGCCATCATTGCAGGCCTGGAGTTAGAACTTCATGTACAAGCCAAGAACCTAAAGATAAAAGGTGATTTGAAGCTGGTCATCAAGCATGTCAATGGTGACTATTCAATTATTAAATAAGTATTGGTTCCTTTGATAAACCATGTTCGAGAGCTGATGGTAGAATTTCCATTAGAACCAACACTAACTTATATCCCCTGGTCACAAAATTCTCAAGATGATGCATTATAAAATGCATCCATAGCCCTGACTGATCTAGACTGGGATGAAATAGTCATCTGCATTTCCAACCGTCGAATGGTCTTGTCATTCGTTCAAAACAAAACTGAATAAATCAATAAGATTAGTCACATTCCTCAGCCTTACAGTCACACCACTGGTTGGATGACTCCCATTTCAAATTACCTCCAGAGGGGGGGGAACTCCCACCAAATAGGGCTGGAAGAGAACAGATCTGAAGGCGGGCAGTCAATTTTGTTTTGTATGATGGAAAAAACTAAGAAAAGGTTCTCTATTGGTGAGGCCTTGACGAAGTCCTTCTGATGTGAATTGATAGAGAAGAAACGGATGCCATCATAAAAGAAGTGCATGAAGGAACTTGTGGAGCACACCAATCTATAGCCAATCTATCCCATCAAATTCAAAGACTTGGATACTATTGGTCCACTTTAATATAGAATAATGCCACATTCTCCAAGAAATTCCATTCCTACCAAGTTCATGCTAATTTTATCCACCAACCCCCGAAGCTACTACACACAGCTAAGTACTCCTATCCATTTTTTGTATAGGGGATGGATGTCATGGGACCATATCCTCCCACCATAGATAGACAATTCAAGTTCATTCTCATAGCAATTGACTTTCTCTCCAAATGGGTTAAAGTCATACCCCTTAAAGAGGTTGAGGAAAGAAGCTTTGTTAGCTTTGTGAAATCCAACATCATTACTAAATTTTGTGTCTATCATACAATACTGACAAACAATGGCACCAAATTCTACTCTACTGAGTTGTACAAGTTATACCAGTAGTATGGAATCAAATCCAACCATTCATACCACTACTATGCAGTGGCCAACAAGAATATTGAGGTTTTCAAAAAGACTCTATCTAACATACTCTACAAGATGTTAGAAAAAGACAATAAATCATGGACTAACAATCACCTCCATGATTTATGGGCTCACTAGACCACAACCCATACTTCCTCTTAGGCAATCCCATACTCACTGGTATATGGAATATAGGCAGTTTTACCCATTGAATTTCAAGTTCCATCACTCTGTATTACCGTTTTGATCAACTTTCCATGGATAGGAAATCCCAGAAATGGTTTGATGAGTTAGAGAAACTAGATGAGAAAAGGTTGCACACTTTTAACCATTTGGAAATTTACCAGAATTGGATTGCATGAGTCTTTAACAAAAAGGTTCTCCTTTGGTATTTCCTCAAAGGAGAGATGGTGTTTTTCCTCAAAACCCTGATGGTACCCAGGAAGAAACACCCAAATCATGAGCCAAAATGGGAGGGACTATATGTCATACATAAGGTCTACTTTAATAAAGCATATTCATTGGTATTAATAGATGGATAACTCATCACAACTCCAACCAATGAAAGGTTTCTGAAGAAATACTTCATGTAATAGCGACATATACGTCCTAGATGTAGGGCGTAAAACTACAAAACAACATAAATTTTCCTCATTGCACAATGTGAAACTACATGATCATCGTCATCCTTACCACATGACGTTAAACTGTAAGGCCAAAATCATACTTTTTGTATGATGCTAAACAGCATAGCATCTTCTTCCTTAATGCAAGGAGTTAAATGGTATAGTAGGTACTGTGTTCTAGCTAGAAATATATCATGTATAATTCAAATTCATGTGCGAGAAAGATAGAAATACCCTCCCCCTTTTTGTGCATAGGTCAGACCAACACATGAAGGGAATTCTATAACTATATATGGCTTGATTCCCATTCATAAATGGGATATGTAGTTATGCCTCGACCCTAGATCTTTGCTTAGCTATCACATGAAATATAATGTCGCTATTATATCCTCTATCACCCAATACTATGAGGGAAATCCTTGTCACTCCTTATTTCTCACATTTAGTATAACTTTCATGAGTATAGGATTGGGGGTAGGGGTCCCCTTGCATAAACAAATCATAGAGTAATTTGATAGACCCAACACCCATAAAGGATGAAACCAAAATTCCCCTAGTCCTACACCTGATTCAGATTGGTACATGGAACATATTGTGTATAGAAATACGTATGGATTGATTCATTCCCTTGCAAGATACATAGTGATGCTTGGATTTAACATCCTTATTGAGCCACCAATCAATGAAAAATTCCCTGTAGTTTCCCTTCACATGGACCATGCCTCTATAGGGAACTTCTAGAACTACATAAGGCTTGATTCATGCCCTTTCAACATATGTGGTGATGCCTAGATTTAACATTTTTCCCATCCATAAACACCAGATAAAAATCCCCCCCCCCTCCATGTGTATGGACTGGACCTATATAGGGAGGGAATTTTTAGAACTATGTATGGCTTGATTCACAGCTTAGTGGGATTCGTAGTGACGCTCGAATCCTAGGTTTCATGCCCAACTGCAATATGGTTAAAATTCCTATCAGTTTACCTTCTTCCTTACCACAAGACATTTAACTGCATGGAATCTGTTATAACTATGCATGGCTCGATTCCTATCACATTAGGATAAGTAGTGATTCTCGGATCTCATATACCGGTTCATCCATTATTCAAAATTCCTTCCCCCTCCTTATTCATATATCAGACCTTTAAAGGGATGATATTTCCAGGACTATGTGTGTCTTTATTCCTACCCTTATTGGATATACAGTGACCCCTTGACCCCAAATCTTGGCCTAACAATCAACATCAGGAAACAAAAATGCCCCATTTTCCAACACATGGGCTAGACCATTATAGGGAATTATTTTTCAGAACTATGTATGTCTTGATTCCTATCTCAGTGGGATATATAGTGGTCCCTGTATCATTCATCCTAGTATATCCTCCATTCAAAAAAATCCCCTTCCTTTGTGTATAGGTCAGACTTGCATAAGAAAATCCATGAAAGGTCCTAACAACTTGAAATTAAACTGCCAGGTTCCTCAAGAATCATGTGTGGCCCAATTCTCGAGGTTACGAAATATCAAACATGCCCCCAATTTCCTGGACAATAAAATGAAAAGAGATTATGGAAATTCGAATTCTAGATTTCGATACCCAGAAGGAGCCAAAAGATCATGCTTCCCCATACATATGAGTCGGATCAATGTATAAGCTTCAATAGTTCAGGGCTAATAACAGATTGAGTATTTCTTATATACCCAGGCACACCTTAACCATACACTAGACTCTATGACTTAGGAGATCTTGGATCTTCAAAATCATTTGTGACCATTGGATATGCAGGGATAGTTTCCTACGAACACCTTTATTGACTATGCACATTGTGCCCTGGTGGCTCTGCATATGTTTCCCACAAAATGGTCCTATTAATCAAAGGAAAATTCATCCTCAGGAGGGTCCTTTCCAACCCCTATACTTCAAAAAGATCCCAAGCCCCATGCTATTCCTCATGATCTGAGGGCCCTCAGGACTATGGTTTTCCCTTTCTAACATATTCATTCCTAGGGTATGCTAAAATATCCCAACCACAATTAGCTCAAATCTATTTATGGTATTTTTTACAATTTTTCTCCACAAAACTATGGTAAATTGTGCTTCCAACATCCTTGCCATTAAACTACAATTCTATACGTGTCCTGGTCCGTGACATTAAACTACACCGCATAATGGTATTTCTTAGATTCTTATCTTGGCCCGGCCTCATCAAAAAAAATGAATTTACTTCCTTTCTGTGGGATAGACCTCCACAAGGAATTTTCATTGGGAATCTTGCATGACTCAGTTTCTCCCTGATAGATGTGTGATAAACTCGAGTCCTACGATCCGGACTCATCCATATAAAGTATTAAAATTTCCCCTTCTCTACATAAAAAATGAAGCAAAGCAGATAGTCCCTAGATAATTATTATTTATAGGGATACTCGAGGGTAGTTATATTTCCCTTATTTCATGTTGTTATTACTCTAAATCCACCCCACATGATGATAAATAGTGTTGAAATCTTCCTAACTGTACAATGTTGGTCTAAGCATAAAATTCTCCCTGCCATTGATTATTCAATTCTTAAGTGGTGACCTAAAATCATTTTTATCCCTTATTTCTCACACTGAGCATAGCTCACATGGGCTTAGGGACCTCAGTAGGGAATCCATCATGGAATTATGGAAAATCAACCCAGGATTTTGGTTCTAGAAGCACGACCCAAAAAGGCATGTTATGGTTCCCCTCCCCATATAAGGAACCCCAGGTCTAGACTGTACGACGTTAAAATATAGGGTACTATAAATATAGAATAGATTCCACACCCAGCATATGATCCGGATCTATGTAGGGGATTACTTAATCCCATGGGTGAATCATAGCCTGGACGTTTCAAATATATCCGGATTCACTCCCGCCACACATCAAACTTCATGCATTCAGCAATATTAGATACCCATAATCCTCCATGGCCATCAAATATGGACGACCAATGTCCTAAAGACACCTCTTATTGAATATTAACATCATGCCCCAGAGGCTTTGTATATTTTTCCCACAAAACAACCATCAATCAAAGGAAAACATTTCCTCAGGAAATTCCTCTCCTACCTCGGTACACCTAACAGCTCCCATGCCTCGTAACATCCCTCCTGATTCAAGAACCCTAAATTCATGGTTTACATTCTATTTCCTACCCACATTCTAGATATATCAGAACATCCTGGCCTGATTTACCTCCAGTTTCTCAATGATTCTACAAAATAAATATTCCCCATCCATATGTACGAATTTGATCCCCGTACAAACAAAGTAAATGCCCTGACTTCTTTCCTATTTTCTGTGTAAAGTTCATTCAAAGAAATTCCCTATTTCATGTTTAGGTCACCCACTTTCATGAGACATACTACATGTTTAGAAAGGTCTGAATCCCCATAATCATCCATATCCATCAGAAATTGAAGTTCAGTGTCCTTCTGACACCTTTGATTGAATATAGACATCATGCCTTGATGGCTCTACATATGTCTCCTATAAAATGGTTGTCAACCAAAGGAAAAGTGATCCTCAAGAGTGTCTTTTCCTATTTTCATATTCCTTAATGAAATTTATGTCCCATATCACTCCCCAGATTCAGAATTCCCCTGGATCATAGTTTACATAATTTTCCCTTTTCAAGTGCCAGAAAATGAATAACATTTCTAGTCAAACTGGTGAATCACTCTACCCTCGCTTGGTCAGAGTATAATGACTCTGAAAAACAAGATTTCCTGGTTGTATAATGTTAAAATACACCACACTTCAACCCTCCCTTACATAGGAAAAAATCATGTGGGAGCAGTTTCCCACTCAAAGTTGATACAAATGTCTCTAATACTTACAGAGATCATCCCCCAAGTAGGCCACCATTGTGGTCTTCAATCAACAAAACAAATCCAAAATTCCTATAAATCTCCCACTACCATTGGAAATGGAAGGTTGGTGTTTTATGGAAACCCTTTTTTACTATGAAAATCATTCCCCAGTTCCTCTGCATTTTTTTCCCACAAAATAGCTGTCAACAAGGAAAAATTTCTCCTCATGAGGGTCTATTTCTATCACTTTTCAACTAAAATGGTTTTCATTCCCCATATACATCCAAAAATTGAAAATTCAGGGTCAATGAAAATCCCTTATTCATGTGTGAAATATATTAGGACATTCCCAGCTGATGAACCCCAAATTAGTGCCCCTACCCCATCAACTTTGGTCAAAGTTGTTTGACATAAAACATCAGTAAAAAGTTTGATTGGAAAGACTTTAAACCTCCAATAAAAAATATACAATACTCGCCCGAGTAAAAACCCACGAAGGGAACCCCTATATAAATTTCAAGTTTCATCTCACCGAACCTATGTTGTAGATGGTTTAGGAAACAATACTGAGGAATCAAACATTCAAATCAAGAGGAATAAAGCATGTTAGGTCAAAAACCCACAAAGGGTGGCCTAATAAAAATTCATGTTATACCTGCTAAGCCCACACTAAATCATAATTAGGAAAAAATTAGGGTGATAATGAAAAAGGAACATAGTTCGTGGGGTTTTCAATGTAACCCCATAAATAGCCAAACTACGCTTGTTAAGTCCCATGACTCAGGAAAAAATTAGAGAATGATTTGATTTACCTGTTCTAGTCTAAATTAATACTTTGTTGAAGTTATATTTATGTGATCAATTATGATTGATTTATGTTAATCAAAAAAATGAAAAAGAAGAACTAGACAATAATAAGGTTTCTATTCCATGAAATTCAAGGGAGGACCATCCTCAGTCTGGAGTCTCTCCATGATATCAAAAAAAATTGATGGTATAGAGACAGTTTGGGGAAATCACAATGGAACTTGGCTCTCCCTTTCCAATAGATCAATGATCTTCTATCATGAACCATTAAGGGAATTCCCTAAATTATCCCTTTATTTAGCTTCGGTCTCATCCATCAGAAGTGTGCACCTCATAATAGCTCTGAGGTATCACCACTTCTACATAACATATTTGTAATTAACACTTGACAATGCTAGTAGTGCCTTCAGCATGGCCACGTGAGCCTCTCATTTGCACATCTCCTCTATTTGGTTAATTACCAAATCACGAGCTCTCGTCTCCTCAACCACTAGATGATTCGGTTCCTCAAAAACATCTTAGAGGATCGTTTTCTGAGGATGTGAAGAATTAAATTTGGCAAGGTTTTCCTCACAAGCAGTGAGGTATTCTTAGGCTTTGACAACCTTATGTATAAGAATGTGTAGATGTCGGTAATTGAAGCCACATGAACCCAATTTGGAAAATAATCCCTGAAATTTGTTCTCTTCATCATTGAAGTTAGTCAGAAGAGTTTTTGTAGCAAGGGCACATAATTGACATCATGCCAATTTTCTCATAACTTGATGCCTCCTCATGGAACTAGGACCTTGGTCATCCACCGCTGCAACGGGTCTATAGATAAGAAGAATTATTGTAGTAATTAGAAAGGTCCAAAGATAGGTTATCCAAATAGGGGTGTTTCCCCCCTAATAGATGGTATGTTCCTTAGAACTATGTACAAGGGACTGGCTACAACTTTTGGGATATCTAGTGACACTCTACTGGGGCCAACCTCATTAGGACCACAAGCAGTGTCCATAAGAGGATAATAGTCTGAATCACTTTCTACCAAAATGGGTTGTGAAGATGAATCCCCTTCAAAATGCATTTGATGGAGGATGGAGCTCCTTCTCACTACAAGTAGGGATGAAGACTGCATAACTAGTATAGTCTGAACAAGATGAGGAATAGTTGCTAGACTCTGAACCTATTGAACTGGTGTTCCTAGCACTCTGTCAAGGTAGAAAGTCACCCATAGTTGGTCATACTTCAATGATAGAAAAGTTGAATGTTCCCCAAGGGGAATTATTAACTCCATGATAGCATCCTCCCATATCATTATCATCTATAATTGGTGAAGATTCACATAACAAGATTCTCCCTTCAACTGGGTAGCAATGAGGGGGAGTGTTTTTGTAGACATCCAAATTGTATAGCAAACTGATAAGTGGTATATGGATCATAGATGGCCACTATGTCTATGCATGCAACAAGAATTCCATCATGAAGTGTAATAAGGTAAGAACGTTCTTCCAAGGAACCCCTCCCACTATTTTATGTTCATCTCTTACTACGCCTTGCGCATAATTCCATTGCCTTTCGTGGGAAATATCTCTTTTTTCACAATCCCTACTCTAATTTTTGGTCAAACACAACAATTTCATGCATCCTTCATTTTTTGCGTAGTGTAAAATTTTACGCACAACACCAATTTTTACGCGCAACACCAAATTTTTGGCGCACCTCCTTTTCCATACATCTTATGTGCATAAATGCTTAGATATTAACTAAGTCATGAGATGATTAAAATGAGGGGGTCACCTCATATTTATAAGAAAACTCAACCCCTATATGAAAAACCCTCCTTAAGAGTGTAATCCTCTTTGAACCCAGAAAACCCATCTTCAGCGCAACACCGTATTTCATGCACTGCTCCAATATTTCACACACATCATGCCTTTGCCAATTTTTGAGCTTCTGATATCAAAACACCTCTTGCACAAAAAACTAAATTCCTGTATTTCACGCACCACCCTAATATTATGCACACCTTTTTTTCCAAAAGCACTTTTCTCCATTTTCTAATTTTTAGGCCCAAAAATTTGTCAAACACTCGAAAATGGTGCCTCCTTGTATCTGCTCTTTTTGTACCACCTACAAATCATCCATTCATTTTTCAAGGTTCTTATATCAATCATAGATTGTCAACAACATTTCTTAAACCCATAAAATCACAATGTATGTCCCTTTTGTCAACAAACTGAACTTATAAACCCACCTTTTCAACAAACAAAATATTGAGGCATGCTTTGTCAACAAACACAACCTAGAAAAAAATTCTTCAATAATGCCTTGAGGGATTTTTTCCCAACAGATCACATACTGGGAAACCCACGCTGCTAGATGCAAGTTTACCGCTTCTAACTGGCCAGGGGTTTCTAAGAAAATTTGATTCACCCAGAAGGCCTAGGCACACTCGTTAGAGAAACATCCTCCAAATTGTAAGTCCCATTTATTCTATGATTATTTTGAGTAAGATTAGTAATGGATAGATATTCCTGTATGAATGATTTTAAAGAATTTTCATGATAGTGATGATTCCTTTAAGACCACACATAGCCCCTTAGGGTGAATGCATTCTTTTGTGTGGAGCAGTTCTGATTTTCCCCATTAATGAAATATTGTCCAAATCATGCCTCTATGATGTCTCCAGGCAGAAATGGGGGTATTGTAGTTAGTCAGTTTAAAAGTAACATCATCAGGAAGTCTGAAGTTATAAGGAGACAATTTCATCGATGATGGATACATCAATAGCTCTAGTGGAAGAATATTTTTTAGAATACTTTATTGGGGGATGATGTAAGAACAAAGGTCCTCTTCTATATTCTCAACCATAGTCACTCTCCTTCATGTCACAATCCCCATGGTCAAAGGAAGACCCATTGGAGTCTGCAAAAAATTATCCAAAAGTCCACAAAAAAGTTTGTCCAATGAGAAAGTTGTTGGACAAAAGATGCAAAAAATGGCCAAAGTACATTAAAAGAAGGTTTTCATGGGGATCCGCATACTGCTCTTGGGAACGGTATTGGCCAGTGAACTAAGTGGTTCATGGAACGGAGAAACCAATAAATGAGGCATCCCTATGCAGATATTCAAAGATTTTCAATATAAATTTTATGTTTCATTTAAAACAGATTAAAGTTTTGTTTTCAGTGTAAATTTTGGTGTGAGGAATAGGTATACCACATAAGCATCCTGCTACAAGGAAGTTCAAACATAGGCTTTAAATTCCACAGCACAATTCATAGACTTGAATTCAGTTTTTGGGGAAATGAAATTGTGAGGAATTCAGTTCGCAAAATTTAAGGAATTGTTCACGGAATGTACAGAATAGTTTGCAGACATAGATTTTGTATAAGATTCAGTACATTGATGCGAAATAAGCTTAGAAGAGGTTGAGATCCCTTTTTTCCATGGGAAGCAGTAAAATAAAAATGACCTAGGTGCCTATAAATAGTCATGGTCCCACCCCCTACTAGGCCTACCCATTCTACCACAAACCACTTCAATTCAAGACTGCTTCTGCATAAAAATAACCTCCACTTAATTCAAATCAAACCCCATTCCAATGGGGGCATTTCTAGGGTCCTGAAAACATCACAAAGGGAATTAAATACTCCCACAAGCACTTTGCAGAGGGAAGAAAATATTTTTACAAGTCCAGCAAGTCAAATTGATGCAAATTGGATTGAAATTTTGAGAATAAATGTGAGGAAATAAAACTTTAAAAAGGGTTTTATGCTGATGGTGTACCATCACTAGGAAAGGTTTTTTGGGGTGCATGAGGCATGAACCATAGGTAAGTGGAAGGACCCTCAAGGCGCTGACCAGCGAGGCGATGGACAGAAAAACTAGAACACCGTGAACCATGTCATTGGTGGAATCAAATGGAGAAATGTGACTGCATACTATCCTGTGAACTAAGCAGTTCTAAGATAAAGAAAGCTAGAAGGGTTCCACGAACCATGTCTCATGAAACATAGCCTCTGAAAACCCTGGTTGATAGATTCTTTCATGGGTTGAATTATATCTTCATGGTCTTCTTCAAATGGTGATGCATGCACATAGATATGATTTCCCCAGTTATCTAAAAAAGGAGAACAAGATGAATTAGGAAGGGGACCGGTGGAAGAGAACACAAAAGAGACCAGTGGAAGAGAACATGAAGGAGAACCTAGAGGTCGGAAGATATAATTCAGATATGAAGAATATTTCGACTTCAGTTTTGAATCATTGATGAAGTGTGAACCACAAACCACTTTTCTGCAGGTATAACCTTCCATTTCGAATGACAAAAATAATAGCACCTAATAATAATTGGTGAAATGCAAACCTAATTAATGAAATAGCTAACCATAAATCACTCATAGATTAATTCCCCGTGAACCATTGGCTCAAGGACACTTCATCAATTTGGCACTCAGCATAGCACATCGCTACGCGGATCGAACCCTGCACCGCATACTGCATCAGTATGTGGATGGAACCTAGGGTGGCATAGTGAACCGCATTCAACTCCGCATAACATTCCAGTATGCAAACCACATATAGGATAGTGTATAATTTGGTACGTGGTGGTCTATACCTAGGTCCACATACTGCTTTGGTATGTGGACAACCCCTCTACTCACATAGTAGTATGCTATGCAGGGCTGCCCCCATCACACATGATAAATCAGTACGTGGAATGATGTTTCTTCGGGTGTTATTCCCCCTAGATCCAATCATGCCCCTCCATTTTCGTCCAGTCCTCCATAGATCCACTGTGAACTAGTCCATTGGCATCAGGCCAAATCCTCCTCCAAAGCCACCAGATCCGTATGCTCAGATCATTTGGCATACTAGTGCGTCATTTCTGAATCTACATACCCAAGGTAATCGGAGTCACGAAGGTTGTCCCCCCAATGGTTTGGACCCTAATAATGTCTTCAAATTCAACATTCTCAATGTAACGTAGGGGCTAAGTTTCATATGCCAATGTTAACCTCCCCATTATTGAGTTGAGGGGTAACCACTAGCTTTTCCCTTAAAAGAGTGTCAGTAACAAACAAGAAGGTCACTCATTCCATACCCTTTGACCAGGGATGATGCTCCTCCCCTTTCCCAAAACCCATGTTAGGGAACTCCTCCTTAGGTAAGCCCCTATCCTTTTGAGGGAAGTTTTACTCTTCACCTTCTTCACCTTACCTTGGGATGTTTCTGGATAGATCCCCAAGATATAACTATCCTAGATATCAACACGAGTGAGGGTTGCATGTTCAATGCTCCCCTTTCCCTATCCTATTGGGCTCATAGACATGACCTCTTCAACCATCATCATCCTCCTTATCCATTAGTGGAGAATATAAAGTACACCTTTGTTAAATATTTCACATCCTATTTTTTCTCACACCAAGCATGACTCACGTGGTCTTAAGGGTTTGTGATGATACAACATTCATCCACTTAGAAACTAACTATGAGAGCTCTGATTCCTATTCCATCCAGGATATGTAGGATTCCTTCTTGAAGGCTGGAGCTCAAAGGGGTGCCCTTTCCAAAAGTTAATTCAATTATTCCCTCGACAAATGGGCCTCCTCCCAGGTGTAAGACCCAAGAAAAAAAACTATGAGAACTCTGATTCCTATTAAAACCAGGATATATAGTATGCCTATATAAGGCCTGAGCTCAAATAGGTACCCTTTTTCAAAATTTTCTCCCCAAAAATGTCCCTAATAAAGGGTATCATCTTTAGGATTATGTACCGATTCGATTCTCTCCGACAGGCAGCTCCCATATGTAAGCCCCAATCAAGTCATGGCCCATAAACAAACTACAAGAACTTTGATTCATACTCTAACCAGGATATGTTGGATGTCTATCCAAGGCATGATCTCAAGGGATGTTCCCATCAAAATTCAGTCCTGATAAAATGTTCCCCCAAATTCAAAAGGGCTCCCTCCTAGGTCTAAGTCCTGATAACGAAACTACATGGACTTTGATTCCCCATTTGAATGGGATACATAGGAATCCTCTATGAGGTCAAAATTCAAACATCAAATCAGCCCTAATGTTCTTTAGGATATATCCCTGGTAGGGTCATGTTCACCCAGAAGACCACATATCTCCTAGACACTTCGAGTTTCCTCAGTATAAGTCCCACACAAAATTTGGGCTAGGCACCTTTTTCCTATATTTCCTCACTACATGATGTTAAACTACATGGGTGGGTCTCCATCACCTGACCTTAAAAGGTGATGTGTCAAGTTAAAGTGACACCGAACTATACAGGCATTGATTCCTCTCATAAGGATATATAGGAATCCCATCTTATGGGTTTGACCCCAACATCAAATCAAATTTCGTCCCTCCTAGATGATGATAAACTCCACAGCACCTCATTACATGGATTAAGTCATCATTGTCTCCATATCATTAAATTCATGTATATCCATGATGATCCTCCAACCCAGGGGAAACCCATGAATACACTCTTCAGGAATGAACAGAGGATTCATGAACATATGAACATGGATTAAATCTATAAGAGAGTCCCAGAGTATGCAATAATTCCCCCCAAAAGGTTTTGATGAGCCCGACCTTCCATCCTCTTAACCAATGGAGTCCTCAAGTATTGTCATCTAAACTATCAAACATGTGCCTTAATTTGGAAATAAGGTCTATGAATCATGGATAAAAGGGTCGTTGGGTGTTTATGTCTCCACGAATAAAGCTGTTGGAGACCATATGAGGAAATCATATCCTACGAGGACCAATTTCACAAAAACTTAACCCCTGTAATCGCTCGCTGGGACCATTCAACTGTGGAAACTCCTTCGTAATGAAAAAGGGATAAACTTCTCAGTCACCATAGGGTCAATCCAATTCCACCTAAAGGATAATAATTCGAATCGGGTAGGAACAAAAATAGTGACATGAGATTATATATAATAAAATACAAATGTTTTCACCCATAGAACCATTTTATTTTCCCCCAAAAATGCCCACCTTGGGTCGAAACAACTACTGAATGATTATGATTCCACAGTACACTACCACCCAGGGAAGGAAAATAAGGTAGTGGATGCTTTAAGTAGAAAGGACCATGGAGTTCTGATCAAGATGAGAGTTGAAAGTGATCCTATGTTCATGGATCTAGTAAATATGGATATAGAAATTATCATGGAAGGAGAAAAATCATGGCTTTCTCAATTGGTTACCAAACAATATTTACTAGAAAGGTTAAAAAGTTCTCATACTGATGATGAAGAGTTTTAAAAGAAAATTAAAGCTATGAAAGATGAGAGATTGACTGACTTCGTATATGAAAATGGAATTTTGAAATTTGGGAAGAGACTTTGTCTTCCCACTAAAATTGAGATAAAAATGGAATTATTTTATAATTATCATAGCTCAAATTTCTCTATACACCCTGGTGGCACTAAGATGTATAGTGATTTGAAGGAAATTATTTGGTAGGATATCATGAAGAAGGATATTTTTTATTATGTGTTGATGTATTTGGTTTTTCAACAGGTGAAAGCTAGAAGACAACATCCTAGAGGACTCATAAAACCTATTCTTGTACCTATATGAAAATGGGATGATATTATGGTGGATTTTTTCATGGGGATACCAAAGACTCCTAGAAGAAATGCTGCGATATGGTTTATTCTTGATCTCCTTAACAAATTAGCACATTTTCTTACTATTAGAAAAGATTTTTCACTTGAATGTTTAGAAAGAATTTAAATTACTGAAGTTGTAAGACTTCATGGTGTACCCATACTGATTTTTTCTCATCTTGATCCTCATTTTATATCAAGATTTTTGAAGTTTTCAGAAGACCCTAGATACCGAGCTTCATTTGTGTACTCCCTACCACCCTCAAAATGATGGACAATCAGAACATACAATTCAAACTTTAGAAGACATGTTGATATCTTTCTCACTTGACATTTAGTGTATGTGGGATCAATATTTATCTCTAGTAGAATTTTCTTATAATAATAGATTTTATTCAAGTATTTACATGGCACCATATGACACATTATATGGAAAGAGATTTCATACACTGACTTTTTGGGATGATGATGGTGAAAGAAAACTCATAAGCCTAGAAATTTTTGAGGAAGTAACAAAAAAGGTGAATATTATTCAAATATATATCAAAATAGCTCAAATTAGGAAAAATATATGTGCCAATAATTGAAGGAAGCATTTGGAATTTCAAATAAGAGATCATGTTTTCATGAAGGTATCTCCATGGAAGGGTGTCATAAGATTTAGTAAGAAAGGTAAATTAAATCCCAGATACATCAGAACGTTTGAAATTCTAGAATGAATTGGAGCTGTAGCTTATAGTTTAACAATGCCTCCAAGTCTATCCAAAGTTCATGATGTGTTCCATATATCACTATTAAAGAAATACATGTCAGACCCAATGCATGTACTCACCTATGATAAAATATAACTAGAACCTGATCTATCGAATTATGAAGATCCTATCAAGATTCTTGACACTAGAGAACAAGTGTCTATAAATTTGGAAACTCTTCTAGCAAAAGTTCTTTAGAGAAACCATAAAATGGAAGAGGCGATGTGGGAACCTAAAAAACTTATGATGAAGTACCACTCGAGTCTTTTTATGAAGTGATATTATATAAATTTAGAGGATGAAATTATTTGAAGGAGGGAACAATGTAACGCCCCATGCTTCCATGGTACGCTTCCTTCTAAATAATTCAATAGCTTTCACTATACGCAACAATGAGTTTGATCGCACCATGACCTATCAAACTAGCCAGTTAAAAAGAGGTTATGAATAGTATTAACCACATTAAAAAATTTATAAATTTTATTTTTCAAATTAGACTTCATTTTTGAATTCATAATATCAAATTATCTTTTGGTAAAATTTTGGAATTTTTTTGAAGAGTTTCAATTTTGGATGAATAGTGAAAAATACTGCATTATTGTCAAAAAACTAACTTTTTTATTTAAATTATTATTTTAATTTAAATTTATTTTAATGTCAAAATAGGTACATAATACATATATTAGTCCAATTTAGGTCAATGGAATCATTTTTATAGTGAAATTAGATATATAAAATTTGTTGAACTTTTGAATGTCTCTTTTACCCGGCTTCTAACCACATCTACATATTAGAATTAAATGTAATTTTACTACTTATGTTAATTGAATTTCAAAAAATGGACATACATGTTTGTAATCAGTATGAAACAATTGGTCTAATAGTATCAAAAAAAATTGTGAATAGTAACTTTTGAATTTTATTTACCATGGTTAAAGGTAAATAGGGTAATTAAAGGTAAAAAATATTATAATAATATAAAATTACCCTAAAATTTGTCTTAATTTTATTTTATAATTATTTTTCAACCAAAATAAATAATATTTAGAATATATGATCCATTTTAATCTACTTGTGTCAGATTAGTGCAATTATTATATTTTATGTAAAGAAGAGTTAAAAATGTCAAATTCAAATTTTAAGAAATATATCATTTTTAATATTAGGTAACATAAATGATATGATCAACTATAAATATTATTTATAAAGATAAAATAATTATCTATATAATTTTAATTTATTTATAATTTTTAGAGATTAAATAATTACAATTAATGATGACACAAAGGTGAAACAGAAATTATTTTATTAATATAAATACCAAATAAATGATATTTAAAATATTAAAATACATATAATTTGAATTAATTAATGATATCAAAAAAATTATAAATATCATAGACATGTTATTTAAATAGTTGAATATTGGTTATAAGTTATAATGTAGTTTTGATATTTTTTAAAATGAAAATATTTAATACTATCAAAATTGGCATAAATGATACTTTAAAATAAATAATATTTTATTAAATATTGTAAAATTAATAAAACTCTAAGTCTAGGAAAAATTACTAGGATAATGTTAAATATATCATAAATGTTCCAATTTGTGTTCTTTTGGCATTTTATAGTTACTATATTGACCCTAGAGTATAAAAAGACATGTAGACATGGTACGAGTTAAAGTATTTAACTAAGGGTTAAACCCAAAATATAAGGTTAATTTTGTGACCTAAACTTGTCTAAAAATCATTTTATGATATAATTAAAATCCGTACTCGTCTTATACTCTAAATAACTCACTTTTTATCTATTTTAAACCTAAAATAAATTTATAATAAATTAGTAGTTTTGGAATTTCCAAAAGTGTCCCTCCCCTATATTATAAAAGGGAACATTTCCATCCATTTTATTCACAGCTATAAATCCATTTGTCTTAGAAAAACCCTGAAACCTTATCCTAAAAAATTCTCTCACATCATCCAAGAGTCCATACTTTGGGAATAAATCCATCCTAAGGAGTCATTTTGTGCGCATCAAAAGTGGATGATCAAAGAAGATGTAATTGTTTTACCAATTCCATTCAATTTTTTATTCTTCTACTTCCTCCTCTTATATTTTTTCCATATTAAAGTAATACCACCAGTATTATCTACATTATTATATTTTATTTTGATTATGGTACAACCATATTCATCATTTTATCTATCCTATGAATAACAATATCACCATGTGTGCGTACGTACAGTTTACCATCTCCACGCCGTGCTGTAATTTTTTATTCAAAACTACTATATTTGGATGTGTATAATGATAATTATAATGGATATAAATAATGAATATAACATGATACTTATTATTTAAAATTTATATATCATCCAATTCCACACCATTTAACCATCAAGGGAAAGATATTGTCACTCGTGCGTACGTACGGCCTACCGCCTCCACGACGCGGTGACATTCATTCTCTACGTTAACCATTTAAGAATGATTATAAAATTTATATGATGAGTAAAAATAATAATTATGAACTTTATATCATTATTTATATGAATAAAATACATCCTATTCATAACAAACATGACTTACACAACAAAACATGTATAGGAAAATGAACCAGTTAACACCTAAAACAATGGTAACACTGAAATGTTATTAACAAAACGATTTAAGAGGATCATATATGATATCATAAATATTTATATGGTTCTTGTATAATTTAATAACATACTTTAACAATTATATAGGAGTTCAAATCACCCTCTACTAAAGGAAAGTACAATGTTAGGGTTAATTTCACAATCTCATTATTATCCGAGCTTTTTTATACATAAGTATATATTGGGACATCTTTATCATCCATGTCCATGTTTCTTAAAACGTATTTCAAAATATTACCTATAATTATTTAAATTCATTTTACCCATGTTTTAATTTTTAAAAAATGTTTTTATAGGAAACTTTTCATTGTTTTCGAAATGAGTTATTTTATGACCCTTTTTGACAAATTAAGGAAAGAATGTTTTTTTTAACTTATACAGTGTGAGTATCTATTTTATACCATTATAAAACCTTACCATTTTTAAGGCTACCTAAAAATATTACATGTTTATTTTAATAATAATTATTTTCTTTTATAATTGTGTGAATTTTAAATAATTTCAAATTAAAAAGGTATATTTCTCTCAAAGAGATTTTTTAGATTATTTTCATCTATGTAAACATCCTTTGTTGAATTTTATGTTTGATTGAGGCTGATTTATTGTGATACAATATTATATATTATATTGAAGTTTTTATTAAATGTTTGACTATGGATGTGCTATTTTTATACCATTCATGGTTTATGGTTAAAGTATTGTCATTTTGTATGCTTGTTATAATATGAAATTTTATGTTATGTTTCACCCTTTTCATATGAGGAATGCATTAGAATAAGTATGTGATGGGTGTGGCCCACTATAGACCATCTATGTATCAGTAGGTCCCATGAAACAAACTAGTTTGGGTTTTTACCCATTTATGTATTATATTGGAATAAGGCCTTGACAGTGTGGTTATGATGTTCGACATTATGCATTATTTCATTATGAGATTAGTTATTGATATTTCATGTGATTATTTGAATAGTAGAATA
The DNA here is from genome assembly GCA_963277665.1 of Viscum album. NCBI lineage: Eukaryota > Viridiplantae > Streptophyta > Magnoliopsida > Santalales > Viscaceae > Viscum > Viscum album. Next base: position 1,575,055,210 of record OY728128.1, on the reverse strand, counting down.
TCCATGTGAATGTTTAAATGGAATTATTTCACTAAAACATAAATCTCATTTAGCAGCGGTCATTTAGCGGCGGTTTACAAAACTGTCACGAAACCTTTTCTTAAAAGGGTTTAGCGGCGGTTTATTAAAAACGGCCACTAAACCCATTTATTTTTTTTACAGTCACGACACTCCCCCCCCCCCACACACACACACCTGAGCTGGCCCCTTTCTCTCCCCCCCCCCACCGACGCAGCTTCTTCCCCTGACCCTGTCGAGCCCCAACCCTAGGTCTGCTCCCCTCCCTTGCCATCAGTGACCTCACCACCCGTCACCACTGACCCCCCTTCTCCCCCCAACACCCGTGATGCTACCTTCTTCCCCCGACTCCATCGAGTTCCTACCCTAGGTCAGATCCCCTCCCCTACTTCCGGTGTTTTTCATAGTGGTAGGTATGTTTTTTCATGTTTTTTTATTCTTTGGATGTTTTTGTATTATCCTTTTCATCCAGGATATTATTTCTGATTTATCTTGTATATGGGATATTGTTTTTCATTTTATGTTTGAATTATGTGATGGTTTGGTTTATGAGTTTTTTTGATTAATTTTATTGTGTTATACTCTTCTTGGTTCTTTCACTATTAAGAAGACTATTTATTTTTGTGCATGGATGTTTAAATGTGATATTGGATGAGTGGACCTTAGTGCGGGAGGGAGATAGTTAAACTAATTTAGGTGTGAGTTAGTTCATATGTTTAATCATTTAGGCATTACTATTCTCATTTCACATTTTCATGGGAGGTTTTGGAGATTATCCTATCTAGTATACTTATATAATCACTCCCACATATATAAATATGTTTTGAAGGTTTCTGAGGGAGATTTGGTGGCTAAGGTACACATTTCTACTGTGAGGCTTGTAGTTTCTTTTAGATTAATTTTCATAGGAGTTTACTTATGATATTTATTTTTCATACTTTTGTTATGCATGGAAATTACATGAATTATGGATTGGTTTTTACTTTATATCTTTTCAATTTGATTGGTGGTTTATTTTATATTGCTGAGATTATGGGGGTAATGAAAGATTTCTAGGGCAGTTTAACACTTAAACTAAGTAGTGATAGTAAATAAAAAACAAAAAAACCCATGATCACCATGCATGAAACCCAAAGACAAACAGTAAATAAAATGAAGAAACTATTATATACCTTACACTGAAGAGTTTCAACCATTATCTTTATTCATTACATGTGATAAATCTCACTCAAGGGTATCCATAAAATTACCTTCTACATAGTATATCCATGGGTTGAATGAAGTCACCTAACATTCAGGTAGTACACTCCATTCATCCAAGATATGCTAGTATCTCTTGAGTTTTAGGATAAAAGATGAAACAGAGCACTGAAGCATATGAGATATTCATCCAAGATCTTACACAAGAATCATACACACCGTTTTTTTGACCCTCTACCTTTATATAATCTATTAGATATGTCCCCCAAGCCCCACACATTTACTCATTTGTTACATAACACCTGAGTAAATAATATATGGTTACTTCAGTTTTCAACCCATTGATCGAATGTGCACTGATAATTATCATATAAAAACAACATTTAATCTCCCTTTATTTAATGATATCTTATGTGGTGGTAGAAATATATAATCATAAACATGCTTTACGACTAACCCTTGTTAAGGAATATAATATTCCTTGTTTTTATTATACCAAACAATATGATATAACCATGAATTCATCATATGTGTATGGATTTAAGGAATATCTCCTTCAACCTCCTAATTTACCTAAAGACTCATAGATATAGTTCCATTTCCCCTTATATTGTATCATGTGTAATAATATGAGAAACCAGATCTGAATTTTTTTTGGATATATTCTAAAACACTTTTATAAATCTATCATTAACTTCCATTTATATCACATCATATATAATACCTTGTAAATTTCCATCCCAAACTCTTTTAAGATAAACTTTATAACACTTTTAAAGAATATCTATGTGCTAAAAAAATAACCATTCATTCAACTATAATGTTTTACCCCATGATACTTTATAACATTAATAACAAATATGAATTCCCAAATTTATGAATGTAAGCAAAGAACATCCTCTAGAAAATAACCAATGAAACTCAAGTTGCAAAGGGATCTGGCATGATCTCCATCTAATACTTGTACCTCTATACCAATAACCACCATCTACATAATATACAATCATGCATCTTATATGATTCCTTTTTCTAAAACATTGAGTTCCCATGAGAGAAGAACTAATATAATTATTGATTCTCTTAGTTAAGGCTTGGAAACCTCTTTTTATTCTAGAATAATCCATTTTTTATTTAATTATAGATTCAATAAGTGACTTTACTTCATCATGAAACTTCTAGATCAAGTTTTGAAGAAACAAAAGTGGTTTCTTAACACCACTTTCTGAGTTAGGATCATCCATGACACGTTTTGATAATATTTTATATCAAATGAGACATGAAATAATTATTACATCACTTATTTCATATATTTTTTGGATTTAATCAGATCTTCCTTTAGTTGAATAACATGTACTTTATTCGCACATCCATCCCATGGATCATATCTCCCCCTAAATATTGGGACACTTCAAACAATGGTTAGAATTATTTAATTTAATGGGAGAGAGGAACCTCAAACTTTCTTAAGTTGAGTAATGTTGTTGGGCTTTGTTCACTCACCCTAATCTCTTAATTTAATTCTAATTGTTTGTGGTGGTACTAATTTAGAGACACCACTAGTAAAAAATTCTTCACCAATGTTAAATTTCAAATATTCTATGTCTTAGTCATTGGGCTTCAACCTAGTTGTGGGAGTAATCCTAATTTTTTATATTTCCTCCATTTATGAACTATGCACCATCCATGAACTATTTGTTATGCTTATTTTTCTATTCAAGGCTAATTCCAGCAGTCTTATTCTCATGCTTTGTAGTTTTTAAAATGAGACCACTTAAGCATTTTTTTACAATCCTTCCTTAAATTATATCAAGAACACTTTTTCCATTTCAATATAGGGTGAATCAAATAAATTAATGATACTTTTTTTCATAGGTGAGATAGATTCCCCCATTTTCTTCATCCTCCAAATTTAATGCTCCTTTAGTTGAAGTTTATTTTCACAGGATTTAGATTCATATTACCATTTATTTTTTATAAATTTTCATACTACAATGTTATAACTGGTACTCAAATTCCCTCTAACTACATCATCAATGATAGATAGAGAAAATATTTCATTTACATTCGACTATCTTCAATATATTGAAACCATCAATTATTTCCAAATTCCCTTAGGGGTATATTTCTTGTATAGGAGTAATGAAAATATAGGCCATACATATTCAATATAGGGGGTCCCAATTTAACATCATGTATTTTGGGGATTCAAAATAACAAGACCCAAATTGTGTGTGTGAATTAAATTATTAATTAAATAAGATTCAATATGTTGAACCATCACTGATCATGAAAAAACCATGTTAAAATGTATATTTCCTAAGAAAATACTCACTATCTTCTTGTTTCTTCAAGTGATTTTGTAATCACATGTGTATAAGCATACACATGCATGCACATATGTACTTTGGTTTTCATGTGGGTGATTTACCATATGTATTTATATAGGATATCCTTATGTAACATATTTATCTATTTTTTTCAACTAGTATATATGAATATTTTTCCCTATTTAGTAATAGTTATGTGTTTTTTTTAATATTGTGTAGGGACATTGTGATATACATGGATAAAATCTTGATCACATTACCAAGGACCACACCTCAGTATATTAAGGGTTTGAATGAGTTTTTAGATTTTGAAATTTTCAATTGATCTGTTGAAGGTTGAATAAGATGTCCATGTACTAAATGTAAATTTAAAAGATGGTTGAAGAGAGATGCAGTTTACAAAAATTTAATATTGAAGAAATTCCCTGGTCAATATTTGCATTGGATTTGGCATGGATAATCGAACATTACTGAAAGGTTGAGCACTGATGTCAATCCATATAATGACCTCCTGACTTTTTCGAAAATGGAAAATGAAATGAAAAACCTTATAAATGAAGCATTAGGCACGAGAAGAAACCACCATCAACATCAAAACATATCAGAACAACTACATGAGGGTACTAAAAATAGCAATGAGACAAGTGATGTTTTTGAGACTATAGGACAATCATATCAAGATTGTAACATATCAGTGGATCGTCCTCTTGATTCTGTGGAGACTAATGTAAGAGAAAACTTCCCTGAGGAAAATAAGTTTCATGATTTAGTTGACGATGTAAATCAAGAGTTGTATAGTGGATGTTTGAAATATTCAAAACTTTCTTTTATGCTGAAGTTGTAACATATCAAATGTCTATGTGGAACTAAAAATAATGAAATGTCAATGATATTGGAATTGTTGCGTGATGCATTTCCTGAAGAAAACAGCCTTGAGTCTTTTTATGATATGAAAAAAGTTGTTAACAGGCTTGGTCTGAATTATACAAAAATACATGTGTGTCCCAATGATTGTATGCTTTATTGGTGAGAGGATTCAAGTAGACAAGATTGTAAGAAATTTTCTTCTTCTAGATGGAATTCAATGGGTGATATTGGAAGTCGGAATAAACATACTTTCATGAAGAAGAATAAAAGAAACAAACCTACAAAATTTTTGCATTACATTTCTTTAAAGCCTCAATTGCAAAGATTATTCATGTCATCGAAAACCACCGAACACATGAAGTGAAATTCTGTAGATAATAAAAATGATGGGATAATCGTGTATCTATGAGATTCACAATCGTGGAAGAAATTTAATTCATTACATCTAGATTTCACAACTGATCCTAGGAATGTTCGATTGGGATTGGCTACTAATAGATTCAACCCATTTGGGACTTTGAGTACCAGTTATAACATTTGGCCAGTTGTTTTGATCCCTTACAATCTGCCTCTATGGATGTGTATGCAAAAAACATCTTTTATCATTTTGATGATTATTCATGGAAAACAAAATTCCTGAAAATGATATTTATGTATACTTATAGCCTTTAATTGAAGAATTACAAGAGTTTTGGAGAAACGGTGTTGACACATTTGATTCTTCTTCTAAGACAATGTTCAAAATGCATGTTGCTTTAATGTGGACAATTAGGGACTTCCCTGGGCTTGAAAATTTATCTGGTTAGAACACTTACATGGGTTTGGATTGTCCTATTTGTAACTTTGATTTTGAGCCCAAATAGCTACCTCACTGTAGAAAATGGTGCTTCTTGTTCCATCGAATATTTATTAATCCATATCATATATTTCTCCTGAATATATCAAAATTTAACAGTTTCATTAATCATAGACCACCTCTAAAGTTGTTAACTGGTTCTAAAAAATTAACATAACATGGAAATGTTGAAACAGAATTTGGGAAGGTTCATCATTTAAATGATAGCGGGAAATGGGTTCGAAGTGCAACGTCAAGCAAAATCAGAACACAACAATGGAAGAAAAAAAGTATATTCTTCAAAATTCCGTATTGGGAATTTAATTTGTTGTTGTATAATCTTGATGTGATGCATATTGAGAAGAATGTATGTGACAATTTGATTTTCACATTGCTTAATGAGCATGGAAAGTCAAAGGATCATCTCAATGCTCACAAAGACTTATAATTAATGAACATAAAATATGATCTCTGGATAGATGAGAATGAAAAACATCCTTCAGTAAATTTTTGTAATGAAAAAATAGGGATAAAGATACATTCCTTTGAATTTTAAAGAATGTTAAGGTATCTAATGGGTATTCAAGTAACATCTCGAGGAGTGTTGACTTGAGGAATTGTAAGTTAAATGGATTGAAAAGTCACAATTCACATATTTTGTTACAACATTTACTACTATTGGCATTGCATAAATTATTACCTGAAAAAATTACTGATGTTGTCCTCCAATTCTGCACATTTTTCAGAAAACTATGTGATAATTGTTTACATCCATTTCAGCTTGACAACCTCCAGGAGAGGTTTTTATTGACTCTTTGTGCAATGGATATGATCTTACTTCCTTCGTTTTTTACTATAATGATGCATTTAACTGTGCATTTTGTTGAGGAAGCTAAATTAGGAGGCCCCATTTATTATCGATGGATGTATCCAATTAACAGGTACTTTATTTATATGTTTTTCATTTAATTAAAAAATTATTGTCACTTACTTAAATACATAATTATGATTATTTTATTTCACAAATATCTTGGGCATTTAAAATCATACGTGATAAATAAAGCTTAACCATAGGGATATGTTACTGAAGGCTATTTGGTTGAGGAGTGTATTACCTTTTTTTCTAGATACTTGGGTGATATTGATACAAGATTTAATCAAGTTTGACATGTTGATGATGCATCGACTCAATCTCAAATACATCAGAAATCAAAAACAATTCCTATTATTGGCCGATTAGTTGGGAGGGCCTTAAATGTGACACTGACAGAATTGGAATTATTACTATCACATAGATATGTGCTACTGAATAGTGAAATTGAAAATCCATTATTGAAGAGTTGTGGATACAAACAAGGAGACAAATGAGAGGCCGAACACGAAATGAGAAAGTTAAAATGAAAGTTGTTAGTAAAGAGCTTGTAGAATGGTTTGCACGATGTGTAAGTTCATAAATATTTTAATAAATATGAATATTAGTTTGACAGATATATTTTGTAAATCTAATAAAGTATATTTCTATTTTTAGATCATGAATACTAATACTTGAGTAGATGTGTCGTAATATTTGAAGTTTCTTGCTCGAGGTCCTCTAAAACAAGTTAGAAAGTTCGATGCTTACAACATGAATGGATTTAGATTTCATATAGTAGATCTCGAAGAGGGTTTGAAAACATAGAATAGTGGTATATTTACATTTTCTAAAGTGTAATGCTAAGGAAATTTGACTGATATTATTGAATTAAACTACCACGGACATTTTTCATTTTCTTTATTCAAATTCAATTGGGTCGATATTATCAGAGGTGTTAAAAGAGATTCCTTGTAATTTACTTCTATGAACTTCTCTCACTTGATGGATGTTGGTGATCATGAACTGCATGATCCATATATCTTATCATCGCAAGAAAAAATGGTATATTATGTGAATGATGTTGTGGATGAAGGGTAGAGTTTAGTTTCTCATGTAATACAAAGAGATTTGTATGAAATGGGGGATGAAGTTGAAGATTTGACCTCTGAAATTGAATCTCATCAACAACAAGAAGAAAAATTATTTGTCCATCATGATATTGAAAATATTAGTCTAGAAAGGATGAATAAAGTGGATGGAGTAATGGAGTAGGAAATAGACATTATTTAAGGGGAAAGTGATTGTATGTACAGTTATTTATTCATTCGGCAACCACTTATTTAATTTGTGCAGTTATTCATTATCATTATTATGTATATTTTTTTGTTAGTAGAGACCATATATTATCATTTTTAAATTTTTTTCTGCATAATTTTTTTGAAATATATGTTTTGAACTTAATTTTACTTGATTAGATGAATGGAATGCCAAGGAGGAAGTGATACACTATTTCGTCCACTACTACAATAGATGAAGATCCATCTGTCTCCCTCCCTACAGAATTTGAGCCACCAGATACCTTCCCCCCTTCATCATCTCCCCCTACACTATCTCTCACACCCTCTATGAGCATCCCTTTAGAAGCTGAGTTGTCAAATCCCCCTTCAGCAGCCTCATCATTCAGGCGGCAATGCGCCACTTCCAGTTTATTACAGACATTCTGGAGGGTCACTGTTATAAGTACAAATTTTAATATAAATAAATTTATTGCACTTTTTTATACTTACTATTTGTTCACTAAAGATTAAAAAAATTCAACTGTGGAGAAAAAAATAAAAAGTTCATATGTGCAGAATATAAATGGAGAGAAGACAGTTGTCCCATTTGATTCATATGGGGTCCCTACAGATGACGTCGTGGGATAACTTAGCCAAATTCTAGGCCATCTGGCAGCGGAACCCATTTCCCTTCCTATTTCTTATGATGATTGGATACATATGCCTCCAAGTTGGAAAAATGAAGTTTTTGATTCCCAAATAAATGTAATTTTAATACATTATGGTGTAATTTAATTTTTTGTTATCAATATGTTCAAAATGAATTTTTGTATACAGATGTTTTTTCACTTTACAGTTGCTGATGTGATAGCACAAAAGTGGATGTTGAAAAATATTGGTAAGAAATGGAAATACTTCTAATGGAGATTGTGTGGAGATTTCAACGATACTTCGTTGACCTTCCAACAAATGTATGAGAAGCTACCCAATGGGGTACCCAAAGAACAGTGGAAAGTCTTTGTTGATAGACATTGTGATGAGAAGTAGATGGTATTTAGATATATATTATTATATTAACCTCATTTTAAATTTATACATGTACATGAATAAGAGATGACATTGAATACATTACTATTAAATTGCATTTTATTTATTTTAGGATCTCTCAAGAAAGAATGCATCAAACCGAGCTAAGAAAGTCATCCCTCACACTGCGGGGTCAAAAATCTTTTCTAGAAGCTGATCGACTCTAGTAATCTTTTCATTAGTTTAAATATTTATAATACAATATTATCTATTTAATATATTAAAATTTTTATTTATATTTGTTTAATGTAGTCACAAAGTTTAGGTCACGAAGCATTCTGAACTGAAGTGTGGTTGGATGTTCACAAAAAATCAGATGGAATTTTTGTTAATGAGCCTGCCAAAGAAGTTGGGGTATGAACTCATTTTTTAATTATAATAACTTATTATCAGTTTTTACTATGATAATATATATTTATATTTTATTTATAGTTAAAAATTAAAGAAATATGGGATGACAATCCTAGGAAGTCCTACTCAGTCTCCCAGGATGACCTGGTTGCTAAAGTCCTTGGAAAGGAGCATCCTAGTAGAGTGCACGGGATGGGTTTGGGACCCGTACCATCTGAGGTTTTTGGCAGGCCATCAGGGATTGTAGCTACATCTACTCCTGGTTGTAGTCAGTCCATACCCAGAGATGCTTAGAGAGAGATTGTTTCTATATGAAAAACAGTTCACGAGTAGGGGGATAAGATATCCACTTTGCAGAAAGCGTTAACTGATATACGTCAGCAGATGAGCAGATATGCCCCCAGTGGTACTGTATCGACTGGTGGTGAGTAGGTAAATCACAAAAATTCAAATTCATTTAGTATTCAAACTTTTATTGGTTTTAAGTTTATATATAAATATGCAATAATATTTAATTACAATATAATGTTCTTACAGGTGGTAGCAGGAAGTGGAGATGGAGGTGGAGAGGGTGATGATATGTGTTCATTATCGGAGAGTGATTAGTTGTATTGTTGATATGTTGGAGGTGGATAGGGTGATGATATGTTTTCCTCATCGGTTTGTATATGTATCATGTGTGGCACATAGTTTCCACTAAACATTTTCATGACCTAACATTTTCTTGATTTTTCATGTTTCCTTTTATTTATTTTATTGATTTCTGATATTTCCTTTTATGTCCTGATTTCTTGAGTGTGTTATGCACCATATATGTCGATTCTTAATTGTGATGATTCGTTTTTTATGATTTGTTTTTCCTAAATTTATTAGGTTTTTCATCCCTGAGTGAACATCCCACTTTAAAGAATTATAGACTAGTTATGGAGATGTTGGTCCTATAATGTGGATATATAAAAGTAATTTCATGGACTCTAGGGAGATTAGTAAAATTTTTAGATATACTGAGATGCATTGTAACCAACCTTCCATACAAAAACTCTCTGAATACTCAATGAAGGAAATTGATGTTTAATTGATTATGTGATGAATCATGAAGCCCATTTCATATTTAGGACACAACAGCCTCCAATAGTCCCCTACCAAAGCATTAACAGAACCAACCATTCTCTTTCCAACAACTTTACTATAGTGAAGAATAGGGAAAAAATAGGATATGGGAGGAGGGAAACTCACTTAAAACTTTTGAGGGTTGGTCTCCCAAGATCAAGGTTAAAATCTAATGAAAAGGGTCCAGAATTCCTCTTAGGGATATACTTGGGTCATCTAATAACTGATAGAAAAGATGGAAGAATGTGGGGGATTAAGGGTATTTTGGAATATATAGGTGGTGTAGAAAACATAATACCTTGGTGCATCCCCATACACAATTCCAAAGAATTACTAAAAAGGGTGGGGTTTATGGAATAATTGGAAGGACCTTTCCATAATGAGGTTGGTCAAGGCATCCTATGAGAATTTTAGTTATATATGTGATAAAGATATGATAAAATAATAAGTCGGGCCATGATATATTCTAGAGATCTATTTCAGAGAGCCCAACTAGGAAGGAAGTCATATGACACAATCCAAATCCATGATTCCACTACCCCAAATTGGATAAAACCCCCAACCCCACCCCCCTCCAAAAAAACTCACCCTTAGACACCATAACACAACCAAGGTGACAATTCCTAAGCCATGACCAAAATGGAAGAATAAACCAAACACTCCCATGAGCCCTAATCTCGTAGCCTACCCATCCACGCCATAGAACTCAATGGTCAATGTTGTGTCCCTTCTACAAAATGTATCCATGTCAAAAATGGATGTATCGCCAAAATCCTCTCTATGCCCCCCCCCCCACACACTCCACAACCAACCTATCCACACCTTAGTGGCACTCTTTATGGTGATAATGATCTCCTATGCATTTTAATCCCTAAAAAAACATAGTTATTGCCTTAAATTTCCCTGAAACTGAAGTAACAACTCTCAAACATTAAAAAAAATATAAAAATAGTAACCATGATGTTACAATTCTCCTCACTATATGACTTTTTTATCTCTAGGAAGTCATGTGAGAGAAAGATGTTCTATAATTTCTAAGGGTACTCTACCCACCACCTCTATCTGAGATTCATGTACTTCTAAAAAAAGATATTTCTCATACTATTATGATAAAAACGATCATGAAAATCTCCCCAAAAGATTGTGTCTCCAATAATTAAGCACATGCATATATGAAAAAAATGATCAAACTCATTATAGGCATAATTTTTATATTGTGGATAATGGTGAAGAGATTCATAGGCCACAAAAAGAAGTTTAACATTTTATAAAAAGATATTGCTCAAACCACTTTTCATGTTTTTATTAAATATGAATCAAAATTCCCTTGGTTGTACTTAGTTAAGAATATCTTTTCATATTGACTGTAGTATGTATTCTATTGGTATTTTGGTATTATTGGAGTGGTTTTTTTTCAGGAAATTGGTACAGAAGCTGTAGAAACTGCTGTTTTTTTTGTAAATCTATCTTTAGCGGCGGTTTTAACAGCCTCTAACTATAACCGCAATAATTTGTGGCAGTTAAAACCACCACTAAATGTTGGTATTTGTCTATTAGCAGTGGTTAAAACCGCCACTAAATGTAACAGGAATACATAGTGGTGGTTATAACTGCTGCTATAGTATTAGATTTAGTGGTAGTTATAACCTTAGATACAAATAGCCATCTTTCACACACAGTTTGCGGTGGTTATGTTTTTTTAGCTGTGGTTTTACCGTCCAGCAGCCAACATTTTGTTGGTTCTGGTTTTAACTTCCGCGAAAAAAGTGAGCCCCTACCCCATGAAAATTGCCGCTAAAAACATCATAACTGTCGTGAACTATGAAAACTATGATGGTTCCTATAAACCGCTACTAAATGGCTTTAATTGTCAGCAATAATATCTCGACACACAATTTAGTGGTAGTTTTCAGAAATAGCCACAGAAGCATATAGCGGCGTTTAAAACTGCCTCTTTACCCAAAAATAACCACCTCAAATAGGAAATTTTCTTGTAGTGTTTGATTTATTATTTCTATATTATGTTGAATATTATGTTTAAAATTCCTTTGTTTTAATTTTATACCTTACCTTAAAATTTTGTGCTTATTTATGATAGATCCTGCTATATTGTTTATCCTTACTGAGCATCTAAGATCACCGATTTCTTATGTTTCATTTTTCCCCTGGATGTGAACAAGTATATTATGACAAACATGTAGGGATAATATAAGGGATATGAGTGGTTTTGAAGGAGACATCGTGTTTTTTTCATTTCAAGATTTAGTGTAAAACTTATGTTTTTATCTTTTTTTCAAGGCTACTAAATTGATCGGTCCATAGAGATTTGATTTCATGTGATCATGACAATTTAATAAAATAATGCATAGACTCTGGGAAACTGGGGTCAGGGCGTTACATGTATGCCTTGTTTCCCTCACCCAAATATAAATAAAATTGTTTCCTTAAACCCATTTATTATAAAACACATTGTGAATTGACATGGTCCTTTTATTTTCCACTAACACCTAAAATGGTCCACAATATATTATCACAAATATTTTTTCAATATGTATGGCATCCAAATTATTCCTTAGTATGTTATTTTTCTATTAAGAGATATTAAAAAAATACTTTTCTTCTTCGAATTATGATTGTGTTGTCTACCTGAACTATTAATATTAGGAAATGGATGAGCCACCAAATCCTGAAATTCACATACCATGTGGATGTTTTATTCCTCAATATATGATAATATTTATACTCTTATCATGACCTTTGGTGCTAGGAGAATTCTCTAGAACCATCAAATGCCACTCTGTCCTTTCTGAACCTATGATGAGGATGATGAAACAATCTATGACCCATGTATGTCTAATTTTTACATTACATAATCCATGTAGAATTTTTACTTTTATTTCAACAAGGTAAAGAAAATTCCCCTTTCATAATCCAACCTGAAAATTTTACATAAACTGAGAATTAATTGATTTTCCATAATAAAACAGCCTGTAGTTTGAAGTTTTCATTCATTTAATAGTCGTAAGTCATCACACCATCACCCTAGAATTTATTCAACTCATCAATCAGTGGTTTAAGGTAAAGATCAAATGTATCCCAAGGACTTCTAAGCTCATCAATAAGAGTGAAAAGTAATAGAAATTTTTGTTTCATACAAATCCAAGGAGGAAGATTATATGGAACCAACACCACGGACCATGTTCTATGATTTTCACTATCTGTGTATGTGAACAGATTAAAATTATCTAATACCAACTCCAATTAGATATTACCACTATCTTTATCCATGTCATGGTGTCTCTGATTGAAAAAATTCCATGTAAGAGAGTCCTCCAAGTGAATTTTCATATCACCTTCCTTATTTATTTCCACATGTCATCTCATTAATTGAGAAACTTTAATTGACATAAATAATCTTTTCAACCTCATATTCAATGTAATGTAACATATTTTATTTACAACAATTGGTTTCCCCTATTTCAGAACATGACTTTGATGAGTTTGATTTCCCCTGTTATCTTTCCACATATAAGTGTAATGGACTGTGAAATTATATAAATTCATAGTTTCCTTTAAAAACAACATACAGTTGTTATCACATGCATCTATGGTCTCATATGTGAAACCTATGTTCTTTTTTAACTTATGAGCATTATAATATAACTTTGGAATCTTAGTCTTGGTATTAAGTACTTTAAATGACACCACCATCTTTTCGAATGATATATCGGACCACTGATTCAAAGTATTCAAGTGAAACAACTCCATGATAAATGAAAATTTACTATAAGCAATACACCTAGAATATAATTTAGTTTTTGAATCATCAAGTATTTCATAAAACCTAAATGAATCATGATCTACGTTAGAGTGTAGATTGATCTCACTGATCTCAACATGCTAAATGTTAATGACTTCAGGATCTATCCCACAGACCGTTTCAATAAGCAGTTCATGCATAGGATCAACCCTCCATAAATCAACATTCATTTGAACTATTTTTATATGATGAAAATGAATATATTATTCCCCATGATTAGTCCAACTCTTATAATTTTTCATAAACCCATTAATGAATAGGTGGTACCTCATAGTATGACGTATGAATAGATATTTGTATACACATTTTCCATATTGAAAACTGATATAGTCACATAAAAATCCCCTAGTGAAATCAATAAACTACATAATTCCTTCAAAATATTCTATATACATTCTATTTTTAAGATAAATACAACTCTTATCTATATTAATATCTACAGAGAAAGTAGTGGGATTTACACAAGACTTCATATTGCATGAATTTTAAGAATTTCATATCACAAAATATATTTAAAATAAATACTAACCAACTACATTTGGCCTTCAATTCATACTTATCCTAAAAAAACAATTCAAAAATCACACAATCATTGCATTATATTTAATTAATTATAAATTTTATTTTTAAAATTATTCTTTTGTACATTACTAAATATTTTGTAGATAGGAACTTAAAAAACATCTATGGGTAAAATAAATATTTTTAAAAGAAAAATTTGATCAAAAGAATATATAAAATAAAACTAGACTAAGATATATTTTTTGTAACTAAATGAGATTTTTTTATTAAACTTGTTAATAGGTAAAGAAATAAGAATATATAGTTAAAGTAAAAGTATATATAAATACAATATTCAGTCTCAATTATAATATATAAATAAACATATTTTCAATAAACACATTTTCAAGAAATTTTAAATCACTCACAAAATTTTTTTTTATCAAAGTTGATATGTATACTATTAGGTTTTTAAAAAGTACTACCAAATAGATCCCAAATGTTGATTTATTTCTAAAAATAAATTTTACATAAATTTCATATAAATTTTAGAAAAAACCTACTTGAATAACAGAAAAAAAAACATTTTCCATGTGTGATAATAAGAAAATTATGTCTAGGTGAGAGGCATTATGAAAACAATTAATATTTTCTATCATTTTGAGAATAATATATTACATTATATTATAATTTTATAATTAATAAAATTAATTTATATGTGCTAAATTTTATATATAAAATAGTTAATAATTACTTTTAGTGGACTCCTAATGGTCACCTAATAACTACACCAAATAGTTATATAACGAATATCTTATCTATATTTAATAGTTGTGTAATGAATAACTTACAATCATAAATTCCATTAAATTCTCTAAAATATAATCTATAAAACCATGATTTTCATTCTATTTGTTTTAATGATTTTAATTTAATCTAAAAATTATTAGTTGAATTCTAAAAGTTATTTTATTACTATTATAATATGAATATCTATTCTACTTATTAGTAAATACCCACTATGTTATTCCTAAATCAAGATCACCCTGATTATTTTTACTTGTTGTTCTTTTTTCTATATTATGATTATGATGGATTCATGTCACTATTATTTAATTTTATATTATAATAAAATATTTTTCTCACATTATTTCTATAGTGGTGTGTCATAACAAATATTTATTTATTATTTATGGAAATAACATTTATAAGTTATTTTAGTTCTAACATTATTCTCCCATAAAAATTATACACATATATTTTAATCAAAACTCAATTTTTGAAAAATTGTGATTATCATTCCATAATGTCCTACTCTAACTCCCACATTGTACCTTCTAATTTTTGATTCATTCACAACAGTATCACCAATCAAGTCTATAGATTTCTCACCATTGTATCTCTTCATTAAAGGATTTAGACAAGTTATTCATTATATAGTAAACAGTGATGTCTTTTAAATCTTACAGTGTTATGGGCATGCCTTGGATATACCATGTGCATCTATAAAAGGATTACATGAATGATTTTATACATTTTAGAAATTTTGGGTTATATGTGGATACATTTTTATTACAAATAAAATTAATAATTTTATAAACTAAAGGCATTGTATAGGATGAACACTAGGACTCCTATTTAATAATTTTTAAGGTATAATGTATGTATTTTTATTAATATTTTGAAAAGAAAATAAAATTGTTGGTGGGTGATGGTTTTGATAATGATTAAAATATGAAAATGAAGAAATCACTGATTAAACATATATATTTAGTAAAATAAATTGGGATTCGATGGGATGTACACATTGGTTGACATCAAAACATTACTAAAATTGTATAAAATTACAAGTCATTAAAATTTAATTTGGTTTGGTCATTTATTTGGTTGAAGTTTTACTAAGATATAGATTTTTCTCTAGAACTTTTAAAATGGTTCAGATAGACATAAAATTTGTGAAAATTTTCACATAACTGAGATCTATATCTTATACATGATATATGGGATTTACATGTTCAATAAGATATTATTTTCATGAGAAAAATAAAGTAACACTTATTTTATGTAATTAGAATAAAATAATTTCAACACTAAAAATTCATGAGTCGATCAGTTAAGAAACAAAATATATGTAATTAGGTATACTAAAACATAGAGAGCCAATATGGATAATATTTAGATATAAATAAAATAAACTTTAAAGTCCTCAAGTTATTCTACCTATGTTTGAGTAACTGTATAAAGGGAATGCAACCTACCATGCTTGAAAATTAATGGACCTACTATGAATTCTCTACAGGAACAATTCTCAAGTGATTGTGTCACAAACAATTATTAAGTGTTCATGATATAATAAGAAGGATCTACAACCAACCGTGTGACTCAAATTTGACTAGTCGCATCTGTTTTCTACAATTGGACTTGGGTGTGGGATTTTCGATGATTTGACTAACTATGAATGATGTTAGTGATCCACTAAAAGATATAAATTCCTGAATAGATTCAAATTTAGATCATCTACACTATTTTCAAGTATTGAATACTTGAGTATGGATATGGTAGAAGAAACTAAGGGCGTTCGAATGAATTAGAGGTTGATTCCAACCAAAATTGAAGCTGGTAATGAAAACCAAAATAGGGGAAATCAATCTAAAGATCATGAATGAGGACTCATAGAGACTAAAAAAGAATAATAAGAACCCGTATATGTTTTTTGGTGATTTAAAATATCAGAATAGTGTGACTCGATAACAGATTCATGTTTTAAAGTTGATTCATTTCTACAACCAACCTAAAATAAATTATTAAATTGAATGTATCAAACATAATTAGATAAAAAAATATGTAAAAACATAGACTCGAAAGCTTTGAAATAATGATCTCGTGGAACCCTCATCTAATACATAGAATGGATAAGATCATTTAGTGGGAACCCTAGGCGAATACAGATCTGTAGATGAGAGACATCAGAGATATAGGTGGGGTGGAGGTAGAGGCAGGGCGAGCTGTGCGGGAGGGATGGTGCTAAGGGAAGATGGGTGTCGGAAGCTACTCTGGGTGGGATGGCGGTGAAGGGTGGAATATGTGGGGGTAGAGGTAGAGGTGGATTTTGGGCGAGGTGTGATGGATGGTGGCGGTGCGAGCAGATGGGCACTGACAGCTACTCCGGGTGTGATGGTGGAGACGAGCGAGGTGCAATTGAGAGGAATCTAGGGGGAGGGAGGTGAAGGTGGGGATGGGATTCAGGGAGGGAGAGGGATCCAGAGCCCGAAGCAGAGGAGGGAGATGATATAGGGATACACTAGGGTTTATGTGGGCTGCGGTGGGGGTTTATGCACTAAAGAGGGAGGGGCGATCATTTGAGTGTTTTTTAAGGCTTGTGTATGCCTTTAGAGGTTTCTATTGCAGACCAATAGTGAATGTCAATTTAGGTCACCCATGTTAAAGTCTTTTGTTACCACTTTTTCTAGTTGTAGATGTGAATGATTTTAGAGGCATATAATGTAAGGGTATGGATCTTTCTAAACACTTTTTTTTCATTTTTCAGGTGTTGAGGGAGTCCAGGTATGTTTTCTACTATTTTTAGAGGGTTCGATGGGTTTATTTAGTTTTAATTAATTTTATGATTTTATTTTTAATTTTTTTCCCCATATTGACTATGTGTAAACTATTATGTGTTGAATTTAAGTATATCTTACATAAAGAATTTATTTAATGTATCATCAATATTCTTATTCATTGAGTTTTTTTCAATTCAATAAACATGCGCATATATAATATATTATGCATCATATACATACATACATACAAAAATATATATATATATATATATATATATATTGTGTATGTTAGGTTTTTCATTATATGTATAAATATATATCATTGTTTTAAATAATTAAAAAATTAATTTAATAAGATATTTTTATAAATATAAAAAAAAGATCTAGCAAGAAGCAAAGCTCTTGACCATTTATTAAAAGAGAGAAAAAGAAAACAAGGGAAGAGGATGGGTTCAAACAAAGAGACATTCCCACATACATAAAAATATGTTAGTAACCATAATAAGAAGAATAAATATCATATTCATAATTAGATTCATCATCTGTTTCTCACTATAACTTTGAGTTACCTTGGTTGAGAATCCTCATGATTCCTTCCTTGGATATTTCTTTGTCAGGGATTAGCCTGAACTTTTAATCATTGTAAGATGATCTAGTAGACACATTCCTTTTCTGATTGGAGTAAACCTTATATATCCTTCTTTTTTTAGGGTAACGATTTCCACCAATGAAAACACCCTTAAAAGATGAACCACTACCTTAAGGTCTCAACTGAGTAGTGTCCAATAAAACCATTAGACACTTTTTATCACTTCTGTCCTTCAAAGCATTACCCCACTTCCCAAATCTTGATGAGCAGAATACATTCTGAATTTCCAGATGAAAATTCATATCTTACTAATTATCAAATTTCTTGGACCCATCATCATATCCTGATAAATTCATTTTTAATGGTTGCACCGTACATCCTTTGCCTTTAGGCTATGAAGGAGAACTCTCTAATGTGGCACACTACACGAGGGACTCATTTGAAGACTCTTGCAGATCTGCACCTTGTTGAGAGTCATCCCTTTTATTCAAGTCTTGCAAATACATTCTAGTGGAGGGACCATCTAGATTAGATACATAGAAAAACTCATAATCATAACCCTATGTTTGCAGCTTATCTCCCATTCTAGTCACACCCATAACATTATTCCTTTCATGTTCTAAGAGATCATCCTCAGGAAGAGCATATCTTCCCATATCATCACCCTTCCTCATGATATAAAAATTACCATTACCACTATAAAATCCTTTCAGCTACCTTGAGGAACTAGAGTATAGCTGTTGTGGACCCTTCTCAGTATGTTTCTCATAGCCTATTTGAGTCTACTTGCCTTTTCCTTTCCAAAAAATGGATTTATCAGGCCCTATAATGGGGAATGTTGAGAAAAAAATGGATCTCCTACAAGTGTCTAATGGATGTTTAACTATCTTACAATCATAAAAATAATAAGGAAGATTTTCATATTCAATTTGAAGATTCAGTTCATCATTGTCAGTGGATAACAGATCCGTTTTTGTCAAAGATGAGCTTAAATCAACTTCCATAAGTACCCTTGAAAAATAGACAAATTTATCTTGATATGTTTTATATTCCATCTTAATAAGGACACCAATTTTAGAAGAAATATCAAAAAAAATTAGATGCCATAGAATCCAATGAAAGACAATAATTTTAAACCAAACTTGTGCAAAAGTGTTTCTTTTCCCATCAGGGTGGAAGCCAAAGTTCCAATCCTGAATCCTAAGAATACTTAGCTTCAGAGAAACCAAACCAAAGCCCAATTCCATTTTATTCAATACAACACTTGGATATAGAATTTTATAGAATCCACACCCCCATAGAAATACTTTTCCATTTTTAGAAGCCCCAAATAGAGGAAAACAAATTTATCATATCCTCCCATCTTCACAGCTTCACACTCTTCAACAGTACAACACACCAATGAGGAAATGACGACACATTTCAAGCCTCTCATAGTCCACTTCTTGTCTTGCCATCACCCAAGAAGTGTCGCCCTTTTAAAAATCCTACCAGAGTCAGAATCTCTCAAGGAAGAGAACAATCATTGATTCATGGAATACAAAGGTTTACCTTTATCCCGATTTCTCAAGGAAGAATCCTTGAATGAAACACCATAATGATCTAGGGAAGTGGGATGACGCTCGAATATAGATCGAGGTTTCCCAAACCCTTGAAAATCATATTTAGACCTGGATTCGAAACATGCATCCAAAGATGGATGATTTCGGAATAGATATCTTATCACCTTTTCCATAGCCTTAAATAAGGTTGCATCAGCTGGAGACTGAGAGATCTCACAAACCACCAACCGAGAAGAAATATACGCCGACGAAGGAGGAAGAGACAATGACATAGATCCACCATGAGGAAGAAGATTTCAATTGAAGTAGTTCAGTATAACCATGGGCAAAGAGAAACACTAATCTCCATTTCTGAGATAGGAGAATCCAGCAGCCCGCATCGCCATCTAAATATATTATAGATTACTTATTATAAATATATTAAGTTTGTAAAACATTTTTATTAAATAATAAAAGGAAAAATCATGAGATTAAAAAAAAGTATGAAGTGATAGTTTAAAAAATAGAAACATTTTGTATTATGAATTTAAATAGAAAATGTTGCACACTGATGATGTTGTGTGGGAAAAAGAAGAAATCATGTGATTTTAAAATAAAAACAAGAAAATGGGTGTTTATAAAAAAACATATATACTGATGTAAAAGGTTAGAATCAAGGATTACATTTTGAATAAAAAGATAAATAAATGAAATCAAAGGAGAGAGTCAGGATTTTCGAAAAGATAAAAGAAATCATTTCTTAGGATTTACGCATGATTTATGAAACTAGCATGAATTCAAACTATGATTTATAGAAATTAAATAATTGTAAATCATGGAATGAAAATGATGTGACAAGAATATAATGCCCTCATCCTTTAATTATTTAAACCATGAATTAGAAGGGGTCTCCTGGTTAAATGAGATGTGTATAGGGCCATGCATTGCATCTATGTAGGGTTTTGAATCCAAGTGAGGTGGAGTGGCTCCACACATCTTCTTTTTAAATTTAGAAACCATCTTATTGATTGATTTCTCTTTTTCATTCTCTCTCTACATCGATGACCTATAGAGAATCCCTAAAGTATTTCAAGTGTCATTCAAGAAGTCTCATCTACGAAGGATCATTCAACATGAATCCTAATGAGTTCTTCTTTTCTTATAGGGTTTCTCTCTTCGCCCAGGCCATAAACATTGCAGCAGTTAATTCTACTTTTTGTTTCTTTGATTCTTATTTTTAACAGAGTCTATTTTGGTTAAGATTGTTAAGGGTTTTCCTTCATGAGTCTTTGAAATTTCAAACCTCTCTCTCTCTCTCACTCACTCACTATCTCTCTCCCCAACCAAAATTTTTATGAAGGGTTTTGTTTTATTTTAATTTTTAATTAAACGTGTTTAGGGTTAAATTTATTTTCATAATGGGTTGGTTAAGCGCCATATGAAGTCGCACTTTTGGGTTTACCTAAAAAGTGAGCTTCATGTAGAGCTTTTAGTGGGATTTCCAAAAAACAACATCTTGTGGCGTTTTGGAATTTCGGACTTCCAAATTACACACCCCCAACATTATTTATTTATATGTTTAAAACCTTTATAAATATAATTTATAAATAGATATTTATAAATAAATATTTTCAAAACACCACATTATATAATTTATTATATGTTTAAAAAAAATTAATTTATTAATAAATAAATAAATATTTTTTAAATATATAAATATAGCTTTATAATTATATATTTATAAAATTATTAGGAGTTTAAATGTATATTAAAGTATATAATTATAAATATATTTTAAATGTATATATAAATTTATTTTAATAATTATATAATTATAAATATATTTATATAATTATAATTATAAAATATTTACTTATAGATATAGATTTATAATATATAATTATAAATATAATTATATAAATATAAATATAAATACACTCATTATTTCTATATAAATTTATATAAATTAATATAATTATAATTATAATTATAAATAAATATAAATATATAAATATATTTGAAATTTATTTATAAATAAATATTTATAACTATATAAATATAAAAATATTTATAATTATATAATTATTAAAATATATTTACAAAAAAATTTAAAATATATTTATATAAAAATATATTTTAATTTATATAATTAATATAATCAATATTCAATAATATAATTAATATTTAACAATATAAATACTATAAAAATTAAAATAAATAATTAAATGATTATAATTATAAATAAATATAATTATTTATAATTATAAATAAATATTTATATATTTATAACTATATTTAAAGAATTTAAATTATTTATTTACAAATTTAGTTATAAATATATATATATATATAATTATAAATAAAAACTTATTTATATAACTATAAATATATAATTACAAATATGTAATTATATATATTATATTTATTATTATTTAAAAATATTTATTATAACTTTATAATTATTTAAATATATAAATTTTTAATTATAATTATATAAATATTTTAAAAAAATTATGTATATTTATTTATAATTATAAATATACTTAAATATATTTTTAAAATTCTAATAAATATATTTATAATGTATTATTAAAATTTTAAAATAAATAATTGAATGTGTATAATTATAAATTAATATAAGTGTATATAATTATAAATCGAAATTTATATAATTAAAACCATATTTAATGAATTGAAAATATGAATTTATAAATTTAATTATATATATATATATAATTATAAATAAAACTTATTTATATAATTACAAATATATAATTATAAATATTATATATATATATATATATATAATTTTATATATAATTAATATATTTATTATTTAAATATATATATTATAATTTTATAAGTATGTAAATATATATTTTTTAATTTCTAATTATATAAATATTTTTAAAATATATATATATATTAATTTATAATTATAAATATATTTATATATATTTTTGAAATTATAATATATATTTTTACTATTATAATTAAAATTTTAAAATAAATAATTGAATTTATATAATTATTAATAAATGTAAGTGTGTAAAATTATAAATAAATGTAATTGTATATAATTATAAATCAATATTTATATAATTATAACTATATTTAATGATTTCAAAATATGTATTTATAAATTTTATAGTATATATATATATATAATTATAAATAAAAACTTAGTTATATAATTATAAATATATAATTATGAATATATAATTATAAATATATAATTATCAATATATAATTATAAATATATCATTATCATTATATAATTATAAATATATAATTATGAATATAATTAATATATTTATTATAATTTTATAATTATGTAAATATATAATTTTTATTTAAAATTATAAAAATATTTTTAAAAAATTATGTATATTAATTTATGATTATAAATATATTTACATATTGATAAAAATAACAATATATTTATATATTGAAAAAAATTTATAAATAAAAATTATATAATATATCTACTAATAAATATATTTCTATTTATTAATTATTAATTATATTAGTAATATTTAAATATTTGTTGCACTAGAAAGACGGGAGATTGGGAGTAGCAAACCTTGGGTGACCCTCATGGAATCTAGATTCCTCTTGATTGTATCGTGCCGATGGAGTCAAAATCCTTCAACGATGGTGTTGATATTGGCAGAAATTGAGGAGGTTTTGGAGATAGGTCTTGTTTAGGACACAATTTGGCAAACCCTAGGTCGGATCCCAGTTCTAATAATATGTTCTCTTTCACTAGTGTTTCACCCACACCTTCATCTTCTATAGTGGTAGATCCTGATTCTACTCCTGTTGAGTTGCGGGTTTCCTTGGGTGGCTTGGTTTCTCCCCCAAGAGATGTAGATTGGGATATGATAAGGGTTCACCCCTCTTCAGTCTTTGTGGATCTATATAATCGGGATGTATTGATGGTTGTGAATGTTCCACCTCCTCCAAACCCTAGGTCTGATTCCTCTAATCATGTGGTCTCATCTGTAGTAAGGGATATTGGGTGTTTTTTGGATGATTTTTGCAATGTTGTATGTCCCTCAAATACTCAAAATAAAGGTGTGTCTTTTAGATACATTTTATCAAAGAGGGCTGGTAGAATTTCAGATCTGGTTGAAAATGGGCAACAAATATAAAAAAATGACGATGGTAGCATTATTATCTCTTTGGGTCCAGTTGTATTGGAAGAATGGCTTGATCTATGTAAATTTTCATTAATTGGATGTCTTATACTTTCCTAAGTAGACAAGCCAATAAATGCAGATGAGTTAAAATAGAAGATGGATTGACTATGGGGATTCAATGATTGGAAAATAGTCCCGATTAGTAAGGGATACTTTCAACGTATTTTTAAATATTAATTGCATTGTTCTGCTGTTTGGAAATTTAGTTTCTATAATTTTAATCCATGTGAATTTAATATTTTAGTATGGGAGCTCAATTTCAATCCTTACAATCAAAAGCATGATAATGCATAGATCTGGTTACATATTCATGGGCTCAACTCGGTTCTATGAAATCTTTAAATCTTGAATGACATTTCATCTTACACAAGGGATCCTCTTAATCTGCATGAATATACCATTGAAGGTAAATATGGGTTTTATTCAAGAATGTCTGCTGATGTTGATCTTATGAATCCTAGGCCTAGCAATTCTATACTGATGCTTGATGGCTTGAAGATTGATGTTGATTTTGAATATGAAGGTTGTTAAACCCTTTTTATTCATATGGGAATTATCAAGTACCACATCGGGACTCTCCGTTGTATATTCCGCCTTCTCAATCTCTAAAAGAAGGCCTCCAACTCTCTTTGAAGGTAAGGGGGTTCTCAATCTACATGGTATCAGAGGGTACCTAATCCTAAACTCTCCTCCTTCCAATTTTTTTTATCCCCACTCTTATTTGCGGTTTTCTAGCTATGTCCGACCCGCCTCCCCGGTGCATTTTTTGCACTCTCTTTCCTTGGCACCTCCTGCCCAGTCTAGCTCCCCAGTGTGCCCTCCCTCACGGCGGCGGCTTCTCCTGCACGCGAACCCTCCTCGCCGCAGTGCCTCCCCACGGCGACCCTCCCGTTGCCTCTTCTGGCTTCCACCCAAGCACGACACTGCTCCGTATGGCTCTCGCACACCCTACCAATCTTTCCCGGCACCTGCAACCCCGCCACACCTCCCATCACTTCCCGTATCCTGCCTCCTCAATGACTTCTGCCTTCTCTAGTGGTCGTTTCAGCTCCCGCACCTGCTTGCACCAGCTACCGCATCTCCCGGTGATAGACCCGGTCCGCAGTGCCTCTCCCGCACCTGCTCCCACCGACTCCCACATCTCCCGGCGATAGACCCGGTCCGCAGCGCCTCTCCCGCAACTGATCGCACCGACTCCCACACCTCCCAGTGAATGATCCCAACATTCCTCCTGTGCACGCAACACCTCCTGCGGCTTCCCCGGTGGCCCTCCCCCCAGCCTGTGCCACTTCATCGAGCACCTGCCCCGCCCACCTCTGTGCGCAGCATTCCTGTCGTCCATCCCTCCTGCATGTGACACTTCATCAAGCACCAGCCCCTCCCTCCTCTGCACGCAGTAGGCATAGACCTCCCAGCGGCCTCCTCTATGCACGACTACCGCCCAACCATGACCCGGTATACGAAGACCGGCCCCGGCTACTCCCTCCAACCGAATCACCTCTGTCCAGGCACCCCAGGCTCCTCCCGAATTTTCTTCAGTCCATTGCCTTAGCTTCCTGGCACAGCTTACGCTTCCCAAATTCTGGCGATGCCCCCTACTACGTCTTAGACCGCTGCACGATGCATCCATGGCCGACTCCTCCCCTCTTCCTTAGATGATTACTGCTTCTACCTTCCTTGTGGATGATCGGTTGGACTCCACAAATTTTTTCATCTGAAGGAAGACTGTGGTGATGTCCCTGACCAGGATGGACCTTGATCATCACCTTGAGGATCCTCCCCCAGCTTCAACTGACCCCAAATATCATTCGTGGAAGCTTGCCGACAGCAAGAACTTCACTTTGCTTGTTAATTCCGTGGAACGATTGGTCAAAGATGTCACCCGCATAGCAAATACAGTCAAGGAACTCTGGGACTCCTTGAATATCATGTATTCCGAGACCAACAACCTGGCTCGGGTTTCTGAAATACTTCAGCGTCTATCCCATGTTCGACAGCAGGACCAGTCCTTCACCGCCTACTTCATGGAATGGAAGGGGCTTTGTGATGAGTTGCAGGAGTTGTGTCCCATTCCCCAAACTCCAGCAGAGGATCAAACCCAGTGGGACCAACTCTTCATCTTCACCCTACTCAGCGGCCTCGCTCCGGAGTTTTCCACCATGGAAACCGAGCTACTCGCTAGCTCGTCGACGCTAGAGATCCCTCAGGTTTATCATCGACTGAGTAAGGCGCAACGGGCTCTTCCTCCTCCCGCCCCCATTATTGACCTCTCCGCTCTCCTTGGTCAAATTAGTGGCTACTTCTCTAATCCTCGTGGATGTGTCCATGTCGAGGGTCATCCACGTACCCTCTGTCAACATTGTGGCAAGGTTGGCCACACGATCGACCGTTGTTGGGCCCTGTATGGACGTCCATCCCAGCACCCGCGGCTGAGACAGACCGCGATCCAGGAGGCATCCTCGATAGTCTCCACCCTTCCCCCATCACTGGACCTATCTATGGTCAAAATCTGGCTGACTCATGATCCATGAGACCCTGTCAGACCCAGTCCATCCTCGGCTTCGATGGCCCATTCTGTTCACTCCGCTGCCTTTGTCGTTCGTCGCTCACCTGCCTGGATGCTGGACTCTGGTGCCTCCGACCACCTCACTGGAGATGCTGGTATGTTGACCTCTTACTGCCCTTAAGCCAGTTCATCATCCATCACCGTCTCTAATGGCTCCACTCCCCCCATTCTGGGCTTCATCGCATGCTCACTGACTCCATCAATACACTTACACTCTGTGGCCCATGTTCCCCGCAGTCCCTTTAATCTTATTTCCATCAGTAAGATGACAAAAGATTATAAATGTGCTTCCATATTTACCTCTTCTGGTGTTGTATTTCAGGAGCATACTATGAACCGGGAACTTGGTAGAGGTTGGCTTCGGGACGGGGTTTACCTGTTTGATGGCCCACCACCCCTCGCTTGCATGTCTGCCTCTTCTCGTGCATTGGATCTTCATTCCTTCTTGGGACACCCGCCTGCATCCACCATTCATCATCTTTTTCCTGACTTCAGTTTCCATCTTTCTTTTCATTGTGAGTCCTATACTTTTGTGGAACATCATTGTACTACATACATTCCTCGCATGGATACACAAGCTTCACACCCTTTTGATCTGGTTCATTCAGATGTTTGGGGTCCTTGTACCATTTCGAGTAATATGGGCTATAAATAATATATATCTTTCATCAATGATTATTCACGAATGACTTGGCTTTAACTTCTTCATGAGCGCTCTGAAGTTTTTTCCACCTTCCAAAACTTTTACAATGAAGTTCAGAACCAATTCTCCATCTCTGTAAAATGTCTCTGCTCAGATAACGGGCATGAGTATCTCTCCACTCCCTTTCAGCAGTTTCTCTAGATAAAAGGAATCCTTCATAAAACCTCATGTCCTGATACACCCCAGCAGAATGGAGTGGCCGAGTGGAAACACAGACAAATTCTGGAGACTGCTCGTGCCCTCCTCTTCCACCGACAGGTACCACTGAATTTTTGGGGCAATGACATTCTTACCGCCACCTACCTGATAAACCATCTTCCTTCCACTATCCTTCAGGGAGAGACTCCTTTTCGGGCTCTGTTCTCCTCTCTCCCTCTTCATCCAGTTCCCCTTCATGTGTTTGGATGCCATTGTTACGTTCGAGACACACGTCCAGGGCTCCCCAAACTCGCTCCCAAATCTCTCTGCTGCATTTTTCTTGGCTACTCCCACACTCGGCGTGGATATCTCTTCTTCTCACCCGACCTCCGGTGGTATGTCATATCAGCTGATGTTACCTTTGTTGATAACTCTTCGTTCTCCATTCCCTCTCCTCCCCCTGACCCCGCCATCGATTATTTTCTTCCTCTCATCATCCATCCTCCACCAGTTTCCACCCCTGTTGACACACATTTTGGTTAGGTCTACTCCCACCATCCATCACCTTTATCCCCCGTCCCGACCAATGACACGGACGCTCCCGCTTCGTTAGCTGCTCCTGCCCTGCCTCCCGAGGACTTGCCCATTGCCATACAGAAAGTTACACCACCTTCCAGAGTACTCCTCTCTTTGTATCTTCTTACAGGGGTCTGTCTGATCTGGAGATAGTTTCTATTCCTCGCACGGTTGGTGGTTCCAAATCTAACCCCGGGTGGCCAGCTGCAATGCGAAATGAATTATAGGCTCTGGAAGAAAACCGTACTTAGGATCTCGTCCCCCTTCCAGCAGGAAAACAGGTGGTAGGAAGTAAATTGATTTACACAATCAGGATAAATCCCGATGGCACTCTCCATCATCTCAAAGCCCATATTGTGGCCAAAGGCTTCACCTAGACATATGGTATTGACTACTTTGACACCTTCTCACAAGTTTCCAAGATGGCCTCCATCCAATTATTCATCTCTCTTGCCACCCATCATCAGTTGCCGCTTCATCATCTGGACGTCAAGAATCCCTTCCTCCATGGCTTCCTTGAGGAAGAGGTTTATCTGCAACAGCCCCCCAGGTTTTCTACCTTTGGTGCTGAATCTCATGTCTTTCAGCTCCGTAGCTCTATTTACGGCCTCAAACAGTCTCCCCGTGCTTGGTTCGGCCGCTTTAGCATGGTCGTCACCGACTTTGGGCTTTCTCGCAGCATGATGGACCACACTGTGTTCTACAGGGCGACCTCCCATGGCTGTATTTTATTGGTCGTGTATGTGAATGATATCATCATCGTCGGCAGCGACTCTGTGGGTATCACCCATCTCAAGGACCATCTTCACCAGCACTTACACACTAAGGATATCGGTCCTCTCACCTACTTCCTAGGCATCGAGGTTTCCTATTCTTCAGACACCATCTCCCTCTGCCAATGGAAGTATGTGTTGGATGTCTTGTAGGATGCTGGATTGACTCAGGTCACTACTGTCAACACTCCTCTAGAGCCTGGGGAACAGTCTCTTTATGCCTCCTCGGCACTGTGTCTGCATCCCGAGCAGTACCGTCGGTTGGTGGGAAAACTCAATTATCTCACCATGACTCGACCTGACATTTCCTGTGCGGTTGCCAAAGTGAGTCAATTTATGGAGCATCCGACCACCTCTCATTGGGATGTTGTCATCCGTATTGCCAAGTACATCAAGCGAGATCCTGCTCATGGTCTCCACTACTCCTAGTATCCTCATCAGCATATTGAGTCATTTTACGATGCTAATTATGCTAGTTTCCTTGCTACTCGGCGCTCTACCTCTGGGTTTGCCATATTCTTGGCAGGCAACCTCATATCATGGCACAGCAAGAAACAGACGGTCGTTTCCCGCTCCAGTGTCGAGTCTGAGTACCAGTCCATGGCCACCATCACTACTGAGATCCTTTGGCTTCGGCAACTCCTCCAATAACTTGGCTTTCCTCAGCAGAAGTCTGCTCACATATGTTGTGATAACCAGGTAGCCACCAAAATTGCTTGAATCCCGTCTTCTATGAACGCACAAAGCATATTGAGGTGGACTGTCACTTTCTTCGCCACCACTTGGAGCACAATCATGTCATCTTTAACCACATTCCAACGGCGAATCAGCTTACTGACATCTTCACCAAAGGCCTCCTCAGTGCTCACCTTTCCTCGCTGAGTTCCAAGCTGGGGATCCACAACATTTGACGCCCATCTTGAGGGGGAGTGTGTCTAGGTCTTTTATGATTTCATCTTTATTTTTTGTGGGACTCAGTGTCCAAGCTGAGCATTTCCAGCTTGAGGGGGAGTGTTAAACCCTTTTTATTCTTATGGGAATTCCCAAGTCCCACATCGGGATACTCTATTGTATATTCTGCCTTCTCATTCTATAAAAGAAGGCATCCACCTCTCTTTGGAGGTAAGGGGGTTTCTCAATCTACAAAGGTGTTCCTTCATTTTATTATTTTTTTCAAAGTGGTTGGTCATCATATATCCGGATGCAAGCATGTTCTTAGGATCTAAACAAATAAAACTTTTTCTTACAAGTAAAAGGAAGCTGTAAATTTTCAAAGGCCAAATATGGGAGTTGAAGTTTATTCTAAAATTAAAGAATGTGATGTAGGCAGGAAGTTGCATGCTCCTCTATTAGGTTATTCCTCTAATAAGCTCCCAGATCTCCTTGTTAGAGATGAAAATGTTGTTGGTAAGGAGTGGAACTCCCTGGTTGGGGAGGAAAATAGACAAAAAGATCAAGGTAATGTAACTTTAGGTAATCAGAGCTTATCTATTGTTCCCTTGGTTAAATATGTGTGTGGTGCCTCTAGAGGCAATAGGGATCTCCTATTTTCCTTTACGAATGTGGTTGTTTATGGATCAGATCCTGACACTTATAGAATTTCATGGGAAGATATGTTTGTAATTGGCTCCATTCATGGTATTTTTGAGAAAGATATTACAGTGCAGGGGATGATTGATTTACAGTTGAGTCAAGAAAAAAAAATCGACCACCTCTTCTGATAAAAAAGGTAATGAAATGTCTACCTCTAAATCATTTTTGTTACCTGTAAAATACATTGTCATCAATAGGGAGACCTTGGATGTTTCTTTATTATTGATTGATGTACCACATAGTTTCAACCATCAGAATGATTCCACTGCTCTTTACCTATAGTATCCTTTACATTTTTCTGGTATGATGAAATCTACATGTGATAGTTTTGGAAAAGCTACACTTGATAAATTTTTGAGGTAAATAGAGATTAATAATTAAATTAAAATCTTTCTAGAATATCTTAAGGGTGAAAGGTCACCCAATGGACTCTCAAAGGATATGGAGGACTAGTTTTAACTTCATGTTGAGGTTATTTTTATGATTTGGATCGCAGTTCAATCAGAATTCATGAGTATTTTGATATTATTGTGTTTATTTCCATTAATTTGGAAGAAGGAATTCGTCTAAACCCCAATATTGAAATTAGGGACCTTTCATGGAAAAATGGAGCATGCATCCTGAGAGGTGATGATCAAAATTTCATTTCATACTCTGATAAGGAACATGAGCCTTAGCAGAGGGAAATGACATGGAGGCATGGTCTTTATCCACATGATCGAGGCTCTTTTTGAGGACGCGGGAGATGTCAATCATCCCAGTCTAGATTTTGTTGGTTTTTTTGGTATTTTAATGCCTTTGAGGGATTTTTTGGTTTAAACCAACTTTCTTATCATGTTTCTCTTTAATTTTATTCTTTTCTTAATAAAGGAGATTAACCCCAGACCTTTTTTGGTATATTAATAATATTTAATATTTAATAATAAATATATTTACTATGTAAAAAATTTGTATAATATATATTTATTAATAAAAATATAATTATAATATAATTATTGTTATATTATATTAATAATAATCCTTGGGGTGTTTTCCGAGTGGTACCTGCTGATTGTACCCCTCACTCTTCGTGAAAACTAGCGCAAGCTTGAGTTCTGCCAGACTCGTACACTATTCATATTATGCACAGGGTAATTTAAAGTCATTTTCCTAGCTGGGAAACATGTGGTGCACTTTGGGCCTGGAAGTGCCCCCTAGTGGGAGGCAATTATTTCCCTTTTACATGTTTCGCACATGCGGTGTTAGTCGAGTGGTACCTACTAGTTATACCCCTCGCTCCCCGTGGGAATTAGCCCAAGCTTGAGTCCCACTAGACTCAGGCACTGTGCATATTATACACAGGTCGATTCAAAGCCATTTTCCTAGCTGGGGAACATGTGGCACACTCTGAGCCTGGCAGGGCCCCCAGTGGGAGGTTAGTGTTTCCCTTACACATGTTTTTCAGTTGGGGATTTTCCTGAGTGGTAAAGGCTCCCCGTAATCCTGCATCATATCCAAGTTCAAATCCCAGTAGAAGAAAATTTCCCTAGGCAGGTAGTGACACAGACATGACACAAGTAGGTGATGACACAAGCCTAATAACATAAACAGTGTGATGTAGGCATAACGCTACACTGGGCCTTTAGGCTAGTTTTTTATCCTTTGGGCTATGTAATGGGCTTCATAAACACTGGGATTTTGGGCCATGTACTGAATAAATAAGGCTTGATGGGTGGGATATCCCTTCGGGGGCTATGGCCTACCTTTCTGGCCTATGTGTGTGGTGTGTGGGTGTTTAATGTAATTGTACCTTTAAACACCTAATATATATAATAATAATATAATAATAAATATATTTATATTTATAATAATATAATTGTTATTATATTTATTAATTATTTATAATAATATATTTATTATTTATTAATATATTTTTAATATATTTTTATATTTTATAACTATAAATAAATATAGATAATATTTTAAAAATATTTATAAGCTCCAATTTAAAAATATGTGTAAATATATTTATAATTATAAATAAATATACCTAATTTTTAAAAAATATTTATATAATTATAAATTAAAAAATTATATATTTAGATAATTATAAAAATTAATATATATATTTAAATAGTAGTAAATATATTAATTATATATAATTATATATTTGTAATTATATATTTATAATTATGTAAATAATTTTTTATTTATAATTATATATATACTTATTATTAAATTTATAAATACATATTTTCAATTCTTTAAATAAATTTATAGATATATAAATATTGATTTATAATTATATACACTTATATTTATTTATAATTGTATATATTCTATTAATTATTTAAAATGTTTACTCAAAGGGTTCAGATGATTGGCAATCCCACTCCTAAAAAATTGTTATAAAAATAAAGATGACAAAAGATGAGAAAATGATAGATGAGGTCAAATAATGAGGCATGCCTTTATCCAAAATGAAAAGCTTCAAATTAATAATGGGATCATTACCATAATCATGATCTGATTCACCATCATCATTAGTAGTTCCTCACTCTGAATTTTAGTTCCATTGATTGAAGATCATATAGTACTTCTCCTTGAGTTTTTTCTGCTCTGGAGTGAGCTGACTCTTAGATTCCTTAGAAGAAGACCTGGTAGAAACATTTTTGTGATGACCTCATGTATCCCAATCATCTTGGCCATTCCCTCTACCACAAACCTTTAGGTGACATCCCTATTTCCATGACCTAACTTGTTGCCATGTTCATTCTTGTTCATCCTCCTCTACTTCATATTTACTTTCCACCATTAGAGTGAGCTTCTCCTTATTGAATGATGATTCATCACCAATTTATCAATTCCTTTTAGACTAGGTTATTTGTATAGTATCCTCAGTAGGGTCCTATGGAGTCCCTTTAATAACATCAAATGTCTGAGCATATGCAACATCCTCTAAAAGAGCCTAAGTACCTCATAGAAAACAACCATCAATAGCTTGTTGTGGGGGGTCAACCCCCTGAATGCTAGCACTAGAAATAATAAGTGTTGGGGATTTTCATCCAAAATCTCCTTGATTTGAGTTCTCAGACTAAATATTTCCAATGGTACTTATTTTTCATGTAAGTAGTGGATAATCTTCATGCTTTTTTCCTTTTCACCCTCCTGCACCAAACAAGTTTCCTTCTTGTGTAAGCTGGGCATTAATGTCATCTTGTTCTTTGGTTTCCTAATCAGATTCAACATGATAATTCTCATTGATATTGGCATCAGAACACCCAATAAGAACATCTTTGAATGAACCTTTTCCATTTCCACTATCAGATCTTCTTAGTGCATTTTCCTTTTCATTCTGTATAGATGCAGTTATCTCACCTAAATGTCATAGCACCTTATTTGAAATTTGAGTTGGAGTATATCCCTCATTCATGGGAAGGTCGTGCCCTAATTCATTCCCATCATTTGTAGGCACATGCATAGTCTTCCTCCGCCAAAACTTCTTTGGAAGATTCCCCTTCCAACAGCATGTAGGGAAAATAGAATCCCTATATCATTTTTAAATAGAATGTCCTATGACCTGAAATTTTGAGATAAAAAGTGGCAGGTATTCATAAATAATTTTCAGGTTAAAATCATCTTCATAAGTTTAAAAGACAACTTTTTCCATCATATTTGTTCCAAAATCAATTTTAACCAGGAACCTGTCATAATGTCCAAATTTAACCACATTAGTTGCCTTATCAAGCTTAATGGGGACACCTATTGTTGAAGTAATGTTAAAGAGAATAGAGGGGTGCTAGATAATCCAACTTAACCTCAATCCACAAACCCATACCAAGGTTCTGTTGTTCCATATTTCAAATGGATTAAATCTAGAGTTCCACTCTTGAATTCATAGAATCCTAAGATTCTACGAGATTGAACCAATCCCCCATCTTTCCTCTTTAAATCATTAGAAGGAAAAATCATAGTAAAACAACCCCTACTGATTGGAATTAAATCAAAGTCACAGAATCCCCAAACCTAAGAAATGTGATTCACTAGGTCATCTATCTTCCATATCTTGGAACCTGATGAAAAAACAAGACATGCAATAACAGAAAACTTATAGATTTAAAATCACTCGTTAACTGCATCATTGTTCTTCACAATATGAGTCATATTTTCATTTTTAAAGATAAATTCTTGAGATCCAGATATCAAGAAAGACAATCTTCTTGGATGAGGGAGAATATCCTTACCCTTCAGTGATGCGTCTTATTGCAGACAATATACGACAGAAGAGGAGACCCTCCTGAGATCGTCCTTTGAAACCTCATCCAATGGAGGTAGGTCCATTTTTTCCAAGCCATAGAAACCACCACATTCCTAGAAAATGTAGAAACATTCCAAGTGTTCCACAAATCTGATTTTTATGAAACCTCTTCACAATTCACCACCACTTTAGACATCCTTTCAACAGCTTTTCTAGTAGCTCACTCGCCATAGGAAACCCTCAGTTCACATTTCTATGAATCTAAAATGAATGCATCGCAAGGACTTGAAACATGAGAAAAGGAACGTGAGACTACATGGGGGTACAATTATATTTAAATTCACACACACCACACACACAAGCTAAAAATTTAGGTCATAGCACCCCCCAGGAAATAGACCACCCAAAAAAACTAAATTAATTTTTAGTACATGGCCCATAGGACCAATGGGTAATAAACCCATGAAAACCCAAACCTTCAGGTTAAATTACACTGTTTCTACCTAGCATTACACACTCCCTCCTCTATATGAGGCAGATCCTAGTCTATCATCATCAATGGCTTCATCACATCACCACATGATGTGGTGTTTTTGAAATCCCACTAAAATTACCTTATAAAGTGGTGATTTTTAGGTAAATATAAAATCCCTACTTCATGTGGCACATAATCGACCCATCTAGAAAAGAAATTTTACCCTAACCCCATTTAATAAAAAATAATAAAACCCTTCCATGAAAATATTTCCCTCTCCCCTTGAACATTTAAATCATATCACCATAAACCATAGTTCTTCATAGACAAGGTAGGAAATCTATAAACTTCTCTTTATTTTATGTTTGAATGTGGTTTAATCAGTCTTAGGTTTATATAGTGTAAATAATGGAGTCCAAAATAAGAAGATATTAAACTATAATTTAATAAATTGAATAGAATATGGGGTGGTTTTATGAGAACATATTTATTCTTGGTATTTATTCTTATTATTTTCTAGATAATGTAGTTTTAACAATTTTCTCCTTTATGTTTTTAGGTGTATATAATGTGTTAAAAATTGAATAATGATTTAAAGTTTGAAATTATAGAATTATTATGAGTTAAATGAGTTTAATATTATTACATTAAATGTTGAAGATGATTTAGTGCTACTTGTTCATATTTATTAGAATATATAGAAATTATTTTTTACTATTTATATAAGAATAATTCATGATGAAATCCACCCATAATAAACTATTATGAATAATATGTAAAATTAAAATGATGATTTTGAAATTGAAAACTAAAGGTTGAATGCCTTCATACCATGTTATTATTTTTAATGTTTGATTTATAGCATATTAATCATTCATTGATATTTATTTCTAATTAAATTATTATTTCTTACTTTTATTGATTTATTTTAAATATAAAACTACATTCTAACCTTTTATGAAAACCTAGTTTGGATGATGTGGTGAGGATGGGATGAGGTTGATACTATTTTGTTGGATGCATGTTGTAATTGATGATTAATGTTTTTGATTATGTGGATGGGTGTTGGTGATGACTATCATGGGTGATCGGTCTTGCTTAATTACTCTTTTTCTTATTTTCATTATTATTTTATGCATTCTATTAATTAATTTTCCCCTATAGGAATATTATTCAAAGATATAAGAATAGATTCTTAATGCCTAGAATTATGAAATGATAATTAATGGGTGGAATAAAATAACAAGAATGGTTCTTGATGATTAATTATGATGATGATATACATGAATATTAATAAATGTAGGCAGGGGGATATAGTGATGAATGAAACATGGATTTTAAAGATTAGTGTATTAATATTTGAATTGATAATGGAATATTATTAAGTTATTTTGGCTTATTAATAATTAATTATAAGTGAATATCAACCATGATGCCTATGTGCATAGAAATTAGTTTATCGATCTTTATTAATGGTATTCAAGATGTTATATGAGATTATAATTGTAGAATGAGTCTAGGGTTAGG
The DNA here is from genome assembly GCA_963277665.1 of Viscum album. Lineage (NCBI taxonomy): Eukaryota > Viridiplantae > Streptophyta > Magnoliopsida > Santalales > Viscaceae > Viscum > Viscum album. The sequence goes on along the minus strand of OY728128.1, from coordinate 1,575,018,485 downwards.
AATTTTACTCTCGAATTATTATGTGTTATATAACTATCATTATATTATATATTTTATTATGCTCAACAACCCATGTTAGTTGGGTCATCCCATTAGGTTTAGAAATCCTCTTCAAGTCTCAAAAATTAGTTCACTAAAATTTCAAGATTCAGTTCACCAGAATATGACTAAGGCAGTGGGTCTTAATCTGATGAAAATTTTATCAGGATGAATTTATAATCAAAGTGCATGTTCAAATGGATGGAGGCCCATGAATGTAGGAGGTTGGTGATAAATGTATTACTTGTTGTACTTCTATATAAATATGTGTGGTCCACTTGATGATGTGTAATTAAATTACTCAATAAGAGAGATACACAAGGTTGAAAAGTCATATTAGTAATATTTGTACTTCCTAACCAATAAACTATGCACAGTGTTCTCTTGTGGATGTAGGATTAAAATATGAACCATGTAAAACCAAAGTGTTTTTTCATTTTTGATTTCCTTTTCCTATTTGGTTTTCCGAAATGTATATTTTTTTTGAAGAATTTCTGTGTTGTGACTTATGGTGCTTCTATGCTTTCTAAGTTGTTGATCATTTAGTCTAGGATGTTGGTGTGTCTACTAGATGTGACATTAAGAGGAGGTGAACTTTAGATGGATAAAAGATCTTACTACCAATGGTTTAAAGTTAGGTGAACTCTTCATTTTAAACTAAAAAACTACCAATAAGTGGTATAAAATCTTGGTTCATGATAATGGATTACTCACAGCATAATCAGGTTTAGTTGCTTCTTTTTTATACCTTAAAATTATTATATTCGATGGGATTACTAATTTATTATAACGGGATCAGAATATTGAATGATCAAGTTTGATATATTTTATGAAAAGTAAATCAGCTTATTGAGGATGAAAATGGAATATTATATCATCCAAAATGATTTTTACAATCTATATAATAGATTCAAGATATATAAGATGGATTATATTGAATGGTAATGATCATATCATAAGGTAATCAAAATGGTGAGAATTAAATTGGAAAGGACTATGGTATTCAATATCTAAGAGAATAAAAAAAAATAGAACCAACGACTATTTGAATATATATTTATGAAAAACTGACAACTTTAAACAAGATTTTTGTGGTATGTAGGCTATTCGGTGTGAGGTTTTTTTAAAATAATTCCTATTGTAAACCAAGTTAATGAATTTAACATGATTTGGAGTAAAATAATTTCATTTAAATTTACTTTCATGGATTATTTCTACTTTTTTCTTCTATTATCATCGCTGCTAAAGAGTTTGGAGGCGATGGGGACTACGTTTAGTAATTCTACTAGGAAACAAATATCAATCATTGATGATGTCGACAAATTAATCTTGAATAATGAAGGTAGGATGAGGGAAGATCAATAACATAATAAAAATAATTTTAATGTAGAAGTTATAATATGGTCACCCAAAAATAAGAGGTGTCGAAAAAAAGGCAAGAAGATCAGAGATGAGAGTAGAGTAAAATCAAAGGGACCGAGACTTGCTGTTTGGTATTATGGTAATAGGGGGTATCTCCAGAAATATTTTATGGATTAGAAGGATAAAACTATATTTTGTACTTTTTTAAATTCATTTTAATATAGTAGATTCTTTCTATTAACTATTTGTTATATGGTGTACTCTTTAGTGGTTAATTCAGAATCATAATTCTATTCCACATCCGAGGGAGGATGTATGGAGAATTATGAATTTAGAAGATTTAGAACAAGAATCTTTGAGAATGGTGAGGATTTTTAGGTTTTTGGTAAGTGTTATGTGAATATACATATTAAGAACAAATTCATGCTATATTTTATAGAATATTTACATATCCATGACTTAAGGAAAATAATATTTTTATTGGATAGATTGATAAGGAAGGACATGGTACCAATTTTTCTACTCATGTATGGAAGATCACATGAGGATAAATGGTTGTGTATAAAGGAGTTAACGATGGGACATTATTTATAACATAATGTTCATATGGATATTCGACAGTTAAAAGTATAATTATTATAAATATGGAGTTATGGAAAAATCATATAGGTCACCTTAGTGACAAGAACATTAAAGTTATAGAGGTACCTGGTGTACTAAATATTGATCATACTAATATTAGAACATGTTATAGTTTCCTACTTGGGAAATATAGAAAAAAAATTAAAATATATTGGAAGGAAAAATTATAGTCAAAATTTCAAACTTGTTCATTCAGATGTATAGTGACCATCCCAAGTATGATATTATGGAAATTCCTTATAATTTTTAATGTTTATTGATGAAATTATAAGAAAAGTTTTGATATATTTTATAAATCACAAGTATAATGTATTTTTCATTTTCATACAATGGAAATCCATGGTTGAAAGGGATATTGAAATAAGTATAAAATACCTTCGTCCAAACAATGTTGGTGAATATAGTGTAAGGGAAATCAAGTAGTACTATTATAAGAAGAAAATAAATAATGAGAAAATTGTTATTAGTACACTAGAACAAAATGGTTTTTCTAAATTGAAGAATATAATATTGAATTAAAATTTATGTAGCTTGTTGTCGTATTTTGGTATGTATAAATAAATTCTATTTCCAGTATTGAATTGATCTATGTACTTAGTTAACCGATGTCTATCAGCACCAGTAGGAAATGAGATTCTATACTAGTTATAACATAGTAATCTAATATAAATTCATTATTAGAATGTTTTTGGGAATTTTATATTATGTTATCCTTGAGGATAAGGAGAGGTATGAGCTTGAGGCTAGGTCCAATATCTATTTCTTTATTTATCATGGAGATTAAAATTTTGGATATCAACTATGGGATGAAAAGTTTTGGAAGATCGTCAAGGCATGACATGTTTTATTTAATGAGTGGTTCTTGTAAAAAGACCAAAAAAATTTAGATCCTAAAGTTGAGTTGGATCCATCAACAGGTCATACTATGGTTGATCAATATGGGATCACTACAAGTTCTCTAATTTTTGTGAGTTTAGGTGATGAAATAATTTGTATAGAAATTAGACTAGTGAGAGGTATAGCTGAATGATCAAGGGTTGTTTAAGTGTGTGGAAGAGATCCAGAACTTCAGGCACCAAATGTTGAGACACCATAAAATTTAGTACTAGAAGGAGCATAGTCACAATTAAATTTTTATGGTCTTATAGAGTCAAAAAAATGGTAGCATGATATGGTCATGAATTTCACTATCTACTTATAACAAATGGAAGATAACCTTAGATCTAGGAAGAGGTAATATCACTCAATGATTATAATAATAAAAAATTAGCTATGGAGGATGAAATTGAATCATTATATTTAAATAAATCCCATGAGATAAAAAAAATATCAATGAGGAAAGAATGGGATTGAGAATTAATGGTTTCCCCAATTAACGAAATAATTTTATTTAATAAATATGTACAAACCAAGGCTGGTGGTGAATGGATTTCAATATAAATGGGGAATGCATTACTCTAAAACATTTCCACTTATAATTAAAAAAATATCTATCTATATGTTCTTGAATTTGGTTTATACTGATTGTGATCAGAACTAATTGATATCAAGATAATATTCCTAAATCATGACTTATAAGAAGACATTTATATGAATCTACCAACTTGTTTCAAGATTAATTAGAAGAAGAAATGTTTGTATAGGATAAAACATATTTTATATGTCTCGAAACAATCATAACAACAATAGAACCAAAAATTTGATAAATTCATGGTTGAAATTAGTTTCATAAAATGTAACTTAGATCATTGTTACATTTAGAGGGTGTGAGAGGAGGTTTTCTATATCATCATACTCATGTATATTGATGATATACTTCTAGTGGGATCATGTATTCAATGGAACCAGGGTTTGAAGTCTAATTTATCTAGAAATTTTGAAATAGAGGACATTGGTGTTGAAAAGAAGATTATTTTAATGAGGATTTGAAGATATGGGATCACTATGAGTATAGTGTTGCCTCAAATGGAGTAAATTTTTAATTTCATCAAGTGATTTTCCATGACCAAATGTAAATTAGTTTCAACTCCTTTGGTCCATCACTTTAAATTTTTAAAGGAGAAAGAACCTTAAATAGAAGATGATATGAGATACATGGAAAATTTTCCATTTACTTCAGTATATGAAAGATTAATTTATACAATGGTTTTAACATGTCTTGAAATTTCTTTTATAGTGGAATATTTTAGCCAATATATGATAAATCTAGGGAAAGAACACCAGTAATCCATGAAATGGATCATCATATATCTAAAATTAGTAGAATATATTGAATTATGTTTCAGGGTTTCTCAACCATTATAAGGGTATTTTGAAATGGATTTAAAGGATATTCTGATATTTATAAGGTTAAAATGAGTTTTGTGTTTACATTTTATAGAGCTTCAATCATCGGTATGTTCAAGTTTTAATTAGTTGTTTCACTCTTGATAATGAGTGATGAATATGTTTCTATAATGGAATCATTTAAAGAAATGTTTTGTTTGAGGAAAAAAAATTTGAAGCTTGGAAAATTCTAGGAATGTTGGTTACTATTTTGGGAAAACATAGTGTAATTCACTTGGTGAAAAATATTTTGTTTCATTCAAGGATTAAATATATCAATCTGAAACTCCATTGCATCCATCAGTTACTAAAATATGGGGATTTAGAGATATAAAATATTTTAGTAAGGTTAAATATGGTAGATATACAAACTAGGGTTCTAATCCAAGAAATCATGAGGCATCGTTGTGAATTAGTAGGACTGGGATGACCAAAAGGTGGTGTAGATATTTCTAATCTTTATGGAAGGAAGGTGGGGGTTTCAAATATGTCTAAGTGTTGGAATTTTCTTAGATAATATCCTTATTTGTGTCTTTAAGTTGGAGTTTTTTAGGATTATAAAGCATCTTCGGTTATTTGAAATCAATTCAATAGATCTTAAGGATTCAGTTCACCATAAGATAGATGAGGTAGTGAATCTTTATTTGATAAAATATTGATCTGGAGGGATATTTTATGGCAGTTCAAGTTTGGTGGAATATGAATCAAAGTGGTGAAAATTATTTTTAAGAATGATTATGCACTCAGTATACTATAAGTATCAAGTCTCTTTGAGGATTACAATGGGAGATCAATAGTCAATATTACGAATGGATGAAATCCCATAAAAGTAAGAAGTTGGTTCTAACTATATGTTCAGTTAAACTTCTCTACAAATGTGGTTGGACCACCTAATAATGTGTAATGTGGTTACCTGATAAGATAAATCTACATGTATAAAAATTCATAGTCTTAATATTTGTATTTCTAGAGGAATAAACTCTTTGTAGTGTTCTCCAATGGTTGTAATCCAAAAAGATTTTTCTCCTTTTCCACATTTCATTACTTGTTGTGTATACATGAATGTATTTTTTAGGAGACTTTATGTTTGTGGATTTATAGTGTTTCCCAGATTCCTAAGTTATGGATCATTTAGTCCAAGTAGTTAGTGTGTCAACTACATGTGATTTATAGTGGATGTAAAATTTTGATGGATATAAGATCCTTCTTTCAGTGGTTTATCATCTGATGAACTCATGATTCACACATAAAAAACTCTTAGCGTGGTCGATTCCTATATTTTTCCTTGGGTTCTCGGTATTTTACCAACATTAAGGTTATTGAGGTTATAGATGGCTGACTACTCACCCTACCCCACTCTCCCATCCATGCATATATTGTAGGTATACATATTCAGGTTGGAGTTTCTTACTATTACAGGGCATGTACTCATATGAGTTATAATTTTTTGGTATATTGCCACCTTCTAATTTAACCACTGGAAGATAATCCCCTGGAACTTGACATGTGGAAGAAAAAACCCTGAAATAAACCCCATGTATGATGCCCAAACTTAGAAGAAAATCTCACCAAAGTCACTAGACCACAATGTAAAAATAAAAAAGAACTCATACAATACCATCAGAAATAATGATCAAAAGAAAATTTGAAACGTAAAGAATAACAGAAAGTTTAACAGGGTTCAGACTTTAATCTGAATAGACTAGCGAAATATGCTTCACAATTGTTCAAAGAATCAATAGGGTGATTAAAATGATCAAATAATCACACTTTGAATGTATAGATACCAATTTATCCACCCATTCTTATATAGTAGTGTCCATCTTGTGCTTTCAATCACCATCATTATCCTATTATCACAGTTCAAATTCCACCACCTCCAAGATATATGGAGGAACCCTTCATCTATTCAATTAATACCACTACCTCAATGTGTCAAGAAGGTTGATTGTTCACCCTTCCTGTGAACTCACATGATGTCCCTTCTATATCATATTCCATTGAATGTTCCTTTGATTGGATGAATGTTATGTCACTAGTTTGAATCTTCTTTAGAACTAAAAATAATCCACTGTCACTCCATCTTTATGTTGTAATTAGAAATAATTCCATTTAATTATCTATTTCTAGTGATCTTACATTTACTTTTTTTGGACAAATGAATCTCACACATCAATAGTCTAATTCTTTATGTGAATTTCAGTTTTGTGACTAAGTCCTCTTCTTTATCCCAAATAAACTTCCTCCTTTAAATATTCAAAAATCTGCTACATGGTTCCCCACTATACAAGCATTCTAATCAAAAAACTTACTAAATAACAACACTTCTTTATCACTTCTTGAGTCATGACCTTTGTTAATATGTCATATAGATTCCACACCCCTTAGATCTTCTATAGATATAACATTACTTCCTCAAACACCATTGAGGTGAAGTTATACTTCCACTGAATGTGTGTTATCTAAGAATGAAACATTGAATTTATATCCAAGTTAATCATGAACACTGAGTCAGAAAATAGCTTCCAAGACTTATTTTCTTGTTCAAGATCCACTATAAACTCTTTTAGTGACACCAACTTCTTCTCTAATTTCATCAAGCCAATTTACTCTACTTCTATTATTGAAGATGAGACCACCCATTGAAGTTTGGATATCTAATTGACTATTGTTTCTCTAAAATTGAACACATATCAGGTATTTCTATTCCATTAATCTTAATTTCTTCCAAAGTTACAATACATAAAACCTTGTTGAGGATAATGTTTTTTAAATAAAAGTTCAATGCCTTTAGAAAACTTCAAGTACTACGGGGTCCAATTCATATCCGTCAAGTTCTTCCTTCTAATGTTTGATATAAATCTACTAACTAATCCCCATACCTATGAAATATTTGAATGAGTATAAACCATGGAATCCAAACAACTTTAAATAGTTCATGCATATGGAACCTTCTACATGTACTCAACTTATTATTTTATTCGAGGTGACTTTTCCTTACTTGGCTTGAAATTTCTAGCCAGGGTTGTGGTCACAGTTTTTTCTTATGACGTACTAAAGAGTTATACTGAATTTTAGATATAGTTATCCTAAGTCAGTTATGGTGTATCAAAACATTGGTCTCATGAAATCCTCATTATTAGAATTCCATTTTATTGATTAATATCCTTCATCAAAAACATTCCATACAACTCAACCTTTAGATTGTCTATTCTTTCTTTCACTGGATCCATTATTTTCATGTGATCAAAAAAATTGAATGATGAAGAAACTAACACTACCAAATATATTCTGGTAATAGAAACGATCATCATTTCTCTAGATAAACATTAGTCCCAACATGAAATTGTTGAAATTTTGATTCTAATTCCTTAGTTTTTGCTTCAATCCAGAAAGGTTATGTTTTTGTAAATAGACAAGATCCTAGTTCTATGGTTCATTAAAATAATTTGGCTGATCCAAGTAGATTTTTCATCTAAATACCCTTAAATAAATGTTGTTTTCATGTCCATATACTCTAGATGAATATATTATAATACAAGCATATCAATACCATTCATATATTTGTGTTTTTAACTACTAGATAAAATATTTTATAGAAATACACACCTTATATCTATTTAAAACACTTAAAAAAGCCTAGTCTGGTACCATTTATTACCATATACCTCTTCCTTCAGCTGATAAAACCATTTTTTGTATAATCCTCTTCCCAATAGGTATCTCAATCAGTTACCATTTTTTGGATACATGGATGGACTCGTGTTCATCCCTCATTTCCAACTCCCGGTATTTTAAATAATTCAAAATCATTTCCTACTTTGTAAATTCACTCTCACCATCATCCATTAAAACTAGATAATTAAAATTAATTTGATACCTTTTCAATTTGTTTTTTTACATGGTATATCTTAACAACATTCCCTATAGATGATCTCCTTTTAGTTCAAAAAAATCTGGAGTGTGAACTTTCAGTTCTTGAGATTCAGTAGTCATTTAATTCAGTGATACTTCATGCTTGGGAAACACCATGAGACCTTGAATTGTTTCTTGTGGTAACTATACTAGATAACCTTGTTATTCCTACAATATCATGCTTCCTAAATTTATTAGATTATCTTTATCTTCTGGTCATCTATCTAGATGAACCTCATCTAATGAGGATACTTTACTTTTATTATAATTTTCCACTAGGTTTTGATCTTTCCATATGATATCTTCATTAAAGATCCTAGATAAGTTTTTTATTTATCTTTTAAAGAACACATTTTTAATTCAATTGGCTGTATGATATTAATTATTGCATAGTCAAAATTCGAATTCTCCACTTCCATATACAACAAAAAAATATACTTGATATTTAACCTTCATCTTGTCTTATTTTTTGCATCAATGTGAGCATAGGTGAGTGATATAAAGACTTTGAGGTTATTTATATCATCCTTTCTTCTAGAAAAATAATTCTCTATAATTTGTTTCCTTTTAGGTGATTAGGGACTCCACTTGATTATGTCTATAACAAAATTCAAATACCCTACCCAAAAAACCTTGGGGAATGCTGTCTGAATCCTCATGATCCTATACTTTTCCACTAAATCCCTATTCATTAATTCTATAACTTTGTTTCTCCTTGAAGTCTATAGATTTTTTTTCTCAAAATAAAACTCCTTATACTAGAAGAACCTTTAAAACTATTTAATTTCATGCTCACCATCACTATTTGATCATGATCACATTAGCTTACTTCCTATGTTATTTTCCATAAAGTCCCTCCACAGGATGAAAGTCTTGAATGCATCATACTTGTTAATGATAAAGTACTCCCAAATTTTTTGATTATATTCATTGATGAAAGTCACATAGTAGAGTGGACCTCCATGAGAATACACTGGATTTTCCCCAAAAGATATATGTGAACAAACTCTGTCTTCTAGTTCTTTAAAGTTTTACCTTCCATTTAAAAAAGGCAACTACAAATGATTTCAAAAATTAATTCCTCAAACATTACATAATCTATGTTTCTTTTATTTATCTATCCTTTATTAGAAAGAATATTTATTCCCTTCTCACTAAGGTGGCCTAGCAAGTCATGCTAAATTTTACTAGAAGTAACTTCCCCAACATGCAACACTCCTTCCAATGAACCTATAAAATATAAGGTCTTGTACTTCCCTCCCTTTTCTACTACCATGGATCCAGGATAAATAGTCCATGTTCCATACATAAACATTTTACAAAAACCCCATTCATTGAGTTATCCTATGGAAATTAAATTCTTCCTTAATTTGGGGATGTGATGCACACCTTATAGGTTTACAAATATTTCATTCCTTGTTTGAATGGAAAAAAATCCGATGATAAAAATCTCAATATTTTTCTATTTTTCTGGATGTGCTCTACAATATCTTTTAGAGATGTAATTTTCTATACCCCCCCCCCCCACTAAGATTTTTAATGGAATGAAGCTCCATATTTTATCACAAGATACTCGAGTGATCTAGCTGCACTTAAGAGAAAACCACTCCTTTCAACTAATACAGGGTTTGGAGACCCACTACTGGAGGTATACCTTTAATTGTTCTCCATCCAATCACCAAAATATATTTTAGGTGTAAATTATTCCCAAAATTCTAACATAGGGTAGAATCATTCACTGAGTTTCACCTGCTCTAGATCCTCCTTCCTTTCCCCTTACAATGACCTTTTCTTCTAATCATTCCCCTTATTCCTTCTATTCTATATGTGTTTCTATAAGATGCCTACAACTCATTCTAATGGATTTATTCATTCAAGATTAGGTCAAAACATCTATGAACAAAAAATATACATTTATTCTAGAATTTCTCAAAGACTTCACCATCGTGTCTGATGACTCTGAATGTGAGGAAAGTAAAAAACAGTGCCAAAACTGAGTCTCTGAAGTATACCTTTACTAATTCCATATAACTTCAAATTACACTAAATTTATTAATATGATCTATTATAGAAATTAATTATAATATTATCTTATATGAAGTATCCTTATCAAGAACACCTTGTTCATCGTTGCGGGATTCTCATACATATCATCTAAGACCTTCATGAGTTCAGACATGGTCTTCACTTCCAAGATATTTAACACCTCATTTCAGGAAAGTGAAATTCACATCATTCCAAGTGACTTCTTATCTATCCTCCCCCGTTATTAATTTTTCATCTCTTTCACATTTTCTCTATTCAATAGAAGTTCAAGGTATTTTTGAAGAAGAAAATCCTCTATCTACATTTTCTAAAACATAAAATTCATTCCTTTGAACTTCTCTAGAAAAACCTTTTTCTCCTCAAATTCCATACCATCAGAAATTTTAAACTCCCACTACATGTGATTCCTTAAAATAATAGTTCATTAATTTCTTACCTATATTCCTCTATAAATAAAAATGGCATAATCATGCACTGAACCAAGCTCTGAAACACCTAGACCAATGCATCAGCCTCTAGAATCACTCAAACCAAGATCTTTGGTACCACTTTTGGATCCTAGACTATATTTTTATTAAAAAATTGGACAATACTACACTTTAACTTCATGTATAGAAGAAATAGATTTATAATGAACCCCATATAAAATGATAAATATGGAATATAAGTTCACCCAATTCACTACAACATAATATAAAACATTAGGATGAATGTATATTAGAATATTGGAAACAATCATCCAAAGAAACCATAAAATTCCAAGAACAACACAAAGTTTAAAGTGGTTCAAACATGCATCCTAATATATGGGGGGAGCTACTTCATTTTTTTTCAAAGAATAAATAACATTATTATAATTATAGAATAATCACACTATGAATGTGTAGATCCCAAATTATCCACCTTGATTATATAGAAATATCCATTTAGTACCTCCAGTTTCCACTATCATCCTACCTTTACAAGATGAAGTCCACCTCCTCCAAGATACATAGAGGAACCCTTCATCTGGTCCAAGTATACCACACTTCGAAATACTTAGTATTTTGATTGTTAACCCTTCCAATGAACTCATAGGATATCCATCCACTTCATCTTTAATTGAATGTGATTCTGATAGACTAACTCATATGGCACCAGTCTGCATCTTATGAAGAACTAGAATTCAACCATTGTTTCTCAATCTCCATCCAATTTTCATAAATAAGTCCAATAGATTTTCTCCTTATTTTTGTCTTATATTTATTACTTATATAAAAATGAATATATCACCTCCTCAATCTACCACTTGAGATTTATTTCATCTTTTCAACTAAGTCCTTAACCAGCACCCAAATACAATTCCTCCTTCAAATTTTATAAAGTTTCTACAAGGTTATCAACCATTCCATTCTTTTGTTCAACCCAAACTTAAAAAGTCACAAAACCACCTCAAAACTTCCTAATTCATGAATTTTATCAACATATCATTTGAATTATTCACCCATTAGATATTTGATAGGTATAACATTCCTTCCTCTAGGAACATCTAGATGAACTAATACTTCAACTGAATTTTCTTCTTATAAGAATGAAGCATTGGATTACCAGTTAAGAAAATCATGATCTATGTGTCATAAAACTGTGTTCCAACTTATGTTGTTTTTATAATATCCTATAAAACCCCCTTCATCAATAAAATATATTTCCATGATTCTTTCGAGGTGACATATTTTACTACTATTATAGAAAGTATGACCACTAGTTGATATTTTGAAATAATACTCACTATCACTCTACCAAAATTAAACACATATCCTTGAGTTTTATTTCATAAATATGAATCTTTTACTAATTTAGACTCTAAAAAACAATATAAAGTCTTATATATTCCTAATAAAAGTGATAATTAATTTGAAAATTTCATGTATCAGAGTATCCACTTTATAGCCTCCTAGTGATACCTTATGAGGTTCATCATAAACCTACTGAAAACTTATCCTTCCTGTAAAGAGTTTAAATGAGTATACACCATGTTTTACATAAAAATTTTGAATGTTGATTCATATGAAAACTTCACCATATACTTGAACAAATATTCCGTTTAAGGTGAAATCTCCTTACTAAGCTTGAAATTCTTATCGAGGTGTGTGTTTATATGTTTTTCCTCCAGTATACCGAGGAAATCCACCAAATTCTAGATATAGTCATACTGATTCAGGAATAAAGTACCAAAAATTTTCCATCATATAATCTTCATCTCTAATATTCTCTTTATCAGACTAACATCCTTCATTTGGAAGCTTCTAAAAAACTCATCCTTTAGCTCATCAATCATTTCTTTCATTGAAAACACTATCAGTATGTCATCTACATAAAGTATATAGATGATGAAACTCCCATCACTAAGTACCTTTTAGATTTAGAAATGACCATCTTTACTATGGATGAAATTTTATTACATCGTAAAATAAGTTAAATTTTGATTCAAATTCTTTGGAACCTACTTTAAAATATAATGTATATGTTTGAGTCACACACAAGTTTATATTTTTTTATCCTTGAAATCAATTGGTTTTTCCATGTAAATTTCTTTATATAAATCCAAAAAATAGTTAAATATATTTAAATGAAACCATACTCAACACTATTCAGATAGTTTTGTTCATAAATATTATAGAAAATATTTTAGATCAATACACTCTTTACTTATATTGAAAACCCTTCACCACTACCCTCACCTTGTACTTACACTTACTATATACCTATTTTTTCAGCTGATAAACCAATTTTTTTAAAGAATCTTCTTCCCAAGATGTATCTTTTTTATCTACCATGTTCTAGATACATATAGGGAATCAATTTCATGCCTCATTGATAGCTCCCACTATTTTTAATCATTCAAATTCCTTTCCTCCTTTTAGAATCTATGTGATACATCATCCCTTAGAAGTAGATAATGAAAATTACTTTTATAAAGTTACACAAGGTTCCTTTCCCTAGTTGATATTTTTTGTCCCTAAAGATGAGCTCCTTATGCTATGGAAACTTCTGGAGTGTGAACTTTTGGTGCTCAAGATTTTGAGATCCTTGAACTCTCTGGTATACTAGGCCTGGGAAACACCATAAAAACATGGACCCTTTCTTCTAGTAACTCCACTAGATGTCTTGGTGATTATAGAACTATTTTTCTTCCAAATGTTTTTGGAAGATCTGTATCATATTTTCATACCTCAAGATGATTCTAAACTTCTAATTATATAATTATTTCATCAGAGTTTCCATACACATTAGAATTATTCCTTGGGATCTCTTTGTTAAAGAACACACTTAAACTTCTATTAACTTATCGATAGTCATTATCCCAAAGATTAAATCCTAATTATTCATCATCATATACAATGAAGTAACACACCCAATAATTATCCACCAAATTATCAAGTTATTTTTTTCAATATGGGCATATGTGAATTATCTGTTGACTTTGAGGAGATTTAAATCAACCTTTATTATGAACCAAAAATTCTCTAGAAGTTGTTTCTCAATGGGTGATGATAGAATCCAATTGACTAATTATACAATTCATATAATAGCCTCCACCCAAAACACCATGGAGAACCCTACACGAATCCTCATTATCAAAACCTTTTCCACCAAAGTCCTATTAATCCATTCTATAACACTATTTTTATCCAAAGTACCTATAATGGTTTTTTCAAAATGAATCCCCTCCTACCATAAGAACATCAGTAACTCTTGGAATTTGTACTCACCACTATTGTCTGACCATATGGACTTTGAATTACTTTTAGTCTCCATTTCCATCATGGCCTTCCACCTGGATAAATTCTTGGACACCTAATTCAATTTTACAATAAAGTAAACCCATAATTTATAGATGGATTCATCGATTATAGTCTAATTATATAGATAACTTTCATGAGAACGCACTAAAGTTTTCCCCCAAACATCTATATAAACCAATTATAAATTGCAATGATTTTAAATTTTCCCTTTGTTTCATATAGACACCCTCCATTGATTTCTAATGATGTAATCCCCACACATTCCATAATTTTCATGTCCATTATTTATAAATGCATTACCAATAAGAATGTTTATTCCCTTCTCACTAAGGTGGTCTAGATAGCCATTCTAATGTTTAATGGATGTAACTTCTCTAGTATACATCAATCCTTCCAATGAACCTATAAGATATAGTTTTCCAACCTCCACTATCTTTTCTACTATAATCCACATTAAATATTCCATATTCCATCCACGAACATTGTAAGAAAATCTAAATCATCGATTTGTACCATCGAAATTAAGTTCTTCCTTAATCTAGGGATATTTAGGCCCCCTTAAAGGTTTGGTAAGCTTACATTCTTTGTCCGAACAGAAACATATCCCATCTCAACTACATAAATAGATTTATTATATTCTTGATGAACTCTATTATATCTTATTAAGATATGATTTTTTATACCCCCGTCTCATATATTGAATGGAATAAAGATTCAGATTCTATCACCCAAAACTCAAGTGAGTTGGCAACACTTAGAAGAAAACCACTCCTTTCCATAGACATAGGTTACAAAGACCCACTATCAGAACTATATATTTTTAGAGTTATCTCTATGATCACTACAATCCTTTTTTATGAGAAGTGTCCCCCCAAAATTCCCATAGAGAGTATAAACTTCCACTAGGATACTCCTACTATGGATCCTAACACCTTTCCCTCTCTAGTGACCATTTCTTTTGATCTCTCATCCTCTTTCTTTCATATTGCATGTGTTTTCCTAAGATACCTAGATCTCCTTATGATGTATTTATTCATTCAGTATTAGGTCATGGAAATTTATTAAATTAAAATATTCATTTCTAATATAATTTCTCATAACTGAAACCATTGAATCCCATGAATACATAAGTGAGAAAAGTAACAAAAAATCCCAATTGGGTCTCTAAAGTCTACCTTTACTGATTCCATATAATTTTGAATTAAATTATAGTCAATAAAATGATCGGTTATACACATTCCTTATAAAAATAATATGCTAAAAAATATCCTTAGTAAGAATTCATTTTTAATCATTGTGTGCTTCTCAAAAATACCATCTATGGTCTTCATGAGTTATGACACAGTATTCACTTCCTGGATATTGAACACGACATTCTGGGAAAGTGAAATTCACCTCATCCCAAGTAATTTATTATTCATCCTCTCTAATTGTTATATTTTCATAATTTCTATATTAGCTATAGTAAATTGATAATAAAGGACTTTTTATATATGAAAATACTCTATCTTCATTTTTCAATACCCAAAATCTTTTACATCAAACTTCTCCAGTTATAACTTTCTCTCTTCTGATACCATCCCATCAGAAACTATAACTCTCACTAATTATATTTTATATAAAATAAGAGGTTAGGAAATGCTTCATAATATTATCATAAAAAGTGATAGAATGAATCTATTAAACTAAGATCTGATACACCTTCACTAGGTCCTAATTCTCTAGAATCACTCTAGAAACAATATTTGATACCACTTTTGGGTCTATAACCACCTTCTAAATAAGACAATGGAAGATACCCCACTGAACCTTCATGTGTAGAAAAAAAACACTAGAATTAACCACACATATGATGCCCAAAACTTGGATGATAGCTGAAACCAAGTCACTACACCACAATATAAAATATCTATAAGAACATAGACAAGACTATCGAAAACAACAATCAAAAGAAAACATGAAAAGTAAAATACAACATAAATTTTAATATTGTTCATACTTGCATATTAATCTATGGGGGAATGTTTATTCACTTTTTTTTAAAGAATTAAGAGGAATAATACAATGATCTAATCATAAAACTATTAATGTTTGGATCATAAGTGATCCTCCTTAATTATATAGAAACTTCCCTCATATGATTCCAGTCTCCACTTTCATCCTACTATCCTAGTATAAATTTCACCTTCTTAGAGATACATAGAGGAAACCTTAATCTGGTTGAAGCATACCACTACCTCAACATGACCATATGGTTAAATATTCTCCCTTATAGTAACTCATTGTATATCCCCACCACTTTATCTTCTAGTGAATTTACTTATAAAGGAATGAATCCAACAACACTAGTTTTCATTTAAAATAGAATTGCCACTCAACTTCTATTTCTCCATATAAAGAAATTCGTCATAAATAAGGCCTCCATATTTTCTCCTTCTAGTAGTCTTACATTTCATATTTCTAGAAAAATGAATCTCACACCTCAACAATAATATATCTCAGTTAAAAAATACATGTTTATGTGGGGTGTAATTGCTTAAGGTTATAGTAAATATATTTATATGTGTACTTATTCATGGGTTGTAATAGATTAATATATTTTGCATAGTATATGGGTTTTTATGGTTATATGGATATGATTATGTGAATGTGGTTGTGATATACTTTCATAGATATTCAAGATGACTTGTTGAGGGGATGGGATCCCCAAGACATAAGTTATTATGGTTAGGATGATTGGTTCAATTGTAATAAGGTATTGGGGTACCCTTCTAATATATATATATATATATATATATATATATATATATATTTAGTATGTTTCTTGATTCAATTAGATATTTGGTGAGTATAACTTCGTGAGGATAGAAATATAGTTTACTTGTTTAGGTGATGACTTAGTTTCTTTATTTATTCACCAGGGATCTAGTATGATTCTTCCACATTTTCATGATAGGTTTTAGGGAGGATCCTACTGAGTATATTTTTATGATCACCCTTATAAATATATATATACCAACATTTATAGTTTATGGGAGGGATTTGATGATCAACATGGATTTTTTTAGAACATGTACAGTTTTCATGAGTTGTGGGTGATCAAGGTTTTTTTTGTGAGACTTGTTGTATTTATTTTATTTTAGGGTTTTTAATCTACATGGGTCATCATGTATTGGGATATGGTTTGTTTTTTATTGATACAGTGTTGATAGATGTTTTTTTGTATTATCCTAGTAATGTTAAGGGTAATTCCTCTCATTTAAGTATCTTATACCATTGGTTTTATCCACCAACACATGACCTATTAGAGTCGGGCATTGGGGGTCATATTCATCTTCACTGCAAGCCCAGGAGAGGCACCAGTGGGGGTTGTTTGTGTAACATATTATTCTATGATATGTTTAATATATGTGGTATGTATTTTTTAATAATTTTTCCAAATTCTTTGACTTCATTTAAATTATTCTTATTATATACTATTTCACTAAGTGGGATAAGGATATAACCCCCAAAACATAAGATAAAAATTTCATTATTAATTCTGTGAGGGCCAATATTTTTTTAGGATTTGGTTTACAAGGTTCATAATAGGTTATCAACATTTTCATTTCTTATCGAAACCATGGAATCTATTTTGAGAAAGTATGGAGTTAGATATAAATTATTAATGCCTTATAATCTATAGATAAATGGAATGGATAAGGTTTGAAATTAATATATTAAACACATTTTGGAGAAAGTAGTGCATCTAAGTAGGAAACATTGGAGTCATAGATTGATTAATTCTATATGGATTTATAGAACTACATTTAAAACCCTAATATGAAAATTTACTAATTGTATTTTTGTATAGAACATCATTTTTTACTTTATTGTAAGAAATTCCAAGAGGATCCATGTAGAGACATCTGGGGGAGGTCATGTGTTCCTAATATTTTACCAAATTCCAAACATTATTTTATAAACTTATTACCCACTTTGGTATTTTATCCTCTACTAACTATTAATATGAAAATATATTTTCTTATCTCTTCCTAATAACAAACACCACATATAATGATGGGGATAAATCAATGTGTAGCACATTGTGTTTTTACAAGGTATAACCCCAATACGAGAAAGCTAATCCATTTTAGGATGATGTTTTATAGAGCCATATGTTTTCCACTATAATATTATGATCAATTACAAGTTGTTTGGATAGGGTTCATTATAAAACCAAGTTCACCATTTTACATAGGTGAGTCTTTATTATATTGCATAAGTGAATAGATGATTATACTAAATCCCATAGTCTTAATCCTCCTAACTAGTCTTGAAAATTTCTTATGCCTTTTGAATTAGATATCCAATCTTATATAGATGTCATGTTATCTTCGATTCAGATCTTCTTTCTCACAATACAAGTCTTTTTATAACCTTTGTATATTCTTCCTAACTACTTGCAACGTGGTCTCTATTCAAAGTCTTTCTCCCAATTATTATTTCAATTTTTTTTTTGTATCCTCTCACTCAAACCTCAAATATCTTGACTACCAATATATTTTTAGTAGGTATTCTTGCATTCTAGTCATCCTTAGTTATTCTTCTTATTCTCTTTATTAATTCTATCATAATGGGTATTATAGAAACTAATATACAAACTAGTAATTTATTTTTCTTCTTCTTTCTCATTCTACTTCTTTGATTCCTAGATTTTCTTATCCTCGGTTCAGTATTAACTTCTTCTTCTTATTACTAAGAGCTTACCTAATTCTCTTGATAGGTTCTTTTCCTCTCTAAAATAAAATTTTCTCTCTTATTGAACATTTTTTGTATAAACAAATATTTTTATATTTTCTTTTGGATTAATTTTTCCTTTTACCAAAAATGGAAATATTTTAGAGAATATCATGCATTAATAAAAAATCAATTTCATATGCAATGAATTAAGATCATATATATATACTTTCCTTACTTTTTACGTCAAAATTTGTCTCCAATAAAATTCCAGGAGTACTCTTCTTCTTTTCCTTATCATTTTAAAATAAACTAGCTAAGTCTTCCATTTTATTTTTTCAACTATCTCAAGAATATTATTCTGAAAATATATGATAGGTAAATCCACAAATAAATAATATTTCAGCCAGTGTGTAAATTATATAACACCATCACTCTGTGGTGTGACATGTTCTCCTGCAACATTATTACTTGTGAAATAGTAGTACAACTTCTTATTTAATATTAAAACTCCCATAATGAACATTATCTTAATCTATTATTACTAAAATTATTCATTGATATAAATAAAAAAAATATGTCATGACCCAACCCAATGGGTCTTGAGCCACAACTACCCCAATCCTACCACCATAGGCTATGGGGCTGACAATAAGCACTGAAAGGTATAACTAATATGGGAGGATTTTTTCCAGTGTACTGGTACGCACACACCCAAACATATCCATATAGAAGTTTAAAGGAATGAAAATAAAAGGTTGAAAAATCTAGAGAATAAACCATACTTGTAAAACCTATAGGGAGTACAAGAGTAAGACAACATAATCTAAAATGAAAAGGGAAAAAATACACTCCCAACCAGAAAGATGTCCTAATATAAAAAGTGGAAATGTAAAGTGATGAGAGAGATCAGTTCAAGATATCCAATCCCAGACTATCATATGAGGTCTAATGAACAAAGGTATCCCTATACACGTCTGTAATCATTGATGACCATTCCATCTTCTACATAAGACATGACACTGGCAAGAAAATACCAGGTAGAGGTGAGTATATATATACCCAGTAGGACTCCTTAAAAGATGAAGTGGGAGAAGTAAGAGACATTATATAATTATAAAAATCAACCCATAGAAAGGGTGAAATGAAAACCAATCAATAGGGAAATATGATCATAAAACAAACCCAGATGAGAGAAAAATGGGAACTCTATCTCATATCCCAACCCAAGAAAAAGAGTATCATCAGTTCCATAAGTCCATCAGTGCTTCTTAGTATCTTCTGTGCTTGTAAAATAGAGGCATACATTTCAATCCACACTTATTATCTTTTCTACATAGTCAAGAGAACATAATATCTAAATAGAGGACCCATGCCCGGGTACAACAGGAGGGTTCCACTATGATAGTTGATAGATTACCCATGCTCTATGCCATAAGGAGGGTTCCACTCTGATGGTTGAGGACCCATGTTGTGACACCACCAAAGGTTTCCACTTAGATAGTCAATAAAGGAACCATGCCATATCCTAGTAGGAGGCTTCCACTCTAGTGGTCGAGGACCCATGCTTGGTCCCAGTAGGAGGGTTCCGCTCTAATGGTAGGTATAGGACCCATTCCATGTCCTGGTAAGAGGGTTACACTCTAATGGTCAAGGACCCATACCCTAACACTATAGGATGGTTCCACTATAATAGAAAGGAATAGGACCCATACAATTCCCCATCATAATGGTTCCACTCTAATAGTAGATAGAGAACCCATTCCATGTCCTAGAAGAAGGATTACACTCTAGTGGTCAAGGACCCATGCCCTAACACTACAAGAGGGTGCCACTCAGATTGAGGATATAAGACCAATGCCTCATCCTAGAATAAGAGTTCCACACTAGTGATAGATATAGGACCAATTACAAATCCCAGAAATAGGGTTTCACTCTAGTACTTATGATGATCTTACCTAATCACTACCATCATTGAGCATCGCCTAATAAAGCATGACACTCATAACATCTCTCAATGTAACCTAAAATCCACAACAAAATCTACCACAGTGGTTTATATAAAAAAACACTTAGTATACACTACTAGAAAAATGGAAAAAAACCTCCTGGAATGGGTGACCGCCAATGGCAGTCTCTAGACATAAAAAAACCAAACAAAACAACCTATATATCGCACCCCCCCCCAAGCCGCCCCGTCGTCACTCGCGCACCCCCCGCAATCCCTACCCTCCTCCGATGCCAGCCCCCGCACAAGACCTACCCTCCCTCTGCCGCCGGCCACCTCAGCTTCCAGCTCCATAAACTTGACCGTCGCCGCACAAGCCCTCTCCATGGTGCCTCACCAGTCACCGAAAATTCCCTCTTCCACCGATGGCCCGCACAAGCTAGCTCCCTTCCCTACAAACTCCTTCACCCGTCTCTATATACTCCCTTCATCGCCGCCTGCCCGCACAAGCCCTCTCCCTAGAGCCTCGCCCGTCGCCACTATCGCACCAGGGGTCCCTGTCGGCACCCATCCGATCGCCACTCATCATGCCTCGCCCTGCCTCCCCCTCTGCGCCCACCTAGGTTGGTTAGTTTCATTCATTTTTTTTCTATTGATTCCTTCACTGCCAGTAACTACTTGTTCTTAATCATTGTATTTTTGTTATCTCCCATGTGTTATTTTCATGCAGTAAATCTTACTCTTTTGTTATCTTACATCTTTTTTTATCAGGAATTCATATTGACATCTTAAAGTATAAAATGTTCCTTGTTCAATTCATATTTTTATTCAATCAAGATTAAACATAACTTTTTTCTTGAACCTTGAAGAGTTGTATGCATCAAATTAGAGCCTCCAAGTTCTTAGTTTTAGGCATGTTCAATAGCTTGGTTTCCAAATATTTTTTTAAAACATTGTTTTTCATTTGATTTAGGAGCTTGTTTATCCCTCATATACATCTATTCTCTATAAATTGTGTATGATTGATCAATCCCCTAATGTTATGATATCCAAGAATCTATATCATCTTTTACCCCCTATTTTTTGTGTAGCATGTTTTGGAACTTATTTTCTTGGTAGTGAATTCAATTTATTTATTTATCATTATGTATAAATACACTTAAAATATATAAGATTTTTTATTTTAGGAAATAAACTAATTCCTTCCATCTAGATTCATCAATGAATGGGATGGTGGCGAGTCCCCCAATCATTCACGTTAAAAAGTTTTATCTTTGGGTTCTAGGGTGTTGTTTCACTGATATTGAATGAAACCTTCCATTTTCCCTAAATATGAAACTATAAAATCTTACAAATCATGTATGATCTAGATTCAACATTCTCTTTGATGTTAAGATTTTCATGTTCTTCTCATTGAGATGCACAAGTAAACAATTCAATAACTATAAGCTTTTAATTTTTTTTGTTCTAATAGTTATCACTCAATATGATCATCTAGTCAGATATAGGGTTCTGTTTATTATCCCTCTAGCTATAACCATGGATCCTTGATTGATCTTATACACTCTTTTGGTGATGGTTGCTCCAAAACCTGCTTCATCTAGCTTTCCTATGAAAATTAAGATTTTCACCAAACTTGGTAAGTGTTGGACTAAGTTGAACTACTTTGAGATAAAGGTAACTTCCATTCATTTTCTATACCTTAACATCACCCTTTACCATGATTTAAAGAGCTTCATAATCAACTATATATTCCTTTACAAACCTCTGAGACACATAATTTTCCTTGAATCTGTTATCTTTCATGGAGTGGAATGATAATCCGAAATCATTGAGTCCACCAGAACATTCCCACTCAATTAAAAATTAGTTATACCTTTAGTTGTCATAGAATTAATAGAACTAGTACTTCCAAACACTACCCAATATAATTTTACCCATCATTTTCTAAATAATTTATTTATATGGCCTCTCATAATGCATTTCCAATATGCTGGGTTGGGACTGACCAATTTACCTCAGATTCATTCACATGATTTATCATCTGATTTCCTATGACTTATTTAATGAGAAGGTTATACACATCCATCTTATCTGAGTGTTCTTCCAAAAAGAGGTTGAACTTACTTTCTTCTGAGTTCTTAAATTAGGAAAATCCTCTAAACATCATTGAGTAGAAAATCAGATTTCCAACCAAAAATTTTCATTACTATAGTCTTGTTACTATCAGTAAAGGATGATAACTATAATAGTACCCACACATGTTCCACAAAGTGTACATATAGATTATATCTATCTTCAAAACATGTAAAAATATTTCACTTATTCAACTAATAATCTATCTTTTAAAAATATAATGTTGAAAAATCTCTATATTATGAAAACCATGTTCATCTCTGTTGGCTTGTCATACATATCCCCTAGAAACATCCTTAGCTTTACCATGGTCTTCACCTTCTAAATGTTAATGGAAACATTTCAGGATAATTAAACCCATATGAGATTTAGTGGTTTTTTATCAAGCCTCTCCCATTCTACATTTACGAGCTTCTCTGGCATGACCCCAATTCATAAAACTTCTTGGTTCTTTTGAATGCGGTAATATTCCATCCTCATTTTCCAGAATCCAAAGTCATTCCCATAAAAAAAATTTAATATAAAACAAAAATTCCTCTAAATCAATTTTTCTGATTCCTATAAACTACTACTAATTCAAAAAACTCTATGGTAATAGAATGTTACCATAATCTTTTACCGATGTGTGCTATAGAGATCTGAATAAATCACTGATACCACTTTTATTTAGAATCATGAGCAATATTCAATCACTAAATTTTATATTATTGAAACTTAGAAAAAGTGAAAACAAACAACAGGACAGATCCACTCCTTTTATCAGTGTACCACATGATAGAATGTCTTTTCAACCAGTGTTGTCAAAGGTATGCGACGCAATAAGGTGCAAAGACTGTTTGAGGATGCGGCGCGAGGCGCGGCGTGAGGTGCATTTAAGGTGCAACTAATGGATGCACACATAATTAATTATATATGGTTTTCAACAATATTTTAAATTTTTAAAAAATAAAATTCAATAAAAAAATACAAATTAAAATACATACTGATAATTTTTAATCAAAGTCATAATCAATTCGTGGTACAATTAGGTGCTGTTGTCGGTGATGTTTTTATAGTCTGTTATGTTTTTTTATTAATATATTAAATATTATGTTTAAT
This sequence comes from Viscum album, assembly GCA_963277665.1. Lineage (NCBI taxonomy): Eukaryota > Viridiplantae > Streptophyta > Magnoliopsida > Santalales > Viscaceae > Viscum > Viscum album. Next base: position 1,574,994,470 of record OY728128.1, on the reverse strand, counting down.
TTAATTTATGATTGACCTGCACCATAGTTTTGTCCTCCTACTCCGATCTTCATCCTGATCTCTGTCCCAATCTCCGCCCCGATCTTCGCTAGTCACCCTCACCCACCTGCCACCTCGAATTTCATCAGGGGCCACCCTTCACCCCGACTTTTGTCGCCCCCGATCTCTGCCACTCATGTTTGTACCCCCAATTTCTGTCTTTACCCAAAATTTTCATCCTACCCCTATTTCCGCCACCACCCCCTATACTGTCACCCCTGATCTCCATCACCCCACTCTGTTGTACCTGTAGGCAGTACCCATGATTTTTTTTGCCTCTGATCCCAGCTACCACTAGTGCGCCTTACGACACCTCACACTCTTACCGCCACTAGGTTTGGCGCGTGACGCGCGCACCTTTGGTGCGCCTCGACGAGGTTGCCTCGCCTCACCTTGCCTCGAGCCAAGGCGCGCTGAGGTGCACACCTTTGACAACACTGTTTTCAACATACTCATCACACAAAGTCAATTAACTTTTATATAGACACCTAATGATAAAATTGATACAAAACATTAAGGAAAAATAAAAAAATCAAAGAAAAAGGAACAGCTTTATTTTAAATGGTTTGAAATATTAAGACCTATATCCATGGGCGAACAATGCTGCAATTTTCATTAATATTGGAAAATGGAAATCTTAAGAGCATAGTCAATATTGAAAATAGGGTCTCTCTAGGGAGTCTTGATTTTTTTTGGGTTTTTTCTTATGATAGCTAATTTTGCATTCATGACTCTATTAAATCTCACATGCTTTTATTCTTTACTCTTTTTTCTCATGCTATCGTTCTACAATCCATTTTATTCTAACATGGAGGTGTGGTGACAGATTGTCCAATAGTAGATTTGGAAAGTGTGTGGTTGGTTTTGGTATGTTCATGGTCTTTCACTTGCAGTCCATTATATATTCTCCTATTTATTATTCAGAGATATAAATTGTTTATTTTATCAATGGTATGTCCACATGCAATTGGTTAGTCATTATTTTAAATATATTTTGTGATATGAAAAATTCATGTAATATTAAGTCTTATGTAAATGTTACTACTTGTTATACAGATATTAATGTGGATAAGAGTTGGATTGATCTTCCAAATCGTACATCTAAAGAATATTTTGAGGGCATTATGTAGTTTATTGAGCTCACTGGAGGATTTCAAAGTGACTATATTAGTTTTCCATGTAGAAAATGTGAAAATAGATATCAATTCACATGAGATACTATGAGGGAGCACCTATTCTTGAACAGATTTATGAAAAATTATAAGAGTTGGACTCATCATGGGGATAAATATATTTGTTGTAAAAATAGAGATGCAGTTCAGATGGATGTTTATGTGAGGATGAATGATCCAATGCATGAAATTCTTACTAAAATGGTATGTGGGTTGGCTCCTGAATGCATTGACATTCAGAATGTTGAGACCTGTGAGATAAATCTGCGCTCTGGTGCAGATCGTGATTCGAGGAGGTTTTATGAAATACTTGATGATGAAAAAACTGAATTATATTCTAGATGTACTGCTTTCAATAAATTGTCATTTATTGTGGAGTTTTTTCATTTTAAGACTTTGTATCAGTGGTCAGACACATCGTTCGACATGCTGTTGGTGTTATTGAAAAAGGTACTTCCTATCAATGCTAAGATTCCTGAATCATATTACCATGCTCGTAAGTTGACATAGAACTTAGGTTTCACATATGAGACCATAGATGCTTGTAAAAACAACTGTATGTTGTTCAGAAATGAAACTGTCCATTTGAATGTTTGTACGGTTTGTGGTGCTTCCAAGTGGAAAGATAAAACAGGAAATCAGACTCATCAAAGTCAGACTGCGAACCAGGGAAACTGATTGCCATAAAAAAAATGTGTTACTTTCCCCTGAAGACGAGGTTGAAAAGATTTTTTATGTCATCCAAATTTTCTAATTTAATGAGATGGTATGCAAAAAGAAATCAGGAAAGTGATATTAAACCCACCCGACAGACTCTCGTGCATGGAAGGATTTCGATCAGAGACACCCCGATTTTGCCAAAGATGGTCGTAATGTCCGATTGGTGTTGGAAGCAAATGGTTTCAATCCATTCAAGTCTATGTTTGGTGCAACTCATAGCACATGGCCCGTGGTGTTGGTTCCATATTATCTTCCTTCGTGGATTTGTATAAAACAATAGTTTATATTACTTTCCACTCTTATTGATGGACCTAGAAGTACGGGGGATAAGATTGATGTTTACATTCAGCCATTTATTGATGAGTTGAATGAATTTGGGGGCAACGGCATGATGACTTATGACTGTGAAACGAATGAAATGTTTAAACTTCAGGCTACTTTATTGTGCACAATCAATGACTTCCCGTCTAATGCAAATTTATCAGGTTGGAGTACGAAAGGGGAATTTGCTTGCCCTTTTTGCAATAAAAGTAAAAAATTTGTATGGATTAACCATTCCAAAAAATGGGCATACATGGGTCATAGACGTTTTTCCCCCCTTAGCACAGGTTCAGATAGGAAAAAGTGACATTTGATGGTTATAGATAGTTCAACCCAACACCAAAGATCATGACAGGAGTAGAAATATTATAGCAGATTGAGGAAGAAAACATCCGCACGGTATATGAATTTCAGGATTTGGTGGATCAACCATTCCCTAATATTCGTGTTGCGGGTAGATAGTGCAATCACAATTAGAAAAAGAAAAGTATTTTTTACAGTCTCCCTTATTGGAAAACTAACATTATAAGGAATAATTTGGATGTCATGCACATTGAAAAAAATGTTTATGATAATATATTGTGGACCATTTTAGGTGTCAGTGGAAAATCAAAGGACCATGTTAAATGCACGTCGTGATTTGGAAGAAATGGGTTTAAGGAAACAGTTTCATTTACAGTTGGCTGAGGGAAACAAGGCATATATGCCTACTGCATAGTATACGATGACTAAAAAGGAGAAAGAGACATTCTGTTCCATTTTGAAGATGCTAAAGGTGCTTGATGGTTACTCTTCTAATATTTCAAAGTGTGTGAATTTGACTAGCAGGACATTGCAAGGGTTGAAAAGTCATGACAATCATATATTACTTCAGTAGTTGATTCCAATAGAAATTTGTGATTGTTTATCCCCCAATTTTGTTCAACCATTGATTGAGATGAGTAATTTTTTTAGATAGCTTTGTTTAAGAAATCAACAAATGAATGATTTAAAAATTTTACAGGACTGAATTTTACTTACACTTTTTCACTTTGAGAAAATATTTCCCCCTTCATTTTTCAATGTTATGGTTCACTTGACAATGCACCTAACTGATGAAGTAATGGTTGATGGTCCATTGCAATTCAGGTGGATGTATCCTATTGAGCGGTATCTGAATACATTGAAACGATTTGTACGCAACAGAGCTCGTCCAAAGGAATCAATAGCCAATGGTTATCTGATGGATGAGTGTACTACTTTTTGTGTAAAATATCTTATGGATGTTGAAACAAAATTAGATAATCCCTCTCAGATTCATGATGGTCCAATTGGAGAAGGAACCATATTTGATATGGACAACATCGAGTGGATACAAGTGCATCGATATATTTTGTTCAATACCCCATCAGTTGCACCATTAATGAATTAAGTGTCTTATCACTTTTATTGTTCAACTTTTACATGTTTTGTTTTCATAAGTTGATCATTAAAACATAACATTATCATTTGCAGGAAACACATTAATGAGCTAAAATAAGTGATGTCTCGTGCGACTGAGTCTCAAATTCAACAATCTCATTATGTGTCATTTCATGATTGGTTCAAGGATTTTGTACATATAAATTGATTTTTATTATGATTGAATTATAATACTAATTTATTTCTATAGATATCATTATTGAATTTTGTGAATTATGTAGGTTCATAACCTGAGGGAGTTAGGTGACCCCATGCTAACTAAAGAATTTAACCAAATAGCTGATGGTCCATCTATAACGGCTTGTCGTTATAAATCTATAGATGCTAATGGCTTTCTATTTCTCATTAAAGATGTTGACAAAAAATGAGCAACACAAAACAGTGTCATCGGTTTTCCAATCGTCGATTCTGGTTATTATTATGGTCAATTGATAGACATCATTGAAGTTGTATATGCACACGGGTTGAAATACATATTGTTAAAGTGTAATTGTGTTGATCTAGTGTGTGGGTGTAAAGTTGATCAATATCAGTTTACATTGATGAATTTTAACTATATGTTATACAAAAATGAATGACTTGGTAATGAACCTTTCATTTTAACATCACAAGCAGAACAAGTATTCTTCATTACTTTTCCTTCAAATCCTAGTTGTCAAGTTGTTGTGAAAATGTCCCGATGAGGAGTGTTTTTATTTGAACAAGATGAATCGGAGACTGTTTCCTTTGTTGTCCAACAACTTGATCAACATACCATAGTTCAATGTGAAGAATATATTTATTGGGTTAGAGCGGCCGTTGAAGGATAAACGGTAGATTTTCATGTTTAATGAAATGTATAGTTGTTTTCCCGCTCTTAATTTTAAAATCTTTTTTGAAATTGTTTAACCTTTTATGAGTTGTTTAACCTTTTTTTAATTTTTTAACTTTGATGCATTCAATAAATATTACCAAATAAATCAATTTTTTTGGCTAATTTTCAATTAAACAACCCATCACTAATTTGGTTCATTAGCTAAAAAGTTAGGATGTAAACTCAAAGTTACATATATTTTCTCACTATTTATGTATGTGTCACATAAGACATAGAAAAATTATGAGATTCATGTATTTACATACACTCTAGTTGATGTTTCATGTATTTACATACATTCTAGTTGATTCAATTAAATTACTATTTTGCTTTGTATATAGTTTAGCGGTTTGTGTTCATGATGGTAAATTAGTCTAAGGTCTTAAATTTCTATGACATTGTTACTTGTTTTAGCTTTCATTCTCATGGACTATTAGAAATGGGAATGTGGTGTCACTCTCAAATTACTACTATAACATGTGTGGAACTAGTGGTATATTTCATGACAGTGTTGTATGGAACATTTCTTGTATTATATCCTCTGAAGATTTCTATTTATGTAAATTGAAATTACACCCTAAAAAAGTGTTCATTCTTTCTATAGATATAGAGATATCCCTGTGTTGATTTACTAATGTTTGATATGACTGCAGGCATGTCAGGGGAACAAGAAGTAGATCCAAAACATCCAGCAGAGCCATCTACATCTCAGGGTCAAGGTATGTTTGAATGTAACTCAGTAGGATGGTTCATGTGTATTTGATGATGGAAAAGAAATGAAAAAATAAAAAGTTGAGTAGGGGCCCCAAATATTAAAAAAACAATTTAAAATAGTGTTTAAAAATACATGTAACATGTGTGCTACAACATAATCCACATCACCATCTTCTATAAGTACTATGGTGTGTATCATGGAAAACACATAAACACAAAACCCACGATCAACATTAAATTATAAAAATTTATTGAAAATTTTCAGCAACTCACCAAACACCTACTGCTTCTTTGTGGCTTCATCTTGTAGTGTAAAAATCTACTTTGTAGTATGAATATATTTTCCATTTTATCAACTAAAAAATACATGAAAAATATCCCCTACAACTTTTTATTGAATCATGGTTCCATTTGAAGTTCCATGCTATTTATATCACTGAATATCAGCTCAAGCATCATTATAAATGAGGGAATATCCTCTAGGAATACCATAAATAATATCATCAAATTATTAAAAATAAATTCTCAGATGAAAACTGTTATTTGATGATTTTTTGTAAAATCATTAAGACTCAGATAACACCTATGTAGTCAAATTAACCCTACAAATTTTGAAATTCACATGTACATATATCAACAGACACACATTTGATAAGGTGATGAAAATTATGTTGGGACTAAACACATCGACTCTCAGGCCCAATAACACTTGCACTGAAATTCATTTTTCACTTTTTCATGTCTTCTGGTCATCACATAGACAAATTTTCCTCAGATCTCCTTTACACTGTTATCTTGGATGTTACCTTCTTGTCTTTGGTTCCCTACTGATTGCTATATATCCCCGGTCATCGGTTCTAGGGTGGTTACAGGGTACCATGTAGTACCTTGGATCATGGAAATGCAGTTTCCATTCATCCTATATGGCCTTAAAACCCAAAACCTCATGACCTGAGTGTCTCGGTTTTTCTTCCTTACCATACTCTATCTTTACATAGTGTATTGTCTTTGTACTGCCAGACCAGAACCCCCAGGAGGAGTGTATCTCCTCCCTGAAGGTGAACTCGTTCCCTTCACAGCCTCCAGAATCTCCTGATTAGTGTGTGGTTCCATCCACAAATCTCTCCACTCCCCCCACAGTGCAAGAAGGGAAATACCAGTGCTCAGTATTCTTCTCATGCACTGCTCTCCTCTATGCTGGTGATTCCAAGATTCCCTCCCCTCATATTATCAAACTACTACAGTATATTATCTAATGTTTAGGAAGGATTGGCCTTGGTTGTGTTACCTTATCTAACTATTCTCAGTGGTGTTTGTACAATATCTTAGTCGAATCATCTTTTGGATTCTTCGTTGTCTCGTTCTAGGAGCCCTGCTTATCCTGGGGCTAGTTCCAGGCTCTCCATTATTCGATGATTTTCGTCCACTTCTGGGATTCTCATGGCCTAGGTGCATGGGTTAAAATGGACTACATATCTACTAATCTTATCAGCATAAACTCTTCTCATGGTATCCATGCACACATTCACTCATCATGATAACACTTAGCCTCATAAGATCACACATACACTGGGGAAGAAACACATGTATGCCACCATGAATTTTTCAAATCCATATCTCCTTGTTATAATGTCACCTATGTTGCTGAAGGATGACATATAACCAGATCTAGACTCTTCAACCAAACCCCCACCACAGTAGCCATCCTGCCACACCCCTCCTGCATAACCTTCTAGCAGCCACCGGCCAACCAGCATCCCTGTAAAGCACTCCCAAAACCAGTAGTAGAACAACATAACCAAACTCACGCCACAACATCCATCCTACCGCACCTTACCTTCACAACCTACTGATAGACCGAACTCCAAAAAGAATCTAGAACCATCCAAGCTCCCAACCCGGCCAAAACAACTAGCAACAACCCCAACCAGCAGTAATAAATGAGCCCAATCTACAACATACCAGCAACCTGCAACCAATCCACCCATCATTATCATTATGTGCAACTCCCCTTGCATTCCCCTCATAGAATTTGTGGTTCCTGAACATTATAGATGATCTGACCACTGTAAAAGGAATATAAATGAACATAGAGAGCAACATATCTAATAGAAAATATTGCAATAACCTCAATTTATGGTTTTAGTTTCTCTTGAGGTGTCTTGGGTGATGTGAATTCCATTTCAAAAACATCCATAATATTGACATTCCTGGAGAGGGATGAAGATTTTCAATTAATATGAGATGGGAAAATGAAAACTAGGAACCAAAATAGAATTTTTATTCCAATGAATAACCAAAATAATTATTTTGTACAATGTATTTATAACCGTCCAGGTCCTTTATTGAAACAAACTTGTAGTTTTGATCCTAGTAGTCAACTTTCCATAAATGATCAATGAAAAAAATTTCATAAAAGTACAATAATCAATGTTATTTCCGAGTTACAAATGAAAAATGTCCCTTAAAAATAATGAAACAAAATCTGTGAATACAAATTCAAATTCAACTCAATACAACAATTGGAACTTCCATAACTGCAAAGATACCAATAGTCACCAAGTTCTTAATGTTCTTTCCACACACATATATATATATATATATATATATATTCACATATGTCTAATTATGTATAAAATTTTTTTCAATAGGATCGAACTCAACCGCTTCTTCCTCTCGCAAGAGAGGCCCTGGTCATGGCATTTCATCATGGAATTCCGAAACGACCATAGATGTTTCATTTGATGAGATATTTCATCCTGTGGGACTGACTGCCCATGTATTTATTCACCAGCTGGGTCATATCATATGCAAACCACATTGATTTCCATTGAACACACGTGATTGGGCTTCTTTCCCTCAGGATACATTAGACCGACTTTAGAGGGAAGTTCAGGTAAGAACATTTTTGTTTCTTCCCTATGTTTAAAAAATACTAACATGTGTGATTTTTTTCTTAAATAGAATAACCTAAAAGTGTGCCTCATTGAGTTTTGGCCAGTGTGTATAGGAAAATGTCGCAAGCTATGGAAAGATCATAAAGGAAAAGTCAAGAGGGAGCACTGGGTGCCAAATGTGGGTGCCCCAGACATTCTGGAAAAAGTCCCGAGAGGTGTTCTCCCATATCAATGGCGTGACTTAGCTGCATATTGGTCTACTGAGTCCGTTTCGGTTAGTATATTTATTATGGTATATATATTTTCAAGAATGTGTGACATTTTATTTGTTTGGTATTTGAATTAATTGAATACAGGAGGTGTCATCACGCCATTCTGAGAATCGAGCATTGCAGGGACCACCTGACAGGCTTGGGACTCGTCACGTGTCTCAGATCCGACATGATGTATTTATTATTCAATTTTTAATTTATTATTTAATATGTTTTTGTGTTAGATTGTTATATTTTATTGGTATACAGTTACGGGAGCAAGGTTCACCGATTGATAAAATGTCGGTGTGGATGAGGACTCGTGATCAAAATAATCCAAAGGCTACAACTCTTATAGTAAGTTATTTTACTCATTACCAATACTTCCATGTCCCCAGTAAAATATTCATCTATGAAACCTTTCACATGATCATCATCCCCAAAATTTAAACTTTAATCCCCCAACCCCTTTATGTATTATAAGATCCATTTCACATCTTCCCAATGTTTTCATTTAGTATTTGACGTGAAACTACTGAATATTACACAGGATCAATTTGAAGCTGAGTTAGAACAGCTGCCAGAGGACCAGCGACAGCTTCCCATGCGAAGGGATGAGATATTCCATCACATTATTGGTCGTCACGGGCATGGATATAGTCTGACCTATGGAACGGGGATTCCTCGTTCTGTAGTATCACGTGTTGAGGTTGTCGATCCTGTTGTTGTTGGGCATACACAGTAGCTGTTAGATATCGAGGCACGGTTTCATGCTTCCGAGGAGGTAAATGCACAACTGATCGCTGAGGTTAGAACACTATGAGAATATGTGAATTCGGGTGATGGTGCAGGGGATCATACGATGCAGGTTTATACTGAATTTATTTATTTACATTCTATTATTTTTGTTATTAAAATATTTATAATTTTTATTTATTGTAGGCCCCTAGCACATGGGATGGAGGTAGTATCCATGGCCATGCATGATGCATCATATTCACGAGGTGTGTTTCTTTTATATTTATTATTGAATTAATGTTATATATTGATTTAGAGTTTAAATGTAGAATTTATTGAAGGTGATACTATGATAGAATCTGAAATGATGTGGTAGTTTATTTATTTATTTTCTAGTGTCTTATTTATACATGGGAGCGGAGGTGTGAGGGGGGGGGGGGTGCAGTGTCGCACAAGCTGTGTCTGGGCGCAGTGGGGAAAAATGTAGAAGAGAGGAAAAAACACGGGTAGGGAAGGGATGAGTTACACCTCCTCTAATACCGTGAAGAACCGTACTCTCTACCTCATTGAGAGGCGGAGCCCTTTATTTATAAATAGAGGAAAAGTAATACAAGAAAAAGCAAACCAATGTGAGATTCCAAACTATAAATAACTGGATCCAACAAAATCCATGAAAGAAAATTTGGCGTGTACTCCAACTTGCCATACTCGTTAAAGTTATTGCATGACTTTCTATTACTTTTTAAAAACAGTCTGAACGTCTTATGAAAATTGGTCCCTTGGTTGAAGTTGCTTTCAACTGTTCTGTTTGATTATAGTGTAGTCAGGGTTGCCTCTCAAGGCCATGGTTGGCTCCCAAGGCCATGGTTGAACAGGCCATGGTTGTACACTAACTGTTTTAATTTCTCTTTCATTTTAGGCATTCAAATAGGAAGAGTGGAACATTTGTCTCGTCAAAATTTGTTAATTCTTATCTGAGATTGATTTTTGCTTTTTATTAGGGGTGTCCATGGGTCGGGTTGGGTCGGGTTGGGGGACTTTCTGGACCCGACCTGATCAAAAAAGGTCGGGTCGGGTTGGGTTGGGTCGCATACTTTGTGGGTAGCTGACCCGACCCAACCAAACTCATTGGGGTCGGGTTATCTGACACATGAAAAAAGGACCCAACCCAAACCAACCCACTATGGGTCAGGTCAGTTCAGGTCGGGTTATATGTGTAAAACCTGACCCGACCCGACCCGACCCGATGAACCCATACTCAGACCCGTGACGCAGCCCCAAACCCAGCCCCCACACCTCCAGCAACCCCCATCACCACCTGCAGTAGCCTCCCCTCCCTCTATCCCCTTGCCTACACTAGCCCCCACTCCCCCCCTGCAGCAGCCTTCCTGCCCTCCCCCCCAGCCCCCTGCATCCCCCCACCCCCTCCCCCCAAGCCCCCTACAGCAGCCCCTCCTCCATGGTGTGACCTAGACCCCATACCCAACCCCCCACCCTCCCCACCGGCAGTAGCCTCCCCCCTATCTGCAGTAGCCTCCCCTCCCCCCTGCAGCAACCTACTCACCCTCCCCCCAGCCCCCACCCCCTACAGCAGGCCCCCTACCCTCCCCTCTCCCAACCCCCTTCCTGCAGTAGCCCCCCTCCCCCTAGCCCCCTACCTGCAGCAGCAGCACCCCCCTGTAGTAGCCTCCCCCCTCCCCCAGCCCCCTGCAGTGTCTCTATCCACCCCCTACAGCAAGACCCCAGCCTACTACAGCCCCCTCCCCTCCCCTCCCCCTAGGTGAATTTTACTAACATGAAAAATTAAAAATTTACAGTTAAATTATACACAATTACCAATTTATAGGGTAGTTATCAAATGATCGTGCCAATGTGCCATTAATCCAATTCCAGTCATATTCCAATTTAGCGACTGCCATTGGCGGTCTCTAAACCTCTTCACCAACGGGCCAACAGCGACCGCCATTGGTGGTCTCAAAGCGGTCTATAAAGGCCTTTAGCAACTGCCAATGGCGGTCGCTAAAGGGCCAATTTCTAGTAGTGATAAGATACTTATGAGACAAAATATGACTCCTAATGAAGGCTATATAAGAGGTAGAAGTTTCCTAAAAAAGGATGGTACATGGTGTGTAAGGAGACCCACATGATATGTAGTCCTTCCCCACTACCTAGATATTTCCCCACTAGTACATGTATCAATATCTATGTATCCATACACATCATGTAAGGGGACTACATAGTGTATCTCAACCGCCCAAGGTTGTTTCATGTACTTTTGGTCATGATAATGTCCTTCATATGGTGTCCCTATACACTAGTTGTGTGCCAATACATGACATGTTCCTAGACTTTACCATGTCCATGTACACCCATAGTACACATTAGGTTTCAAAAACTGAGACACAATGCATGTGGGGTCCCACACAACATATGATATTTAACTCACTCGAGATCTTTGTTGTCGTAGCTAGGGGTAAACATGTCATGTGTTCCTCAAACAACAGGCTGTGTTGTTAGAATCTTTAAAAAATCTCAGATCTTCTCCCCATGATACAAATACATCTTCTATGGTGTCATTTTTTCCTGATTATCACCTGAAATCAAAGGGGAAAGGCCTTGTTCATTTCTTTCGGCCATCCTGTGGTTGGAAACTGGATTTCCATCGAACCACAGTGGTTCATCATATACCTCAAAAGCCTCCCGTTATCATTGTTCAATCCTAAAGACCAGATCATTGGGAATCATCCAAGAAATCATGAAATACATCCCATTCCATCCTCAAATCATAAATTTGTTCATCACATGGGAATATTAAGAAAATCCAAGTGCCTGATCGTGCCTGGTCCCGCCTAGCAATGGTCGAATCATGACCCCGTGGTCCAATGATGAAGAACCCAAAGAACAGAGGAGTTAAAAGCACATAAAAATGGGTGAAAATCATTATACAATAATTATTGTCCAATACATTATATTTATTATGTATTGGGTGAGAAACAATTGAATAAACAATTTAATCCAATTCTCAGGTGTATAAAAAAGGATAAATTTAATGAAAATAAAAGAAAATGAATTGATCATTCTCAATAATTTAATAGTAATGTAGGAAATCCACATATGAAGATATATAACTTGATATTGGATAGTTTTATAGTGAATAATCTTACTACCAATGAAGGAGGAAGATTCAATGTTTTTGTTGTGCTTTGATTTTCCTTGATCCAACTGTTGATCGTCACCTGATATCGATCTGTCAATGAAGAATGGTGGATTATTCTCCCAATAGTCCCAAGGTTATCAAGATAAACATAAATATTCTTCAAAATGACATATTTATATATTAAATTAGTTTTTGGATGTTTTATGAATGAATGAATTAATTAATTAATTCCCTGAATGCAACCACCAACAATCGCTTTATCTAAACGCCCCATTATAGATAAATTTTGGTCTCTCTTAGGGTAAAAATCAAATTATGAATTCAAAATTGGTCACATATTTTTTATCATAGACTCTTTTTAAGAGTTATAACATTATTTCTGAAACATTTTGCACACATGATATAAAATATATTTAATATTTTTATAAAATTAATTCTAGGCACATCGGGCCTTGGAATCACATGTCGTCTAAGTTACTAGTTCCATAAATATTTATAGATATATTATAAAGTATTATAAGGCAAAAAATGGGTCTATAAATTATTCTAACCTTTAATATTTTCATCCCTAAAAAGAAAAACTAAACAAAATATCAAGATATCAAGCCTACATATGGATCTCCTACTCCTGTGAGCTCTCCTGAATGCTAACATGCTACCACATCTCATAAAACAAGTAAATGGTTTGTCCACATAGGATCCTCTACAATTTATCCTTGATCTCCATTGACTTCTTTGAAAAAGTGTATTCATCCTCAATGTCTAGCTCTCCCCAATAAAAAACATGTGTTGTGTCATGAACATATCTCCTCATATGTGACATATAGAAGACATTGGACACTCGCTCCAACTGTGGGTGTAGGTTGAGGTAGTAAGAAACCTCACTAGCCATCTAAAAGATCTCAAACATATTGATGAACCTCTAGGATAGCTTTCCTAAATAGCCAAATCTTCACTATACTCATCATGGGGATACTCTCAAGAAAACATAGTCTCCCACATTTAACTCTAAGGGACAAAAATTTCAATCTACATAATATTTTTGAATTCTATTAGATTTATTCATATTATCATGGATCACTTGGACCTTCTATGTCATCACATGAACCATATCTAGACCAACAAGATATGTCTCACCAATCTCAGTCTAGCATAAGGTTGGCCAACAGGGTCTCCCATACAGGGCCTTGAAAGGTTTCATACTGATAATATAGTGGTAGATATTACTATACATAAACTCTACCAAGGAAAATTTATCTTCTTAGATTTGTAAGAATTGAAACATTAAATCCCTTATAATATCCTCTAAAACCTTGATAGTTCACACAGTTTTCCCATTTTTGGGGTGTTAAAGGTTGTACTCATCCACATATGGGTCTTGAATGCCTCCTACTAGCCTCTCTAAAACTATGACATGAACTGGGAATCATATTCACAGAAAATAATTGAGGGATCCCCATAAAGGTGGAAAATATCCCATGCATAAAAATTACCCAAAATCTCCACCAAAATTTACTTTCTGATAGCAAGGAAGTGTGTAACTTCATAAGATAGTCAACTATTATCCAGATGTAATTTTGGATGTTCATTGTACACGGAATCCCTATAAAAATTCCCATGTAGATATTATACTATTTCCACTCTGGGATCTCAATTGGTTTCAACAAACCTTCCAAACCCCAGTGATCAAAATTCATCAACTAACAAGTGATACATAAAGATATTAAATAAGTAGTGTTCTATCTCATTCCATCCCAACAAAACTACTACTAAAGGTCTTGGTACATATTCCCCACACCAAGATGAAAATCCAAACAAGAAGTGTGATACTCCCTCATCACCTCCTCCTACATCATGAATGGGACCACCATTTATCCCTGGAAAAGGGTGATGTGATTATATTGTTCATAAAATCTCTTGGGTGAATCTTCTGAAGATATCTAGTCATGTAAGACCTCACAGTAGATGTCACCCAAATAAGACTCTCTCAAATGCTAAAGAATCATTGGAGTCAACACCACTAACTAAATAAAATCTTTACCCTCCTACTCAATCAGGGTTAGTTTTAAGGAAGCCAACTTCCCTGACGCTTCCTATAACAAACATGCTTAGGACTTCTTTCTAAGGTCATATTTTACTACATTTCCCTTCCCAAGAGTATAGAATATCTCAAATTTATAGTCCTCTAGGAACTCCAACCTGTTCCTCTCTCTCAGATTCAAGTCTCTTTTTGTGAAGACATACCAGAGACTATGATGGTTGGAGTAAACAACAAAGCACTCTCCCAAAATATAGTTCCCCCACTTCCTCAGAGAGAATATTAATACTAACAAATTTATGTCATAATACTTTTAGTTTTACTCGTGGGTTCTCAATTCCTTGAACCATATGTGATAACTACCAACCTATGTATCAACAATTATTTGATCTCAGCTCCATAGGAATCACAATACACTATGTACTCCATGACCTCCTCTGGTAGTCTCAAAATAGGATAACTCATCAACCTTATCCTCAACTTCTCAAAGGCTCTCTAGCACTACTGAGTCTAAGTAAATAGATTCCATTTCTACATCAAGGTATCCAAAGGGGATGAAATCCTGGAGATGTCTACCAAAAACCACCTAAACTACCCCTCCAATACAATGACATTTTCTAGGTTGGCACCCAATAATTCACTACAATGATCTTCATTGGGTCTACAACTAATTTTTACTCTGAGATGACATACCCCAAAAAATTGAACCTCATGGATCTAGAATAGGCACTTTGAGAGCTTACCATAAATTTGGTGTGCCCAAAGAAAATCTAAGACCATAATCATGTCCTCTACATGAACCTACTCTAATGCAGAGTATATGAGTATGGAATAGATGAATACAACATCAAATTAGTCCAAGTATGGATGAAAGATCTAGTTTATAAAATCCATAAACATAGTGGGGGAATTATTCAAAATTAAATGAATCACCAGGAACTCATAGTGTTTATAAAGACATCAGAATTCCATCTTTGAAATATCAGCCTCATGAACTCAAAACTGGTGGTACTGAACCCAATATCATTCATCTAGAACCATCTTAAACCTTTAAACTGATCAAAGAGGTCATTAATCCTCAAAAATGGGTATATGTTCATTATTTTGATCTAGTTTAGGTGATGATAATCCACAAAAAACACAAGATCCCGTCCAACTTTTTCCCGAACAACATTAGAGCTACCCAAGGGGACACACTGGGTCTAATAAAAATAATTTGTTGAAGGTCCTCTAACTACAATCGAAACTCTCAGAGCACGGTAGGGTTCATCGAATATGTTTTAGAAGATATCAAAGTGGTCTCATGATGTAAATCAGTGAAAAAATCCATATACCACTATAGAGGTATTCCCAAAACATCCTTAAGGAATACATCCATATAATCCTCCATGACTGAAGGAATCTATATGCCAAAAATATATTTTTGTACCAAGGGCTACACTTGAGAACAGATGGATGATTAGTTTTACATGCCTGCTTGAGAAACCCACTCATCCTTCCATGATATCTCTCTTGCACACAAAGAAGAATATAATCCCATAAATTCACATACATATGAATCATATGTGGTAAAAATCAATCTAGGATCAGATTGTGGACAACCAATCCATACCCAAGATTACATCATAATGTCTCATCATTATGAAAAAAATATCATGATAAACTCTCTCCACCAAGTGATAGCTTCCACTGCAAGCAGATAAAAGTTATAGAATAATCATTCCCTATATGAACCTTAAAGAAAAGATGTTGTGCTAACCTTTCAACTAGGAGATCTAAGTCTCACACTAGGAGTAAAGAGATGAAAAATGACTTGCACATGTATGTAATAATACTAAATTAAGAGTAGAATAAACACATATCATACCACTAATCATCTTAATAGATGCTAGATCATATGCCTCAATAACCTATAGCTATCCATAGCCCCGACCTTCATCTCTCTAATCCTGATGTGGGATTTTTGGTGGTGGTAGTGGTAGAAGAAGTTTATAACATTCTCCACCACCCACATCACCTCCTCCTAGATCCCCACCTGCTCCTCTAGAAGTTCTTCATCCTTGGGGTCCACCCCCTCACATGGGAGATCCATCATGGTACTACCTCTGCCCTGGCGGTACAATTTCTATCTCTCTACCATCCTCAACATGTTGGTTTAGAAAATCACATTCCATGTGACCTATACCATCACATTCATATCATCACCAATCTTCAGGCTTCCTTAGTCCCCCAAGCTATCCTTTCACCAATTAACCATGTGCCCATGAATGATCATAGGAAGTTATTTCATGCTGAGATCCTGTAAGCTGATGACTCATAGCTACTATAGACAACTCAAACCAATAACACCCACTGCTATCCTTAGCTGCATAGCATCCCTTTAACTATAAACCCTCTATCATCAATACTTACTCCAACACTTTGGAAAAAGTGGGAATGCATACGGGTACCACACTGGCATGGATGTATTTGTATAGACCCTACTCAAACTTATGTTCTTAGAAGTAGCCATCCAGAATCATGTTGAGGGAGTACCATGTAAGTTTTTTGAACCTCATGGAATAATATTCAACTGTCATCCCTCCCTTCTGTAGATCTAGAAGCTCCTAAATATAAATAGAGCATAGGCATGAGGGGTACTACTCCTCAAAAAATAGTTCATGGAATTCATCCCATGAGAGTGTCGACTCATCATGCATCTGCATAACTAGAATCCACTAGGGATCAGCTTCTCCATGGAAAGGGATATATTCTAGTGAAACCACCTGATCAGTCGATTTTTGGATAAGCCTAAAAACAAGGATCACTGACTCTATCCAATCCTCCACCACCTGGGTATCTGGCTCACCATTGAAGCTCAATGTCCTTTGGTTCTAGAACTCACAAAGTGCACTAATACTATGCATATCCTCTTCCTACTATGCTATAATGATCTGAAGCTTGGAATGTGGGGGTGATTCCACCTATCCACCTAGAGGAATAATCTCATGTGATGGCCCTTTAATAGAGTCCTTATCATTCATCATATCATCATCATGGTCTGAAATCACTAACCTAGATGGATGTCATCATGGAGACATTCTGAAAATTTAACCAAGACTTACCATAGTCAGATGAGAATATATATATGGGGAGATGACACAATAAAGATATTTAAAGAATAAATCATACATGATGAATGTACCCAAGTTTCCTTCAACCAATTTCTTAGTATACCAAGTCAACAAGTAGGTGGTCAGAGTAATAATGTAGATATACATTAATTTCCACACCAATACTGCGTTCTCTGGCCTGAAATATTCACTCAAGACACTTCAACATTTTTTCCCTAAATCCCAACCAAATACTATTAAGGGAATAAATGCAAACACCATATTAAGTAAATGAATGACTTTGATACCAATATTTCATGAACTGACCCAACGGTGCTCGATTCGCAACTACCCCAAGCCCGCCTTCATTAGACAGGGGCTGGTGACAAGTACCAAAAGGAATAACTAATATAGGAGGTCTTTTATGTGTACCTATACACACACACCCAAACATCTCTATAAATTGGTTCAGAGGAATGATAATAAAAGATGAAACATCTAGAGAATAAACCATGAATATAAAATATCTATAGAGTGCACAAGTATGAAAATGTAATCTGAAAAGAAAAGGAAAAAAATATGCACCTAACCAGAAATATGTCCCAATATGAAAAAAAAATAGGAAAAGTAAAGTGTTGAGAGATCCCAAATCCATATCTCCAAGCCCTGACAATCATGTATGGTCAAATGTACCAGGGTATCCCTATGCTTCTCTATAATCACCACTGACCTATCCATCATCTTCATAAGACATGACACATGCGGGTAAATCTTATGTAGTGGTGAGTATAAACATATGCTGTAGGATGCCCCGAAAGCTGAAGGGGGTAAGTAAGAGACAGGGTAGAATTAGAAAACTTAACCAATACAAATAGATAAATTAATACCAATCAATAGGGGTATATTCTCATAAAATAAACCTAGATAAGAGAGAAAGGGGGTCTTCTTATCACAACCCGAAATAGGAAAAATAATTCCATCAGTTTTGTAAGTCCATTAATGATGATCAACATCTCACATGTCTACCCAATAGAAGCATCCATGTCGATCCAAACCTCACCATTATTCTTCAAAATTGAGGGGACATAATCTTAAGGTAGAGGACACGTGCCCTGATATAATAGGAGGGTGTCACCCTGATAGTCAATAGAGGACCCATGCCCTATTAAAATAGGAGGGTGCCACTCTAATGGTGGGGTCTCATGACCTAAATCCACGTGTGTTTTCTACTCAGATAGTGGTAGAGGATACATGCCTTGTCTGAGTTGGAGGGTGACACTCAAGTGGTCGATTAACCATGCCATGTCCTAGTTGGAGGGTGCCACTCAAATGGTAGATAGAGGACCAATGCCCTATCCCAGCATGAGGGTTCCACTTTAATGTTTGATTACCCATGTCCTAACACTTCAGGAGGGATCCACTATAATATATTAGTAGATGACCCATTCCCTATCATGTCTGGAGGTTTCCTCTCTGATAGTCGATAGAGTACCCATACCCTACCCAAGTATGAGGGTGCCACTCTAATGGTCGAGGACCAATTCCCTAACACCACATGTGGGTGACACTTAGATTGAGGATAGAGGACCCATCCCTATCCCAAAAGGAGGGTGATACTCTATTGTTTGATAGAGGACCCACTATGTGTCCCTATAGGAGGGTGCCTATCTATAGTCTCTGGTTATCTTTCATAATTACTGCCTTCATTGAGCATTTCCTAAAGAAGAATCACACTCATAAAATATCTCATCATATCTCAAAATACACCATGAAGTCTATCATTGCATTCTATGTGAAAAAATAATAAATATAGTCTACCCACAATCCAAAATCCAATTCCAAATGAAGTAGATATGGGAGGTAGAAGTTCCCTAAAAAGGAGAGAACACAATGTATACGAGGACCCACATGGTGTGTAGTCTTTCCGTTCTTCCTGGATATGTCTCTTCCAGTAAAAAATTCACTAGACATGTATCCATACACAACATTTAATGGGACTACACAATATGTCTCATCCACCCGGGGCTGAGACATGTTCTCTTGGTCGTTCCCATGTCCTTTAGGTCATGTTCGTTTACATTGGTCATGTTTTGGTACATGGAAAGTGCCTGGCTATGCCCATGTCCATGTACACCCAAAGTATGTGTCAGGTAACTAGCACCACGTCACATGGATTTTTGGGGACCCACACGATGTGTGATATTTAACTCACCCAAAACCCTAGCCACCACAGCCAGGGGCTACACACTGTGTGTTCTTCAGACAACTTGGTGCGTAGTCAGGTTCTTCATGGAATATCAGATCCGCTCCTCAGGATCCAAACCCATCTTCCCCGGTTTCTTTTTATCACAATGCTTACCCAAAATCGAAGGGGGGGTACTTTGTTCATCATTTTCTGCCATCCTGTGGATAGAAGCTAGATTTCTATTAGTCTTTGGGGGTTCATCTTATGGCCCATGTGCCTCATATCGTCATCATATGTTCTTGGATTCCAGATCCATGTGAATCATCACCCAAATCTTGAAACACATCCCATTTAATCCCTAAATCATCAATCTATTCATAGCATGCAAATCTTCCACAAATCTATTTGTTTTATCATGCTCAATGCCACCCGAAAATATTCAAATTGTGACCCTATAGTCCAAAGATGAATACTAAGAAAAATGGAGGGGGTTTAGAAAAAAATGTGAAACAATTGTTTTCTAAGAATTCTTGTCCAACAAATTATATTAGTGATATCTATAGTGAGAAACAATGGAATAAACAATTTAATCTAATGTGAAGGAGCATGCAAGGGCTCAATTTATTATAGATAAAATAAAAGTAATTGATCATGCTCAATCATTTAATCTTAATGGTATAAATCCATATATGACAAGTCCTAACTCAATATTGGATCTTTTTATGAGGAAGAATGTTTCTTCCAATAAAGGACAGAGATATGTTGTATGCACTGTGCTATGATTTTCCTTGATCTGTAGTTAATTGTCACCTAATCTCAATCTACCAATGAAAAGTGATGGATTATACTCTAAAAGGTTCCAATTTTTTTCATATAACTCTTTATATTATCCATAATGACATATTTATAGAGGAATCTGGGTTTTAGGTGTTTAATGAGTGAATGAATGAATTAATTAATTAATTCACTGAACGCAGCTGCCAACAACCACTTTATCAAAATACTCTATACCGACAAAATTTATGTCTATCCTAGGGTAAAACTGATGTTATATATTCAACCATTGTCTCATATTTTTATCTGAGACTACATTTAAGGTATATACCATTCTTTCTTAAAAATAGTGCATGGATGATATAAAATATATTTAATATTTTTATAAAATTAATTCTGGACACACTCAGCCTCAAAATCGTGTGCCATCTTAGTGTATGGCTCTAAAAATATTTCTACATATATTCCAAAGTCTTATAAGTAAAAAATAGGGTCTCTACATAAGAACACCATATGCATCATCACTTTCTATTTCCATATTCATTTACATCTAGAATCTCCTCATTTCATGATGAATTATTTTCCCAAAAATTTATCATACTTTGAACTTTATTTTCATAGTAAACCAGCATTAATCACAATATTTTTTGACATTTTAATCCACAAGAATTAGTTCAAGAATATTATGATATAATTTCCAATAAATCCTTTCAGTTTCATTACTAACATTGATTTTCAAATATCCTCCTTTGAAAATCACTAATTAATTATAATAGTAATCTCTTCAATCTCATATTCGTCAAATTATAATTTAAATCATAAATTAACCAAATAATTATAATGAATAGATCTTGAATAAATAACATAATCACCATCAAATATTAATATTCCTCATAATATATAATTCTATAAATATCTAATTTTCATCATTTAGAAATCTCAAAATTTTCAAATGTAGGATTCTTATATGGTCTAAATGATCCTTATAGATATAAAATGGTCCTTATAAAGTATTGGATCATCCCTATAATAAATGAACCTTATACAGTACAAGATTCATCCTTACACTCATAGGAAGTAATTCATTCCTTTGATAATTTTCACTTTATACTCCATTTCATAAGGATAAATTCTCCTTATGAAGTTTCAGTATTATCCTTACATACATGAAAATGATTCATATAAAGTGAAAATGATCCTTAAAAAATCCTAAATTGATCCTTAAAAGCTCACTAATAATCCTTATGAAGTAGGGAATATTCCTTATAAATTTTTAGCTGATCTTTACATGGTTTTTGGATAATCCTTATGCAGTAATAGGATCATCCTTACACTACACAAGATCATCCTTACATTTACCAAAAATGATCCTTAAATATATTCTATAATTTATCAAATTCACCGAGATAATTAAATTCCATAATTATTCAAATCAATTTAGGGCCACATTAATTCACCTTAGTACATTTTAAAAATATTTAAATCAACTTATAACATCTCAAAATAATTGTGGGAATTATCAAAATTATTTCAAACCAATTTAAGATAATTTATAATTTATTTTCATCGTATAAATTTTCATTTTAGATTATTTAAACATACTTCACTGCCTATTGAACTCGATTCTCAGACTCAACGAATTACAACCTTCATCCAAGTGAGGTTTTTCACCAAATACAATACCCTTTATTATTACTTACGTAGGGATATATTCTAAAATAATTCAGTTACCTTTTGATCTCTTTAAATATTAACTATTCAAACTATTTTAATAATCCAACTAACTCCAAATTTCATCACAATATTTTGTAGATAGTGTTGCAAACATTCCCTTATCCCATTTGATGTATCTATACAAATCATCGGAACTTCACCGCAAATTGACTTTAATTTTTACAATAATCACTACACATTGACTTTCCTTTTCACAATTCTATTGACAAAAAATACAACATCAAATCTATAATCTATTTGGGTACTTCAATCTTCCCCTATGTATTTTTTGTTAATACGAAATTTACTCCTAAATTCAATGTTTATCTTCTCACTATTAGTAACAATAAATTAAAAAGAAGAAATCTACCCCCTCTTAACACTATATGAGTAAAAGAAGGTATTGAAATGTAAAAAAATTTATCCCCCTTACTCTTTAAAATTTTAAAAAACATCATCTCCCCTTTTTCTCCCTATTTATTTTTCCTCGCCTTTCTTTATAGATTTGGTCAATTTTCCTGAGACAATGGTGATACAACATTTTTCTTAATGATATGCCATTAAATAATAAACTCTATGTATAATTGGAATAACCTATTATAGAAAATGTGTGTGACTAATTTAGACAACAAATACGTCTATAAAATATTCACAATTTGATATTAACTCTAGTTTCCACTTTTTGGGGGTTGTACAAATAGATTTTCAAGAAATTGAATGAACCTAAACTCAACTTCAACAAGCACATCAAAAATATCCATGTGAAAGTTTATTTTTCTCACCTTTTATAATATAGCCACTACCCATTGATAATCATATTCAATATAAACAAAAATAAAATTAAAAGATTGAAAATCATACCTCAACCTTCATCTTTATTGTGGATTTCCAAAAATATAGATTTAATAAGAAATAATAAAATTTTTACATCTTTCTCTTATAAGATCCCACACAAGGTATTCTCTCTAATGACCTTCATCATGGACTTATTTATATAGAAATAAGTATGATACGACTTTATATTCACCATGATGGATTGAAGTTCTTCATGTTGTATAGACATCAAAACATTTACCCATTCTAAATTTTCATGCTTTGCCATCAATTCCCTCTTACAAGAAGAAAATACAACCCAATGTCAGAATATGGTGGGACTTTATAAGATCTTTAGTTTAAGAAAAAAGGATGAGATATGTTTTCTAACCCATAAAATCCTTTCTTTACAGCTCTAAAATTTGTGTAACTATTCATGATTTCTTTATTTTTTCCAAATCTATTCCTACTTGGGAAGCATAGATATATTTCTTATTTCAACATTATTTTTAGAAGGTATAGGCTTATTTACTTGAGAAAAAAATAAATTTCATCATTATCATCTTGATATTTATTTTTATCCATTTAAAAACATGGTGGTGAATTTATTAGGAACTCTATGGGTAAATTCCCAACCTTCTTTTTGTGTGTATGATCCTTCATCCCAACAACATTATTAGATATAAAAGTAATATATTTTTTCTATTTATCTTTCAAAAACTTCTCTTTTTATGGAAACCATGTAATTCACTTAGTGGCTATGTGTAATTCATGATTACACCTTCCATGTACCTCTTCCTTAGGTTATCCTTTTTGTAAAAAATATGATAAAATTCATACTCATCATCTTGGATGACTACCAGTAAACCAATATAGTTGTCTCTCTACTGGATTGATTATTTCCTTATTATTTCTAGTTGTATACATTTTGATTTTATATTCATGGATATATTTTAGTGTTCTATGATGTATCCCCTCTTACCAAAATAGAATAATTTTGTATTTGTAAATATATCGTGATCATATTTATTCAATAGTTTTTTTGGAGTAGTTTACTCGGCATTTTCCCTTTGTTTACTTCCCATGATAGAGCTGTAAGCTTTTCTCACGAGGTTCTTTTTCTATTGTGGAATTGTCTTTACATCAACATAAGAGTTATGTTAGGATGGTAGATACCATAACTCCTTATAAAAATAACCATATTTAATTTATTAATCATATAAATTTTCAAAATAATCAAATTTTTCTTGATGAATGTATATTTCTTTTTCTATCATGTCTGCTTTAGTCCAATGGGTCTCTTCTATGTTTTATATACTCATCCATAAATTCAAGCCTTCTGTAACATCTATTTACAAGCATGTTGTACCAGTATTCCATATCCTCATATCCAAACCTCTAATAACACCAAATGTTTCCAAAAAATATTCTTATTTTCTATTTAATAGCAGTCTAGATAAAATGTGTTTCTTTCTATTTTAGGTGAAAATACTGTTATTTTGGGATTTATTTAGAGATATCATTTTATTTGATATTAAAAGATACACCCTTGAAACATTGGTTGGTTTCTAAACATTTTATCCATACATATATCTCTATATTTTTATTTTAATCATGCACATGTAGTCAAAACAGATTTAGTGGAAATAGATTTATCTGGGTTATAGGATAAATTTTTCTATGTGACTGATGTAGTTTGATTAGAAAATGATTAAAATATCTTATTTCCACTATTTTTAGTATTCTGTGATGTAATACTCTGATCAGATACTTGAGAGGCAATACTTATTTTATTATAAACTTGTGAATATTATATTTGGGTGATTCCTAGATTTCTCAATTTCACATAAAACTCTAAAAATTTCATGGTGAACATGTACTTTTAGTCTTTAAGTGTTTTAAAAATTTATTTACAAACTTTATTCATCTTAGTAAACTAGTCCTTATGATTATTATTTGTCTCTACTAGGGAATTATTCATCTATATAATACTATTTTATTTAATTTCCAACTGATAATATGTGATATTAATAGACTCTATATAGTATCTCCAATGCATGGATCACTTTTATAATAGAAATATTAAAGACATATTTATTAGAAACACTAATTTTAAATTTTTATTAGAAAAATAATATTTTATTTAAAATTAAATCATATAATTACTTATATTTTACTAGTTTTATGAGGTAGTTCATTTGTTAACGCACATTCCATTTCTTCATATTTTTATTCCAAATATGATTTTTATTCATGTAATCCTTTGATATCAAAAAATATATGAGTGAAAACTTCAATAGGAAATTTCTTCAAATAATCCTTAACTTTAGAATAGAAATC
This sequence comes from Viscum album, assembly GCA_963277665.1. Classification (NCBI taxonomy): domain Eukaryota; kingdom Viridiplantae; phylum Streptophyta; class Magnoliopsida; order Santalales; family Viscaceae; genus Viscum; species Viscum album. Next base: position 1,574,969,192 of record OY728128.1, on the reverse strand, counting down.
ACTGTATGATTCATTGAATGCATATTAATCATAGATTTTACTAAATTCATTTAATGAATCATTTTCAATAGATTTAATGGAATATTTACCACTCTAACTACATTCATCTAGTGGTTCTTCCTATTTAATCATTTATATTTTCTATAGCTTCTTTGCCTCTTTTGTTTTAAGGTTTTTCTGGATCATGGATAAGACATACACATTTTTAGTAAATAGTGTAGAAATAGAATTTTACACCAAATTAAATTTTGAAATATATTCAAATATTCACTTCCTATAAAAAAAACACCAGTGAAAAAAAATTGATCCAGTAAAAGGGAAATTTGGATCAGGTTTTATATAAAATGACCACAATATTCATTTAAAGGTACCTAAGTGGGGGTAAATTAGTTATTGTTAATCTTATAACAAATTCAAAGTATTATTTTATCAACTTGTTACCCCATTTAGGATTGAACCTCTAAAACATATTAGGATGTAAATAGATTTTTTTTATATCTACCTGGTCACATACACCATATGTAATTATATAAATAAAGTAAATTGTTGCACACTATTTTTTATAAGGATCATCATTGATATTGGAAACCTAATCCTTATTATAGTCAGGTTTCATCAATCCATATATTTTCCACTATAATAGTATGACCAATTACAAGTGGGTTGTCCATGGATCATCCTATATCCATTTTCACTATATTACATAGGTGAGTCTTCACTAAATTACACAAGTGAAGTGGTTTTTATTTTTCACCTCATAGTATTCAGTCTCCCAAATGGTCATGAAACATCCTTAAAATAGTTTAATTATATATAAAATCTTCTCAATATGTCACTACATCAACCATTTAGATCAGGTTTTACACATTATAGAGTCTTTAACTTCATTTGGATGCTATTTCAAATTATAGGTTACTCAAGGTGATTAGATGACAAATACCCTAAGAGGGGGTAAATTTTGGTATGGAATTCATTCAAAAGTAAACAAGTTTCCTTTAAACTATCACTGCCATAATGATCTTGACCAATTAACCATAAGAGTCACCTCTTTTTGATTCAATGATCATATTTCCTTTTCACTTAACCTATGCTTTACTTAATATGATAAATAATTCACTTTATATAATATTAAACAGTTATGTGATATGAAGAATATAAGTAAGAAATCATAAGGGACACAGTGATTTTTAATTTGTTCACTACTACAAGCTAATCTAAGGAACATGTTCTTGAAAATTTATCAATGCACAAAATCACTAAGTTCATTTATTATAGGGTTTAGGATGGGTTACTCCTACCTAGGCTCACTTCATTTACAAATGATTTAGGTTAGATACACTATAAACCTAGGATTACATCCCTCAGAAATTCATTTTTCACTCACTTATATAAAGGGAAAGATAAAGTTGGCATGAAAGACAAGAACAATATCACTTATTATTTGTAGATGCACCCAAATGTAGAGATGTGTGATTTTGATCTAATATATCTCCCTCATTGGACTTCTATGAATATCATTATGATCAATATCTACATTCCATGAGAGGTCATGGAAATACCTTTCTTCACATTCCAGAATATACCTAGAATTCATCCTCTTTATAGAATTATAATGATCTCTTTTTATTAATATTTTTTTACACTATTTTCAATTAGTTTCAAGACTCATTTTCCTTATTTCTTCTTTTTTTCCAAATATACATTCCATTTTTCTTTTATATTCATATTTTTAATATGTATCACTTCTTATATCTATACCCCCTTATTTTCCATTTCTTAAATTGTTCATGGAATATTACAATATTCTATCTAGAATATGTTTAAATATTATATTTGAAATTCAAAAAATATCAAATTTCCAAATTTCCAATTCAATCACAGTATTTTAATTATCTTCTATCAAATCTCATCCATTTAAATTTGAAATGGTAGTTTTTTAAAGTCAAAATAACTACAAAATATTTTGAAAAATCTTTTTCAGCATTGTACTTTGAACTATTCATATTTCATTATTCATTGTGCGATGTTGTGTATCACAACTTGGCCATTTAGTTATCACCAGTTAATCTCTAACTACCTGATGTGTTCATGAAATGATCCTCCATTCTTGGAATGTAATTAAACCATACAAAACACCTGAAATATTCCCCTCTTTCCTTCATAGCATGAAAAAATAAGTCACATCATGAATAATGACTACCAAAATACTTAAAAAACACCTTAATAATCTTCATGGTGTCACCTATTTATTTACAATGTGAGCATGTTCATTATAGAGGAGCTAAAATTTCTCTTGGCTTATTCATGGTGTAAATCAATACTTCATAGTGTGAACTTATTTTTCTTATAAATAATATTACCATTACATGAGGTCCAATGACCCTTACACAACTTAAGTCGTAGTGTAACAAATCTCACAACAATAATAAACATTATGAAAATTTAAAGCTACACTTAAAAAACTCAAGTCACGATGTGACCCAATTATCAAGGTGTGAACAATGTCTGCACCTCTTAGATTAAGCTTTAAGAACTTCTAAGCTTCTCTATCCATCAAAACTAAACTCCAATGAATATAAAATTTCATGCTCTAATATTTCATACCAAAAATATGGAAAACATGGTAAAACATTTCCATATGTATACTAGAACTTCATTTTTTTTATTTTCATATTCCACTCTAATTCAAATCATCCAATGTCAATTACTTGATATATAATTATATCAAGGTGCCTATTTCTACTCCTCCATGTGTAATTTCATGAGAATGTCTTCTTTCCAAGATTTCCATGCACAAAATCATTTACTTTATCAATAAATCCAACAACAAAGAAAAGAAATATCTATTTTTATATAATATTCTAAGTATCACTAATTTATTTAATATTATCTTAATCAATAGTAGTATACAAAATTTTCTATTCAACCAGCTATCAACTTTTATTTTCAAGGAGTGTTACACAAACCCATAGAGTTCCAAAACAAACTACTTGAAACTTGGTCTCTAGTCAAAACTGAACTCTCAGTTATTATTCAAACTCTGATTAGTGTATTATCTCACTAAAAATTCAAGGATCTCAACTTCTAATTTATTTTTAGTAGGGATTTTTACACATTGTACTTCCATGGATTTTATTTTTCTTATTCTCTATCAATTCTATGGGTATCGCAAGAACTTCTATAAAAACTAGTTACTTATTATTAATTATCATTCTTCTTATTTGATTCCAATATGTTATTATCCTAAATTTAGTATCATAGTATTAAATATCAAATTGATATATTATTTGGTTATATTGAGAGTTTCTCTTCCTCACTATAAATTGTTTGACTCTATTTAAAAAAAAAATTTGTATGAGCTACATTTTTTATATTTTCTTCTGGAGCTATTTGACCTTTTTTCAAAAATAGACATATTTTAGGTAATATAATGTTATCTTAAAAAATATCATTCACATGTAATGACCCATGACATTCCTTACTGATTTTCCCCACTTCTTTTACCTTATATTTTTTACCACTAAAATTCCAAGAGCACCCTTCATTTTTATACTTATCATTTTAAATAATCCTTTATTTTTTTATCAATTGGATTTAGAATATTATTCTAAAAATATAACAAAAATAAATCTATAAAAAATAATCTTTCAAGATGAATGAAAATAATTCAACTCCATCATTTTACAGCAATTAATTTTCTCTTAAATCATAAGAGCTTCTGAAATAGCAGTATAACTTCAGCTTTAATCTTCAAACTCTAAGAATGCATCTCAACTTAATAACTTATTACTTAAATAATTCATCTTGAATCACAAATGGGTTTTTAATATTTAGAATAATGAATAATGTCACATGGATCATCATTTTTAATCTCCAGATTCATTTAAATCTAGAATCTTCTCATTTTAGGAATAATTATTTTCTCATAAATTAATTCTATTATGATCCTTCTTTTCTCGGTAAACCATCATGAATCACACCATTTTTTGGGATGTTTTAATGTATAAAAATAATTACCAGAATCATCTAATATAAGTTCCAATAACTCTATAAATTTTGATCAGTAATATTGATTTTCAAATATCCTATTTTGAAAATCACAGATTAATTATAATAATGATTTGTTTAATCTCATATTCCTCAAATTATAGATTGAATCACACCTTAACCAAAGTAATATGATGTTTAATCTCAAATTAACATCCAAAAAATCATTTAAAAATAATATTCATCAGAATATATAATTCTATAAATATGATATTTTCATCCTTAAACAATATCAAAATTTATAAAGGAGGGATCCTTATATAGTTTAAATTATCCTTACACAAATACCAATATCTATAAAAAGTGTTGATTTATCCTTATGAAAAATGATCTTTATAAATTTTAGGATTCAACCTTACACTCAAAGTGATTACTTCAAACATTTTTTTATTTTCACTACATCCTTCATTTCACAAGGAAAAATTATCCTTAGTAAGTTAATATATCATCCTTATGGATTTTTCAATGATTCTTATAATGTGGGGATGATCCTTATAAAGTCCTAAATTGATCCTTATGAACTCACTAATCATACATACAATGTTGGGAATAATCCTTATGAAGTTTTAGTTGATCCTTATGCAGTCCATATATGATAATTACAAAGTAGCAAGATCATTCTTGTATTGTTTTGGATCATCCTTATTTTCTCGAAACTAATCTTTATGTAGATTCTATACTTTTTCAAATTCAAAAAGGCAAAAAAATTGTAGAATTATTCAAATCAATTCAGTTACACTTTAATTCACCTTATTCCTTCTTAAATATTTTCAAAATAACACCAAAACACTTCAAATAATTGTGGAAAATACCAAAATAATTTCAAAACACTTTTACCTATTTTCCAAGGTCTTATAAGTATATCAATACTCATGTTAGATCATTTACATAAATTTCACTACCTCTTTAAATCTAGTTCCAAACTCAATAAATTTGATCCTTTATCCAAGTGAGGTTAACCACTAAATACAATAGCATTCATGCTTACTTTCATAGGGATGGTTTCTCTAATATTTTAGATAGATTTTTCTCCCTTTAAATATTTTCTCTTCAAAATATTTCAACAGGCTAGCCATCTCCAACTTTAGTTGTAATTTGTTATATATAGTTCTAGAAATATCCCATAATCACTTATCATTTATTCATACAAACCATCTCAACTTCACCACACATTGACTTTAATATACACAAATCTCACCACATGTTAAATTTCCTTTACATAACTCTATTGAAAAAAATATGTCATCATCTCTATAATACATTTAGGTACTTCACTATAGGGCTATAACATAAATGATTTTGGGGGGGTAAGTAGTGTAACATTAATTTTTTTGATACAGTAATTCAAAGAAAGTTTTATTTATAGGAACTATAGATGATTAAGTGAAATTATTTATAGAGTTCCATGTTATATAAGTGGTAGAGTGTGGTTTTTTATGATGATATTATCTTACACAAAGTGTTCAAAATGGATATAAATTCTCATTTTTCGACTCTATATTGAGACTTAACCTAGGTAAATTTCTTTAAAAATGGTGTGAGCTCTATATTATTACTAATGTGTATCTTTTTGCTTCTTCACATAACCAGGATGATGGAAATAGAAATACTTTAACAATTAATATGAAATGGTAAAATAATTTTAGGGAAAATTTAAAGTAATCTCCAATAGTGGAGCACTGGCATGAGGATAAAATATACAATTGAGTCCATAATTTTATAACTTTATACACTATTTTTTTTCAATTTATATATACATTGATTACATTTATGATAATGAAATAATAAGTGTGTGAGAATAAAATAGAATCTATTTTTGTTTTTTTTTCATTGGAATAAATTGAAAGTCATTATTAGTTTGAATTATTAAGTCATATTTTGGAAAAAAAATATTTGATGTGTAAAATCTCATATGATCACTAATATAAGTCTATTATATAATTCTTATCATAAATTGACCTTTGAAATCCCTAGATGAGTCACCCAATCCAACTCAAGACATGACCTGAAGGGTGAACTTGATCCAAACTAGCTAGCGATAAGCACTTGAGCATCGAAGAACTACCTTTCGGAATGATTATTCCCATAAAGACATTAAAACTAGAATCTTTCCAGGGCTAGTTAATAAAAAATCCAAAAAGTATCATAAATAAATAAAACTAGAATGAGTTCATAATAAGACAAGATAAATCATGATATAGACAACAAAATATTGGAGTGCCGCTAAATAAATAGAAATACTAGTCCATTGAATAAAGAGAATAATATAAAAGACTATAACACAACTCTTTATGACATGTGGGTCAATTTCCCACCATTCCACCACCATAACTTGAACCTAACTTTCATGAGTACCCACTATCCCTGTACATTTCCATGGCATTTCCTGTATCAGACATAAAAAAGTCTATAAAACCCATTTTCTATATGCATGGTGTGATCACAAATCCAAGTGGGGTCCCAAAAAGAGTTCTATAAGCCTAATTTATTAAATAAAATAATTATTATATTTTATAAATTGAAATAAAAGGAGATAATATTTTCCTAATTTTACATAAAAAAGGAATAATAACAACTTTTCAATAGTTTAAGATAAAGGAATGAATAAATAATCATTTTAAAAATAAAAAATTCAATCACCATGTTTATGAAACCAAGGATCATATGAAAAATACACCTTAGGAAACATCCCACCTTGAATAATTGGAATTTCCAACAATCGAATGGGATCCATAAGAGGAAGGGAGAATAGACTCCAAAAATCAAGATAATACCCTAAATCACAATATTTCATATCCTTCGAGTGGAAGTAAAACATAATAGATAATGGGGAAATATGAATGAAAGATAAGGGAAACAACTTACCACAAAGTTCCTTAAATATCTAGGGTTAATTCTCACTAAAATCACACTAAGAAACAATGGGAGAATAAGTCTATAAAAGAAACATATTGATGGGTTTGAGAATGGAAAAAGGGAGGGGAGAATATAGTTAAATTGAACTAGGGAAAACTATGTAAAAACTAAAATTTTAAAATATGGGATGATGGGTTCATGGTGTGAAATAGAGATTCAGGCTGTGAATCTCTTCAAATCAATTAGTTCATGGTATGAATAGGTGGTTCATGTCATGAACCACTAGTTATGGAAAATGGGCCCTCGGCCTCAATATATTCATGATGTGAATGATGTATTCCCACCATTAATCATTATAGCAACAATTATACATATCTTTCAATGAGAAAAAACACTAAAAGGTAAGATACAATCAATAAGAGATGGAATAATAAATATAAAGAATCATTTCATACCTAAAATAAATACTAGGATGTGACAATACACCTTAAAATATTGTTTTATACCCCAATAAACTCAAATTGAAAAACAATAATCCAAGAAGGTGTGAGGCCATTACAACCTCATATTCAATTCTCACTCTTATGTCTCATAAGAATCAATTATATGATGTCATAGCACTCAGAAAATTAGAATATATTTCCAATTTTGGATCTTTTTCTAGGAATCAAAAATCTAAATCGATCAATTAACAACAAATATATCCAACTCTAAATCAAATTCATCTAAATTCAGAAAGCGAGGAGGGTTGGGATGATATCTCTTAAGCTAAGACACATGGAACATATTGTGGATCTTCATCGTCTAAGGTCATAATTCCAATTTATAAGAAACCTCCAATCCTCTAAATGATATCAAAAGCACCCATGTATCCAAAATTCAAATTCCCATGCTTTCCAAACCACTAGTGACCTAGCCAAGGTGAAACTTTCAAGAAAAACAAGCCGCTAATAAAAAATTCCAATGAACAGAATTAATGATCAGCATATGATTTATATTGACTCTAAGCTTCCACCAACCATTAATTAATAGTTTGGATCTTTTTCATCATCTCCTGAACAATACTCATCCCAACCAAATAATTTTCACTAACCTCGTACCAAAAATGGGGTGATCTACATGGTTGGTCATAAAAGTCCTCAAAAAGATCCATTCTAATGGAAGACTAGCAACTATTGTTATAAGAAAATTCAAATAGTACCAAATGATAATAAAAAGAACCTCCAAATACAAGGATTCTTGCACAGAGAATTCCCTCTAGAATATTAATAACCCATTATGTTTGTTCATCGATCAGAAGATAGTTGGTTGTGATCATTTTAATTTGAGATCTCATCACCTCCTGGAGGCCTTTTTGAAATTGAGTGGTAAACTAGGGATCCCTATCCAAAATTATATATGATGGTACCCCATGAAACCTCACAATCTAAAATACATATATTTTTCCTAAATCTTAATCCATGGTGGTATATAGAATCAAAATAAAATGATATCACTTGGTTAATCGATCAATCACCACCCATATAGAATTATTTCATTAGGGAGTCTGTGGTAGTCTACTGATGAAGTCAACAGACAACTCATCCCATTTCCAAATCAGTATAGGGAGGGGTTGAAGTGGACCAAAAGGTTTCTAGTGATCATCCTTAATATATTGAAATTTATAACAACGAGATATAAAATTATCCTATACCTATTTAATCTTGTCCACCAAAATTGATGCTTCATATCATAATACATCTTAGTAGTTCTTGGGTGAATAGTCCACTGATAGAAATGACAATCTTCCATCACAACTTTCCTCGTGTGTTAAAGAATAACATACCAGTTCCTAAAAAAACTCCCTCCTATGAGATATACCATTCATTGATGGTATCCCCACCATATAAAGAATCCCTAAAACTCCATAATTCATCATCCCTCTTTTTCTCCTATAAAACCAACTCAAAAAAATATGTTGTCAACTAAATGATCACTAGAAAACCATCAGTCCCTTCCTCCTTTTCATCTAGCTGAATATTAGTGAATAGTACCATGAGGTTTCATTCATCCTTTGAATCAATAACGACATGAGAGGGAAAATTTCTACTAATGTAATTAATAACAATATTCCCCTTTATTGGTGTTTAGGTAATGTCAATGTAAAACAACTAAATTTAATCCCCCACCTTTTTTGTATGAGGTTCATGTACTTATGATAAAAGGTATAGCTAAATGTTTTATGGTTAGAATATATGGATAACATTTCCCAAAAAAGGTAATTTCACCCAATCTAAAGCATATTCACTACTATTGTAAGTTCTAGGTCATGGGTTGAAAATTTATTCCCATGAGACCAAAGCTAATGAGATTCATACGCCACTACGTAATTCCCTTTCACAAGAACACAACCCAAACCCATGCCTAAAAAATCATAATACACCATGTATCCCTATATAGATTATGGTAAGGTAATTATTGGATCTGAGGTCAAATTCCATCTTGATTAGTCAATGGAAACCTATTATCTTAAATACCATAATAATTTTACTCATTTAAGAGTGAGAAAAATCAATGGAAATTCTATTTTCAAGAAATCCTTTACAATAATTAATACCCTTTCATATCTACTAATATTTGAATATAAAAAACATTTCTTTCTCTATCCATGACATTACAACCTTTATCATTTCAAGGTAACCCAAGAATCTATATTTTGAGATCACATATTTTATTATATTTACTTCTCATATTCATAATTCACACTTCAAAAACTTTCCATAAAGGCAGTGATTTATGAGGGTTCTCAAAACAGTTCTCAGATAAATTTCATGATCTTCCTTAGTTCTTGAATAGACCAAGATGTCATCCATGAATACCATGATGAAGGAATCTAAGTATTGGTGTAATATTATGTTCATTAGCCACATGAATACTATAGGACCATTAGTTAGGCCAAATGAAATCACAAGGTAATCAAAGTGACCATACATGCACATAAAGGTAGTCTTTGTAATATCCAACTCCTTGATTCTGAGTTGGTGATATCCAAACCGAAGATCAATTTTTGAAAAATACTTTTACCAATTTAATTGATCCAAAAAATTATTGATCATAACATGGTTGATCCTCTAATATTTTATGCATTAATAAAGGGTTCCATCAGCCTTCTTAGAAAAGGGCATTGGGGTGTCCCATCATAAAATACTCAGACAGATGATTCCCTTGGCTTCCAAATCACCCAACTGGATTTTCATCTCCTTAAACTTAGTCGGTTCCATATGGTATGAAGCTATAAATATCATTTGGGTACTCAAACCCAATTCCATTTATAAGTCTACTTATCTTTATAGAGGAAGACTAAAAAATTCAAATGTAAATACATTAGGAAATTTCTTAACTACTAAAGGAAGTTCACAACCCAAGATTTCTTCTTCGAGCACAACCACAAAAGAGGATATCAATTTACCAAGATCTGTAAAAGGTGGTCCTTCTCAGCTAGACCTTAGATCCCAATCTCCTTGAAATATCCAAGAGTTCCCATAAAGGGTAGTAAAGGACACCTACCAATGATAACAATCAATCGGATCTTTATAGTAAACCATTCAATCTATCCCAATAATAACATCATAGTGATCAATTTTGAGTATTGAGAAATCCCAATATAACTTAACATCATATATATAAAAGGTTTATGAGGGGAATCAAAACCCTTACTCCTTTTTAATTCTAAGATGTATTTCTAACTCCATAAAATATGGAATAATTTATGTATGGAGATTTAACAAATTTTTAAAGTGGGATAATATAAAATGGAGCGGGGCATCCATATCAAATAGAGTTGTAATTATATATGAATTAATAAAATTAATACCTCTCGTATTCATAGGTCTCACCTCAATTTTTGTTGATAACTCTTCCATTACATGAATCTACTTAATCCCAACATATGTATTATTTTTACCATGGAGATGAGGGCCTACACTCATATGAATTTTTCCATGAGATTATTCATCCTTACCTTTATAATCTTGTGGTTGGAAACCCACTACCATAGAATCATCTAACTACATCACTAACCCTATTGGTTCTGAAGATCCTAAACGACTTCACTAGGGAGGGAAGGCCTAAAAATTCATTATAGATGAACCAAAAGTTCACCTGAGAGGGAAAATTTTAGAGCTAATGAGCAAGAACATTTTTCCCTTATCTTGACACATTGGTAGTAATTCATATGACCTATGTTTGACACAGTAGAGGTAATTGAATAAGTGTAATACTGGGAGACATTTCCACTTTTCAAACCTCATTCCACTTCCTTTACTTTCTAAAAGTTCCACTATAAATACCACCTGATGTGGGAGTAATCCCAACCAATCCTAAATTTCTTTCCAAATCATGTTCTTCCATCATCTCCCTATCTACAACCTCATAATAGGTGAAATGTCTCATCATAAAGGCTTGATAATGGATTTCTAACTAAAAACCCATCAGAAACCTTTGATTCTTTAGGTTTTCATTTGATACAGCTGTCAGTGAGAAAAGAGAGAGTTTGACATAGTGGTGGTCATACTCTATTACTGTTTCGTCACCTTTTTAAAGGGTTAATAACACTATGCAATTAGAAAAAAATAATAATTTCTAGATAAAATTGATGAGTAAATATGGATTTAAAATACTTCTACTCCAAAAAATCATGCCTCTTTTATAGAACCAATAAATCCCACAACCTTCAACTAGGACCTTGAAGATTAAAAACAATACACTTCACCTTAACAGAATATGGAGTTTGCAAGATATCAAATATCCATAAAATTTTTCAAACTAGTTCTTTTCATCTTGAGGATAATTTTATCACTAAACATATGGTGGTGTTTTGTAAAGAAACTCTCAAAATCAATCCCTATCTCCACCCTTACTTGGATCCAGTTCTATAGCTTGAGAAGGAACAAAATTAACATTATGGTCCACAAAATAGTCCATACACATAACATGCTCAACAAGAATCAGATCAAACGAAGGATCTTACCATATAAAATTATTTTAATCGCCCTATTAAGGATTTATAATAAGTCTTCTATGGGTTTCAATACTGGAAAACATCACATAAAAAGTTGATATCATCAGACAAAGAAACAACCTCAATATAAATAATAGAAAAGACATAAATCTATATGAGATCCAAAATAAAACCAAGATATAACTAAAAATTCCCATTTCCTAAAATCCTATTATAACTTATGGCTTGTCATGATGAGATATATCTAGAACTAATTAAAACCTACCCCTTGTATTCTTTCCAGTCCTAACTCATGTTTAGCAAAACATCCCAAATCAAATAAAAAAATTAGGCACTGATACCAATTTTTCATGACCTAACTCAGTAAATCCCTAGACTACACACCATATTCAACCCACAACATGGCCCTAATGGAATTCCCAATCCCCAAAAGTTAGAGACAAGCACCTGGGAATTGAAGAAATTCCTTTGGGAATTATTTCTTCCATAAATTCATTAAAAATGGTATTTTTCAAGGACCAAGTAGTAACCAATATTTCAAAAATAATCATAAATAAATGAAAAAATATATGATTGTGAAATAAGAAAAGATTGATCTAGATACAAATAATAAAATATAGGAGTTTTTCATAGGAAATATAGATACTAGACTAAGGGATAAACCATAATAATCCAAAATATGCAAAACATATCCATATGACATGTGGGTCAGCGTCAATTTGTCCCACCAACATAACCCAAAATAAATTAGAATAATAACCCACCACCTCCAAAAAGTTCCTTATTGTTATATGTATCAGACATAATAAATATTGAACACACCCATTGTGTGTATGTAGGGTGTGATCACAAAGCCTCATCGAGTCCCACAAATTTTTCTATAAGCATATATTATTAAATTAACCAAAAATGTTTTTTAAGAATTTAAAATAGAAGGAGATTGTATTTTTATAATTTTTTATAAGACATAAAGAATAACCACTTTGAAATAATTTACAATAAATGGATGAATAAATAATAAATTTGAAAATAAAATATTCTAGCACCATGATATGGAGTCTTAATATATATTAGTTTAGGGCTAACTAGGATCCTCATACCTTAATCACCAAGGAAGATCAACCAGGTTCACACATAGCCATATAACTCAGACTAGGGATAGGATATCACCAACATGTTTCTCCCTTCCTTACCAATATTTTAGTTATATTTTTACTATATATCCAATGCTAGGGAGGCTAACCAAACCTAGTCATGTTTTTTCAAAATTAACCGACTAATACCCAAGTGCCCATGGGTTGTCCCTCTCTCAAGGGGGTCGATTTTCATAATTTAAAACTATTTCAAGGGTGGTTTCATTAATCAAAATTAAACTTTACTAAATATAATATAAATTTCCCAAAAATCGTGCCTAAACCATGCCCTAAAAATAAATTTAAAAATCAAAACATTTGTAATCTTAAAAATGGTTTTTAAGGAATAAAAACCATGATTTTAAATTATATAAAAACCAATCTAAACATGTGAATTCAACAAAGTTTAATATTAAAAATTCATCTTATGAAACCACCCACCTCAAACACTTCGAATTTCCCATAACTAGATGGGATCCAGAACCCTAAGTGAGAAAAGACTCATATAAAACAAGAGGAACCCCAAAACCATGACATCCTAATAAATAAATTTGTATCCAACAAGCCCATGGGATTCCATAGCCTTTGTGTGGAAGTAAAAAAATAGAGAAGGGGGAATTATAAATCAAATATAAAAGAAACCACTACCATAAAGTTCCTTGAACATATAGGGTGAATTACCACTAAAATCACACCATGAATGAAAGAGAGAAGAAGTGTGTATGGAAGAGATATGGGTGAGTTTGATACTAGATAAAGGGATTGGAGAATATGGTTAGATAAAACTAAAGTAAACAAGGGAAACTTAAATTTAAAATTTGGTTCGATGGGTTCACAGTGTGAAATAGATATTCACGCCATGAATCTATTCAACTCAATTGGTTCGTAGAATGAAAAAGTAAGGACCTGAAATTTTGGATCCTTTAAAATACAAACTATGTTCTATAACCTGTGTCATGGGATACACCATAAATAAACCATAATATATTAAAAATTCAATTTTAATAAAACTATAATAAACATTATGATGGTAAAGAATTAATAGTTATTACCTTTAGAAGGTGAATAAATAAAATGAGTAAATGTTGAAAAGATTCATTAAATAAAATTAATTTTATTCATATAAAAAAGATAATTTGAAAAATTTTAGAATTTAAATTTGATAAAATAAAAAATAATTTTTTAATTATTCGCAACAAGATTATCTTAGGATTCATTTTTTATTTTTTTCAAAAATAATTGTTTTTTATGTGAATAGTAAAAATACTGATTTTTTAGTACCTTCACTTATATATTAATTATAAATTTTTAAAAACTTTTATTATAAAATTATATTTTATAAATAATAAAAAATAATTTTAAAATACAATGTTTAATTTATAAATTCATGCTCAACATTTTGAAAATTTATGCTGTGTTTTAATGAAAACTGTTTTTTAATGTTTTTTAATTAATTATAACATGGTGAAATGAAGCTTTTGATTTATTTTATTGTAAAATATATAATAATTTAATGATAATAATTATTATAAATTTATTTTAAATAATTTCATTAATAATTATACCCAAATCATTAATTATTTTTCTAAAAATTTAACTTTCTTAAAAAATGGGTGTTTACATGATAAATGGGATAATACTAAGATTAATTTCTTTACACATAGAAATTTAATTTCATAAAATTATTATTATATTTGAGATAATATTTTTCATTCTATTTAAAATTCTCAAATTCATTATTATGTATGAAATTATATTTTTGGATTAATGCTAATTACCACAATAATAATGAAGTAATTTTTTAAAATTATTATTTTATTAATATTAAGGAATTTATAAAAAATATACTAAATTTAAATAATTAAAATAATGAATATAATATTATTTATAAAAATATAAATAAATATATTAACACTCATTTATTTGATATTCAATAATAAATAAAAATAATAATCCATAATGCTTAAAATTTCATTTTTCTACAAAAATAGTTTTTTACACATTATCTATTTTAATTGAAAATTAATTTTAGAATATTATAAATTAAAATGGATTAAATAGATGTTAATTTTAGTTTTTTAACACCAAAATTTGGTTATATGGGTTATGTTATATTTTTAATAAAACATAAAATCGTTTATTTTAAAACCAGTTCACTAGTTTAAAAGTAAAAGAGTAAAATAAAAAAACAAATTAATGGTAAAAACCATATAGAATGTTTAAAAAATTTCATTAAAAACTTTTTTTAGAATTAATAGAAAAAAAATACCCCACACTCCATTATTTAAAATATTTGGATTCATTGACCTTGGAATAGTGTCATGGAATTATTAAAGTATAAAGGGTGTTTCCAAAAGTTCTCTTTTCCTCACTTATAAAAGGGGATCACATAATCCCATTCAAACACACACATATCCTTATAATTACTCATTGAAAATATTAAATTTTACTGTCTATCTAATCCTCTTCCACAAACATAATCTTTTGGTCACTAATATTTATCTTAATCCCTTCAAGTTCAAGGGAACTTCCAAGGAAAAATCAAGTCTCCAACATATGTATTATCTCCTTCTTAGGTTTTCTTCTTAATATTAAACATACAAATATATTATCACCATAATAGTAATATGGAATAATTATCATTATCATAATTATATTTTGTTATATTAATGGTATAAATATTATTTATTCATTTCCATCCACTTAGAAAAATGAAATGTATGTTAATAATGCGTGTGCGCAAACTACAACCTCCATAAAGAATCATTTTTTATTTTTTATTTTTTTCATCATTTATAAAAACATATTAAATACGGGTTCACTATAATATAAATATATAAATAATATAATTATTCTTCTCTAATAATTATATTATGTTGAAATAGACACCTCCTTAAACATACTCACCAAACAAGTTAAAGTGTGTTCAAGTTTGGTTCGATTTAACAACCTACATGAATGATGCTTTAAAATAGAAACATGGATGAAAATGGGAACATGAAAACTAATATTATTCTAATTTAATAATAAAATAATTATATTTATATGGTTATTTTAATATTATATTAATTATATAACTTATTATTAAAGTATCATTTTTTTGCTAAAATCACCGTAACAAGATGTTATTAATTCGGTTTCCATATAAGATAACCAAAACACATATGGAATGAAATGATAAAATTTTAAATCAATAAACGTTATATATTAAATAATATTAAATTTCAAAAAAAAAAAATATATTTTACTCAAATTTTGGTTAATGATATCAATACTATTAAACACGTGAAAAATAATTAAATTTATTAACACCTAATGGTCATAATATGTAATAACTAATTAATGTACTCATCATAAAAAAATTATAATAATTATTATAAAATGATAAAATTTATGGTAAATTTTGTAAAATGGTATATTAATTTATTTATATTTGGTTTACATTAGGTTATAGTGTCATTTACTAAGCAAGGTTACAAGGTAAGGGTTTTATGTCTCAAATTTAATTTCTTGAGACAAATTTCTTATTGTGCACCATGAAATCATGGGTATGGTGTGATTAATACCTAATGAATTTATTTTAAAATATTCATATAATTCATGCGGTTTTAATATCATTGTAATTTTATTTATTTAAAAGTCTTTTAACTTGAATGATATCGTGGTTATAAAGGTACTTTGTAAACTCAACTCCCTTCATTGTGTTATAATGCCTCTTCTTGAACTTATTTATTCCAAGATTGATTTATTTGGATCCAAATTTATTGTGAAAACTTTTATGTATTTTTTTTAAGTTTCCCTTATTAAATATTCTTTTTAAAATTAATATTTATCAATTTACTTTCACTTACCGTTTATTAAAACTTTATGTTTCTTTTAAAGTTCCATTGTTAAAGATTATTTTTAAAAGTAAAAGTTTTTAAAGTATTTTCCTATACATATTTTAAAATCTTGTGTATTTTTTTGAGGTTCCCTTATTAAAGATTCTTCTTAATATTAGAATTTTTCAATGTATTTTTACTTACATTTGTTGAAAAATTTGTGATTTTTTTAAAGATCCATTATTAAAGATTCTTTTTAAAAGTGATGGTTTTCAAACCCTGTTCATATACATTTTTAAAATATTTTTTTATTTTTATAAGTTTCCATTATTGTAAATTATTTTTTATTTAAATTTTTAAATTATTTTCACTTACCTTTTTGAAAAAATTATGTATTTATTAAAAGATCCATTATTATAGATTTTTTTAAAATTAAACATTTTAAATGTATTTTCACTTAAAATTTTGATAACATTGTGTCATTTTTCAATGTTCCATCATTAAATATTATCTTTAAAATTAATAGTTTTCAAATTAATTTCACTTCTCTATTTTGAAAATGTTATGTCTTTTTCAAGTCTCAATTATCGAAGGTTCTTTTAAAAGTGGTATTTTTCAAAGTATTTTCACTTCGCCTTTTTGAAATAATTATGTATTTTTTTAAGTCTTCATTATTAAATATTCTTTCAAAAGTAAAAGTTTTAAAAGTATTTTAGATTCTCCTTTTTGAAACCTTTATTTATTCTCAACGACATTTTATTTTGAAATAAGTTTTTCAAAATTCTTCTCTTTCCATTCACAAAAATGTTTTTCAAAGTAATTTTTACTTTAATGTTTTAAAATGCTTTTTGAAATATTTTTCATTTTCACTTATATTTACCATCCAAGGTTTATCTTTCATGAAGTTATGTTTTTTATCACCCTTTATATGATTTTATAGTATAATTTATTTTATAAAATGATAGTTTTGATATCATATGATTTCTTAAGTTCACGTTATGTATTTTTTTTTTTTGAAATGTTTAAGAAACCCATTCTTTTTCTATTAGTTTATTGAGATATGTATATGATTAATTTTAAGTGGAACACATATATATGGTTGATGATGGGTGGGGTACTATATTTCCCTAAAATGGATTGGTTATTGATTTTTTTACTTTGAACAACACGTCCTTATTTTAATGATCCTAACTCTTGTTTATCTTGTTCTAAATGGTTTTATGTTTCCTTTATAAAGCGTTTTATCACAAGTTTTACTTCACATTAATGTGTGAAGAAATGGATTACTATGAATTAGATGAAAAAATATTTTCTAGGTCATGAACTAACCATGCATTAAATATTGAGCTTACCATGTATGGATAATCACCTTACCGCATGTATATTCAACCTACTAGGAGATGAAGTTGTACCAACCATGTACCTGACTGAATAAAGAAACGCATGAAGAAATCAAGCTGGCATGCCATGGTATGTTTAATTTTTTATAAAGTAATATACTGAAAGTGTCTACTAATATAGTGATCACATGAATAAACAGATTACCACATGAATTTATAAACTTACCGCATGTGAAAATGAGTTGAACACATGAAGATATAAACCAACTATGTCACATTTACACATTAGTTGATCATGTCAAATTTACATGAGCTCAAATAACTTTAGTTTATGTGAAGATAACTTATCATGTCTAAATTATAAATGGAGCGGTTCAAATCTCTAAAACCTACTTTTTAAGCATAAAATGGATTATCAGTGAATTTAATGAAGAATTATTATTATCTAATATCTACTTTTTGATGAAGAAGAATTTAAGAGAAAAATTAAATTTTTTTGAGAGATGATGGACTACTAAAAACATTTTTATCATTCACATATAATACTGTAGGATATTTATGTGAGTTCTTATGTTATAGAAAAGAATTTACAACACTCTGTTTTCTATAATTTTTCTGAGAAACTAATCCAAGATCCTTCCAAAGAAAAATTCAAGGACTCTGATCAACCAAAGATACCCAGATCCATTTGCATTGAATTTACTATATTTTTATTTCTTGATATTTTCATCTTATATATTATTTTGATCAAAGTTTTATATTTACCTTTTTATCTATAAAAAACTTTCTTCTATTCTAAAATATATAATACTTGGTATTCTCTCAAATACTTTTATTTGTATTCCCAAGAAAAACTATGGAAGAGGGGTTGAGTGACCTGTAATATTTTTTATCCCATGTATAACTATAGAAGAGGATTTTTTTGCAACACCCTGAGATTTTATGAGAAATTTTTTATGTATTATGTTATACACAACACCAATATAATCTTTCACTACACACAACACTGTCTTGGCTTGCGTTACACACAAAAGCAACTTTCATCGATAGCTTGCATTGCACGCAATGTCGAGTTTCACTAAAAAATGATATATAATTATAGTACTATGAACTATACATTATGAATAGTATTAATGTAATTTTAAATTTTATAACATTATAATTCATATTACACATTTTCTATAATGATATATGAAATCAAAATCAATTTTTTGGATAAATGAAGTATTTTTCAAAAGATGCAGTTTTATCACCTTTTAATGGCGCACCCATTTTAAATATAATTTTTGACAAGTTTATAAGTTAAATATTAAAAAATAAACTTCTTCTTTTGAATCAAGATATAGAAAATTTATATTGGATAAATTTTTGATAATTTTCTCATAACTTTAATATTTTGATGAATAGTAAAAATACGGTAAATGTTTCTTAAAAACAACTTTTTTCATCAAGATAATTTATATGGTTAAATGATAAAATTTAACAGTTCTAAAGTATAAATAAAATATATTTTTACCATTTAATGTAATTTATGTCATTACCATTAATTTGACATTTAATTCATAGGTAAAAACATTTCAATCTTTGACAATGTTTTAATATTTAAAACCCGTTTTCTTAACAACGAGATTAATTTTAAATTAATTACTGCAACTTCTGGGTTTTGAATTTTGAAAAATGGACTCCATATTTGGATTCAATGGGTCCAAATTATGTTAACAGTTTAATTTTATTTTTTGACATTATGAATAGTAACTACGGTAATTTCTATTTACTATAGTAAAAGTTAAATCGGGTAATTAAGGGTAAAAATAAGATTATAAAATTACCCCAACGCCTACCAAAATTATATTGGAAGAATAAAAGTTAGCCCATATCACCTAAGAGTCAGAATAGATTCATTTCATGGACTATTGACCATGAAAATGATATAATTATAATTAAAACCAAAGAAAGTGACAGCATGTCACTCTCTTATATCTTATAATTTTAATAATTTTAATTTAGTGATAAACTTCATAAAACTTCGAACATGAATAGTCTTAAGAAAGATAATAAAATTATCTACATCATGTGAATTTATTTATAATTTTTAAATATTAAATAATTATCATTAATAAAGACACAATAGTGATGTTGAAATTATTTTATTGATTCAAATATCAAATAAATGGTTTTAAAAATATTAAAATAAATATTATATGAAATATTTAATGTGATCCATGAATTTTCTAGATGAATAATACATATTATGAATCTATTAAATATTTTGGTTTGAATATATCCTCTGTGTGGATTTTATTTAAATTCAAATAAATGAATAGTGTCAAAATTGACACTATTGTTATTTTATAAAAATAACATATTATAAAATTGTTTAAAAATCACAAAAATATTTAAAAATTATAAATTTAAATTTATATGGTCTATAATTTTATACATTATCCAATTATGGACAATTCAAAACACATATGTAATTATTTATAACAATTTAAAATTTACAATATTATTACCACAAATAAAATTAAATAGATTAAATAAGGATAAATTAATTTGATAAGGTTTAAAATAAATTCGAAACATGTCTAAATTTTATTGGTTGATGTGGTTAAAATTCTATATCATCTCATCTTGGAATTGAGTCATTTTTTGGAGGTTTTTAAGTGGGTTTGAATTTATTATAAATTAATATTTCTTATGTTTCCAAAGGTGCCCCTCCTCCCTTATAAAAGGGCGCCTCCTCCCTCTCCTTATCACAACATTTTGAGCCTTCAAGCTCGTCCAACCCCTGCCAATTTCTCTTCTCCACTTATTTAGAAACATACTAGAGGTCCTGGTCTTCTGTGAAGACCATCTTTAGTGCCCTAAGAGGAGGTTTAGAAGAGGCGCGTCAAAAAAGAGGTAATATCCTATACCGATCCTTTCAAATTTATTTCTTCTTCTACTTCCTCTTATTTATTGGTTTCATTATAAATTAATAACATAAATATCAATCATATACTTATATGTTATTATAAATATGAAACAAACCTATTTCACTTTCTATCCATGCTATGGAAAATGAAATCACCACGCGTGTGTACGTACGGAATACCGTCTCCATGTCGTGGGGTAATCTGTTTTCCACCACCACCTTACTTGGATGGGTATAATGGTGTAACGAATAACTATAAACGATTATTATAACATGATACTAATTCTGAGATATTATATCATCCACTCCAATACAATTCAATAATTATGGGAATGATGTCGTCGCTCGTGCATACGTACGGCTTACCATCACCACGATGCGATGTGATTCGTTCTACATGATCTTCATTAGACCATGATTATATAAACGAATTGAATGTATAAATCTGATATATATTATACTACTACCATTCTTTAAATGATATATCTATAACCTAAAAATAGGAATAATAATTTATTCGACAAAACACGCATAAGAACATAATGCAATGAACACCCTAATAACAACTAGCAATGAAATATTACTCATAAGAAGCTTAGAATAGGACCATATATGATATCATTACAATGAGTATGATTCTGGAATAAGTCAATGACATTATTTAAATCATTATACAGGAGTTTTGGATACATACAAAGCATATCGGATCTAAGGTAAGGGAAAATCTTGCAATCTCGTTTTTATCCGAGATTGTTTATACTTCAGAATTTACTGGGGCATATTTATCATCCACATACATGTTTCCACATTATTTAATATTATTTCTATCCTCCTACAATTTTTTAAATCAAATTTGACCTATTGGTGAATTTTTAGTAAACTTTATGAAATGAATCTTTTGTCTTTTTCAGTACGAGATACTTTTTGACTTTTTCAGCGAAAGTACAATAAGAATGTTTTTTTTAACTTATACAACATGAATAGATTTTTATGATTTAATAGAACATTATTTCCATGAATATTCCTTTACATGTTTTCAAGTTTATTTTCAATTAACTTCTTTTAGTTTAAAATTGTATGACATATTAAGAAAGGAAAAAAATTGAAGTAGAAAGGATATTTTCCTCAAGAATGGAGTTCAAGTGTTTTATCAAAATTATTTTCCATCTAAGATAATATAGGGTTCTGATTCTATACCTATTTTTAAATTGATTTGATTATGCTATGCTGGAATTGTTTTATGAATTCCTTTTATCTTATATGGATTATGTTATGATGGCATGATGTTTAAGAATCCCATTTTTATTACATGGGTTATGCTGTGATGTATGATTTATGATTTTTGGCACACATAAGAATGGTTTCATTATGAGTTGGGTGGTACCTATATCTCCCTCCAATGCATTGGGTAAATATTTATATCTCATGAGATATACATGGATGGAATGGTAAGTTAATCTGGTTCAGTGATACGGGACTGGAAGGAGGAGTAAACTCAGTTCAGAAATGTACTTTGTTTGCTATGATAATCTTAGTAATGAGTCTTGACTAATATGAAATGATTTTTTATGATTATGTGTGTATGCCACAAAGTTTTATGTTTTATGTTATGATTATTGGGATTACATTTCACTTCTATAATTTATCTCATGTCATGATATTATGATCTCTTTTGAAGGTTAAGATTTTCAAAATGTTATGTTTTTATGAATATGATATGATTGATATTTCCTTTGTTTACCCTTATTAAGCATTTGAGCTCACCCTTTTTTATGTTTCCTTTTCCTCGGGTCAGGAAGAAGGGTATTAAGTAGGATATGACAAAAAGGGACTCTAGATATGATTAAATAAGCAGGAGACAATGTAGATGATTTATGAACTAGTTTTTTATGTTTCCCAGTTTCTAAAGACACTATACCTATAAGGTCCTATCATGGTTTTTTATATGTTGTAATAAGTATGCTTCAATTCTGAAGTAATAACAATGTATGTTAACTGTGGGTCGTTGTAGTTGGTATCAGAGGAAAGGTATGGTCAACATTTGGAAACTAGGATGTGAAATCCTTAGTAAGAACCCTAAGGATATGTCTAAGAATAGAATACAATATTAGTGTTTTAGAAATGGCCATGAATAACCTATGATAAGACCTAAAGTGTGAAATTTTATTCTTGATTATGTGTTTTTTCTATTATGATTAGTGTTTCTCAAACTATGCTTATTGGTTTTAGTCAATGGTTGGAACCCAAAGGAACCGTGTTAATGATAAATGTGACAGGCAATGAAATGATTGTCCCCCTGAGAAACCAAACGTTGTACGAGATGGAATGAAAAATCTTGTAGCCATGCTCACACAACTTTCTCAAGCTATGAATCATGCAAGACTTCCAAACGAGCAAAGGAAGGAGCAAAATTCTATTGAATCTTTCATGAGGTAGCATCCACCTTTATTCAGTGAATATTCTGATCCATTAGTGGCTGAACAATAGAATAGTACCAGAGAAAAGATATTTTCAGTTCTATAATATTCTGAACATGATAAAGCCATCTTAGTAGTATATCGTTTGGAAGGTGAAGCTGATCAATGGTGGAATCTTATAAAGAATATGAGGCAAAGAGTCGAAATTGAGTCCATGGAATGGGACGAGTTCAGGAACTTATTTTTCAATAAGTATTTCCCTCATATTCTTCGAACAAAGATGGAGAAGTAGTTTCTTGAACTGAAGCAAAAGGATGATGAATCTGTTGGTACCTACGAAGCAAATTTTACAAAGCTTGCAAGGTACGCTTCTGGGATTATTATCCAACCTGAGAGTAAGATTAATCGATTCTTTATTGGATTAAAACCAAGTCTCTGAAGGGCATTAGCCATAAGGTACTTCAATAGATATGAGGAAATTGTTTGATGTGCTCTCAAGGTTGAGATGGAGATTAAAGTAACCCATCAGTCATATGGGTTTGATAAGAAGAGGAAAATGGAATTCAAAGGAAAATCTAAAGACCACACTAAAAAGAATATGAGTTTTCCCTTATGCTCAAAGAGTGGAAAGAAACATAGAGGTAATTGTCTTAAAGGGACAAGTAAATGTTTCAAATGTGGAAAAGAAGGTCATCGGGCATTTCAATGCCACAGTGATGGCAAAAAGATGTCTAGTGATGCAAAAAAAAGAAAATGTTACACAGAATGAACCTCCTACACTTCAATGTTACAAGTGAAAGGAAATGGGTCATTATGCTAATGAATTCCCTAATCCCAGGTTTGTCGATGATGATCGACATCAACAAACTCATAAGGCCAAAGATAAAGGAAAGTCACATGCAATTTCTATCGGTGATGTGGAGTATGATAACGAAGTGGTGAAAGATACTCTTACCATCCACTCTAAAGTAGAAAATGTTTTATTTGATTCTGGATCCACCCACTCTTTTATTTCTGAATAATTTCCTAAGGTTATTGTTGTACTACCTCAACAATTAGCTGTTGAGTTAGTTGTGACCACTCCTAATGGCACAAAGGTTGCATCAAAAGTTTATAATTATACTCCAATTGACGTTTGTGGGAAAGTGCTTCCTACAAATCTTTTGATCCTTCCTATAGTGGAATTTTATGTGATTCTTGGCATGGATTGGCTTTCCTTATATGGAGCTCATATAAATTTCCAAAGAAGGGAAGTTGCATTTTATATTCCTGATCAATCTATGATCATCTATCGATGCAAGGATAAATATTACCTTCCAGTGTAAATTTATTCCATCTTATGGGTCTTGATTCCAATAAATGAATGTTATTTATCGCAAATGGTTAGAGAGAAACTCATGATTAAGAATATTCCCATTGTACGGGGGTTTGATAATGTCTTTCCAGAGGAATTTTCAGGTCTTCCACCAAATTGTGAAGTTGAGTTTCCAATAGAACTCATACTAGGTGATATTCCCATTTCAAAGACACCTTATAGAATGGCCCCAATTGAGTTGGAGGAATTGAAGAAGAAAATCCAATAGAATCTTGATAAGGGATTCATACGCCCTAGTGCATCACCTTGGGGAGCACCTGTTCTTTTTGTTAAGAAGAAATATGGATCAATGAGACTCTGCATTGATTATCGAGAACTTAACAAGATCACTATCAAGAACAAATATCCTCTCCCATGCATTGATGACTTATTTTACCAACTATGCGAAGCTCAATACTTTTCCAAGATTGATCTTCATTCAGGGTATCATCAATTAAGGGTCAAAAGGGAGGATATACCAAAGACAGATTTCCGTAAAATTTATGGACACTATGAATTTATAGTGATGCCATTTGGTCTTACTAATCCCCCTACAATCTTCATGGATATAATGAATAGAGTATTTAGAGACTATCTTGATCAGTTTGTGGTAGTCTTTATAGACAATATTCTTTTCTATTCAAAGTGAAAGGAAGAACATGAAGATCACTTGAGAATTATATTAAAGACCCTAAGAAAAGAGAAGCTTTATTATAAATTTACCAAGTGTGAATTTTGGCTTCAAAAAGTTTCATTTTGGGGTCACATAATCTCAAAAGTGGGGATATCTTTGGATCCAGAAAAAACTGAGGTTATCGAAAGATGGTCAAGACCAACAACAGTAATTGATATCCAAAGTTTTCTTGGTTTGGCTAGATATTATCAACGTTTTGTGAAAGACTTTTCATGATAATGTAATCCACTCACCAGGTTTACTCGAAAAAGAGTTAAGTTCATTTGAATGGAGGAGTATGAAGAGAATTTCAAGGAGTTAAAAATAAGGTTATCCAGTGCACCTGTGCTCATAATGCCTTATAGTGTAGAAAGGTTTGTGATCTACAGTGATGCATCCAAGAAGGGATTGGGGTGTGTTCTCGTGCAAAATGATATGGTGATAGCTTATGCCTCACGACAGTTGAAAATTCATGATCAAAATTACCCAACTCATGATTGGAGTTAGTTGCGGTAATCTTTGTATTAAAGATTTGGAGGCATTATCTTTATGGTGAAAGGTGTGATAATTATACTGATCATAAAAGTTTAAAGTATATTTTCATACAAAAGGAGCTGAATATGCTCCAAAGAAGATGGTTAGAGCTGATTAAGGATTACGACTGCTCAATTCATTATCACCATAGGAAAGAAAACAAGGTGGCAGACACATTAAGTTGACAAGACCATGCTAACTTATCCATGATGAGGATCACAAAAGATCCAATATTTATGGATTTACAAAGGATGGATTGTGGAATTATAATGGAAGGGGAAAAATATTATCTTTCTCAAGTGAATGTCCAACCATCTATACATGTGAAGATTAAAGAGGCACAGAAAGAAGATATAGAGTTACAAAAGATGGTGAGAAATGTTCCTGAATTCCACATTGGTTGTGATGAAATAATAAGGTTCAGGAATTGAGTTTGTGTTCCTCCCATCCCAGAATTAAAGAAGGAAATATTGGATGAGGCTCATAGTTCTTCATTCTCTATTCACCCTGGAAGCACGAAGATTTATAGGGACCTGAAAGAGTACTTCTGGTGGGATGCCATGAAAATAGATGTTGCTGAATATGTCAGCAAGTTAAAGCTAAGAGACAGAAGTCTAAGGGGATGTTACAACCATTACCTATACCATAATGGAAATGGGAAAACATCACTATGGACTTTGTCATCAGACGTCAGAAAACATCCAAAGGCAATAATGATATCTAGGTTATAGTTGATCATATTATGAAGTTGGCACACTTCATTACCATTAGATATGATTTATCTCTTGATCATCTTACCAGGATATATGTAAAGGAAGTTTTAAGATTTCATGGAGTACCAATTTCCATTATATCTGATCGGGATCTGAGGTTTACCTCGAAGTTTTGGAGAAGTCTTCAGCATACTCTAAATACATAGTTGAGTTTCATCACTTCTTATCATCCTCAGACAGAAAGTCAGTATGAGAGGATAATTCAAACTTTGGAAGAAAAGTTGAGAGCTTTCTCTATGGATTTCAAAGGTGGTTGGGATCAACACCTACCTTTGGTGGAATTTTCTTATAATAATAACTTTCACTCCAGTATTCAGATGGCTCCTTATGAAGCTCTCTATGGAAAGAAATGCCGAACTCCAACTTTATGGGATGAGGTTGTTGAAAGAAAGATATTAGAACCCGATCTTGTTGATGAGATGGTAGAAAAGGTCTGATCTATTCAACAACACATAAGAGCAGATAAGAGTCGACAAAAAAGTTATGCCAATAACCGAAGAAAAGACCTATAGTTTGAAGTGTGTGATAAAGTGTTCTTACGAATATCTCCTTGGAAGAGAGTAATGAGATTTGGAAAGAAGGTCAAGGTGAGCCCTAGGTATATCGGTCCTTTTGAAATACTAGATCATTTTGGGAAGGTAGCTTACCGATTTCCACTTCCACCAAATCTCTCTCAAGTTCATGATGTGTTCCATGTATCGATCCTGAGAAAGTACATACATGATCCTTCACATGAACTAAGCGCAGAAGTTGAACCACTGGAGCAAGATCTTTCTTATGTAGAACAACTGATAGAGATTCTAGATTGCAGCGAAAAATTTCTACAAAACACGACCACTCTCTTGGTTAAATTTTTATGGAGGAACCACCAATTAGAAGAAGCTACATGGGAACTTGAAGATATGATGAGGGAGAAGTATCCTCATCTATTTGTTATGAAATGACGAATTTCGAGGGATAAATTCAATTTAAGGGGGGTAGAATATAACACCCTGAGATTTTATAATAATTTTTTATGTCTTATTTTATACGCAACACCAAGAGAATCTTTCACTACACGCAACACTGACTTGGCTTGCATTACACGCAAGAGCAACCTTCCTTGATAGTTTGCGTTGCACGCAATGCTGAGTTTCACTAAACAATGATATATTATTATAATACCATGAATTATCCATTATGAATAGTATTAATGGAATTTTAAATTTTATAATATTATAATTCATCTCACACATTTTCTAGAATGAGATATTAAAACAAAATCAATTTTTTGGATAAAAGAAGTATTTTTCAAAAGATGCAGTTTTACCGCCTTTTGATGGCGCACCCATTTTAAATATAATTATTGACAAGTTTATAAGTTCAATTTTACAAAATAAACTTCTTCCTTTGAATCCAGATATAAAAATTTACATTGGATAAATTTTTGATACTTTTCTGATAACTTTCATGTTTTGATGAATAGTAAAAATACGCTAATTTTTTCTTAAAAACAACTTTTTTCATCAAGATAATTTATATGGTTAAATGATAAAATTTAATTGTTTTAAAATATAAATAGGATATATTTTTACCATTTAATATAATTTATGTCATTACCATTAATTTTACATTTAATTCATAGGTAAAAAAATTTCAATCTTTGACAGTGTTTTAACTTTTAAAACCCGTTTTCTTAACAATAGGATTAATTTTAAATTAATTACTGAAACTTATTTATTTTGAATTTTGAAAAATGGATTACTTATTTGGATTTAGTGGGTCAAAATTATGTTAATCTGTTACTTTTATTTTTTTGACATTATGAATAGTATCTACGGTAATTTTTATTTACTACAGTTAAAGGTAAATTGGGTAATTAAGGGTAAAAATAAGATTATAAAATTACCCTAAAACCTACCAAAATTATATTGGATGAATAAAAGTCGACCCATATCACCAGAGGGTCAGAATAGATTCCTTTCATGGACTATTAACCATGAAAATGATATAGTTATAATTAAAACCAAAGAAAGTGACAACATGTCACTCTCTTATATCTTAAAAGTGTAATAATTTTAATTTAGTGATAAACCTCATACAAATTAGAAAATTAATAGTCTTAATAAATATAATAAAATTATATATATCATGTTAATTTATTTATAATTTTTAGGGATTAAATAATTATCATTAATAAAGACACAATAGTGATGTTGAAATTATTTTATAGATTGAAATATCAAATAAATGGTTTTAAAAATATTAAAATAAATATTATATAAACTATTTAATGTGATCCAAGAATTTTCTAGATTATTATAACATATTATGAATCTATTAAATTTTTTGGTTCGAATATATCCTCTGTGTGGATTTTATTTAAATTCAAATAAATGAATAGTGTAAAATTGACAGTATTGTTATTTTATAAAAATAACATATTATAAAATTCTTTAAAAATCACAAAAATATTTAAAAATTATAAATTTAAATTTATATGGTCTACAATGTCATCAATTATCCAATTATGGATAATTTACTACATATAAGTAATTATTCATAACAATTTAAAATTTAGAATATTATTACCACAAATAAAATTAAATAGATTAAATAAGGATAAATCAATTTGATAAGGTTTAAAATAAATTCAAAACATGTCTAAATTTTATTGGTTGATTGTATTACAACCTTATCTCATCTCATCTTCGAATTGAGTCATTTCTGGAGGTTTTTATGTTGGGTTGGAATTTATTATAAATTAATATTTCTTATGTTTTCAAAGGTGCCCCTCTCCTCCCATATAAAAGGGAACCTCCTCCCTCTCCTCCTCACACCATTTTGAGCCTTCATTCTCAGCCAAACCCTACCAATTTCTCTTCTCCACTTCCCTAGAAACATACTAGATGTCCTGGTCTTCTTGAAAGACCATCTTTAGTGCCCTAAGAGGAGGTTTAGAAGAGGCGCTTCGAAGAAGAGGTAATATCCTTTACCTATCCATTAAAATTTATTTCTTCTAATACGTACTATTATTTATTAGTTTCATTATAAATTAATAACATAAGTATCAATAATATACTTATATGTTATTATAAATATGAAACAACCCTATTTCACCTTCTATCCATCCTATGAAAAATGAAATCACCACACGGCCGTACGTATGGAATACTGTCTCCACGCTGTGGTGTAATCTGTTTTCCACCACCACCTTATATGGATGGTTATAATGGTGTAAATAATAACTATACATGATTATTATTACATGATACTAATTCTGAGATATTCTATCATCCACTCCAAGTCCATTCAATAATTATGGGAACAATATTGTCGCTCGTGCGTATGTACGGCTTACCATCTCCACGATTCGATGTGATTCGTTCTAGATGATCTTCATTAAAACATGATTATATAAATGAATTGAATGTATAAATCTGATATATATTATACTACTATGATTTTTTAAATTATGCATCTATAACCAAAAGAGTAGGAATAAGAATTTATTCGATAAAACACGCATAAGAATATAAAGCAATGAACACCCTAATAACAAGTTGCAATGAAATATTACTCATAAGAAGCTAAGAATATGACCATATATGATATCATAAAAATTATTATGATTCTGTAAAAAGTCAATGACATTATTTAAATCATTATACAGGAGGTTCGGATATGTACAAAGCATATCGGACCTGAGGTAAGGAAAAATCTCACAATCTCATTTTTATCTGAGATTATTTATACATCAGAATTTACTGGGGAATATTTATCATCCACCTACATGTTTCCACAATATGTAATATTATTTCTTTCCTCCTAAAAATTTTTAAATACAATTTTACCTATTGGTGAATTTTTACTAAAATTTATGAAAGGAATCTTTTGTCGTTTTTAGTACGAGATACTTTTTGACTTTTTCAGCCAAAGTACAAGAAGAATGTTTTTTAACTTATACGGCATGAATACATTTTTATTATTTCATAGAACATTATTTCCATGAAGCTTCCTTTACAAGTTTTCAATTTTATCTTCAATTAACTTCTTTTAGTTTAAAATTGTATGACATGTTAAGAAATGAAAAATGTTTTTGAAGTAGAAAGGATATTTTCCTCAAGAATGGAGTTCAACTTTTTTATCAAAATTATTTTCCATCTAAGATAATATATGGTTCTATTTATATCCCTATTTTTACATTGATTTGATTATGTTATGTTGGAATTATTTTATGGAGTCCTTTTATCTTATATGGATTATTTTATGATGGCATGATGTTTACGAATCTCATTTTTATTACATGGGTTATGCTGTGATGTATGATTTATGATTTTGTGGCACACATAAGAATAGTTTCATTATGATATGGGTGGGAACTATATCTCCCTCCAATGCATTGGGTAAAGATTTATATCTCATGAGATAGACATGGCTGGAAAAACAAGTTAATCCAATTTAGTGATACAGGACTGGAACGAGGAGTGAACTCGGTTCAGAAATGGACTTTGTCCGCTATGATAGTCTTGGAAATGAGTCTTGACTAATATGAAATGATTTTTTATGATTATGTGTGTATACCACAAAGTTTCATATTTTATGTTATTATTATTGGGATTACACTTCACTACTATGATTTATCCCATGTCAGGATATTATGATCTCTTTTGTAGGTTAAGATTTACAAAATGTTATGTTCTTATGAATATGATATGATTGATATTTCCTTTGTTTACCCTTACTAAGCATTTGAGCTCACCCTTTTGTATGTTTTCTTTTCCTCAGGTTAGGAATAAGGGTATTAATTAGGATATTCCAAAAAGGGACTCTAGATATGATTAAATAAGCAGGAGACAATGTAGATGATTTATGAACCAGTTGTTTACGTTTCCCAGTTTCTAAAGACATTATACCTATACGGTCCTATCATGTTTTTGTTATATGTTATAATAAGTATTCTTTAATTCTGAATTAATAACAATGTATGTTAATTATGGGTCATTATAACCATGATAGGACGGTATTGGTATAGTGTCTTTAGAAAATGGGAAACATAAACAACTAGTTCATAAATCATCTACATTGTCTCCTGCATATTTCATCATATCTAGAGTCCCTTTTTGGCATATCCTACTTAACACCCTTCTTCCTGACCTGAGGAAAATAAAACATAAAAAAGGGTGAGATCAAATTCTCAGTAAGGGTAAACAAAGGAAATATCAATCATATCATATTCATAAGAACATAACATTTTGAAAATCTTAACCTGCAAAAGAGATCATTAGATCATGACATGGTTTAAATCATAATAGTGAATTGTAATCCCAATAATCATAACATAAAACACGAAACTTTGTGGCATACACATATAATCATATAAAATCATTTCATATTAGTCAAGCCTCATTTCCAAGACTATCATAGCAGACAAGGTCCATTTCTGAACCGAGTTCACTCCTCGTCCAAGTCCTGTATAACTGAACTGGATTAACATTTCGTTCCAGCCATGTCTATCTCATGAGATATAAATATTTACCCAATTCGTTGGAGGGAGATATAGGTCCCACCCATCTCATAATGAAACCATTCTTATGTATTCCAAAAAATCATACATCATACATCATAGCATAACCCATGTAATAAAAATGGGATTCTTAAACATCATGTCATCATAACATAATCCATATAAGATAAAAGGACTTCATAAAATAATTCTAGCATAACATAATCAAATCAATGTAAAAATAGGGATATAAATAGAACCCTATATTATCTTAGATGGAAAATAATTTTGATAAAACACTTGAACTCCATTCTAGAGGAAAATATCCTTTCTACTCCAAAACATTTTTCCTTTCTTAACATGTCATACAATTTTAAACTAAAATAAGTTAATTGAAAATAAACTTGAAAACTTGTAAAGTAAGATTCATGTAAATAATGTTCCATGAAATCATAAAAATCTATTCATACCGTATAAGTTAAAAAAACATTCTTCTCGTACTTTGGATAAAAAGGTCAAAAAATATCTCGTACAGACAACGAAAAAAGATTCCTTTCATAACTTTTACTAAAACTTCCCCAATAGTTAAAATTGTATTTAAACAATTATAGGAGGATAGAAATAATATTACATATTTTGGAGACATGGATGTGTATGATAAATATGCCCTAGTAAATTCGTAAGTATAAACAATCTCGGATAAAAAGAAGATTGCGAGATTTTCCCATACCTTAGGTCCAATATGCTTTGTACGTATCTGAACCTCTTGTATAATGATTTAAATAATGTCATTTAATTATTACATAATCATACTCATTTTTATGATATCATATATGGTCATATTCTTAGCTTCTTATGAGTAATATTTCATTGCTACTTGTTATTTGGGTGTTCATTGCTTTATGTTCTTATGCGTGTTTTGTCGATTAAATTTGTATTCCTCTTTTTAGGTTATAGCTACATCATTTAAAGAATGGTAGTAGTATAATATATATCAGATTTTTACATTCAATTGTTTTATATAATCATGGTTTAATGAAAATCATGTAGAACGAATCACATCGCATCGTGGAGATGGTAAGTCGTACATATGCACGAGCGACGATATCATTCCCATAATTATTGAATGGTCTTGGGGTGGATGATAGAAATTCTCAGAATTAGTATCATGTTATAATAATCATTTACAGTTATTCTTTACACCATTATACCCATCCAAGTAAGGTGGTGGTGGAAAACAGATTACACCACGCCATGGAGACGGTATTCCGTACGTACGCACGCGTGGTGATTTCTTTTTCCATAGGATGGATAGAAGATGAAATAGGTTTGTTTCATATTTATAATAACATATAATTATATGAGTTATAATTATGTTATTACTTTATAATGAAACCAATAAATAAGAGGAAGTAGAAGAAGAAATAAATTTGAAAGGATCGGTAAAGGATATTACATCTTCTACGACGCGCCTCTTCTAAACCTCCTTTTAGGGCACTAAAGTTGGTCTTTGAAGAAGACCAAGACCTATAGTATGTTTCTAGATAATTTTATAAGATATATTGGTAGGGGTTATATGAGCTTGAAGGCTCAAAATGGTGTGATGAGGAGAGGGAGGAGGTTCCCTTTTATAAGGGAGGAGAGGGGCACCTTTCAAAACATAAGAAATATTAATTTATAATAAATTCCAAACCCACTTAAAAACCTCCAAAAATGACTCAATTAGAATATGAGACGATATAGTGTTGTAATCCCATCAAAGAATAAAATTTAGACATGTTGTGAATTTATTTTAAACCTTATCAAATTGATTTATCCTTATTTAATCTATTTAATTTTATTTGTGGTAATAATATTCTAAATTTTTAATTGTTATAAATAATTACTTATGTGTTGTGAATTCTCCATAATTGAATAATTTATGAAATTTTAGACCATATAAATTTAAATTTAAAATTTTTAAATTTTTTTGTGATTTTTAAACAATTTTATAATATGTTATTTTTATAAAACAACAATAGTGTCAATTTTGACACTATTCATTTATTTTAATTTAAATAAAATCCACACAGAAGATATATTCAAACAAAAATATTTAATAGATTCATAATATGTCATATTAATCTACAAAATTCGTGGATCACATTAAATATTTTATATAATATTTATTTTAATATTTTTAAAACCATTTATTTGATATTTCAATCAATAAAATAATTTCAAAATCACTATTGTGTCTTTATTAATGATAATTATTTAATATTTAAAAACTATAAATAAATTCACATGATGTAGATAATTTTATTTTATTTCTGAATACAATTCATGTTCGAATTTTTATGAAGTTTATCACTAAATTAAAATTATTAAAATTATAAGATATAAGAGAGTGACATGTTGTCAGTTTCTTTGGTCTTAATTATAATTATATCATTTTCATGGTCAATAGTCCATAAAAAGAATTTATTCTGACCCTTAGGTGATATGGGTTGACTTTTATTCATCCAATATAATTTTCGTAGGTGTTGGGGTAATTTTATAATCTTATTTTTACCCTTAATTACCTGATTTACCTTTAACTATAGTAAATAGAAATTACCGTAGTTATTATTCATAATGTCAAAAAAATAAAAGCAACCTATTAACATAATTTATAACCACTGAATCCAAATATGGGATCCATTTTTTAAAATTCAAAACACATAAGTTGCAGTAATTAATTTAAAATTAATCCCATTTTTAAGAAAAAGTGTTTTAAAAGTTAAAACATTGTCAAAGATTGAAATGTTTTTACCTATGAATTAAATTTAAAATTAATGGTAATGAAATAAATTATATTAAATGTTAAAAATATATTCTATTTATAATTTAAAACCATTAAATTTTATCATTTAACCATATAAATTATCTTGATGAAAAAAGTTATTTTTAAGAAACATTTAGCGTATTTTTACTATTCATCAAAATTTGAAAGTTATCAGAAAAGTATCAAAAATTTATCCAATGTAAATTTTTATATTCTAATTCAAAAGAAGATGTTTATTTTGTAAAATTTATTTATAAACTCTTCAAAAATTATATTTAAAATGGATGTGCCATCAAAAGGTGGTAAAACTGCATCTTTTGAAAATACTTCTTTTATCCGAAAAATTGATTTTGTTTTCATATATCATTCTAGAAAATGTGTAAGATGAATTATAATGTTATAAAATTCAAAATTTTGTTAATACTATTCATAACGGCTAGTTCATAGTATTATAATAATATATCATTGTTTAGTGAAACTCGTCATTGCGTGCAACGCAAGCTGTCGAGGAAGGTTGCTCTTGCGTGAAACGCAAGCCAAGCCAGTGTTGTGTGTAGTGAAAGATTCTCTTGGTGTTGTGTATAACATAAGACATAAAAAAATCTCATAAAATCCCAGGGTGTTATATTCTACCCCCCTTAAAATGAATTTCTCCCTCTAAATTCATCATTTCATAAAAAACAGATGAGGATACTTCTCCCTCATCATATCCTCAAGTTCCCATGTAGCTTCTTCTAATTGGTGGTTTCTCCTTAAAACTTTAACCAAGAGATTGGTCTTGTTTTGTAGAAATTTTTCACTATGATCCAGAATCTCTATCGACTATTCTTTATAAGAAAGATCTTTCTCTAGCGGTACAACTTCGGAGCTTAGTAAATTTGAAGGATAAGGTGTGTACTTTCTCAGGAGAGATACATGGAACACATCATGAACTTGAGAGAGATTTGGTGGAAGTGTCAATCGGTAAGCTACCTTCCTAACACGATCCAGTATTTCAAAAGGACTGATATACCTAGGGCTCAGTTTTCCCTTCTTTCCAAATCTCATTACTCACTTCCAAGGAGATATTCGTAAGAACACTTTATCACCCACTTCAAACACTAGGTCTTTTCCTCAGTTATCGGCATAACTTTTTTGTCAACTCTGAGCTGCTCTTATGTGTTGTTGAATAGATCGGACCTTTTTTTCCATCTCATCAACAAGATCATGTCCTAATATCTTTCTTTTCCCAACTTCATCCAAGTAAGTTGGAGTTCGGCATTTCTTTCCATAGAAAGCTTCATAAGGAGCCATCTGAATACTGGAGTGAAAGATATTATTAAAAGAAAATTCCACCAAAGGTAGGTGTTGATCCCAACCACCTTTGAAATCCATAGAGAAGGCTCTCAACATATCTTCCAAATTTTGAATTTTTCTCTCAGACTGACCATCTGTCTGAGGATGATAAGCAGTGCTGAAACTCAACTCTGTATCAAGAGTATGCTGAAGATTTCTCCAAAACTTCGAGGTAAACCTTGGATCCTGATCAGATATAATGGAAAGTGGTACTCCATGCAATATTCCCACTTCCTTTACATATATCCTATCAAGCTTATCAAGAGATAAATCCTCTCTAATAGCGATGAAGTGTGCCGACTTCGTAATACAATCAACTATAACCCAGATAGCATTATTGCCTTTGGATGTTTTGGGAAGTCTGATGACAAAGTCCTTAGTGATGTTTTCCCATTTCCATTCTGGTATGGGTAATGGTTGTAACATCCCCTTTGACTTCTGTATCTCAACTTTAACTTGCTGAGACACCAAGCATCGAGAGACATATTCAGCTTCATCTATTTTCATGCCATCCCACCAGAAGTACTCTTTCAGGTCCCTATACATCTTCATGCTTCCAGGGGGAATAGATAATGAAGAACTATGAGCCTCATCCAATATTTCCTTCCTTAATTCTGGTATGGGAGGAACATAAACTCAATTCCTGAACCTTATTATTTCATCAAAATCAATGTGTAATTCAGTAACATTTCTCACCTTCTTTTGTAACTCTACTTCTTCTTTTTGTGCCTCTTTAATCTTCACATGTATTGATGGTTGAACATTCATTTGAGAAAAATAAGATTTTTCCCCATCCATTATAATTCAAAGATCCATCCTTTGTAAATCCATAAATATTGGATCTTTTGTGATCCTCATCATGGATAATCTAGCATGCTCTTGTCGACTTAATGTGTCTGCCACCTTGTTTTCTTTCTCAGGGTGATAATGAATTGAGTAGTCATAATCCATAATCAGCTCCAACCATCTTCTTTCAGGCATATTCACCTCCTTTTGTGTGAAAATATACTTTAAACTTTTTTGATCGGTATAAATATCACACCTTTCACCATAAAGATAATGCCTCTAAATCTTTAATGCAAATATTACCACAGCTAACTCCAAATCATGAGTTGGGTAATTTTGCTCATGGATTTTCAACTGTTGTGAGGCATAAGCTGTCACTATATCATTTTTCATGATAACACACACCAATACCTTCTTGGATGCATCACTATATATCGCAAACCTTTCTCCACTATAAGGTAGTGTGATTACAGGTGCACTGGATAACCTTCTTTTTAACTCCTTGAAATTCTCTTCACACTCCTCCGTCCAAATGAACTTAACTCCTTTTCGAGTCAACCTAGTGATTGGATTAGATAATCGTGAAAACTATTTCTCAAAATGTCGATAATATCCATTCAAACCAAGAAAACTTCGGATCTCAGTTTCTATTGTTGGTCTTGACCATATTTCGATAAGCTCAGTTTTTGCTGGATCCACAGATATCCCCTCTTTTGAGATTATGTGACCCAAAAATGAAACATTTTGAAGCCAAAATTCACACTTGGTAAATTTGGCATAAAGCTTCTCCTTTCTTAGGGTCTTTAATACAATTCTCAAGTGATATTCATGTTCTTCCTTGCTCTTTGAATAGACAAGAATATCATCTATAAAGACTACCACAAACTGATCAAGATAGTCTCTAAAGACTCTATTCATTAGATCCATAAAGATAGTAGGGGCATTAGTAAGACCAAATGGCATCACTATAAATTCACAGTGTCCATACCTTGTACGGAAAGCCGTATTTGGTATATCCTCCCTTTTGACCCTTAATTGATGATACCCTAAATGAAGATAAATTTTGGAAAAGTATTGAGCTCCACGTAGTTGGTCAAATTAGTCATCAATGCATGGGAGAGGTTTTTTTTCATGATAATGACCTGTTAAGTTCTCGATAATCGATGCAGAGTCTCATTGATCTATCTTTCTTCATAACAAACAGAACAGGTGCTCCCCAAGGTGATGCACTAGGGCGTATGAATCCCTTATCAAGATTCTCTTGGAGTTTCTTCTTCAATTCATGTATCTCAATTGGGGCCACTCTATAAGGTGTCTTTGAAATGGGAATAGCACCTGGTATGAGTTCTATTGAAAATTCAACTTCATGATTTGGTGGAAGAGCTGGAAATTACTTTGGAAAGACATCATCAAACTCCCATACAATGGTCATATTCTTAATCATGAGTTTCTATCCAACCATTTGAGATAAATAACCTTCATTTATTGGAATCAAGACCCATAAGATGGAAGAAATTTTCACTGGAAGGTTATATTAATCCTTGCATCGATAGATGATCATAGATTGACCAGGAATATGAAATGTGACTTCCCTTATTTGGAAATCGATATGAGCTCCATATAAAGAAAGTCAATACATGCCATGAATCACATAAAATTCCACTATAGGAAGGATCACAAGATTTTCAGGAATCACTTCCCCACAAACGTCAATTGGAGAAGAATTATAAACTTTTGATGCAACTGTTGTGCCATTAGGAGTTGTCACAGCTAACTCAATAGCTAATTGTTGAGGTAGTACAGTGATACCCTTAGAAAATTATTTATAAATAAAAGAGTGGGTGGATCCAGAATCACATAAAACATTTGCTACTTTAGATTGGATAGTAAGTGTACCTTTCACCACTTCGTTATCATACTCCACATTACCAATAGAAATTGCATGTTAATTTCCTTTGTCTTTGGCCTTAAGAGTTTGCTAATGTCGATCATCATCAACAACCCTTGGATTAGGGCATTGATTAGCATAATTCCCCATTTCCTTTCACTTGTAACATTGAAGTGTAGGAGGTTCATTTTGTGTAGCCTTTTCTTTGTTCTCATCAGTAGACATATTTTTCCCATCGCTGCAGCATTCAAATGTTTGATGACATTCTTTTCCACATTTGAAACATTTACTTGTCCCTTTAAGACAATTCCCTCCATGCTTCTTTCCACACTTTGAGCATAAGGGAAAACTCATATTCTTTTTAGTGTGGTCTTTATATTTCCCTTTGAATTCCATTTTCCTCTTCTTATCAAACCCATATGACTGATGGGTTACTCCAATCTCTATATCAACCTTGAGAGCACATCGAACAATTTCCTCGTAGCTATTGAAGTCTCTTATGGATAATTCCCTTCAGAGAATTTTTTTTAAGCCACTAAAGAATCAATCGATCTTACTCTCAGGTTGTATAATAATCCCATAAGCGTACCTTGAAAGCCTTGTAAAATTTTATTCATAGGCACCAACAGATTCATCATCCTTTTGCTTCATTTCAAGAAACTCCTTCTCCATATTTGTTCTAAGAATACAAGGGAAGTAATTATTGAAAAATAAGTTCTTGAACTTGTCTCATTCCATGGACTCAATTTCATCTCTTTGCCTCGTATTCTTTATAAGATTCCATCATTGATCAGCTTCAAATTCCAAACAATATACTACTAAGATGACTTTATCACGTACAGAACATTGTAGAACTGAAAATATCTTTTCAGTGGTACTAATCCATTGTTCAGACACTAATGGATTAGAAGACACACTAAATGAAGGTGGACACTACCTCATGAAGGATTAAACAGAATGTTGCTCCTTCCTTTGCTCATTTGGAAGTCCTTCATGATTCATAGCTTAAGAAACTTGTGTGAGAATGGCTACAAGATTTTGCATTCTAGCTCCCATAATGTTTGGTTGCTCAGGGGAAAATCATTGCATTTCCCATCACATTCAGCATTAACACGGTTCCTTTGGGTTCCATCCATTGACTAAAACCAACAAGAATAGTGCGAGAAACACTAATCATAATAGGAAAACCACATAATCAAGAATAAAATTTCACACTTTAGGTCTTATCATAGGTTATTATTAGCCATTTCCAAAACACTAATATTGTGTTATATGCTTAGACATATTCTTAGGGTTCTTACTAAGGCTTTCACATCCTACTTTCCAAAGATTGACTATACCTTTCCTCAGATACCAACTATAACTACCCATAATTAACATACATTGTTATTACATCAGAATTTAAGCATACTTATTACAATATATAACAAAACCATGATTGGACCATAAAGGTATAGTGTCTTTAGAAACTGGGAAACATAAACAACTGGTTCATAAATCATCTACATTGTCTCCCACTTATTTCATCATATCTACAGTCCCTTTTTGGCATATCCTACTTAATA
Organism: Viscum album; assembly: GCA_963277665.1. NCBI lineage: Eukaryota > Viridiplantae > Streptophyta > Magnoliopsida > Santalales > Viscaceae > Viscum > Viscum album. The sequence continues at coordinate 1,574,928,466 of OY728128.1, read as the reverse complement.
CCCTTCTTCCTGGCCTGAGGAAAATAAAACATACAAAAGGGTGAGATCAAATTCTCAATAAGGGTAAATGAATGAAGTATCAATCATATCATATTCATAAGAACATAACATTTTGAAAATCTTAACCTGCAAAAGAGATCATAATATCATGACATGGGATAAATCATAGTAGTGAAATGTAATCCCAATAATCATAACATAAAACATGAAACCTTTTTTCATACACACATAATCATAGAAAATCATTTCATATTAGTCAAGACTCATTTCCAAGACTATCATAGCGGACAAAGTCCATTTCTGAACTGAGTTCACTCCTCGTTCCAGTCTTGTATCACTGAACCGGATTAACTTATCATTCCAGCCATGTCTATCTCATGAGATATAAATCTTTACCCAATGCATTAAAGGGAGATATAGGTCCCACCCATCTCATAATGAAACCATTCTTATGTTTACCACAAAATCATAAATCATACATCATAGCATAACCCATGTAATAAAAATGGGATTCTTAAACATCATGCCATCATAACATAATCCATATTAGATAAAAGGACATCATAAAATAATGCCAGCATAGCATAATCAAATCAATGTAAAAATAGGGATAGAAACATAACCCTATATTATCTTAGATGGAAAATAATTTTTATAAAAACACTTGAACTCCATTCTTGACGAAAATATCCTTTCTACTTTAATAACATTTTTCCTTTCTTAACATGCCATACAATTTTAAACTAAAAGAAGTTAATTGAAAATAAACTTGAAAACTTGTAAATTAATTCTCATGGAAATAATGTTCTATGAAATCATAAAAATCTATTCATTCCGTATAATTTAAAAAACATCATTCTCGTACTTTGGATGAAAAAGTCAAAAAGTATCTCATACTGAAAACGACAAAAGATTCCTTTCATAACTTTTACTAAAAACTCACCAATAGGTAAAATTGGATTTAAACAAATTTAGGAGGATATAAATAATATTACATATTGTGGAAACATGGATGTGGATGATAAATATGCCTCAGTAAATTCTGAAGTATAAACAATCTCAGATAAAAATGAGTTTGCGAGATTTCCCCTTACCTTAGGTCTGTTATGTTTTGTACGTATCTGAACCTTTTGTATACTGATTTAAATAATGTCAGTGACTTATTCCAGAATCATACTAATCTTTATGATATCATATATGGTCATATTCTTAGCTTCTTATGCGTAATATTTCATTGTTACTTGTTATTAGGGTGTTCATTGCTTTATGTTCTTATGCATGTTTTGTTGAATAAATTCTTATTCCTATTTTTAGGTTATAGCTAAATCATTTAAAAAATGTTATTAGTATAATATATATCAGATTTATACATTCAACTCGTTTATATAATCATGGTTTAATGAATATCATGTGGAATGAATCACATCGCATCGTGGAGAAGGTAAGTCGTACGTACGCACGAGCGATAATATCTTTCCCATAATTATTGAATGATCATGGATTGGATGATATAATATCTCAGAATTAGTATCATGTTATAATAATCATTTATAGTTATTCTTTACACCATTATACTCATCTAAGTAAGGTGGTGGTGGAAAACAGATTACAGCATGGCGTGGAGACGGTATTCCGTACATACGCACGCATGGTGATTTCATTTTCCACAGGATGGATAGAAGGTGAAATAGGTTTCTTTAATATTTATAATAACATATCAGTATATGAGTGATACTGATGTTATTACTTTATAATAAAACCAAATAATAAGAGGAAGTAGAAGAAGAAATAAATTTGAAAGGATCGGTAAATTATATTACCTCTTCTTCAATGCGCCTCTTCTAAACCTCCTCTTAGGGCACTAAAGTTGGTATTTGAAGAAGATCAGGACCTCTAGTATGTTTCAAGGGAAGTGGAGAAGAGAAATTGGCAGGGTTTTTCTAAGCTTTAAGCCTCAAAATTGTGTGAGGAGGTGCCCTTTTATAACGGACAAGAGGGGCACCTTTGGAAACATAAGAAATATTAATTTATAATAAATTCTAAAACCACATAAAAACCTTAAAAATGACCCAATTAGAAGATGAGATGAGATAGGGTTGTAATCCCATAAACCAATAAAATTTAGACATGTTGTTAATTTATTTTAAACATTATCAAATTGATTTATCCTTATTTAATCTATTTAATTTTATTTGTGGTAATAATATTCTAAATTTTAAATTGATATAAATAATTACTCATGTGTTGTTAATTATCCATAATTGGATAATTTATAACATTTTAGACCATAAAAAATTAAATTTATAATTTTTAAATATTTTTTTGATTTTTAAAAAAATTTATAATATGTTATTTTTATAAAATAACAATAGTATCAATTTTTACACTATTCAATTATTTGAATTTAAATAAAATCCACACAGAGGATATATTAGAACCAAAATATTTAATAGATTCCTAATATGTCATATTCATCTAGTAAATCAGTGGATAATATTAAATAGTTCATGTAATATTTATTTTAATATTTTTAAAACCATTTATTTGATATTTCAATCAATAAAATAATTTCAACATCACTATTGTGTCTTCATTAATGATAATTATTTAATCCCTAAAAATTATAAATAAGTTCACATGATGTAGATAATTATATTATATTTCTAATAACTATTCATGTTTGAAGTTTTATGATGTTTATCACTAAGTTAAAATTATTACACTTATAAGATATAAGAGAGTGACATGTTGTCACTTTCTTTGGTTTTAATTATAACTATATCATTTTCATGGTTAATAGTCCATGAAAGGAATCTATTCTGACCCTCTGGTGATATGGGTCGACTTTTATTCATTCAATATAATTTTGGTAGGTGTTAGGGTAATTTTATAATCTCATTTTTACCCTTAATTACCAGATGTATATTTAACTACAGTAAATAAAAATTATCATAGTTACTATTCATAATGTCAAAAAATAAAAGTAACCTATTAAAATAACTTGGACCCACTAAATCCAAATATGGAATCCATTTTTCAAAATTCAAACCACATAAGTTGTACTAATTAATTTAATATTAATCCCATTGTTAAGAAAACGGGTTTTAAAAGTTAAAACATTGTCAAAGATTGAAATGTTTTTACCTATGAATTAAATGTAAAATTAATGGTAATGACATAAATTATCTTAAATGGTAAAACTATATTCTATTTATACTTTAAAACCATTAAATTTTATCATTTATCCATATAAATTATCTTTATGAATAAAGTTTTTTTTGAGAAAAATTTAGCGTATTTTTACTATTCATTAAAATATGAAAGTTATCATAAAAGTATAAAAAAATTATCCAATGTAAATTTTTATACCCTGATTCAAAATAAGAAGTTTATTTTGTAAAATTTATCTTATAAACTTGTCAACAATTCTATTTAAAATGGGTGCATCATCAAAAGGTGGTAAAACTGCATCTTTTGAAAAATACTTCTTTTATCCAACAAATTGATTTTGTTTTCATACCTCATTCTAGAAAATGTGTAAGATGAATTATAATGTTATAAAATTCAAAATTTCATTAATACTATTTATAATGGATAGTTCATAGTATTATAATAATATAGCATTGTTTAGTGAAAATCGGCATTGCATGCAACGCAAGCTATCGAGGAAGGTTGCTCTTGCGTGTAACGCAAGCCAAGCCAGTGTTGTGTAACATCCCAAGTAAGTAAATAATTATGTATTTTCTTATAGTATGTCTATTTATGAATTATATATTGTTTTAGATGATTAAAATGAGAATAAATCCAATCTTAAGCATATAATTCTCTAATATTTTTAAAAGATTATTTTACCACCTTTTAAGGGAAAACCATTTTTAAATCAAACTTTTGAAAATTTTATAAGCTCTATTTGTCAAAATTAACTTATTCATTATAATTGGTACATTGAAATTTACTTTCGATAAATTTTTGGTATTTTTCTGACAATGTTCATTTTTTAATGAATAATGAAAAAACACTGTATTTTACTTCAAAACTGTTTTTTCATCTAATTTAATTATATGGTTAGATTATCTTTATAATCGGTTTTAAAGTTTAATTAGAATATATTTTTACCATTTAATCCAATGGTGGTCATTATAATTAGTTTCACATTGGAATTGGGCATAAACAAGTGCTAAACTTTTCATAGATATTTTTTAAAAAAACCATGCTATTTGTTTTGACAACAGGAATTATTTTTAAATTAATTATTTCAATTTATGAGTTCGGAATTTGGTAAAATGTATTGCATATTTTTAATCATAAGGTCCAAATTATGTAATTAATACTCTTGTTTTTTGGACACTATGAATAGTAACGACGGTAATTATCTTTAATTATCGTGATTAATTAGTAATCGGGTAGTTAAGGGTAATAAAATAATATCATAATAATACAAAATGACCCAAAAATGTGTCCTAATTCTACTTTTTGTGTCATGTCAGACCATGGGATTTTTTTTTCCAAACCTTGGGACCCCATGTAATCACTTTTGGGTGATAGTGACACTTTATCATTTTATTTTTAAAGAAAGGAGAATATCACAAAAGTATGTAACACCTAAGTAAAACAATTTTAATTTTGTCTAAATAAATTATCTCTTGGACTATAAATAGTCATTGGAAAGATAAAATTATTTACTACATCATAGTATTTTTTTTATAATTTTTAAACATTAAATAAATTAAATTTTTTATGACCTCATGATGATGCAACGATTACCTCATTAATTAACGATTTAAATAAAATGAAAAGATAATGTAAAATCTAAGACTTAAACTTGTCAAAAACCTATTGTATGAGTATATTTAGAACCCTTATCACCTTATCCTTTAAATATATCAATTTGTGACCTTTAAAATCTGAAAATCATTTCAATATAAAGTAACATTTCTTGACTTTCCAAGAGTGCCCCTCCTCCCTCTTATAAAAGGCCCCCACATCTACCTCATTACCCACACCTCTCAATCCCTTGGCTCGGCCAATATATGCTCATTTTATCTCTCCATATCCCTATATTCATCCTAGAAGCCTTACCTTAGTCAGAAATCTCTTCAAGAACCCTTTTGTTTCAAACCAAGAGGAGTTACCTGATTTAAAGGCAATGTCTTCACTTGTGTTCTTTTGTTTTATTTTGCTTCTCCAACCCCCTAAACTCTTTTTATTCATTTCTTTTGTAACAACACAAGTATCTTCAATATACTATAATGTTGTTATGAGAATTATTCTAGCTACACTTACACACACCCCCGTCTAATGGTTAAAGAACATATTGTTTCTGTGGATGGTGAATTTCTGCCACACGAAACGATGATTGTTCAATATTCTTTTAACACCTTTCATGGTGGCCATTAATATGTCACTATATTTATATATTATATGTATTATGTTTATGTTTTCCTTATTCTTCTGTATTTTTCATTTATTTCATACCTTTATGGTTTCCATTATAGGTAAACGCGATATCTTCATTTTAAGAAGTGCGGACTACCGCCCGCTCAAAGTGATTTGATTTGTTAATGCCATATGTGGGACATATAAAGGATGGAGTTAATGATATTATATTTGATATTATACTAGAATTATAATATACCTTTATATCATTATTATTTCATTCCATTAAATACGAAATAGAAATGAAAGTAGCGTTCATGCGTACGTACGACTTACCGTCTCCATGAACGGTGCATTTCATTTCTTACCTCTAAATGTTATGTAATATTATAAATGCATGTATATACTGGATATATATGATATATATGATATCTAAATCATGAATATAATTTTGGATATAATGGATATCTTACCACTTGAACAACTTGTAATTACAAGAAGTTTATTTTTAACTCAAGTGCCTAGGGTCGACAAAACGACCATTATTAACTTAAATAATTACATAATGTTCATAACATGGTAATAACTGATATAAAAGGAATAATGAACTTGAAATAGTTTCTTAATCAAGTAGAAATTAACTCTAGTTTATTATTCAGGAGATTGAAGAACGATCGAGTTAAGTCAGACACGAGGTATGGGACTTCGACTCAATCTCCTTTCACTGAGGCATATTTTGTTTTATACAAAACCTTCTTTTATACAGTGTATAAAACCATTTGACTTTTATGTTTATTCAAAAGGAGTCTTTTGTATACAAATCGTTTTACTAAACGACAAAAGGGAATGTTTTTGTTGTACATATGCGGTGACAACGACTTCTCCGCCGCCGTGACTATTATTTGAGTTTCGTCTTCATCTACAAGCCATAACTTTTTTTTAAATGAAAAATAAATACCATGTTTTACTTTTCATTTATTTTGGTATTGAAAATGGTTTTGATAATGTTTTTATTATATCAATGTGTTATTAATATCTTGTGATTGAAATGTGGAAATGTTTTGTTTCTTTTATGCATGTTTTATATGATACGATTATGTTATGGTTCTTGGGAATTATTTATGAAGACGGGTGGTTCCACGATAAAAAAAGGGTGGGTGAACTCGATATAGCTCTCCAATGCATTGGGTAATGCAAAGGGCTTAAACGCTAAGGTTTCTCAGAAGATATTTAGGGAATATATTGTGATGGGTATTCCAAACGTAACCATGAGGGTTACTCCCTACGTAAGAATGTTATGAATGCCTCAAGTTACCATTATGTCTTATGATTTCTATGATTTATTCATGATTTGATAAGGTATGTTAAAGTGCTTATGTTTTATGAGTAAAGTATGATTTCATTAATTCTTATGTATACATGGACTAATGTTTTCATTTCGTATTTTTATATCCCTTACTTAGCTTTTTATGCTCATCCCAAGTTTTTGAAATGTTTTTCACAGGTCAAGGGAAAAGTACATGATGCGTTGATAGTGTCGAGGAAGTGTCACGAAAGAATCCATGTTTTATTTTAAATATGTCTCCTTTGATGGGAAAAATGAATATTGTCTTTTATGTAACTGCCTTGTTTAAATGTGGAATGTAATGCATGATTTATGATCTAATTCTCTAAAACTCTAAACCTAAAAAGATCCTCAATGTGTGTTCTTGAAATAACTCAATATTAAGTAAGGTTTAAGGATTGGGCCTTATAGTTGGTATCAGAGGTCGGTTTAGATAACTTTAGGAGTTAGAATTATAATAAATGATTATCCAAAAATATTTTTTTAATGGTCAAATTGAAATGATATAGCATTTGAAGATTACAATGTCGCTTCATCTAAGACATGTTTGTTCAGAATGGTTTTCTGCAGAGGAAATAGGGAAGAAGTGCTAGGAAGGTATATAAAAGGAAATGACCTTCCGAATTAGCATCCTGAGATGGTCAGAATTGGAAATGAATAGTTTGTTGTAGTAATGGCGCAGTTGACTCAAGCGATAAATGGTGGTGGTATCCATGCACGAGATCAGCCAGATCAACCACAGAGGAACATGTCAGTGGTGGAACATTTCATGAGGCAACATCCCCCTTTATTTAGAGGATCATGTGACCTTGTTCTAGCTGAAGGGTCGATTAAAGCACTGGAGAAGATTTTTGATTTCATGGGGTGTTCGGAAAATCAAAAGTTTAGTCTTGTAATTTTCTGTTTGGAGGGTGAAGCAGATCAGTGGTGGTCGATGGTTAAAAATATCAGGGACACTGATGAGATTGATGCTCTCGACTGGCATGAATTCAAAGGTATCTTTCTTGAGAAGTATTTTCCTAAGGCTGTTCAACTTAGGATGGAAAAACAATTCTTGGAATTGAGGAAAAAGGATGACTTAGTGGCAGCTTATGAAGAAAGGTTCACTCGATTGGCAAGGTATACTTTAAATTTTATCTGAGACCTTGATAGTAAAATCAATCGTTTTTACTCCAGATTAAAGCCAAAATATCGAAGGGATTTAGCTTTTCGCGAGTTCAAGAGTTATGAAAAGCTTGTTAGATGTGCTGAGAATGTGTAAATGGAGTTTTCTGATGATCAAGTGTTATATAACAACCAACAGAAGAAGAGACCAAGGTGGCAGGAGAAAGGGAAGAATTCTTCAAAAAGGTCTGATGGTACGAAAATTTAGTTTCCAGTTTGTGATAAATGTGGTAAAAGGCATGCTGGGGAATGTCTTCTAAATTTTTGAATGTGCTACCAATGTGGTAATATGGGACATAAGGCTCGTGATTTCACTGAAAAGATCATGGTGATGGTAAGACCAAATTTGATTTACAGTTAGTGAAATTTTTCAAGTGCAATGAGATGGGTCATTATGGAAATGAGTGTCCGACAAAGAGCTCGAATGATGGGAAGCAGTCAAACTACAAGCAGAAAGGTGTGGTGAAATCCTTTTCAACTACTTCAGCAGATGTTGGGCCATTAAATGTAGTGGTATCAGGTACTTTGATCGTTTTCTCAGATTATGCTAATGTGTTTTTTTGATTCGGGGTCTACACATTCTTTCATCTCTGAAAAATTTTCTAGTAAATTGGGAATAACATCTCAAGAAATGACTCCAGAACTTATAGTAAAAACACCTGGGGGAAATATTGAGGTAAAAAGAGTTTATAAGAATCTTCCTATCATTATCTGTGGAAAGAACCTACTTGAAAACCTTATTATTTTACCTCTAGTAGAGTTTGATGTTATCCTGGGTATGGATTGGCTCTCTGTTTACCATGATAAGATTGATTTTAGAGCTAAAGAAGTTTCTTTTCAGAAAGACTTTCAGTTTGTGTACAATAATGAACCCTTACTATTGATAACATATCAAGAGGTTGAGAAACTTGTAAAAGAAGGAAATGAATGTTACCTTGCACATATTGTTGAAAACAAAGGAACCATTCAAATTAATGATGTGTCAGTGGTAAATGAGTATCCTGATGTTTTCCCTGATGAGTTTCCTGGAATAATACTAGATCGGGAAGTTGAATTTAATGTTGACTTAGTTCTTGATGCTAAGACAATTTCAAAACCCCCTTATCGAATGACTCAAATTGAACATTTAGAGTTGAAGGAGCAATTTCACGATTTATTAGAGAAAGGTTTCATTCGACCTAACACATCACCATGGGGTGCACCTATCTTATTTTTTAAAAAGAAAGATGGTTCTATGAGACTTTGCATTGATTATAGAGCCTTGAATAACATCACTGTTAAGAATAAATATCCTTTTCCATATATCTATGATTTGTTTGATCAGCTCCAGGGAGCTCAGTATTTTTCAAAGATTGACCTGAGATCGGGGAACCATTAGTTGAAGGTAAAGGAAGCAGATTTTCCTAAGACTGTGTTTTGTACAAGATATGGGAATTATGAATTTGTAGTAATGCCTTTTGGGCTAACCAATGCACCTGCTGTATTCATGGACCTTATGAATAGAAATTTCCATGAGTTCTTGGATAAGTTTATGGTTGTTTTCATTGATGATATTTTGGTGTTTTCTAAAAGTAAAGAGGAGCATGAAATTCATTTAAGGGTTATTTTTCAAACCTTAAAAGAAAATAAATTGTATGGGAAATTCATCAAGTGTGAGTTTTGGTTTCAACAAATTTCTTTCCTTGGTCATATTGTTTCTAAAGATGGGATAATTTTTGATCCTGCAAAAACAAAGGTTGTTTAAGAATGGCCAAGACCCACAAATGTAACTGAGATTTGTAGTTTTCTTGGTTTGGTAGGCTATTACCAAAGGTTTGTTAGAAATTTTTCACGGTTATCTAGTCCAATGAATAAGCTAACTCGGAAGGGTGTTAAGTTTATCTGGACAAAATAATGTGATGATTGTTTTCAGGAATTGAAAATAAGATTGGTGAATGCTCCAGTTTTGGCACTACCTTCCAGGAATGGTGAGTTTGTTATCTATAGTGATGCTTCATTGAAAGGACTTGGTTACGTCCTAATGCAGAATGATCAGGTAATTTCTTATGCTTTACAACAGTTGAAAACTCATGAGGTAAATTACCCTACACATGATTTGGAATTAGCTGCTGTTGCTTTCGCTTTGAAAATTTGGAGGCATAATTTGTATAGTGTAAAGTGTGAAATATATACTGATCACAAAAGTTTAAAGTATATTTTCACTCAAAAAGAATTAAACATGAGACAGAGGAGATGGCTAAAATTAATCAATGATTATGATTGTACAATTCATTACCATATGGGAAAAGCAAATAAAGTGGCTAATGCTTTGAGTCGAAAAAGTAATGCGTCATTAACCATGTTATGTTTGGAACGTGATCCTTTTGTTAAGGATTTGATGAAATTTTGAAAAGAAGTTGTTGGTGCAGGATGTTATTCTGTTTTGTTTCAGGTATTAGTGAAATCTTCTCTATCAGATAGAATTAAGCAAGCACAGAAGCAAGACAGTTATTTGTAGAAAAAGGTAGAGTTGGTTCAGAAGGGTAAGTTGCCCGAATTCAACATTGATAATGATTGTGTTATGAGATTTGGGAAGAGATTGTGTGTTCCTTTTGATTCACAGTTAAAGTGAGAGTTGTTATCTGAAGCTCATAGTTCTCCATTTTCAGCTCATCCAGACAGTACTAAGATGTATAGAGATCTTTGAGAGTATTACTGGTGGGATGGAATGAAAAGAGATATTGATGATTTTACTATGAAGTGTTTGACTTATCAACAGGTTATAGCAGAGTGGTAGTTACTGAAAGGGATGTTTCAACCTTTACCAGTACCAGAGTGGAAATGGGAGAATATATCCATGGACTTCGTTGTGGGATTGCCGAAGACACCTTGAGGTAATAATGCAATCTGGGTTATTGTTGATCGCTTGACTAAATCTGCTCATTTCCTTGATATACAAGATACTTTTTCCCTAGATCAACTTTCATGTTTGTATCTTAAAGAGATAGTCAGTTTACATGGAGTTCCCCTCTCCATTGTATCTGATCGTGATCCCAGGTTTACTTCCAACTTTTGGAAAGGCCTTTAGAAGTCATTGGGTACTGAATTAAATTTTAGTACAACTTTTCATCCTCAATCAGATGGGCAGTCAGAACTAACAATTCATACTTTGGAGGATATGCTATGTTCTTGTTCGATGGATTATCAGGGATGTTGGGACCAACATCTTTCTTTGGTTGAGTTTTCTTATAATAACAGTTTTCATTCTAGTATACAAATGGAACCATTTGAGGCATTATATGGGAAGCGATGTCGAACTCCAGCTTTTTGGGATGAAGTGGGTGAAAGGAAGTTGATGGAACCGAAATTGGTAGAAGAGTTGGCAGATAAAGTTCAGATGATATAGAAACACATGAGAACAGCTCAGATCAGGTAGAAAATTTATACGGACAACAAGAGGAAGGATCTCTCTTTTGAGGTAGGTGATCATGTCTTCCTCAATGTTTCACCATGGAAAAGTGTGATGTGATTTGGTAAGAAAGGAAAGCTGAGTCCAAGGTTCATTGAACCATATGAAATTCTGGAGAGAGTTGGATTATTTGCATACTGAGTGGCTTTACCTCCGTTTTTATCTCAGGTACACAATGTTTTTCATGTTTCAATGTTAAGGAAGTACATGTCAGATCTATCTCATGTTTTGAGTCTAGAGGTAGTTCAGCTGGAAGAGAACCTATCTTATGAGGAACAACCGGTCAAGATTCTTGATCAAAGGGAGAAAGTATTGTGGAATAAGGTGATTCATCAGGTAAAGGTTTTATGGAAAAACCACATGATTGAGAGGCAACATGAGAATCTGAAAATGCAATGAGGGATAAATACCCCCACTTATTCGATAAGTAAATAAATTGTGGGGATGCAATTTTCTAAAGGGGGGAAGGATGTAACATCCCAAGTAAGTAAAGAATTATGGATTTTCTTATAGTATGTCTATTTATGAATTAGATAGTGCTTTATAGGTTTAAAATGAGAATAAATCCAATCTTAAGCATAGAATTCTCTAATATTTTTAAAAGATTATTTTACCGCCTTTTGATGGAAAACCATTTTTAAATAAATATTTTGACAATTTAATAAGCTCTATTTGTCAAAATAAACTTATTCATTATAATTGGTACATTGAAATTTACTTTGGATAAATTTTTGGTATTTTTCTGACAATGTTCATTTTTTAATGAATAGTGAAAAAACACTGCATTTTACTTCAAAACTGCTTTTTCATCTAATTTAATTATATGGTTAGATTATCTTTATAATTGGTTTTAAAGTGTAATTAGAATATATTTTTACCATTTAATCCAATGGTGGTCATTATAATTAGTTTCACTTTGGAATTGGGCATAAACAAGTGCCAAACTTTTCATAGATATTGTTTAAAAAAACCCCGCTATTTGTTTTGACAATGAGAATTATTTTTAAATTAATTATTGAAATTTATGTGTTTGGAATTTGGTAAAATTGATTCCATATTTGGAATCAGAAGGTCCAAATTATGTAATTAAGACACTTTTGTTTTTGGACATTATGAATAGTAATGATGGTAATTATCTTTAATTATCGTGATTAATTAGTAATCGGGTAGTTAAGGGTAATAAAATAATATTATAATAATAAAAATGACCGCAACATGTGTCCTAATGCTATTGGTTGTGTCATGGTCGACCATGGGATGCCTTGTGCCAAACTTTGGGACCCCATGGAATCACTTTTGGGTGATAGTGACACTTTATCATTTTATTTTTAAAGAAATGAGAATATCACAAAAGTATGTAATACCTAAGTAAAACAATTTTAATTTTGTATAAATAAATGATATCTTGGACTATAAATAGTCATTGGAAATATAAAAATATTTCCTACATCATAGTATTTTTTTATAATTTTTATACATTAAATAAATTAATTTTTTTTTGACACCATGATAATGCAACGATTACTTCATTAATTAACGATTTAAATAAAATGAAAAGATAATGTAAAATCTAAGACTTACACTTGTCAAAAACCTATTGAATGAGTATATTTAGAACCCTTATCACCTTATCCTCAATATATATCAATGTGGGACCTTTAAAATCCGAAACTCATTTCAATATAAAGTAACATTTCTTGACTTTCCAAGAGTGCCCCTCCTCCCTCTTATAAAAGGACCCCACATATACCTCCTTACCCACAACTCTCAAGCCATTGTCTCGGCCAAGATATGCTCATTTTATCTCTTTGAATCCCTGTCTTCATCCTAGAAGGCTTACCTTAGGCATAAATTTCTTCAAGAAACCCTTTTGGTTCAAACCAAGAGGAGTTACGTGATTTAAAGGTAATGTCTTCGCTTGTGTTATTTTGTTTTATTTTTCTTATCCAACTCCCTAAACTCTATTTATTCCTTTATTTTGTAACAACACCAGTATCTTCAATATACTAGGATGTTTTTATGAGAATTTTCTATCTACACTTACACACACCTCCTTCTAATGGTTATATAACATACTGTTTCTGTGGATGGAGAATTTTTGCCTCACGAAACAATGATTGTTCAATATTCTTTTAACACCTTTCATGGTGGTCATTAAGATGTAAATATATTTATATATGATATGTATTATTTTTATGTTTTCCTTATGCTTCGGTATTTTTCATTTATGTCATACCTATATGGTTTCCATTATGGGTAAACGTGATATCTTCATTTTAGGAAGTGCGGACTACCGCACCCTTAAAGTGATTTGATTCGTTAATGCCATATGTGGGACATATAAGGGATGGCGTTAATGATATTATGTATGATATTATACAGGAATTATAATATACCTTTATATCATTATGATTTCATTCCATTAAATACGAAATAGAAATGAAATTAGCGTTCATGCATACATACATCTTACCGTCTCCATGAACGGTGCATTTCATTTATTACCTCTAAATATTATGTAATTTTATAAATTCATGAGTATACTGGGTATATATGAGATATATGATATCTACATCATGAATATAATTCTGGATATAATGGATATCTTACCACATGAACAACTTGTAATTACATGAAGTTTATTTTTGACTCAAGTGCCAAGGGTCGACAAAACGACCATTATTAACTTAAATAATTACATAATGTTCATAATATGGTAATAAGTGATATAAAAGGAATAATGAACTTGAAAAAGGTTCTTAAGAAAGTAGAAATTAACTCTAGTTTATTATTCAGGAGATTAAATAACGATTGAGTCAAGTCGGACACGAGGTATGGGACTTCGTCTCAATCTCCTTTCATTGAGGAATATTTTGTTTTATACACAACCTTCTTTTGTACGGTGTATAAACCCCTTTTACTTTTACGTTTATTCAAAATGAATCTTTTTTATACAAATGATTTTACTAAACAAAAAAAGGGAATGTTTTTGTCGTACCTATGTGGGGACAACGACTTCTCTGCCGTCGTGACCATTATTTGAGTTTCGGCTTCCTCTACAAGCCATAACTTTTTTAAAATGAAAAATAAATATCATGTTTTACTTTTCTTTTATTTTGGTATTGAAAATGGTTTTGATAATTTTTTTATTATATCAATGTGTTATTGATATCTTGTGATTGAAATGTGGAAATGTTATGTTTCCTTTATGCATATTTTATGTGATACGATTATGTTATGGTTCTTGGGAATTGTTTATGAAGACGGGTGGTTCTGTGATAAACTAAGGGTGGGTGATCCCGATATAGCTCTCCAATGCATTGGGTTACACGAAGGGGTTAAACGCTAAGGTTTCTCCGAAGAGATTTATGGAATATACTGTGATGGGTATTCCAAACGTAACCATGAGGGTTACTCCCTACATAAGAATGTAATGAATGCCTCAAGTTACCTTTATGTATTATGATTTCTATGATTTATTCATGATTTGATGGTGTTTGTTAAAGTGATTATGTTTTATGAGTAACGTATGATTTCATTAATTCTTATGTATACCTGGACTAATGTTTTCATTTCATACTTTTATATCCCTTACTGAGATTTTTACGCTCATCCCAAGTTTTTGAAATGTTTTTCACAGTTCAAGGGAAAAGTACATGACGTGTTTATAGTGTCGAGGAAGTGTCATGAAAGAATCCATGTTTTATTTTAAATATGACTCCTTTTATGGGAAAAATGAATACTATCTTTTATGTAACCGACTTGTTTAAATGTGGAATGTAATGCATGATTTATGATCTAATTCTCTAAAACTCTAAACCTAAAAAAATCCTTAATGTGTATTCTTTAAATAACTCAAAATTAAGTAATGTTTAAGGATGGGGCCTTATATTTTGTGTATAGTGAAATATTCTCTTAGTGTTGCGTATAACATAAGACATAAAAAAATTTCTCATAAAATCTCAGGGTGTTACAACAGTTTTGTTATATGTTGTAATAAATATGATTTAATTCTTAAGTAATAACAATGTATGTTAAGTATGGGTCGTTATATTGTTCATAGACATTCTTGTGTATTTTTGTATGTAAAACCTAATCCAATTTTTGGATCAGTTTATTCATTAATAAAATTCTTAGAAATATGTGATTACCAGGTTGAGGGGATTAAGTCTCATCTTGAGATAAAACCCCTTGTTTAAATTTCACTATGTATTTTTCTAGTTCTTTTGTTTTAAATTTAAAATCGGTTTTGTTTTCTAAAGAATAAAAAAATTACTTTCATAGTTAGTATTATTTTCTATTTATATAAAGTGTTTTATTTGTAACTAAATTTCAAAAATTGAAGTATTTAAAATATATTTTAACTGATTATTCAAATTGATTATAATAAACTATTTGAAAGATAAAATTTATATATTTCTACTCTTTTCATTAACTTGGTGTTTTTATTAAATTTGTAATTTATATTTTAAATTGTTTTTAAATATAAATTTTATTGGGAAATCAATTCACCCCCACTCTTAAGTTGATCACTTCGACCAACAGATTTATATATAATGAGAAAAATATTTTAAGTATGAGCGTATTTTTTTATTTTACAATATGAAGTGTGATCATTTTTTATGTTCACTACATGAAGTGTGGAAATATTTTTTGTTTACAATATGAAGCGTGGGAATTTTTCTTGTTATAATTATCATTCATGGACATTTTTTCTTCATAATATAATGCATGGGAATTTTTTTGTTCACAACATGAAGTGTGGGAATTTTTTTTATTCACAACATGAAGTGTGGTAATTTTCTTCACAAAATGAAGTGAGGGGATTTTTTATGTTCACAAAAGGAAGCATGGGAACTTTTTTTTTACAATTATATAATTCATCTATGATTATATTTTTTCCTTAAAATAATAATTAAATAAATCATGGGAACTTTGATAAGTTTTCCATTATTTAGAATTTGATTTCACCCCATTATTGTGTTTTCCTTTCCCTAGGTAGTGAAGATAAGTGTAATTTATGGGAAATCTAAAATTAATATATCGGATCATAATTATAGATTAATGATTATAGATTAACATTCTTATATAGGTAATCTCCAATACATTAAACCTTTTGATATTTGGGTTGTACGTTTTTTTGTGAGTTGTATTATTTCAATTATGAGATTATTTTCTTATTTATATCATTCTTATATTGGGTCTCTAAAGAACATTTGGTTTATTTCATGAACCACTAGTTATGAAAAAACAGGTTCTCTACCTCAACACATTCATGATGTCAATGATTTATTCACAACATGAATCACTGTAGAAGTAGTTTTGTAGCTCTTTCAATGAGCTAAAACACCCAAAAAATATATAAGATTAAAAATATATAGAAAAAATTAAAAATAAATATTTTATACCCAAAAAAATATGGGTATGTGAAAATTTTGATTTGAACATTCATATTAAATTTGATTAACTTTTAAACACTCGTGAACTAGTGTTGTCCAATGTCAATTGTATGGACCTTTGAGGATTCTAAAACTTTAAAAATTTTATTTTTATTTTATTTTTATTGATATTCTTATTAAATTTAATAGAATATAGAACTTTTAAAAATTTATTTTTCAACACTCATGTTGTTTATATTTATGTTAAAATTATAATGGTAATGAATTCTTGAAATACCCATCTAAAACTCACTGATCTACCATATTATTTGAATATATATTAAGACTTAGAGACTATTAAATACCTTATAGAATCCATATTACAAACTTAAATTCATTCCTAATGTACTCTTGATTAATTATATGGATGCAATAAAGATGAGTGTGGGGGGGGTTTATTAATAGGATTGTTTGAATAAATTTTACATGTTTTAGAAGAAATATATTGTTCTATTAAGTGTTTAGCAGTGAATGGAAATAAATTTACAAGGTCATTGAATGAGATAATTATTCTCCATTTTGAAAAAAAATGAATTGAGAAAATAATATTTCACTGAATGATTTGACGCATGAATAATGTAAATAAAAGAGAAGAAAGAAATATGTGTTCATTGATTCATGGAAAAGGATAATAAATAAGTTATATTATAGTGTTCATAATTGTATTTCTTGAATTATACTTAAATAGTAAGATACTCTTTTTATCCTTTTATTTTAAAGGTTAAACCACTTAAAAATTTTCTTTAGAATAACAAAAAAAAAATATTCTTTATTATCATTTACTATTTTCTCAATTGAGTATAAAATTAGATATACTGGAAGCCTATGGAAATCATTCATGTAATTAGAAATATAATATTTTTCATAAACTATATTAAATGAAGAAATATATTTTCTCTCATAAAGTTGGGTAAAAATATAGATGGGTACAAAAAATATAGAATTAATATTAATATATAGAAATTAATATGATATATATATTCATATATGAAGTATTGATAGTTTACATATGATAAATTTTAATGTTTTTCCATTTGTGATCAAAGGAATTTTAATTTTACTTTATAAAATATTTTTCCTATGAGAGTAAAAAATTCATAGTGGTGGGGTTAATAGAGATATAATTTCATATATTTTATATTAATAATATAGTATAATTAAACCCCATAGTTTTTTATATTGATCATGTTATATATATTTTAAATATTCTGAATAATTTATAACTAAATGCTAATTAAGTCTAAAATGGATTTTAATGTCTTTAAGGATGTTTTTAAATAAAATATAATGTTAAAATTTGATTATTCTTTATTTGATGAAATGAAAGTTTTTAATAAATCAAGGGAAGCCAATCGAAATAGAACCGTTATTCATAGTCATTTAAATTAACTATAAGTGTTTGAAGAAATTATTTTGAATCACTTGTAATAGTTAGTTAAACTTGTTGTAATTGATTTCTTAACCATTTAGGAGCTTTCGTGAACCATATGTGAGTGGATCAACCTAAGACCAATATGAAAGTAACTGACTGTGAACCCTTGTTCATAGTAAATTAAACAATTTATGCCTTTGAAACGAACCTATTGGTAGATGACAAAGAATGAATAATTGAAACAAGTATGACTTTATAAACACACTTTCCATGTAACAGTTAATTTGGAGTCACATAATATTGAATTGAAAATATAATTTTCAAGTAAAATTGACTAGGGATATCAACTATTTATGTGATATTGAAATAAAAGAGTTTTAATCGATGTAATTGATTAATGAAAAGTGAATTTGGTTATGATATAATAGAAGAATTTGAATCTCACGTATGATTGATTTTCAAAGATCCTGTAATATTTAATTTGTTACAAATATGATTATAAAGAAAATAATTATTCATGTATGATCAATTTTTAAGTTTTATATGTGAACCTAAAAATAGGTTAGAATAAAATACATATAAAACTAAGTAAACCATGTATTGGGGATCTTTGGAAATAATTTAATAGATAATTATGAACAGTTTAAAAATATTTTATCCACATAGATTTCATGAAAGTGTTTTCATTCCTCCATACAAACCAAATAATGGGTAAAATTTTAAAGGAGGATGGGTGTTAATAAATTAAACCTATAATAATATATAGGTGACTCAGAGTTAGGTAGTGAAGTATTTTTCTAAAAGGGATAGTTACCCAAAGATAATTTTTATCCTAGCCACATGGGTTTTTTCTGAGCTAAGAAGAGAATAAATAAAAATATTCTCTAAAATACTCTCCAAATGTCTTATAAAAATAAGAGTAGAAAAAAAAGATTTAGATTGATAGATTCATAATTTAGATTCTATATCTTGTGTTTTGGTTCATTGATAGAGGAGAATAAGAAAAGTCTTAGAAAATTCATGGTGATGGAAGGTTAAATACCTAGTAGTAGATTCTAGGGAAAACATTTGGAAATTCTTCCTAATTTATTATAAAAAAACTATTATTTCTTATAATTTATAATATTTTGATAATTTTATTCCACTTGAATGAATTTGGTAATTATCTATTATTATTAATGAATGAATAATTTATTCTTATATTGAGAATTAATTTTATATAAATGATATATTAATATATATATATATATAACAGAATATATTAGTCATATTAACGAGGTTATTTTCATCCACTATCATGTGAGTACTCTTAAATTTCATAATTTTAATTTATCTATAGATTTAGAGATGAATAATATTAGTGAGTCTTTATAAATAATTGAGATATTTAATGATTTTTATTTTATCAATTAACTTGAAATGGAAAGATATCATGCATTGAGATATTAATGCATTCTTCTAAAAAATCAACAATACAATATGAGAAAATCCTACTATTATTGTTTTTATCTTTCTGAATAGATGAAGTCTTATGAAAAAAATAACAATTGATAATTAATGCTGGGTAGAACCAGATAAAAACCTAGAATTAATTATTATCATCTCATTTTTCTCTCTTATTTTTTTCTTTGAAAATTGACATATTATTTTTTCATTTGATTGATGGATCTTATATTAAATACCTATTTATTTTCAATTCATATGATAAACCAACAAAAAACATTAATAATTTTATAACCTATAACTTATAAAGAAAATTTCATCAAGATACCACCTTAGGTTTCCACTATACTATATCTCTAGGTAAAAATAAATTATATAGAGACCTCGAGACAAGAAACCATCAAGAAACAACTTTATTTGTATGGTTTATTGATTCTCTATTTTCATTATTAATGGACTATGAGTTAGACTCTTTATTCCCCTATCTTGAAATAGTGAGTGGAGAGATAAGAGCAGGGAGTGAACCATGGATTTGATAGTGATTCATTCCAAAACATTATAATCACAACCATGAGTCATTTATTTCTTGGTACATCAGTAGATATCAGGTTTATTCACATTGGAAGTGACACATTTTGGAAGAACCAAGAAAAATTATTATGTTCATATGATTAACAATCTTTATTTTGTATTCATACATGTTTTCCTTTATCTTGATAAATTTTCAAGTTCATATTAACATGAGATTAAGATTTTTTTCCGGAAAATATTTGGTCACCCATATTCAACCTCCCTCTTAGTGTTCTTTGGAACGTTATGGTTTCAAAAAAATAGTATCTATGTCAAAATGTGGTCATCTAGTGAATTATTTATACAAGAACGTGATTTTTTTATCAAAATAATGTCTTTGACATAGATAACATTATAAATGTGAATGGGGTTCCACATTTCTATGGATATAATTATTATCACTAATGGAAAAAATTTATATACCAACGATTTGGAACCGTTGGTATAAGACCCAAAATAGATGGTATAGCCTATACCAATGGTTTGGGAAGCTGTTGGGTGATTTGGCATTGGGAATGACATATCAAAATGGTTTTTACAAACCGTTGGGATATGTGAATCTAAAAAAAAGTTCCAATGGAGGTTTGAACCCACAACCTCCACATTATATATCAAAGACATTCCCACTATCCTATAGCTACCTTTGTAAATATATTTGGATATATATATATATAATTTATATATTGTTTTATTTGACGTAATTCAATAAATGTATTCATATAAAATAAGGGTACCTATCCCAATGGTTCTCAAAACCATTGGGATAGGCCTTTTCCACACCCTTTCCCAACAGTTTACCCAAACCATTGGGAAAATTGGTCTCAAAGTACCCTTTTCCAATGGTTTTGGAAAACTGTTAGGAAAATTGGAACCTTTCCCAATGGTTTGAGAAAACCATTGGGAAAAGTGGTGTTAAAGTACACTTTCCCAATGGTTTTGAAAAAACTGTTGGGAAAAGTGGACCCTTACCCAATGGTTTTCCCAAACTGTTGAGAAAGGTTGTCTTAAAGTATCCTTTCCTAATGGTTTTCCAAAACCGTTGGGAAAAGTGGACCCTTTCCCAATGGTTTGGGCAAAATGTTGGGAAAGGTTTCCATAAAGTACCCTTTCCCAATGGTTTTGGAAAAACCGTTCGGAAAAGTGGACCCTTTCCTAACGGTTTAGGAAAACTATTGGGAAAAGTGGTGTCAAATTACCATTTCCCAAAAATTTTAGAAAAACCTTTGGGAAAGGGGAAATATAAAAATGGTTTTTATAAACCATTGGTATAGACGCATTAGTATAGGTAGGATTTATAATAGTGTATATTTATAAGATTCATGTGAGATAAAATCTTTGATCACTTTGACTAGATGTACTTTATACTATTATACATGATGTTTAGGTTAGTGATCCCATATATATGTCATTGAAGGAAATGGATAAGAATCTTATCAATGTTAATAAAAAGTCAAGGAATGTCTTATGTGAAGTTCTATTTAATAATATTTACATAAAGGTAATGAGTTGTATATAAAATAATTATGGGGTAAATTTTCATATATTTATAGAGGATATAACAAATTTAAGGATCCAAGGAATTAAAACTTGTATAATAATTAGGATAATTTGATGATGTACCACAATGAAAATATATCATTAAGGTTTTTGGAACCATTCATAGACTTAGTGATGAAATCTATGATATAGAGATTGTGAATAAATTATTATTAATACTTCCATTATTATATGATATAAAAGTATCAAAAATTGATGAAAGTAATTTAGAAGAGCTTTACCTTGATGGTTTTATAATTTTTTGAGTGGTTTATGAGATGTTTTTAAAATTGAAAGGATCAAAATTACATTCATCCAAAGAGATAACATTAAAATACTAGAATATCTGGACCTCAAACATGTTGAAGGAGAACACAATGTGAACAATACATTTCTCTCACTACCGGTGAATAAGTTTAAATGTGGAAAAGGTGGTTTTGATATTAAACTGTAATTTTATAGGTCACAAAGGAGGAAATATAGAGAAGTTAGTGAGATATAATTCCTAAAAAATTTATTAAGATAGTTCTCTTAAAAGTAATATTAAATTTATAAATTAAACTAGAAATAAGTTTTAATAGAAAACTATTGTGAAAAAAAAGAATATGATGATTATTTTAGCCTTTAGGAAGGTGAAATTAAAAACAAATTTGATTTAGAAGATTAAATTATGGTGAGGGTAGAATATTACCAATTTTAAAACAAATAAAATGAATAATTTGAAATATTTATTTATCTGAAATTTGAACTCAAAGTTATATCAAAGGAATTATATATTCAATGAAAGAATAATAGGAATATCAGTAGAATATGAAATGAGTCCTAAGAGTATGATAAGTAACTCGAAGAATAAATTACTCAATTAATGAAGGTTGTGAAAGATAAAGTGGTTCTATAAGAAAAACCTAAGGAAATACTAACTTGTCCACACCCTAACATCACTTTACATGTTATTTTAATTATCCCGGTGTTATATTTTAGTGTACCTTATTTTTTTGACCTCCTGAGATATTTTTGGTTGTTTGGGGAGGAAGAAAAAATGATAGTGGTATCATACTACAGTAGGTCATATCATAGCCTGGGAGGATACAACATCACTCTCTTACACTATAAACCACATCACTGCATATGTCTTTGGGCCTTGGTTGTACTTTAAGGGAAGGATTACTCTGTATACCTTGGAGTCCATGTCATAGTGTTTCCATGATGATGGTGATCCATAACATAGGTTGGATGCTATGTTGTAGGAACTCTACTGGGTGAGGTTCTCTATTCAATGGGTGATATGATTATATTATATTGTGGATTTACTATGTGAATTGGATCGATATTTCAGATCAACCATAATTGTGTTTTGCATCAAAGGGTTACTTGTACCATAGCGCAAGGGCCCAAGTCAAAGGGTGCTCTGGGATCATGGTGGTGGCTCTTCCCTTAGTAGGTCTTCCACATTGTATCCCAAATGACTACAATGTGGGATTTCTTGAAAAGGGGGCACCATGCTACATCTAGCGGGGCTACTGTGTGGTCTTTTTATGGAAGTTTTTTGAAGTGTTTTTACACTTGTTCCATATTTATTTTTATATTTTTTTAGGGATCCTTCTCACCTATCACTTGAAACCTCTAACCCATAGGAATGTATCTCTTCCTCCCCCTCCACCTACACTTTAATGATTTTTTTGTTTTTATTTGAGTTTGGGGAAGATTCCTCTAGGTAAATTCATCTACAAATCTTCCCTTACTCTTTATCATCCTTTTTTTACTTATTATTTCCCTAATAAGTTCTTAGTAACCTAGGGCTCATACTCACCTAGTTTTTAATTGGGGGTTTTTTTCTTTAGTTTTTCCCTTGGTTCCCTAAGGATCTTTCTTACTTTCTAAGGGTGGATTAGCCCCTATATTTGAGAAAACAATGATATTGGGGTAGCTGGAATATATATTATCCTTTGAATACTTGAAACATGATTTTTATTCTTTTAAATTTAGGTTTTGGATATTTTCTGATATCATTAATTATGATTGTTTGATTTTGAGAATAAAGTGAGGTTTTATCATAATTTTCATCGAAATTGAAGGGTTTTCCACTTGATTTAAAGCTATAAATCTTGTTTTTCTAGGCCCCACACACCAATTTTTATATAAATTTTATAAATATACTTTATAAATGAAATATGATATTTCAAATGGTGTCTTTTACAATGAATTTATAAATGATTTTTTAGATTTTTAAAGGTATTTTTGGTTCTTTAAAAAGAGGATTCGGTGACCTGGTTTTTAAAAATTTGTTGTGAGCCTGATTGGCACTTTGAAAGATTAATTTTGATGAAAATTACCTTTATCATAGTTCTATTTGTTTTGAAATAGATGATGGTGTCCCTAATATAGGACACATTCATTATAGTAATGGTTTTGAATGTTATGGGTTTATCCTCAAGAGGGGTGCTTAGGGATGAGGCTAGTTTATTATTATTTCATGGTGTATCTATCATTATATTTTTGTTTTACAATACTTATTGGAACACCCATAATTTTACATACATCATGGGAACCAAGATTATCTATTAGAAATTATGTTACCACATGTTGTAGTATATTAGGATCATATTATGGATAGTAACCCCCATTAGGAATTGTTCTGCTTGAAGATATTTCCCCTCAATTAGGAAAATTAGGTTATTATAGAGTGATAGGTAAGTTAGATTTCATTAGGCATGCTGATAAGATGGATACTAGTGAGTATATTCTAGAATTTCCCCTAAACTACTAGGTACCCCCATGTTTATTTTCACTTGGTTGTTTATATTGGATACATTACTTTTATTATTGTGATAGTATACTAGATATGTTTTCTCATTTCCCTTGGTTTATTTTTTTATTATCATTATATATTATATTTATTAACATAGTACTCTATTTTTTAAAAAGAATATATTGATCTAATGTTTTATGAAAATGGTTTTGGAACTCCATTGCTTACTTTTATAGACAAACATATTTCAAAAAAAGTTTTTGAGAATTCCAATTTTCAAATTTATGTTTTAAAAAAATACCTATATTTAAATGATAAAACCTTATGTTTTAAATGGAACCAGTTTTAACAGAAAAAATTAAACATACTATCATTTATTTTAAAACACAAAGATAAAAAACTATGTTTTTATTATATTTCAAACCAACTCGAAATGAATATTTTATTTAAAGGTGATACTTGGGTGTGGTTTACTCGAAGTGTCTGCTAATTTTTTTACTCACTCTTACCTATATTCTAGTTTTATGTTCATGTTTTGATTTCTCTTTGGTCACTATAGAGTGATGGTGGTTTTTTTTATAGGTGGTGACCTCAGGGTCACAAAAATATTGGTTTCTATATTTTTTTAGTTTTTTATGATTATCATATTGGTCTTGATAGCCCCTTATTTATTTTATAATCCTAATGTAGTTAATTTTTCCTCAATCTAGTTAGTTATTCTTTCATTATGCCTCATGTGGTTTTTCTTTTTTTTAACTATTTTTTATTGGTGTATAGACCTATGACATATGGGGTGGAAATACCAAAATTTTGGTAAATATTGTGCTATGTTTTATTTATATTTATTAAGTAAAACTATTTTCACAATTTCATATTTTATTCCCTATAACTATTTTATTTACCAAGTTGATAGATAATGTTCCTAAGGTATATCACAGGCTATTTTGGGTGCCCATTTTAGGTGTGACCAGAGTCAGTTTATGAAAAAATGGTATTAAATACTAGGTTCTTAAGTGGTACTAAGTATTATAATTCCATTTTAAATTTGGGAATTAATGTTAAATTAAAGATAGGGATATTTTAATTTGAGATGTAGGCATGGTGAGATCCTCATGAGCTCTTTCCCGTTTGAACCCCTGAGTTACAAGGGGATATTGGGTTGTGAGTAATAGTTTTTTTAGTTTTATTTATTTATTTATGAAATGATTATTTAGGGTTGATGGTTATTAAATATTTTAATTATGATGTGAAAACTATTTAAAGGATACTTATGATTTGGTGTAACATAATGGGAGTTGAACTAGTGGTACATGGTGAGAACATAGGGTCTGGAAAACCATGTGGATCCCAACTTCATGGTTCTATATAACTCTTTGTGATAATGGAACTACTGAATCATGGTCTTTTAATCCATGTAGTTAGGTCATTCCTAGGAATGTGTCCCTCATAAGTAAATTGGACTAATGTGTGGTGTGTTAGTCCATTTTCATTAATTTAAATGATATTTTGAAACAAGTTCATAATTTTTTTTAATAGTATCGATTATATTTAAAATTAGTAAAGAGATATTTGAAATAGGAAAAATTTGAAAGTGTTTTTATTTTTAGTTTTTATTGAAAATTTCTTTTTAATTATAAATGTTTACTTTTTGAAAATTTATCAAGC
Source organism: Viscum album (assembly GCA_963277665.1). NCBI lineage: Eukaryota > Viridiplantae > Streptophyta > Magnoliopsida > Santalales > Viscaceae > Viscum > Viscum album. The sequence continues at coordinate 1,574,902,360 of OY728128.1, read as the reverse complement.
ACTCATTAAAATTGAATTTTTTTTTCTTGGTGGTTTAAAAAATTGACAGTAATGGTTTAAAAATGTTTTAAAAGGGAATTGGAATTTAGAAATGTGAATGATTATTTAAAGAAAGTTTTAATTGTGATTTGGAAGTAATAAAGGGGATTCATGGGGTAAATTTAGGTATTTAGGTAAAATGTGAAGTTTTGGGATTTAAAAAGAGTTTTTTTAAATGAAATTGATGTTTGGAAATGAATAAATTATTTTAATAAGGAATTTTTAGGAAATATAAAATGATTTATAAGAGGTGTTTTAAGATTTTAAAATCCTGATATGGATTTTGAAAATGATTTGAAAAGAAATATTTAAACTCTTTTTAAGTGATTGTGGCTAGATTTTTTGGAGTGTTATTTTTATATTAATATTTACTTATAGAATATTATGGTTTGAATTTTTATGAATTTTGATTGAGTTTTTTATTTTCTTACTTTTAATATTATTTCCCTAAAGTCTTCAAGGATTTTTAATGGATAATTATGAGTTTTTCTCCATTAGTGAGCCATGTATTTGATCAAATTGGAGATTTCCTTCAATAATTATGGAAGTTGAAACCACCTCTCTTTTATGTCCATCAAAATCCTTGAGAAGTAGAAGAATGGTTGTAGTGTATTGAAAGTATTTTTGTCCTTATTGATATTCTTTAGTTGCTCAAGATCATGTTTTCAACCTTTATGAAGGATCTTTATCCTTCATGTTTTCTCAAGATCATTTTTTAAACAAGTGCATGAGATAACTTTTTTAGGAACGTTTTAAGGATTTGTTGATCAAATAGTATTTCTATGAGGTATTAAAGTAGATAAGGTGATGGATATATATAGCTATGATGGAAAAATAGATCGGTGTTATATTATGTTCAATGTTTCATTGATCTAGTATTTTAATGTATGGATTTTTCTATGGATGATTATTTAATGTCTTAGTACTTAGAAAGAGGGATTTTTCTAGATCATCAATCAAGGGTGTTATAGTTTGTTTTGGAATCATATTCATAAGTAGTTAGGTAGGAATTTCGGGTTGGGGAAGTCCTTACAGGGGTTTTTGAGGAGTATTCTACTTCCTCAATTCATAAAAATAGATAATAGAATTCCCATAAAGGAAAGGTTAAGCGTTCTAAGGCTAATTAGTCAAGTCGAAATAATAATATTCCTTTCTATTTTTATTCATTAGCTTCTTTTGGGGGTAGGACACTGGTGTCCCATTATTATGTCAATACTGGTCATAAGAGGCCCTCTTTTCATAAATTTTCAATGACCTCTTATATTTTTGGATGTTTGGTTCATATGTAGAGGACATATAAATATTCATTTGGGAAAAGAGTGGACCCAGATATATTTCTTAGGAGGATTTATAGGTTCAACCTATTAAACCTGATCTTGATAGAAGTATATTCTTAAGGTATTCTTTATTCCCTCTTTTAGTTTTTCCATTTGTATAGTCTCTATTAGCCTCTATTTTTGAAAACTATTATACATTTATATGATATGAGTTTCTTATAGAAATTATGAATTATTAATGGTTGTATATAATTTTTTTCTAAGTATCATCATCTTGTGGTCTCTTTGCTTCTTTTTTGGTTCTTGGAGGAATTTATGTTTAGTTAAAGTTGTAATATAGTGGGGAGTCCACCATAATCATTATAAAAATTTTTCTATTAGTGATCCAGTCTAAAGTACCATTATGATGTTATTTTGGTGAAGTGTTACTTGGTTATTGGTTTTGTACTTTGAGGTTCTTTGGAATTCTATTTGTGGTTGGATGATGAGTTGGATGGCTTTGGTTTTCATTTTAGGCTTTGTTCTAGTGGGGTTCATAGTGTTCCTTATTTTTGATTATTGATTTTTGTTTTTTGGGTTGAGTCTTATCCTTTACAGTGATGAATATAATTCATTTAATCTTTATTAAGGAAGAAATAGTGATGGTTGAGTAGAATTTTCACAACCCTACCTCATGTTCCATGTTATTTTAATTCTTCTAGAGTTCTCTTTTGGTTTCCCTTATTTATTGGCCCTCCTAGGGTGTATTGGGGAAAACTATAGAAACTATAGAGTTTATAAACTAAGGTAGGCCACTAAATATCCTGGGCGATTATTCTATAGTTCCCTTCCCCTATAGACCACTTTTCAGAAGATATATTTGGGCCACGATTATGATACTAGCTAAGGACTACACCATAGGGTAAGGAAACCATATCATAGCATCTGATCAGCTAGGGTAATCCATGGTATAGATTAACATCTATCTTGTAGGAACTCAAATAAGTGAGTTACTCTTCTTTGTGAGTAATATGGCTACAATTTAGTGTTTATTGACCATGTGAAGTGGATCAATCGTGTGGATTAACCCTATTGGGTTCTGGGATCATAGGGTGACTTAAGTCACAGTGAAAGAGGACACACTATAGGGTTATGGGGGCTTGAGGGTGGTGGATTTTCCCTAGTTAGGTCCTTCACATTGTACCCTATATGTTTATACCATGAGAGTTCTCAAAAATTGAGTACCATGTTGTATCCATAAGGTCTATGATATAGTTTTTATCAGGAAGCATGTTTTTTTGATTTTCCCCTAATAGATTTTAAAGATTTTAGGGGTATTTATCCTTTATTTCTCAAAAACTTCAACCCCCATGTGTGTTTACCTTCCTTATCATCCTCTTATCTAGTTATTTCTTGGTTTTACTTTGATTTTGAGGTGGATTCCTCCGAGTAAATTCATCTGGACCTATTTCTTTTCTCTTTCTCGTCCTTATCTTACTTTATTCTTTACCTAATAGGGACTTCATGAAATAAGGTTCATGTTCACCCAATTTTTAATTTTTTTTAGGGTACTCCTTGGTTCTCTAAGTATCTTTTTTCTTTAAAAGGATGGATTAGAACCCCGCTTTGTGAAAGAGATGAGATCATGGTGGGAGCCCCGTCTATTAGCCTTTGAATAACTGAACCATTATTTATTGCTTTTTTAAATTGATTTTTTGGATATATTATAATAGTTTTAAGTGTTCTTATTTATTTTTTGAGAATCATATAACTTTTTATCTTGATTTACTTTAAAATCGAAAGGCTTTCCCCTTACTTTGAAGCCAAAAATATTATTTTACACATCCTTGCACACTATGTATTTATGAAATTTACCAAAATAACATTATAAATAAAATATATGATTTAAAATGGTTTATTTATTTTCTAATGTATTTAAAAATTATTATTTTGGTTTTTAAATGTCTTTTTGGTTCTTTAAAAAGGGAATTTAGGGACTTGGTTTTTAAATATTAACTGTAAGGCCTGGTTGGAACTTTAAAATTGGAATTTTGATGAAAATTCTCATGGAATATTTCCCCAGCCAAGTTTTTTTTGAAATGGATGAGGTTTTACCTGATATAGGATACATTTATCATAGTAATGGTTTTAAAATTAAAGTGGGTATTCCAAATAAAGGTGCTTGAGGGTGATGATTTATTATGATTTCTTTTTTGTGTATCTATCTTTATATTGTTTTTTATACTTCTTATTATATCTCCACTATTTTATAAACATAATGGGAAACAAAATTATCTTGCAGAAATTCAGAGAACACATGTTTTATGAGATTTAGATCGTGCTCTATCTAGTATTCCCTAGTAGGAATTGATCTTATCAGGGATTTTTTCCCTCATTCAGGTTCACTAATATGATAGATCTCTTTTAGTATATTCTAGACTTTCCCCTCAAAACCAAGTTACTCCCATGATCATTTACACTTGGTTTTTTATATTAGATACATTACTTTTATTGACATGATAGAAGACTATATATTGTTTCCCATTTCCTTTGGTTTATTTTTGTTGTTTTTGATATCATTACATCTAATATTTATTAAAATTATACTCTTTGTTTTGAAAAGAAATTTTTGATATAATGTTTTATGAAAATGGTTTTGGAACTTCTTTACTACCTTTTATGCATAAACATGTTTTTAATGATGTTTTGGAGAATGGTAGTTTTCATATTTAATTTTTAAAGTAATACCTCTCTTAAAATTTTATAACTTCATGTTTTAAATGGAACCAAGCTTAAATTAATATTTTTAACATTATACTGTTTATTTAAAATCTAAAAGTTTAACATCTTTGTTTTTTTATTGTATTTCATATGATATTGAAATGGAACTTTTATTTAATCACAATACATGGGGTGTGTTTTATTTAGAATACCGAATGAGTTTTATACTGACACCAGTATATATTTCAGTTTTAGTTTCAAGTTATGGTTTCTCTTTGGTTTCCATGGAGCGATTATGTCTTTTGTGGATAGGAGGCAACCCCGAGGTCACACGGAGCTTGGTTTGCATATATTGTTTTAGTTTTGTATCATTTTTTTATCTCCCTAGTCAAAACCTTCTATATCTGATGCTTATTTTTTATTTATTCATTTTTACTTGTTCTGGTTGGTTATTCATTTATCATGCCATGTTTGGTTCTTCTTTATTTTTAATATTATTTTTATTCTATTAGAACATGGACCTCCAATGTATAGAGTGGTCATGTTAAAATTTTCGTAAAGATTTTATTATGATGTATTTATATTTTTTGGATGAAATATTTCCCATGATGTAATATTTGATTACCCAATAGTATTTTTCAACACAGTATGATCAGGAACTTTCCTTATTTATATCTTTGGTTATCTCAGGGGCCTAATTTAGGGGTGTCTAGAGTCAATTCATGACCGAATTTAAACTGAATATTGAATAAAAAGTAATGGTAATTAGTGAAATTAATGATTATATAACAGAATTTTATAATAAGATCAAAAATACTAATGAATATATGGTTACCTTGAATATAAAATCTACAAGTCTAACTGAAATCCATTATTTCAAATAAAAAATCTATAATTTGTGATGTTTTTCTGATAAAGAATTCAATGAAAGAGACTAATGTAATTTAAGGAACTTGTATAAATTATTGAATGATCAAAGTTATTATATTATAGGTAATATAAGAATTATCTATGAGGGTGAATCATCCAAAACCTAAAATTCATGGGAAATATATAATGGAAAGAAAAATGTGGGAGAAAACACTTGAATTCAATCATCATAGACTATCTAAAAACCTAAATTTTATTTATATTCTATAAAGATGTTGAGTAAAATAAATAAAATATTCCCACTAATGAATTGTCAAATCTATTATTAATTAGTCCATGCTATAACCTATTGTGATGGGGGAGGGAGTTATTAATAGGAAGATTCACCTAGAAGCTAATAAATATGCATAAGAGAATATCATATACCAGAATGAAGAAATTATTTTTATGGATATTGTTTTCACTACCCTAGTTTTGGACATAAGTCTTTAGATTATAATATTTGATGAAAGGGAAACAAGTTTAATGAATATTAGAGAAGGTTAAAAATGAAAACAACGAACTTTAACCCATTGGAGAATAGATTTACTCCATTGGAATTGGAGGAATATTAAATCACTAATTTTAATGAAAATAATACGGTGGGATCCATGTGTGTCTCAACACAACCCTTATTTTTATATAAATAAATAATGAAGGAGAAGGAAATATTATATAAAATTACACCTAAGTAGGGAAATAATAAAAACACATAGATACATGATAGTGGGTATTCATCCCAATAACCATAAATTCAAGTTTAATAAATAACATGAAGAATCATGTAGATGGAATCATTGAATATAGAAATTAAAGAGTATAATTTATCAATGGTATTGGTAAGAAATGGAAAACTATATAATAATTAAATAATACTAATGTGCTCATTATTGATGGACGTTGACACAATCTTTTGAGTGTAAGTTAATTATATGACTTGAGACATGAATTTATGTTCAATCATAAGGATTATATTATTAATGAAAAGGATAGAAATTTTTTAATGTGAGGATGAAGTAAAATGGTAATCTATATTAGTTGGATAGAAATTATAACTTGTTTTTTCTTATGATATATTAGGAAAGAGTATTGTAGAATTAATAGTTTATCCACATTCATTAAAAAATTATAGAAAATTTTTTAAAATGTTAATATAGTGATAAATATTCATAATTTAAATAGAGATATTGGTAAATTTGTGTAATTATTATATGAGAGGTAATATGGTTAAAATACTAATAGTAAAAAAGAAAAAAATGTTAAACTTATTGAATTTGGTTCACATCAATGTTTGTAATCCCATGAAACATGTGAGAACATGCGGAGAAAGATATTCCATTTAATTTTTAAATTAAAACAATTATAAGGGATGTATAATGTTTGTCTATAAAAATAAATAATCGATAAAGTGTATCAAAAGATACCAGAGGCAAGCTAAAAAAGATACTAGAAGGATGACTAAAATCTAATAGTTGTACAATGGTATATAATATAATTACATTGAAGTTGAAATTTTTATTTAGAATTATGGAAATAAAAAATATATTTCATAGGTAATAATTTCATAGTATAATGGATTCATTGAAAGTAAAAACCATATGGTGACTAATATGGAAAATTCACTACTCATTGAGAGTGGTGTCTCAAGGAACTATTGGAAAGAGTTTGTGAAAGTTTTAGTGTATACTCAAAAAAGGACCTTGTTAAGTCCTATAGATCAGATGACACTATATGAGATGTGGAATATAAGAAATAAAACTATAAAAAACTTCATATTATTCTAGAGTAAATAATGCAATTAGAAAAAATAAGTCACATAATGTAAATATTGTGATGCAAAGGATGAAGGTGTTTCTCTTGGTGGAAATACTGCTCCAATACAAACTTGATGAATAAAAAGTGTTAAGAAAACTATTTTATTACCCTAGGTGGACCCGAAATCATTTTAAGAGGCAATACAGGATGAATAATGGGTTAGGACCATGAATTAAGAACTTAATCAAATATATAAGAACTAAACATGGGAACTTGTTTAGTGTATAAGTGATCACAATTTCATTGGAAAAACTAGTTTTTAAAAATAAACATGATAAAAATGGTAATGAAATTCAAAATAAATAAAATTTGGTTTGTAAATGCTATGCATAAATTGAAGGGAAATATGTTAAAGTGACTCTTTCATTAGTGTAAGTACTCAAGTATTTACCTTTATTCTTGAAAATTTCAATTCAAAGTGGTTTCAGTATAAAACAAATACATATAAAGACCAAATTCTTGAATAGATTTCTCAATGAGGAATTATACATTGATAATGTGTTGATTTTTCAAGTTGATGATGATGGAGATAATATATATCATTTAAATAAAGATTAGTATGGATTAATGTAAGAATAATAGGATTGGTATGGTAATTTATATTCACATTTGAAAAATAAATAGAATATTGTGGAAGATTTATATGTTTTACAAGAAAAATATAAATAAATTGTTGTCTTTAAGATTAAAATTAAATAACGAGTGAAGTAAATTGGTGTTCTTAATACTTGTATTAATGAGAGAGGAATGAAGTTTAAAATTATTGAAGAAAATATGGTTTCTTTGAAAATAAATATTGTAACTAAATTTAAATATAGTATTACTAAGAATAAGTTGTAGTTTAGAAATGTATTATACAAATAATTCAATAAAAGAGGTAAAAATGGAATGAGGATATTTGATAATTGTTCAAATGATCAAAGACCAAACTATAGGGGTAAAACTATAATTATATTAGAAGTTGAATCATCTAAGTCTCAAATATAATATTCAATAGAAAAATAAAATAAAATGGTTGTAGAATATTCTCATAATCAATTCAAGAGTTATTCAAAAACCTAAGACCTATTCAAAGAAAACAAGAATATGGAGTGAAGGTGATAAAATATTCCCCCTGATGAAGTTATAATTTTTTAGTTAATTAAGTTACACTATGAAATATTATGATGATGTATGGAGTTACCCATGAGATGAGGCTCTTATGAGTCAATAAACACGGATGAGACCACATCCTATACATCATAAAAATTAAAATATTTTTCTGAATATTTTTTTATTATTCTAAATTCGAGCCTAAATCTTATAACTATTGATTAATATAAATAAGAAACAAATTTTATGGAATCCTATATAATAGAATGGAGAGATAAATGGTAAACACTATCACATTAGAGAATAAATTTTATCCCTTGTATAATGAGTAGGAGGATTGTATCACATTATATTCTAAAAAAATGGGAGATCATTTTATGTATCAATAAAATCCATAGTTTCATAAAAGAAAAATAAAAACGAAGAAAAAAAGAAATATTGGTAGAAATTTTATTGATGGAAAGAAAGAATATAAGTACATGGATTCTTAACAGTTGGTGTTCAGCACAAATGAAAAAAATATAAAATTATTAAATAATGTGAAGGTTTGTGTGTATGGATAGATTTTATTTGGAAATTATGGATTCTTATAGATCAATGGAATTGGTAAAATAATGATTATTGGATATGATATAAAAAATATTAATGAAATATATGTGTATGGACATTAACACAATCACTTGAGCGTAAGTAAAATTTACAAGTCATGAATTGAGGTCATATTCAATTGAAGGGGTTCCAAATCAAAGTAAAGTTTAAAACTCATTGAAGTAAATATAAAATAAAACAATAATATATATTAATAAATAACAAAGATAATTATTATTTTTACATAATCGAAAAGGAGAATGATTTGAGGCATTGATAACTTGGCCACATTCATCAATAAATTATATAAATCTATAAAATCTTAAATTAGTAATGAATATTTGTAGTTTGAAAAGAGATAGGGGTAAAATGTGTGATGATTTCATGAGTAAGAAGATTGTGAAAAAACATTATAGACCAAAGAAGAAAAAAGCTTCACAATTACAATATTTGGTTCACATCGATGTATATAGTCCCATGTCACTTTTAGGAACATGAGTAGGGGAGTATTTTATCATTTTTATAAATGATTACAATATGGTGGTATGTGTCATATTTATGAAAACATAAAATGAAGTGGTGGAGTGACTTAAGTTATTTCATAGGATGGATGAAAATAAAACTATAATTATGTTCAAAATCTTATTATTAGATAATTTAATATAGTAAAATTTCATTAAATTTGAGATATAGATTGAGAAACATAGATTTAAGAATGATATTTTTTTGATTATAACACCACCACGAAATAGAGTGGTTGAAATTCCTAATTAAAATAAACAACATGATAAAGATATTAATTATTAAGAGTGTTATCTTGAGAAATTATAGGAACAATACAATAAAATTATTATTATATGCACAAACAAAATCCTTTTTTAGTTCACAATGGGAATAGGATTCTATATGAGATGTGTCACAAAGGTAAGACTATATTAAAGTGACTTAGTTATTTTGGAAGTAAATAATATATTTGAAATAAAGAATGTAATCATTGAAAATATTGGGATGTGAGTAATAATGGTCTATTTGGGTTATTCAACATATATTATGGTATAAAAGTGTTTTAACAAGTGGCACAACAAGATCATTGAAATAAATAATGTAAAAATTGTTGAAGAAAAAGCTAGGAACAACTATAAAAATTTATACTTGGGATAAATTTATGAGAATTAGAATAAGATTGAAAAAATATTGAAGAATCCAAAATTACATCTCAAGATGAATATTAAATTGCTGAATTAGAAGAAAAAATAGGTACAAAAGAAAACTAACCTCCAAATAAAATAATGAAAAAATAATATTCAAAATCATTGAGCCAATATCATTATTGATAAGGCTACTCCTACACATACCCAGTGAATGAAAAAACTTAAGAACACTTCTCTATTATCAAAAGTATATCCAAAATCATTTGAAATTTTGATGAAAGATTAATCATGGGTCTACCACATGAATGAATAGCTTATATAAATATAAAATAAACAAACTTAGGAGATTATATAGAATTCAAACAATCAATACATTATTGAAATAAAACAGGTTTTAAAAATAAATATGATGAGCATGGTAATATGATCTAGAATAAAACTCTATTAGTATATAAAAGATATTATAAAATTTAAGGTTTAGATATTTAGAATACATTTTCACTAATAGATATACTTGATTCAATCTAAATATTCTTGGATGTTTTAATTAAAACAGGCTTCAAAATATACCAAATAAATGTAAATCTAACATTCTTGAAAATAGTTACTGAGAAATAATTATACTATGAATGACCGATGGGATTTCAACATGGTTTTGATTAAGAGATGTAATTTCATCTAAAGAAAGTTTTATATGGTTTAAATAAATAACTAGAATATTTTTATGCACATTTAGATTCTAATTTTAAGAAACTCTAATTCAAAAGAGGTGTTTTTGATAATAACCACATTTTGAAATCCTCAAAGTAAGATTATATTATAGTACTTAAATAATTTTTTGATATCATATTTAGTGTAAAAAATAAATATTAGTTATGTGAATTTTTAAAATTCATAAAATAAAAGTTATAGATACCAATGATTAGTGATCTTACATACTTTCTTGGAATTAAATTAAATCAATATATTGAGTAAACTTTTATTTCTCAAGAAAAATATGAAAAATATCCAATGAAATGGTTTAATATACATTATTTAAAACCTCTTTCTACTCAAATAATGGTTGTAACTAAACAAGTGAAGTATGTATATAGAAAATTTATGGATTCAACTTTGTATATGAGATTGATTGAAAGCTTGTTGTACATGAAAATGATGATACTAGATATTTTTTAGGCATTATGTTTGGATAAAAGTTTCTAAAGAAATATAATTGAATAACATCTCACTATACTGAAATTAATCTTGACATATATTCAAGGTACTATTGATTATGTATTGACATTTTATGTAAGAAAATAGTGATAATTAATTTCATATTTGGATATGATTTTGGATATATATTTCCTAGATAGAAAATCCATAAGTGGAGGATAATTATTCATTATAAATAGATATATAAGTTGGTTTAGAAAAAACAATGATATAATTTATATTATAATAATATAAGTATAGTATATAATAGCTACAAAACCTTATACTCAATTGATTTGGATGATACAACAATTGGAGGACCTTATTGGGGAAGTACTAAATCATGTACTGATATTGTTCAACAAAAAAAATCACATAAAGGAAATTGAAAAATCTAGTACACCATTCATATACAAAGGATATTGAAATTTGGTATCACTTCATCAAATAAAATTTGGGACATGGATTTTTCAAGTTGCTTTGTATTGGGAAAAATAAATAAGTGGTGGAATATTCACACAATTGTTGTCCACACAAGATTTTTAGAAATATCAATTGAATCTCATAGTTCAACTACCTCCCAAAGCTTAAGTCGATTTAGTGTATACCCTATACAAATTTATATTTAATTTTTAATAGGTTTTTCTCATTTTTAATGGGTCTCATACTCTTTAATGTAATTATCAAAGGAATAAATCTATGAAATTAGAGAAAGTGAAGAAATGTATTTTGAACATGTTTGAATTTATCAATTTGTATCATAACATGACTCTCATATCAAGGGGTTAAATATAATATTGAGGTGTAATGGTACAAGTAGTGGGGGAGATATAATCCACAATGAGTTTCATCAAGGATTGATTAAGAAAGAGGGGTTTTATAAACTTTAGTCATTAAATTTTTTTTAATTAAAGGTTTAAGCAGTGCATGGAATTCTATTTTTAATTCTTTTTTCTACTCCAATCATTACTCACATATACTTAGAATGATAGTTGAGACTTTATATTAATATTTTTATTTTTTAAAGTATAAATATTCTTGAATTTCACTTAGGATTTATAATAAATCCAAAGGAATAGAATGTTCAAACCTAGTATATTCAAGAGGATAAAATTATAATTGATATTGATCAAAATCATAGAACATTGAAACTTTATAAAAAAATATTGTGTTTATTTTATATTTGAGATAAAGGATTGAATATAACTTTTTTTAAAGTATGAAGGAGTATGGATTTGATTTGGTGATGTCAGAATATTTTCTTGTTTGATAGAAACAAACTATTTCATAACAGAGTAACCCACACCATGGTTATCAAAAAACCATTGTGGTTGGAATAATTTTATAGGCCATGATTAGTTAAAGGCATAAAATGAATTAAAAATACAAAAGTAAATGACACCACAAGAAGAAACCATGTTGTGGTTTTACAAACTATGTCATATTTTGATAAATATCCACAATGGTGGTCATTGTTTTTATAGGGTAAGTTTCTCAAAATCCTTAGATTCTATGATATGAAAAAACAATGTCATGGTTGTTGTCTTGGTTTGGAAAAATTAATAGATTCTCATAATCTAAGTTGAAGTGTTTATCCTAATTAAAGTAGAGGATTTGAAAAATGAGGAATACATAAAGTCAATATGTTTTAATTGTGATTCTAATTGTGTTCAAGTGTTGTGTAATTTTCATTAGATGTTTTAATAATTCACCATGCTTTACTGTGGGTCATCTCTCATTCCAATAGATGAAAAAATGGACAGACCAAGAAAAACATCTTGTAGTTAAAGTTATAATTGGCATGTGTAGATTAAAAAACCTCTCACTAAAATGGAATGTGATAGTTTTAGCAGAATTTTTCATGTTTTTTTCAAAAAAATTACAAAATTGATCATGGAGTGATCGTAGAGTTAACAATTTTTCATAAAAAGTTTATTCGATTCTATAATAATTGAAATGAAAAAAAAAACACATCATATTTTGTAAAATACCACATCATGGTGAATTTTATACATCAAATTTCAAAATAAGGAAATATCCAAATTTTTAGGAGGATAATAATTTAGATTACTATGTTTTTAAGGTCAAATAATTGACCAAGAAACTACATCATGGTTTACTTATACATGTTACATTTTTTATAGTCTTTAAAGATTTTGATTATTCATAAAAAATTAGAAAGATATGATCTATTATAGGATTATTTACTTGACTTTGGTAGATGTTTCTATAATTTAATGAAGTAGTAACATGTGTAAGGGTCAAAGTGGATCACGTAGTCACCTTGAGAGGCAGTTTGAATTTGTGATAACAAAATTTTATTGATTAATTTTAACTTAAATTCCTTGATTCCTTTAAGTTGATCAAATATCTATCATTAGTTTGGATGTACAGATATTTACAATTTTCACTCACCACTTTTACCTAATGTTATATAAATAATGTTAAGTAAATAGAACACGTTTATTTTTATAAGTTTCATCCTCAATGTGAGAACCAAATCCTTGTCGTGTTGACTCTCATCGAGTCCCAAATTTTACAATAATAATCTCATTTTAAATTACAAGTGGTATGGGGAATTGTTATCCTTAACCCATAATGTGTATCCTATACACTAAGTCTCTTGAATTTATATTATAATAACTCTCATACATTTACAATGTCTCCATAATCATGAATAGGTCTTAAAATTTAACTTTTTATTTTGTTGTAGTATATGTGAATTGACCTTATTTTACTTATAACAAACTTAATTCATGATCTCTCACTTTATTCCTAAAAAATAGATTCTTTGGACTTCCCAAATTTCTTCAGAACATGATGTTTTGAACTTATTAAAACTATTGAATCAACTAAATCTTCCTTGAAATCTCTGGTTAGCAACTTCTTCTATAAAATATTCACTTATTATAAGGCACTCTCTCACATTATTCTTCTCATAAAAATATATATTGCTCTGAATGATCTCAACCCTTTTTATAGGATTAACCTTCTTGATAAGTTTGGTGATTTTATGTCCCTAAAGTTCAAGGATCTATTTTTAATTCCTTCCAAAAAAATTATAGGATACCATAATTTAAATCAAATCTCCACAAAATCTGAAACGAACTTACTTTTCAAGTATTCCTTAAATTATGACATTAATAATTAACTTCATTTTGTGAATATCGAACATTGACCATTCAGCTCAGCATCATCATAATTATTTTGACTTCACATGAAAGAAAAGTTCTTCAATGTTGTTTGGTGAACTAACTTCCAAAGTCTTCAACAAATATATCATAAACTTTATTATGCATGTTAAATCAGAAACACATTTCCTGAACTCAAAATTTATAAAAGAATATCCTTCTTTCGATACAACCTTAATCTCCTACACACTTCTTCTGATCAACTTCAATCATGATGAAATATATTATCATGATTTTTTCTTCATGTTGAAATTATAACACAAATTATTTTCACAATTAATTTTAAATTCTCATGAATACAAAGTCCATCATCTTATCTTCAATGCAATTTATTTGGATGTATTCTTTCAAACATGAATTCTTCCACCACTTTATATAAATCCAAAATTCATAAATTCCATATAGCCTTATTTATCATATTATGAAATCTTTTCATCCTCTATGGTGATGTTTTCATCTTCTAAAACCACGCAATTCTTCTTCTCTATCGTTAATTTCCAATTACCATATCATCTTCTATTATACTTCAAATTCTCCTTATCATACTGTCTTTATGACACCTTTAAAATTTTCCTTCCAATAAGCAGCACCATCCTTATATATGTTTAAACTATAGTTATAGTATCTCCATTTATACACTACTTCACATGCCTATTATCTCACATAGCTTCCCCCTGTATATTAATTTCTAATCAACATAAGTGTAATCTCCTAACCATCTATAAAATCATTTTTCCTCACGGAAAACACCATATTTTATTCCCATTACTTACATTGTATGTAATTTCACATCTTTCGTAAGCCTTCAACTCATCACACAACATGGTCACATATCATTCATACGTATACAACTTCATTATAACACAACCACCATCTAGTAATCATTGTTTCATGAAATTGTATTTAGTAAATGATATTTTAGTTTTTAGCATAGATATCACATGTGTACCATAGTACTAAGATTGTAAAAATGGCATTAAATTTGATGAGTTTTTATATAACTATGTTTTTATTTAGTATTGTATCTTCTTCCATATTCCATTCATAAACCATTTACAAATATGAACATCACATACCCACTTTCTGGTCAACTCTCAATTATGCATATAATTTTTTCAATATTCTATCACTCATCTTGAATGATACGTTGCACTTTCATCATTATACTGTATAATTTATCAACATTTATAGTTTGATCATTGGTATTTATAAACATTGATATAACCTCTTATAGTTACACACACATTCTATTCATCTTCTCATCATACCCATAGTGTATGTGGAGCATTCATGTATGAATATACAACTCATTTTTTTGTTCTTCTGATCTTCTCATTTGTAATAAAATCCCTCCTTATATTTTGATAAACCCCCAAATCATCCTCATCACAACATGATTTGAAATTAATGTACTACACTAATATAATATTGCATTCTTTTATCCTTATCTTCATATAAGTTTTTAAATTTCATTAACATTACACACTAATCACTCAAGCATGGCTTTCTAATAATGAAAAAACATTATTCCTAACTATGAGGTAAGTCTATTAATAGTTCTCAAAAGTATATAAATAATACCAATTTTGTGACATTTTATTTTAGTATAACTTTATATATATGGTGTTTCCATTAATCGGTGATTTCATAAGTTTCTTAGTGTTTTATCCCTAATAGTTTTTTCTAAAAATAAAACTTCAAACAACATTGTAACAATCTTATATACATTCATTATTTATCATATTTCATTTGATGGACTTCAAAAATTATTTAAGGTAAAACATAATTCTCCATAAACTCATTATTCTTTAGTAAACTAGAATCACATCATCTTATTCTCATATTAGGTATTGTGTTAATAAAATTTAATATAACCATCATTCATTACTTAGGTTCCTATAGATTATTTCTTAGCTCACCCAGATTCAATAAAATAGAGATAGTTATCATCTAACAAATTCATAATCTAGATTTATTATCTCTATTATTCACATCCTACACTCAATAATTCTTTACGCCGTGATTTTACTCAAAATAAAATTTTCATCTTCTTATCATAAAATATTTATGGTGGCTTCTAGATAATAATATTTTCATTAATTCCCCCTACATATATTAGCAGTATTTACTTCCATATCTTCCTTTATCTACTAGTGTTCTTACTTTCAATGATTTTTTCTTTCTGGAGTATGTACTTTCAAATCTTATACTTTGGAAACACCCATAGGCAGCATTATTTTACTTTAACATACTTATTTAATTTTCTATAATCCATTGAAAATAAATAAAATTCTTCATAATCAACATTTTATGGTACTTCAATCTCCACCATTGGATTATTTTTCAATGAAAAATTCTCATTAAATTTGATGAGTTTCCCTCCCCCTTATTGATAATAAATTCAAAGCCTTTTATGTGAGGGGTCCATTTTCTCTCCCCCTTAATGATCTGAATTTGAATCCCCCTTACTAATATCATGTGGTGAGGGAGGAAATTTCCGCAAACTTTTTCCTCTTATCCCCTATTATTTTGTTGAATTTAATATATACCATAAATTTTTTAGATGATGATGACATCACTTTTATCAGATAATGAAGACATGAATCGATAAAATCTAAGTCTATGTAATCCATGGTCGATGTTGAAAATAATAGTGGTTAACTCATACATTAAATTTTTACATAAAATTTACCAACTGATTCTAACTTTTATGATATCATTTTTAGTATTAAATTAATCAAATTTTTATTCAAATTACTTTCATGCACCTATCTTAACAAATGGATCAAAAACATTCAGGCATAAAATTATAGGTCTTTCCCCATCGTAAAAACTTTTTGTCATCACTAAATTTATTTTCCACCTTTTAATTGAAACTTTAGTTTTCATATATAAATGAGAGAGTACAGAAAACATATCTCATAGATGACATAAACTTTAATTCTTTATATTTTCTATATCTGGAACTTCATCTCCATCATCCAAATCTTCATCCTTTGGGTACATCAATGTTAACTTTACTGAAACTTTATAATTTGGTTTCATAAAATTTGGTTTTTCTAAATTTAAAAATATAAAATCTATATATACATCAAATCCATTTTCACTTCTTCTCTCCCTCTAGATTGCATCAACTTCAATTCAATTTTTTATTTAACCTTGTTACAACTTATTAGAGAATGAGGTGGACTTTATTTCCTCACAAGTTAGGGTAATAGAGACAAGAATTATTTCTCAACATAGAGGCTCCATTTAGTTTTTAGTCATTTTTATTCATTTCTCTACCCTTTACTTTATAAACATCAAGCTCTTTTAGTGGAATGGTACCCTTACTTTTATATTCATTTTCTTCTTTCTATGAAGTATTCTTCGTAATTTTTTCGAGAAAAATGATAGCATTATTATTTTATTATACTTCTAACTTTCCTTTTTACTCTAATTGTTTTGGACATATAATCATGGAATCCATTAGAATAATATTTCTTCTTATGTAGAGATTTCTTCAAAGAAACTTGTATAGTGCCGATTCATTATTGGGGTTGTTTCCTTTTACATTCCAACTTCTTATACTCTAGCAATATTTTCATTTATTTTTCAGTAGTGTGTCCAGAAAACTTACACCTTTCACAAAGAATCATTTTTTCCATTAACTTAACCTTTTTTGGTAAATCCTAGTGATCCTTAACTTCTTATTATAAGATGTATTCCACCATTACAATCTACTTTTTTATTTCTCATATTGACTTAATTTTCTTGTTTGGATTGTTTCATATAACTTGAATAGTCATGGATTGCATACATATTTTTTAAAATTGGATTTTTCTTCCATGGTAGAAACATATTTTATTAGGTACTAAATGTTTCTTTAATATCTTCTTGGGTGTATTCTAATTTGTATCTTCCAATAATCAATGGCATGGTAATCAAACTTTCAATAACACCAGAAATGGCCAAAAAATCTAATATTCTTTCATTGAGTATAATTTTGGATAGCGGATAGTTCTTCTGGAACTTCTTTATTATGGAAAATTTGTAGGTATCTTCTTTCATTCATACTATCTTATACCTTTATAGAAGTGGGGGTTCTATTTAACATTTTTTACCCATATGTTTCTATAACTATATAATATACTATTCAAATTATTATAATAAGTGCATATAGATTCGTTAGAAAGTGGGGTTATGTTTTCCTTTGACTTATTAGAAGGTAAAAATTAAAATGATCATATATTCTTCCATTTTCTATATTGAGAAATAATTTTATTAGAAACTTTGACAATGGAACTTCACATTTTATCTTCTCATGAAGATTCAACTTGAGAGGCTTGAAAGTTTTTTTAATTTTATTTCCAACTGAATACACTTTAAACTCAAAGTGTTTTTCTGATATTTAAGACATTTTAACTTCTCTTCCTAGTTAGCCTTCAACTTAAAAATATTTTCTTCATGAAATTCCTTTCATTCTATAAATAATTTTTAATATCTTTTATTATTTTCAGTTTGGTTTCCAATAAATAGATCTTGACTTCAATGGTAGCTTTTAATTCACAGAGAACTTCCTTAAAAACATTCAAAGTAATAAATTTTTCAAAAACAATACAATATAATTACTCTTAAAATAGAGATATTTTTTCATTAAAAATTGATAATTATTATTCCATTTCTTCCATGAATTTTTTGAGAGTTATATCTTTTAGTAACTTCTTTGTCAAAGAATCTTTAATCTCATCATGTTCTAATTATAACATCGAGTTTTATTTAAGTAATCCCTTGATAAATGAAGGTATATATGTGAAAAATCAATTGGGTAACTTTTCATGTGATCCTTGATTTTAGAGTAAAAATAATCAATAATTTCAATAGATTAAAACTCATATTAGTAAGAACATCCATCATCCAGAGAATATATTCTAGTAGATTTATCAATATAAGTCCCTCCTTATTTATCTTTAGGTAGTGAAAGATCTATATTATGCTTCTTTTGAGTGGATAACTTCCACTTATTCTAATACCCTTTATTATTTTATTTTAAAAAAAATTGAAGCATCCATGTTTTTTCCACTAGGAATACCTTCAGTTTTCTTCAGCACATGCTTAGCTTCTAGTAAATGCATCTCTGTATCTTTTGGAAATCTAAACTTTATATATATTAATTTGAAAACCAATGGAAAAAAAAATTTAAATACAATTATATAGTAATTATGATCTAATAACAATTGAGTCTTAGGGGATCATTCGGTCACTCTGAGAGGGGGTGAATCAAGGATTACAAACTTTCACTAATTAAGTTCGACATAAATTTCTTTCTTCCTTTAATTTTATCAAATATCCCTCACTAGTTAGGCTATGTAGATCCTTAAAATTATCCTTTAATAATTCTCCCTAATTTTATATAGATAATGTAAATTAATCAATACACATCGATTTTTAAAATACTTTTCCTCAATGTGATAACATACTCCTTATCGTGTCAACTCCTATCAGGTCATATATTCTCTACAAATAATCTTATTATCAATTAAAAGTTTTGTGTGAATTTATTATCCTTAACCTATAGTGTTTTTCCAACACACCAAGTCTCGTGACTTCAAATTATACTAACTTCTATTGGTTTACTAGGTCTCTAAAAACATGAATAGGTAATCTACTGCAACTTATTCTTCTACTGGAGTACTTTCATGTCATCCTTTTTCTACTTCTGGTAACTTAATTCTGGAGCTCTCAATTTCTTTCTTAGAATCATATGTTATGATCTTCACAAATTTCTTTGAAACTTGATATTTTGGTCTTATCAAAACCTTAAACTCAAATAAATCTTCCTTGAAATATCTGGTCAACAACTTCCTCTCTCAAACCTTTACTTCTTCTAAGTGACTCTCTAAAATTATTCTCCCCATAAAAATAATCTTACTTTGAATGAGATCAGAACATTTTATAATCTCAAACTTCTCAATAAGTTTAGTTATTTGATATCTCCAAACTTCAATGTTAAATTTTGAACACCTTAATTAAATATTATAATATATTAGATTCAAATAAAATCTTCACAAAATCTAGCATCAAATCACTTTACAAATCTTCCTTAAATTAAGTATTGAATCATGAGAGTTATTTTTGTGAATAATCAACATTAACCATCCAAATCATCATCTTCATAATTATTTTTACTCTTCATGAATTTTAAGTTCCTCAATATTGTTTTTTGAACTAACTTCTGATGTATTTAATAAATATATCATAAACTTTATTCTCCATGTTGAATTGGACATGTCTTTCCTGTCATGTCTCATATTTTATGTTTATGTACTTACATTATTTTATTTTGACCATCTTCCAGTTTGGTTTCCTCTTTGGGCTTTTTCTGAAGTTTTTTTATAAATTTTAGAGTTTTTTCTTATTCATAGTTAGTGTATGGCTAGGGAAAACTGTGTGGGTATTCTTAGAAAATTGTGTCACTTGTTTAGTGTACTAGAGAAGTGAGTAATTTTAATATATGGTTAGTCCAAACCAAAAAACCTTATCCTAAAATCATGAAATGTAGGATATGGGTGTTTAACATGGTTGGTACACATTTTATCAAATCATGCAACTCCTCCAATGTCCTTGAAGGGGGTGCACTATTAGCATATGGTTTATCAAATCACGAAACCAAAATGTGTGATGTTAATTAATTAATCTGAATATTATTTTTAAAAAACAAAGCACCTATTTTTGGACTCATTCCTCTCCAAATGGATTAGGATCTTGACCTAGGAGACTCCTCATAGAGATTTTATAACCTTCATTCATTTAGGATTGTAAATCAATTAGATCCAAGAGTTCCATATCTAGAAAAGTATAGTTTTGTGATCGTTATTTTTAGTTCTTTATTATTATTCTAGATCCACCCTGTTACCCTTGAATATAACCTTAGATCAAGGATTTTAATTCAATATCTAAGGATTATGACATGATATATTTTGGTTTCTTATAGATCCATCATGGAATTGGGAATTATTTTCCCGATATTTGTTGATTGTTGTGTGTTATTTGGGAATTATGGTGGTAAGTGATTCCTATTGTTTCTATTGTTTTATGAATTAATAAAATAGATATTCTTATTTGGGTATTTTAGTTTAGGGTTCCTACTTACTTCCTAGAACCTCCATTCTCTTTAATTGTGGATCTCGTGAAATTGTTATAGATTTCCAAGTGTTTCGAGGTAGGTGCTTTTATAAAAAAGGATTTATTATATAAACCTTGTTTGTTTTATCATTTATATTGGTTACTAAAATTTTTAGAAAAATGATTTATGTATTTATCATAAAAATTACATTGAAATGGTTTTAAATAAATGATTTTTTAAATACAGTTGTTTCATTAAATTGTTAAGAAATTTATTTTTCCTCATGAGATGTATTGATGAAAAGTAATTTCAAATCATGTTTTATTTTAATCAAAACTAGTTTCAAGTAATATTGTGTTATGATGAAAATTGATTTCATAGTATGTTTTATATTCATGAGAAATTGTCTTTCAAACCATGGTATGTTAAACTGAATGGCCTTAATGTATAGATAATGAATTTTTATTTCTTTGAATTGATTATCCACAATATAAGAAGATCACATGGGATCTTGGGGTATTTATGTTGACACCCTCCAATTGAGCATCATAAAAAATCACAAAGGAAGAAATACTTGAACATGGGTATTATTTTCCCACAAAAGTAAAGGAAGGAGAAGGTAGACAAAACTCATGGATCATGTGATCCTCTAAAAGACTTGTGAATGCATGACCATCATAGGGTTATGTGAAGGAACCAGGTGCAATAGATAGTCTGAAACAGGTCATGAAAAGTTCCTCTTGAGAAGTCCTTCTACTCTTCCAAAGGCACCTTAGACACTCGGTGATCATGTAGAGGCAGCTAGATAAGATCCTCGGGCCATGTGGCTTGTCGACATCAAACACTTGACAATTCAACCTGAAAATCCTTTGAAAAAGGAGGGAAATGACCAAAATACAAAGGCCATTCATAATCATAAATATCATGGGACTCATCACCGATGGGAAGATTAATTTTCCTTGAAAACAACCAAGAAATATTCAATGTCCCTTAACCTTTTTAGAAAATAAACAAAGGAAATAAAAGGGAGGAGGTGGGAGACACTCACGAACGTAAGAGGCATGAGATGCACCCCTGGTGGTTTGCAATAATCCACAAGTCCTTGGAGACATACCTGCCTCATCTCATGAAATCTCTTTATCTTTTCAAAATCATCTCACATAAATCTTTAGGTATGTTTAACCAACCATGCAGTCCTCCTTTGTCTTCTTAAGGACAAATGGATGGATTTTTCCATGAAATGATCATGCACCCCCATAGGACCTCCATTGGTCACACAAAACATCATCAAAAAATTGACTAATTTTATTTGACATTACTCATGTAATCACATATAACTCCCAAAAATTTGTAAAATAAAACAAAGGAAATAAAAGATAGGGGAGTCAGAAGCCTCTCGCAGTCATAAAACACTTGAGACACACTAAGAAATCCCACATTGCGGTCTTGTGAGACACCGGAAAAAGCCACCCTGATCACACGGAGACACCTGGACAAGCCACCCTTCCCACACAAAATGTCCCAAGAAAGGAATCTAGCATCTCGCGAAGGCCTTTAAACGATCACTTTGATCTCGCAAAGTCCCTTAGACATGTCAATATGACAATATGGAAGACCTTTGGTATGAATTCATGATCAAACAAGTCCCCATTAACTGGAAATAATACAATATTGGAGGCATTGACGAGAGGGACTCATGGTTGCTAAAAACCAGGCAACACCCTTAGAGTGATCCATCAAAAACGCTCATGAATATGTGTGGTGTCAAACCCCTTTTTCAAACTATATCCTAGATATGTGCTAGATATGACACAAAAAATGGAGAACAATTAGGGTGGAAAGGCCTATAAATCCCATACCCCAGCATGAAAATGGACAGACAACCGAACTCACTACTTATCTCACCCAAGAGAATGAACTATCAAAATCTTGTGATCGACAAGTCTTCCATCAGATAATATATCAGTGAATAGCTGGAGTGATCATGCTCTGTGCATAAAGCACTTCAAGTGATCATTCATAGATCACATGTTGTACTTTTGGTAAGATTTTAAAAGAACATACCACACATCTTCCATATCACGTGAGACTCAAAATAAACTGATACTGAATAAATCTAAGTCATTCACAATATAAGGGATAGAACAAAAACTAAAGGTAAAATACTTAAACAAAAACATGTTTGTTTTCATGGACAAAAGTCCATTAAATGATTCTAATCCGACCCTTAGGTGATATGGGTCGACTTTTAGTCATCCAATAAGAATTTGGCAGGTGTTAAGGTAATTTTATAATCTTATATTTACCCTTAATTACCCGATTTACCTTTAACTATGGTAAATAAAATTTACCGTAGTTACTATTCATAATGCCCAAAAATAAAAAGTAGGTTATTAAAATAATTTGGTCCCACTGATTCCAAATATGGAATCCATTTTTCCAAATTCAATACACAAAAGTTGCAGAAATTAAATTAAAATTAATCATGTTGTCGAAAGAAAACGGGTTTTTGTTTAAAACATTGTAAAAGATTGAATTTATTTAACCTACGAATTCAATGTAAAATCAAGGATAATGACATAAATAATATTAAATGGTAAAAATATATTCTATTTATACTTTAATACCATTCAATATTATAATTTAACCATATAAATTATTGCGATGAAAAAAGTTGTTTTTAATTAAAATATAGCGTGTTTTTACTATTCATCAAAATATGAAAGTTACCCGAATAATATGAAAAATTTATCCAAAGTAAATTTTTATTTCATGATTCCAAAGAAGAATTTTATTTTGTCAAATTGAACTTATAAAAATGTAAAAAACTAGATTTAAATTAGGTGCGTCATCAAAAGGCGGCAAAACTGCATTTTTTGAAAAATACTTATTTTACCTGAAAATTTTATTTTGTTCTTATACCATGTTCTAGAAAATTTGTAAGATGAATAATAATGTTATAAAATTCAAAATTTAGTTAATACTATTCATAACGGCTAGTTCATAATAATGTTATAGTAATATATCATTGTTTAGTAACACCTGGTATTGCATACAACACACGCTATCGAGGAAGGTCGCGATTGCGTGTAATGCAAGCCAAGTCAGGGTTGCTTGTTGTGTAAGAATCATTCATTGTTTTGTATAACAAAATCCAACCATATTTCATTTATACATTGAATATATATATATATATAATCAATGTTGCGTAGAATAACTATTATCAAAATTGTGTGTAACACGATCCAAGAATAGTGTTGCGTATACAGCAAGCTAATACGGTGTTGCGTATAGCGCAAGGTAATCTTGGTGTAGCATACAACACAAGAAATTAATGAAATTAAAAGAATATTTTTTATATAATCTCAGGGTGTTACATTCTACCCCCCTTAAAATGAATTTCTCCCTTGAAATTCGTCAGGGTTATAAATGGTTTACTACTCGAAAGTTTCTTTAATAGAAACCCACATCGTAAAAAGGAATACCAAAACCAATATTTAAAAACAAAAGTATGAAACGTAACGGTAACCCAAATAAAATAATCACTGCGTTTCCACATAGGTGAAAATATGGATATGGAAGAGAAATCTAACCATCATGTTCTGATGGAGAGTGGTAGAGAACATGGCTATGGAAAAGCCAGCAATCACAAAGCCATAAATTTGTGACGATCTAAGGTACCATCTGATTCATCAGATATAAGAGCACTAGGACAACATTTTTGGTTTTCAAAATCATTTCCCTAAAGTTGATGAAATTGGAATTAGAAGAAATACTTTTGTGATTTTGGTATAGTCTCACCGTTTGTCATTCTTTGGACAATTTACACTTCATCTCTTAATGAAATGAAGTTGAATTTTTCATTCGTGATGTGTTAGCAGATCTTGTGATAGAATGATGGGTCATTCCATCTATCTCAAACAAAAGGTTAGAAAAGTTATAAGTCCATCTTATGGTTAGATTAATCGTATATGGTTCCAAAAATGAACTTATACGTCATATATCATACCGCTTAATAAAATAAAACTAGTTTATACTAACCAGGGACTTCCTGTAGGCCAGTGGTAGGCGATAAAGGCCAGTCGCACTTTGGTTATGGGTTCAATTCCCACAGCCTTGTCCGACGCGATGGGCTGTCACCCATCCTGCAGGTTGTCCTTTTTCTAAAGCTATATTACTATAACATCCCATCAATAATATCTAAAAAAGTTCTATCCTAACGTATGTTCAACATAATCCATTCCAATCTTTAGGCTTATCCATAATATTGTAGTCCATTCTCATAATATAGTAAAAATGATTACCAGAGATTTAATACCATCATTGATCCCCATATATCATAAGATATGTCTTGTTGGTCACATTCCAAGCATTCAAAGGCCTTAATCATGTATTCTCTTGAATACCCATTGAACCTTGGTGAAAACATGAATGTAGTTAAAAGTTAACACTTTACACATACCAAAATCCTCAAAATTCTATATACTCAAACCATGATATCACTTAGTCCTTGTATCAATCATGATCTCATGAATACTATCAAACATATTAGATTCTCTTTATCCCTTCATTATGTGCATATCATCTACTTTCCAAAAATATTTCAATCACTTTTCATGGTAACCGATGCCATAAAATTATTGAAAACCACAATAGACCAAAACATAAATATTCAAATATTCCACGATACTATATACAACATTATTTTGTAATCCCATTACATAAACACTTAATCATTCCACCACATCGTTGTCATATTCAACATCGCCAATGGTGATCACATGTGACTTCCCTTTGTCCTTTGCCTTAAGTGGTTGCTCATGTCGATCATCACTAACCCTTGGATTAGGGCATTTATTAGAATAATGCCCCATTTCCTTGCACTTGAAGCATTGAAGTGTAGTAGGTTCATTCTGTGTATCCCTTCCTTTGTTTGCATCATTAGACATCTTCCCATCATTGCGGCATTCAAATGCCCGATGACCTTCCTTTCCACATTTGAAACATTTACTTGTCCCTTTAAGACAATCTCCAACATGCTTCTTTCCACACTTTGAGCATAAGGAAACATTCATCTTCTTTTCACCATTATTCTGAGATTTCTCCTTGACCTCCATCTTTCGTTTCTTGTCAAAACTATGAGATGGATAAGTAACACCAACTTCGATTTCTACCTTGATAGCACAACGCACAATTTCTTCATAGCTACTGAAGTCTCTTATAGCTAATGCCCTTCAAAGATTTGGTTTTAAGCCACTGAAGAATCGATCAACTTTACTTTCAGGTTGGATGATAAATCCAGATGCATACCTTTCAAGCCTTGTAAAATTCGCTTAGTATATACCAACAGATTCATCATCCTTTTTCTTTAGTTCAAGAAACTCCTTCTCCATCTTTGTTCGAAGAATACGAGGGAAGTACTTATTGAAAAATAAGTTCTTGAACTCGTCCCATTCCATGGACTCAATTTCATCTCTTTGCCTCGTATTCTTGACAAGATTCCACCATTGATCAGCTTCACCTTCCAAACGATATACTGCTAAGATGACTTTATCATGTTCATAACATTGAAGAACTGAAAATATCTTTTTAGTGGTACTGATCCATTGTTCAGCAACAAGTGGATCAGAAGACCCACTGAAAGAAGGTGGGCATTGCCTCATGAAGGACTCAATAGAATATTGTTCCCTTCTTTGCTCATTTGGAAGTCCAGAATGATTCATAGCTTGTGTAAGTATATCAATAAGATTTTGCACTCCATCTCCCATAACATTTGTTTGTTCAGTAGGAAAATCATTTCATTGTCCATTGCATTGATCAACACGGTTCCTTCGGGTTCCATCCATCGTCTAAAACCCAAAAAGAATAGTGTGAGAGGCAAAAATCATGATAGGGAAAACAACATAATAAAGGGGGAGTACCTTCAATATCTAACATCTTAGGTTTAATTCTATGATCATTAGCGTAATTCTAGTACTATAACCTATATGTATACTTAACCTTAGGGACATCTCTAGACATACCTTAGAAATATCTCTAGGGATCTCACTAACGTTTTCGCATCCTAGTTTCCAAAGGTTGACTAAACCTTTCCTCTGATACCAACTGTAGAGACCCAAAGCTTAAAGTACATAGACATTACATTACTTTTGCGGAATACTTAGTACATAACAAAAACACACACACAAGGATCGTAATAGTTTAGTGTCTTTCGAAACTCGGAATATAATCTTCTAATCGTGGAGAAAGATCTTCAACATATCCCATAAAGATCTTATTTTTTTTTAAACCTAAATCCTTTCTTTATATCATGGGGAAAAGAAAACATAAAAGGGTGAGCTCAAATGCTCAGTAAGGGTAAACAAAAGAAATATCAATCACGTCATATTCATAAGAACATATCTTTTGGAAATCTTAACCTGCAAAAGAGATCATAATTTCATAACATGGGATGAATCATAGTAGTGAAATGTAATCCCAATAATCATAACTTAAAACATGAAACTTTGTGTCATACACACATAATCATAGAGAATCATTTCTTATTAGTCAAGACTCATTTCCAAGACTATCTTAGTGGACAAAGTCCCTTTCTAAACTGATTTACCCTCGTTTCAGTCCTGCTTCACTGAACCGGTATAACCTACCGTTCCAGCCATGTCTATCTCATGAGATATAAAATCTTTACCCAATGCATTGGAGGGAGATATAGGTCCCACCCATCTCATAATGATACCATTCTTATGTGTGCCACAAAATCATAAACCATACATCATAGCATAACCCATTTAATAAAAATGGGAATCTTAAACATCGTGACATCATAAAACAATTCATATAAGATAAAGGAATTCATAAAAATATTTCCATCACAACACAATCAAATCCATTTAATAATAGGGATAAAAACAGAACCCTTTATTATCTTAGATGGAAAATTATTTTGATAAAACACTTGAACTCCATTCTTGAGGAAAATATCCTTTCTACTCCAAAAACACTTTTCCTTTCTTAACATGTCATAAAATTCTAAACTAAAAGAAGTTGATTAAAAATAAACCTGAAAACTTGTAAAGGAATCTTCTTGGAAATAATTTTTTAAAAATCCATTCATGTCGTATAAGTTAAAAAAACATTCTTCTTGTACTTTTGTCGGAAAAGTCAAAAAGTACCTCGTATGAAAAACGAAAAAAGATTCCTTTCACATCTTATACTAAAAACTCACCGAAGGGTAGAATTATATTTAAAAAATTGTAGGTGGATGGAAATAATATTACATATTGAGGAAACATGGATTTGGATGATAAAATACACCCCAGTAAATACCAAAGTATAAACAATCTCGGATAAAATGAGATTGTGATATTTTCCCTTACCTTAGGTCTGATATGCTTTGTATGTGTCCGAACCTCCTGTATAATGATTTAAATAATGTCATTGACCTATTCCAGAATCATACTCATTGTTATGATATCATATATGGTTCACTTATGACTTTATTTTACCCGTTCTTTTGTAAATTCCATGTTAAAGAGCGTTTTGGGTAAAATCGTTTCATTTATCATTCGTGTTTTAACTTGTAATTATTCATATGATTACTTAGATCATAATTATTTAATTCCAGAATATAAAACATGATTTATATATAATATATATTCAGAATATACATATATATAATGGATCAATAAATGGAAAGAAATACACCGTTCATGGAGACGGTAGGTCGTACGTACGCATGAATGCTGTTTTCGTTTCCTTGTTGAGTTGAATGGAAATAAGTAGATGACATACATATATATACACATAAATCCAGTATCATTATTATGTCATATATTTCATGATTAATTATTATATGTACTTTATAATCATTCATGAATGGTTAAAGTGGATAATGAATCTCATCGCGTCGTGGAGACGGTAGTCCGTACGTACGCACAAGCGATGATATCGTTCTCATGATCGTGGGACTGTATTGGAGTGTATGTATACTATTTTAGAATCAATATCACTTTAAAATAATCATATATAGTTATTATTTACACCATTATACCCATCCAAGTAATGTGGTGGTGGAAAATAGATTTCACCACGGCGTGGAGACGGTATTCCGTACGTATGCACGCGCGGTGATTTCGTTTTCCGTAGGATGGATAGATGGTGAAATAGGGTTGTTTCATACTTATAATAACATATCAGTATATGAGTGATACTGATTTTATTACTTCATAATTAAACAACCTAAGAATAAGAAGTTGAAGAAGAAAGAAGCTTGAAAGAATCGGTAGAAGAAATTACCTCTTCTTCGATACGCCTCTTTGAAACCTTCTCTTAGGGAACTATGATTGGTGTTTGAAGAAGACCAGAACCTCTATGATGTTTCTATGGAAGTGGAAGGGAGAAATTGGCAGGGTTTGGCCGAGCTTGAAGGCTCAATGTGGTGTGAGGAAGAGAGGGAGGAGGTGCCCTTTTATAAGGGAGGAGAGGGGCACCTTTGGAATTCTTAAAAATATTAATTTATAATAAATCTAACCCCACTTAAAAACCTCCAAAAATGACTCATATTTAAATATTAGATGATATAGGGTTGTAATCTCATCAACCAATCAAATTTAGACATGTTTGGATCTTATTATAAACCTTATCATTTTGATTTATCCTTATTTAATCTATTTAAGTTTATTTGTGGTAATAAAATTCTAAATTTTAAATTATAACAAATAATTACTTATTTGTTGTGAATTTTACATATTTGGTTACTTAATAACATTATAGAACATATAAATTTAAATTTATAATTTTTAAAAAAAATTGTGATTTTTAAACAATTTTATGATATGTTATTTTTATAAAATAACAATAGTGTCAATTTTGACACTATTCATTTATTTGAATTTAAATAAAATATATACAGAAGATATGTTCAAAATAAAAGCTTTAATAGATTCATAAAAGGTCATATGTATCTAGAAAATTAGTGGAGAGCATTAAATAGTTCATATAATATTTATTTTATTATTTTTAAAACCATTTATTTGGTTTATCTCTTAATAAAATAATTACTACAACATTTTTGTATAATTATTTAATATACTTATTTGTTGCATAAAAATTAAAAATTAAATCCTATTATGAAGATAAATCTATTAAATTTCACAATAATACTTTCATTCTAATTTATCACCTTAAAATCACAATATTTAAATTGATATATTTATTAAATTATGAAGGTGACAACTTGGCATCATTTAAAATAAAATAATAAGTGTCATAATCACATTTATAAGGCTCCAAATGGTCAAATATTCGACCATTGGATGATTATTATTTACATTTATATGAAAAATAATTTTTTTTCAGGATTTTGTGCATTTTATGTTCATAATTAGTTTAATAAAAACTATATTCTTGATTTTTCACTAGATAAACAATTTCTGCATCATTATTGTGTCATAATTAATGATAATTATTTAATCCCTAAAAATTATAAATAAATTTATATGATGTAGATAGTTTCATTAGATTTCTGGAGAATATTCATGTTTGAAGTTTTATAAATTTTATTACTAAATTAAAATTAATATACTTATAAGATTTAAGAGAGTGACATGTTGTCACTTTCTTTGGTTTTAATAATAATTAAGTTATTTTCATGGAAAAAAGTCCATTAAATGATTCTAATCCGACCCTTAGGTGATATGGGTTGACTTTTAGTCATCCAATAAGATTTTTTCAGGTGTTAGGGTAATTTTATAATCTTATATTTACCCTTAATTACCTGATTTACCTTTAACTATGGTAAATAAAATTTACCGTAGTTACTATTCATAATGCCCAAAAATAAAAAGTAGGTTATTAAAATAATTTGGACCCACTGATTCCAAATATGGAATCCATTTTTCCAAATTCAATACACAAAAGTTGAATAAATTAAATTAAAATTAATCCTGTTGTCGAAAGAAAATGGGTTTTTGTTTAAAACATTGCAAAAGATTGAATTTATTTAACCTACGAATTCAATGTAAAATCAAGGCTAATGACATACATTATATTAAATGGTAAAAATATATTATATTTATAATTTAATACCATTCAATATTATAATTTAACCATATAAATTATTGCGATGAAAAAAGTTGTTTTTAATTAAAATATAGCGTGTTTTTACTATTCATCAAA
This sequence comes from Viscum album, assembly GCA_963277665.1. Lineage (NCBI taxonomy): Eukaryota > Viridiplantae > Streptophyta > Magnoliopsida > Santalales > Viscaceae > Viscum > Viscum album. Next base: position 1,574,871,123 of record OY728128.1, on the reverse strand, counting down.
ATATGAAAGTTACCCGAATAATATGAAAAATTTATCCAAAGTAAATTTTTATTTCATTATTCCAAAGAAGAATTTTATTTTTTCAAATTGAAATTATAAACATGTCAAAAACTAGATTCAAATTAGGTGCGCCATCAAAAGGCGGCAAAACTGCATTTTTTGAAATATACTTATTTTACCTGAAAATTTTATTTTGTTCTTATACCATGTGCTAGAAAATGTGTAAGATGAATAATAATGTTATAAAATTCAAATTTTAGTTAATACTATTCATAACGGCTAGTTCATAATAATGTTATAGTAATATATCATTGTTTAGTAACACATGGTATTGTATACAACACACGCTATCGAGGAAGGTCGCGATTGCGTGTAATGCAAGCCAAGTCAGCGTTGTGTGTTGTGCAAGAATCCTTCGTTGTTTTGTATAACAGAATCCAACCATATTTCATTTATACATTGAATATATATATATATATAATCAATGTTGTGTAGAATAACTATTATCAAAATTGTTTGTAACACGATCCAAGAGTAGTGTTGCGTATACTGCAAGCTAATACGGTGTTGCGTATAGCGCAAGGTAATCTTGGTGTGGCATACAACACAAGACATTAATGAAATTAAAATAATATTTTTCATATAATCTCGGGGTGTTACATACTTCATATACATCACCAAACTCATTTAAAGGTGCAAGATCATGTCATCAAAGTCACATGGATTCATCTTCACATGTCAACTAAACTCTCATAATACCCTCCGGACAAGTTATCCAAGACTCTCAACGCCCTCTAGAAATGTCATCCAGGTCTTGTGATGCCCTATAAAGATTTTATCCAAGATATGAGACACCATATGATACATGTCATATTGACTCTTATTGAAACCCTCCATATATGTTAAGCCAACTCTTATGAATGACACCAGGGAAAGTCAGTTAGATCATGCGACACCCTCTGGATAATCTAACCAATTCATGCGATGGCTTCCAGGATAGACCGCTTGGATCTTGCGATGTCCTCTGGATAAGTCAACTTTGATCATGTGAAAACCTTTAGATATTCCACTCATGTTATGAAAATTCATTTATAAAGACCGACTAAATCATTTAGCTATATTTAGATATTCCAGGCAGATATTCTCTTATATATCAGTACAAGCAGACAATAAACACATGACAGGCAGGAAAGCAGGTCACAAGGGAAACCTCATAGTGTAATCCCTAGACAGTAACATAACATGATATATCTCAATAGCTAGGGAAACCTCAAAGTGTAATCCCTGACCAATGAAACTATGGTGACTTTGATTCCTACCATATTCGGGATACTTAGGCTACCTCTTCAAGGTTCTATCTTCATAGAGTTTTCCCAATATGTAAGTCCCTCACCCTCTAGGGGATGATATTGATCATTTTCCATCCCTTTTTTCTTACACTGAGTATAGCTTACATGAGATTAGGGAGTTGAAAAAATCATATTATTTTCATCAAGAGTCTCCACCAACCAAGGAAACATATGTATGTAAGTCCCCAATGAGTGACATAAAACATTAGCCTCAACATAAGGAAATCTACCTTGGGGATAATCCCAAGGTCATGATTGAACTATGAGAACATTTATTCCTGTAATAACCAAGATACATATGATTCCTTACTAAGGCACGATCTCAAATAAACATCTGTTTCAATTTAAGCCTTATAAAAAATTCATTTTTGACCATCATGGACCAATCATTACCAGAGGTTCATTACTCTACCTCATTCATCATCAAAATGAGAAATAAACTAAAGTAAAATGAATTTGGCTCCTTCTATAACTGAGATATGTAGTATATCTTCTTGAGGCCCGATCTCTATAAGAAATCTTCTCAGGGTAGTCCCAGCACATAAGTCCCACATCATGAGTAATGAAAATGATCATTTTATATCCATTTTTTCTCACACTGAGCATATATCACATGGGATTAGGGAACTGTAATAATAATTCCATCTAACTCATAAGTATCTGCAATGAAAAAATCAACCTCAGTGTGTAAGCCTCGAACAAATGAACTATGAAAACTCTAATTCTCACCATAATCGGGATATATAGGATGTCCCTCTAAGATTTGAGATTGAATACCTGTTGTCCCAAAGCAGCCCTATAAGTCATTTACAAATGATGTTAATATACACATGTCCAAAAAAATTATATGGGTTTTGATTCCAACAATATCCAAGATATGTAGTACGCACCATAATAGCTCAATCCCCTCCTCATAATATTAACCATCTCCTTATGTGGTAGCACATTCTGAAGATCTTGGTTGTATGACTTCAACATGTAAGAAATATCCCATTAATAGATAATAATGGAGAACCTCAGATACATACAGATGGATTCACTAAAGAGACCTCATTAGTTTTAATATGAAAGATAATTAACCCATGATTTTTTTAGGGTAACTGATCCCATATCAGGATTATAAAAAGATGTGTGAACATATCTTAAATCTATATGATAGTTTCAAAGTAGGAAATAATTCCCCCTAACAGGGTGAAATGAGGCCAACCACCCATCCCCTCAACCAATGGGATTCCCCAAGAGTCATTAGGCCTAAAAACCCAAGTGATCTCTTACCCAATTACAGATGAGGTAACCACTGGGATTTTCCTGTAAGAGAGATAATGGTAACCCGATGTGAATGATTGTACCCAACAAAAAACTCCCCACAATAAAATTATCAGGTGGATCACATCCACGCATCAAAATACCTGTGAAACAAAAATGGTTTACTCTATGTGAATCTCTATAATAAAAAAATGATTGGTTTATAATCCTTAAAAACATTTTTTTTCTCACTCAATATGAAAACAAAACAAAAAATCCCTAATTTAATCTCTCATTTGATGAAATGATTGGTTAATCATGCTTAATGACACTTCGTTTTGCATACCCTATACAAATAAAGAATTAATGCAGGCATGATCTTATAGATGATCTACTCTTACTAAGGTTATCATAAGTCCATCCTTGTTTTGATAAATCCAAGTGAGTAGAATGGTCGAATCAGGAATAAAAGAATAATTATGTTAACCACACATATTTGATTGAGCGTATTATGCCTATGATATTACACTAATCAGTAACCATGTTATTTTTCATCTTCACAACTAAAAATACTACTCTCAGCATCCCAATTCAAGAAACTATCTTCATCATCCAATGTTCGCTCTGATAAGTCATCTATGGATACAACCCCAATGGGTCACAATGCAATCTCACATGCTAAATAACTCCAATGAAAATTGGAAAACACAATGCTTCTAGAGTAACATTGACATTATATGATCCCGAACATGGAAGATTTTTTCAAGGTTATCAAAGTATGGAAACTTTTGAGTCCACATTATCCAAGAAATACTACTATTAATCCAGTAGCCCTTGTCACTAAAACCAACTGCTTCAAGAGCTTATCCATGGAGTGTGAAAACTTCCACCTTCAGTCCCTAATGAAGTTGGATTAGGAATCCAAATACAGATCACTTTCAGTATATATACCAACAAAGAGGGAACCTCTTAATAACCGTTGCCAACACTATCCCACCAGTACCCACCAATTTCCTTCTAAGGGTACCACCCAACATGTTTCCGCCTCTAATTCCCATGAACAGGCAATAAGGAAGGATCATCAGAGGAGGTAGGTGCTTGATATCTAGGAGAGAGATCATATCCACACTCCTGCTGACGATGCCTAACAGCATATTCTGATAGGAACTTGTAAGTAGGCTCATATCCCTACTAACTCAGAATAAGTCTATAGGCATGTCCTCGTAGTAGGTAAGGGGGCTCATATCCCTACCCCTATGTATAAAGCTCTTAGTCGTATTTTTATGCAATAAGTAGGAAAGAAATGGGAATATCAAATACATTTACCAGTATATAATAGAGATAGAAAATGTAAAGGCTTGTATCCTTGCATACACTTTTCCAAAATGCCAATATATTTTATCAATAGCTGAAGAACTCCATCAGCATATTTCGGCATTGTTGTAGATAAAGGTACAGCTGCATACTCTTATCCCTATAGCTAGGGCAACTCAACACTTTGATCATTACAAACTAGTAGTTATACTAGAGAAATTGTGAATTCTTACTTCTATCTAGGAGGATTATTGGTAAATTTTGATAAATTTTGAGGCATCAGATCAGGATCATACCCTCGTTCCAACCAGGGCTCACCAAGTGAGAGTGGTACATGCCTTGAGACAGGGTCTCATGCATATTGAAAAATTCTGGTGGAATATTCCAAAGGCCTAGTATTGGGCTCATATCCCTATTCTGGATGGGGTCCACCACATGAGAGGGGCACAAGTCTCAGTACAGGCTCATATTCCGTCGAATAAGTCTAGTGGCATACTACAAAGGCCCAGGATTGAGAATATATCCCAGTTAAGGCTAGGGCGAACCAAGTGAGAATGGTACAAGCCTCAAGAAAGCCTCACATTCCAATCAGTGAATGTTCCTAGCATATTCTAGTAGATCATGGAATCCAAGCACATATTCCTTCTTCTTCAAATAAAAAACTATGCTAGCATCATTCCAAGGTAGTACAAGAGGAGGCTCATATCCCTTCTCCCATTTTGGAGGTCCATCAGAATATTCTTTTGGGGAATGAATATACAGACCAGGATTATATTCTTGTTCCAATTGGGGCTCACTAAGTGAGACCAGCACATGCCTAGGTCAGGCTCATACTCTTTACAAGAAAGACCAGTGGCATATCCCAAAGGATTGGGATTGGACTCATACTCCCATCATGATTGAGGATCACCAAGTGATAATGGAACATGCCTCGGGATAGGATCATATTCCTATTATTAATGAGATATCTCATCAATATATTCAAGAATATTCTTAGCCGTCAGTGCATATTCCCACAGCATTAGATGGTTATATACAAGTTTCGGAAACAGTTACACAGTAGGATCATATCCCTATATAATTCCAAAATATAGGTTGGTATATTCTGACCATGATGTAGACCATATCCCATATTAGTAATCTACCCAATGACAGTTTCCTTGATGACATTAGAGACACATTCTCAATTCCATGAGCATTTTTCAACTCTTCTATCGAAGTGGAAGAAAAAGACATTCATTACCATGATAGTCTTCCTCGTGGTGGTGTGGAGATGGGTCATAGGGACTCTAATCCTAAAATCCACCATGGTCAACCTCCCCATAGTAATATCTCTCATGGACAAGGAAATCCTCTCCTTTACTAGGAACCTCCATATAGAGTGGTGTTCAAAAATTAGATGCCTTTATATAGAGAGGTGCTCGAAACATCTGGTTTAACTACATATGATTCCCTATAAAATTCCGACAGCACTCCACTTTCATCTACAGGTGACCATCAGATCCATTTTATATGGTTTGACCATAAGGAGTCATGTGAGGTTGATGATGAAGAGTTCTACATTGACATATGAAGAGAGTTAGCTGGAAACAACCTCCTTATCATGTTCTGACCCCTTACTACTTCTGACTATGAGATCCCAGATGATCTAGAAAATGAGTGCATGCCTTATCTACACCAAAATATGTGGGATACTCATCAGTGACTGAAGTCTTGACATCTCCCTTATCCAGGATAAAAATTTCACCATCAAAAAATCAATATACTCTTTTTTTAGCTAGACCTAGCCATTATCTCCATGGATCGGGATCCAAAAATGGAAAATTATAGTGAAACTCTACAACATACTTTCCACCACTACATCATGACACATCGGTAGCTGATATCAAAATCCACGACATGTATCCCTATTCGAGGATGGGAATAGTATGGACATTATACTTTTCCACACCCATTGAACAACATAAACCCTCGTATTCAGCATTATGTAATGTTATAGCCTCAATAGAAATAAGGGGATCAGGTAACACTCAGGATATTTCATCACTACAACAAAAGTCCCTTGATTCAATGATGCCCGGACATCATGAACTAAGGGAGAGGATTTCCAAAAATACATCAAACTCAACCCCTTGAAGCAATTTGAATTCATTTCGGTCACATAGACTAAAGTTGCGATCATCCAAACAAATTCCCATGAAGAATAGTTCTCATCATGGATTGTCATCACACACAACTCCTACATGATCATAGTTGTATGGAATTAAAAGGGCCATTATAGTAGCTACCAGAGTAGTCATACAGGAGCAGACCTAGCCCCGTGGTCTAGAATAATATCAACCACTACCTCCACCCCTTGGATCTTCAATTACTGAGATGATTTAGGACATATCCTTAGTAGCTGTGAGTGAACCCCATCTCGTTGGTCTGGGGGAATTTATATCTCAGTCACCTTCTCCAAGTTTATTATCCCTTAATAGGGTCTTGTAAGATTAGTGATGATTCTAGATCACCCCCATCCCCTAGGGCTTAGGGCATTTATATATTCATGTCTATCCCAATAATCATCATGTCCCTGATTAGAATCATTGGTTCCTCAATAATGGGGCCAATCAATGTCAATTGTGGCCTTGAATGGGCCCACCCCATAGGGCTGGGGGCCTTTAATCATCATCATTACCACATAGAGAATAATTCTTCTCTGGGTTGGGAGTGAAATGGTTGGTTTCCCTTTCATCCATCCCACTATAGGAAAACCTCTAATGGTCGGGTTCTATTCGGTAATCATAACCAGAAACTCCCTCAAGGTCATTATTCATAGTCCAAGATAGAAGGAATGTACAACAAAGGTGATCAGACCTCATTGAGGTTGCAAACCAAAATGGCCCAACATGGCCAATGGTTCAAATAACAACCCTGATGAAACTAGTGTAGAATCATTCTGTTGTGTTGAAATTAATGGCACAACCATCACTTCCTAATATGAATTTATGAATATCGTCACTATCAACATGGAAAACATGGATCAAGATAAAAATGAAGAGGACCACAACATGGATACTCTACGCTAAGAGGAAGATGATTTGGATGAACCAAATGAGGCTACATGCACCCAGAAAAAAAAAGAAGGTTCCAAAATATAGCACCTATAAATATCAAGTTGTTACCCCCCATGAAAAAACATTACCAAGGGGAAAGGTACGGCTACATCCCAATCATCACCTTGATGAATTGGAGTTTCTTTTCTAGAGGAATAGTTTTCAAAATATGAGAGTGAAATACAAACTCTATAGAAACTCAATGAGGAGAAACTCAGGGGAAATTTTCTCTTTGGGTATCATCTTCAAGAAGAGGTGAATATTCTTTCTCCCATAGTTGATCCTCCAGCAAGAACTGTATATAAGAATCAGATTGGCTTCAGATCTAGACAACCAGTCTATATAAATGAGGAATTCAGAAATGATCATGACTTCCCTTCATTGTAGAGACAATCTCTCCCTCTCCATGCTAATCATTCAGTCCTAGGATGAATCAATAATCAGCATGAGATGAAGGAAGGACCACCTCATCAGCCCCTTCCTAATCCCTATAGATGGGAGATTGCTCTAACAGTAGTTCCCCTAGAGTTACATAGCATCATAAAGTCCCCAAATACTCAAATGGAATCCATGGAAGGGAAACACACACCTATGCAGCCTGAGAGGAAGCTATATCCGGAATGGGTGGATGATACTCCACCTACACCAAACTTTGGAAATCCTACCTTCTCTACCTTTAATGGTGAAGTAAACCCTAGAAAACATATCATACACTTCATATATCAACGTGTGTTACTGATGGTCCATCAAGGTCAATAGGTGGAAAAAAAATATAAGGTGTTTCGTACAGACTCTGACAGGGCCAGCCTTTGGTTGGTACAACAGCCTACAAGCAGGATCCATTGTAGGATGGGAAGACCTTCGTCATTAATTCCTTTATTATTTCATTACCACACTAATAAAGAAAATAATTATCAACCTAATTAAATACAATCAATGAAATTATGATAGGGTATCTTAATTTATAGCTTGATGGAAAGGATTATCCTATTCACTCGGTATCCCTCTCTCATAAGAACAACTGCTATAACTTTATGAGAAAAAATATTAGGGATTAGTTATATAGACCTCAAATCCCCTTGAAGTATCTGGGTGGGTTCTAAGAGTTTTATAAAATGGAACAACTTATTGAGGAGGCTATTTAGAGAACCTAATACAAAACTCAACCCATGCCCACAGCACATGGGAAAAGGCTAGGAAGAGTAGAAATTATAGTTGTCACTATCAAGCCAATAGCAGTGCCCATCCAGGAACCTATGTAGGCTTTAAATCACCCAACACCTCTTGTTGAATGGTGAAAACCACATAATCAGCATCAAAAAGAATCATAGAGAAATCAGGTTTGTTCGGGACTTGTGGAACAGATGAACAAAGTATACTTCTTCTAAAATGAAAAATTCCCTAGTTATTTATTGGACACCATGGAAAATAATCTTCTTAAGATTTTGTAGCCTAGAAATCCTGATTAGGTCAACCTCGCCGACCTTCTCAACTATTGTCCTTACCATAGAAGGTTGGGTCATAGAATTCAAGATGACTTCGTCTTCCAATGCATCCTTCAAGGAATGGTTGATTCCATACACATGGCATTAGAAGAATATATAGATCATGTGGTGTTTATAACCATTTTATTGTTAGAATAAGTGCATTGTTAGAAAAAAGTTTTGTCTAGGAATGCATAAAAAATTGACTACTGGATGACTTGAAAAATAGTTGATCGAGATCATTCCACCCTGAGTTTATAGTTATGAAGAACCAAAATAGCTCCACCACCTAGAGAGGTAACATAAAATTTCCTCCCAAATGTGGGCATGATCACTAGAAGCATGAATAAATATGATAGGATGAATCATATTCTACTCTAACACAAGCTCTGAACCTTGTGGATTTCTTCCATACAACATTTGTGGCATGGGTCCCGCCCCACCAAAAGAAATATTCATCAGAAGAATAGATCATATTTATTTATTTAAATGTGATACACTTAGTAGTCCCCCTTATATGATGATGAGTATTCCCCCTGAATAAGAATCTACCGCACATAAAAGGGGAATGGGAGGTCGCATGCATCGGAACCGGGGATACAGAGGAGAGTGCAGATATGTTTAGACCCAATATTCTGATCATATCACCATAGAGGACATATATATAGATGACACACATGGTAAAGCACTCTAGTGGGCCCAAAATAGGAAAATAGGTTTCCCATAGTCCTCTAGTACTCACACGAATCTAATTGTATTACATGACTGCCTAGAAGGGGTTCAATCCAATCAACCAAGGAAACGAGAAAGGCCAGCATGACCTACACCAATGGTATTAGACATCCTCTAAACTTTTGCACAAGCACCGATCTCATCCATATTATATTCCTCAGCTCTTGAACCACATGCCTTGGAGTATCCCCATATCGGGAAGTACTGACCTTTGGTATAGAAGTACAATGCTCTAAAATAGATGGTTGTTTTCCCAACCAATCTTTCAATCCTTGATGTACTCTATCTTTCAAAAGAACTTAGGAAGGCACTTGTTGAAGCCTTCCGGAACCCATGGGATTTTGAGATATAAGTCTCTACAGTTGAGGTTTATTGAGTGGAGACCATGTCATCAGAATTCCATGTTTCTATCTCATTCACTGACCAGGGTCATGAAGAGGTCCTTCAAGAGAATATCAAGCCTCTATATGTTTCAGGAAGACTCAATAATGTCAATTTACAAATGGTTATGATTGATAATGGTTCTAGGATCAATCACATCCCAGTTCAAACTCTCCGATGTTTGGGATATCGTGAAGGGTACTTATATCCAACAACGCTAACTATTCAAGGGTATGATAAGCATGATAAAATACCTCTTGGGAAGATCAAACTCAAATCCCAGTTTGGGTAACTCACATTTGATTTTGAGTTCATTGTTATTCAGTAAGACGCCGCATATAATGTCCTACTCCGGAGGCCCTGGCTCCATAGCCACTTAGAGGTACCTTCAACATTCCATCATTTTCTGAAGTATCCCATCGATGGAAAATTCATCATACTACATAGTGAAAACGCCCCCTTCAAGACTTGTGGAGCCACATATGTTGAACAATATTTATACAAGAAGGGAGGAAAACAACCAATGGAAGATGATGATATAAAAGTTGTAGTTCCCAATGGTTTGGGAACCACCCTTATGAATCCATAGAGTATTCTCGATAATGACTATATACTCCCTATAAATTTGGTTGAGGTGTTCGATCTAATCCCAAAGGTCCAATATCCTCTTATCCTTAATGAAAATGTAAAATACAATCATCTCCAGCATCTCTCAACGAAAACATAGATATTAAGGGATGATAATTTCTTTTTTAATTCCATCCCTCACCCTGATAGTGATAGAGAATCCCCTTGATTTCCACCTTTGTCTGAAAATGCCTCCATAGAATCAGAATTGGGGGAATATGAGGATTATCTCAAGAAATCCCCTATGCAATTTTAGGAAGGTTTATTCACCACCATATATGAGCTCAAAAATATAAATATGGGAATGGAAGAAGACCCATGGCCTACTCTAATCAGTTCCACTATTCTCCTCCAAGAGAAAGAGATGTACATTGAAATTCTAATGCAGCACTGATATGTGTTCTATTGGAACTATACAAAAATTACCAAACTAAATTCATATGTGGATATGCACTATATCAGACTACTTGATGGTAATTAAGGCTTCGAGAAAGAAAATAGGAGGATGAACCCCTCTCATTCCACCAATTTAGAGTCAGAATTTATCAAGTTTAACAAATCAAACTTTGTCTGAGAAGTGAAATATCCAAGATGGATCGAAAACATTATCCTCGTCAAGAATAAGAATGGGAAGATTAGGTTATGAATTGAATTTGGATACCTTAATCAGAACTTCCCAAAGAAAAATTTCCCATTGTTGATCCCATAACTCTTGATAGATTCAACTACTAGCTTTCAAGAACTTTCCTTCATGGAAAAGTACTTGAGGTACAATCAAACCAGGATAACCCATGAAGATGAAGAAGTCACTACCTTCAAAGTACCTCAGAGGATCTTCTACTATTAGGTCATTCCATTTGGATTAAAGAACACTAGAACCATATATCAACATGCCATGCATAACATATTTAATCCATTCTTAGGAAGGATTGTTTAATGTTATGTTGACAACCAGATTATTAAATCCTAACAGCGAAGTGAACACTTCACGAATATCTAGATAATTCTCAACAAGATGCAATAGCATGGTATAAAGATGAATCCACTGAAATTTGATTTTGGGGTAAGATTAGGGAAATTACTTGTCTCTGTCATATGCAACCACAACATTGAGTATTATCTAGGGAAGACTAGTTCTCTTTTAGTAATGTCACCACCTATAAATCACAGATAACTAAGGGGACTGCAAGGGAACCTCACCTACATTTGGATATTCATATCCAACCTGGCTGGAAAGGATCTTCCCTTCACTAGTATAATATTGAAAGGAATCACCTATAAATGGTATTATGACTAACAAAACCCCTTAGAAAGTCTCAAGAAATACCTAATGCACTCACCAGTTTTGATTCCTCTGGTGGAAGGGAGGACACACATCTTATATGTGACCACCATAAAATGCTCACTAAGTACCCTCCTTGCATAGAAAAATGATGTGGGAAGTGAGAATAGTCACTACTATGTCAGTGGGAGATGCTAGGTACTGAGAATATATATTATGGTTTTTAGAAGAACATATTTTCACTCGTCTTTGTTGTGAAAAAGATGAGGTATTACCTACAGCACCATGAAGTCCACTTGGTCTCTCATATCGATCCACTCAAGTACATCCTTGGCCTCCCTATGTTGACTGAGCACTTTTCTCAACAGGTAGTCATTTTGAAATAATATAACATTCATTTTATATCATAGAAGTCAGGGAAAGGTAAATCCTTAGATTATTTCTTTATAACACATCCTGCCCTAGAAAATACAACATAAGACACCAAACTCCCATGTTAAGAGACTTCTATACCCATGAAACTCCCCATACATGGGAGATATACTTTGATGGTGCCTCTTGTAGCCCTGTTGGTTCAAGGATGGAACACCCAAAGCTCAATCAAGTTGGTTTGGGGATTGTATTTGTCTCTCCAGACAAAGAAGTTTTTCCCTACTCTTTCTCATTATCTAAAGAATGCATAAATAATGAGGCTGAATATTAAGCCCTCATGTCTAGATTGGAACTATCTTTACAGCTATACATAACCTACCTGAATATAAAAGGGGACTTGGAATTGGTGATAAATCAGATCAATGGTGAATATTCCATCAAAAAGGAAGAGATGGCCCCCCTCACTAGTTATGTCAAGGGACTAATAGTAAAGTTCCCTTTTGATCCCACATTTAATCATGTTCCTCAATCACATAATGCTTGCACTGATGAACTGGCTAATGCAACCACTATCCTGGATGACTTTGATCAAAAGGAAGTAATCTTTTTCATCACGCCTCGAAGAATGGTATCATCAATCGTTGTAAGTGATATGCAAGAAATAAATCAGGTCATAACCTCCCCATAGCATTAAGATCCAATGAATACCCCTAGATAGAGGAAACTCATAATTTTCTATCGTAAAAATGGGAGTCTCCCGATAGAACATGCTAGAATGGAATAGATTTGGCACCAGGCGACAAATCTCACTCTGTAAGATGGTTTGAATGAGAAAAAATCCCTATAAAAACGAGTCTTTGATGGAATCCTCCTCAGATATGTAGTAAAAGGAGAGATTCTCATCATCATAGAAGAATTAAATGTAGGCTATTGTGGTTCCCACCAGTTTGAAACCAGGATCTCCCACCAAATCATGAGGTTGGGATACTAATGTAAAACTATGATACAGGACTACATGGAATTCATTAAGAAATTTCATGCATGAAAGATCTATGAAAACATCTTCTATCGGCCCTCGGAATTGATACACATAGCTAAATATTCCTATCCATTTACCATATGGGGAATGGATTTTGTGGGGGCATATACCCCAGCCACATCTAAGCATTTCAAGTATATCCTTACTACTACTGACTTATTTTCCAAATGGCCTGAGGAAATACACCCTAAAGGAATTCAGGATAAATAATAACACTAACTTTGTGAAGTACCATATCATCACCAGGTTTGGGGTCCCTCAAATAATATTTATAGACAACAGCACCAAATTATGTTCTACAAAATTGAAGAGATTGTATGAGGAGTACAATATTGACTCCAATCACTCATCTCTCTATCATGTGGTAGAAAATGGATATATAGAGGCCTTCAATAAGTCTCTATCAAATATGATCTATAAAATGGTGAAAAGGGATAAGAAATAATATCTATACAAACTCCTCTATAATTTATGGTTCTATCGTACCACCATGCGTACTACCACAAAATCAACGCCATACTCATTGGTGTACGAGACTAAGGCAGTGTTACCAATAAATTCCCAACTACCTTCACTATGAATATCCATTTGCAGACCTCTCTCATATGATGAACAATCACAAAATTGGATAGATGAATTCGAATAGCTAGATGAGAATATATTGTTCACATTTCACAACATATAGGTCCAATAGAATCAGATTGCACGAGCCTTTAATAAAAGGTTCACCTTCATTCATTCCCCCAATGGGAACTAGTGATGTCTCTCCAAACCCCAATGATATTAGGAAAGAATCCCAAAAAACTAGAACCTAAGTGGGAAGGGACTTATGTAATATATAATTTTTATCATAATGGAACCTACTCATTGGCCACCATGGGTGGGGAGCATGTCACACCACCCTCCATTGAGAGATTTATCAAAAATATTTTTCATAGTTGTTATCATATGGGCATCCACATCAGAGAAAGTCTCATCATTCATCCTAAGTACATGATATTAAATTGTACAAATTCATCAATACCACATGATGATAAATTGTACGGAGCTCATCCTAGTCGCACGATGTCAAACTGAATGGTTCCTTGAGAACTATGTATGTATTGATTCTTGCTATCACAGGATATGTAGTGATGCCCAAGACTTTATTCTTGGTCTATGACATAGTATTATTTTCCTTTCATGCTGGGTGATCCAATTTACTTACCACATGACATTAAACTGCAAGCAAAATTTCCTTAAAACATAACATTAAACTACAAGGAAAATTTCCTTACCGCATGACATAAAAATGTATGGATACTAAAATTCCCTTTCCATTTACATCAGTTGATCTATGTCCTTACCTTATGGAATAAAACTATACTAATACATTATATCCATCTTCATTCATGTCAAGTGATCCATGTCCTTACCGCATGACATAAAACTATATAGGTTTCCTATAACTATGTATGGATTGATTCTTATTTCCAATGAGATATGTAGAGATGCCTCAATCTTATATCTTGGTCCAACCACCACATGACACAAAATTCCCCTGTCCTACTCTTAAACTCCTCTTCATGGTGAGAGGTACCCTTTTAGTTCCTTGTTTTCTTCACCAAGAATAGCTCATATGGGCTTAAGAGTCTCAATAAGGGATTTCTCACACAAACAAGGCATAACAGCTTTTAAAAGGTACATCTTGGTCATGAATGCAAGACTGTAAAAGGTGTACCATGAGTCTATGTTGTATGAAGTTAAACTACATAGTTAATGTACCATGCATGAAATGAAACTAAATACTCTTGCAGACCTATCCTGAGAGGACCACTATATTTAGTGTTGGTATTCTACCATAACTCCAACCACTCTATCCCTCTTCATATTGAGGATACCACATCCTTTCTTCATGATGCTAAAATGCATGGTTCTTCAAAACTACATGTGGGTTGATTCTTGATTTCAGGAGATATGTAGCGATGCTCAGAATTCTATCATTAGGCCCAGCCACAACATCACCACTTTTTTACATCGATCCATGTTTTTCCTTTCTACATGACGTTAAACTACACGATTCCTTAAGAACTTTATGTCACTTGATTCCTGTCATCACAGGATGTGTAGTGATTCATGGGTCTTTAATCTTAGGCCTAACTACAACAATTAATTGAAATAATTCCCACCTCTACATGTAGGTCTGACCTATGTAGAGTATTTCCCACTCAAGAACTATGTATGACTTTATTCCTATCCTCAGAGGATATGTAGCAATGTCCATATTTCCAGAACTGGGCCCAATCACAACAAATGAATATAAAAAATTCCCCTTATTTGTGTACTATTAAACATTCACAAGAAACTTCATTAAGAACTATGCATGGCTTGATTCCCATCACCATGGGATACATAGTGACAACCATAATTCCATTCATGGACCCAGTTGTAATGCCACTATTTCACATCAAGGAATCCACATTCTCACTGTATGATGTTAAACTGCATGACCTTTCAGAACTACATGTGGTTTGGTTCTCATTATCATGAGATATGTAGTGATTCCCAGACTTCCATCCTTAGGCCCAACCACAATATTTCCGTCCATTCCTGAAGGTTTCTACATCCTTATCGCATTACGTTAAACTACAAGGAAAACATCTTGGTCTCATGACATTAAAACTACACAAAAATTTTGTCCTTACCACATGATGATAAACATCAAGAAATTACATCCTTACCGCATGATATTAAATTTCAAGGTAAACGTCTCTATCGCATGACATTAAAACTTCATGAAAAATATGTCCTTACTATATTATGATAAATTTCATATAAAATTTTCTTACCATACGATGTTAAACTGCATGGAAAATGTCCCCACTATATGATAATAAACTGTACTGGTCATCACCAATTATCTTTCCTTATCAAAGGACCACAAGATACTTACCTTAATCAACCAGAGTATGGGGTGATTTTTCCAGATTTTTAAATAACTTTAATCCATGTGACACACTTCATGTCTTGAGTACCTTAGGTTTCCTCAAGTCTTTCATAGTCCCTAGAAAAGAAAAGATATCTCTCAGTTCATCCATGCTATTGATGTAGAAGGGATTGAGACCCACCAACCAGTGAAATCTTGGCCTGATATAAAGGTATTTACAATCCCTATGAGCCTAAAATATCCCATATTAGGCCGACATAATTCAAGACCTTAAATTGATTGTGCTTTGGTCAAATATATACTACCTTAAACTCTAGACTATAACGGTACAAATGCCGAGACCCTAAATTGCTAGCGAAAGAGGCACAAAACTTGTCTGGTTGGAAATTTGAAAAGGGTGACCTAAGAAAAATTCAAGTCTTAATTCGCTAAAATATTCATCTATATAGATTAGGAAAAAATTAGGGTGCAAAAAAATAAGGCATAAAGCTCATAGGGTCCATCTTGTGGCCCTAATAAAATCCAATATATGCTCTCTAGACCCCCTGGTCCAAGAAAAATTTAGAGCAATGATTTGTCACATCTCCTCACCATAAGAATATTTTATCTAGGTGGTGAAACAATTTTTAGGGTGCTCAACCCCTTATTGAATATTACACATTTCATAAACCACCTTCATGCCTTTGAAGTCTAAGCTGAGAAAACCTCTCCATAATAGAATAGTAATAGGGACTCGCCCAGCCAAATGGACCATCAGATCCTAGAAATTCCCCCTTAAACCCAAAAGTTATCATCTTGACCTCATGGAATAGTAGATGTTTGATTGACCTATACCCATTTCTTTTATTTCTCTCTAGTTAACTCAGATATTCATGGGCCATGATTTACAATTCCCTTAACCAAACTATTAAAGTGGATTTGACATCCTCAACATTAAGTCACTATGTTTTGTACCCTTTCTCTAGGCCAGAATGTGACACTCCATTCTCAAACCTTTTATGGCTCAAACCTCATGATATGAAACTATTGGGTGTAGGGATCGAGCTTCATAATTAAGATCTAAATAGACCTGGTGGGAAGAACACTTTTGGGATAGCCTTATTTCCATAGCCAATGTCACACCCCGCTCTATCTCTTCTTTTATTTTATAATTTCCTTTGACCTTTTATTTATTTTTATTTTTTTGGGGTTCGCGTTGAGTCCTGGATGAAAAAAAAAATTTGAGTCGTGTTAAAAGTGCGTGTTTTTCAGCTGACCTTGCCGAGCGCCCGAGCAGAGTGCGTTTTAGATACCTCGCGCAGCACTACATAGACATCGGCACGGTTCGCCTGCCTTCTGAAAATTAAGATGGGTAAAGTTGTGATATATTGCGTTATTTAAAATATTTATTGTTGTTAATAATTTTATCATTATTATTAAAATGAAATTGATTCTTTTAAAATTATTATTTTTATCATCACCATATTACCATTATTATTATTATTATTACAATTTTTCTTATTACTTTTTATGTGAATTAGTTTTACTATGGGTCCTTGTTTTATTTATGTGCCTTGTTTCATCTTTATTTCTATTTTATGTTATTTTATTATCATAATTATTATTTCATTCATTTTTATTATTTATTTATTTATTTTTTTTTCCTCTAACCCTAGCGGCCCTCCCTTTCCCCTCGTTTTTTTTCCTCTCCCCCTCTCACTCGGCCGTCGCCTCTTTTCCTCTCTTCTTCTCCCCGCTCCTGCCCTGCTTCCTCCTTGCAGCGCCCCTCCACTACCGGCGACCCCCCCTGCGCTTCCTCCTTCCACAACGCACCGCTCTAGCCTCTTTCTTTGCTCGGCTTGCTCTCAACGCCTCCCTCCTGCGCACCCGGAGGCCGACCAACCATCCTGCTCCAGCGCCCTTTTTTTTCCTCCCCCCTTCCCAGCACCACATCACCCTCGGCCTTCTGTTGCAGCACCCTGCTCCACCTCCCCATGTTCGTCCCCCACATCCACTTTCATTTGTGTGATCTCAGCCACCTCGGCTCGCCTCCCTAGTATCGTCGTGCACCCAGTTGCAGAGGCCGGTCCCTCCTCCTGTGTGCGACCAGCCACGCCCAGCGCACCCACTGAACAGCGCTGCCTCCACTTCCCTCCTTCCGCACAGCACCCTCCGCTTGCCGCGCTGCTACCCTCATCCACTCCCTTCTTCCCCCGCACGACACACCCTCCTCGGATCGCAGCCCTGCCGCACCTCCTGTCGGCCGCATACCCATTGCACCTGGACCTCCTTCTCCAGACCGGTGACTCCCCCCCCTTGGCCTGTCATTACCCTTGCTGCTCAAGCCAAGCCAACATTGGCTCTTCTCCCGGCAGCAGCCCTCACCCTTCGGCCCTATAGTCGACCGACTACAGCACGCGACCAGCTCTCCACGGCGGCCTCGACCTCCCTTTTGCCGGCCAGTAAGCTCCTCTGCCGACGCACCCCCTATCCAGCCACATCAAACCATTCAACTTGCGCAACAATCTCCCCTTCCCGCTGTCCGGCGTGCGCGACCCCAACTCCCGGTGCACCCCCTGCCCTTTGCAGCGCCCTCTTGTTGCGCGCCTCCCCCCCTTTTTACTGTCGCGTGACTCCGTTGTTTGAGCGCACCCCTCGCCAACCTCTGCACCAATAAATTTAGAGTTTGGTGCACTTTTCGGTAGCCGATGCATGCCTCTTGTTAAGTCACCGACGTTGTTCCCCTTCGCTACATCATCCAACCCCCCTCCCGCAGGTGCAATTGTTGTGCGATCAGCGTTTGCATCGGGTTCCAGGTTTCTTCGACGATTAAGGTTGGATCACTTTGCTTTGCCCCCATTAAATTTATAAACACTTTGATTGCTTGCATTTTTCACCTTCATTGGTATTAATTTGTTATTTTTGATTTCTAGAATATTCGTTTTGAGAGAAATTATTATTATTATTATTATTATTATTATTATTATTATTATTTTGGTCGAAAAACTTTGTTTGGATGATTATCTTATCTGCTTAATTGATTTGGCATGTTTTGTGGTGAGTTAGTTTGGTGCGAAGTAGGTTTGCATTTTTTTGTCCAGGTGGTTCTTTTGCGCGGGTTGTCTGCTTGTATTGTTTAAGTTAAATGGTTTTGTGTTTTTAGTTGCGGTGCGTTTATTGCAGCGTGTTGGCTAGGTGACTCCGCGACACCACAGTCATCGACTTGCTCGTACTTGTACGTCTGTGCGAGGCGTGTCGCGTCGCCGTGTTCGAGCTGCGAGTTGAGGTAGGTCCCCACTGCACTTGCCTTTAAATTAAGAATTTATTTATTTCATGTCATTTATTTAATTTTCATCAAATTGGAAGAAGTGTTAAAGTGTTATACGTAGAGTAGTTTTCTGTTGAATTGGAACTGCTTCTTGGTTTTCATTGCACTAAAAACCTTTTACTGATTTGTTGTTGTGGAATAGGGGAAATGCCCCTTTGGCCCTTATAATTGTGCTTCGGAATTGAAATGGTGTTTTGGATTTCCTAAAAGAGATTTTAAAAGTGTTTTCTGGTTTTAAGTACGGGGACGTCTGATCCTCTTTTCAAAATTGATTTGGTATTAAATAAGTGGATGAGGCCCGTTTGGTACTTTCAATGAAATTAATGTGTGAGAAGTATCTTTGGTGTGATATTTTGTGTGTTGATTTGGGGTGAGCTGAATATGTGTTGTTTGTGCATCGTGACTGGTTTTATATTGTTTACTCACCCCTGATTCTTATACGTATTGACATGGGAACCTGGCATATTGAGTGAATTTTCTGAGAACGATTGCTGCACTAGTTTAGATCACGCACTGGCTAGTGGCCCCATAGCAGGGGAATACTGAGTTATTGCTGCTATGGGGATTGGGCCCCTCGGTTAGGCCATGCAGGGCTATGCCGGGCGTTAGGGCGTTATGACGTCATCGAGTTAGGGCATGCCTTCAGGATGAGTCACATGTATAGTACGTTCTGGTTTGTTCACGATCTCCTAGGTTCGACCCATGTCTCTTTTAGTGTTTATTTGTATATGGCAGACGATTGAGAGGTCGAGTTTGGGTGTCGACCCTTGTGTGCCACTTTTTCCCATTGCCCTTAGTGTGTGTTGTGTGTGATTTTATTTTTGACTAACAGCTAAAGTTTAGTTTTTCTAATTTTTCGCAAAATGTTTTAAGATGCAATTCACCTCTTTCTTTCAACATTAAACTTGTTCTAAATTAAAAAAAGGGCAATGGATTGTTACTTGTTTTCAAGATGGAAAGTGTGTGTGTGTGAAAACCCATATTTTCTATAATGTAGTTCAAACTTGAAGTTGGTAGATTCTTCTTTTAATGGTAGTGCTTTGAGAATAGATTTATCGGGCTAGCCTACTAAGTTTTAATACTCACGCCTATAGTGTTTTCTTGTTTTTAGTTTCTGTTGCAGGTTTGACCCGAGCTTGCTCGTCGTGGACGAGAGTTAGTTGTAGTTTGACGATCGACTCTCGGGGTCGTGAGGAGTTTGGTTCGAGGACAGGTTAGTTATGTTTTTGGCTGTTTTATTTTCTTGTCGTTTCTTTATTTTTGCTTCTTAATAAATTTTATTGGGAGAAATCGTTCCCACGTGTACTCTGTGATGCCCTGGTGCTTGTCGCCAGCCCGGGAGGATCGGGAACGCCTCTCGGGCCATGCCGCGGACCGACTCGGGTGACCGGTTCGGGGTCGACCCGGGTTGGTTCGTGACAAAATGGTATCAGAGGAGGTCGGCTCTTGAGCAAACCTTGTTTTTCAGAGCGCCCATTGCTATTTGGATTTGTCATGGTAAAGGGATTAAAGTTGCTCGAACTTGAGGCGTTGGAACGGGAAGGACGTCATGAACCCTTGCTCGTTCTAAACCTCGATTTACCATGAGATGTTTGGGTTGTTACTGTCTTTTGGGTCTTCTGGACTGTTTTATGTTGGGAAATGAAAAGGGAGTTGGGAAAGTAGCTTCGTGAGCTCACAGGGTCTGGCAAGCCTTGTGGAGCCGGAGACTTCACCCTACAATTCTCTTAGTGACGATGGTATGGCTGACGTATGGCCGCCAACCATATGGTCGATTCAACCATCATTACTAGTTTCCCCTTTAGTGAATGGGTTTTTCCTTCATTTTGAAACTCATTGAGTAATGTTGAATTTCAAATGGTATTGGTTATGTTTTGATCAAGTTCCTCGTTTCTTTGTTCCGTAGTGTTCGCCCCCACGAAGGATCGATGGATGCTAAATGTGCATCTTCAGGTGGTGCATCCTTAGTTAATCCTCCAGTTGGTCAGCCCATCGATTATGTTTTGGAGTTTCGGAAGTTGAACCCTCCTCTCTTTTATGGACAAGAAGGGCCTCTTGAGGCAGAGGAGTGGTTGCAGAAGATTGAAAGGAAGTTCAGTTCCATTGGTCTACCTGAGTCATTAAAGGTGAAGTTGGCTACCTTCATGCTTGAAGGTCCAACCTGGAAATGGTGGAAGTCCATGTCTCGGAACAAGCCTGGGGAAGATTTGACATGGGAGTTTTTCAAGTCATCATTCATCCAACAACACTTCTCTGAGTTGACGAAGCTGAGGAAGAGGATGGAGTTGTGTTGTCTCCAGCAGGGCGTTGAATCGGTACTGGAGTTCTATCAACATTTTGTAGACCTAGTTCCGTATGATCGGTGGTTTGTTGCGAATGATCCCGGGAAGGCTCGACAATTTGAGTCTGGACTTCGACCTGAACTGCGATCGAAAGTGGAAGAGCTCAACCTAACCACCTTCTCGGATGTTGTCGAACAAGCCTTTCTTGCTGAAGCTGAGCTAGTAGGAGGACTTGAGGTGGCGGATCCTCCAGCTTTGGGAATCATTTCAGATGATTCTAGTAAGAAGAGTAAGAAGCGACCTGTTGCTGGTGGTGCTGGTAGAGGAATCAAGAGGCCTTCAGACCTTCAGTCATCTTCTTCACAGCGCAATGTTGTGATCTGTCACCAGTGTGGTAGGCAGGGTCACAAAAGGCCGACATGTCCAAGTGCTCCAAGACCCTGCCACACCTGTGGACGTATGGGTCACTTGAAGCGATTTTGCCGAGGTGTTTCCAAGAAGCGCGCTAAAGCCAGACCTGGATCGTCGAAGGTCACTTCAGCCCATCAGTAGGAGTAGGGAGATGTTGGTGGATGAGCTTGATGTTTTCTTCTTGTAATGTTTCTTGGATGTAGTAGTCGTTACCTGTACTGTTTTGTGGTGTTCTTTTCTTTCAGTCAAAAGAATGGTTGTGGCTGAACTCTTTTAAACCTTTGATCTTATAGATGTGTGATTGTTAAAAAAAAATTCTGGTTCTTGTGTCATGCTTTTGGGGTTTCATAAACCTGACTGCGAAGCCGGAAGAAGCTTCATTCATCAGAGCTCCAACCATAGGTCTCGGAGTGAAGCTAGCGCGTAGTCGGGGGAACTCCAACGAAAGGTGAAGTCTTGCGACATGGTGTTGTTCTCAGTAAGTGCGCGTAGTCAGAATCATTTTTCCTCATTATTCCTAGTTTATGTGTAATAACTGCCTGATCATGTCGTTGCTCTCATTTATTAAGAGTTGCTCGCTTTATGCTTTTCGGGTGAGGGTGGTGTGTTGGACATGCCCCCCCCCCCCTCCCACCCGTGGGCAGTGATGGCTGGTGATAATGCTAGGAGGTCCTCCTATTCTTCTCTTCTTGAAAGCTTTATGGTGGGGAGTCCATTCGACCTCCCCATGTTGAAAATTCTTGTGATCATGAATTTTGTCTCAAGTGATGGCGTGCTGGTCTTATTTCGGGAACTGACTTGACACTTGTGGTTGAAATAACTGTCACGGGTCTCGCCAAACTCAATTTAGCTTGCCTCTTATGGTGGGGAGTCCGTTCGGACTTCCCGTGTCAATCTCCCAGTCTCGTTCTGGGTTTTGGTTGGGTTGTGGTTGGTCTTATTTGGAACCACAAAACTCTATTTTCTTCTTTTGGTAAGGAGTTGGGGCGTGAGAGTTCTAGTGTAATATTGGAGTAAGGTTTTAAGAGATACACGTTGGATATGGTTTTGACCTGTTTGTTAGTTTCAAAAGAGTCGTCGTGTTTTTATTGGCGTTGTTCCGGATGTTGTGTTGTAAGGTTGAATTGAGGATGAAGAAATTGTTTGAGTCCGGTTGAATGGTGTTAAGGTGTGTGTATGTTGGGCCTCAATTTACTATTGTTAAAGTTCTTTGTCCTTTGAATCGATCAACTGGAGGCACATAAACTTTTGGGGGTGAGTGACACTTAAGGAGTTTCATCTTTGGGTCTTGATCTTGTTTTGGCTTTCTGAGGGCGGAAAGCATTATGGTGGGGAGAATTGTCACACCCCGCTCTATCTTTTCTTTTATTTTATAATTTCCTTTGACCTTTTATTTATTTTTATTTTTTTGGGGTTCGCGTTGAGTCCTGGATGAAAAAAAAATTTTTGAGTCGTGTTAAAAGTGCGCGTTTTTCAGCTGACCTTGTCGAGCGCCCGAGCAGAGTGCGTTTTAGATACCTCGCGCAGCGCTACATAGACATCGGCACGGTTCGCCTGCCTTCTGAAAATTAAGATGGGTAAAGTTGTGATATATTGCGTTATTTAAAATATTTATTGTTGTTAATAATTTTATCATTATTATTAAAATGAAATTCATTCTTTTAAAATTATTATTTTTATCATCACCATATTACCATTATTATTATTATTATTACAATTTTTCTTATTACTTTTTATGTGAATTAGTTTTACTATGGGTCCTTGTTTTATTTATGTGCCTTGTTTCATCTTTATTTCTATTTTATGTTATTTTATTATCATCATTATTATTTCATTCATTTTTATTATTTATTTATTTTTTTATTTTTTTCCTCTAACCCTAGCGGCCCTCCCTTTCCCCTCGTTTTTTTTCCCTCTCCCCCTCTCACTCGGCCGCCGCCTCTTTTCCTCTCTTCTTCTCCCCGCTCCTGCCCTGCTTCCTCCTTGCAGCGCCCCTCCACTACCGGCGACCCCCCCTGCGCTTCCTCCTTCCACAACGCACCGCTCCAGCCTCTTTCTTTGCTCGGCTTGCTCTCAACGCCTCCCTCCTGCGCACCCGGAGGCCGACCAACCATCCTTCTCCAGCACCCTTTTTTTTTCCTTCCCCCTTCCCAGCACCACATCACCCTCGGCCTTCTGTTGCAGCACCATGCTCCACCTCCCCATGTTCGTCCCCCACATCCACTTTCATTTGTGTGATCTCAGCCACCTTGGCTCGCCTCCCTAGTATCGACGCGCACCCAGTTGCAGAGGTCGGTCCCTCCTCCTGTGCGCGACCAGCCACGCCCAGCGCACCCACTGAACAGCGCTGCCTCCACTGCCCTCCTTCCGCACAGCACCCTCCGCTTGCCGCGCTGGTACCCTCATCCACTCCCTTCTTCCCCCGCACGACACACCCTCCTCGGATCGCAGCCCTGCCGCACCTCCTGTCGGCCGCATACCCATTGCACCTGGACCTCCTTCTCCAGACCGGTGACTCCCCCCCCCCTTGGCCTGCCATTACCCTTGCTGCTCAAGCCAAGCCAACATTGTCTCTTCCCCGGGCAGCAGCCCTCACCCTTCGGCCCTATAGCCGACCGACTACAGCACGCGACCAGCTCTCCACGGCGGCCTCGACCTCCCTTTTGTCGGCCAACAAGCTCCTCCGCCGACGCACCCCCTATCCAGCCACATCAAACCATTCAACTTGCGCAACAATCTCCCCTTCCCGCTGTCCAGCGTGCGCGACCCCAACTCCCGGTGCACCCCCTGCCCTTTGCAGCGCCCTCTTGTTGCGCGCCGCCCCCCTTTTTACTGTCGCGTGACTCCGTTGTTTGAGCGCACCCCTCGCCAACCTCTGCACCAATAAATTTAGAGTTTGGTGAACTTTTTGGTGGCCGATGCACGCCTCTTGTTAAGTCACCGACGTTGTTCCCCTTCGCTACATCATCCAACCCCCCTCCCGCAGGTTCAATTGTTGTGCGATCAGCGTTTGCATCGGGTTCCAGGTTTCTTCGACGATTAAGGTTGGATCACTTTGCTTTGCCCCCATTAAATTTATAAACACTTTGATTGCTTGCATTTTTCACCTTCATTGGTATTAATTTGTTATTTTTGATTTCTAGAATATTCGTTTTGAGAGAAATTATTATTATTATTATTATTATTATTATTATTATTATTATTATTATTATTTTGGTCGAAAAACTTTGTTTGAATGATTATCTTATCTGCTTAATTGATTTGGCATGTTTTGTGGTGAGTTAGTTTGGTGCGAAGTAGGTTTGCATTTTTTTGTCCAGGTGGTTCTTTTGCGCGGGTTGTCTGCTTGTATTGTTTAAGTCAAATGGTTTTGTGTTTTTAGTTGCGGTGCGTTTATTGCAGCGTGTTGGCTAGGTGACTCCGCGACACCACAGTCATCGACTTGCTCGTACTTGCACGTCTGTGCGAGGCGTGTCGCGTCGCCGTGTTCGAGCTGCGAGTTGAGGTAGGTCCCCACTGCACTTGCCTTTAAATTAAGAATTTATTTATTTCATGTCATTTATTTAATTTTCATAAAATTGGAAGAAGTGTTAAAGTGTTATACGTAGAGTAGTTTTCTGTTGAATTGGAACTGCTTCTTGGTTTTCATTGCACTAAAAACCTTTTACTGATTTGTTGTTGTGGAATAGGGGAAATGCCCCTTTGGCCCTTATAATTGCACTTCGGAATTGAAATGGTGTTTTGGATTTCCTAAAAGAGATTTTAAAAGTGTTTTCTGGTTTTAAGTACGGGGACGTCTGATCCTCTTTTCAAAATTGATTTGGTATTAAATAAGTGGATGAGGCCCGTTTGGTACTTTCAATGAAATTAATGTGTGAGAAGTATCTTTGGTGTGATCTTTTGTGTGTTGATTTGGGGTGAGCTGAATATGTGTTGTTTGTGCATCGTGACTGGTTTTATATTGTTTACTCACCCCTGATTCTTATACGTATTGACATGGGAACCTGGCATATTGAGTGAATTTTCTGAGAACGATTGATGCACTAGTTTAGATCACACACTGGCTAGTGGCCCCATAGCAGGGGAATACTGAGTTATTGCTGCTATGGGGATTGGGCCCCTCGGTTAGGCCATGCAGGGCTATGCCGGGCGTTAGGGCGTTATGACGTCATCGAGTTAGGGCATGCCTTCAGGATGAGTCACATGTATAGTACGTTCTGGTTTGTTCACGATCTCCTAGGTTCGACCCATGTCTCTTTTAGTGTTTATTTGTATATGGCAGACGATTGAGAGGTCGAGTTTGGGTGCCGACCCTTGTGTGCCACTTTTTCCCATTGCCCTTAGTGTGTGTTGTGTGTGATTTTATTTTTGACTAACAGCTAAAGTTTAGTTTTTCTAATTTTTCGCAAAATGTTTTAAGATGCAATTCACCTCTTTATTTCAACATTAAACTTGTTCTAAATTAAAAAAAAGGGCAATGGATTGTTAATTGTTTTCAAGATGGAAAGCGTGTGTGTGTGAAAACCCATATTTTCTATAATGTAGTTCAAAATTGAAGTTGGTAGATTCTTCTTTTAATGGTAGTGCTTTGGGAATAGATTTATCGGGCTAGCCTACTGAGTTTTAATACTCACGCCTATAGTGTTTTCTTGTTTTTAGTTTCTCTTGCAGGTTTGACTCGAGCTTGCTCGTCGTGGACGAGAGTTAGTTGTAGTTTGACGATCAACTCTCGGGGTCGTGAGGAGTTTGGTTCGAGGACAGGTTAGTTATGTTTTTGGCTGTTTTATTTTCTTGTCGTTTCTTTATTTCTGCTTCTTAATAAATTTTATTGGGCGAAATCGTTCCCATGTGTACTCTGTGATGCCCTGGTGCTTGTCGCCAGCCCGGGAGGATCGGGAACGCCTCTCGGGCCATGCCGCGGACTGACTCGGGTGACCGGTTCGGGGTCGACCCGGGTTGGTTCGTGACAGCCAACTTCATCATCTAGACATTTGAGTCTAAACAAATCTTTCATAGCCCTTGTAATGAAGTGGAGATCATCTTTTTTTGTCCATGCTATCGATGCATAAGGACTATAACCCAAAAAATAATGGAATCTCCTCCTTGTAAGAAAGATGCATTGATCCTTGTGAGCCCCAGCAACACCGAGGTGTAACCGAACATCTTAGATGTTACAGTACATACCTGATATGTATGTTTCATCCTATATCCATAGACACAATCTTTTGGGTTATGATTTATGTCACCCATATTCCAACTATCCAGGCGGGCCTAGTATCCCTAGTATTAAACCATAAATCAATATTACTTATTTAAATATTCCATGACCCTAGAGATCATCTTTTCTTGGCCATTCTATTGATGCATAAGGTATTCAACCCACCAACTAAATTCATATCTTCATTGAAATAAAGTAACTCCACTCCATGTGAGCCCTAGAAACACCACGGAAAAACCTAGAGCCTTAGTGTGTTTTAGGACATTCCTAGCATGTCTTCACCATATTTTATAGTCACTAATATCAAGTCCAAGCTCAAAAACCCTAAACTATAGAACACCAAATTTCCAATCCCAAAGACCCTAAACTACTGCACACCAAAGGTCCAAGCTCAAAGGCCCTAAACTACAGCACAACAAAGGTCTGATCTCAAAGACCCTAAACTACAGCAAACCAAAGGTCTAATATCAAAGACCCTGAATTAAAACACACCAAAGTTCCAAGCTAAATGGCCTTAAACTGAAAGAAATAGAACATCTAAGATGAAAGAATTTAAACTAAAAGCAATAGTAGGTCCAAGATAAAAGACCTAATCTAAAGAATGGAAGTTTCTTAGAATAAAAAATATAAGTCCCATTACATGGCCTTATCATGATTCATATTCTCTAGCCAAGCCAATCACCTTCGGTAGAAGATAGAGCACTCTCCCTCTTGGACATTTATCCTACCCAAGAAATCCTTCTACAAATCAAGAGATCACAAGAAAAATGGAACAAATATATTAGTAAAGTATATCATGTTTTTTGGAATTCATGATTACTTCTTGAAAGTTATACTTTATGATTAAAGTATTTTGATCTAGACCTTCATGTTTACTTGATGTTATGAAAAGGATGGGTAGTATTGGTGATTATCATAATATTGAAGCAATAAAATATCATACACATCATGAATGAAATAAAATAAGATAGTAGTATATAAAGTTTTTAAAATTAATCCATTAACAGTTTCAAAAAATAGGTAGGAATATCTACATTTGGGATTCTCTCCAAAGTCTCAAAAATAGAATGTGTTATAGGGGTCGATCTAGGATAAAAATCGATCAGCTTCACCGAAAAGGTTTGCAAGAGTCTGATAGGAATAATTGATATAACATTGGACTCTCGGTCTCCCTACTTCTTCAGCTTCTACACCAGGAAAAAGATTCTCAAAGAAATCCATCAAATCCTCAACCCTCTTATGGGTGGTTTCCAAGGAATATTATGATTTTAAAAGATCATACCTCAAATGAGTTGTAATTTCCTCGCATCTCCATATCTGCACAGTCCAACCATCTATCTAAGCCTTCAATTTGGATATCAATTGATGATCTTTCTCTAATTCCCTTGACATATGCCTCATTTTCCTAGCAAGAGGACCATCATTTATAACATTTTTTAAATCCCTTTCACGCATGGCTAGATCTCATTGGGTTAGAATGATTTGCTTCATAATTTCAAACAGAGGTTGTCTATCAAACCCACCTGCCCCCAAGTCATGAAATAACTATTAAAGGTGTTCCCATTGGTCATAGAATATTTAAAATGGGGTATCAATGATCAAGGAATGAATATATTTCTAGATCATCCTAATTTGTGCCTGAGCTTCTACAACTGACAAAGTAGGCATGACTTGAGGATGACCAACTAGTTGAACCACTATGAAAACTGGAGAAGAAGCCCCATATTCCCTCCTATCAATAATCTTATCATATATATCTTGTTTTAGATTATTAATTTACTAAATAGAATCTGTTTCACCATCAAAATATTCAATACTCAAATGGGTTCACTTTCTTGACGTCTCGCCTAGATCTTCAATCAACTCTATATTCACCAATAAAAATAGAGACGGAGAGAAAAAGGGCCTATCCACATGAAAAAACAAATAGTTTAGCACACCGCTTGGGTAAGCTTCTACCCAAGCCTGAGCATAATCCTAGGAAAGGAAGATGGAAGCATCAGTATGTGGAAGTATGATCTCAGCCTTACTATCTTCACATGCCAACATCTTTGAAAATTGGTGGATGACCCCAGGATGTCACTCCCCTCAAATTTTGACCAAAGTAAGAGGGGATACCCTTTGAATACATCAAAATTGATGAGTGAATAAATAAGAATAATAAGTTTCATAGATAACTAGCTCATCTATTCTAGTTGTGATAACCCCATCCCAAAGAGAGATTATATACGACCGTTCATCAAGGTAACCATTGTTGTTATAAATAATCAATATATCCAGTGTGTGGAAAGAAGTAAAATTGAATATTTTAGATTATATCATTGAATCTATAACCTCAATAGGGATTAGTTACATAGGAACAATCCTAGATATATTCAACAATCTGGGGTGGGATAAGCATTAGGGATCTAGGTGGTGTTGTAATATTTTAATAATGAAAGTGCTCCCTTATCCAGCCAAAAAAAACTAGAGAGAACCATTGATCCTGTAATGGGTTATACCTTACTGAATACAGACCAATATATGGTAAATACATGCAAGGAATGGTACTACTAAATTAAGATGTCATCCTTCTGCAAGTCATGTAGGAATCACCAATGTACTAACTCGGATCCCTGAGTACACATACCCGGCTGGTAAAATCCACCCATTCAAAAACATGGAAATAAATCCTACAAAACTAAGGTATAGATAGATCTCTACATTCACTTGATATCCTAATGAGGTATAATCACCAACTTCCAAGATAACCTAATATGATCCAGTGTTGTTATGGACTTTTCTGAGAAGGGCACCAATGAGTATGTATAATAGTTGGCTTGTCTCCATTGTAGTAAAGAAAAATATTGATCCAATACTTGAAATAAATGAGTTAACAAATTTTCATATACTTATTCAATTTATCCTTTAAAATAATAAGAATATCCCACTCCAAAACTAAGGTCTATAAAGGATCATTCTAGACATCTGTATTAGGTAAGGATTCATCATACATCTCTCTGAGAGGGGGGATACCACCCAATTGGTATATATCACATTGTATGATACACACTTATCCATAGGAAATATGGAATATGTTGGTTCCAGATCACCAATAATTGATCATATATCAAATAATGTCAGTTTGGAAGTAAACTATAAACTATGAAATCCACACATCTCCATAAAGATGAACTCTGTATAGCTAATTAGGGAACTCTATTTAGCTTTCCCTAACCAAGAATGGTCATTCCCCTTCATTATAGAGATTACTGTTAGGACAAAGATCCCACTTCAAACCCCATCCAGCACCAAGATTGTTCAAATAGGAAGCAAGTATACTCGAATAGCAATGAACAATGGGTTGATGAGAAAATTCACAATTATCTGGACCTAAAGGGGAGTTTTCTAATATATAATATGGCTCCTTATAATGAGATTTGATTAATCAACCATCCTTGTAAATTTTCATTTGGATACAGTTGATAGAAGCTGACACCTTGTGACATGGAAAATTAAAGTCTATAGGAGGAATGGGAGCATCATCTATTAGACCAAATCATTATAGAGGTATTCCTTGAGGTAAAGGATAGTCTTGAAGCTCAGATGAGGGAATCCTCTTCAGACTCTTATTATCAATATATACATGATATTGAGGATCAGAATTTTAATTCCTAGAAATCATGGCCCTTATATTTTCCACATCTAGGGAATATCGATGATAACCAGAATCCATATGAAAATAAGTAGGTGGCATATGTCAAAAAGATAGAATAAAATATTCTCAGAAACAAAGATATAAAATCCCAGAAGCATCATGTGTGTCACATTAATCAATAAGGAATTTTCAAATTTCCTAAGAGGCTCACAAATTTATTGGCCCCCATAGGTATCATGTGTCACATAAATCCCACAAGGCATCACAAAAATGCATGAACCCTTGGAGACTCATGATCGTGCAACCTAGACATGGTCACTCGAATCGTATGTTACTCGATCGATCATATGACCGAGTCAAGAAACCCACAAAATTCATCAAGATAGTCATAATTATAATGGTTTAATTTCAAAAAGTTACCAAAATATAGTTCGTATTTGGTTCAAATGAGTGCCTGATCAAAACTGCTCTTGCAAGATAGATCTTGTGATGAAGGCTCGTGATGGGGTCTCATGATTGGGTCTTGTGGAATGGTCTTGTGACAGAGGAATGTGATGGATGAAAGACGAGAACACTCTTGAGAAATGGTAACTAATAGAATGATTGTCTCTCCACCCCCTCCTATATATAGGGTGTTTCATGAAATGCCATGTGTTTCCCAGTATACCAAACATCACCCAAGACACTGATTCATGACAATGCCAAAGACTTGGGCAGGCATTTACTTTCCTAATAATTGAGACCTTTTCCCTATGGACATCACTTTTGAGGGGGGAATTTTTGGATTCTCTCTAAATTATAATTGGTAAAAAAAGGAATAAATACCTGAAAATGGGTATTATTTTATCACAAAATAAAAGAAAGGAGAAGGTGGCCAAAACTCATGGATCGCATGAGCCTCCAAGAGATATGTGATTATGTAACCATCATAAGGTCACATAAAGGAACCAAGTGAAGTGGAAAATCTAAATCAGATCCCACAAAGTCCCTCTTGACAATTCCTTCTATGATCATGCGATGGAATAAGGATAATCTTTCCTAATCCACACAGTTTTTCAGATTAATCACCTAACAATAAAACCTAAAAATACTATTAAAATAGGATAGAAATGTCCAAAATACAGAGGCATTTTGTGATACTAAAGATCATCTGATGCATCACCAATGGGAGGATTAATTTTCCTTGAAAACATCCATGAAATATCACATGACCCTTAACCTTTTTATAAAATAAACAAATGAAATAAAAGGGAAGATGTGGGAGTCAATCACGGTCATAAAAGACACTTGATGTTCACTTGGTATCTCACAAGACATCATGATTCCCTTTCAACATACCCAGCTCATGTCATGAAATACCTTTAGCTTTTCAACCTCATTGTATAGAAAGCCTCTGGTATTTTCAAGAAACCATGTGCTTCTACTTTATCTCCCTAAGGAGAAATGGATGGATTTGTACACGAAATGCTCATGCACCCCCATAGGACCTCTATTGGTCACCAGACACATCATAAAAAAATTGAGTAATTGCCTTTGACATTACTCATGTAATCTCACATAACTCACAAACCTTTGTAAAATAAAATAAAGGAAATAAAATAAGGAGTAGGAGAAATCCTCTCATGGTCATAAAATGCTTGCAACATGCTAAGGAAGTCCACATCAAAATCTCATGAGACTCCTGGACAAGTCACCCTAATCTCAAATAGATCCCCAGAGAAGCCACCCTAGCCTCACAAAATGTCATAGGAAAGGAATTGAGCACCTCATTAAGGCCTTCCAAGAGGCACATTGATCTCACGAAGGCCCTTAGACATGTCAATATGAAATATAGAAGACCTTAGGCATAACCAAATGATCAAAAAAGTAGCCATTAATTGTAAATAATCTAATAATGGAGGCATCGATGAGAGGGACTCATGGTCAGTAAAAATTAGGAAATTCCCTCAAAGTGATCCATGGAAAAGGCATGTGAAGACGCGTGGCACCAGACCCCTTTTACAACTCCATCCTAGATCATCACCAGATATTTCATGAAAATCGGTGAATAACCAGGGTGGAGAGGCCTATAAATCCCCCAACCGATAATGAAAAAGGAAATATGACTGGACTCACTACCTATCATGACCAAGATAACAAACTGTCGTAATCTCATGATCTTCAAGTCTTTTGTCAGGTAATATATCAGCGAATAGATGGAGTGATCATGTTCCATGCATAAATCACTTCGTGTGATCATTCATAGATCACATGAAGGACTTATGGAAATATGTGATAAGAAAATACCACACATCTTCTAAATCACACGAGACTCAATAATAAACTGAAACTAGATAAATATAATGCATTTGTAATAAAAGGGCTAGAAACAAGACTAAAGTTGAAAGACTTAGACAAAAACATGTTTTCTAACCCTCACGCACTTCTTGTGAGCTATCCAAGAAATGTGAAAGAACTGGGACATGTCACCTAGATCTTTTGATTCTCCTTCGGTATACCACCTTTGTAATGTGAAGTCTTCCGGACAAGTCAGAGCAAGTCACATAGTCCCCCTAGGAATGGCACTTTAGTCTTATGAATCCCTCTTGGAATGTCTCCCAAGACTCACAATGTCCTTCAGATATATCACATGACTTGTATAACATTTTCATCTCATGTCATTCAAGTCTCATGGTTGCATATGGATATGTAATCTAAACTCTTGTGATACACTCTGGGTAAGTTAGCTGAGACTCAAGACGCCCTCCAGACATTTCATCTAGGTCTCATGATGCCCTCTAAGTATGTTATCCAAGATATGTGACACCCTCTGAAACATTTTTTATTGACTCTTGTGACACCCCACATATGTGTTAATACAAATCTTGATAACAACACTAGGTCAATTTAGCTATATCATGAGACACCCTCTAGACAATCCAGTTGGGTCATGAAATGGATTCCATGATAGACCACCTGGATCTTGCGATGTCCTCTTTACAAGTTATCTATGATCATGTGACAAACATTGGATATGCCACCTGGTTTATTTAAAGTCCTTTAGAAAGACAAAATGAATCATTTAGTTGTCTTCATATATTCCAAGGAGATACTCTAATACATATCCAGACAAGCGGACAATCAACACATGTCAGTCAGGAAACTAGGTCACAAGGGAAACCTTAGAGTGTAAGACCCAACAAGCGACATAACATGATATTTCCCAATATTCATGGAAACCTGAGAGTCTAATACTTGAACAAAAGAACTATGATGAATCTAATTCATTCCATATTCAGGATATGTGGGCCACCACTTCAAGATTCAAGCTTCATAAGGCTATCCCAATATGTAAGTCCCTCACTCTCAAAGTGATGATATTGATCATTTTTCATCCATTGTTTCTCACACAGAGCATATCTCATGAGATATTAGGGAGTTGAAATAATCATATTATTCATATCATGAGTATCCACCAACCATGGAAACATATATATGTAAATCCACAATGAGTGGAATGACACGTTAGCCTCAACATAAGGGAATCTACCTTAGGGACAATCCCAAGGTCATGATTAAACTATGAGAACTATGATTCCTACAATAACTAGGATACGTAGGATGAATTCCTAAGGCTTGCTCTCAAATAAACATTCATTTTTATGTAAACCTTATGAAAATTCCATTTTCCACCATCGGAACCAATCATTCCCATGGGATGGTTATTGTACCTCATTCATCATCATACTAAGAAATAAATTGAACTATGATTACTCTAATTCATTCTATAACTAGGATGTGTAAAAATTCTCCCTGAGGCCCGAGCTCTATAAAAAATCCTCTCAGGGTAGTCCCAGCACATAAGTCCCACATCATGAGCAATGAAAATGATCATTTTCTGTCTCTTTTTTCTCACACTGAGTATATCTCATGTAGTCTTAGAGGACTGCAATAATCATGTCATCTTCACAATAATTATCTACAATGACAAGGAAACCTCAGTGTGTAAGCCTTGAAAAAATGAACTATGACATATTTGATTCTATCCATAATTGGGATACATAGGAAATCCTTCTAGGACTCAATCTTGAACACTTGGTGTCCTATATAACCCTTATAAGTCCTTTCTTCATGACATTAAATTTCATGGGTCCAATAAACTATGTGGGTTTTGAATCCTATATTAACTAAGATACATAAGACACCTCATAATGGCTCAATTACCTCATAATATTAACTGCCTCCTTGTGTGGTAGCATATTATGAATCTCTTAGTTTTATGGCTTCATCACATAAGCAACCACCCATTATAGGAGAACAATGGAGAAACTCATATACATATAGATGGATTCACTAAAGAGACCCCGGTATTTTTCACATGAAAGAAAATTAACCCATGATCATTTTATTAGGGTAATCGATCCCATATTGAGATTTGGAAGATATTTGTGAACATATATTAAATATATAAGAGAGACCCATAGTAGGAAATAATTCCCCCAAAAATGGTGCAATGAGCCTTCCCTCTCATCCTCTCAACCAATGCGAGTCCCCAAGAGTCATTGGGCATGAAAAAATAGGTGATCGCCTGCCTTTGGAAAGCAGGTCTATACCTAGTTATGGATGAGGGAACCATTGGGAGTTTGTGGTATGAATAACAATGGTAACTCTATGTTAAAGATTGTTCACAACACAAATCCCCCAAAATCAAACCATTAGGTGGATCTCATCCACACTTTGAAACCCTGATGAAACAATTTAGAAGGGGATGTAATTTGGATAAGTGTTCTAATCATGGTATGTTTTTATTATAAGGAATATATGATTAAAAATATAACTAAACTACGGATTCTATGACACAATCAATGGTTTCACTTATCAGGGTGTTCTTTATCCCATTTTCTTTTTTTATGATAGGTATTTTTGGTACGCACTATTCTTGAGCATTCACCAATTTGTGAGGATCCTAGAAAGCTTGGACCTATTGTATCCTAAGACACATTTTCCATGTTTCTGCATTTTTGGAATCGTTTTTTTAATGATTTTATATTTAAAAGAATTTAAATTCCTTTTAATGTTTTAAATTCTTTGAAATAAAAATCGTTTCATCAATTTTTCTTTGAAAATTGGTTTATATGGAAAGATATTATATTTTTTAAAGGCGTGAATCTCCATGTTTTGATGTAAATTTTGGAAAATGTATTGCATGCCTTTGTTTTCATTTTATTTTGATCAATAAGAATAATTGTTTTACCTTATAAAGTCAGTTTATGAAGAACTTGGTGTGATCCTACTAGGTTTGTTTTCTCACACCCTAATGTACCCCTGTATGTGTGTAGATATTTTTTATCTGACTTAGGTAAAGGAAAGGTGCCTCATGGAGGTGGCCAATATCCATTTTAGTGGTGTGTATGAGTTTGGTGGTGACATGGTTCAAATGGAGATGGGTTGTATCTTGTTTTGAGTACTTATGTTTACCTATTTTTGTTTGTAAAATGTTTTTCCTTATACTCACATTAGCTTTCTACTATGTGACTCTACATTGGCATGTTAACCTTCTATTATATGTATTCCATTTTCATATCCTTGGTATATATTTATGGGAGAAACCATTCCTAATGGTAGTTTTTTATTCCAAGACTCTATTCACCAACTCATGGGGATTGGGAATGCCCTTTGGGCCTTTCCATAGGCTAAATCATCTTTCTGTTTCATGGTTAAAACATGTTGGTTCATAAAAAATTAATATCAGTGGCATGTTTGATCTCATGTCCCTAATATTCTAGTCCTAGGATATAGGTAATAGATATTATTTTTAGGGCATTATGGATATTTTTTGAGTGATTTTTTGGCCAGCACTCATCATAACAACCTGTGAGATATCAAGGGATGTTGGGAAGTGTGACTCTCATGTTGAGTTTTGATTTTTTCTCAATTCCTTGATTGGGTTCACTTGACTCAAACTATGATTTTAATTTTATTAAATGGTCACTTTTCTTTCATTGATATTGTACCGTGAATCATATAAGACTCCCTAGAGTTCCTTAGTAAGGTTCTATGGATGTTTTTTCCTAATAAAACCCTCCATTCAATCAGAACCTTATTGACGCGGTAGTTTGAGGAATCCGTTCTATGAAACAGAATGTTTTTCCTACCCTAGATCAAGATAGAGAGGTATAACTATGAACATGAGGAGATAAATATTAATCTCAATAGTTCATCTTACAAAAACCACCATCCTTCCAAGGGATCCTTATGAAGTGAAAATTTTATTGGGGAATATTGATTGTATTTTTAACTATATAGAAACTATGGATTCTATTAAGGTAAAGTGTTCAACATTTAAGAATGAGGTCCCTAGTAGGATATTTTGGTATGTTTTGGGTTAGGAAAATATATATGTAGGATTGGAGTTAAAATAAGTCATAGACAAATTATACTAATAGTTTTTTTCTGGAATCAATGAATATGGAAAAATCCATGGAGTTACTCACCTTTTAGCAAGGTGATCTTACTATGATTGATTATGCTAAATGTTTTGCTAAGTTGGTCCATTTTTATATTAAGGTGGTATTTAATGATAAGTTTAAGTCTCATAGGTTTCATACATTCCTACAAGAATATATCAATTCTAAAGTTTTTATGCATAATCTTACCTTCTATACTAAGGTGTTTGATAGAGTTTTGATGGCAGAGATTGACCAGGAAGAAAATTTGAGGTTGGTTGGAATTATTATTCCATCAAGTGATAGTTTCAACGACTCCCAAAAAAATAATATGGAGTGTAATGAATCTCATATGGGAGGTGGAAGTGGCTCTACATATATGTATCACTCTACATATTCATTGGAAGCTAGTAGTGTTCCTTTAACTTGCTAACATTGTGTAAATATCGGGCACATGAATCAATTTTTTTCCTACACCTTTGAAGGTTTTAAACTCATTTAGATTTTTTCGTCACTTGAAAAGCTTACACCGGTCTCTTTATACTTCTCATTGCGGATCAGGCTCCTCAACCCCTAATGGATCTTTGGTGTAGTTGGATGCTTGAAGGACAATTGGGTTCTAACCACCAACCACCAAAATGAACCAATTACTTGCAATGGAAGATTCAATAGTTGACGTTTATGTCAGTATAGAAATAGTGAGAGGTAATTTCCTTATATATTCATCATTATTGGCTGGTTTATTTGATATTATTGCCTCCTACCCTTTTTATCAACCCACTTTTGGAACCTTTTGATGCTTTATATAAATGAATTGAAGACACCTCTTGGGAAGAAGAATGACCAGGGTTTCCAATGACCTTTGTGTCCTTTATTAATGCCCAATGTTGATCTAGTATGTGGTTTCATATTTTACAACTTATAACTATTTGATTTTATTATCAGGATGTATTTTTTGATCGCCCATAAATCAGAGACTAATCATTGTCATTGGTGGGTACCCTTTATTTCCTCTGAAGGAATCTTCTAGGTATTTCAATGAAAGTTTGATTTGAGATCTAGTCAAGAAAAAACTCCTCTAATTGAACTTGTAAGATTGATATATTATTTATCTATTGTACTTGTAGATGATACATCTGTTTTTGATCATCCTTTGTTGGTCAGTGAATTTCCCATTATGTTTCCTGATGACATTTTGGGTCTATCTCTTGAAAGATTGGTGGATTTATCAATTGATTTGGTACCCATAGCATAGATGATATTTATTTATTATTATCATATGATGGTATCTAAAATTAAAGGGTTAAATATTCTATTGGATGATTTAAAGGTGAAAAGTTTGATTCTTCCTAGTGTATCAAGTTGGGAAACCCCTGTGTGTTTTTCTAAGGAGGCTAATGGAAATATTCATCTTTGTGATTATTATTGGAAGCTTAACTAAGTAATAATTAAGAATAAGTACCCATTTCCACATATTGAAAACTTTTTTAGCCAGTTGAAAAGATAAAATTGGTTTTCAAAAATAGAACTTCAGTCTGGATATCATTAATACAGAGTTAAGGAGTTGGATATTTCAGAGACCACTTTCAAGAGAAGGTATGTCCACATTGAATATATTATGATTTCATTAAGCATTACTAATGATCCTACAGTTATCTTGGATTTTATTTACTGGATATTCCACCATTACCATGATTCAGTTATCATGGTTTTCATAAATGATATTCTAGTTTATCAGAGATCATAGGAAGAGAATGAGTTTCACTTGAAATCTATTTTGGGAGTCATGAGATATCACCATCTTTTTAAAAAAATTCTAAATTAAATTTATGGATTTGGGAAGGTAGGTTCTTAGGGAATGTGGTTTCAGAAAAAGGCATCTCAATTGTTCCTGATAATGTGAATTTTTTCTTATCTTAGGAAAATCCACATAACATATTTTAAATTAAATTATTCTTAGGTTTGGTAGGATACTATCATTGTTTAATAGAGAATTTTTTGAAAATCCCATCACTGGTGATTGATCTTACCCAAAATGGGGTAAAATTCAAATGGGATTCTAATTGTTAGAATTAATTTGATGAATTAAAATTATTTCTAACCTTAACTCTAATTTTTATATCATTACAATCGTGATAGAGTTAGGTAGTTTATTTTGATTCTTTAGGTTCATTCTTGGGACATGTTTTGATGAAGATAGAACATTTGGTGGCTTATGGTTGTCATCATCTTCAGCCCCATAAGAATAATTACCTCACTGATGACCTTGAGCTTATAGAATTTATGTATTCTATTAAGTTTTTTTACACTACCTTTTTAGGGAAAAGTTCACAATATATTTTGATCATAATAGTTTAAGTTATATCTTTTCATAGAAGAACTTGATCCTCAATAAGATCTGATGGGTGGAGTACCATTATACCTTTAACTTAAATATTTCATACACCCAAGGGAAAGAAAATGTTGATGATGATGATCTCAGAAGAAATTTGTCTTATCATGTTTTAGTGGAGTCTAAGATTGAGTGATAACTCATGGTACTCATTACTCAGATTCACCTTAGTATAATAGAA
The DNA here is from genome assembly GCA_963277665.1 of Viscum album. NCBI lineage: Eukaryota > Viridiplantae > Streptophyta > Magnoliopsida > Santalales > Viscaceae > Viscum > Viscum album. The sequence continues at coordinate 1,574,831,421 of OY728128.1, read as the reverse complement.
GAATAGTCTAGTATTGTTCTATATAGCATGTAGTTTATGTCTTATCTTATTCATTTGATTCTTTAGAAGCAGAAATGGGATGATGAGTTCAGGACTATCAGTAATTATTTATATAGTGTGGATACCATTAGTGAATTATCTCTCTATTAAGAAGGTTATCACTACTTCAAGAACTGGTTTTTATCCCAGTATCCATGAGGAAGTATGTGATGTATGATTAACATTATTATCAGTGGTTCATTCACCTAGTAAACACATGAAATGGTAGTTCTGGTGTCTAGGTATGAATTGTGACATGGACTATTTTATGTCATATTTCCATACTTTCCAATAAATAAAGGTTAAGAACCAAAATCATTATAGTTTGATATGGTATCTTCTTATTCTAGTGTGGAAGTATGATGAGGTGTCCATAAAATTTATTATTGGACTACCATGGATTCCCCAAGGAAATAATTTCATTTGGGTGGTGATCAAACAGCTGACCAAGTCTTCCCATTCAATTCTAATTCAAGACACCACCAAGGTAGAGGATTTTGGAAGGCTATATGTGAAAGAGATCTTAAGGTTACATGGGGTGTCATCAGATATCATCTCAAATAGGGACCCTTGGTTCACCTCTTAGTTTTTAGATGGCCTTTGGGAGGCGATGGGTTCTAAGTTCGAGTTGAGCATGGATTACCATCCTCAAATAGATGGAAATATGGAGAATTATATTCATATTTTTTAGGATATTCTTTTTACTTGCATCGTAGAATTTGAATATTCTTAATATATTCACTTGGGACTAGTTTATTTTACCTATAACAACAATTATCAATCATACATTAAAATGACTCCCTTTGAGGATATTTATGGTATCCCTTGAAAATCCCCTCTGTATTGGTTCAAAGTGGGTGAATTATTTCTTATAAGATCAAGCCTTGTTGTAGAGATGTTGGTGAAGATCCATATTATCCATAGATGTTTTGTTACAGCTCATAGTTGGTATAAATCCTACGTGGATCATCAACATCATACTTTGGAGTTATTTATTAGTGATTGGGTTTTCTTGAAAGTTTCAAAAAAAATTGGTCACCATAGGCTTGGGAAATAGAAGAATTTGGTTCTAGGATATGTGAGACCATTGTAGATCAATGAATGGATTAGAAATATGACTTATTGTTAGTCTTTTTTATCTTATTTGACTTCTATCCACAATGTATTCCATGTGTCTCAACTCAAAAAGTATTACTTTGAATCATATCATGTTTTTAATTGGGAAGAACTTGATCTATAACCTTGATCTATAGGTATCATGGATCAAATACTCATGAGACATGGGAGTGGGAGTTTGTGATGAGGGATTATTGGCCTCATCTCTTTTTGGATCATCCTTCTTCATCTTAACTTTTTGGGGGCAGAAAGCTATATGGTGTGGAGAATTATCACATCCCATATTTCTTTCAGGTAATTACATATTTTTTAACCGTATTTTATTTCAATTTTTTATGTGGTTTGTTCTAGGAGTTTTCAAGATATATTAGAGTTTTTTGGGCTTGTTCCCAATTGTCACACATTTAGGGAAAATTTTGTGGGTCTTTCTAGGAAACTGTACGACTTTTTTAGAGTCCCATAAGATGGTGAATGGTTAGGGAAAACCATGAATCCTTCTCCTAAAACCGTGAAACATGGGAAATAGGTGTTTCCCATGGTTGTTTCATAGATTTTCAAACCATGTGATTCCTCTAGTATCCCATAAGATGGCACATAGTTTTCCAAACCATGAAGCCAAATTGTGTGACATTAATTAATTAATATAAATTTTAATTTTAAAACTCTAAACACCTATGTTTAGACTCATTCATATTCTAATGAATTATTATCTCTACCTTGGAGACTCCTATTACATATTTTGGAGCTTTCTCACCTTATAGAGTGTTAATCAATTAGATCTAAGAGCATCAAATCTTTGAAATAGAAGGTTTGTGCCCATTCTTTGTCATTCTTCATTTTTATTCTAGATCCACTCATTTCCCCTTGAATGAAAATATATATTATGAATTTTGATTCTATATTTATGTTTTGTGACATGATTTAGTTTTGTTTCTGTAGATACATTACATAATTGAGAGTTATTATTCAGATCTTCATTGATCATTTTGTGTTTTTTTAGGGATCATTGTGTAAAGTGATTTATATTGTTTCTATTGTTCTAAAAAATGATGAATTTGACATTATTATATGGGTTTATTTATTTAGGGTTCCTATTTACTTTATAGAACCCTCATTGCCATTAGTTGTGGATCATGTGTAATTTTTGGATATTTCCAACTATTTCAAGGTATATAGTTTCATAAAAAGGATTTTTTATATAAACCTTTCTTGCTTGCTTGTTTAAATTGGTTCCTAAAATGGTCAAATAACATGACTTATGGATTTATATTTAAAATTAATTTTAAATGGTTTTAACGGCATTATTTTTGAAATTATTATGAAATGTATTTTTTCCCTTGAGATGTGTTGATGAAAACTAATTTCAAAGCATGTTGTATTTTGATGAAAAGAAGTTTCAATGCATGTTTTGTTTTGAGGAAAAGTGATTTCCAGGAATGGTGTATCTTCATGAGAAAGTGGTTTTAAATGAATGGTATATGAAATTGAATGGACTCAAGTGAAACGTCCTGATCCGGGTGCCACACACCAGTGCCCTGAGCCGGACTGCTACGTGACCGCAAGCGCACTTCCCCATAAGCCAATGGCTAGCAACTAGTAACGATGGTCTAATATCAATCAGGGGAGACAATACCCTCTTTATCAGATCTATATAACAATAGAAATAAATAAAAATAACCAAATTATATAACCATTACCAAACCCAAACCCATATTACAAGATGACCAAAATAGGCAATACAGTATCAAAAATGAACAACAGATATGCCATCCCCTTATTTTCAATTTATATTTCACTTAATTGTGACCATAGTTCAATGCCAACATTTTTGGAGTAGATCATCATGTTTAGAACCCCGTGAGTATTTGGAGCATCAGTCCCTGTCTTACACCTCATGTGTATTTGGAGCATCATTCCCTGTACCATACAACTTTCATGCCTAATTTGGGTCCTAGAACATCATGGATTTGACCTCGTAGGTATTTTGAGTGTCAGTCCATTTCCCACACTTGTTTCTTAATAAATCACATATGGGTATTTAGTGCATCAGTCTGTGTCCTACACTCATATATCAGAAAATAATATATATCACTTTTACCACAATATCACATTAATTAATTCAATAATTAATTAATCTATCTTAACAATTTCATATCCATATAATTCCATTAATTAATTCAACAGTTAATTAATCACATCAATTCCATTAATTAATCCAAAAATTAGTTAATCACATCAATGATTGTATAATCATGACAACCTCCCTTAATTAATTAAATAATTAATTAATCCAATTTGTTCAATTATATAAACACAACATTCTCCATTAATTAATTAAATAATTAATTAATCAATCCATAATTCCAATATCCCTAATTAATTCAAAAATTAATCATTCAATTCACAATCCCAATATCCAATAATTAATTAAACAATTAATTATTCAGTTCACAATCCCAATGTCCCCAATTTCACAATCCCTAAGTTAATTGACTTACCGAATTAATTAATTAAATTTTAAGAAACTCAATTATTAATCATTCAATAGAAATTCAATAAGTACATACACATAATTGAAATCAATACTTTGATATTTGAATAATATACCACCTACCTCAAGACTGATGATAAACACTCGCCAATGAAAATCCCCAATTTGAGCAGAATAATGGCAAAGTATAAGATATAAAGTGGGAACTTAAATCCAAAAATCAAACAAATAATGATCCATAAAACTTAGATATATATCTAAAAACCTAGATATATATCCTAAGAAACTATATATAGATCCAAAAAATAGATAAAAACATCCCTTAAATAATTAGAGAAGAACGGGAGAAGAACATGAAACCAACCGGTATGAGATTTGCATACCGAGAGAGGTGTAGATATTCGATCTGAAATTTGAATCTCTAAGAACAGAGGTTAGTAGCCTTATTAATTCTTCCAAGATCTTCTAAAAATGGGTGGAATAGGTTATGACTTAGTGGGGGTCTATTTTCAGTTAAAATGGGGGTTTGGGTATTTTTAAAACTAATTTTAGGGTAATTAAAAACCTACGCATGGTTTGCTGAGCATGGGAACATGGTTTTCCAAACCATGTCCCAAAACATTCCACCTATTTTAGGGGGGCACATTTTCTTCTAATATGTCACATGATTTGAAAAACTATGAATTAGTCATTATATCCCTCTCTTGGAGGGGTTTCACAATTTTTTGGGCTAGGGTGCATGGTTTGGGAAAACCGTGCACCAACCATTCACTTTACCTCCTCCAAAATTTCTCAAATGTTCAACCAAACACACCCAAGTTAAGGCCCAAACAAGTTATAATAAAAACAAAGAAAAAGAATACATGAAATAAATCGAAATACATCCCTAAAAAGGCCAGGATATTATAATCTCCCCACCTTATAATAGCTCATCCTTGAGCTATACTCCCAAGAACCTCTTAGATTCAGAGTCAAAACGATATGGCCCCTGAGCTCACATATCTTCTTATTTCCCACATCTCCTCATTCACACTCCCATGTTTCCACATTATACAAAATAATGTCATGGTATTTACCCGTAATACTTTCTCATTGTGATCCAAGACATGTATTTGATTATCCTCAGAGGACACATCATTCTCAAGCACAACATCATCCACATCAATCACATGAGAAGGATCAGGGTGATACTTCTGATGTTGTGACACATGAAAAACATCATTCATAGCACTATACCTTCGTGTAAGAGCTAATCACTAAGCCACCAACCTGATTCTCTCCACAACCGCAAATGGTCCAACAATACTGGGAACCAACTTTCCCCCTCTGTATCCTACAGTAACCCAATCAAGATGACACCTAAAAGAATACATGATCACCCTCTGTAAACTCTAGGTTTATTTGACATCTATCTGCATAATACTTATTCCTACTCTAATCCATATCCATATACTTTTGAATCAACTAAACCTTATTCTAAATCTTCTATATGAGACTCGGTACCAACAGTTCTCACTCACCTACCTCCATCCAACATAGAGGTGATCTTTATGGCCTACTAGAAAGTGACTTGTATGGTGTCATATGAATAGTTTACTAACAACTATTGTAATAGGAGAACTACACCAATGCTAGGTGATTCTCCCAAGACCCACCTAAGTCAAGGACATTTTATCAACGCATGTCCTCAAGCACCTGTATAGTACGCTTTGACTATCACGAACCAACCTGGGTCGACCTTGAATCGGTCACATGAGTCGGTCCACAGTATGGCTCGAAGGGCGTTCCTGATCCCCACAGGCTGGAAACTAGTGTTGGGCATCAAAATTAACATGAGGGAATGATTTTTCCCATAAAAAATAGGTAAAAAGATAAATAAAAACTGACGATAAAATAAAAACTCACAACCGAAAGAAAGTAAAATCGCACATACCTCCTTGTGACCTTCCAGGTCACCACCCAACCAAAGGCCAACCTTACTCTAATAATGAGAAATCTATCTAAGAGAACCTGAGCAAAGGGAACCTGCAACTAAAAAGATAAAACAATGGGGAGCATTAAAATTATCAGTAGGGCTGCCAAGAAAAGCCACAGAATCCAACGTCTCCTTTCCTGAAACAATCCATTAACACAAGTTTGAAATACGATTATAAAAGTAGGGTTTTCACATTTCAAATTTGGCAATATTTTTTTCTCATTTAAAAATCCAACACACGTGACATACCATTTCTAAAATAATTTGTCTTTTTATAAACTAAACCTAAAACAAAGTATACTAAAGTTGGGCTAAACTAAAATAGGTAAACAAGGCAAGATAAAAATAAACAAGTATGATAGAAAGTAAACAAACAATGTAAATAGATGAGTAACCATGGGAGATACTAAACATCTCTAGAATACCCCTGGATGTACCCGGTTTCGGAATCACCTACTGGGGTTTAGTGAAGCTCCTAAGTATATAACCAACTCGCCACCCTAAACTAACCAATCCAGTGGCAAAGCCCACCTGGCCTAACAAAAAATCCAGGGGGTACCAACCCTTCTAATCGGGGTTGGTCAACAACCATCACTCGATCATCTAAAAGACACCCAAGAACCCATGGTGGTTATAATAATACTGTGTAAGTAGGAGTCCCTCACACATGTGACTCATCTCACCATACTTTCATACCCCAAACACAAACACTCTATATGATAATACATAAGGGACATCCCCCTATAGAGATGCCCTAATATATATATATATATATATATATCATATCATCAAAGGTTCCAACCAAACCATCATGCCATGAAATCATTAAAACCATTTGATACATTTTTCAGAATATTAACGGTGTTAAATAGGCATACAGTAATCAAAACATCATCATTTTAAAGAATCAACCCAAACATTACACTAAAGATGAAAGTGCCAAATGGTCTATCACGTTACATCCATATCGAAATCATTTTTCTAAAAACATTTAAAACTCCAACCAATCACACACAACCTCCAAACACAAACCATTCTAAAATTTAGCACAACTCTACCCATGAGTTGGAATATCCAAACAGGCCTTTAAGTCCAAATCCTCCAAAAGCATTACCCAAACACCACCTTCGAATTGAAAGTGCCAAACGGGCCTTTGAGTCGACTTGTATAAATTCATTTACCCAAAAAAATATTACCAATACTGCTTTTAAATTTATAAATCCAAATGGGCATGGTTCTTTCCAAACTCACACAAAAGCATGTTTCAAGGCCAAATAACCAAACCTTAAGGAATACATTTAAAACCCACTTTAAGAAACACACAAAATACCCAACCTCATCTGGAAGGAATGAACCATTTATAAAACTAAACTTTCAAAGAAATGTCAATTTAAAACACCACCTTTATTTGATGACACATCCATATGTGCTCCAAGTGCACCCATGGATGTGTCAACATCTAGTGTCACCCCAAACATCTAAAGAGACACTCAGATGTTATTTCCACAAAATTCCAATTGCCTTTAAACCATAACTGACCAAAAATTTTGTAAATAATTTCATTAACAAACCAAACAGTTTATAAATGATTTTATAAACAATCCAACTAGTTTATAAAAAAATTCTATGAATAATCCAACCAATTTATAAGAACTTTTATAAACAAACCAAGAAATTTTATAAACAGATGAAACAATCTATAAAAAATTTATAAATAGACCAAACAATTTAGGGGAAACCCCCAATCCCACTTTGAAGAATAACAGAATTTAAAATAAACATCCTAGGTATCTTAACTTGGTAAATTTATACAATCCCCTAGAAAAACTCATTTTTAGTAAATTCTGACAAGAAAAAAACACTAATAACATCAAACCATATATATAATAGAGGTGCAATTAACCTTTACTAAGTAATTGAAAACATGCAAGTGCCAATGAATCATTTTGGAAAGGAAATATTGGAAACACCTAACTCAATGGTGAGTGATCGCGACACTGCTTCAGTGGAAAGATGAATAACCCCTTGCGGACCAAACACACACCGGTGAGGGGGTTCACGACCAATGATGTGTCGGTCAGGGTGGTCGTGCATGATCAAAAGGTCATACAAGGGGAGAGGCGGCCATTGGAGGGTTCTCCAGATTAGGAGGTGGCACTGGCTGGGGGGTCTGCCTGCTGGAGAAGGGAAGCGGTAAGGGGGTCGGAGAACTGCATTCCTGGAGGTGTGGCGGGGTGAAGTGGTTGGTAAGAGATGTGGGGTGAGGCTGGCTGGGGGGAGGGGTAGGATGTGCTACTAGTTGGCACATGCCGGAGTCGAACTGAGGGAGGGGTGAGGGCCGGCCAAGAGTGGAGGGTGAGCGCGGAAGGGGGCGATGCAAGAGGCGGGAGGCCGAAGGCACGACGTGATTGGGGGTTAGTAGGTGGAGGCGACTGATAGTGGGAGTGGTATCCTGGAGGGGGTTGGGATGAGTGTGGACCTACAGGAGGCAAGAGGTGCAGGGCGGTGGGAGCGTGAGGGTGAGGCAAGGCGGGGTCCTACGAAGGTGGAAGGCAGCTCGGACTTGCGGGCAAGAGGGCCGGAGGCCTGGGTACAGGTGGGAGGTCGTTGTGCGGAGGTCTGGCACAAAGTTGGGGACCTAGACGGTGAGGCGCTGGAGAGAGAAGCTAGGAGATGGGTTGGTACGGCCACAAGAGGGGAGAAGCAGGGCTGGGGGAAAGGGGGGTGTCGGCTGTGCGAGTTAGACCTAGGGTTTACCATTTTTTTCTCTCATTTTATTATTATTATTATTATTATTATTATAAAAATAATAATAATACCATAAATAATTATAATAATAATAATAATGATAAAGATAATAATAATAAAATTTATGATAATAAAAATAATAATAATAAAATTAATAAAAATAATAAAAAGAATAACACCTCATTAATAATATTATTATTAATTAAAAAATAATAATATTATTATTATTTTTACAATTTAAACATTTAACTCACTTTATTGACATAAATATTTATTTATTTTAATCGTTGGACATTTGTGCAGGCACCCGGGTTGACACCGCAGCTACCACCCACTGTGTGGTGACTGCGCACAGGTTTGAAACCCACTAAAAATATTAAACGACAAACATTTTAAGCTAGGACCCATCCCAAACCTTGGTACGAGAACCCAGAGCCAAGAAATACTAAAATAAAAATTAAATTAAAATTTCAGGGTGTGACAACTCTCCCCACCATAGACACATTCTACCACCAGAAATTCACCTAGCCGAACAATAGACAAAACATGAATCCATGCCTGATTGAAACCGAAATAAATCACAAAACAAGAGAACCGGAGAACATAAGAGGGTTCTCCCCACCACAAGAACTCAACTAGTGTGGAAATTTAACACCCAAACATATCACCATGAGAGGGGGGTGACGTAGGAACTCTCAACCGATCCAGACTAACTTCCACAGCACGAGCAAAACAACACCTCCACTAAAATTTGGAACTCTTGACCCAGACCAAGAACCTCAAACACTAGAGAAAAATCTCTGAGAAAAACATAATCCCAGTAGTAAACCCAATCATAACTACAATCCTTAACTCCTCTGCAGTCACTTACATCTCCAAATGAACACCGGTAAACCAAGATCAACTCATACAAGGGCCAAACACACTTTAAATAAAAATGCACGATTCAGAAAACCCTAATAAAACAAACAAAATTGTTTGGATTACAATAGAACATGTCCTTAATAACTCCACAATGAAACAATGAACATACAATGACATCAAACTTTAACAATGGAGAAAAAAGAATGAAATAAATTTAAATGTTCTACTACCAACACAGAACACAAAACCCGGACCAAGGCTTCACACCCCTGGTAACTCTTGACTGCACACGACCTTCACCACAAGACCTATGGTTGGGGATCTGATGGTTGAAGCATCTCTTGCCTTGCAGTCAATCATTGGAATCCTTCGGTCACAGTGTCTTCTTCAGGTGACGCTTCCTACAAAACTTCTCTAGATGACCCAGACACCTACAATGATGACATATCTTCGGAGGTATGCAACAAAACGGCTTCACATGCCCAAACCAGCCACACTGGTGGCACACCACTGAACATTCTGACGAACTGTAATCTAGAACCACCGTAGAGGACTCTTTATAAATAGTTCCCTCTGGTACACCCTACTCGCTAGGTGGGGAACCTTCGCAGGCAACTGGATACGCTGGATTTCTGACCATCTACACTCCAGAGACCAACTCAGCTAAGAACGCCTCATCGACTAGCTTCTCAAAACAATGGTCCTTAAAAGGGATGACCTTCTTTGTGATCTCTATAGGAAGACCTCCGGTGAAGAGAGAAGTATTCATCAAATCTTGTGATGATACCTCCAGATAAAAGGACACAAGTTCTTTAAAATGGTCAATATATACTTTCACCATCCATTGTCCTTGTTGAATACTCATAAACTCTTCTCTTTTCTTCACCTTCACCTCTTCAGGTATAAACCATCAGAAGAAGATGGATTTAAATACATCCCACATCATTACAACTTGCATTGACGATGGGGAAAACAACTCCCATTCATCCATAGACGGACCTTCAAACATATCTAAAACGGAACGCACTCTGATAGCTTCGGGAGTTTCTAATATCCTAAAGACACGCTCGACCTCTTTAATCCACTATGCTACCTCTAATGGACCCAGATCACTGTGAAGGATAGGAAATGTATGAGAATGACCAAAAACTAGGCATGACTTATTAGAAACCTTGGGAACCATTCTAGGTGGTATTTTCTGAAAAACATATAAAACACAAATCCAAAACCAATATCAAGCTGAAGAAATATCCTTGAAAGCACTTTATCCAAAAACAGCCTGCTTAAAAAACAAACAAACAAAAACACAACACAAAATTCCCTTTTTCATTTTAGATTTCAAAACCACCCTATTTCAAGGCCACTTTCCAAATAAAAAACCCACTTTTAAAACCAAATTCAATTTCTAAAAATCATTTCCCTCATTTAAAATCACTTTAGAAAAACAAGGTCAAGCCTTTAACTCCAACTACACGCCTAAGTAATCTCATGAACTATTGCACATGTCTTCATCAACTTTCATCCATACGCACCAAAACATACTTTCCATGCATTCCCTCACATGTGAAAATGTTCATAAAGAATACTTGAGGTTGTACCCAAACCATTTCTCTAACAATTCCAAGAAAATGCCATATTTTTAGACTAAGAGATTTTAGTTTTAAAAATCCATTTCAAGAATTTAAATCCATTTAAAATAAATCATTCTCATTTCAGAACCCCTTTTTCATTTTCAAAGGATCACTTACACCAACTAGAACCAAGATGACACTCAACTTACATCAATATACCAGAATGAGGGAATAGTAGTCACACTTAACCTGGAGACATGGTAGTGGTTCATGCCCTAAGTAAACGTCAACAAATAGGAGGAACTAAAACCATGTACTCAGACTTCACATGGTTCACTAATTCATAAAAAATCACTACATAACATCAGCCTACCTCTATTGTCATCCCTCAATCTAAAACAAACCAAAACAAGACAAGGAATCAATTCTTGTACTACCCCCGACGACTCGAGGTTTGTAACGGGTGACGGTTCATGACATCATTCTCATACCTACCTCTTGAGTTCTGACAATCCTAATCTCCATCTATCGTACACCCCAAATAACAAGGGCCTCCTTTGATACCATTTTATCATGAACCAACCCGGGTCGACCCTGAACTGGTCACCTGATCCGGTCTGCGGCATGGCCCGAAGGGCGTTCCCGATCCCCATGGGCTGGAAACTAGTGTCGAGCATCAAAATTAACATTAGGGAATTATTTTTCCCATAAAAAGGAGTAAATATAAATATATAAACTGATGATAAAATAAAAACTTGCAATGGAAAGAAAGTAAAATCACACATACCTTTATGTGACCTTCTAGGTCCCCACCCAACCAAAGGCCGACCATACTCTAATAAATGGAAATCCATCCAATATAACCTGAGCATAGGGAACCTACAACTGAAATGATAAAATAGGAATGAACAATAAAATGCTCAGTAGGGTTGCCAAGACAAACCACAGAATCCAATGTCTCCTTTCCCAAAACAATCCATTAACACAAGTTTTAAATATGATTATAAAATTAGGGTTTTCACATTTAAAAATAAGAAACATTTTTTTGTCATTTAAATATCCAAAACATGTGACATACCATTTCCAAAATAATTTTTTATTTTATAATCTAAACTTAAAACAAAGTATACTAAAGCTGGGATAAAGTAAAATAGGTAAACAAGGAAATATGGAAATAAACTAGTACGATAGAAATTAAAAAAACAATGTAAATAGATGAGTAACCATGGGTGATCCTAAACATCCCTAGAATACCCCTGGACGTACTCGGTTTCGGAACCACCTTCCGGTATATGCTGAATCTATTAAGTCTATAACCAACTGGCCGCCCTAAACTGACCAATCCGGTGGAAAAGCCCTCCTGGCCTAACAACAAATCCAGGGGGTACTAACCCCTCTAATCGGGGTTGGTCAGCAACCTTCACTCGATCATCTAAAAGATTCCCAGGAACCCATGGTGGTTATAATAATATTGTGTAAGTAAGAGGCCCTTGCACATGTGATTCATCTCACCGCACTTGCCTACCCCAAACATGGACACTTCATACGATAACTCATAAGGGATATCCTCCCAATATAGGTGCCCAAATATATATATATACATCATATCATCAAAGGTGCCAACCGAACTGTCATGCTATGAAATCATTAAAACCATTTGATACCATTTTTAGAATATTAAATTTTTTAAATAGGAATACAGTAATCAAAAAGACATCATTTAAAAGAATAAACACAAACATTACAATAAAGATGAAAGTTCCAAATGGGTCATCATGTCACATCCATGTCAAAATCATTTTTATAAAAATATTTACAACTTTGACTAGGCACACACAACCTCCAAACACAAACCATTCAAAAAATTAACACAACTCCACCCATGGGTTGGAAGATCCAAATAGGCCTTTAAGTTTAAAGCCTCCAAAAGCATTTCCCAAACATCACCTTCGAATTGAAAGTTACAAACGGGCCTCTGAGTCATCATGTCTAAATACATTTACCCAAAACATCTTACTAATACCGCTTTTAAATTTAAAAAGCCAAACAGGCATGGTTCTTTCCAAACTCACACCAAAGCATATTTCAAGTCCAAATGGCCAAACCCTAAGGAATACATTTAAAACCATTTTAAGAACCACACAAAAGATCCAACCTCACCTGGAAGGCATGAACCATTTAAAAAACCAAACTTTCAAGGAAATTTCAATTTAAAACACCACCTTAATTTGATGACGCATTCATGTGTGCGCCTAGTGCACCCATGGATACGCCAACATCTAGTGGCCCCAAAAACATCCAAAGAGACACTCAGATTATATTTCTACAAAATTACAATTGCTTTTAAACCATAACTGACAAAAAAATTGTAAATAATTTCATAAACAAACCAAACAATTTATAAATGATTTTATAAACAAGCCAACTAGTTTATAAAAAAATTCTGTGAACAATACAACAAATTTATAAAAACTTTTATAAACAAACTAAGAAATTTTATAAACATACTAAATAATTTATGAACAATTTTTTAAACGGACCAAACAATTTAGTGGAAACCCCCAATCCCACTTTTAAGAACAAAAACATTTAAAATAAACATCCTAGGTATCTAAACTTGTGCAGTTTACACAATCCCCAAGAAAAACTCATTTTTAGTATATTTTAACAAGACAAAAACACTAATCACATCAAGCCATAGATATAATAGAGGTTCAGTTAACATTTAAGAAGCAATTGAAAACATGCAAGTGTTAATGAATCATTTCGGAAAGAAAAGATTAGAAACGCCTACCTCAATGGAGAGCAATTGTGACATTGCTTATGTGGAAAGAAGAATAACCCCCTACGGACAAAATGCACACAAGTGAGGGGTTTTGAGACCAAATATGGATTGGTTTGGGGTGGTCGTGCACGAGTAGGAGGTCACGCAAGGGGAAAGGTGGCCACTGGAGGGTGCGTCGGAGTAGGAGATAGTGCTAACTAGGGGTCGGATTGCTAGAGAAGGGAAGAGGTGAGGGGGTTGGAGCACGGCCTGGCCGGAGGTGGAGCGAGGTGATCCGGTTGGCCTGAGATGTAGGGTGAGGCTGGATAGGGGGGTTGAGTGCACTCCTGGCCACTATAAGCAGGAGGTAAATTGAGGGAGGGGTGAGGGATGGCCGATAGCGGAGGGTGAGCGCGGAAGGGGGGGATGCCGGAGGTGGGAGGTTGGAGGCGTGACAAAGGTGGGGGTCGGCTAGCAGAGGCGACCAGGAGTATGAGGGGTATCACGAAGGGGCATGGGGTGCACACGGACCTGCGGGAGGCAAGAGGATCAAGACAGCGAGAGCATGAGGGTGAGGCAAGGTGGGGTCCTACGAAGGTGGGAGAAGGTGGGGAATTGCAGGCGAGAGGGTTGGAGGACTAGGCACAGGTGGGAGGCCAATGTGCAGAGATCTGGCATAGATCAGGGGACCTGGAGGGCAAGGCGCTAGAGAGAGAGGCTAGGTGATGGGCTGATGCAGCCGCGTGAGGGGAAAGCGGGGCTGGGGGGGAAGGGGGGCACCAGCTATGCGGGTTAGACCAAGGGTTTTCCATTTTTTCTCTTGTTTTATTATTATAAAAATAATAATAATAATAATAGGAATAATAATAAAACCAGAAATAATAATAAAAATAATTATAATAACAATAAAGATAATAATAATAAAATTTATGATAATAAAAATAAAAATAATAAAAATAATAACAATAATAGCACCTAATTAATAATATTATTATTATTAATTACATAATATTATTATTTTTATTACAATTTAAACATTTAAATCACTTTATTTACATAAATATTTATTTATTTTAATCTTTATACATTTGTGCGGGCACCCGAGCTGACCTCGTGGCTACTGCCCACTGTGTGGTGACCGCACACGGGTAAGAAACCCACTAAAAATATTAAATGACAAAAAAATTAAGCCCAGACCCAACCCAAACTCGGATCCAGGAAATACTAAAATAAAAATTAAATTAAAAAGTCATTGCACGACATTGATTTCCCATCTTTATATGGGTGGAAATCTATACTCAGTAAGACCTATATACCAAGAAACTTTTATAATCCCTATTAGAAGAATGAATTATATTGTGAGTCATAGTATAAAACTATATTCTATGGTACCCCATGCAGAGGGACTATCTCTCGAACGTACAACTCCCCCCAACTACTCCACTAAGAGAGTCTCCCTTATAAAAAAGAAATGCACTACCTTTTTCAATTAGTCTATAATCACCCAAATAGTGTCATTCTTCCACGTAATCCTCAAGAGAAACACCACAAAGTCCATTGTAATTTCATCCCACTTTCATTCCATAATGGGAAATGGCTATAGTAAACCACTAGGCCATTGATTCTTAGACTTCACCTGGTGGTAGGTATAGAATCGTGTCACGAACCCTGTTATCTCCTTCTTTATGCCCAGCAACCAAAACTGTTGATGTAGGTCATCATACATTTTGGTCACACCTAAATAAACCACCCAATTCGAGGTATGAAATTCATGCATCATTTTATCCCACATAATCAGAGGCACAATGAGCCAATTCCTGATATAACTGATCTCATCATCATCTATAGTCCAATCTAAATGTGACTCCCCACTTTTAATGATATCCATCATGGTAAAAAATTGTAGATCCTCATAATTCCTATCCCTAATATGGATCAAAAGTCTGGACTCCACTAAAACTGATATGAGATTCATCTTCTCATGATTCTCCAAAACCAAAATGTGCTTCTCAGCTAATAAATTCATCATCTTCTACTTTTCACTAGATTCATGAACTGTCTAAGTTTGAGTTTTCTTGCTTAAATCATCAGCCACATTGTTTCCCTTTATGAGCATATATTCTATCTAAAAATAAAATTATTGTATATATTCAACCCATCTCCACTATTTAAGATTAAAATATCATTGTGAAATATATACTTTAATCTCTTATAATAAATATATATAGTAAACTTTTCTACCAATAGATAATATTGTGAAAACTTAAAATCATAAACCACTATAGATAATTAGAGGTCATACATAGGGTAGTTTTATTCATGTGGCCTCAACTTCCAAGACCCATATGCCACAACTCGATCTTGTAGAATCAAAAATCCCCCAAACCTGATCCTAGAAGCATTACAAAACACTGAATAATCCTCACTCAACTCTGTTAGGATCAATATTGGTGTCGTTGTCAAGCATTTATTCATCTCCTATATGGAATTATCATATTCTTATGACCATTAAAACTTTACTCCCTTCTTTTTAATTCCCTAAAATGTGCTTCCAAATGGGAAAATTTTTTAAATAAACCTCTAATAATATCAAGATACTCCCAGAAATCTACGGATATCGGAAAAAAATTATAATGCTCCCAAGAAACAACTTCCTAAACCTTATCTGGGTCTACTGACACACCTTTCTCTAAAATGATGTGACCCAATAAGTGTACTTGATCATTCCAGAACTGAAACTTAGATAGATTGGAATATATAATATGCTCTCTTAATTTTCTTCGGATGATGTCAAGATATTTCCCACGATCGTCATGAGTCTTGGCATACACTAAGACATCATCCAAAAACACCCCAAGAAACATATCCAATTATGGATGGAATATTTTATTCATAAAGTAAATAAACACTAATAGTTCTTTTTTTCAACCTGAATGTGTAGAGACCCGAAGCCTGACTTACATGGACATTACATTACATTTTCGGAATACTTAGTACATAACAAAAACACACACACAAGGATCGTAATAGTTTAGTGTCTTTGGAAACTCGGAATATAATCTTCTAATACTGGTGAAAGATCTTCAACATCTCCCATAAAGATCTTCCTTTTTTCATATACCTAAAACCTTTATTTATATCCTGGGGAAAATAAAACATAATAGGGTGAGCTCAAATGCTCAGTAAGGGTAAACAAAAGAAATATCAATCACATCGTATACACAAGCACATAACTTTTGGAAATCTTAACCTGCAAAAGAGATCATAATTTCATAACAAGGGATAAATCATGGCAGTGAAATGTAATCACAATAATCATAACTTAAAACATGAAACTTTGTGGCATACACACATAATCATAGAGAATCATTTCTTGTTAGTCAAGACTCATTGCCAAGACTATCTTAGTGGACAAAGTCCCTTTCTGAACCGAGTCACCCTCGTTCCATTCATGTTTCACTGAACCGGTATAACCTACCGTTCCAGCCATGTCTATCTCATGAGATATAAAATCTTTACCCAATGCATTGGAGGGAGATATAGGTCCCACACATCTTATAATGAATCCTTTCTTATGTGTGCCACATAATCATAAATCATACATCATCGCATAACACATGTAACAAAAATGGGATTCTTGAAACATCATGACATCATAAAACAAACCATATAAGGTAAATGACTTCATAAAAATAATTCCCTCACAACATAATCAAATCAATGTAATAATAGGGATAAAAAAAGAACCCTATATTATCTTAGATGGAAAATAATTTTGATAAAACATTTGAACTCCGTTCTTGAGGAAAATATCCTTTCTACTTCAAAAACACTTTTCTTTTCTTAACATGTCATTCAATTATAAACTAAAAGAAGTTGATTAAAAATAAACTTGAAAACTTGTAAAAGAAGATTCTTGGAAATAATGTTTTAAAAATCCAGTCATGCCGTATAAGTTAAAAAAACATTCTTCGTACTTTTGTCAGAAAAGTCAAAAAAGTACCTCGTACGAAAAAACGACAAAAGATTCCTTTCATATTCTTTACTAAAAACTCACCGAAGGGTAAAATTGGATTTAAACTATTGTAAGTGGATGGAAACAACATTACATATTGAGGTAACATGGATGTGGATGATAAAATACACCCCAGTAAATACCAAAGTATAAACAATCTCGGATAAAAATGAGATTGTGATATTTCCCTTACCTTAGATCCGACTTGCTTTGTACGTGTCCGAACCTCCTGTATAATGATTTAAATCATGTTATTGACTTATTCCAGAATCATATTCATTGTTATTATATCATATATGGTCCACTTATGACTTTATATTACCCTTTCTTTTGTAAATTCATGTTAAAGTAGTGTTTTGGGTAAAATCGTCTCATTTATCCTAGGTGTTTGGACTTGTTGTTCTTGACATTATTATTACTTATATCATGATTTAATTACTTCCAGAATATAAAGTATGATTTATATATCATATATATTCAGTATATATATATATATAATAGATAGATAAATGAAAGCAAACACACCGTTCATGGAGACGGTAGTCCGTACATACGCATGAACGCTGCTTTCCTATCCTTATTGTCTTGAATGGAAGTAAGTAGATGACATAAATATAAATAAATCCAGTATCATTATTATGTAATATATTTCATTAGTACTTACTATATATACTTTATAATCATTCATGAATGGTTAATCATTGAGAATGAATCTCATCGCGTCGTGGAGACGGTAGTCCGTACGTACACACGAGCGATGATATCGTTCCCATGGTCGTGGAATTGTGTTGAAGTGTATGTATACTATTTCAGTATCAATATCACTTTATAATAATAATATATAGTTACTAATTACACCATTATACCCATCCTATTAAGGTGGTGGCGGAAAATAGATTACACCACGGCGTGGAGACGGTATTCCGTACGTACGCACGCGCGGTGATTACCTTTCTCCGTAGGATGGATAGAAGGTTAACTAAAGTTGTTTCATATTTATAATAACATATCAGTATATAATAAATACTGATGTTATTAATTTATCATGAAACAACTAAAGAAGAAGAAGTTGAAGAAGAAAGAAATTGAAAAAGATCGGTAATGGATATTACCTCTTCTTTGAAGTGCTTCTTTGAGACCTCCTTTTAGGGCACTAAAATTGGTCTTTTAAGAAGACCAGGACCTCTAGGATGATACTAGAGAAGTGGAGAAGAGATTTTTTCAAGGGTTGTCCGAGCTTGAATGCTCAAATTGGTGTGAGGAGGAGAGGGAGGAGGTGCCCTTTTATAAGGGAGGAGAGGGGCACCTTTGGAATAACTAAAAATATTATTTTATTATAAAGCCAAATTTGGTTTTAAATAGCTCCAAATTGATTTATTTCTAATCTAAGGTGGGGATGGGTCGAAATACTCTCATCCAATAGAATTTAGAAAATTTTAGATTCCTATTTTAACCTTATCATGTAGATTTAACATTAAGTTAAATAATTTTACTTTTACCGTGTCTTCTTGTGTTCTTACACTATAAGGTTAATAAACTTACTATAAGAAGCCAAAAGAACCCCAAATTGTTTATTATTAATATATATAACCTTATCTAAGTCATTTGGCCGAACATTAGATTTTTTGGAATAAAATAACAATTAATAATATAATATTTTTTTAAAAAACTATTTTATGTCAATTTTGACACTATTTAGTAATTGATTTTTGTGAAAATCATAACAGAATGATAAGTTCGAAAAAAGTTAATTAAATAAATACTAACATGTCATATTAACCTATAAAATTATTTTAATTCAAAAAAAAGTCTCAAATTATATTTATTTGGGTATTTATAACATCAATTATGTCAATATTTCATTAATAAGATAATTACTGCATCATCGTTGTGTCATAAATAAATTAAATTATTTATTGTCTAAAAATTAAAAATAAAATACCATTATGTAGGAAATCTTTTTAGATTTCTAATGAATATTTATAGTCGAATTTATCTTATGTATAACCCTATATTAAAAAATGTTTTATTAAATAGACTTTGATTTTAACTCTTTTAACCCTTCTTTAAATAAATTAATAATAAATGTCCTAATCTAATCCAAGTGGGCCTAAGTGGTCATATTTTATTCCTAAGATCGTTTTTGGTCGAATTACACTTGTCCAATAGAATTAGGACATGTGTTAGGGTAATAATAATATCATTTTTACCCTTAATTACCCTATTTACTTTTAACCGTGGTAAATAAAAGTAAAAAGTTACTATTCACCAAAAATTATTTTCATCTCATTGAACCACATTTTACTTACTGACATCAATCGTGTCTCTCGAATTTTTGAAATTCCATTCACAGAAGCGGTAAAATTAAGTTTTATGAAAAATTCAGTTTTTTAACTACCACTTAGTAGTTTCACTATTCATCAAAAATTGATGTTTTTCAGAACAATGCCAAAATTTCATCCTAAACTATATTTCATATTCCGAATTAAAAAATGAAGTCTATTTTACCAAATTCATAACATAGAAGTTGCATTAATTAATTTTATAATTAATTTCCGCTGTCACAACAAATAGCGTGTTTTTAAGAGATAATAACTATCAAAATATTAACACTTGTTTATGTCTGGTGTAAATGTGAAATTACATCCAATGACCAACATTGTATTGAATTGTAAAAATATATTCTAAATATACTTTAAAACCACTCAAATTAATAATTTATCACTATTAATTATTTCGGTTAAAAAATTTGTTTTTAATTATAATTTAGTAATTTTCACTATTCATCAAAATATGAAAGTTATCCGAAAGTTACCAAAATTTCACCTTAGGCTAAATTCGATACTCCGAATCCAAAAATGAATTCCATTTTGAAAAATAGAATTTACAAAATTTCAAAAAGTGGTTATTACTATTCATAACGGCTAGTTTTAATAATATTTTAATAGCATATCGTTGTTTAGTGAAACTCGTTATTGCGTACTACACAGGCTATCGAGGAAGGTCACGATTGCGTGTAATGCAAGGCAAGTCAAGGATGCGTGTTGTGCAAGCTCATTTTGGTGTAGCGTACAACACAAGACATTAGTGAAATTAAAAAGAATATTTTTTCATAAAATCTCGGGGTGTTACATTCTACCCCCCTTAAAATGAATTTCGCCCTCGAAATTCGTCAGGGTTATAAATGGTTTACTATTAGAAAGTTTCTTTAATAGAAACCCACATCATAAAAAGGAATACCAAAACCAATATTTAAAAACGAAAGTATGAAACGTAACGGTTATCCAAATAAACTAATCACTGGGTTTCCACATAGGTGAAAATATGGATATGGAAGAAAAATCTAACCATCATGTTCTGATGGAGAGTGGTAGAGAACATGGCTATGGAAAAGCCAGTAATCACAAATCCATAGATTTGTGATGATATAAGGTACCATCTAATTCATCGGATATAAGGGCACTAGGACAACATTTTTTTGGTTTTCAATATCATTTCCCTAAAGTTGAATAATTTGAATTAGAATAAATACTTACTTTATTTTGGTACAATCTCACTATTGTTCGTACTTTGAACAATTTCCACTTCATCTCTTAAAGAAATGAAGTTGAATTTGTTATTCATGAAGTGTTAATTGATCATGTGATAGAATGATGGGTCATTCCATCTGTCTCAAACAAAAGGTTAGAAAAGTTATCAAAAAATACATAAGTCCATCTATAGTGAGATTAATCATATATGGTTCCTAAAATGGACTTATACTTCATATATCGTACTGCTTAATAAAATAAAACTAGTTTCTACTAAACAAGGACTTCCTGTAGGCCAGTGGTAGGCGATAATGGCCAGTCGCACTTCGGTTGTGGGTTCGATTCCCACAGCCTTGTCCGATGCGATGGGATGTCGCCCGTCCTGCAGGTTGTCCTTTTTCTAAAACTATATTACTATAAAATCTCATCAATAATATCGAAAAAAAATTCTATCCTTAAACAATACTAATTTATGTCCAACATAATCCATTCCAATCTTTAGGCTTATCCATAATACTGCAGTCCACTCTCATAACATAGTGAAAACGATTACCAGAGATTTAATACCATCGTTGATCCCCATATATCATAAGATATGTCTTGTTGGTCACATTCCAAACATTCAAAGGCCTTAATCATGTATTCTCTTGAAGAATGAATACCCATTGAACCTTAGTGAAAACATGAATGCAGTTAAAAGTTAACACTTTCCACATACCAAAATCCTCAAAATTCTATATACTCAAACCATGATATCACTTAGTCCTTATATCAATCATGAGCTCATGAATACTGTTAAACATTTCATTTTCTCGTTTTCCCTTCATTATGCGCATATCATATTATTTCCAAAAAATATCTCAATCACTTTGAATACCACATTAGACCAACACATAAATATTCAAATACTTTATGATACCACATTATTTTGGAATCCCATTACATAAACACTTAATCATTCCACCACATCGTTGTCATATTCAACATCGCCAATAGTGATCGCATGTGACTTCCCTTTGTCCTTTGCCTTCAGTGGTTGCTCATGTTGATCATCACTAACCCTTGGATTAGGGAATTTATTATCATAATGCCCCATTTCCTTGCACTTGAAGCATTGAAGTGTTGGTGGTGCGTTCTCTGCAGTCTTTGCTTTATTCACATCATTAGAAACCCTTTTTCCATTACTTCGACACTCAGCTGCTCGATGACCTTATTTTCCACACTTAAAACATTTTCTAGTCCCTTTAATACAATCTCCACCATGCTTCTTTCCACACTTTGAGCATAAGGAAACATTCATCTTCTTTTCACCATTATTCTGAGATTTCTCCTTGAACTCCATCTTTCGTTTCTTGTCAAAACCATGAGATGGATATGTAACACCAACTTCCATTTCTACCTTGATAGCACAACGCACAATTTCTTCATAGCTACTTAAGTCTCTTATAGCTAATGCTCTTAGAAGACTTGGTTTTAAGCCACTAAAAAATCGATCAACTTTACTTTCAGGTTGGATGATAATGCCTGATGCATACCTTGCAAGTCTTGTAAAATTTGCTTCGTATATACCAACAGATTCATCATCCTTTTGCTTTAGTTCAAGAAACTCCTTCTCCATCTTTGTTCGAAGAATACGAGGGAAGTACTTATTGAAAAATAAGTTCTTGAACTCGTCCCATTCCATGGACTCAATTTCATCTCTTTGCCTCGTATTCTTGATAAGATTCCACCATTGATCAGCTTCACCTTCCAAACGATATACTGCTAAGATGACTTTATCATGTTCAGAACATTGAAGAACTGAAAATATCTTTTCAGTGGTACTGATCCATTGTTCAGCAACAAGTGGATTAGAAGACCCACTGAAAGAAGGTGGACGTTGCCTCATGAAGGAATCAATAGAATATTGTTCCCTTCTCTGCTCATTTGGAAGTCCAGAATGATTCATAGCTTGTGTAAGTATAGCAATAAGATTTTTCACTCCATCTCCCATAACATTTGTTTGTTCAGGAGGACAATCATTTCATTGTCCATTGCATTGATCAACACGGTTCCTTCGGGTTCCAGCCATCGTCTAAAACCCAAAAAGAATAGTGTGAGAGGAAAAAATCATGCTAGGGAAAACAACATAATAAAGGGGGAGTACCTTCAATATCTAATATCTTAGGTTTAATTATATGATCGTTAGCGTAGTTATAGTACTATAACCTATATGTATACTTAACCTTAGGTACATCCCTAGACATACCTTAGAAATATCTCTAGGGAACTCACTAACGTTTTCGCATCCTAGTTTCCAAAGGTTGACTAAACCTTTCCTTTGATACCAACTGTAGAGACCCGAAGCCTGACTTACATGGACATTAAATTACATTTGCGGAATACTTAGTACATAACAAAAACACACACACAAGGATCGTAATATTTTAGTGTCTTTGGAAACTCGGAATATAATCTTCTAATCCCGGTGAAAGATCATCAACATCTCCCATAAAGATCTTCATTTTTTCTTATACCTAAAACCTTTATTTATATCCTGGGGAAAAGAAAACATAATAGGGTGAGCTCAAATGCTCATCAAGGGTAAACAAAAGAAATATCAATCAAATCGTATACACAAGCACATAACTTTTGGAAATCTTAACCTGCAAAAGAGATCATAATTTCATAACATGGGATAAATCATGACAGTGAAATGTAATCACAATAATCATAAATTAAAACATGAAACTTTGTGGCATACACACATAATCATAGAGAATCATTTCTTGTTAGTCAAGACTCATTGCCAAGACTATCTTAGTGGACAAAGTCCCTTTCTGAACCGAGTCACCCTCGTTCCAGTCTTGTTTCATTGAACCGGTATAACCTACCGTTCTAGCCATGTCTATCTCATGAGATATAAAATCTTTACCCAATGAATTGGATTGAGATATAGGTCCCACCCATATTATAATGAATCCTTTCTTATGTGTGCCACATAATCATAAATCATACATCATCGCATAACACATGTAACAAAAATGGGATTCTTGAAACATCATGACATCATAAAACAAACCATATAAGGTAAATGACTTCATAAAAATAATTCCCTCACAACATAATCAAATCAATGTAATAATAGGGATAAAAACAGAACCCTATATTATCTTAGATGGAAAATAATTTTGATAAAACATTTGAACTCCATTCTTGAGGAAAATATCCTTTCTACTTCAAAAACACTTTTCTTTTCTTAACATGTCATTCAATTATAAACTAAAATAAGTTGATTAAAAATAAACTTTAAAACTTGTAAAGGAAGCTTCTTGGAAATAATGTTTTAAAAATCCAGTCATGCCGTATAAGTTAAAAAAAGCATTCTTCGTACTTTTGTCGGAAAAGTCAAAAAAGTACCTCGTACGAAAAAACGACAAAAGATTCCTTTCATATTCTTTACTAAAAACTCACCGAAGGGTAAAATTGGATTTAAACTATTTTAACTGGATGGAAACAATATTACATATTGAGGGAACATGGATGTGGATGACAAAATACACCCCAGTAAATACCAAAGTATAAACAATCTCGGATAAAAATGAGATTGTGATATTTCCCTTACCTTAGGTCCGACTTGCTTTGTACCTGTCCGAACCTCCTGTATAATGATTTAAATCATGTTATTGACTTATTAAAGAATCATATTCATTGTTATTATATCATATATGGTCCACTTATGACTTTATATTACCCGTTCTTTTGTAAATTCATGTTAAAGTAGCGTTTTGGGTAAAATCGTCTCATTTATCGTAGGTGTTTGGACTTGTTGTTCTTGACATTATTATTACTTATATCATGATTTACTTACTTCCAGAATATAAAGTATGATTCATATATCATATATATTCAGTATATATATATATATATATAATAGATAGATAAATGAAAGGAAACACACCGTTCATGGAGACGGTAGTCCGTACGTACGCATGAACGCTGCTTTCCTTTCCTTATTGTCTTGAATGGAAGTAAGTAGATGACATAAATATAAATAAATCCAGTATCATTATTATGTCATATATTTCATTATTACTTACTATATATACTTTATAATCATTCATGAATGGTTAATCATTGAGAATGAATCTCATCGCATTGTGGAGACGGTAGTCCGTACGTACGCACGAGCGATGATATCGTTCCCATGGTCGTGGAATTGTGTTGAAGTGTATGTATACTATTTCAGTATCAATATCACTTTATAATAATCATATATAGTTACTAATTACACCATTATACTCATCTTATTAAGGTGGTGGCGGAAAATAGATTACACCACGGCGTGGAGACGGTATTCCGTACGTACGCACGCGTGGTGATTTCCTTTTTCCGTAGGATGGATAGAAGGTTAATTAGAGTTGTTTCATATTTATAATAACATATCAGTATATAAGAAATACTGATGTTATTACTTTATCATGAAACAACTAAAGAATAAGAAGTTGAAGAAGAAAGAAATTGAAAAAGATCGGTAATGGATATTACCTCTTCTTTGAAGTGCTTCTTTGAGACCACATTTTAGGGCACTAAAATTGGTCTTTTAAGAAGACCAGGACCTCTAGGATGATACTAGGGAAGTGGAGAAGAGAGTTTGGCAGGGTTTGGCCAATCTTGAATGCTCAAATTGGTGTGAGGAGGAGAGGGAGGAGGTGCCCTTTTATAAGGGAGGAGATGGCCACCTTTGGAATAACTAAAAATATTATTTTATTATAAAGACAAATTCGGTTTTAAATAGCTCCAAATTGATTTATTTCGAAGCTAAGGTGGGGATGGGTCGAAATAATCTCATCCAATAGAATTTAGACAAGTTTAGGTTCCTATTTTAACCTTATCATTTAGATTTAACATTAAGTTAAATAATTTTACTTTTACCGTGTCTTCTTGTGTTCTTACACTATAAGGTTAATAAACTTACTATAAGAAGCCAAAAGAACCCCAAATTGTTTATTATTAATATATATAACCTTATCTAAGTCATTTGGCCGAACCTTAGATTTTTAGGAATAAAATAACAATTAATAATATAATATTTGTTTTAAAAACTATTTTATGTCAATTTTGACACTATTTAGTAATTGATTTTTGTGAAAATAATAACAGAATGATAAGTTCGAAAAAAGTTAATTAAATCAATACTAACATGTCATATTAACCTAGAAAATTAGTGGAATTCATAAAAAGTCTCAAATTATATTTATTTGGGTATTTATAACATCAATTATGTCAATATTTCATTAATAAGATAATTGTTGTATCATCGTTGTGTCATAAATAAATTAAATTATTTAATGTCTAAAAATTACAAATAAAATATCATTATGTAGGAAATCGTTTTAGATTTCTAATGAATATTTATAGTCGAATTTATCTTATGTATAACACTATATTAAAAAATGTTTTATTAAATAAACTTTGATTTTAACTCTTTTAACCCTTCTTTAAATAAATTAATAATAAATGTCCTAATCTAATCCAAGTGGGCCTAAGTGGTCATATTTTATTCCTAAGATTGTTTTTGGTCGAATTACACTTGTCCAATAGAATTAGGACATGTGTTAGGGTAATAATAATATCATTTTTACCCTTAATTACCCTATTTACTTTTAACCGTGGTAAATAAAAGTAAAAAGTTACTATTCACCAAAAATTATTTTCATCTCATTGAACCACATTTTACTTACTGACATCAACTGTGTCTCTCGGATTTTTGAAATTCCATTCACAGAAGCGGTAAAATTAAGTTTTATGAAAAATTCAGTTTTTAACTACCACTTAGTAGTTTCACTATTCATCAAAAATTGATGTTTTTCAGAACAATGCCAAAATTTCATCCTAAACTATATTTCATATTCCAAATTCAAAAATTAAGTCTATTTTACCAAATTCATAACATAGAAGTTTCATTAATTAATTTTATAATTAATTTCCGCTGTCACAACAAATAGCGTGTTTTTAAGAGATAATAACTATCAAAATATTAACACTTGTTTTTGTCTGGTGTAAATGTGAAATTACATCCAATGGCCAACATTGTATTGAATTGTAAAAATATATTCTAAATATACTTTAAAACCACTCAAATTAATAATTTATCACTATTAATTATTTCGATTAAAAAAGTTGTTTTTAATTATAATTTAGTAATTTTCACTATTCATCAAAATATGAAAGTTATCCGAAAAGTACCAAAATTTCACCTTTGGCTAAATTCGATACTCCGAATCCAAAAATGAATTCCATTTTGAAAAATATAATTTACAAAATTTCAAAAAGTAGTTATTACTATTCATAACAGCTAGTTTTAATAATATTTTAATAGCATATCGTTGTTTAGTGAAACTCGTTATTGCGTACTACACACGCTATCGAGGAAGGTCGCGATTGCGTGTAATGCAAGGCAAGTCAAGGATGTGTGTTGTGCAAGCTCCTTTTGGTGTAGCGTACAACACAAGACATTAGTGAAATTAAAAAGAATATTTTTTCATAAAATCTCAGGGTGTTACAGAATGGCATTACGACAAACTCATAAAGTCAATACCTACTTATAAAATCAATCCTTGGTATATCAAAAGGTAAAAAACTCAACTGATGATACCCTAATCTCACGTTTTCCTAAAAGAAAACACAAGATCCCCTCATCTGGTAAATATTTTCATCAATACATGGAATATGATACTTGTTCTTCACAATCATCTGGTTCAACTTCTGGTAATCCACACATAAGTATAGAGTTCACTCTGCCTTCTTAGAAAACAAGAATAGAGAACCCCAAGGCAACGTACGTGGACAGATAAACCCCTTATCCATTAACTCTTGCTATTAATTATTAAGATCTTGAATCTCTATCAATGTTATTCTGTATGGTGGAACAAAAATGTCTCAGCTCCATGCATGAGATCAATGGTAAAATCCACATCTCTTTTAGGTGGTATCCCTAAGAATTATTCACCACCAAAACCAGTAATTTTATTAAAGGAGAACAATAAAGGCACGAAGGGGACTGACTTAGGGGGATGAAAATAATGAAGTCCAAGGGAATCACCTAAAACAATACTCACACACTCCGGGGGCAATGATCTCAAGCTGGAGAAGGAGACAAAATCATCATCATGAGGAAAACGGGATGTAAGGAAGTCTGACACTTTGTTGCCCTCACACCAAGTATAAAGTAACCTGGTGCTGCTATCCATGAGAAGCTTGTAGTGAAAATACATCCTACTTGACACTCTATCATTCGACAATAGTCTAGAAACCTAGGCAGTGAGACCTCCTAGTTCCTGATGAATTGGCCCTATATGGCCTACCTTAATATCCCACTCCCCATGGTGAATTTACTTATCACCTTTAGGATATGTAAAATTCACTCTCCTATGGTAAAAATAAATTTGGGATCGGTATGCTACTAACCATTATATACCCATAATTATTTCAAATCATAGCATTTCAAGAATATAGAGATCCCATAAAAAAATGATATTCCCCAGACTCAAGAGAACGTCCTTTGCACAAACAGATGCCTCTCCACTATACTCCCAATGGGGTATCTATTGTCATTACCCCACTCATGAAATCCACAACCATTCTCAAACCATTCACAAGATTTTATAAAATAAAGGAATTAGAGGCACCAATATCATATAAGGCACTACAAAATCATAGAAGATACAAGAATAGTACCTCTTACTATCAGTGGTCTAGCCTCACTATCCATCATTGTAGAATGAAAAACATGCAATTTTACTTCCCCTCATCCCTATGATGTAGTCTGAGTCCCCTGAGATGCACCACTCTATTAATACAGGCTCTCTTTATAAGAAGTACCACATCCACTACCTCTACCACCAAAAACAATAGAACTCCAGTAGACAGAATAATATGAGTTAGAATATCCCCTTCTTGTACCTATGTTCTAACTAGATGCTCCATCATAATTCATTTTTAATGGGTTCCTACAAAACCTATGTAGATTACCCATCCTTTCATAGGATCATCACTCTACCAGTTGTTGGGGACAATGTTTACAAAAGTTTCATGGCCTACTGAATTGGTGACAGATCAATCGAGTAAGATCCTGATCAACTAATCACTCTATCTGGGTACTCCTCTTCCTACTACTCTATCTAATGTTGTCATAATGATTCTTATTGCTCTTGTAATTCATACCTCTTAACCATCTAGCTGGAATCACTTGTCCTCCACTATAATCCTCCTTTAGGTTCCCCTCTAATATGAGAGCCTGATTCACTATTTCTAAAAACTTCTTCATCCTAAGGATATTCACCAAGGACTTAATTTAACATTTAATCCCATCCTGAAACTGCTTTTATAAAATAACATCATCCCCCATCAACATTGGAACAAAGTACTATAAATCTATAAAGCATCCAATATATTCTATCACAGACATACTCCCTTGATTCGATCTCATGAACTCATTTACTCAATCT
This sequence comes from Viscum album, assembly GCA_963277665.1. Lineage (NCBI taxonomy): Eukaryota > Viridiplantae > Streptophyta > Magnoliopsida > Santalales > Viscaceae > Viscum > Viscum album. Next base: position 1,574,801,819 of record OY728128.1, on the reverse strand, counting down.
TTTCTTAGTGTCTATAGATAAAATTACTCCAAGAACTTCTCCTAAAAGTCCTTCCACTCTATCTTTTCTAGTTGTTCATCAGGATTTTAGATGTCCTGCAAACTCTTAGCCTGACCACATAACATATAAGCATCTAATTTGACTCTCTTCTTAGTATGAGTCTCTAGGTGGTCAAATATGGTCTAGATGAACTCAATCCTGAACTCAGCTGCCTCAGGTCCACCCAGTCCAATGAAAGTTGGAGGGTGCTAAAACTAGAACTCCCTCATCAGATTAGACATGTTTTTTATAACCCACCCTAGGTATCATTCCACAAATTTTATAAACTGATAAATGTTCTCTCAGAACTTATCTATGACATCCCCACCCGACACTATTGATGCCTCAAATTCCACTACTAGAGAAGTATTTTTTGACATGTCCTCCTGTCATACTCTCAACAAGAATCATCATGGAGGAATATCTCAAAAAATCCAAACACATGTCTTAGGAAACATAACACTTCTTTAACACATTTATGTATGAGGAAAATAAAAATAATCCACAACAAGTCTTTTCCCCAAAGCCCACCACATGGTCAAAACCAAGGTTCTAACACTACCCTTAACCATCCTAAATATAATTCATGGTTAAAAAAGGGAAAATAATTCTCATTATTAAAGTTTCTCATTAGACAACCATTTATTTATACTTCTCATTATTTACTTTTTTCATGTTAAGTACATTTTCCTCTTAAAATATGTAATAAAGGAAAAACATTTCAAGTTCAAAAACTTACCCAAACCCATTTTCATATGAGTTCCTAAAAAGATTTATGTCAAAAAAATAATCATGAGTACCTAGAATGATGAATGCATACTCAAATATCGTTCCATACCAAGCCACAACTAAAATATCAAAAACACAAAAACAATAATCACATCACACAAAAAGTACATAACCCAAGGTGAAATAACATCCAACTATAAAAGCACACATTAATCATAGAAATCCCACCATGGGTACTTGGATTTTACCATCATATATGGGTGAGATAATCCCATACATGATCTCTTAACCAAGGCCTGACTCATACTAGTATCCTTTCTACCCTTCCCAAATAGTAAGACAAAAGAAAAAGAAAACTACATCTAATTACACTTTGTAACATCCTGACTCGAGTACCAAACATTGATGCCACGAGATGGACTACTACATGACATCAAGATTGCCTCCACGTACACCAAAGGAAGCTAAATAGTAGTGAGGTTCTAATATCAATCACGGGTAGACTATACCCTCTTTATTATAGTAACAAACCAGTGGAAATAAATAAAAAACAAATGATATAACCATTACCAAACCCAAAACCATATCACAAGATGACCAAAATAGGAAACCCAATATCAAAACTAAATAGTAGATATGACATTCCAAAAATATGTGTCATGTGTCAAAATAAAAACTCAAAAGTAAAGACACTGACAACTCCCAAGTGGGTCCTGATACTAATTCTAGGTCCATAATCCATGATCCATCCCAACTTATCCATCTAACACATGGCCTTTACCCGTATCATGTTATGAAAACATGAAATCTATTTGAGTACCGATCAGGAAGCCCAAGTAGGGTGTGAGTACAACTCAGTAGGCCACCAACAAAGGCGTCTAAAAACAAATCCAGTCAATACAGTGTATATAGTTGTATAAAGAATGAAATATAAACAAAAATTAAATAATTTAAATTTATTCAATTATTCTTTATTTAATCGCATAAACCACCAGGTTCTCAATGACACTCAAACCACAATATCTTCTTTGGACCATTCTAGATTCTGAACCATATCACATATTTAATTCACAATTTATTATTACAAATTCCTTTCATTATCCCTTTCATTTCAACTTATATTATGGCTAATTGGAACCATAGTTCAATGCCAACATTTTGGGTCTAAATCATCATGTCTAGCTCCCCATGAATATTTGGAGCATCAGTCCTCATCTCACACCTCATGGGTATTAGGAGCATCGGTCCCTATCCCATAAAATTTTCATGCATGCTTTGGGTCCTAGAACATCATGTCTAGGACATTGTGGGTAATTGGAGTTTCAATTCATATCCTATAATCGTTTCTCAAATAATAACATATGGGTATTTGGATCATCAATATGTGTCCCACACTCATATATCAAACAATCATATATATCACATGTACCACAATATCACATTAATCAATACAACAATTAATTAATCCATATCAATAATTTTATATCCATATAATTTCATGAATTAATTAAACAATTAATTAATCACATCAATTCCATTAATTAATCCAACAATTAATGAACCATGTAATGATTGTATAATCAAGACAATCTCCCCTAATTAATTTAATAATTAATTAAGCTAGTTTTATCAATTATATAAACACAATATTCTCCATTAATTAGTTAAATAACTAACTAATCAATCCATAATCCCAATATCCCATAATTAGTTAAATAATTAATTATTTAATTCAGAATCCTAAAACCCTATAATTAATTCAAAAATTAATTATTCAATTCACAATCCCAATATCCCCAATTTCACAATCCTTTAATCAATTGATTTACCTAATTAATTAATTCAATTTTAAAAAAAAAATTGTTAATAATCTAAAATAAATTCTATAATTACATACACTTAATTGAAATTGAGACTTTTGTATTTGAATAATAGACCACCTACCTCAAGATTGATGATAATTGCTCACCAACAAAAATCCCAAATTTGAGCGGGATAATGATGAAGAAAGAGATGTAAAACGTGAACCTAAATCCAAAATCAAAAAAATCCAGATCTATCAAACATAGATATATATCTAAAAAACCTAGATCTAGATCCTATAAAAACATATCTAGATCCAAAAAAATAGAGAAAACATCCATTAAATAATAAGAGAAGAATAAGAGAAGAACGAGAAACCAACTGGTATGAGATTCACTTACTAGGAGAGGTGCATATCTTCAATACAAACTTAGAATTTCCAAGAATAGAGGTTAAGTGTAGAGAGCCCGTTTTTTTCTTATAAGACTTTGTAATATTTATACATATATTTACAAAGATATGCGCTGAGACAGTGTGTAATTCCAAGTCCCGGTGTGCTTGGAATAAATTATACAAAAATATTAAGTATATTTTATACTATGCAAGCAATGGAAATGGGATAACTCTCAAACAATAACTCAGATCAAAAATATGAGGACACGATTGACTTTATAATGTGGCATTTACCCTAAGCAGGGCATAACTTTCATCGGTGTAGAACTTCTGTGAGAAAATTCACCCAGGGAAAAAATAGTAAATAAAATAATTAAACTTAATTATTTTATCTCAAATTCCAAATCAAATAAATTTCAAATGGGGACTCTTATTGAAAATATGAGACCTTAATTGAGTTTAAAATGGGTCATTTTACCTAAGTGAAACATAAAAATAAGGTGCATGGAATTTTTGTATTCCGCGATCGTTGGTTGGCGAGGGTTTCAGTTTTTTCTATAAATAAACACTTAAGTGTTTAGGATTAGGGTTAGGCCCCTAATATTATCTCTCTCTATACCCCAACCAATATACCTCTCCCTAATCCCTTATTTGATTAATCATGAACAAAGCTTCATAGGATCTAAGCAGAATCACTGGTGGCTGCGTTCATCATTGACGAATGAATCGAGGTAGGATTATTTTTTATATTTGCACCTCCATTTTCAATTCCAAGTTTTATTCTTGAATTATTCATTAAATCCCCTGTTTGATCATAAAGATGATGGTCAAATGAACATGGAGATCATATGATATCTATCTTGAATCCATTTTTATCATAAAATTTTCTCGTTCTTTGCAAATTTCATTACTCTTTTTCAGACACATTAATCAATCGTCAGATCATCGATCAGATACTGGTGTTGTGAAGGTCTCATTGTAGGGATCACTAATATTCACTTAGATCTGTAATCAGTCATCTGAAATAGTCCCAGTCATCTATGGAAGGGACCACCAAAGCACCTCCGGCATGGTGGTCACTGGTGGCACATGGCAGCGGTGGGCCGCATGGAGGTAGTGATAGTGGGAGCCAACCGGCCAGGCAAGCGACGCGGTAAGGTTCTGAGGCGGTCAGGTGGCGGACCAGGGTGATGAGGTGAGGCAACGGTGCACTCAGGCAAGGCCAATTCACTGGGGTCATCTGGTGACCTTGTCATAGTAGAGGGGCACTATGGTTAGGCTGGAGGCGAGGTGGGGTTGCGACGCGTGACCCCAGGCGGTAGTGACTCATATGACATGGATCTCTGTAGTGACTAAGGGACCATCCAGGGTCCCAAGGTAGTTTGCTTGGCTAGCAGACCGCCCAGGAAGTGGGTTGGGCCATGCGCTGGGATGTGGGCTGGAGGAATAGGACCAGGCTGGCTGGAGTGGGCTAGTATAGGCGAACGGGTCCGGCCAGAATGGGTCAGACAGATCCAAATCGATCTCCTACGGCTTTAAATAGACATATCTCTCAAACCAGGCATCTGATCGACGCACCGTCTATAGCCATGAGTTCCTCTCTTCAAGATGGATCTTTTTATACCAGTTTGGTTTTAAGTCTTGGTTTCATTTTTCAATTGCTTGAAACTCCTAAGTTTAATAATAATAATTTAATTATTATTATTATTTGGGGTCCTTGTATCAGAATTATCTTTTAAATAGGATGTCTGTTTTATGTGACATCTACGGAGGTGAAAACATGGTCTTCATTTGGATATTTTCAATACTACTTTTGAGTGTTTAAAAACTAAGTTGAGATGTGGGACCCATGAGGATGGTTCGCACGTGTTGTAGGGAAATGCAGCTTTTTCACTGGGTGTTCATTTTAGAAGAATGAGTAGTCCATATCATGTGTTTTTTCATGAGGATTTCAATGGCATGATCCAAATAATTTGTTTTGGGATCAAGGTGTGGCCCCCATGGGATGTATTTTGAGTGAATTACAGTGACATAAATCTTTTCTATCGGATGTTTGTTTGGGGAGAATAAATATTCAATCTTTCATGTCTTTCTGTAAGGATCGCAATGGTGTGATCAGTTTGGATGTGTAGAGCCTTATTTGTGATATCATTAAATATTGTAACATTAAAGGAATGTCAGTGGAATATTTTTCTACAGTGGTTGAAGATAACCCACGGCTTAGGCTAGCTTTGACTCTTGTGAGAGTGGGGAAGATGTATGAAGCATGCAGTTAGATGTTCTGGAGCCGTTTGAGGAGATGTATCGGTGAAAATACATTATTTCCCTTCAAATTAACATCAAGCGTCATGCGCTCAATAGAATTTTGAATAGATCTTCCATTTACTCTAGGACTACATTATCATGCCTAAGGGTTCTTGTTCACAATTTAGTACCCAAGAATGGATAGGTACATGGCCAGGCAATGAAGTGAGGTCATATAATGTGTGGGGCCCATACATTCTGTGTAACACTACGAATTATTCTATCTCTTGTATCTTGTTCTTTTGGAATCAAATTTTGGATCACGAGTAGCCTATCCTAATTGTTTTTTCACGTGGAATGTGATGGTTCTTTCCATAGTGGATTCTAAGATATGACGCATGATGTTCTAGGAGTGACGCCTATCCAAGGCATCTCCTGATGATTGTAGAAGCATTTTCCCAAGAGGTACCATCCAGCAGGGATGGCCATAGTTCCTCAATACTTTCTGAGAGGTACCATCTAGCAGGAATGGACAGAGTTCCTCTATGATTTTTTGAGAGGTTACATTTAGTAGTGATGTCCAGAGAAGTTCTCACTTTACCTCCAGTTGGTCTAGAAAGTTCTTCCCGATGGTAGTTCTGGGTTTACCTCTAGCTGGTCTAGGAAGTGATCCATGATGGAAGATTCGAGCTTCCTTCCAGTGGGGCTAGGCATTGGGTCCCATCATCGATACTTGTCAGGAAGTACCCTCCAGCTAGGCTGGTCAGTGGGTCCCCTTCGACTTTCAAGTGATGATCCCCTTTGACGTACTAGGGCTTGGATACTCAGTGACTAGAGTGGAACCCTCCAGGTGGGCTAGGCATGGGTCCTCGACTGAGACAACCTCTCAACTATGTGACATAGTGACGAGATGTGTTTTGATGTGACTTTGGACTCTCAATAAAGAGGGATAATTTTCCCACCAAGATGTGTCCTTGTAACGCGACCTAAAACCGTGAGGGTGAGATAGTTCCATCCAAAGCAGATAATATCAAGGTGTGGTGATTGAGTCCCTTTGACTTGCAGTTCAGGGTAGATGTGTGGGATTTTGGGCATCAATATTGGTCACTTATCGAATTATTGTCTACTCTCATTCTTTGGATGAACTATGAGATGGAGATCCCCTTACCATCTCATTTGGGTTTCTTTGAATGAGCATATATATATATATATATATATATATATATATATATATATATTGTTTCGGTACCCACTCCTTGGGTTTTCTCTACTGTCCTTTTAGGAGAGGCGAAGATGCACAGGGTATGCCATGTACTATCTGTGTCTAGCTTCTCGTGGTTGGATGACTCTACTCTCCTACTAGAGGTAGTGAAGACTCAATGAGGAGTCCATATTATCACCGTTTCTAGCTCCTTATGTTTGGATGACCTTACTTCAATCTCTTGTGGGGTTGTGCTACACTCTTTTTATTGTACCTTATTCTATCTATTTTCCCCCATTCGGTGCACCTTTTGCTACTCCCTTGAGCCTTTGAGGCATCCTGCTGAGTATTTTTATATACTCACCCCTTCTTGGGCTTTCCCCACACATGGTGCGCCCTTTCATACAATAGACAGGTTGATCGTGACATTAGAGAAGCTTAAAGATATGGGGTTCTTGCACTACATGTGGTGGTCGTAGATTGGAATCTAAGAGTGGGGCCCTCTCAGTTATTTTACATTTCCACTTGTTGCTAGGTTGTGGCACTTTACTGGTTGGGCATGTATTTTTTTCCTTTTCCCTTTCAGTTTACTTTTCTGTACTTGTGTTTTTAGATATCGATGCATATTTGTGGTTTATATATATAAGTATTGTATCTTTTACTTTTCCTCATCACTTTTCTAATAAGTTGGTTGTGTGCATGTGTATAGGTTCTTAAGAAAAGGCCACCCTAAGATTATTATGCCTTCGAATCTAGTGACCACCCCTATCCTATAGAGGCAGTCTTAGGGTAGTTTCGGCTCGATCCCCACCATGTTTTGGGTCATGAAAATGTGGTATCAAAGGTGGTTCAACCCTTAGAATGTTGTTCAAATGGTTCCCTAAAAATTTATTGGTTAGGTTTAGGGCAACAGTGTCAAAGTGTCTCGAGAGTGGCTCTCAGACCAGGGAGTCCAGTGATGGTATGAGTGGCCAAGGTATCCATTCACCAGGACCCTGATTACCCGCATGAGGACTTGGCACCCCGAGACACTCATTACAGGGAACAATGGTACATACATCATATAGGATTGATTCTTTGACTATCATTCTTGATTCAGCTCCCCATTGTTGTTGTTGATATATATATATATATATATATATATATATATATATATATATATATATATATGCTCATCTAATCATGATGCTCCTTGATAATATTCATGATGTATCTATGATGACAACCAGCTAGGATACTAGCTCTGGTTCATGACGATGACCCTATGAGCAAGGAGGCCTCAGTTCAAGGCCCATCATGTTATCCCCTTCCTTCAGGTGGGAAGGTATACGTGTGTAGGATAACTGCACTCTGTGAGTTCCAGTGCTAGAGACCACTGAGGTTCCATAGTGATCTAGACCCTAAGTATCATAGGTTTGTCTAGAGTCAATGGTCCTCCTCTTTAGGCTTTCATGGACACCGACAAATTAGATAGTGGCTTTGGTAGTCAGCCTTTTCCATGGAGCAGCTGGGAATCGGTGGAGCTTGGTTACTCAGATACATGATGAGACAAGGCTCTCATGGGAAAACTTATAGAAGATGTTTTTTTGGAGTACTACCCCTCTTATATGAACTTCATTCGACTTTAGGAGATTCTTAATTTTTAGAAAGGAGGGATAATGGTGACTAAGTATGTGACTAGGTTCACAAACCTTTCATGATATTCTCTGGAAATGATCCATGACAGCTAATTCTAAGCACAGAAGTTTGATCAGGGACTCTGTAGAGAGATCTGTCATATCTTAGTACCCTTGTTCATCCCCAACTATGTTGGGCTGCTAGAGTAGGTGCTGGTGACAGAGAACTTTTTATCCGATGGATACGATACTGCTAGTTGTGACAGTGGGAACAATAGAGCTTAGATATCTATCTTAGCTAGTAGACATCAGTTGACAAGATCTAAACATAGGATGCCTCCCCATAATCAGTCTTAGGCACATATTAATATGGTTCCAATGAAGTGTATAGTGTGGGGATAGCCTGGGGAGGGTCTGTGTTATGCTTGTGATGGGTGAGGTCACATGGCACGATATTTCCTGACCAAAAGTGCAGAGAATACTTGGTAGGAAGCAGGTGGACCACCACGGTAGAGACAACACTGTGATCAGGGTGGTCCCTAGGTAGGTTGTGCTAGTATAGGATCTGGAGGTGGGGGATGACGTTATGAGGTCTTTCCACCACCGCTAGGAAGCCCACATCAGGCTTTGGAAGCTGGCAGTTGGGATTAAAGACAACCGCAAGCTTTGGATGTCTGAAATCCTACAAAGCACGAGATGATAATAGGTGTGCCAGGTGTCTTTTCTACTTTTTTGTAGTAGAACTTGTTAGATACTATGTGAAGTAATCTTTTCAATCTACACCTTTTTTTAGTTTTACTAGGTTGACTTAGGGTGTTAGTGAAGCCCTGTGTCGGTGTTGTTCGATGTAGCTTTGAATGAATGAAGAAGAGGTGTCCTTCCCCCACCAAGACGTGTTTTTGTAATGTGAGAAAAAACTGTGAGGTTGAGTCAATGCCACCCAAAGAGGATATTATCGAGGTGTTGTGGAATATTTCTTCTGACTTGTGTGTTCATGGTAGGGTTGTTCAATGGAGTGTCGGAGCAGCTCCTTGCTTTACTAGTGGAGTCTTTCTGCTTGACCTCTTTTTGCTAGGAATGCCACTAGTGGGTGTGAAGAGTTTCTAGTTTGGGGATTACTCTCCATCCAAGGGGAGATAAGACACATGGGGTATACCACATTCTTTCCATGTCTATCTTCTTATGGTTTTATGAGTTCACTCACCTTCCCTATATGTTTGTACCTTGTGTGCTCAATGTTAAACTTGATACAACAGTTATCAAGTACAGGTCGAGATGATGGAGACCCCATGAACAGAACTAGGTGACTCGCTATCTAGTTTTAACGGTAGTAGTCTTCAGCCTAAGGCTGTGGAAACACTACCTTATAAGAGATCACTTCATGGTTTGATTAGGCCACTGAAGTCTCAGGTTTATCTTTACCCAGAGAGACTGGAACCTGATGCGGTGATGCTAGTTGAAATTCATGTGGGACTATGACTTTGAGATAGTATATACTCCGAGAAAAGGAAATGTTTTACCTGAATCCCTTAGCAAGAAATCTCAGAATCTCCTAGTGTAGGAAGTTTTAGAGTAGTTAGCCTCCCTGTAGCTGACCCTAGTGGAGTAGGAGGGTACACCTTTTTTTTCAATTGATGGTGTTTACTCCTTTGCTTATAGAGTATGTATGAGAGTCTCAGTTATGAGAAATCAACTGTAAAATTATGTATGATTAGATATCCTTGGTTGTTTCAACAGATGAATATTCTTAAGGATGGAATCATGAGACCATGTTCCAGGGATAAACAGTGATTCCAGTCATGATGTGGGATGTATAGGTCCATCAGGGAAGGTAAACTATCCCCCGAGTTTTATCGGGACTTTCAAGATCATGTAGAGGGATGGAGAGGTTTCTTACTACCATTCCCTAACCCCAATAGCTATATTGGTCACATTACATCTCTCACATGTCACAAATAAGGAGATATGTGCATGTTCCTAAGCAAGTCATCGACGAGAGAAGACCTTATGAGGACAGACCATCCCTTTGGTTAATGTGTTGTGTCAGCATGAAAATGTACAGGTTTTTCTTGGAGTGGGAGATCCAGATGTGAGTTTAGTATCCCAAGTTTTTTCCCTAGTTTTTCTTTTCAGGAATGAAATTCCGGAAGTAGGGAATGATGTAAAGACCTGGTTTTTTTCTTGTAATCTTTAGAATATTTCTACATATATTACTAGAGCTAAGTGCTGAGACAAAGTGCAATTCTTAGTCCCGGTGTTCCCGGAATAAACTAAACAAAAATATTAATTATATTTTATACTATGCATGAAATGGAAATAGGATAACTCTAAAATGGTAATTTGGATTATAAATTTGAGGCCACATTTGAGTCTAGAACATGATGTTTACCCTAGGTGGGACATAAATTTTGTCAGTGCACAAAATCTATGAGAAAAGATGCCCAGGGAAATCGTAAATAAAATAATTAAACATAATTATTTTATCTCGAACTCCAAATCAAATAACTTTAAAATGATGAATCAGATTGGAAATCTGATACCTTTTCTGAGTTTAGAATTGGGAATTTTACTTAATGATGACATGAAAAGAGGGGGCATGGGAATTTCAGATTCTGTGACTGTTGGTAGGGGTTTCAATGTTTTCTAAAAATAAATACCTAAGTGTTTGGGATTGGGGTTAGCCCCCTAATTCTCTCTATCTCTCTCTTTACCCCCAACAATATCTCTCTCACAAATTCATTCTTATCTGAATCAAGAACGAGCGTTCAATGGATCAAATCAGAAGCACTGGTGGGTGTGTTCATCAATGATGAACGAATCGAGGTAGGATTCTTTTTTATCTTCACACCTTCATTTTCAATTCCAAGTTTTATTATTAAATTCTTCGTTAAATCCCCTAATTTAAACATCAATACAATGAAAAAAAACATATCCATAGTTTTATATTAGTATTGAATCCCTTTTTATCCAAAAATTCATCTATTCTTCACAGATTTCATGCTCTTTTTAGATGCATTAATCGACCATTGGAACATCGATTGGACGTTGTCGCTGCGAACGTCTCATTGTAGGGATCACCAATCTACCCTCAAATCTGCAATCGGGAATCCGGAGGAGTCTTGGTGGTCCACGGAAGGGACAATCGGAGCGTTGTCGACATAGCAGCTAGCGGCAGCACATGGCAGCTGTGGGCCATGTGGTGGCAGCGGCTGTGGGAGTTAGCCGGCTATGAAAGAAGTGCGGCTAGGTTCTAATGCTGTCAGGTGGGAGATGAGGGGTGCTGAGGCGAGGCAGTGGTGTGCTGAGGAAAGGCCAGTGCTTTGGGGTCATCTAAAGATGGCAGCATAGTGGAGGGGTGCTGCAACTAGGCTGGAGATGAGGGGGGTCATAGCACGTGACCCCAGGTGGCAGCGACCCGCACGATGCGGGTCTCCACAGTGACAAAGGGACCAGCCGGGGTGTTGTGGCAGTATGATCACCCAGCGGTCTGCCCCAGTAGTGGGATAGGATTTGGATGCATTCTTGGATGGGATAATTTGGGTCAGGAAATGCATTAGGCCGCAGGCTGGTAGAACAGGACTGGTCCGGCTCAGGCGGATGGGTCTGGCGAGAATGGGTTGGACCGATCCGAATCAAGCACAAACGGATTTAAAAATTCATTTCTCCCAAACCAGGTGTTTGATCGATGCACCATCTATGGCCACAAGTCCCTCTCTTTGAGACAGATTATTTTAGACCAGTTCAGGACTTTTAATTATATTTTTCATTGTTTGATTGCAAAAAACACCTAAGTTTAATAATAATAATACTTTAATTATTATTATTTGGGGTCATTGTATCAAATTTATCTTCTAAATAGGACATCCATTTGATGCACAATCATTGGAGGTTTGACCTTGGTCTTCATGCGGATCTTTTCAAGACTACTATCAAGTGTTTAAAACCAAAGTTGAGATGCGACCTCGTGAGGCCTAGCTAGCACATGTTGTGGTGAAATACAGCTTTTTCACTGGGTGTTTTTTTATGAATGAGTAGTCCATCTTGTGTGTTTTTACATGAGGATTGGAATGGATCGATCCATATAATTTTTTTTGGGATTGAGGCATGGGCCCCATAGGAAGTCTTTCGAGTGAAATGTGGTGACATGCATCTTTTCCATCAAATATCCATTTATGGAAAATAAATAGTCAATCTTGAGTGACTTTCCTCAAGGATCACAATGGTGTGATCCATTTTGATGTGTGAAGCCTTATTTTTGACCTCATTAAATGTGGAAACATGAAATAAATATCTATGGAAGATCCTTCTTCAGTGGTTGAAGAGAACCCATTGCATAGGCCATCTTTTACTCTTATGAGAGTGGATAAGATGTATGAAGTCATAAAGTTATATTTTCTACATCCATTTGAGGAGATGTACCAGGGAAATTACATTCTCTCCCTTCTAATTAACATCAAGCATCGTGCACTTGATAGCCTTTTGACTAGATGTTCCATGTACTCTGGGAGTATACTGGCATGCCTAGGGGTTCTTGTTCACAATTTATTACCTGAGAATCGATGGGTACACGTCCAGGAGATAAGGTAAGATCACATGATGTGTGGGCCCCATAGGTACTATATACCACTATGAATTCTTCTATTGCTCATATATTCTTCTTTTGGACTCAAATTTTATTCCTTGAGTAGCCTATCCTAGGTTTTTTTTGCATAGAACGCAATGATTCCCTATGTAGTGGCTTCTAAGATATGATGCGATATTTTTCAGAAGTAACGCTTATTTGGGGAGGAACCTAATGACTAAAGCTGCATTTTTTGAGAGGTACCATCGAGCAGGGATGCCCAGAGTTCCTAGATGCTTTCCAAGTGGTACCATCTAGCAGGGATGGCTAGATTTCCTTGATGCTTTTCTAAGAGGTGCCATCCAGCAGGGATGGCCAGAGTAGTTCTGGGTTTACCTCCAGTTGGGCTGGGAAGTGGTCCACAATGGAAGTTCTAGGTTTACCTCCAACTAGGCTAGGAAGTGGTCATTGATGGTAGTTATGTTCTTCCCTCTAGCGTGGTTGGGTAGTGGGTCCCGTCAACGATGCTTTCCAATTAGTACCCTCCATATGGGCTGGGAAGTGGGTCCCTATCGACTTCCAGGTGATGATACCCCTAATGTACTAGGGAACATATACCTTATGACAATACGATAAACCTCCAGCTAGGATGGTCATGGGTACTCAACTGATATGACCTCTTGACTATGTGGCATAGTGACGAGACGTGGTTTGACGTGACTTTGGACTCTTTAGAAATAGAGATACTTTTCCCACTAAGATGTGTCCTTGTGATGCGACCTAAAACTGTGAGGGTGAGACAGTGTCACCCAAAGCAGATAGTATCAAGGTGTGGTGATTAAGTCCCATTGACTTTCAGTTCAGGTTAGACATGTGGGATGATGGGCATAAATAGTGGTTACTTCTGGGACTGTTGGCTACTCTATTTCTTGGGCTGAGCTATGAGATACAGATTCCCTTACCCTCTCATTTGGGTTTCTTTGACTTAGCATATATATATATATATATATATATTGGTACCCACTCCTTGGGTTTTAGCTACTATCCTTCTAGGAGAGATGAAGACGTGCGGGGTATGTCACATGCTTTCTCTATCTAGATTCTCATGGTTGGACAAGTATACTCTACTATTATAGGTATAAAATACTTGAAAAGGAGTTCATCTTCTCACCATTTCTAGTTCCTTATGTTTGGGTGATCTTACTTCACTCTCTTATTAGGTTGAGTTGCACTCCTTTTATTGTACCTTATTATATCTACTGCTCCCCCCTTCAGTACATCTTTTTCTACATCCTTGAGCCTTCAGGGAATCCTACTGAGTATTGTTTTATACTCACTCCTATTTGGTATTTTCCCACACTCGGTGTACCCATTCAGATAATGGACAGGCTGATCGTGACATCATAGGAGCTTAAGGATATGGGTTTCTTGGACAACGTGTGGTTATCATAGCTTGGGATCTAGGAGCAAGGATCTATCATCCATTTTACTTTTCCACTCGTTTTTGGGTTGTAAAACATTGTTGTTTGGGCATGTATTTTTCTCTTTTCCCTTTCTGTTTACTTTTTTTTACTTTTACTATTTAGAGGTCGATGAATATTTTTGGTTTATATATATCAGTGTTATATCTTTTCATTTTCTTATTCACATTTTCATTGGTTTGGTTGTGTGCGTGTGTACAGATTCTTAGGAAAAGGCCTCCTCGATATTGTTGTGCCTTCAGTTATAATCACCACCCCCTGGCCTATGGAGGTGGGCTTGGGGTAGTTGTGCCTCGATCCCCGATGTGGGTCAGGTCATGACTTTGAGAGACTTGTGAATTTTCTAGGGAGCCTCCAAAAATTAGTGTAATAGGTTATGTATGAGTGGGGGTTGGTTTTGGGTTAAAATGGGGGTTTGGATATTTTTAAAACTAATTTTCAGGGTAATTAGAAACCTAAACATTATTTTCTGAGAAGGGGCAGTTTCTCAAACCATGCCCCTAAATAGTGTACCTATTCTAGGGGGTGCACAATTTATCCTAAGAAGGTTCATGGTTTTAAAATCCATGTTCCATCCATGTAATCCCTCTCAGTGAGGGGTTGCACAGTTTACTAGTCTAGGGCATATGGTTTGGAAAAACTGTGTGTGAAGTGTTCACTTTCCCTCCTCCTTCCAAATTTCTCAAATTTTTACCCAAATTCACCCAAGTTAATACCCAAAAAAATTATACTAAAAATAAGGAAAAATAATACCAAAAATCATGATCGAGACATCTCCAAAAAATTTAGGGATCTTACATTAAGTTATATTTGAAGAACATTGATTTCCTTAATTTTATTATCCTCGATATTGGCAGAGCACTTGGGAACCTTGGGTATTTAAGAGGCGGTGGAATTGGGACAAGTAAATTAGGAATATTATTTTTTCTTATCAAGTATATATGAAAAAATCTAAAAAAAATATGGATTTCATGTAATCATATGGGTGTTCACTTATCAGGATGTTCTTCCATCCCTTTATATTTGTTGGCATAGGCACTTGTGGTGTACACTAGTCATGAACGTTCACTATGGTGTGAGGATCCTAGCTAACCCATACCTATTGTATCCTAGGACTCA
The DNA here is from genome assembly GCA_963277665.1 of Viscum album. Taxonomy (NCBI): domain Eukaryota; kingdom Viridiplantae; phylum Streptophyta; class Magnoliopsida; order Santalales; family Viscaceae; genus Viscum; species Viscum album. Next base: position 1,574,786,633 of record OY728128.1, on the reverse strand, counting down.
ATTTCCATGTTTCTGATATTTTGAAATGGTTTTTTATTTATTCTTGGATATTTTAAATGTTTTAAATGCCTTGTGATATTTTGAATTCTTTAGAAGGAAAATTTTTTCATCAAATTTTCTTTTAAAGTGGGTTTATTAGTAAAGGCATTGTAAACTATTTTAAAAAAAGTGAATATCTAGGTTTTGATGTAAATTTTATAAAATTTATTTCATGCCATTATTTTCCTTTATTTTTATTACATGAACATAATTTTTTTTCCATATAAAGTCAATTTATTAAACACTTAGTGGAATCCTACTGGTCTGGTTTGTTCAAACCCTAAACATACCCTTGGGTGTGTGTAAATCATGTTTTATCTAACCTAGGTAAAGGAAATGAGCCTCATGGAGGTGGATAGTGTCCATATTAGCAGGGTTTGGGAGTTCTATGGTGATATGGTTCACATGGAGATGGTTTGTCTCTTGTTTTGAGTACTTTGGTTTACCTATTTGGTTTGTCACATTTTTTACCTTGTACTCATTTTAGGTTTCCTCTATTTGAATCTATATTAAAATGTTCATTATTTATTATGTGTATTCCATTATCATCTCCTTGGACTATATTTTTGGTTAAAATTGTTCCTAATGGTAGTTATTGATGCCTAGTAATTATTCTTCAACTTGTAGGGATTGGGAACATCTTTAGGCCTTTCCACAGGACAACTTTAGTGTATATTTTAGAAATGATATGGGTTGGGTCATGATATTTCCTAAACTCAAAATTCATATGGGAATATCCCCCTTTTAATTTTAACTTAATCTTTTGCACCCTTATGAGGGAGATAATGTATAGCTGCATTGGTTGGTGGCTAGTACAACAACCACACCCACCATGGAAGACTTTCATCTTGGTTGTTGCACATTCTACAAGCACATCCACTATTCCTTTGACATATATAGGATAATTCTATGGTAGGTGTGGGATTGGTGGGAGTTGTGTCAAACTTGACACCTCCCACCATGTAAATAATATGAGGCCTTGGGGATCCTCCTAAAATTATCCATCTGATCCATAGAGCTCCTTGTTTCTGAAAAAGAGATCCAAGAGAGCTCCATTGAATTAGAGATCTAGGAGATATCCATGTGTGAGAGAGAGAGAGAGAGTGGTGTAGAGAGGGTGATTTATAAACCTTTTTTATTATTGAAACAAACTTTTTTCCCTCCATTCATCTCACTTCGTGATCATCAAATCACAACTAGTGGTATCAGATCCATTTGCGATGAAACAATGACGAGCAATGGAGATTTTCTAAAGACCAAAAAATTCAAGTTTCTGTGAATCATTTCATGAAGTAATATTCTAAAATTTCATGTCAATTTGATTCCAACATTGAAAACGGTGTCAAAAACAAAGCTAAAAAAATCTCACTGGTCTTGGTTAAATTTTGGTCAAAGTTTGGGTGCTAGAGAACTACCTTACCAAAGAAGAAGGTGCTTTTTCAGCACCATTGAAATTTATAACAAGATTTTGTGTAATATCCTATCTTTTTCTAGGTGTGTCTCTCTTTTATTTTTGTGTTAAACCTTTTTTTTGGGGGTTTTCCTTGTCATTATATCTTTCCAGTCGAGTCTTGTTCTAAGACGGATAGCCTTTATTAGGGAAAATGAACTAATGTTCAAGAATGTATATTTTTTTGAATTAGTGGATTCTAGGTATAAATGTGCTAAATGGGATTATGATGGTTTTCTTGGTTTTGGATGGATTTGAAAGTGGTTCATGTTATTTTATAGAATCTAGGATGGAAACATTCTATAGGTAATTTACATTTCATGTACATGTTACACAATGTGTAACTGTTCCCATACACAATCCATAATTCAGGTTCATGATGTGAAGTGAATACACTCCATCAATCCATTACATGATGTGTCATGTTTGCTTAGGGTTAAAATTAACCAAAGTAAATGGTTTTTTAGTGTAACCCATTATGAAGAAATACATAACATGTAAATAGATTACACACTGTGTAATTCTCATGAGTAGTAGTTTTAAGTAGTGTTGTACGCCTTTTATCGCATTCCATCCATTTTTTTAGCCATCCTCTCTGTCCTAGGATATTTTCTAGGTGATTTTGGAGTCTTATGTTCCATTTCAGACATCTTATTTGAGTAATTGATCCCCAATGAGTTGTTTTTATTAGGTTTTCCCCTTCCTTCTATTGTTATCTATTATAGCGATGGAATCTTTGGAGTGAAGTTGGATATGGTTTAACTTGGATGTTTTGTGATTTAGGTTTTATTATTTGATCTCCATCACCTTTGTTTCCATTTTCATTACCCATTATTTGTGTTTCTAAATCTCTAGATAAAGGTAGGGGTCTAAAACCTAACCTTATGGTCTGCTTAATCTTCAAGTATGTGAAATATAGAGATTATGCTAACATAACATGTTCATTAATTAATTGAATGATGAATTATATTATTCCATAGATTACTTTTTGTATTATTGATAGAAAACTCACTTATGGATACCCGTTGGGTGAGTGAACCTTTGATTATAAATGAAATGGCTAACAGATTTAAGTGTGTTTAGCATGACATGATAATCATGTGATTGATTGATATAGATCCAACTTGATAATGGATTTGTTTATTGAAATGGCTATAATATTAATGGTGCAAGTCCAAATTTATAAATGAATTATCTAATTTAAATATAAATTGTAATTTTTAGAATTAACCATTGATATATATAATGTGATATTGTGATTTCCTTGTAGTCATGACATGTGTTATGATTCATACTATAATGCCTATATTGAGTAGGCCCTGACCAGTCCCATGTTTTAATAATTATATTGAGTGAGCTCTGCCCAGTCACATGTTGAAATTATTATATAGAAAGTTTGACCTAGATTTTTGTGGTTTTTATATGGATATATGGTTATGGTTTTCATGTTTGTGTTACATGCTTAGAGATATCTTGGAAAGGGGTAGATGTAGGTTATGTTATTCCATGGATATATGGTTATTGGTTGGCATGGTTGTGCTAAATACTCAAAGATATTTTGGAATGGTGCTGAAGAAGGTTGATTTTTATATTGTATTAATTGATTAACTAATACACCTATTATCACTTTATTTCATGCACTTATTATTAGATTGGTTATGTTTAGACACAGTGGTGTCGAATTACTAAGTTCTGCTCACACCCTATTTGGGTCATTATTTGGTACCCGATAAGAGTACAAGTATACGGGTTTGGAAAAGGACAGGGGACCTTGTTGTTGATTATTGCATGCTGGATGGGTAAGGATTTGGAGATGATACTGATATGGGGTTCAGAACAGGGGTCTTTGAGATTATTTATGTCATCTGATACTTTTATTTTTATTATTTTAAGTTTGACATTTAGTTACATTTCAACCTATCATTGCATAACTCACTATTATTTTATTGATTTATTCCTCCTTTTACTTCCCACTTGTATGTTGTATTGTTTCTTCTCTTCTCCATTACACTTATATTTATTTTTATATGGTTTATTATACTATAATATAACTCTTAACCAGGAGGTATTGGATCCCTACTATATCTATCACACCCCCACTACTATTTGATAGCCTCTAGCATACAGGGAGGGGTGTTTGATGTCATGTAACCAACCTGATTTGACCCCGTGAGAGAGTGTCGGATTGGGGGATGTTTTAAAGTGGTATTAGAGTATTGAGTTTTTCTTTTCGATTAATTTACTATTTGGGAAAGGTATAAAGGATACTAGGATTTTTTGATACTTGGTAATGAGATTGTGCATGGCAGTAGCTAACTCGTGTATAGGGGAAATTCTAATGCCCAGAGATGGGATTGTTGTTTATGTTGTTCACTTGTTACAGTTGATGTTATTTCACCTTGAGTGATTCACATGTTGTGTAATATTATTGTTTCTTGATATTTATACTCATGGATTGGTATGGAGTGATATGATTATGAATCCATCATGATAAGAACATAGGGATATATATTTACATACATTGGTCATGATAGGGATGTATTTATTTCATTTGATATATAGTTTCCTATATGAACTGTTAAATGTGATACAAGTTTTGTATGATAAATGGAAGCGAAAGAAGTGTTATATCATTCTAAAACACTTATAATCCATGTTTAGAGACACCATGGGCCAATGGTTCTCTATTGTTGTCACATGTTGAGGAAGACCTTGTTGATATCCATTGTTCTAAGGAGTGTTTTGGTCTTATAGAGAAAATTCATCCTTGTCATCTTCGAGTTGAGCATCAGGGGAGTAGTAATTATCACTCTCCTAAATAATATAAACTATAGCTTCTTGTATCTCCTACGGATAATATAGATTTTCTACTTCATGATAGCTTCCTAACAATCATGTGATCGATGGAGTGGGAGACTGTGCATGCCGTTCATATCATGTCTGAGCTGACAAGAGAGTTTCAACTTCATCATCCACCTACGTTCAATGGGGATGTATTCCCTTAAGTATCTGAGTTTGGGATCAAGTCATTCTAGATGATCTTTAAGCACCTTAATACACTCGTAAATAGGAGGTTGAATCTTGTTGTATTTATCCTTCATGGACCTTCCAAGCGTTAGTGGGATATTTTTTAGAAATAAAGGCAATAGAAGGATTTATCTAGAAAGAACATTGAGGAGAAGTTCCTGAGCCACTTTTATCTAGAGACACTAATGGATGAGAAGACTCATGAGTTCATGCACCTGATGTAGGAGGGCATGTCAGTGCTATACTATGAAAGATTTTTCACCGACCTATAGCATTTTGAAAAAAAATTGGCAGCTAATGAGATCTCTAGAGTGATGCATTTTCAGGATGGGATTAATTATGATATTAGGTCATAGGAGAATTTATTTCACTTGAGTATATTTTAATATGTGATAAATCATAAACTCATAATGGAAGGTAATTTTAGAGATTCCTTGAGCTCTAGCTATGCTATTTCAGTAGGATGATTTGGGAGCTCTTATTCTAGTGGAAAGAAAGATCACTATGATAGTTATCACCAAGGCATTAGCTGATAAAGTAGTCAGCATAATGGGAATCCATATTAGGATCGTATTTCATTGCATTGTTTTCAGTGTGGAATGTTGGGCCATAGGCAGCCTCAGTGTCTATCCCCTGCTTTAGAGTATCGTGATTATGAGAGGATGGTCCACTTTTGGAGGTTTTGTAGGGGAATATAGAAACAAATCAGTGGAAGGGGATTAATATAGGTACTAAAGTTTGGGAAGGACTCAACTACTCCTCAAAATATTGGTAGCTAGAGTTCCAATAGATTTTCAGGTCGAGGTAGGGGATGTGGTACCCCAATGTAGGAGCGATAGTTTCTGGAAGAGGGAACAACATAGAGGATTTAGACTGGAGCCCATGGCATAAAGGATAGTCAGTTATACGTTATGTATTCTCATCTATCTATAATTATTATATCATCTATACTTTCTTGTATTTTTTATATAGGAACATCAAATTCCATTTTATATACTATCTTTAAAAGTGGGTTTTTATTGGATTTGAAAATCCTTCATGGTATTCTAACCATAGATACATTTTTAGGAGTGCGGTCAGAGGATATAAGACATTTAAAGGTGTGTTCTCTATAGATTGGTGGTTACCATTTCTTTGGGAAATTTTGTGCTAGAAATTATAGGTTTTGATTTGATTCTAAGTATGGATTGGATAGTTATATAACAGAATCATATCGACTATTACTAAAGGAGAGTTAAATTTATATATCTATAATGAGGTAGATATTCTCACTAAGGTGAGTGGGATCTTCAGGCTAGTCGTGCAGGACTAATTCAGTACAGATTAGATTGTTTCATGACACAGATAGTTGGTATTTATCTAGATGGTGGTGGAATGTAATAGGATACTTTTCTTATAGTGGTAGACTATTTTAAATATTTCTTTCCAGATGAGTTATATAGTGTACCACCCAAGAGGGAGATTGATGATTGAATTGGTGATGAGATCATAGCCAGTTTCTATTTTTCCTTACGGGGTGAAACCAGTAGAGCTTCGGGAGTTGAACATTTAGTTGGAAGATCTGGAAGCCAAAGGTTTCATATGGCCTAGTACATCTACTTGGGTTTATACATTTCTCTTCACTAAGAAGACATATATGTATTTACACTTATGTATGGATTATCAAAGATTGAACTAGATGATGATAAAGAACTAGTATCTACTTCTTCATATTGATGATTTCTTTAATTAGTTGAGAGGTGATAAGATCTTTTCCAAGATCTATTTGAGATATGGATACCACCAACTGAGGGTGAGACTATTGGACATACCATGAACTACTTTTAGGAGAAAGTATGGATTGTATCAGTTCATAGTGATGTTGTTTGGTTTCACGAACGCACTGGCAGTATTCATGGCCATGGTGAATGAGATCTTCCATCCTTTTCTTGATCAGTTTGTGGTGGTTTTTTTCAATGAAATCTTAGTGTGCTACCATTCAGTAGATGATCATTCCCAACATCTTGATATTGTCTTGAGTATATTGATAGAGCACTGTCCTTATGCCAAACTAACCAAATTTAATTTCTAGATTGATAAAGTGCACTTATTTGGAAATGTTATCTTAGAGGATAGATTTTTATTAGACCCAAATAAGGTTACAGTTGAGGTATCTTGTGAACAACGTAATAATATATTTTAGATTTAAATTTTTAGGGTTTGGAAGATTATTATTAGCACTTTATCTAGGACTTCTCCTATCTGGAAGCATAGAGGGTGAATTTTGTTTGGTTAGATGCTTATAAGAGATATTTTTAGGATATTAAAGGTAGGATGACCTCAACACCTATCCTCAATTTACCTATGTTGGGTAAATAATATAACATGTAATGTGATGCATCAAAAGTTGGACTCGAATCAATTTTGATACAGGAGGACTGAGTGGTTGTTTATGGCTCTAGATAGTTGAGACCACATGAGAGCAATTATCCTACTCATGATTTGGAGTTATCTATGGTAGTAAATTCCCTAATATATTGGAGACACTATTTTTGGGTGTGATTTTTTTGGTGTACAAGGGCCACAAGATCCTCAAGTACATTGATGTACCTGATTTGTGTATACATTTACACATACTTTATTTAAAATAAGAACATGTTTTCTGAAATTACCTACTACTTTGTGGGAAAATACTTTGATTTTGGTGACCTTATCCATTTTTAGGTTATTTCTGGTCAAACACACAAACCAGGGGAAAATTGAGCAAAATTTACAACTACACGGCGTGTACATTTATACACATCATGTACATTCAGACACAGACACTGATTGGCTAGGACAAGTACATGCCCAAGTTACCAGAAGCATGTACACATCATGTACAAAAGCTACATGTTGTTTAGAGTCTTCTAGAAGTGGTTGGTGGTTGAGAAGAAGTCTACACACCTATGTGGTCAGCTGACATTTACACATCATGTACATCATCTACATGTTGTGTCTCCCCTTCTAGAATTGGTTTGTGGACGATAAAAGAGAGTACACACTGTGTATGGCGGCATTACACACCGTGTATATACACCTACCAAGGGGCTCCATGTTCCAAGTAAAAGACGGCATGTTAGTCCACCCACTATTGGAGAAAAAGATAACAAAATCACTTTGACAAGACTACATAGCGTGTACTTTTTCCACACACCATGTACATTTAATTTCTATAAATAGAGGCCTTGGACTCTGGTTCAAGGGGGATGAGGGGGTGAAGGTATAAAGTAAAGAAGTTTTGCTACTATATTTTTGCGCTACCATCATTCAACTACTTCTTCATTCTACTATTCTACCAAAGAGCCAATCCCTCCTTGAAGTTTCTGCGATGATCACATCAGGTACCAAGGGTTCTGTTTTTATCTTTTATTCTATGTGTAACTAAATACCCAGTGTGTTGGGGTTTTGGGAGATGAAAGAGTTGTAATTTAGATTATTTTTTATGAATGTGTTTGTTCTGTTAACCTCTTCTTATTCATCTTTAATCACTTCATTTTATCACAAAAAATTCTAAGCCAGACCATGGGTAGAATTTTCAGGGACTCAAAAGAAGAATAATGATGAATACTTTCATGATCATTGGAAGTATTCATCGACTCAAAAATGGACTAATCCAAAAAAAGAACTATGAAACACTGACTATCGGACCAAGGAGTCAGTTTTATAAACTCTAGACATAAGTATATCGGACTAAGGAAACCTTGTTACAAATTGAAACCCAAAGTGTTGGGTTATCATGAACAACACAACCTCATAAGCAATTTTATTTAATAAACAACCTATTAAGAATCCACATCCCCAACGCATTTCCCTCTATATTTGCATCAAAACCAATTTCCCGTATTTTCCTTTATCCATTAAGTAATTTTCTAAAGAAATTTAAATCCAATTACCTTTTTATCCAAACATTAAAAATCGACTCTAAATTCAGTACACTTCACTAATACAAAAATACAAACTAGGTAAGTAAGACAAAAAATAACTTATTTTTCCCTGTGGATCAACCCCTTACTGGTACTATACTCGTTAGGGTAAAACAATTTGAGACATCGATAACATAACTTTGGTAAAATGAATTACCAAATTTTGTCATCCTTGTCAGGAAAAATGAAAAGTTAATTTTGTCCTTGTTTTAATTAAGTTTGTATCAAATTTTAGCGGAAATAAAAATCATAAATTCAGAAAAATCTATTTTCTAATCTCATTTCTATTTATCTTTATTCTTCATCATTTACACTTGGTGTGTTTAGTATTTTGCAGGTCCATAGGTGTATGAGCAGCTACCTCACTCATTCCAAAAATGCTGAGTCATCGGGGTTATCCCTAATTGACCCAGAAATCGAACGGATGCTCTTAAGGCGACAACGAGCACTCATGGCCGAGCATAACCAAAATAATCTCATGGCGTAGAACAAAGAATGAAATCCACCTATTTTTCAATGATCTGGACAACCATTTGGTATGGATGACAACTAGAACCAGTAAGCTCCACTTGCTTCAGGGTATGGCCCATAGTAGCTCCAACAGTTCCAACTGGAGCGAATTCCATTTTTATTGCTAGGTCATGGGTCATAATTTTCCCCTCAAGAATAGCAATACATGCGACCTCCACTCCCTCAGCAGCCACCTCCACACCATACTCTCATAGAGTATGGCCTTCCATCTATTCACAGAGCTGACATGGTCATCGTCCATCCACTGGTACATGCCCAACACTTTGAGATCAAGCCTACTATCATGCAGTTGATCCAAAACACCATCCAGTTTGGCGGCCTACCCAATGAGGACCCCGATTCCCATCTATCCAATTTCCTGGAGATCTATAACATGTTCCGCTACCATGTATTGTCTGAGGACTCCATTCGTCTTTGTCTCTTACCCTTTTCTTTAAGGGACAAGGCAAAATACTAGATAAAATGATTTTTGTAATGATCTATCCTCACCTGGGAGGAGCTAGCCTAGGAATTCTTGTCCAAATACTTCCCACCCTCGAAGATAGTGACTCTGTAGAATGAAATACAAAACTTTCAGCAGCATGACTCAGAGTCATTATAAGATTCATGGGATAATTTAAAGGAGATGTTGTGCAAATTCCCACACCACGGACTCCCACTTTTGATGCAGGTCTAAACCTTTTACGAAGGACTAACGAAGAATACAACGTTCATGGTGGACGTTGTTGCTGGAGGTACCATTATAAGGAAGTCCCCTGAAGAGATTTTTGAACTACTGGAAGACATGTCTACCAATAACTTCTAGTGGAATTCCAAGCGGGGAACATAGAAATGAGGTATGAATAATATTGATGTCACTACTATGCTAGTTTACCAATTTGACGTTGTGTCTAAAAAGATCAACTCGCTCAATCTGATGGGTGCATCCCAAGTACATGTGGAAAACCATCTGGTGTACAAAGAATGTGGTGATAACCACGTCATGGAAGAATGACTGGGACCTACAGGTGGCCCTTAGACGAGTGAGGAGAGATATGTTTCCCAAAACCGAGGGCCAAACCAGTACCAGCGGTACCAGAACCCAGCATAGCGTGATCAATAAAACACAGGATGGGGCCAACAACAGCAGAATCCTCTGCCCTAGTGACTACCAAGCTACGGTTAGCCTCCTTATCAAAACTGGCACCTGAGGCAATGGCATCCCCAGTAGGGCTCTTATCAGTAGAAAGGGTATCAAAACCCTTGCTCGTAGTAGCCGCGGTAGCCACCACCTCCACCAGCTGCACAACCACCTCAATAAGAGAATACCTTAAGGTTAAATGATCTCATGAATAGGTTTATATCTACTAATGAGACCAGATTATAGAATTAAGAGGATTCAATTTGAGTCCTAGAGAACCAAATTGGCCAGCTGGAAAACCAACTCTCAGGGAGGCAACTCGGTACACTACCGAGTAACACTGAGAAGAACCCGATGGAGGACGCTCATTTCATCACACTATATAGTGGAAGGGGGCTACAGTAGAAGGAACCGGCACATCTAGGTGCACCTAAACCCCCTGCTGATGATGAAGGTACAGTTATAGACCCCTCCTCATCCAAGGTCCCACTGAAGGAGGCTTCACAGAGTAAAGGAAATGAGGTTGTCAAACCCTTCGAGCCTGCCTTACCCTTCTCGAAGAGGATGAAGCATAGAAAGATGGACCACCAGTTCGAAAAATTCATGGACATGTTCAATAAGCTGCACATAAATATTTCATTTGTATACACACTTATGCATATGCCCACATATGTGAAATTCATGAAGGAGATCCTCTCCAACAAAAGAAAGATATAGGATCTAGCCACCATTTCACTGACTAAGGAGTGTTCAGCAGTCGTCCGGCATTTGATTCCTCCCAAAATCCAGGATCCAGGTAGATTCACTATCCCATGAACTATTGTACCATGTGAGTTTGGGAAGACCCTCTACAACTTAGGGGTTAGCGTCAACCTCATTCCCCTCTAAGTGTTTAAGAATCTAGGGCTCAACGACCTGAAGCCTACCCAAGTATCACATCAAATTGCTGAAGGATCCATCAAATATACGAAGAGGCTATTGGAGGACATGCTGGTCAAGGTGGGTAGGCTAATCCTCCCTGTAGATTTCATCATCCTCAACATGGAGGAATACCAGGAGGCACCTCTCATTTTGGGAAGGCCTTTCTTGTCCACTGGGAAGGTACTGATCGACGTTCACCAGGGGGATCTAATTTTCCTGGTATGAGATGAGAGTCTTATATAATGTCCTCAAAGCCATCAAGCATGCATCATTGTCCAAGCATGAGGGATGTTATGCAGTGACCACCATGGATGATCACTTGAGCAAAGAAGGGAATGATCTGTTATGTTCTTTTACCTTAGTTGACTTGGTTTTTTTAGACATTCCAGTTGATGAAGCACTAGAGGACCTGTAATTCCTAGAAATCCAGGGCAGCCACTACTGGAAAAGTGCAGTTATACTTGATATTCTAGAGTGGGAAAAGGTGAAACCACTTGTACCTTTGATTCTAAATGAACTTGAACTAGAACTAAAGCCTCTTCCATCTTCTCTAAAGTACGGGTATTTGGGAGACCAACAAAAATTTCCTATCATACATAGTGCAGCACTATCACAGGAGTAGGAGGATGCACTTCTACAAGTTTTAAAATAGTGGAAGAATGCTATTGGGTGGACAGTTGCATATTTGAACGGCATCAGCCCTACCATTTACACCCACAGGGTGCTGCTTGAAGAAGGTGATAAGTAATCTTTGCAACCACAATGACGCCTGAATCACCCCAAGAAGGAAGTTGTGAAGAAATAGGTAATTAAGTTGTTGGATGCAAGTATCACTTATCCCATCTCAGATAGTTAGTGGGTGAGCCCCCTTCAAGTGGTACCCAAAAAGGGGGTATCACTATGATTTCAAATGATAAGAATGAGCTCATCCCCACATGCACTGTCACGGAATGGAGAGTCTGTGTGGACTACATAAAGCTGAATGATGCCACAAAAAAAGATCATTTCCCCCTACCCTTCATGGATCAGATTCAAAAGAGACTAGTAGGGAACAAATTTTACTACTTCCACGATGGCTATTCCTACTACAATCAGATTTCCATTGCTCTAGAGGAGAAAGAGAAGAACACATTTACTTCTAGCTATGGTACATTTTCTTACCTAAGGATGTCCTTTCGCATGTGCAACACCCCCGCCACCTTCCAGCACTACATGCTGGATATCTTTTATGACATGGTGGAACAGATCCTGGAGGTATTCATGGATTATTTTTCCATTTATGAAAAATCATTCACCATTTTCTTGTGGCACCTGGAGCTAGTTCTGGAAACATGTGAGAAAACTAACCTAGTTTTTAACTAGGAAAAGTGTCATTTCATGGTACAAAGTGGCATCGTCCTTGGACAAAAAATATCAACAAAGGGGATAGAGGTGGACCCAGCAAATATAGAAGTACTTTCATGACTTCCTATTCTGTCTTTCATCAGATCCATCCGCAGATTCCTGGGGAATACATGTTTCTACAGGAGGTTTGTCCGAGACTTCTCAAAGATAGCCCAGTCCCTCACCAACCTTCTAACCAAGGATGTTGTATTTGAGTTCAATGGTACATGAACCACATCTTTTTATCACCTAAAGCAGTGCCTGGTGGAAGCTACAGTAATGGTAGCTCCCAACTGGGAGGAAAAATTTGAAGTAATGTTTTATGCCAATGACTACGTAGTGGGAGTAGTCTTGGGCCATCAACTTGACCAAATTTTCCGATCTATATATTATGCCATCAGAATGATCAATGAGGCACAAATGAAATATACCACCACAGAAAAAGAGATGATGGTAGTGATGTTTTTTTTGATAGGTTACATTAATACTTAGTGCTATATAAAGTTATTGTTTATACTGACCATGTAGCAATCAAGTACCTACTGAACAAGAAGGATGTGAAGCCATGGTTGATCCGATGGGTACTCCTCCTAAAAGAATTTGATCTGAAGATATGAGAAAATAAAGGGAGTGAGGACGTTGTTTCTGATCATCTCTCCCGCCTGGAGCTGCTTCATTTGAAGAAAGAGGAAGATTGAGAGATCCGGGAGGATTTCCCTAATGAGCACCTCTTTTCAGTAAAAGAAACACCTAGAAATTAGTATTCTAATATTGCTAATTTTCTACTTACAGGTGTCGTTCACCCCGACCTCTCCTCCCAGTAAATAAAGATATTTCTCTCTGATGTCAAGAGCTACTTCTGGGAAGATCCTCTTCTATTCTGATCCTGTGGAGATATGTTGATCCACTGTTGCATCCCATAAATTGAAGTTCATGGAGTCCTGGAATTTTGTCATGCCTTTCCAGTTGGGGGACATCATGGGCCTGATCGTACTATAGTAAAGATCCTAAAGTCTGGGTTTTTCTATCCCACCATGCATAGAGATGCTTGAGCCTTTGTTTCCTGTTGCGATCGATGCCAGAGAACAGGTAATGTGGGATGTCATGCTGAGATTCCCCAGCACCCCATCCTGGAGGTCGTGATCTTCGACGTCTGGGGCATAGATTTCATGGGACCATTCCCCCCATATTTCGTGAACACTTACATCCTGGTCTGCGTCGACTACATCTCCAAATGGGTAGAATCTACTACTACAACACACAACACGGCCAAGGTAGTCATGGGCTATTTAAAGAAATATATTTTCAGCAGGTTTGGCATTCTCTGTGTATTAATTAGTGACAAAGGGACCCACTTCAACAACACATTGATTAAAGAGGTACTATAGAAGTACGGAGTGAAGCATCATATGAGGATGCCATATCATCCTTAGACTAGTGGACAAGTGAAGCTCTCTAACTGTGAGCTCAATAAGATTCTGGAGAAAATAGTGAACACTTCAAGGAAAGACTGGTCCAAGAAGCTAGATGATGCTTTGTGGGAATATCATACCACTTTCAAAACACCACTAAGGATGTCCCCATTCCACCTCATCTATGGAAATCCATGACATATGCCAATAGAGTTGAAGCATAAAGTTTACTAGGCCGTCAAGGCCCTGAATTTTGATCTGAAGCTTGCTGAAGAGAAGCAAAAGTTCCAACAGTCAGAACTTGATGAAATCCTATTAGAATCATATGAGGACGCCAAACTGTACAAATAGAAAATGAAAGCAATCCATGACAAGAGGATTTCAAGAAAAACTTCCCAACCTGATCATCAGGTACTCCTTTTTAACTCTCGTTTTTTATTATTCCTAGGGAAGTTAAAGTCAAGATGGTCGGGACCATTCCAACTCATGCGAGTATTCCATCATGGAGTGGTGGAAATTTTTGGAGAGTATGGTCAACCGTTCAAGGTGAACAGACAGCGGCTGAAGACTTACCATCATATGGAATACATGGTTGGAACGTTGTCCATCATACATCTCATGTAAGCATAGGTACGTTGGTTGAGCCAACAACCTAAAACAAAGGTGATTCCTAGGAGACAACCCAATGGATATATGCTATGTACCACTTATCTACATGGCGTATACTGATTCCTTTTCATTTATATTCTTACTATTATAAATATATAGATTAACTGAGTAATAAATAGGGATGATGTTGATGTTGATGGTAAGGTCACTGGAGTTTATCTGAGTCGTCACCGGTTTGAATCCCTCCTGACATACCTTGGGCACAAGGTTTATCCTTTTTATTTTCATGTTTTATTACATGGATTGTGTGGTATTTTTCATATTATATATTTATTTTCTTATAAGAAAACCCATGATGAGGATGGATCGGTTATCCAGGGTAGTAACCTAGTTCCAAAAGACCCAAGTTTGAATCCTGACAACCACCCCATTTCCATCATTTGTTCTTTTAAAAAAAACCACACGGCGTGTCTTTAGATATACATCATGTGTACAATGTTTTTATTAAAAACTGAAGGGATTTTCAACATAAAGAAATATATGTGGGTGAAGTTGGAAGATTGGCAGAGTCTCAGCCCTGGATCCAAAAGACCCGGGTTCGAACTCGGCTAATATCCCTGCTTAATCCCTTTTTATATAATTAAAAACCACACGACATGCATTTCCTTCCTCCTGTGTAGTATAGGCCTTGTACATTAAATATATATAGGTAATAAAAATGAGCAGCAGTACAACCTTTTCTCCAATGGTTGAGGGAATCCATTTGGAATGACCGATCGCTAGTTCGAATCTTGCCCCAAGCATCAGACCAAAGGTTGTACTTCTCTTTTTCCAATTTTAGAACACATGAAATGTATTTCCTGATACATTACTTGTATTTTTAGATAAATTATGTGTATTTATATATATATATTTATTTATTTATTTATTTATTTTATTATTAATATTAATTATTATATAATTTACTATAATAATTATCTATATATATATAATTTGTTATATAGGAATTTAGGCCACTGATACATGTCTTGTATCATGGCTATAAAGGTTGTGCCCCACCCGGCTTGATCTCATGTCGTGCGGACCACCCCCACCCCCCCCCCCCCCGTTTCTTCTCCCGCACGCCGTTCAACCTCGCCACTTCCAAATCCACAGATTTCTTTTATTTTAGATTTTAATTTCTACTGAATTGTGATCCTTGATCCAGGTATACCCTTACACACCCTTTATTTCAAGATTTCATAGGCGTTTAGGGTGATTTGTGGATCAGTTGACCGTTTGGATTTTGCGGTACACATGCATGATACCAATAACACACGTTGTGTACTCCTGTACACGACCACACATTTTCCATTTCGAAATTTGAAATTACATGTTGTGTATATTCGGTACACATCGTGTACCTTCCAGAATCATGCTCGGGTACCTTTTTCATATGGCCACACACACCATGTTTGTGTACATAGTGTGTATGTTTGGTACACACCGTGTATACCATCTTCCAGGACAGCCCGTGTCCAGTACCCACATGGCCAGGAAACCATTTTTCTATACATGGTGTGTCTTCTTTCTACACACCGTGTATCCTTCTTTAGCTAGTGCATGTCCACTCGGTGTGTATATCCAGAGAACACGGGATGCTAACCCACTTCCACTACACGCCATGTACTCTGGATATACACGTCATATACTTTTTACTTTTCTGTTTTCTCACATTTTCTTCATTTTCTTTTTCTTTTCTCTTTTTTTTTTCTTTTGTTTTGTTTTCCTTTATTTTCATCACGATATGGAAGACAGAGACCCTTCATGTGGGAAGCGGCCTACCTCCGTTACTGAGGGCGAGAGTCCCACTTTTCGTCGGATCTGACTTCGGCCCATGACGACACCAACTCCAGAATTTCTGGTGTGTCAGCCTCCTCTGTTGGCCATCATGCCACCACTCACCACCTCGGCCGATGTTGGTCCCAATATCGTACCACCCTGCATGGATCCTCCGAGCACCATCATTTCTTCACCATCGGCTGCCACACCTCCTAAGCCCTTTTCATTCAGAGCTGATCCATCATCGGCCACCCTATTTAGTGAGTCCTCATCTTCTACAGTCACTCTGCCCCCAGATCTAGCCCCTACTGCTATACCACCTGGGATGGACCTTGCAGATTTCCCCTACCCTTGCATGGTGTTCCTGGTTACAGACCTGGCACACAACAGATTCTGGCGTTTCTCTTGCCGCCCGATCTCATTGAGCAACTGTTATCTCGACAGCAGCATCCCTCAGCAGCTGAATATCTAGGGAGAGTTAGAGGATCTCTTCAGGCACACACCATTACTCACGATATTCCAGGTTAGTACTCCTATTTTCAGAGATTTATTTTTTGATTTTACTACTTCCTTCGAGTTTGACGGGCCCGAGTATCAGGAGATGCTTGGCGATGCAGTCCCAGTGGTCTGATTTCGTCTAGGCGGTCAACCTTTTTCCCTTACTATGACCAAGTTTGGCCGAGGGTGCAGTTTCTATCCTCATCCCATCACCCCACCCCCTGTCTCCACCCTGACCTAGCCCAAGTGTTCTGAGCTCATTGCCATGTGGTGGGATATTACTAGGCCTGACCACTACTACACCCCCACTTCCCAGAAGAGTACCCTCATCATTCTTCATATCCTCCGCTTCACCCATCAGTGCTTTAGTGCCATCCTTTTTTCCTTCCACAAGGATATGGGGGTTGTGACTGGTCGTGACCTAGAGCTACTCACCTGTGTCATCCGGCAGGACTACCCAAACCTCCCTTACCTTGCTACCTATTATTTCCACGCCATGTTTACCGACTGTCGGGGAAACCTAAATAGTGGGTTTTACGCCACCCGCCTTACCCACCACCTCGGAGTTTTTGAGCCTTCCCTTCCCCATGACCAGTTAGGTTCCCCCCAACAGATGGACTTTCTCCTACTTATTCTCATGGGATTGGTCTAGAAGCAGGGGGCGCTTACATCCTTGCTCAGGCACCACCCCCTCCTCCTGCTGACCCTACTTCACCCGCCGATGCACCTACCCCTCCTTCCCCACCCCTTTGGACTTCCTAAAACTTACCTTCTTCCTTTCCCATTCCCCCTCCTGGACCCCCCCCCCCAACCCCTTCCCCTTCCTCACCCTCGACTGACCTGCCCATCCCCATCCACATAGCCGTGATTGACCACCACCTGGCTCATTTGGAGCATCAAAAGGTTGCTCTCCTTTCAGCAGCAGACTGCCTCTACTCAGTGCCTGGAGCCTATTGGCAGGATGGTGGATCTACTACTGAAGCATCAGGAGATTCACATTCTACTAGCGGCTCCTTCTCCTTTCGCACCTCCAGTTATTTTTGTCCCACCTTCAGGTGCTATCGTGGCCATGGACTCTGCCCTCATCTTCACTACAGGTCCCAGTCCAGCTCCTCTTATAGAGCTCGCCATCCCAGATTCCCCTTCACTTTCATCCCTACCATAGGATAAGGTCTCTCTCCCTCCAGCTGCTATAGCTTCTATTCTATATATATCTTCTACACCTCCAGCTACCAAAGCTATTAATCCTTCTTTGTTGGATTCTTCTATACAAGATGATGCATTTTATGAGGTGACCCCCTGACTGGTTTTTGGGCACTTTTCTTCCATTATATATATATATATTTTTGTGATATCTTGTGCTTGTGATCTATTGTGTATGCTTGCAGTTTTCTCTCTCCATGATCGTCACAGGTTCTTTGGCACGCTATGGGTTATACTTCTCTACCACTTCCCATATTTCTTTACCTAGGCACGAGGGGAGTATTGGTTTTCAGTTTTTCATTGTTTTATTTTTCTTTCACATCTTACTTCTTCCATTAATTTCTCTCATCCTGGCCCACTTTTGTGTCCCCACATTACCTTCTTCATCTTTTGTTGTCACTTGGGGGACCCTATTCCCTATTCAGTGTGGGGGAGCTTCTTTAAACTACACTGCTCTTTTTCCCTCAAACTAATCTAGGAGACATCATTAATAGATGAAATATTTTAAACTGTGGAAAATTTTTGATTAATTATAATTGTAAATAATAAAGGAATAGTTGAGAATTTTATAAGTTACATGCTTATTTTAAAATTTTGATAAATTATTTTAAAATTATTGTTGATACAGTGGATTTTTTGACTTAAATTCTTGGCTATCTACATTTATTAAACTATTCATTTTGACTCATGTCATGACTTGATTGAACCTTTATCTTTTTTCTTATTCCCAAGAGGTATTCTAAACCTTTTTGAAATATTCTTTCTTATATACCCTCTTTCTTGATAGATTATTAAGATATACATGACTACCAGAATTTGCAAGTTTTTCTTTTCGAAACATGAAGAATTTTTGAATTAAATTAAAATGATTGAGGCATTAGATTATTCCAACCCCTTTTATCTTGAGACCTAACCTACAGTTGATCTTCATGAATCCTCTAGAAACCATGAACAAACTTGATAGAAATCTATATTACAAGCTTATTTCTCTTCCTACCCTAATTCTTTTTAACTTTTCATGATTATTCACTTCAACTTTAAAGAGGGAATTGGCAATACATGGCACATTTTCATGAATTGTCATGAAATTAATTGTGGGGGAGAGCCTCTTGTTCATTTGGGGTAGAGAGGGTTCCAAACCTTTATTGGTAGAATTTCTAAGCGGTACCCTTTGTTATGTTTAAAAAAATGATATAGACAAGGGGACCTTATACTCACTTGTTGGTTTGTGAACACTACCTAACTAAGGGAGATGGTTGTGATGAGAGGATCTAATAGAGCTTGTTGAAGATTCTTTTACATTAAACTCTAATATTTTAATATCATGCATTATTTTTTAAGAATTTAGACTCTATTTTCAATCCTCTAAGATTATTTTTCACATTACTACCTATTAAACCATAGCCTCAAAAACCTTTGAACATTGATGAAATCCCTCATGATTTTTGTGATTTAAAATTTATAAAGTAGAGAATGAGAACACTTGAAAACCTATAGATAGAGTTCATATACTTAATATTGATCTCAACTCTTGTAAAATGATCTTGAGTGATGATAGAATTATTTTCTGGTGAGGTAAATCATCTAGTGGCATGTGTCATTGTGAAATGTTGAACGATGTGCATAAAAGAGAATAGAAGTTTCATAATTAAACTATAAAGGAGGCATGATTAGAATATTATTTAAAATTGAAATATGTTTTTGTGCCTTTATAAAATAATTTTCTATGCCTATAGTATTTATAATTATAATTTAAGTTTCATGCTTCCCTTTTTGGAATATGGATACTATTGATTAAATGTTGAGATTTTGCTTGAGGAAAATCAAATGACTAAGTGTGGGGGAGTTTGATGTACCTGAATTGTGTATAAATTTCCACATACTTTATTGAAAATAAGAACATGTTTTCAGCAATTACCTACTACTTAGTGGAAAAATAATTTTATTTTGGTGATCTTGTCTATTTTTAGGTTATTTCTGGTCAAACACACAAACCGGGGGGAAACTGAGAAAATTTTAAAACTACATGGCGTGTACATATATACACGCCATGTACATTCAGACTCAGATACAGATTGGTTAGGACAAGTACATGCCCAATTTACTAGAATCATGTACACATTGTGTACAAAATCTACAAGCCATGTATAGCCTTCTAGAAGCAGTTGGTGGTTGAAAATAAGTCCACATGCACATGTGGTCGGTTGAAGTTTACACGCCGTGTACATTATCTATACGTCGTGTCTCTCCTTTTAGAAGTGGTTGGTGGCTGATAAAAGAGAGTACATTCCATGTATAGTGGCACTACACACCATGTATATCCACCTACCAAGAAGCGCCATGTTCCAAGTCAAAGGCGGTGTTTTAAGCCACCCACCAGCAGAGAAAAAGATGAAAAAAGTGCGTTGACAAGACTACACGACGTTTACTTTTTCAACACATCATGTACTTTCATTTTCTATAAATATAGGACTTGGATTTTAGTTCAAGGGGGAGGAGGGGGTGAAGGTCTGAAGTAAAGAAGTTATACTGCTCTGCTGTTGTGCTACCATCATTCAACTACTTCTCCATTCTACCATTCTACCAAAGAGCCAATCTCTCCTCAAAGTTTCTACGATGATCACATTAGGTATCAAGGGTTCTATTTTTATCTTTTATTCTATGTGTAACTAAATACCTAGTGTGTTAGGGTTGTGGGAGATGAAATATTTTTAATTTAGATTATTTTTTATGAATTTGTTTGTTCTGTTAACCTCTTCTTATTCTTCTTTAATCACTTCACTTTATCACGGAAAATTATGAGCCAGACCAATGGCAGAATTTTTAGGGACTCAAACGAATAATAAAAATGAATACTTTTATTATAATTGGAAGTATTAATCGACTATAAAATGGACTAATCCAAATAAAGAACTATAAAACACTAACTATTAGACCAAGGAGTCAGTTTCCTCAGCTCTAAACATAAGTTTACTGGACCAAGGAAACCTTTTTACAAATTGAAACCCAGAGTGTTGGGTTATCATGAACAACACAACCTCATAAGTAATTTTATTTAATAAACAACCCCTTAAGAATCCAAATCCCCAATGAATTTCCATCTATATTTTCATCAAAACCAATTTATCTTATTTTCCTTTATCAGTTAAGTAATTTTCTAAAGAAATTTAAATCCAATTACCTTTTTATCCAAACATTAAAAATTAACTCTAAATTCAGTACACTTCACTAAGACAAAAATACAAACTATATAATCAATTCAAAAAAAACATATTTTCCCCTATATATCATCCCCTTACTAGTATTATACTCATTAGGGTAAAAAAATTTGGGACACCAATAACTTACCTTCGGTAAAACGACTTACCATCCATCTTCTCTTAGTGAGACCTAAACATTCATCAGAAGAGGTGGGATGAGTGTCTACAATCTTTCGACATTGAGTTGGAGTATACATGGGGCAAGGACAACATCGTTGTTGATAATTTGAGCCAAAATATGTATAAAGAGGTAGTATAAGAGTATTGTGACAAGAGGAAGATGATGTCACTCTTTGTTGACATGCATCTAGATGTTTAGGAATTTCATGATTGAGTAGCTCTAACTTCAACATCTGTTATAACCTTACTTCTTGATCAGATCAAGAGTGAGTAGTTATAAGATATGGAGGGATTATCTCTGAATGGAAACTTATATGGTGGGGAGATTCCATCCATATGGACTCTTTTAAATGGTAATTATTTTATTTTTTGTGGCTAATTATGGGTTCCTATGGGCTTGTGTGAGGGGTTGATGAGAGATTTTAATGCTTCTATATGGGAGGTACATCCTGGTCCAACAAAGATGTATTGTAATCTTTATAGTTAGTGTTGGTGTTCAATAATGAAAAAGGAGATAGTGGTATTTGTGGATAGATATTTCACTTATTGGTAGGTGAAATCTGAGTATCATAGGCATGCTTGACTGTTTCAAACTATGCCCATTATTGAGTGGAAATGGGAAGATGTAATTGTGGATTTTTTGATGGGATTACCCCGGACATCTCAAAGAATGATGTAATATGGGTTATTTTGGATTGACTAATAAAGGTATCCCACTTATTTCCTATCAGGGATAATTTCACCATTGATGATCTTGGTAGTCTCTACATGTGCGAGATATCTCAGTTTCATTGTGTTCCAAGGAGTGTCATTTTTGATAGAGATCCACATTTCACATTACATATCTGGAAGAGTCTTCAAAAGGCGCTCAGGTCTTAGGTTCTTCTAAGTATGTTCTATCATCCTTTGACTAATGGTCAATATAAGTATACTATTCATATTCTAGATGATATGTTATGAACCTAAATAGGGAATTTCTTAATTTTTGGCCTTCATTTTTCCTAGTCACATGAAACCTTTACAATTAAGACCTTTCATAATACAATTTAAAACATATCACTGTCAAGAACATTCACAAGATAGTTTAAAATAGGGTTGTTTAAAAAGATGAAGGTATTTTTTCCAAATGATTTCCTCCCATGATATACCAATGCATCAAGGGGATTACTTTAAATGTTCCCCAAACCTTTTCATACCATTCTAAATCATTCCTCATATGTTGAATAATCGATTTAACACATAAACAATATTCCTCATCAAATATCTACAATGAGTAAAGGATATAGATTTATCAATATTTTCCCAATAAATTAATAGCTTTAAAATTAAATATCGTATGTAAAAATAGTATATGGTTTAGGAAATGAATGTATCCATGATAAATAATATTGAAATTTTGGGTAAATTTAATGTCCACATGTATGTGAGTAATTCAAGGTAAATATAATTATGAAAAAAATGAATCAAGGAAGTGAATGTCAATACTATACTTGGTCAAATTGAGTATAAATCTTCCAAAGGGAGATTAAGGATAGTATCAATATAATATATACACATTAGGGAAATAATTTAGGGTTTTTTTCATTAATTAATAGAAATAACATAAAAATATTTTAAAACGTTATTGAGTAAAATATCTTTTAATTTTCAAAAACATTTTAAAAATACTTTTTTTAAAAACACCTTTAAAACTAAAATTTCAGAAAACATTTTGAAAATAATTTTCTTTGAAAATAACCTTCCAAACTTATAAAATTAGTTTGAAAACATTTTATTGTTCATGATAGGTGGAAATTATATTCATGTTGTACATGTCAAAATAAAGTTTCCTTTCACTTTTTCTGTAAAATCCAAACGGGAATTGTTTGAAAAATGAAATAAATATTATTTTAAAAAAATAATTAAAGAGTAAAAAAGTGTGAAAATTATTTTAATAAATAATCTTAAAAATTTTGAAACATTTTTTAAAAAACATGGTTTCGGAATAAAACATATTTCTAACCGAAGAGAGTAATGAAGTTAGATTTTTTTTGAAAACATTTTAAGTACCAAAGAGTAGGAAAATGATAATATTACTTGAGATAGTTCATTAATAACTTGAGGGGAAGAAATTTTAAGTTTTTATTTATTAAATGGTAAATTAATTTCCTTCAACTTATATTCAAGAATAAATAATATCGATTAGAATGATATTATGAAATAAACCCTTAAAATTCTCATAATGTTGAGGTTAGAATTAATGAATAGATTATGTGTATCCAATGTAAATAAAAATAAAAAAGTGTAAATAAAATATAAGATGATAAAAATTCATTACACACATAATCGTATCATGATATAATCAATGAAGTACAATTTTAACCCAATGAGTGGAAACTAAGGTAAGAAATCTCATACCTTATGATTCCTTTTGGTTGAACACTCTTTAAAATTCTATATAATGGCTATAAGCATGTTATTAACTTATACCATAACCATATTAATATTTATAATACCATATATTATAATTTTATAACATCTTATCGCCCATTTTTTAATAATATTCCATTATTTTCATTGTTTCAGATGTTAATTGCCTTGTTTTTCAAGTATGTTTTGACTTTTTATGTTTTTGTTTCTCTTATGTCAATCATGATTTAAGAATATAAATAATGTAAAATATGATTTAAATATCATATATATTCATTATATATTTATTTTATAGTAATCCATAAAATTAGGTGAAAGAAAATAAAATACACTATTCATAGAAACTGTAGGTCATACGTACGCATGAACGTTGTTTTAATTTTCTTATAATATTGATAGAAAGAAAAGTAAATTATGTATATATATATATATATTATCATCATGGTGTCATTATTATTTCATATATATCAAATATTTTTATTAAAACCATCCTTAGTACATTCCATGTAAAGTGTGAACTAATCACATCGCTTCGCGAGGCGGTAGTCCACCATACACATGAGTGACATTATCATATTCATAAAAAATATAAAGCATGAAGATATATGTTATATAATAATTAAATAAGAATAAATACATAATATATATAAAAAATATCACATATAAATAGTATTTACACCATTATTACCAACCTTGAAATTTGGTAATGGAAAAATGAACGACATCGGTTCGTGAGGTAGTAGTCCACCGTACACACGAACAATGATTTCTTAACCCATTTCATGGAAGTGTTTACATTTTTATGTAATAAAATTATAATAAAAACATATCATTAAATTTAATATAAAAATTTTATTATATAATCATGATATAAAAAAATTAATGAGGTAGAGAAGGAAATAAAATAAAATGATTTTAAAAAAAATTACCTCTTATTCAGGTATCCTCCTTAGGTTTGCACTAATTCCTTACTAAGTTGGATTTATGCCCATTATAAGGCTTCTAGTATTAGGGGAGAGAATTTGGTAAATTATTTTTCTATGTATTGGGCAAATCCAATTGGTTTTAAGGTCTGAAGTGTGGATGAGAGTGGGTGTCAATTTATAAGTGGGGGAGTGGACACACTTGACATTTTTTAATAGAAGTTAGGTGTGCCCAAGTTTTTACCTAAAAATAAGAATAAAAAAAATTCTATAATATTGGTTTAATGGTATAAATATGGACATAAAATGGGTTTTGGAAAAATTTTGGGTCATCCTTACACCTTATATTCTAATTTTAACCACTAAGTAAACTCATTTTTCCCTTAATCACTGTAATTAATTTTAATTATTTTCACTTATCAATTTGGTAAAAAAATTAATTTAACCCTATTATAAATTATATATTATTTTTTCCAAATATTTAATCCATATTTCCAAATTCAATTCACATAAGTGTAAAAAAAAACTCATTTAAAATTAATCCTCTAAACGAGACAAGATGTGGGTTTTTGAAGTGAAAATGTTCAAAAGTTTACAATGTTTTTATATCTAAATGAAATATAAAATTTATTAAAATGACCTAAATTGAATTAATATATTTATAATTTTACTAATTAAACTTTAAAACAAATTTAAAATATAATTTATCATTTTTTAATAATTAAACAAAAAGTCGGTTTTAAATTAAAATTCTATATTTTTTACTATTCATCAAAAAAATGAAACTTCTCAAAAACACAAAAAATTAACTATAAGATAATTTTTTCATCATTATTTAAAAAATTAAGTTTATTTTTTAAAATAAAATTTATAAATGTGTAAACATTTAGTTTTAAAATAAGTGTGTCGTTAAAAGATGACAAAACTGCCTTTAGAAAAATATAGCTTTTATGCATAAAATTGGATTTGTTATTATATTATGCCTAAAAAATCTATTATATGAATTTCATGAAATTTTATTGAATATATAATATTTAAACTTCATTAATATCATCTAATAATATTAATTAATTTAATTTATTAAGATAAAACACCTATGAAATATAAAATAGTTTTTTTATAAAAACATTACCTTAATATTCAATTGGTTTTTATATTCATTTATAATTAATTGGTAACCAATGAATTTAACCATATATTTTCATAAGTTATTAAATATTATTTAGAATATATAATTTAATTTCTATGAGGTAATTTTTATTTTAAATAATAATATTAATAGTATTCGATAAAACTCAGTTCTGCGTGTAATGCAAGCTATCGAAAAAACTCATTGTCGCATGCAATGCAAGCTAACTCGGTATTGTGTTTATATCAATCAATGTAATTATTTAAATTATTAAATATATCATAAATTATTTGGATTTTATATTCATTTCCATGCTTGGTGTTACATTTCATACATGTTATCAAATATGATGTTCATATTTTAAAATTTTGGGGGTGTTACATTCTCCACAGCATAAATAAATTGTGCCCTCGCAATTTAAACTTGATCATGGTAATCAAGGGTTTAAAATTTTTAAAAATTTGAAAAAACCACATCATAAAATATTTAAAAAATATATACTCTTGATTACAGAGATAATTAAGTACAAAATTAATCTATAATAACACATCGCTAGATTTATTTATAGGAGAACATTGGTGGAAAGTAAAGATGTGAACATGGAGGAAAACTATAAATACTTATAGAGAGTGATTGAGTTCATTGATCACAATAAAGTGAGTTATAAATAGAAATTTTAGGGGATAAAAACCATAAATTTTTAATGATTTAAAAGAATATCGGTTCAACAAAAATGAAGGTATTAGGATAACATTTTTGTTTCAAGAACCTTTTTTATAAAGTTGAGGAATTATTTCTATCTCTAAGAATATAAGGAAATATACATGATACATTTTTATTTTATACAAATAATTTCATCCTTTGGTTTTTCTTTGATCAATTTCCAATTCATCTCTTACTCTAAGAAATGAATATCTAAAAATTAAATTTTATGCTTGAAGTACTAAAATTACCCTTTAAAGGATCATATGATCCATAAAAGAGTAACAAGATATTCCTCCTGTCTTTACTAAAACCAAAATTATTGGAAAAATTTATCCAATAACACCTAAAGTTCAACTTAATCATTTCGATAAATATTTAGCCTTAATGCGTGTCCAAAATATGTCTGAACAAATTTAAATGGAAGGTTAATAAATAAACATTATATTCCCTAAACAAAATAAAGTGTCTCTTAATCATCACATACCAAACATGTTAATACCTTCATCATGTATTCTATAAAAACATGGTAATAAATTGAATTACCATAAAACCTTATTTAAAACATTCATTTTTCCTTATTCCTTATGTAAAACATAGGTTATTGGATATATTCCTTAAATCAAAAAAAATTAGACGCCATCAATGATAGCATAACAACTTCGCTAATAAATCATTAATCGATACCAAGGTAGTAAGTAATATCCAAATTACTTTATCCATATCATTAATTTATTTATCCAACCATTATTATCTACACATCAAGAACATGTTAAGGGTTATATTTCTCTTAACCGTGTGTTTTTTAAAAATTTCAACTTGTCATTGAATCGTTTTTCTTGGTTATTGGTACCATTCAATATGTGATTTCAAATACTTAATGAAATAGTACTACAATACAATCCTTATATATTTTATGATTATCATAACCATAATATCATTGATAAAATACTCAAATTACATAATTCTTGAATCCAAACATAAGCACATTAATCATTCCTCTTTGGTTGTATCAATAACATAAGCCAAACCTTGATTTCTTAACCTCTTCTGAGGTATATTCCCTTGATACTTGGGCAATTAATTTTTGTAGTGCCCTATATCTCTATAGTCAAAGCATTATACATTAGAAATTTTTTTCATTCCCTTACAATAAAAATCACAATGTCCTTTCTCTCCACACTTATATCAAACTCTAAATCCTTCTAAGCAATTACAAGGGTGTTTATTTCCACAATTATCACATGTGGGAAAATAAATATTTTCCTTCTTCCCTTTATACACATTTTCCCCTTTTTTCTCTTCTTATTGTGCTTCCCTCTAAATCCCTAATACTTAGATAAGTCTTTCTATATCTCATTATCACATAATAATATGTCCTCATGTGATCAAAACATTTCAGATAATATTTTCCTTTGGAATTTTGGATTAATCCCATAAAATACATGATAATTCGTACTCTTTGGATTATATGCATTGATGTGGTTCCCATTCCTTCAACTAAGCACCATTTCCAAGTGATGACATACATTATTTTAGATTATATCATTATTAAACTTAATATATAGTCCCAAAACTAGTGAAATAAATAACATGAATTGAAAAATTTATGCCTAGTTAATCTGATAACCATAAACATGGTTTCTTTGAGACGTTCTTCTATACTTATCCTCAAATTATATCAGAGGGTTTTGTTTTCTGATCTATGTTTTCCTAAATCTAGTTCCCATGGTTTATAATAAACTTCCTTTGATTCTAACTATAGTGACCCTAACCCTAGTAAGCCTAGAGCTCATGCATGCTAGCATTAAATTAGTATAAGATACAAAGAAATAAATCCCAAAGGACCGATCAGTTTAGTAGTCTTGGATAAATAGATACATACATAATCCCCATAGTATATTCGAATTAAAAAAATACAATATATTTTTAAAAAAATAACTTTATTCCCTCTACCATATTCTTGAATATCTATCATAGTAAACTCTATGGAATCCTCATAAAAGAAAAAAATAAGGGTGAGCTAAAATTTTCAATATTTTTTTAATTATAGTGGAATTAATCATCAATAAATAAGAAAAATAAATATGTTAGTGTAAATAACTAAACACGCATGACATGTAATCAATAAACTAATAGGAAATATATAAATAATATGGCAAGGTAAATAACTGAATACACATGTCATTTAAATAACTTGACAATCATGATAAAATAAGGCAAAATCAATGAGGAAAGGTAAATAAATGATAATATATTCTATTTAATCAATAATATGAGAATGAAATGCATCCATATATTTTATCATAGTTAAAATATCATGAGTAATATTAACTAAATTTGGAATGAAGGCAATGCTTAATTATTGGACTTCAAGTTTCCTAGGCACATGAAACCTTTACCATCAAGACCTTTCACAAGATGGTTTAAAATATACTAGTGTCAACACCTTTCACAATACATTTTAGAATATGTTTGGTTACAAATATGAAGGGTTTTCTTCAAACTGATTTCATCTCATGAGACTACTAATACATTGAGGGGATTATTTTAATCGGACCCCAACCCATGTCATACTAGTCCAAATCATTCCTCATATATCAAATAATAAATTTAAATTATAAATAATGTGATTTATCAAATATCTTTATTGATTAAAGGATACAAATTTATCAATATTTACCAAGTTATAAAATAACTGTCAAAGTAAATATCATATGTAAAAATGGCATATGGTTCAGGAAATAAATGTATCCATGATAAATAATATTGAAAATTTAGGTAAATTTAATGACCACATGAATGTAAATAATCAAAGTAAATATAATGACAACAAAAATGAATCAAGGGAGTGAATTTCAATAATTTACTTGGCCAAATTGAGAATAAAACATATAAAGAAATATTAAAGATAGTATCAAAACAATATATACCCATTGGGGTAATAATTAAATGTCATTGTCATTAATGAATATAAATAAAATAATATATCATTAAAAAACATTCTTGAGGAAAATATATTTTCATTTTGAAAAACATTTTAAAAATACTTTTCTTTGAAAATAAATTTTAAAAATAAAATTACAGAAAAAATTTTGAAAATAAAATTTTAAACTTAAAAATAATCTTGAAAACATTTTATTGGTCATGACGGATAGAAATTATGTTCATGTCATACATATTAAAAAAAATTCCTTTCACTTTTTCAATAAAATCAAAATGGCCAATATTTTGAAAAAGACATAAATATTTTTTGGAAAAATATTTTAAAGAGAAAAAATGGGTGAAAATTCACTTAATAAATCATTTTTAAACGGTTAAAAAAATTTAAAATATTTTATAGAAAACATGGTTTTTGAATAAAAAATATTTCTAATTGAAGAGAATAATGTAGTCAAATTTTTTGGAAAACAATTTCTAAAAAAATTTAAAATAGTGAAAGAATGGTACTATTAATTTAAATAGTTAATTAATAACCATATAGGAATAAAATGGAATATTTTATTTTAAAATGTCCAAGTAATTTCATTTAACTAATATTTAATAATAAACAATCTCAATTAAAATGAGATTGTGAAATAAACCCATAAAATGATCATAATTTTGAAGTGAGAATAAATTAATATATAATTTTTATACACTATAAATCCACATAAAACAAGTTTAAATAAAAAATAAGGTAATAAAAATTCAATACACACATAATCATAGCATGAAATAATCAAATAAGTAGAAGTTTATCCCAATTAATGGAAATTGAGTTATGAAATCCCTTACCTTATGCTTCCTTTTGGTTGGACACTCTTTAAACTTTTGTATAATGGTTTTAAGAATGTTATTATATTATAATAGAATAATATTAATATTTATAATATTATATATTATCCTTTTATATCATCTTATCACCCATTTTTTAATAATCTTTCATTATTTTCATTGTTTTGGGTGTTAATTGCCTTTTTTTGAGTATGTTTTGATTTGTTATTTTTTTATTCATCTTATGTGGATCATGATTTCATAATAATTGGAATTTAAAATATGTTTCAAATATAATATATATTCAGTATATAATTATTTTATAGTAATCCATAAAATTTGGTGATCGGAAATGAAATACACCATTCATGGAGACGGTGGGTCGTATGTATGCATGAATGGTGTTTCCATTTTCTTATCGTATTAAAAGAAAGAAATTAAATTATATATATATTATAATACTAGTACCATTATTATATCATATATATCATATATATTTTTAAAACTATCCTTAATACATTTCATGTAAAATGTGAACAAATCACATCGCTTCACGAAGTGGTAATTCGCCATACACATGAGCGACGTTATCATATTCCCACAAAATGGAAAGCATGAAGTTATGTGTTATATAATAATTAAATCATAATAAATAAATCATAAATATAATATATATAATATATAAATATTATATCAATCATTATTCCAAACCTTGAAAGGTGGTAATGGAAAAACGGACAACATCAGTTCGTGAGTCAGTAGTCTGTCGTGCACACAAACGATGATTTTGTAACCCATTTGATGGAATTGTGTTAATTTTTAGTTCATCACATTGAAATAATACTATATAATTATATTTAATATACTAATTTTATTATATAATCATTATATAAAAATAATTTAAGGAGGTAGAGAAGGAAATAAAATAAAACATTTTTAGAAAAACATTACATATTCTTCAGGTATCCTACTTAATTTTACACTAATTCCTTCCTAAGTTGTATTTAAGCCCATGATAAAGATTCTATGATTAGGGGAGTAAATTTGGGAAGTTATTTTGATATTTTTGTCTAGACCTAGGTGATTTTAAGGTGTGATGTATGGAGGAGATGGGGTTGCCTTTTAGAAGTGGGGAGACGACACACTAGACATTTTTGAAAAGTAGTTAGGTGTACCCATGTTTTTACCTAACAAGAGGCTTAAATAAATAAAAAAATTATATAATAGAGGTTTAATTGTCTTAATATTTCTATCCAATGGGTTTTTTACATGTTTTGGGTCATTCTTACACCTTATATTCTAAGTTTAACCATTAAGTAAACTAGTTTTTCTTTTAATCACTGTAATTAACTTCAACTACTTTCACTTATCACTTCGGTAAATAAATTAAGTTGATAATATTATAAATTATATATTATTTTTATTCCAAATATATAATCCATTTTTAAAAACTAAATTCACATAAGTTGAAAAAATTAATTTAAAATTAATCCCACAGATGGGATGAGAAGAGGGTTTTTTAAGTAAAATCTTCAAAATTTTACTATGTTTTTATATCTAAATTCAATATTAAATTGATTAAAATGAACTAAATTGTATTAAAAAATGTATAATTGAAATAATTAAATTTTAAAACCAATTTAAAATATAATTTAACAATATAAATTACTTAAATGAAAGTTATTTTTCAATTAAAATTCAGTATTTTTAATTATTCCTCAAAAAATGAAACTTCTCATAAAAAAACAAAAAAAATCACCCTAGGATAATTTTTAAATTCCACATTCTAAATTTTAATTTATTTTGTAAAATTAAATTTATAAAAGTTTCAAAATTTGGTTTTAAAATAATTGCACCATTAAAAGACGACAAAACTGCCCTGAGAAAAATACAGTTTTAATGCATAAAATTGGATTTGTCCTTAACTTATTTCTATAAAATATATTGGATGAATGAAAAAATTATTTATTGAGTATATGATATATGTAAATTTTATTAATATCATCCACTAATAATAGATAATTTAATTTATTAAAATAAAACACCTTTGGTGCATAAAATAGTTTTTTTATAAAAACATTTCATGTATATTAAATTGGTTTTTATATTAATTTATAATTAATTGGTAACTAGTGAATTTGAACATATATTTCCATAAGTTATTTAATCCTATTTATAAATTCCAATTTAATGGCTATGAGATAATTTTTTGTTTAAATAATAATATTAATAGTATTTGGTAAAACTCGGTCTTGCGTGTAATGCAAGCTATCGAAGAAACTCGTTCTTGCATGCAATGCAAGATAACATAGTATTATGTGCATTGAAATCTGTATATTTATTTAAAATAGTAAATATATCATAAATAATTTGGATTTTATATTCCTTTCCATTCTTTTTGTTACATGTCATACACGCTATTGAATATGAAGTTCATCTTTTAAAATTTTGAGGGTGTTATAATAATAGATTTCAAGCATTGATTTAGATGGCTATTTTTGAGGATTTGTATGGTAGGACATGACATTATCCTATTTTTGGGATAGAGTTGGTTATTTGGAAATTTTTATACCCTTTCTCATGTAGGATATTTTTTAGTAGGTTCAGTTGATCAAGAGAAGGTTGATGATTGTGCCGAGAAGATAGAAATATTACACTTAAGATTAGAGATGACCTATGGAGTTTGAGGTTGGTTATCGAGTTTTCTTATAGGTATCTCAGAGGTTGGGGAAATGTTGTATTAGGAAATAGGGTAAGTTAGTTCCTAGGTTGGTTAGATCATTTGAGATAGTGGAAAGGTTCAGTTCAGTGGCATTCCATTTAGCCCTTCTATAGTGATACAATGCCATGCATGATGTGTTGCATGTGTCCTAGCTTCATATATATCATACTAACACTTATCATATGATACACATGGTATATGTTTATATTAGTCTAGATTCGTCCTTTTAGGAACATTTTATATGGACTATGTACCATAATGGTTGGTATCCATGGGATAGGATTATTCCTCTAGTATGAGTGCAGTGGCAACACAGATGTGTTCGGCAGGACGCCAATGAGAGGGAGTCTAATATGAAAGCATAGTGTCCATACTT
This sequence comes from Viscum album, assembly GCA_963277665.1. Taxonomy (NCBI): domain Eukaryota; kingdom Viridiplantae; phylum Streptophyta; class Magnoliopsida; order Santalales; family Viscaceae; genus Viscum; species Viscum album. The sequence goes on along the minus strand of OY728128.1, from coordinate 1,574,753,278 downwards.
GTTCATCGAGACCCCATAGTGATTCTTGGAGAATCTTGGGAATGATATGTTATATAGTGGGTATTTAGTAATATATCATCTTTTCTAGGTATTTCCCTCTTTGAGTTTTGTATTAAGCCTCTTTTGTTTGGTCTTTCCTAGTCTTTGGACCTTGGTGGTTGAGTCTTGTTTGGAGACCGAGAGACTTTTTTGGGGGAAATGAACTAAATTTTAGGGATGAAAGTTTTTTTGAATTAGTGTAGTTTGGTTATAAACATGTTAAATGGGATTACAAGGGGTTTCCATGAGTTTCAAAGGCTTCAGAGGTTGTTTGGGAACTTTTTCAGAAGCTAGGATGGAAACTTTCTTCAAGTAATTTACACATCGTGTACAAGTTACATGACATGTAACTATTCCCAAGCATAATCCATGAATCATGTTCATGATGTGAATTGAATATATTCCATGAATACATTACATGATGTTTAATGTTCAAGAAGGGTTAGAATTACCTGGTGGCAGATGGTTTTTTAGCATAACCCATTATAAATAAATACACAATGTATAAATGGATTACATGCCATGTAATTCTCACGAGCAGTGGTTTTAAGTATCATCATAAGTCTATTTTCTCATTTCATCCAGTTTTTCATCCCTTCTCCCAAACCTATGATGTTTTTTAGGTCATTTTGGAGTCTCTTATTCCATTATGAATGTCTCGCATGAGAAATCAATCCTCGGTGAGTTGTTTCTCTTAGGTTTCCTCCTTATTCTATTGTTCTCTATTCTAGAGGTGGGATATTTATACCACTGTTGGGTCTGTTTTAACCTAGATATTGTGTGATATAGGTTTTATTCATAGATCTTCGTTGTCACGACCCGTTCTCGGGGCCTGTGTCGTGACTACCCCAAGCCCTTCTTCCAAAGGCCAGGGGCTGGCGACTAGCACCAAAGGCGTAAATCCCTAAACTGGGAAGGCATTGCCTTTATAACCTGAAACACACACAACAGAATACGCAACTAGAAGTAAAACACTAAGTAAAAACTGTATACAAAAGAAGTGCTGGAAAGTAAAAGGGGCTGGAAATACAAGCCCAACTGTAAGTACAAGGAAAAGACAAAATAGCTAGAAGGTGACAAGCAGCTCCTGGATCATCCACCATGGATCCTACCAGAAGGGTAGGTACAGATAGCCTCCTCAGTGCTCTACGTCAGTCAGTCTCCTCTGTGCATCGACCCATCGTAAGGTCCACCTCCAGGTACCATCCAGTCCTGGCGCTCTCGGCCTCCATCAGTGATGTCTGTCGTCTTCATCCAACACAACGAGGTGCGGGCATAGCCTGTGTAGGGGTGAGTATAATGATACTCAATAGGGGACCCCTAGACCCCCGAGGGTCTCCTAGTATCCACAAAGGATAAACCACATAAGTAAGATACAATCACGAAGTATTAGCCAACCTTACATAGGTATATACCCATACATATAAATAAGTTATCAATCACAGTCCGGCTCAAACTCTCGAGCCCAAGCACAACCCATTCCACAAAGGAAGTAAAGTCAATCTTCACGATGAGAATTTTTGGAAGACATCACTCAACTCACACAGGTATACATCATTTGTAGAGTGATAAAGATGATCAGATGTAGTAACTGATTCATCTAAGATGTCAGACCCACACAGGATACAGGACCAGCTAAGCTATCAGACCCACATAGGATACAGGACCAGCTATTCTGTCAGACCCACATAGGATATAGGAACAGAAGTCAGAACTGTCGAACCCATATAGGATTCTGGTACAATAATCATCGTTGTTGAACCCATAGAGTATTCTAATACAGAATTCATCACTGTCAAACCCACGGAGGATTCTGGTATAGAAGTCAATACTATCGAACCCACAGAGGATCCTGGTACAGTATCGTCGCAGCAAGCCCTAGGGTTCCCGCACACAACACGCTCGATTCCTGGAGGGTCTGATCCTCAAGCTAAGTTTTGATACAACAACTATCACGAATTCCTGATTTTATGTATCCCGTAGTTCCATCTCATTATAAGTAACCCAACACAATAGATGGCTCGTCAATCGGATGCTCGGTCTGAGAGTTATTGGCATTTTCGTTCCAAGGGCCCAGTTGGTTTTTAGGATCAAACCAACCCAGTCATACCCCAACTGCATCCAAAACTCAAGTAGGATATACAAAATGAATCGCCTCACTTAAAAAATTTCACCGCCACATGCAGTTCGTCGATCGGACACCTGTAGCCCAAGATAGGGGTGAAAAGGTGTAAATGGCCATAGCGGGTCCGGGTCCAGTCCAACCCAGTCGGAGTGACCCGACCCGACCCAGTATGAACTATGGACTGACCCGGTATGTGGGTATGGCCTGACCCGAGTGGGCGGTCTGGCCCGAAGGGGCAGCCCGGCCTGAGGGAGGCCCAGCACGTGGCGGCCCGACCCGAAGGGGCGGCCCGTCCTGAGGGCGGACCGGCACATGGCGGTCGGGCCCATGGAGGCCCGGCCGAGGGGTGGCCCGGCTGTGGCAGCCTGGCCATGGTGTCCCGGCCGTGGCGGCCCGGTCTATGGCGGCCCGACCGAGGGGTGGCCCGGCCGTGGCGGCCTGGTCCGAGGCAGCCCGGCCGAGGGGCGGCCCGGACGAGGGGCGGCCCTACTGAGGTGACTCGGCCGAAGGGCGGCCCGGCCAGTCCATGGGGGAGGGAGGCACTGCGCCTCCCCCCTGTTCATCTAAGGGAACCAGCGCACTGCACCGATTCAGGGGTCGCAAGACTCAGCTGGTCCCGCTCGTCTGGCTCCACGGCGGTCGGCCGCCACCACTCCTCCACCGCGGCGGAACGGCGCCGCGGTCCTCCATCACTCTGCGTGGCATGACGGTGCCACTCTTCTTCATCCGCCGTGACCCTCCCAGCTGTGTTTCCTCTTTGGTGTGGCGTGACAGCATCGCACCCCTTTGCTGCGGTCCGCCCTGGCCGAGGTTCTGCACTCCCGGCGCGGTGCGACAGCACCACGCCCTTTCGGCTCCGCCTCTGAAGTCCACCAAACAAGAACCAACAGAGGGACGTCGGGCCATGTTGGTTCAACCCACGCCCTCCGTATTAGATGATAAAAATTGTACAATGTAGATCAATAATAAATGATGAGGAATGGGGATTAAATTTAATCAAAACAAACCCCTACCTTGTAATCGGTGTTCGCTCAATGGAGTCGCGGGAAGGCGACGTAGTTCCATTGACGTCAGGAGGAGGTGACATCATCGTTGGTGACGTTCTTCGTGGGCGGAATCTTCCCTTTCTTTCCCTTGTTAGAGAGGGAGAAGACATCCAAGGAAGAATTCAAAGAACGGAGGACGTCGTCGGCATTTTTCACTTTCTTTGTTGGAAGGAAGAGGCGTTCTTCACGGTGATGGTTCTTCATTGGAGAGGATAATTCTCAAAGAATTCTCCCAAGTTTCCACTAAATAAAGCTAAGAAAAAATAAAATAATAGCTCCACTATTATTTTATTATCACCATGCAATCAAAAATAATTCAAATTACTTCAAATTAATTAATTGGCATTAATTAATTATTAGGTGTGTTGGCACTATAATGGGGAAGGTGAAGAGGCTCCAAACTTTTATGGGGAAAGTGAAGAGTTTATCCTCCTTAATTGGGGGTTCAAGGGAAGTTAAGGGGGTTTGATGCTCGTGTGGGCCCCACCTTATAACATCCTCCCAAGGGAGGCTAGGTGAGGGTGGCCCCACCACCAACCTCCCCTTGGAGGTTTTAACTACCATTCTAATAAAAATATGCTACACATATTTTTATTTAATTTCATTTAGAAACCCCAATAATTAACTTCCACCCACATCAAAATGCAACTGTGGTAAAGGTCTCCTTAAGTGATTAACAGTGTTGTGAGTTCAAAGGTGCCCTCGGATATCAATTCTGAGCACTAGTTCAAAAGAAATAAAATCTTGCACGTACGTTTACTGAACGTACCCAAAAAAAACTTCAGAAATTGATTCTGGGCACACTGGGCCTCAGAATCAGGCACTGTCAGAAACTGCGGACTCATAAAATTCCCATGTATTTTTAAAAAAAATCACATAATTTTCAAGTCTTTACATTCTCCCCACATCAGGGCTTTACATCCCCATAAGCTATAACACACACTAAGGGAACAAATGGAGGTACTGAGCACGCATCTAAGCTTCCCGCTCCCATGTACTCTCCTGGAGGTTCTCGTGCTGCCAGCGAATGCACACCAGAGGAATCGATTGTCCACATAGGACTCGCTCCTGTCGATCCTCAATCTCCACTGGAACCTCTATGAATGATTACCCATCATAGATGTCCAGCTCCCCATGGTCGATGATGTGGAATCGTTCTAGCACGTATCTCCTCAGCTGAGATATGTGGAAGATGTCGTGCACTCGGTGAAACTGATGTGAAAGAGCCAAGTGGTAAGCCACCTCATCTACTCTGATGAGGACTAGGAAAGGTCTGATGAATTGCGGAGATAACTTGCCACCTCATCCAAATCTCCATAGACCTCATCGAGGTGAGACCCATAGAAAAACGTGGTCACCATCCTCGAACTCCAGTGGCCTCTGTCTCCTATCAGCATAGGACTTCTATCTACTCTATGCAGTCTTCATCTACTCCTGGATGATCTGCACCTTCTCCGTCATAACCTGCACCATCTCTGGTCCTACAAATGTTGACTCCCCTTGTTTAGTCCAACACAGAGGCAATCTGCAAGGTCGGTCGTACAGTGCCTCATAAGCTGTCATCCAGATGGTGGAGTGGTAGATGTTGTTTTACACAAACTCTACCAAGGGTAAGTGATCCTCCCAACTATGACCAAAGTCAAGGACACAGGCATAGAGCATGTCCTCGAGTGTCTGAATGGTCCTCTCAGTCTGGCCATCCGTCTGAGGATGGAAGGCGGTGCTCAAGCGAAGTTATGTCCTGAAATCCTCCTGCAACCCCTTCCATAGCCGGGAAGTGAAATGGGCATCTCTATCAGAGATGATCATCGATGGAACACCATTTATCCATACGATCTCTTATACGTAGAGGCATCCCAAGCTCTCTACTGAGCCCTACTCTCTGATCGATAGGAAGTGGGCCAACTTGGTGAGTCGGTCTACAATCACCTAGATAGAGTCATGTCCTCTAGATGTACGTGGAATTCTCTTCATGAAATCCATAGATATCCCATCCCACTTCCACTCTAGGACATCTAAGGGATGAACCAAGACTGCTGGAACCTGGTGCTCCGCCTTCACTTGCTGACAAGTATAGCATCGTGAGACAAACTCTGGTATTGCCTTCTTCATTCCAAGCCACGAGTGTTTTCATTGGAGGTACTGATACATATTTGCTACTCCTAGATGTACTGCTAATGGAGATGTGTGGAACTCCCACAACACTTCCTCCTGAAGTGCAACTGGTACCATGGTCTTTCCTCTGAAGAGAATGACGTGCTCCCCACCTTCAGAAAATCCATCAGGTGCCTGCCCTATGGATATCTAAGCACGTCGTGCCTCACAGTCAACGTCCCCACGTTGTGCCTCTCTAACTCACTAAAGAAGTGGGGGAGTCACTGTGAGAGACTACAGAAAGTCTGCTCTACCTCTATCCACAAAGGATATCTACAATGCGGGCAGCTGCTCTGTCGCCTCTCCTTGTTGCTGAATGCTTGATCTCCTATTGAGAGAATCTGCTACAACGTTCCCCTTCCTAGGAGTACAGACTATTTTGAAGTCATAGTCCTAGAGGAACTCGAACCATCGTCGTTGTCTCAGGTTCATGTCCTTCTGTGAGAAGATGTACTTGAGACTCTGGTGGTCATAGTATATTGTAAAATGCTTTCCCATCAGATAGTGTTTCCACATATTCAAGGTGAATACCACTGCTACTAACTCTACGTCATGGGTAGTGTAGTTCTCTCATGTTGTCTCAACTGCTGAGAACCATATGTGATCACTGCTCTCTCCTGCATCAGGACACACCCGAGTCTGGTCTCGGATGCGTCGCAGTAAACTACGTACCCAACGCCCTCCTCTAGAAGCCTCAAGATGAGAGCACTATCCAACCTCTGCCTCAGCTCCTAGAAGCTCTACTAGAATCTCTTTGACCACAGGAAGGGTTTTCCCTTCTTCGTCAATTCTGAAAGTGATGCTGCAACTCTGGAGAAGTCTGGCACAAATCTCCAATAGTACTCAGCCTGTACTAGAAAACTCCTACCTCCGTCACACTCCTGGGTGGCTCACAAGAAAGTAATAGCTCAATATTTTCTGGATCCACTGCAACTCCAGCCTCCGAGATTATGTGTCCCAGAAAGTGTACCTCTCGGATCCAGAACTGGAACTTCGAGAGCTTACCATAAAGCTGGTGCTCTCAGAGTGTATTCAGTACTACCTATAAATGGTAGGCATGATCCTCCTCATTAGTCGAGTAGATCAGTTTGTCGTCGATGAAGACTATAAAAAATCGATCAAGGTAAAGCTGTAAGATCCTGTTCATGAGACTCATGAATACTGCTAGAGCATTGGTTACGCCAAAAGGCATAACCAAGAACTCGTAGTGGCCATACCGACACCTGAAGGCCATCTTCTACACATCCTCATCTCGAACTCTGAGCTGGTGATAGCCTGATCTGAGGTCTATCTTCGAGAACCATCATGCTCCCTTGAGCTGATCAAAGAGTTTTTCAATCCTCAGGAGTGGGTACTTGTTCTTCACGGTCACCTGATTCAGGCGACGATAGTCAAAAAACAGTCGCAAGCTCCCATCCACCTTCTTGGCGAACAAAATTGGAGATGCCTAGGGTGAAACACTGGGTCGGATAAATCGCTTCCCCTGCAAGTCCTCCAACTGTACCAGCAGCTCACAAAGCTCGGCGGGAGCCATCTGATATGCTGGAGTAGATATCAGTGTCATCCTGGGGTATAGGTCAATGTAGAAGTCTACCTATCTATAAGAAGGTAGTCCTAGAATGTTGTCAAGGAAAACATCCGCGTACTGATCTACCAAAATAGGAAAACTCAGACTCCATACATCAACCGCTCTGAGGATGAGACTAGCCAACTGATGTGTGATCGGCTACCCCCTCCCCTATGTAAGTCCATCCTACACTTCAAAGGCTCCCTTGTCATCGGTGAAGGTGAACCTGGTCCCATCCGTGCGGATACACTGCACTTTGCACCTAATATAGTCAATCTGAGCATGAATTGTGGATAACCAGTCCATACCCAAGATGACATTGTAAGGACTCGACGCCGCTACGAGGAGATCCCAGTCGAAGCTCTCGCCTCCTAGAGTAATCTCACACTACCAGAACTAGTGTATAATCATTGATTCTACTCCCGTAGGAGTCTCTAGTCATAAGGATCGAGCCAACGGCTCTGTCAGAATCTCCGAGATCTGAATGAGGGCAGTGGAAATAAAATAATGACTCGCACCTGTTTCTATAAGTACTACAGCAAGGGTGGAGTAGACATAGATAGTACCTCAAATCATCTCAGGTGCACCATGGTCGTAGGCTTCGACTGCTTAGAGCTGAGCCCACCTCTGTCCGCCAGCTCCCTATGGACGGGGTGGACCTCCTGGTGGTGGTGGTGGTAGGGCCTCGAAATGTCATCCACCACCCGCTGCTCGGCCAGCTCCTCTGTCGTGTCCTCCTGCTCCCAGCAGACCACTGCGGTCAAACCTATGCCTCGGCCAGGGAGGTCCCTCTACTATCTGCTGCTCATCTGCATGGCGGGTCAGGAAATCTCGAGCCATGTGACCCCACCCACCGCATGCATATCACTGCCTATTCCACATATAACTAGTTATGTCTCGTGTTCCCCGCACAACTGAACCTGTAACTTGGGGTCTCCCACCTAATGGCCTGGTCCTCTTGGACCTCTGTGACATTTGTCTACTTTCAGCTGCAGAATTCTCCACTACATGTTGCCCTGTGGTGGGTCTCACAGCTGGTAACTGCTCAGTGAGAAAACTCTCAACTAGAAGGGCTCACTCCAACACCCCCGCCTGTGTCGGGATGCTTAGGGGGATCATCGAAGCCCTGATCTCATGCCTGAGTCCCTGATCGAAGGTCCAAGCCCTGAATAACGGGTCATGTACCATGTCTGTGGAGTAGCGGGAGAGGTCGGTGAACCTCATTGAGTACTAAGATACTATCATGATGCCCTGCTGCAGATGAAGTAACTCCTGAATATGCACCGCACGAAGGGTGGCTGGAACAAACTCTGAGTGGAAGAGACTCTAGAAGTCTATCCAGAGTAATGATTCCTCGTCATTCACCTGTAGCATCAGGTTCCACCATTTGTCTGCTGCTTCATGCAGGAGACTCGCGGTAAGGATCACCATGAGGTCGGCTAGTGTCTCTACCAATCTGAAAATTCTCACGATAGACTCCACCCAATCCTCAGTTTCCTGTGGGTCTGTCTCTCCCCGGAACCTGGGAGGCCTTTGGTGTTAGAACCTGTGCAACATACTCAGAAGGCGTGCACTCTCTGTTGCTGGAGCTGGTGGTATAGGTGGCCCCTCGGGTAGTGCTACCATTGGTACCTCCACTATGATGGGGCCTTGCACTGAGGCCCCGTCGCTCAATGGGATACCATCTCGTACGTAACTCGGAACCCTAGCTGGCTACCTTCATGGGTCCATCCTGAAAAGAAACATGTGTTCCATGGTTAAAACAATATACCTAGTGATCTGACACAAAGTAATCATGAAGAAAACTTTTTCAAAGGAAACACACACGCAATCAGTGTTCTCGTGCACTGAGTCGGAGATCAGAAGTCGGACTCCTAGAGTATGGATACGCCATCCGCTGCACCAACACCGGTTTCCCTAAACTGATAACCACACCCAAAACACTCAACACTATTTCCATTAAAAGAATAAAAGTCCAAGTTTTGTGGTAGAACCGACTCCTCTTATACCAATTTGTCACGACCCGTTCTCGGGGCCCATGTCGTGACTACCCCAAGTCCGTCTTCCAAAGGCCAGGGGCTGGCGACTAGCACCAAAGGCATAAATCCCTAAACTGGGAAGGCATTTCCTTTATAAACTGAAACACACACAACAGAGTATGCAATCGGAAGTAAAACACTAAGTAAAAACTATATATAGAAGAAGTGCTGGAAAGTAAAAGGGGCAATAAATACAAGCCCAATAGTAAGTACAAGGAAAAGACAAAACAGCTAGAAGGTGACAAGAAGCTCCTGGATTGTCCACCACAGATCCTACTTGAAGGGTAGGTACACATAGCCTCCTCAGTTCTCTATGTAAATCAGTCTCCTCTGTGTACCGACTCGTCCTAAGGTCCACCTCCAGGTACCGTCCAGTCCTGGCGCTCTCAGCTTCTGTCAGTGTTGTTCGTCATCTGCATCCAACACAACGAGGTGAGGGCATAGCCCATGCAGGGGTGGTTATAATGATACTCATTAGGGGACCCTGAGACCCCCGAGGGTCTCCCAGTATCCACTAAGGATAAAACATAGAAGTAAGATACAATTACGAAGTATCAACCAACCTTACTTAGGTATATGCCCATACTAATACCTAAGTTATCAATCATAGTCTGACTCCAACTCTCGAGCCCAAGCACAACCCATTCCACAAAGGAATTAAAGTCAATCTCTATGGTGAAAATGGTTGAAAGACATGACTCAGCTCACACAGGTATACATATTTTGTAGAGTGATATAGATGATCAGATGTAGTCATGGATTCATCTAATTTGTCAGACCCACACATGATACAGGACCAGCTAAGCTATCAGACCCACATAGGATACATGACCAGCTATTCTATCAGACCCACACAGGATACAGGAACAGAAGTCAAAACTTTCAAATCGACACAGGATTCTGGTACAGTAATCATCGTTGTCGAACCCACAGAGGATTCCGGTACAAAATTCATCATTGTCGAACCCACGGATAATTCCAGTACATAATTCATTACTATCGAACCCACGGAGGATTCGGGTACAGTATCGTCGCAGCCAGCCCTAGGGTTCCCGCACACAGCATGCTCAATTCTAGGAGGATCTGATCCTTGATCCAAGTTTTGATACATCAATTTTCACGAAGTCCTAAGATGATGTATCTCGTAGTTCTGTCTCATCATAAGGAACCCAATGTGATAGACGGCGCATCAATCGGACACCCGGTCTGAGAGTTATTGGAATTTCCATTCTAGGGGACCGATTGGTTTTTAGGCTCAAACCAACCTGTCCATACCCCAACTACATCCAAACCTCAAGTAGGATACGAAAAAATAATTTCCTCGCTTCAATAATTCCATCTTTGCAGGAGGTTCGCCGATCCGACACTCGTAGCCCAAGATAGGGGCGAAAAGGTGTAAATGGCCATAGTGGGTCTGGGTTCAGTCCGACCCAATACGACCTGGTCTGAAATGGGGACTGACCCGGTCCACGGGTATGGCTTGACCTGAGTGGGTGGCCCAGCCAGAAGGGGTGGCCCGGCTTGAGGGCGGCCCGGCACGTGGTGGCCCGACCCGTGGCGGCCCGACCGAGGGGCGGCCCGACTGTGGCAGCCCAGCCGAGGGGCGGCCCAGCCATGGTGGCCCGGTCTAAGGCGGACCAGCCAAGGGGCGGCCCGGCTGTGGCGGCCCGGCCGAGGGGCGGCCCGGCCGGTCCGCGTGGGAGGGAGTCACTACGACTCCCCCCGGTTCATCGAAGGGAACCAGCGAACTATGCAGGATCAGGGGCCGCGGGACCCAGCTAGTCCCGCTCGTTTGGCTCCACAGCGGCTGGTCCAGCCGGTCGCCACCGCTCCTCCACCGTGGTGCCACGGCGCCACGGTCCTCCAGCTCTCCGTGTGGCATGATGGCACCACGCCACCACCACTGTGGCCTGTCCTGGTCGTGGCCCTCCCGGTCGTGGTTCCTCTCTGGTGTGGCATGACAGTGCCTCACCCCTTTTCCACGGTCCACCCTGGCTGAGGTTCCACACTCCCGGAACAGTGCGACGACACCACGCCCTTTTGGCTCCGCCTCTGACGTCAACCAAACAAGAACCAACGGAGGGACGTTGGGCCGTGTTGGTTAGGCCCTCACCCTCCACATTATATGACAACAATTGGTCAACGTCGATCCATAATAAACAACGAGGAACGTGGATTAAATTTAATCAAAACAAACCCTTACCTTGTAATTGGTGTTCGCTCGGCGGAGTCGCGGGAAGGCGGCGTCGTTCCGTTGACGTCGGGAGGAGATGACGTCGTCGTTGGAGACATTCTTCATGGGAAGCGTATTCCCTTTCTTGCCCCAGTTGTAGAGGGAGAAGACGTCCAAGGAAGAAGTCGAAGAATAGAGGACTTCACTAGTGTTATTCATGTTGTTTGTTGGAAGGAAGATGCATTCTTCATGGCGATGGTTCTTCATTGGAGAGGATAATTCTCCAAGAATTCTCCCAAGTTTCCACTGAAAAAAGCTAAGCCAAAATAAAATAATAGTTGTACTATTATTTTATTATTGCCATGAAATCAAAAAGAATTCAAATTACTTCAAATTAATTAATTGTAATTAATTAATTCTTCGGTGTGTTGGCACCATAATGGGGAAGGTGAAGAGGCTCCAAAAATTTATGGGGGAAGTGAAGAGTTTATCATTCTTAATTGAGGGTTCAAGGGGAGTTAAGGGGGTTTGATGCTCATGTGGGTCCCACCTTATAACATCCTCCCGAGGGAGGTTATGTGCGGGTGGCCCCACCACCAACCTCCCCTTGGAGGTTTTAACTACCATTCTAATAAAAATATACTACACATATTTTTATTTAAATTCATTTAGAAACCCCAATAATTAACTTCCACTCACGTCAGAATGCAACTGTGGTAAAGGTCTCTTTAAGCGATTACCAGTGCTGTGAGTTCAACGGTGCCCTCAGATTTCAATTCCGAGCACCGGTTCAAAAGAAATAAAATCCCGCACATACGTTTACTGAACGTACCTGAACAAAACTTCAGAAATTGATTCCGGGAACACCGGGCCTCGGAATCAGGCACCGTCAGAAACTGTAGACTCATAAAGTTCCCATGTATTTTAAAAAAAATCACAGAATGTCTAGGTCTTTACATCCATCACCTTCATTTCCATTAGCGTTACCCATTTTTGGTGTTCCTAAATCACTAGATAAAGGCAGGGGTCTAAAACCTAACCCTATGGTCTACTTAATCTTCATGTATGTGCAATATAGAAATTGTACAAACATAACAGGTGAATTAGTTAATTGAATGGTGAATTGGATTATTCCTTGGATTCCTTTTGGTCCAATTGATAGTGAACTAGTTTATGGATACCCATTAGGTGAGTGAAACCTTGATTATAAATGAACTAGCTAATCGCTTAAAGTTTTTTTAGCATGACATGTGATTCAGGTGATTGCTTGATATAGATTCACCTTGGAAATGGATTTGTTTATTTAAATGTTTTTAATGTTAATGTTTTAAGACCACATTTAGAAATGAAATGTTTAATTTAAAGATAAATGGTAATTTTTATAATTAACCATTGAGTCATACAATGTGATATTGTGATATCCTTGTTGCTATGGCGTGTTTTTTTATTCACATTGTAATGATTATATTGAGTGGGATATGCCCAGTCCCATGTTGTAATTATTATATTGAGTAGTCTCTTCCTAATCCGAGGATAAAATTCTTATATAGAGGGTTTATCCCAGATTTATGTGATTTCTCCATGGATATATGGTTATGGTTTGCATGGTTATGCTACATGCTCGGAGATATCCCGAAAAAGGGATGGTAAAGGTTATGGTATTCCATGTATATATAGTTATTAGTTGGAATGGTTATTCTACATTATCATAGATATTCCTGCATGGGGATAAAGTGTTTTGATTATTATATTATATTAATTGATTAATTAATACACCTATTATCACTTTATTGCATGCACTTATTATCAAACTGGTTTTTTTAACATGGTGGTTTCAACCTACTATGTTTTATTCCCATCCTATTTGGGATACCATTTGGTATCCGATAAGATTACATGGATTCAGGTTTGAATAAGGGAAAGGGGCCTTATAGATGACTATTGCTTGCTAGATGGGATGGATTTTGGAGACAGGACCGATATGGGGTTCGTGACTGGGTTCTTGGAGATTATTTGTGTTAGCTAATTATTTTATTTTTATTTTTTCAGTTTTACATTTAGTTACATTTTATACTATAATTACATGGTTCACTATTATTTTATTGATTGATTCCTTATTTTACTTCCCAGTTTTATGTTGCAATGTTTCTATTATTCTTCTCTACTCTGATATTTATTATTATACAGTTTATTTCATTGTATTGTAACTATAAACCATGGGGTATAGTTTCCCCACTATATTCATCACACCCCCACTACTAGTCAGTAGACTTTGTAATATAGGGAGTCATGCTTGAAGTTCCATAGCCAACTTGTTTTTTTTCACATGAGAGAGTGCTGGATTGGGGGACATTATATTCCAGAAGCTACTCTCATGCACCGCATCAACACTATGTCATCTCCATGTCACTTCCATGTCATATTTCAATCTCAATTTTTTATACTAATTTGATCATATCATGATCAATCAGTGTATTATTTTTATAATCCATGAGTCAATTCCACCATTTTTATCATCTTGGATGCAATGATACACTCTATTTTTCAAAATTATGCTCTAATTTTTAAATAATTTAATTTTAATGGAGGGACCATCCATGGGATGGATGATCTTGTTGAATTATTCAAATACTCCATTTGGAAGTCTCAAATGAAATATATCCTTAATTATAAGGACCTATTTAACCCCATTGAGAACAATGGAATCAGCCATAATGCCACAAAGAATAACAAGTATAAAAAGATGAACATAAGATGATCATTCCAATACTCTAGTGGATTTATCATAACATTTACTGCCACTTTTCTCAAGAAACTAGAGTGTGTAAACTTTGGGTGAATCTAGAAAATATGTATGAGTAAAAGGAATCTTAGTTTAAGATCCTCTTGTTAAATAAATTGATAAATGTTTGACTACATAGTGTAAAATCTATAGTCGAACACACCAATGGGTTCCAAAGTCTAATGAATCAATTTGTGGATATAGGTAAGCCTCTAACTAATGAAGAATAGGTGAACCACCTACTATGGAAACTTATAGATAGTTGGGATACACTTTTGGTCTCACTCAGTAACTTAGTGACCAAAGGTAAACTTACCATGGAAATGGTAAAGGATGCACTGTTTAATGAGGAGGCCCAGAGGAAGGATGCAAGTTACAGCCATATTCAAGCTCTCTCCCTAGAGAAGTGAGGGAGAAAACAATGAATTGGTAGAGGGTCATGAAGTAGAGGTCAAATATAGAGCATAGGAAGGTCTACATATAGAAGGAGGCTGACAAAAAAATACTGCCATTATGGATTAGAGGGAAACATGAAGAAGAACTATCAAAATTTGAAACAAGAAAAGGGCCAAAGTCAAAAAAACAAAGAAAAAATGGATACATGTATGTGATAATGATCATATAAATAATTATTTTCTCTGAAGGTGAAATAGAAACATGATTTCATTCATCAGGCTAGGAAGAATCATAACACATTAATCCACATCATGATTATTTCTTGTCTTATCAAGCTAGTGATTTTGGTGCAGTAAATATGGGGAATGCCAGTTTGGAGGATATTTTTAGCATGTTAGATAAAAAATTCAAGATGAAAATTGGATAAACAATAAACTAGGTGGATGTTAGGAATATTACAAGCCCTTGAATCAACCTATTATCAGGTATATTCTTTGATTGACAAGGTTATTACAACATCTTCAACAAAAGAGCATGGAAGGTGATAAAAGGAGACATCACCATCACCTGAGGACACATATGTGGTACATTATACAAAACATATGTGAAGATATACTCTGAAAAAATCAACATGATGAAAGGAGAGGTTTCATCCCGAATTTGGAATAGGAGACTCATCCAAATGAGTGAAAGAGGGTTATCTACCATGATGAAGAAGAAGTACATAAGTGTTGAAAAGGATGCAACACTCGATCCTTGAAAAAAATGGTTGTGTGGGAATAAGGATAGAGTCTCATTCAATAGTTATTAATCAAGGATATCAGAGTGGATGGATATGATGCAGTCTGATGTATGTGGTCCCATAGATGTGGATTCATAGGGAGGTAACAAATATTTACAATCCTCTATTGATGATGTATCTCAAAAGTTATGGGTGTTCTTCTTATAGAAGAAGGACCAAGTACTGGAATACTTCAAGATGTTTCACACCATGGTGGAGCATGAAACAGGAAGGAAGATGAAGTGTCTTCATTCAGAAAATAGAGGAGATTACACATCTAGGTAATTTGATTCCTATTATAGGAGTTAGAGAATCTGACATGATAATATGGTCTACACACCTAATAACATAATGGAGTTTCATAAAGGATGAATAGAACCATCATGAAGACGTTTAGGTGCATGATGATTTTCGATAAGCTTCCTAATCCATTATAGGGAGAAGCAGTTCAGGTTTCATTCTACCACATCAACAAATCACCGTCATTCCTACTAAATTTTGAGATTCCATAGAAGATATGGTCTGATAAACATCCCTCTTACTCTCGTTTATGATTATTTTGGTGTTTTTAATTTTAACATGTATCTAAGGGACTTATGATGAATCTATATGGATTACCTACTCTATGAATTTTCATTGGCTATAGAGACACTACTAAAAAACACACTTTTAATAGCACTGGTATTTATCAGAGCTATAACAAAATGCTGATAAATGGCATATTTATTAGCGCTAAATAAAGCACTGATAAATTTAATCTTTTATCCTCACATATTTTTCAGCATTGATAAAGGAAAATTTTATCAGTGATTTATTTTTAGCTTTGATAAAGGTATTCTTTATCAGTGCTTTATTTTTAGCACTGATAAAGGCTATCCTTTATCAGTAATTCAATTTTAGCATTGATACAGGGTATCCTTTAGCAGTGCTTTAATTTTAGCATTGATAAAGGTTATCCTTTATAAATTCTTTATTTTTAGTGCTGATTAGTATTTATATAAATAAAAAATAAAAAATGTGTTTATTAAAAAAATATTACAAGTTTTATTAAGTAAAAAATTATTGATAAAAAAGAATATATTGATTATAAATTATTAATTATTAAACATTTTATTAATTAGATAATTATGATAATTAATGTTATTAAATTATATGTATTAAATATATAGATATATATTAATGTATATAAATATGATTTATATAGTACAAAATATTTATGTGCTTCGCATTAAATAGTCATATGTTTATTGAATAATGGTTTATAATAAAAAATTAATATGAAGTAAAAATAGTGACTATAATTTCATCGTACTAGGCATATAATTGAATGTCATTTGATTTTTCAATTTAACATGAATCAAATGTGTGTTATATTGATTTTACATATACGTAATTAATGCATTTTTATATAAAATTCAAAGACACAAAACTTATCCATTTTTTCAATATTGTTAGTGTACTTATTCTTAATGTATTCAATTTCACTCAATTTTGACATAGATGCATGCACTTAAAAGAATATATTCATTAATAATGTTAAAAAAATATTTGTAAAAAAATATTTATAAATAAATATATTTATAAATGTACATTTACTATATTTATACAATTATATATTTATGATTATAAATAAATAAATATTTTTTTAAAATTAATTATATAATTATAAATAAATATATATATATTTAAATAATTATTAAATTTATAATAAAATTACTTAAATAATGAATATATTTACTATATTTATATATGTATATATTTACTAAATATATATATGTATAAATATAAAAATATATATAATGATATAAATGTTATTTTTTAAAAATATTTCTATAATTATAAATAAATAATTATAAAAATATAATAAATATATTTAAAAATTAATATATTTATTATATTTATATTTATATATATTTATAGTATATATAAATATTTACACTTTTATTTATAATTATAATTATAAATCCTTTATCAGTACTTAAGTAATAAGCGCTGATAAAATCATCTTTATCAGCACTTTATTCACACTGATAAAGATGAGGATTTATCATAACTAACCAACACACTGATAAAATTAACATTTACCAGTGCTAAAGTTTTAATGCTGATAAATATTGATTTATCAACACATTTTTAGCACTGATAAATACCTACCATTATCAGTGCTAAGAAAATGTCAATAAAGATTTGTTTTTATCAGCACTTGAATAATAAGCATTGAGAAAAGGGATCTTTATCAGAACTTATTTATAAGCGTTGATAAAATTGTCCCAGTCTATTTTAAAAACCCTGACCATTTGCGAACTCATTGCGATATCAAGATATTTCCATAGAAGTCACCTGCTATCGGTGCTCCTCCTCGGTGAATCGAAGCTCGAATCACACCACTCAACTATTTCCAGTACTCCAATTGCATGAACATCTCATCCAACATCTGTTTTTTGATTGCAGTTACGATGCGTATGGGGTTTCGCATCACTTTCCATAAACATCCCTACCCGAGGTAGGTGGTTCCATGCCCTAACAATTTTAGATAAATTAATATGCTCACTTGGTTAATTTTCTCATGCTCTATAGTTTATTTTGGTGGTGTGAAAATGTTTTGGAAATGATTTTACATGAAATAGTATTGAAAATAAAATTTATAAAGATAAATTTTTGTGTTTCTATATAGGCATTGTTGTGAAAAATTAGTGGAAGTGTTCAATTGATTGTTTGAGTAGTTCAAAATGTGTTTTTATGGGTGTTTGCGCATGTGTTGAAAAAAGAATTTTAATGGGAAATTCATAATTTTGTACATGTCAGCCTTGTTGTGTAATTTTGAGTATGAGTTCTAAAGTGTTTAAATAATGAAGAATTTATTTTAGAAGTGAAATTTGGGATGTGGAAATGGTTTATTAAATGGTGTGAGTGATGCGAAATGTGTTTTCGAAGGGTTTGGTGTGATTTGTGTTAGGTTTGGGTTTTGTAATGAAAAAATGGTTATATTGTGTGTGTGTGTTTTAGTGTGGTGCTCCATGGAATGGTTTTATGGGTTGTTTGAAAGTTGAGAATAATGGTTTCAAAGGCACATAAATACGGATAGGTTTGGAAGTAAGTTCTTAAAGTAAATTAACATACTTTTTTCATGTTAAACATGTTGTACCTTTTTTATAATGTGAATTGTAAATTATTTTAAAGGATGGAAGACATGTTATGAAAATAATTTCAGGTTGTGTACAAATTTGAAAATAATGACTTTCTATGGAATTGGTTGTGAATTAGTCTAAACTCTGGTATTTTTAATTGGAAGTGTTCTATAAATTAGTTAATAGATTTATTAAATTATATAAGTGTTTAAAATTATGTTCGATGTAGTTATACGGTGCGTTTGATTTTAAAAGTAGCATTTTCATGTGAACTTGGGTTTGTTTTTTATATAAATCCATGTAGTGCCTCTGTGGGTTATTTTAGAAAACTTTTTAAATGAATTATTAACATTCATAATAGGTGTGAGGAATGTTTGTGAAATGATTTGGTGTGTGTATGCTTTCAAATGGGGTTTGGGTGTGCAATTAGTGGCACACTATGTGTACGTTGTTTGGCATGACTTGTGTGTGTAAATGTGCCATGTTAGTGACATGTGAATGTGAAACTTGATTGGGAACAAATAAAAGGGAATCCTAGGAAACTGGGTAACTTGATTGTGATGTGTTAGGGAATCTTAATGTTTTCTCAGCAAAATCATTATCCATAGAATTAATGTATTGTTTCATATTTATTTTTAATTCATTTCTTTTTAGTATTACTCACATAATAATTTTTTTCTTATACAAGTGGATTCTTTTGTTCGAGTTGGTGTACTATGTCCAACTTTCATGCTTCTTCTCCCTTAAAATCTTTTCACATACGCAGTGGTGCATTTATCACTTTCCTTCAAGTTACCTCCACTTCCTTTGTAGGAAGAGCAATGACACTGTCTCTGCTCAATCACAAAGGTAATATTTATATTTTCATAGTAAAATCATTGTCTATAGAATTAATGTATTATTTCATATTTATGTTTAATTCATTTATTTTTAGTATTACTCATATAATAATTGTTTTCTTATACAGGTGGACTCTTTTGTTCAAGTTGGGGTGCTCTGTCCAACTTTCATGCTTCTTCTCTCTTAAAATCTCTTCACCCATGCAGTGGTACATTTATCACTTTCTTTCAATTTACCTCCACTATCTTTGTAGGAAGAGAAACGACACTGCCTCTGATCAATCACATAGTAAATCTTAATGTTTACATATTAAAATCATTGTCCATAGAATTAATGTATTGTTTCGTATTTATGTTCAATTTATTTATTTTTAGTATTACTCACATAATAATTTTTTTCTTATATAGGTGGATTATTTTGTTTGATTTGGGGTGATCTGTCCAACTTTCATGCTTCTTGTCTCTTAAAACCTTTCCACACCTGTAGTGGTGCATTTATCACTTTTCTTCAAGTTACCTCCACTACCTTTGCAGAAAGAGAAACAATGATATCTCTACTCAATCACAGAGGTAATCTTGATGTTTTCACGGTAAAATTATTGTCCATATAATTAATGTATTGTTTCAAATTTATGTTTAATTTATTTCTTCTTAGTATTACTCATGTAATAATTTTTTTCTTATATAGGTGGATTATTTTGTTCCAGTTGATGTGGTTTGCTCGAAGTAGCAAATGCAGTGTTGGCAGTTCGACAAAGAAAGTCAATGGAAATCATGGTAGCATTGACAGTTAGTATTTTTTTAATGTATATAAAAATTTATATTTATGTAATTGTATAAAGAAATGTTTGAAATTTCAATAATATAGTGTTTTTTATGGTATTTGTGTTGTAAATTTCATTTCATTTAAATTCTTTATTTAGACTTGTTTTTGTTGATATATATGGTGTGTTTCTGGTGCTTCTGGTGCTATGGTGTGTTGTA
This sequence comes from Viscum album, assembly GCA_963277665.1. Classification (NCBI taxonomy): domain Eukaryota; kingdom Viridiplantae; phylum Streptophyta; class Magnoliopsida; order Santalales; family Viscaceae; genus Viscum; species Viscum album. Next base: position 1,574,733,225 of record OY728128.1, on the reverse strand, counting down.
ACAACACACTGCAGTGTGTTGTTACCCCATACTATAGTATGGTCTTTTATTAGTGCTTTTGAAATCCCTGATAAAGAACATCTTTATCAATGCTTTTAAAAGCACTGATAAAAAACACATTTATCAAAGCTTCTAAAAGTGGTGATAAAGGTATACTTTATTAGCACTTCTATAGCACTGATAAAGGATTGTTTTAGTGGTGCTTTAAGAAGTGCTGATAAATGTCTCCTTTATCAGCTCTTTTTTAGCACTGATAAAAGTCCTAGGATTTTAACGCCACTCACATTGTCAATGCTTTTCTAGCACTGATAAAGACCATTTCTAGCACTGCTAAAGGACTATTTTGTAGTAGTGAGATGAGGAGTTTGGATACATGATTTGGAAACTAAAATAGAATAAGGTTATCAAAATAAGAGATGTTTCATTCCATGATAACTAGATGATCGAGGATATTCAAAATCTTATAGTTCCTCAAAGGGAAAGTGCCAATGAATCAATTCCTAATCCAACACCTGAACTAGAACCACCTATTACTAAATATGAGGAGGTTCAAGAATAAACATCAATAGTGGACCAGGAGGTAGTGGGTGAGGATATTGAGTAGGTGGAGACTCAATCCTCTCCATAAGAAGATAGATAAATATCAAAGGAACTAGGTGATGTTGTACCACTCAAACCTAAAATTTCACAGGTTCAAATATATTTACAAGGAATTATTTCGTCAACAAAATATTTGGAGTCATAGTACCTTTTTTTGATTGATGAGGGGGATCCAAAAGGATTTCAAGAATCACATTTACATTTTATATCATTGAATATGAGATGTGATGGATTGGCAGACGTTGCAACTTATAAAGATATACACAAAGGAGAACCTATTTGATATATTGAAATAGGTGATTTCTCAGAAGAAGATGGACCTTTACAGGTGCTCTAGTGGATTACAGCTGGAGGGAGATAATTAATAGAGATAATATCTAGCTACCTTGGTTGGTGGTTGGTGAACCAACTATATCCACCATGGAAGACTTACATCTTGTTTGGTGCACATTCTACATGTGCATCCCCTATTCCTTTGAGGTTTATGAGATAATTTCATGTCAATTGGGGGATTGGTGTGAGTTGTGTCAAACATGACACCTCCTAGAATGGATATATAAGGATTCCTTGGGGAGACTCTTAAAATCATCCATCTGATCCATATATCTCCTTATTTTTGAAAAATAGATCCAAGATAATTCCATTATACTAGAGAGCTATGAGAGCTCCATGTGAGAGAGAGAGGTGTAGAGAGGGTCTTTTCCAAACCTTTGTTCTTATTGAAATAAAGTCTTTTCACTTTATTTATCTCTATTTGTGATCAAATAATCACAATACCTTCTTATGATTGACTTGAATCACAATAAAATATAGTACCATAATGTTTTTTTCACATTAAAGCAATAACACTGTCATGAATCAGTTCAGGCTTCCATCCCACCCGAAACCTGACCCAGCCCATGGAAAAACCCAAAGGGTGTTCCCAAACCCCATAGGATAGTAACTAGCTATTGGGTAATGATTAACACCTTTGGTAATGGTTTATTCCATGAAATATGACTATAATCAATCTAAAAGAATAATACAACACACCATAACCAACATCCATGATACAAATAATCAAAGGAAATCCCTATAACATGAATTGAGAATTTATTGTTTACAGCCAAAAAATTAAATACCAAAATGGGAAAGGGAAAACTAGGCCACCAAAACCACCATGTGGAATGTGGGTCAACACCCCAAACCACCACAATCAACACCTGTGAAAAGAGTTGCCAATAGAAACCAAATTCACTGTCACCATCACGAGAAGACTTTCCTTTACCAAACTCACACAAAACTAAGTCTACATACACCTAAGGGTGCATGTAGGGCGTGATAAAAATTCCCAGTAGGATACCACAAAAATATCCCATGCATTGACATTAAAATACCAAATTAACATGCTAGTTTTGAAATAATTAATTTAAAAAAAAAATGGGATTCAAAATAGGTTTTATTTCTAAAAGAGGGCCAATAATGTAAATGTGTTTTTAAATAATTCAAAACAATACCAAATCAACAAGGGAGACTCCCTAAGTATCTAGTTTGTTAGGGGCCTAATATCCTCATACATCAATGATCAATCCATATAGAACATTCTCATGTATGAGATGCTAGAGAGGTTATAACCAAAGTTCTAGTAGTCCTCTAACCATCATCATATGTTTAGTTACTGTTGTGTCATGAACTTTCTAGCAAGCCCATGTCATTTCCCTACCAACCCAAATAAAATACTAGTCCATAATAACCCACCTAGGTTACTCAGGGGTTCCCAATTTCACTTTTTCAATTTTCTATGTCAAGTTAATCTCTTTCATGTAATCACAATTCCAACATTTGTACCCACACTTTCCAAACAACCATTTCCACATGGAAAATTCACCATTCAACAATGATCTCACACCAAAAACCAATAAAAATACCTTTAGCACCACCCAATAAATTTATACATCCCATTTTGGAAAACCAATCAAGCATACTAAAATCATAAAACAATGTTAAATCATGGAACCACCTACCTATTTCTTGGAAACTTTTGGAAACCGGGCTGAAAACCACAACCATACCAAGGAGGATCCCTATAAAGGAAATATAACACCATGGCCAATGTGATTTAACCCCAAAAAAGAAGATTGAACCCAATTTTGGTCAACCTTTATACTGGAGTAAATAAAAAATGAGGATTAATAGAGAAGGAAGACATAGGATAATAACATACTTGATGATTTCTTAAAGAACCAATCCAAAAACCACCAAAAATTAGTGCCCAAAGGAGAGAAGTATGAGGAGGATAGGGGTTTTCCTAGGGCTAGAGGGTTGAATGGTGGTGATTTAGGGGTAATTTGGGGTTAAAATTAGGGAGGTTTGGTTTAGAAATTTTAATTTTGTAAGGATATAGTAGGCCGTAAAATTTTCCTGCATGGTTTTCCAAACAATGCACCAATTGTGTGGTACCTCTTTCTAAATGGAAAAGAGGCCACACGGTTTCCTAGGGGAGGTTGAACGACCATGAACCTATCCATTATCCTCATATAGTTCCACTATACTAGGAACACAATAATCCCACATGCATGAGTGATAATCCATGTGACCTGGACAATGCCATTGTCCAATTCGCATGGTTTCTACTAATCATGCGCCAATCGTGCGCCACCTCCTATCAAACCCAAAAACTACCACTTTTCTGAAGAAAAAAATATGTGGAATTACAAGTAATAAAGACAGGAATAAAATAAAATATAAAATAAATCAAAAGGAAACCATTAATGTGATAATTCTCCCCACCATGAAAACTTTCTACCCTCAGAAAGTCAAACTGAAGTTTGATCAGAGAATAAATGTGGATATTACTGCTCCACCCAAGAATTCTTCTCTCATGTATGATGCTAATCATTCCCATGATTCCAAATAACCTGAACCATTGGAATATTTTCCTTTTAATCACTTTCTCATAGAAATATACAATCCATATTGGTCCCTCAAGGACAGAAAAATTAGATTATAGCTCCAACTCCTCCCAGTTCAGCATGTGAGATGGGTCTGGGTTATACTTATTTAATTGAGAGATATGGAACACATCTTGGATTAACTTCAAATGAGATCAAAAATATATCTAGTATTTCACCTTATGAACTCTCTCAGTAATCTTAAAAGGTCCAACATACCTCAGTATTAGCTTCCCTTGCTTACCAAAATGGCAATGACCCAAGCGAGGGGTCGCCTTTAAAAACACTCATTAACCAATTGATAATTCCAAGGATTGATGTCATTGATGGGTTAAGACTTATGGAGGCTATGTGCTATCAAAATATTATTCCTAATCAAATGAACCTTGTAAAACATCTCTTACACAATGCTCGGCCCCAATAGAGAATTCTCACTCACTTCCATCCAATATAAAGGTGACTAACATGGTTGACTATAAAGTACCTCAAATGGATTCATTCTTATTGAATATTGGTAAATATTATTATACACAAATTAGACCAATCCCAAATGGTTATCCCATGAGTCTATGAAGTCCAAGACACATGAACAGAGATTCTATTTTAGAATTTGATCTGCCTTCTCTGTCTAGCCAAACGTTTGAGGATGGTATGTCATGCTCAAATTGATCTACAATATCATTACCTTATGAAGTACTTTATAGAACAAATAGGTAAATTAGGGGGTCTCTATCTAAAATGATACCTGATAGGAGACCATGAATCCTAACTATCTCTTAAACATTCAACCAACCCAAATCATCCACCTTGATTGAGTTCCTTGTCATAATGAAATGGGATGATTTGGCCAGTCGGTCAATCACTACCCAAATCATGTTCTTTCCCCTAGTTTTATAATGTAATACAATGATGAATTCCATAGAGACCTCATCCCACCTCCATATAGGAATTGTTAGGGGTTGTAACATATTGGAGGGCCTCTAGTGCTCATCTTTAACCTGCTGAAAAATATAACATCTGGATACAAAGTAAGTAATATCTCATCTCAAAACTAACCACCAAAACTACTAACACACATAATAGAACATCTTGGTTGTCCCAACATGGAAAAACCATTAAGATTTGTGGTTATAATGAATCACCACCTTCTGAAATGACTATGGCAACATAAAGTAGCCCTTGAAATAAAGAACCCCCTTGGATGGAAATGACCACCCACTAGGTATCTCCCCGCCATGAAGAATCTTCCTATAGTGCTGAAACGGATCATCATCAGGCTTCTCTTCCTAAATCAGCTCTAAAGTAGAGGGCATCTATTGAAAAATTTCTAGTAATTTACCTCCACTATGCTTCTTGTTTTCCATATGCATCTGAGCAAAAATCCCCATCAAATTCCACTCATCACTAGACTCCTTGACAACTTGCATCGATATCTCCCTACTTAGGGAATCAGCTGACACATTACCTTTTTCTAAGGTGTAGATGATATTAAAATAGAACCCCAAAAGTTACTCAAACCATTAGTGCTAACTCAAATTAATTTCATTTTGAGAAAAAATGTAGGAAAAACTCTTATGGTCTGAGTAGACTAAAAAATTTCTTCCCAATGATATAGTGATGCCATATCATCAAATCATGCATCACTACTGCTAATTCTAGGTCATTTATTGGCTAATTCTTTTCATGTAGTCATTTTTTTCAAGATTAATATGCCACCACATTTCCATCTTGCATCAACACACACCTAATACTTGTTCCTAAAGCATCATATTAGACCACGTATCCCCTTCCAAATTTTGGTCAGATCATAATAGGGACAATGTTCAGTTGATACTTAGGATCCTCAAAGGATTCCTAGAATTCTAGGCTCCATTATAAACTTACCCCTTTTCTGTAAGTGTGGTCATGGGTGAGGAAAGTTGTGATAAATATATAATAAACAGTTTGCAGTACCTTTCCATGAACAAAAATCTCATAATCTCAAATACGTTACTCGACTACTCCCATGACATTATTGCTTTGATCTTCCCAAGGTCCATTGAGACTCCATGATCTAGTATCACATGTCCTATAAACTTTACCTCCCTCATCCAAAAGGTTCACTAAGAGATATTTTCATAGAGACGGTGACCTCAAAGAGTACCTAGCACAATCCGTAGGTGTCACTCATGCTCTTACTTGGTCCCAGAGTAGACCAGGATGTCTTCCACAAATATGATGACAAAGGATTAAAGGTACTGATGGAACACCAAGTTCATAAGTGACATGAAGAATACTGGATCATTTTTCAACCTGAAAATCATGAACAAATACTCAAAGTGGTTGTACCTACTTCAGAAGTCTGTTTTCATAACATCTGCCTCTCTGACTTGGACCTGGTGATACCCAATACAAAATTCGATCTTATAGAACCACATTGACCCCTTTAGTTGAACAAAGAGTTCATCAATATGGGGAAAGAGTTATTTTTTCTATATCATAACCTTATTCAACTTTGGGTAATCAATACATGAATGGAGAGATCCAACAACCTTCTTTGAAAATAGAACTAGGGTGTCCAAAGGTGAGATGCCCAAGAAAATGAATCCTTTAGATTCAAAATAATCTAGCAATATCTTTAATTCCCTCAAATCAGTAGGGTCCATATGATACAAGGGAAGAATATTGACTGTGTTCTCAGTTCCAATTCAATGGTGAACTCTACATCTTGCTCTGAAGGCAACCTTGAGAAATCATCGAGAAAACCCACTAGTAACTCATTCACCAAAGGAGGTAATGCATCCTCATAACCTCTATCATCATTCCCCAATATGAATTATGAGACCCTTAAAACAAGGTTTCCTAACTCCAGAAGTGGAGTTCTAGCTTTCCCTAACTGAGGATCCCATTCCCCATGAAAGACCTTGGTACTCATTTCGAGCACCACAAAATTTACCCGATGATGATAACAATTGATGTGTACCCTAAAGTTCATCGTCCAATCCCTTTTGAATATCACGTCAAAAAGTTCCATCACCATAACTAGGAAGTCCCATTCCAATTTGACCCCTGGTAGAATTAGCATGCATGAAATACATTGTAAACCTTATTCCCTTTTCTTACTAAGTGGCATAACTAACTCTATGGAATAAGGCATAATCTTGATTGTAAATTTAAGCATTTCTATAAGATGAGTGGAAATAAAAGTGTTATCATCACTCGTATCAAATAACATTGTAGCTATAGATGATGTAATAAAAATAGTACCTCAAATAGTGGTAGGTTCTGCATCTAATTCCATGGGTGCATAGTCCATGGCATGAAGGTACTTCATATATATCTAGGTCTAGAAATGACTACTGACTTATGGCTTTGAATTAAACTAACTCTTCCCAGTAGCAGATCCATTCATGCCACCACGACCCCCAAATTGATACCTCATGGTTATATATGGTTCTATCTAAGTTTTGGTCTCCCTATAGGCTGAGGAACATGCACCACTCTGATATGGGAGTACACTTCTACAAAATCATTTTAGGTTCTCTATAATCCCACACCATTGACACCTCCTCTCTGGAGCTAGACAGGTAGTCCATATTTTCTTGGGGGTTTCACACTAAGGGAACATGACCAACCCACCACAAAAAGTTGAAAACAAAGGTGTTTGAGATGGATGACTAGATATACTACTTCCCTTCTTATCCTACTCATCACACTTCTTATTCTTCTTTGATATTCCATGGCCACATTTTCCCACCACTGAAACTGCCCCTAAGAAACCATATTTACTAGCATGGTCAATCTCTTCCATCAGGGATCGATACTCCACCTCATCAAATGTCTTCAAAAAAAGGATGAATAACTAACACCAAATGTTTGGATGAATCCCCATTTCAAAATTTTGGGCCTTTAGTTGTTCATTCGGAACTACCTCAAGTGCGAGCCGAACCAATTTTGAAAAGCCTTTGGCATATTAAAGCACAATCCAATCCCCCTAATAGAGATCCAAGAACTCCCAGGTCTTGATAAGGGCCAAGGTATCCAGGAAATACTACTCATTGAAGATGACCTTGAAGTCTTTCCAGCCCATCATTTTATGCTCCCAGTATGGACCACTGAGTCTCACCACCATAGATTGGGGCCTTCTAATATAAACAATGCACAATTTACTTTGACCGCTTTAGGGGTATCAATAAACCCAAAAAACTCTCAAACTTTTTGATCCAATACTCAAACTCTTAGGGATATGTGATACCCTGAAATAAAGGAGGTTTGTTTTTTAGTTACTTCTGAGTTTTTTCCTTTTCTGAACCTGGTTCAGTTTCCCTAGCCTGAGAAATACCAAAGACCGCTCTCTGCTCTAATGCTCGAACAGCCCGAACAATTGCTTCCACTAGTCTCTGATCAACCAGTAAGGGAGAATTATCTCTAGCCTCCTCTTTTGGTTGAACAGGATCTCTCTAGGGAGTAATAATGCTATATCCATTAATAAAAACAAATAAAACCATCAATACATCACCCAAAAAAATCAATAGTAAAAAAAATAAACATTTTCATAGATCAGAATAAAACCATAACAATAATAATAATGGACTAAACTTCTCCACCCCAGCTCAGTGCCCATGCATAGTATGAAGATTTAACATCACACCTAGTGGTGAAGTCCAAACCAATCCTGAACATCCCATGGTGACTAAAGGCCAGTCACGAGGTGTGTTGGCCAAACACCCCACTCGCAACTAGAACCTCATGCCCTGACATTCCTAACTTCTGTCTATCCAGACTCTTCCAAATAACATGACTCAAAGAAAGGGAAAACCCTACTCTAATACCATTTTTTCATGAATCAGTCCGGGATACCAACCCACCCGACACCCAACCCAACCAATGAAAAAACCTAAAGGTCATTCCCAATCCCCACGGGGTAAAAACTAGTGCATGGGCATTGATTAGCACCTTTAGGAATGGTTTATCCCATTAAATTCAACTATAAACAATTCAAAATAATTATACAACACACCATAACCAACATCCATGGTACAAGTAATTGAAGTAAATCCCTATAACATGAATTGATCATTTATCATTTACTACCAAAAACCAATATACCAGAATTGGAAAGGAGAAACTAGACCACTAGAACCTTTATGTGTAATGTGTGTCAATGCCACATTCCACCACCACAAACACCTACCAAAAGAGAAACTGCTAGAAACCAGATCCACCATCACCACCACAGGATGACTTTCCTTTAACTAGGTTACACAAAACCAAGTATACATACACTTGAGGGTTAATGTAGGGTGTAATCAAAATTCTCAGTAGTATACCACCAAACGATTCCATGAATTTACATTAAAATACAAAATCAACATGATAGTTTTGAAATAATTAATTTAAAAACAACATGGGATTAAAAACATATTTTACTTCTAAAATATGGGAAACAATGTAAAATTGGTTTTAAATAATTAAAAACAAGACCAAATCACCAAGGGAGACACCCTAAGTAGCTAGGTTGTTATGGCCCTTGGACCCTATTACCTTGTTGATCAATTCCTATAGAACATTATCATGCACGATCCATTAGAGAGGTCATGAACAAAGTTCTATCAGCCCCCAAAACCATCATCATATGTTTAGTTAGTGTTGTGGTGTGAACTTGTCGGTAGGCAAAATAGTACTTAGTAACCCACCTATTTTACCTAGGGTTCCCAAGTTATCTATTTTAATTTTCTATTTCAAGTGAATCTATTTAATGTAGTCACAATCTCAACATTAGTAACCATACTTTTCAAACAACCATTTACACATAGGAAATTCACCATTAAATAATGAACTCACACAAAAAAACAAGGAAAAAACCTATGGAACAACCCTCTCAATTTATAAATTCCATTTAGTAAACCAATAAAGCATACTAAAACTATAAAAGAATGTTAGAGCATGGAACCACCTACCTCTTTCTTGGAAAATTCTGGAAACTGGTTGAAAACTACAACTGTGCCAAGGAGGAACCCTATAAAGGAAATAGAACACCATGGACATCATGATTTAACCCAAAGAAAGAATATTGAACCCATTTTAGGTTAAAATTTTCTCTGTAGAAAAAAAACATGAGGAGGAAGATAAAAGGAACCAAAATAAGAGAAGGAAGATGGAGGAGAAGAACTTAGTTGGTGATTTATTAATGATAAAAGCCAAAAACAACCAAAAATTGGATCCCAAAGGAGAGGAGGAGGAGAATATTGGTGTGCTTAGGGCTGGAGGGTCAAATGGGGGTATGTGAGGGGTGATTTTTGGTTAAAATCATGAAGGGGTAGTTTATGAATTTTAATTTTTTAAGGATTTGAAAGGCCGTACTACTTTCCAAACTGTGTGACAACCATGTGGTACCTCTTTCCAAAGGGAAAATAGGCCCCATATATTCCTAAGGTAGGGTACACACTCATGCACCTAACCATGTGGATTAGATAGTGCCACTTCTCAAGGTTCATGGTTATCCCGCATGCCTGTGCGCTAGGTCGTGCGACATGGATAGTGCCACTATCTAGGGTGCATAGATTCAATTGGGCTAGTGCACAATTTCTACTAATTGTGCACCAATTACGTGCCATCTCCTATATGACTCAAAAACCACTATTTTTCTCAAAAACTCTAGGTAAATATAGGTAATAAATATAATAGTAAAAATAAAATATAAAATACTTCAAAATGAAACCACAGATGTGAAAAATATACAGGATTTTTACAATTAATTTTAACTTTGTATGAATTAAGAGTCCCTTGTCTTATCTCCTGTGCACATTATTTAGATGTAATATTTAGTACATGAATTAATCCTCTACATTACTCATATCTAAAACTCATCTCTTTTGGATATCCTCATTTCTCATCTTATGAAATCCTATCACTAGATATAGTAATATTTTCATCTACTAAAAACTATAAAATTATACTTTTCTATCTTCCCTTCATAGTTATAATATTATCTTCCATTCACTATTACTTTTCCTTATGATAATTATATATTTTTTCAGCTTGTAAATTTTCCTTTTGATAAGTAGAACCAGCCTTCTTTATGTTTAAAATCAAGTTATAGTATCTCTATCTACACACTACTTCATGCTCCTGTCATCTTGCATAAATTCATGTTGTATTAATTTCTACTTGAAACTGTGAATATATATATTTTTTAAGTGCACACTCATCTTGAAAGATGTGTTTCACCTACAAAATTATCCAGTATAATATACCATCTTCTATCATTTATACATAGTTATCTTTCAAGAACTATTATAACATCAAGCTTTGTACATCATGTACTAAACTGCTAGAACATTGTGTTCTTATTTTCTTCTCTTCATCTCAGTTATTAACTTTCACTGACTTTTCATACTGATCACTCAAATGTGAATCTACCTAATTCCTCACTACAAGTTAGAGCTTTGTGTATTTCTTGTAAGTGTTTCATGCAATGAACTTAAAATATTCTTTGTGGTAAAACATGGTAATGGGAAAACTCATTCTTCTTCTATAAACTGAACTCACATCCTCTAATTCTCATCAAATACTGCATGTTAATAAAATATAATATAATCATCATACATTGTACTGTGTTTTATAGATTATTATACAGCTCACTTGACTTCAATAATCAAGATATAGTTATCATCTGATAAATTCATCAACTAGATTTCTTGTCTTTATGATGCACAACATGCATCTGATAAATATTTGCACCATTATTTTACTCAATATAACATTTTCTACTTCTTATGGTTAGTTATTTATGGATGGTTTTGGATAATATCATTTCCATGAATTCCTCCAACAATCATCAACAAAATTTACTTCCATCTCATCCTCTATCAATCGGTGTTCCTACTTCCAATGATTTTCTTCTTCTAGTGTATATACTTCTAAAGCTTCTACTTTAGAAACACCCATAGGAAATCTCATTTTACTTCAAATTACTCATTGAATTTTTATTAATCCATTTACAATAAATACAATAATTCTTCATTATCATATGGTGAGTACTTCAATGTGGTATATGAAGAGAGAATAATTTAGAGAAAAGTTTAAAAGAAATTAAAAACATAAATATTTTCAAAATAGATTAATATACACTACATTTAGAATAATGAAAAAAAACTACTGAATATTTTAATATATTAAGAGAGTTGTTTTGAAGAATTATTCCATAATTAAATATTTGGATTTGTTTATGAGGCTGAAATTGGAGAGAAACATCACACACTAGCTTGGTTTTTTTATTATCTTTTCTTATATTTATTGTGAGTGACATACATTTCAAATTTCTTTATGTCACTTTCTTGGAGGAGTGAGTAGTTAGGTAGAAGGAGGGAGTGACCCTCAGTATCAACAATGAGCTTATCCAAAAATGTATTAATCACAAAAATTGTAATTGGTTTTTTGGTACATTGACCCAATGTCATTATATGTTCTTTAGATGTAGCATGTTTCAGGTGAACTAATTAAAATATTTATATCACCATAACTAATTTTTTATTTGGATATTATGTATGTTTGATTTGTTTTGAAAGGTGATGTTTCCAAAGGATGTTATTAAATCCTTCGGGCATTATCTAATTAGAAATTTATAATAAACTTGATCCATTCTAACTATAAAGTTGTAGTAAAGTGAAACTATGGGGTTGATCCCACATAGATTCGGGAACAAAACAATGAAAATTTTCAAATAAAATCCAGGACTCTCTAATTTTAGTTTTATTTCATTAAACTAATAATGAAAATTAAATAAATGAATGAAAATAGAAAAGAATAAGAGAGGGGAATCAATTTCCATGGGCATTTTTTCTAAAAATAAATCATGGATGCACTTGAAAAGTAATAATATTCATTGGATACACAATAAATCATGCTTAATTGATAACGGAGATAGTAAAAACCTATAAATATAACCTAAAATATCAATTCATGATGGTATAAAAAGTTAAAATAACCATAGTTCATTAATATCATATTTCAATTTCAGAAGAATAATCATATTCAATGGTCATGAATTAATTATCTTAGTCATGTTGGGTTTATCTGCTATTAAACATTCTTGGTCCTTGATCTGATAACAAATATGATAAAATTGAATCAAAAAAACAATACCAATTGAACAAAATCATCATTCAAGTGAAGAAAGAAATAAAAACCAATTAGTACGCACCTAGTTTAGCCTATCCCCCCCATAGGTTTATCCAATCATCATTAGGTGATCACCAACAATAAATAAACCTAAAACTATAGGGGAGATAATAGAAAATGTATAATGAAGATAATATAATTGAATTAAACTATAAATCATCCAAAATTACATGAAAGAAGGGTTAAGAAAATAAAAAACCAAAAAAGAAAACCTATCTACGCAGAACTCTGAGTCGGAACCCTACGACAGCCTCCTGATGGTTGAGCCTCGTGACTAGAATGGAATTGAAAAAGTATTGAACAAACCCCATATATATATATATCCCCATATATAATATATGGTATTCCTAAGGTCAAAATATATGTTTATTGGCCATTTAGGTCAATTATCTAGCGTCTCCATTGAAGATACGTTGAAAATCAATGTTTTTTAGGAATGTATGATGCTTTCACATCATGTAATTATTTACATGATGTGTAATATTTGGGACTTCTCAAAACCTTTAATATATTGATGACTTTTACATTTACACATTATGTATTAAGTACATGATGTGTATCTCCAACTTGCACTGAAACCTCTGTTTCACCCTATTTCTTTAACTTTGTGCCTCTAGAACCTTCAGTAATCATCTAACATCAAGGGAAAAATTCATTCAATGGATTTCATGACCTATTTGGATTAAATCATCAATCATGGATTCAATATTTAACCTCATATTTTTTATCATTTCTCAATTTCATGTAGCTATACTTTGTGTCTTGGCATGAAGTGCCTTTATCTTCTCAAAATGTCACATTTTCCTCTCTATTGTTCGAATTGTAAGTACTATATAAGAATACACAAAAAAATTATATCAGGCACAAATCTCATATTAAATCATTTAATATTAAATTAATTCATTTATGAAAATCCATTAAGATATAGATATAAAATAGAGATATCAAAAGGTTTAACAATTTTAGGGCGTAGTGATTTAATAAAGAAATGTTTAAACCCTAACTCACCCCCTTCTATTAGGGTGTTTTGGGCCTTGTAGTTGCAATAATTACTTTTATAAATTATTACTCTAAAAATAATAAAAATTATATTATTTTTATTTCCATCATACACATTGTTCCACTTGTCAGTAAGATTCATTGGTACACCTTTCTTAATAAAGGTAAACCAAATAGTGCTAGATTCAATAACTTCCATATCCAATGATAAAATATAGGGTGGCATCATATTTTTCTATACATGATAATTATTGATATTGAATGTATGTATCCCTCTATAATTCATATATTTAATATTTTCTACCATTATCTATAATAATTAGAAAACTATAAGAATCTAAAACTGAAAATAGATTCTTATCAAACATTTATGGATCAAACAATGGAATCCAAGTTTCTCTGAAACCACTTGTGGTTTTTAGGAATAATTATGGATGAAAAAATGAGAGGGGTGAATTAGTATTGATCACTTTCTATAATTTGTTTTCTAAATAATAATTTTTATAATTTTTATATTATTAATCCACTCCTTTAAAAATCTCACCATCACCTGTATATAAAAGTAAATTAATAATAATAAACATATCATATCTTTACATGGTTCTCCCTCGGAATGTATGACTGAATTTTTGTTATGATTACTGAATTTTTAATCTTAAATTATTTACTAATATGATAAACTGAATATAAGCATGATAATATATCATAATTTACCAAGAAAATTTTTCATAATTGAAGTACAAGAATACTTCTTACTTATAATGAATGTTTAATAATAAAATGAAAAAATATCTTAATTTGGGTCTAGGATGTATTTGTATATATTGTACTATTCTTTAAGTTATATTATCAATCACAAAAAATAGAATCCAAGTACTTTGATATACCTTGGACATGAATGTTTTAAATCATAGTTTCCTCAAATTCCTCATGTTCGATAAATTTAGTTCTTTATCACTCTCAAAGGTATTCAGTCATTTATGTAGTAGTTATGAACAATCCTTCTCTTTTTCTTTTTATATGAACTAATCTTCATCTCGTAATGATGAATATATCTTATATTTATTGTTCTTGTTATTTGAATTAATGGAAATCCCTCCAAAATTGAATTTAAATTTCTACATGTATCTCAAATTTGAATTTCTCATTTAAATCTTTAGGAATCTAGATTTGATATGAATCATAATATCATTAGGTGAAATAATCATGAAATTATGGTAAAAATTTCATGTATTTGACTTAGATATTGAAATAATATATTACATTTAAATCACCATTAAACTCGGTAAAGTATAGGTAAAATAATATCCACGATAAATTCCACATCATCACTTTAAATTTAATTTTCAATTACTTAAGGAATATCTAAGGAATATGTAATTATGTAAAAAGGTTATTGAAATCTTAAAATTTCATATTTTTTTACTTTCTAAAATTTTTAGTTAATTCAATTCCTATTGTCATTTGAAATGAACTACACAGTAGCCTCTATATTAAAATTCATGGTTAGTTTATAATTTTCTTGATTTTCATTCATAGTAGCCTAGTTTTTCCTTTACAATCACCTTATTTGTTCTATAAGTTTGATTATGACTATTTACTTTTCTATTTTTCTATTTCACAATCACCTTGGTTGCTCTGTATGATAGACCATGACTTACGCTACCAAAAAAAATTCTAATTTCATAGTGCTAAAAATTCCTTCTTGACTTCTTATGAACATCTTCAAGCCATAAAATAACATAAAAAATATGAAATCACCACATCCACATATGTTTAGTGGAATATTTATAAGTGTTCAATGAGCCTTATTTTAGGATAAATGTTTCCAATTGTATAAGTCTCAATCTCTATAACTCTATTATTTTTGATATAGTCAATAATTGATTTAACTTAATGAATACTTTTTTAATGGATGCCAGTTTTAGAAACTTTAAATGTTAATATGAACATATGTTCTTAAATTCCCTATAATACATATACAACCACACAATCTATCTACCTCTTGAAATTCATTAAAAGTTCAATCTTAACTCCATGTTTTATGCATTATTCTCATCATTATGTTTCTCGTCATAAAATCATCAGTGAGTTGTTTCTCATGAACCATTCTGATGATATATTGATAAAAAAATATAATATAATGAATTCATGTTAACATTAATATCCCTATAGATCCATGTACTCCTATAATTAAATGGGTTCATAATAATGATCATATATTCAAGTAAATCACCTATCCTGTTAATATCTTCAATAGAAACAATCATTCATTTAAATAATGTCTTAATGGAATTCATGGGTATCATTTGAATGGTTTTTGAGAGTCTATTAACAATTATTAGAAGTAAAGTAAATGATTAAAATCCTTGTATGGGGATCTTTCATGTATGATATATTAAACCTCTATGAAAATCTAAAATGAAGAAATACTATAAAAACATATCATTCACCAAAGAAGCAGTTACAAAATTTGATCTTCATTTGATACATTTGATAAAGATCACAAAGTGGAAAACAAAACCTTCCCACCTTTGCAGTGTATCAATGGGATACATCTGAATCACTCAACATTAAATAAGGATCCAAAAACCTCTATGATGTGTTAGAGTATCACAATGAAAAGGTGGAAGATGAAGTGAGCCTTTGGGTTAAGGGAGTTTCAGCCAAAGTTTCCACTCCCCATACCATCATATGGAAGTAGGGTTTTTATAGAAATAGAGGATTCTCTTAGGTTGTGTTCTCATTAACTCATGAATTATAACACATTTCTTAATTACCTTGTCCAATTCATGCATTATATACATGAATGTAACTCCTACAACTATTTCATCCCATGTAATGACTCATTGAATGATAACATACATGGGAGAAACACAAAATGATAATAATTTATCACTTTGATGCAATCACTTATTGAATTATTAATATACCATATATTCATGAAAATTATAATTTTCATGCAATACTAAATGGCCTATATATATATAAGGATTTAGGGAATATCTCCTTCAATCACCCACTTCCACTAAATCCAAAAATATTTTTTTTAATTTCACCTTATATTGTAATGTATATAATAACTTGTGAAACCATATCCAAAACTCCTTTTGGATATATTACCAAACACTTTTTTAAATCTATCATTAAATTCACCTTGTATTACATAATATGCAATACCTTGTGAACACCCAACCAAAACACTTTTGGATTAACTCTAAAACACTTTTAGAGTATCACTCAGATTCAAACTCAATACCCAATCATTCAAACACAAAGTGTGACCCTGAATTCCTTTATAGAATTGACAAAAAATATAAATATTTGGATCCATATATGTGATAAAAGATTATCCTATAGAAAAGTGTAAATTCTACTCAAGCAATAAAGGTATCTGGCATGATCTATATAAAACACATGTATCACTATATCTACGTCCACTAGTCTTCATAGTATGGAAATGTGAATTCTAATTTTTTTCCCTTTTTCCAAGACATTGAGTAACCATGGGACGTAGAACATGTCAATATCATATAGAAAACTCATCTGTTATTTATTCTTAGAGTTTAGGTTGATCTGATTAATGAATACATCACATACCATTCATACTTATGGATAATCACATTACATGTCCCTTATCCAGATAGATATATAATATTTAGGTATGACTTCACACTCCCATGATAAATCTTAATCAAGGGACCAAATATTATACTCATCATATGAGAGTAAAAATTCCATCTTGGTTAAGCTCCAACCAATGACATAATCAACAACATACCCAACCACCCCCATATTAGTTAAGTCATTATGATTACTTGCATAAGTATTGTATCAATGTATAAATGTTCTCAAGTTATGTATCACCCTAACATCAGTTAATGGGGACTCAAATATGATCCATACACCACTATTATACCAAATAAATTTATATGACACTCCATGTGGTATACTTAGTAGGTCATCAATCACACACAAAGAATCACATTCTTTGTTTTGTGCCTCATGAGATTATTTTGTATCTCTATACAAGAATCCTACTCTCAAATACCCTTTTAATAATATTTAACAAACCCAACATAAGCATGTGTTTAACAAATCTTATTTGAAAAATAGCCCAATCAACCTTATGTTTGATGCACTTTCTGGGTTTTTATAACTAATAACATCAGATATAATTAATTTCACATATCTATGTGACCATATAATAAAACCCTCCCACTAAACTATTTAGTGAGAACCATATGAAAATTAATCTAGTTTTTATAATAGTGAGAATTGGAAATAATATTCCTAACAATTAATCTTCTTGAACATATTCAAACTTCTTAACTTCACAACATCAAATTTTATGATGTTAAATCTGGTTGTCTACATAAAACTCTTTCCAAGTTCATCATCATCATCCTTGGAACCCTATTCCATAAAATTTTTTACTTGAAATAATGTAACTACTTACATTATTGTATACTAATTCATCCTAAATCTCTTAGGATATTAAGTACTTTAACATTATATTGGTGTAATCCTTTATATGTTAACTTTGAACTTATTTATGTCAAAACATACTCCCACTTTCCTCTTAGATGTTATATTCTATTTGGAATATTTTTATAAGATATAAAACCCCTTTTGTGTTAAAAAATAACATTTATTTCTTTTTAATAGGAATATTTAACAAATAAATTATTGTTTTCATATCATATACGACATTCTATGTGTTTAGAACATTTTCATTTGAAAAGAATAATTTATTAAAACATACCAATGATGGGTGGTAGGAACATGTTCTATCATATTTTAACAAATATTTGAATAAATATTTTTTCCTAGATAAAACATTTTTATCCATATCTTCTTCAATAAACATGTTATAGAACTCAATGAATCACAAAACATGTGTGTAAAATTAATCATCTCATGTTCTTTATAAAAAATTATTAAACATTGTCTCTTATCACATAAGATAAATGAGATGAAGATAAACATATTTTATTTATATTCATCTGAGCTTGATAAAATCATTTACATCCAAATCCTAGATGTATTAACTATTTACTTTATATTATTGATATAAACTACAAGCTTATTCAGTTCTTACTTTGATTTTAAACTTATTTATATTTATAATACTTTGTAAAATATACATTTGGTATCACACACCTTTAAAAATCAAAGAATTAATTTCTAAAACATCTATAATTGATATGGAAATTCTATGGAGTTTCACAAACTCCTTCAGGTGTTTCTTAGATAATCTAATCATATTGAATTATCACTCTTCCTTCCTAAAAACTATAATTTTAAATGACCTGGATTGGATTCTTGGAAAAATATTGTTGAACATATCAATCAATATTTTCTTCTTTTAGTTTTCAATTTTACCTACTTTTACTATCTATACAGTACTTTAGATCCTATAAATCATAAGACTAGTTCATATATATTCCAAACATTTTGAGAATATCGGGTAAACATTCTTTAAATTTAATCATGTTTTCATAAAATTTCCATAGATGAAAATAAGTTAAATTTCATAACCATAGAAATCTATTTTTTAGTTTCCCATTAAATTATGTTATAGAATTAAACAAATCATAAACCATATGTATTAAAAACACCCATCTCATTTTATTTAAACAATTATTATTTACATGTTATTCTCAAGGTCTAAATGAGTTAAAATACCCATCTTATGAAAATTTTATCCAATATTGAAGCATCCAAGTTATCAATGAAACAACACCTTTTCTCCATTACTTGAAATATAACCATCAAACTCTAAAAATTATTTATTTTTAACCTTTCTACTTATTTATAACTTTTTTAAAACAAATAGTTGACATCATATATCTATCAGAATAATATAATTGATTTTTGTATTCAATAAAGTTTTAAGGAAACCTTTAGTCCCATCGAGTCATCAATATATTCAATCATACTGAATATAATTTGACATTCCTAATCATATTGAGTATATGAGACTAAAATTCCTTAAATCATTAATGTAACCCATCATATTGAGTACATGCATGGATACTAATATTACTTTTATCATTTTTCATCCAATGAATTTGAAACCCTTAGTGTATCATTATATTCCTCATAAGAATTTAGATTAACTTGTTGAACTATTTTAACACTTGGTTACTCAGGAATGAATTGTTTTTATAGACAAAATATTTATCTTTCTCAATAATTTTTCTTAAATTTCCAGTCTTAAGGGTCACTTACATTAATTTTATACTTTCAAGAATTAATTTCAAAATTTGATGATGATGATGTTATTTTTCTACAATAGAATCTTTTATCAGATGAGTATCATGTTTTATAACTATTAAATAATGAATTTTATTAAATGGGATACCACTAAAATGATTACCCCTTTTAATGAAATTAATCAAACATATTATTGGTCCAAGATCCATATTTCACTATGTATTGAGTCTGTTGGGGAATTCATCTCACCACATAGCAATTTAGGTATGGATTCATCCCAACCATATCACATATGACTCATGTATAGTCAAATGGATAACTCTTTATCCAATTTATCATATGGATAAACCCAACACTATTCCTATGGTATCTTAAGCATTAGGGTTTCACATCTATAGTAACCTAAATTAAACACCAAGAATAGGTAAATGAAATACAATCCAGGAGAACCCATCTATGGCATGAAACTACTCAATGATAATCTAGTGTCACCCAAACATTCTTTCCTTATACAAGATAATCTAGGGGCACCCAGCTATGGCATGAAGTTACTCAGTTGGATGATTGAGGTCTTGAAAAGTACTGCTTTGGAAGAAATATAACACTTAGTATTTGAAGGGTATTTTATCTCACCATCTTATCTCAAGTTATTCACTTTTATGTATGTATGATTATAGTGACTTAGTTTGGAATCTTATTCCCTCCAACAAACCAATATGTACAAACCATATTGGTGTATAAATCTTTACACAACCCACAAGTTTGTGTTACTCACCAAAAAATAGAATTCAAGAATATTCATACATATTTTAATGCATCATATACATAAGGTACATGAACAATTCAGGTAAAGGTTTATAATTATATGATATTTGAAATATCATCATGATTAAGACTGGAGTGGTATATATCCAACCTCATTCACTTTCCTAAACAAGGCTTGGGCCTCCATGTAAATAGGTAGTCTAACCCCAAGTCCCTCTAATTGAGGATACTTTACTCAAGAGATAATCCAATTCATCATAACTCCAACACCTAATATGAAAAATCTATATTTAAAAACTAAATTCAAGCTAATAACTTCAATTACAAACCAAGTTCAAGGTAGATGAAAAACAAAATTTACTATGAAGTCACTTCTAACATAAAAATATAAGGCTCTAACATAGAATAAATTTATCATATAAATAAGGGCATACATACATTCATAGTATAGAAAATTTATAACTATGAATAAAACATGGAATAACATTTAAATAAATTAACAATTAAAAAATTTAAACATGAGATAACCATTTATGAATAATTCATAAATAAAATATAATTATAAATATTTTATAATTTTAAAACTAATATTATGGAAATTCCATAATTTTTAATATAAACATTTTATTTTCATTAAAATATTAAATCTTTCATATTTATAATTATATGTATTTTTATTTTAAATATATAACATTATATGAATTATAAACTATTTATAATCTAATTTCTATTCTGTAAATATTTTACATAATCTAAATATCATATACTTAATCATTATTTAAACCTTGATCATATCAATCATCAAAAAACTTTTTGATGTGGCTTCAATAATATCCAAATAAGTCCCCCTTTTATTTTGAACAATTCAAAATAATTAATTATTAAAATTTCATAATTTAAATATAAAAAAATATTTTGGCCTTATTTCATAATTTACAACCCTTTATAAATTATTTCTAATGATTTAAAAATACTTTTATTTCTATGTCATATGTCATGCCATATAATTTGGTTAAATGGTATTTCAAAAATTAAAATTTAATATTTAGGGAAAATAAAAGTTTTATAAACATTTATTTAATTAATTTTAAACTATTTATAAATAATTAATTAATTATTAAATTACTTATAAATTAAATATTCTCAAAATACCACTTATAATGATTTATAAACATTTTATAAGTCATTAAAACAATTTATGAATTTAAAAACAATTTTTAAAAACATTATTATTTACCCTTATGTAGAATCTATATTCTGTATATAGATATACTTCTTATACCCTTATAAAAACCCTCTATGTAAGGGTAATCTGATTTTAGAGCCTTAATGTATAGGTAACCTAGTGAAGACCATTCTAACCTTATGAAAACCCTTTATATAAGGGTAATCAGATTATAGATCCTTTGCATATATGTAACCTAGTGAAGACCTTTATACAAACCTTTAAAAGAATGCATTACCTTACATAGACCCTTTTAAAAATGCATAACCTTTATGCATGTTTTAAATTACTTCATAACCTTTATGAATCAATATAACTTACCTTGATGTGAGCCTTTAAAACCTTACACTACATTTACATGTAAGGGTAATCAATATTACACCCTTACATAACACCTTTACATAGACCATTTACATAAGGGTTGCAATCTAGACTACCTTTACATGAACTCTTCACATAAAGGTAATCCTCAAGTATCCTTGCTTGAGTAAGGGTAATTCCTTGGTTACCATTATGAATCTCATCTCATAAGGGTAAGGATTTGGTTACCTTTATATAGACCAACTACATAAGGGTAAACCCTTTTTCATATTTAAAAAAAACTTGAATAACAATGATCTATTCATGGTTTCTTCTTTATTTCAATGAAATATTTCATAAATCTAAATCATGGGTTCCCTTTGATACCACTAAAGGGTTTTTTTAGAGTCAAATAAAAATTATTAGAAAGATAGAAAATGATTTAAACCCTTGTCTGAGGATCTCCCATTCACGGTATATAAAACCAATGTGAAAAAATGAAATTAAGAAATATTGTAAAAACATATCATTCATCAAAGAAGTTACTGCAATCCTTGATATTCATTTGATGAATTTGATAAAGAACAAAAATTTTAAAACAAAAAGTTCCCACCTCTATAGTGTATCCATGAGTTTCACCTGAATCACTCAGTGTTCATTTAAGATCTACCGACCTCCATGACATGCTAGTGTCTCACAATTCCAAGGAAGATGAAGTGAGATTTTGGGTTAAGGAAGTTTCATCCAAAATATCCACTCCCCTTACCATCATATGGAAGTACGGTTTATATATAACCCAAGGATGCTCCTAAGTATTTTCCACATTAACTCATGCGTTACAACACATGAGTTAATACCCTTCAACATTTCATTCATTATATACATGAATGTATCTCCTCTAACCATTTCATCTCATGTAACTACTCATTGAATGATAAAATGTGTGTGAGAAACAAAAAATGATAATATTTTTATCACTTTAATGAAATCACATATTTCATTATTAATATATTATATATGCTCAAAAATCATAATTTTCCTGAAATAATAAATGGACTATATATATCATATGTATATGTAAATATCTAGGGAATCTCACCTTCTACATTTTCAAGTCTTTAAAAAATTAGAAATTTTATTTTTTTCATACTTGAATTTTGAATCTTCACTGTAGATATCCAGTAGTTTTTCCAATATTGAAAACATGGATTTTTATAGAATCTCCTTCATATATAGTATATTTGATAATTCTCCCCCTAAGTGAATCAATATTTTGTTATATGCATACAATTATGTTTGAACCAAGGATGTAAATGGTTGATATTGTTGGAGTCATGGGATAATTTTGGAAGAATGTTGTTGTGTTTGTTTTCAATATTGGTTCTAAATCAGTTATTCGACATGGTATAAGTCTTAAATAAACTTAAAGAAATATATATGGAACTTGAATGTTATTTTTATGATGTATTCTCAAACAATTACCATTTTTGAATGAGTTATACCATGGTTGAGGTGAAAATGGTGAGGTTATCTTGGATATAGGTGTTTGGGTACTCATGGTAAGAATTTGAAGTCACTAATAGAAATGGTATAAAGATTATTGCATGGCTGGTGGAATTTTTAAGTTTTGTAATAAAAATACAAGTTAATTTAGTGTAAAGTGGAATTGATGTTGTAGTGATGAAGGTGGAATTCAAAATAGGATACTAGTGGAGACCACTCCCAAGTATAATTCATGGTGAGATTAGAAAATCCCAATAAAAAATAGGATGTGAGGAAATAGGAGTTTAAAATGTTTTTGTTATCTTTAAGTATGATTGATCAACTATTTTAAATGAATAACTGAAATTTGGAGTTAGAAAATGTTTACACCATAGAGAAATCCATTTCATATGTCGGGATTTTCTAGTTTAAATTGGAAATAAGAAGTTTTAAATGACCCAATGCATCAGGGCCCACCCGGGATGGTGATAAGCTAAGATTTCTACTCTAAGCCCACCTACAGTAGGCTAGGGGCTAGTGACTAGTACCGAGTAGTCATATCACACAATATTGGTGGCCTTTGGCTATATAAATCTATAATATACACATATCTATAATTGTATTAAATAATCAACACATCGACAGCATATACAAGAAAACATTTGAGTAGTATACATTACATGTATGAGACATAAATTAAAAGTTCAAATCCATATAAAAATAAGAATAGAACTATACATCTCAAAAGCCTCTAAATCTGATAGAACAAAGACACTGGAAATCACGTACTCAGTGTGTGTACTCCTAGATCGATCTCTAACTACAATGTTCACTACCACCATCATAAACCACCATGCCCCAACATGTATCAACATGAATCACCAAGTGTTGGCTTCAAATAAGCCACACTAACTCCATGAACACCAAGACCATCTCTGAACTTGTGCAACATTTACATAGACACAACGTGTGTGGATGAATTCCCGTATAGGGGTGAGTATAATTATACTCAGTAGGAGTCCTTGAAAACCACAAAGAAAATACAGAACAACAGGTCAGATCAAAACTACCAATACTTGATAATAACTAAGAGGAAGTTAAGGGATAATGATCCAGATATACTCTATAACTATAAGTCTTAGGGAAATACATGAAAGTATCATCTATATCAGTTCTAACCCATGAGGGTCACAATATCAAGAGAAACTAAGGATGTTCAGAGTATCGAAAATTCCATAAAGTGTGATATAGATAGCCTAGTCATATGCCACATCTTGAAGGTGACCAATGGTGATTAAGGAGTCACAATACTTGAAATGAATAATCTTATCAACCTCTCAATATTACATGATTCCACTAGAAACTATAACAGAGGACTTTCTTCTCACTTAAGTATGTGTTTCAATCAAGGGGTTACCGCACCATGTCATCCACAATAATCAATACTACATTATCATTCTAAAATACCTAGGGAACCTAAAATTTTAGTAAATATAGAATTTGGTTGAGGGGTACTATCCCCTACCATAATAACAACCAGATATGACCAAACCCACATCACCTCATTGGAATCATAAAGGGGGACCTATTCCACCCTAGAAGACACCTCAGTTAAGGGAGTATGACCTACAGATATAGGATCATGTGCCCCATGGAAATGGGGGGAATAACTGACCCTACCTATAGTATGAGATAGAGAACCTCATGCCCTAGGTATATAGGGGGAACTCCTAACCCTATCTATAAACTGAACCATAAATAGAGGATCTTGTTCCATGGGTAAATAAGGGGAATACCTAACCCTACTTGTAGGATGAGATAAAGGATCACATTCCCTAAGTATACAAGGGGAATACCTAACCTAATCTATAAACATACTTTCATATATAGGATATCATGCCATGGGTATATGATGTAATACCCAATCCTACCTATAGGATGAGAACACTTTGATCTTCATGCTCAAACTCCGTCATTGGCCTTATGAAGCTAACTTTTAAATCTACCTATCTCACCTCATAAATTTCCTTAGATGGATGAACAGATTTCTCCATTATAATCTATGAGGATAGGTAATTTATTTGTCTAAAATGAACACTCAATGAAGAAAATCTGAAAATACCCCTCAAAAAAGAAAGTAGAATACATTGAGGCCCCCAAAAATTCCATGTGGCATGCTGAGGGCGAGGGTGTGCCTAGTTAGGCGTTTCACACCCCATGCATGGTGTGATTTGTAGCACCCACATGCATTATGCATTTGATGCCTCACCCCCCTCTTGAGTCAGGTCAGGTGGGACCCAACCAAGTTCAGCTGCTTACATGACCACGTGATTGGGCTATGTGTTGGTCCATGCCACCTGGACCAATAGGACTGACTCTCTTAGCCTATCACCTTATTGACCCATGTGGTTAGTTCAATATCACCTCCACCCTCTATGTGGTGGGAATAGTTCCATTTGGATTCTGGATAGATCATATGACCAAGGGAGGCTAGGGTTCCACCCTTGCCTCTCGTGCCTTGAGCACTACATTAGCCTCTAGCTCATTATTGATTTGTAATATCATTATTCCCAACCACCATCATTGTGCACCTCTTGTATCCACCTATTTCTGCCATCAATTGGGCATGTTTCACCATTCACATTGGTCCATGTCATGCCACATGCTAGGAAACCTTATTCCATGTCAATTGTCCCACACTACACTACCTCGTGTTGCACCCTCTCCCTACAACATTCCAATCTACCATCACTGCCACATCATCAGGCCAGCACTCGATCCTTGTTTCTATCTCACATCACCAACACTATCTCCCCTTATTTTTATATTACACCACTAGGTTTGGTGTCCCTTAATCCCCATGCATGAAGGAGAGAGAGTGGGGAGAATACGGGAGAGATATGGGGGATAATTTCAATCAATTTTCCTCAATGATCCTCTATTAAAAACACATAATCACATTGAAAAAAGTTATATATTAATCCATCTAACCTAAATAATTTCATGGCATGGGGTTAGGTATTTTAAGAATAAAAATTCAACAAATCATAAAAAAATTGGGAAGAATAAATTAATGAACCATCCATGAAAAATCTCAAAGATTGAAGGTATTTAAAGGAAAAATAATACAAATATACAATTAAAAAATAAATGGGTGACTTAAATGAAAATCCCTGCCTTGGGGAACAACAGGTGTTGCCTCAATCTAATAACTGAAGATGATCCCCCCATGATCTGACCACTCTCTCCTTCCTCTCGATCTAGGGTTTATGATGATGAAAATTATAGAAAATCCTAGAGATAAAACATAAGGGATAATATATAGGTTACCTCTAATATTTATTTTTATTAAAATAATTAATAAATTTAATTAATTAAATCAATTTAATTAATATGATCCACCTATGGTGACCTGAACCAAAGAACCTAAATGAAAACTTCAATTACATAACTCCTAGGGTAAAACCCTTATTATAGACATAATACTGAAATCAATTTTCTCTTCTAAAACTCCACTTAATATATATAATGGTTTCATAAAAAATGTGTGTACGGACTAAAAGAATTATTATTATGCTTGATATATTATTATAAGTGCTCCACGACTTCATGTTGGCTTAGTCTAGTGGTAAACACCATAACCCAAAATCAACTAAACCCTCAAATAATTTTTCTGAGGTCTTTTATATGGTAAATTTACCATTTTACCCATGGGGAGGTTCTGAGACTCAATAAATCAAAATTGAGATAAGTCACATTCTAGAAAAACCTAGATCATTATATCCTCCCCAACTTAAAACATTTTCATACCTAAAAAGTAAACAATAGATCCCTCTAAAAAGAATCTCAAAAAATAACCCTATGTGTAAAATAACCCACCATCCCATGAACTTCCTTCATCTCATAAGTTCTAGGTCTGAACAAACTTGGTATAAAACCTTCCAGGAAGGAAGCATCATGTTTCGTCACTGAAGATATTGGATCAAGTTCATCTAAAATAAAGGCTTTAACGAATCATGTATCTACTTTATACAAGTCTTAGTAAGCCTCAACACCCAAAAAATTCCTTAATCAAAGTTCGTTCTACCACATGGGATGAAGAAAACCTATGAACCATAAAATATAATCTCGAAATGGTCACTGGTGGAATCACCTTTATCCTTACCTTAAAAGAACATTCTAGATGTTTGTCACATGATAATAAACCACCCATGTCATAATCCAAACCTAAGAGTTGTAATAGATTATTCATTGGTATCAGAAGAGCTACCAGGAAACATACTCTTTAGGATCTGCATTAGATTCTCTTCCCTTTCATGCCAACAAGACACTAACACCAAGGTTTTTATCTCATTTCTCAAGATAAACATTGGACTTCCTCCCCAACATTTATATAAACATTTGTAAGAATTTTTCATTAGCATCTTGATATTCAATAGTCCTACACCCACTATCAAAGATAAATTTATTAGGTTTTTATCTATCTTTCATGAAATCTACCAATAATCACATTATGAACAACAATAACCTTTTAAAATTGATCAACAACACACCTATACCCATTAGGTGTCCCAATATACCACAATCCAAAGTGGGTGGTTCTAACCATTTAGATGACCCTACTCTATCGGAACTAGTATTTAAAATAAAACCTACTCAAAAAAATTCATAACCTTATATGAAAAACTTTTCATACACCACATATTAAGAGTTTCTAGGTAATGGGTACAACTACAAAGATCCACTAGACATACCATACTAAGGGTCATGCTACAGTAGGGTGGTCTCCACTCTGACATGGATAGACCAACCAGGGGACACCTAGGATAGCAGTAATCCAAGAGTGATGTCCCAAGTCAACCTCTAATAGGTAAGGGGATGGTAACTAGCACCAAGTATGCATATCACACACTATGGGAGGCCTTAGCCTATATCAAATTGTAAAATAAATATATCTCTAAATGTATAAAATAATCAACATAATAACATTTTATACAAAAAAACATTTGAGTTGTATATAACCCATGCATGTGACATCAAGTATAAGTACAACATCGCAAAGGAAAATACCAAAGTAACTATAAATCCCACAAGACTCCAAATCTGATAGAACCAAGCGAATGGAAAGATACTCTTTACTACAAATACACCTAGATAAATCTCCAGGTGAAATGGTCACCACCACCATCACAAACCACCAAGATAAGACCATTGTTCACTAGGGAAAGTGGAAGAGTACTCACCACCTTCTATAAATCACTTCAGATCTATCACCAAAGAACATCCATTTATACAAGGCTACTAAGTTGAAAACACCACCATGGTTATCTCTCACATAAGGGAAGAGTGTGGGTCCACCACCATCAACCAAAGGTGATCAATGTCTCTCTCTCTCTCCATGAAATAATAACTTCTATAAAGATAGTTTATCTTGAACCTCCTCCATCATCTTGACATAGAGTAATCTAATAAAAGAACCAACCACCATGACCCTACTACACCACTAAGTTCCCATAATCCACCATGATCCCAACTTCTTAAACTTCAATTCTACTCCATGTATCTAGAACTCATGCCATGATAGGATACTACATAGTTTTCAATCTTGTTTTAAGCTTAAGAAAATTCCTAGGATGCTTATAGGATCTTCTAAGAACTGATACTAGGGAAGATTTGATTTTGAAGATTCATAAACACCACAAAGGTGTTCATAAATCCACTTAGAAGTTATTGAACAACATCTCCATAATGAATGTTGATGCATATGCTAGTCTCTCATATAAGAAAAGACATGGGTTTCCCTTATGAATCATTCATTCATTCCTACACATCCATAGGGATTGAACTCTCATAAAAACATTGGATACCACTTATCATCAAGGAACTTGAAATTCTATATGATCTAATCAAGTGAAATATTTAAAACATTACGAAGCTATGAATTAGTAACCCCATCCCTAAAAATGATGATCTCACTTCACTAAAAGGGGTGAGTGAGAGACCTTCACAGACAATGGAAACTCTCTAGATAACAAGGGTTTGGATAACGACTCTACTAGATTCTTTAACTCCTAAAAATCTGGTGTATAAATAATAAATAACATATGAACCATCCACTATGAGGGCCCTGAAAAAGAGGATATGAATTTTACTCTAAATTGCATCCATTTATACTTGACCATAGTCATTTATCACAAAAATATTCTTTCAAATATAACTTTAATCACCCCATGTAGGATGATAAATAGCTAATGTTGGTGATTATTGTAATGTATCGATGCATCGTCCACCTTCTACTACTCTCACACAACTATCTCTTCTTTCAAATAACTTCCCAGCAAGAAACTAGTCCAAATTTAGGGATTTCTTTAGTCTCAACACTATCTCCCATAGGTTAATGTGTCCAAAGCACCACTCTGGAAATCTTATGGTGAAAATATAACCTTATCCCACATCCATGGTTCTTCTATTCCAAGAATTCTAAACCTATCAATGTTTTCCCATGGGATATGTAATAGGTGGGGTTTCTTGAAAACACAACCACCACTCGATAACTCCTCCTCTAGAGTCTTCACCCAAAACATTGAGTTTCAAAAATTACACCTTCAAACATGTAAAGGGTACACTCCATGGGTTCTATGGGCCTCATTTAATACTCATACATAGTCTATCTACCCTGTGGAGGGTCCAATGTCCATGGGTAAAACTTTTTATTAATAAAGGGCTCAGAATCCAACCATGGAAGATAATTCCCATCATGATTTCAAGAAAAGAATCATCTAATAATGGATTAATGTATAGTGTAGGGAGCTCAACACAAGATTAATCATTGGGTCTCTGAAAGTTTAAACTATATGAAAATGTAGGTCTCATACTTCATTCAATCACCTGTCACTCTAGGATCAGACCTACCTCATTAAACCATAAGGTATCTAACATTGAATACATATAGTATATGCAACCATGAGTAGTCTCATTCAACATAGTGAAAACTTCCATCTAGTTTATAAGAAAGATGTGAACTAGTCACAAAGGAGGGAATATCTATATAAGATCATGGGGTAAGGATATATCTCAAATGATTCTTGAATAATAAAGATTTCTCACTCTCTAACTGATGTTGAGAGGCCAAACTACAAGCACATGCATGTCATGACCCTACTTATGCACATAAGCTCACTATTTGCAGATAACACCCAATATTTATAGGATGAACCAACAAGGTTAAGATCATATTTGGATGAGATGATACATGAGGAACATGAAATATAATAAATTGCCAATATATGATGCATGTGTGACCTGCCTATACCCCACAATTGATGTATTAGAGTTCCAAGTTGAATGACTGGTTACTAGAGTCCTATTGAAAGGATACGTCAAACCCTACACCTATACTAGTCTCCTTGGTCTGATAACTAAACACAAGAACCTTTTAACGTCATTTCCCTAAATTTCCATATTGGTTCTCACATGACCTCTATCTTCAAACTTCATCCCTAGGATAGACCCACTTTGATACCACTCTAACATGAACCAACCCATCAGGGGCTCGCCAGGGTTGGTGATAAGTCAAGATTTCCACCCCAATCCCACCTTTAATAGTCTTGGGACTAGTGACTAAAATCTAGTAGACATATCACACAATATAAGAGGCCTTATACTATATCAATATTCAATAGACACATATCTGCAAATGCATAAAATAACCAACAAAACAGTTTTATAAACAAAAAACATATAATCTATATACAACGTATGAATGATACTTAAAGAAAAAGTATAATTTCATATAGAAAAATAACAAAGGAAATATGAACCCCACAAACCTTTGAATCTGATAGAACCAAGTCACTATAAAGTTTCTCTACACTATGTGTACTCCTAGATCGATCTTCATACACAACAACCATCACCACCATCATAAACCACTGCATCAATATGCATGACCAAAATGTCACTGGGAATCAACTCTAAACAATCCATTC
The DNA here is from genome assembly GCA_963277665.1 of Viscum album. Lineage (NCBI taxonomy): Eukaryota > Viridiplantae > Streptophyta > Magnoliopsida > Santalales > Viscaceae > Viscum > Viscum album. The sequence goes on along the minus strand of OY728128.1, from coordinate 1,574,701,555 downwards.
CATTTCCATTCCCACTAATACCATATCTTAACCTATGTATTGTATTCATAGATACAATATATGTGGTCACATCCTATTCATGGTTGAGTATAAACATACACAGCAGGATTCCCTGAAAACCCTCAAAGATCTTAAAACTAGAGAGTAACTAGGAAGAATAGAAGGAAGAATAATCAAAATATTATCTATAACTAGAAGTCTCAAAGAAATACACAGAAGTCCCAGCCATCTCAACTCTAACCCAAGAGGGTCATAATCACATGAGCAACTAGGGATGCTCAGAGTACTGAAAAGTCCACAAAGTCCATAGTAAATAGATTAGTTGTATAAAAAATCTTCAAGGATACCAAGGGTTCATGAGTAATTATAAGACTCTAAATGTTTGATCTCCTCAACCACTTTATCATCCATGTTTTCATTATAAACCATAAGAAAGTACCTGCTTCTTGATGAAGTATGCACATCAGTGGAAGGCATATTGTACCCTATCATTAGAAAAAATAGATATTGGGTTTCCATTTTAAAAACCCTGGGGAACCCAAACCTTGACTAAATATGGAAGTTTTTCAGGGGGTGTTATCCCTACTATCATACCACCCAGCTATGAGAAAACCAATGTCACTTCACATGAATCATAAAGAGGAATTTGTGCCTCATTGGAATACACCTCATTCAAGGTAGAACGACTAGTAGATAGAGTATCCTACACCCTGGGTAAACAAGGGGAATACATAACCCTACCTATGGGATGAGATAGAGAATCATATTCTTTGGGTATATGGGAAGAATACCTGACCCTATTTGTAAGCTGACATATAGATAGAAAATCCTACACCCTATGTAAACAGGGGGAATACCTGAACCTACTTGTAGGATGATATAGAGGATCATATGATCCTAGTATACATGATTAATACCTAAACCAATATATAAATAGACCCACATATAGAGGATCCCAAACCTTAGGTATATGGGTGTAATACCTAACCCTACGTATAGGATGAGAACACGTTTATCATCATTCATGAACCCCATCATCAACCCTATGGATCCAACTTCTAAATATTCCTATATTTCCTCACAAATGGCCTTGTATGGTCTAAAGGACCACTCCATTTTGATATATACATAAAAAATATCGAGGAGAGTCTATTTATTTTTCTAAAATGTACATCTGGTGAAGAAGCTCCTAAAACACTCTTCGAGAGAGAAAACGGGCCACGTGGTAGCCCTAGGGCACGGCATGTAGCATACTATGAGGGGGAATGTGTTATGAGCTAGGTACATCACTACCCATATAGATAAAAACATGCAAGATAGTGGGGTTCATGTGTATCATGTGTTTGGAACCCCCCCCCCCCCTCCCGAGTTAGGTCTGGCGGGAACTGACCCGGTTTGTTTGCTCACCCAACCGGATGGTCGAGCCACGTGCTCAGGCCATGCATTGAGTTTCACTACCCATACCATCAGTACTAGACACCTTATCCCATCTCCCACCTAGTACATGTAACCAAGATGACCACACCTCTAACCTCCACATGCTAGGAAGAGTGTCATTTGATCTCATTAGGATTGGATGGATGGGGGTGGCTAGGGTTCTACCTATGTCTCCTACACCCCATGTTCCATGGAATCCTCATGCATATTGCCGCCTAACAATGCTAAAAACCATAATTTTTTGTTGTATACACCTCCTACACCCACCTATCTACCACCACCAACTAGGCCCACACTGATATTTCCTATGTGCTCTACCTTGCCTCGTGTTAGGATTCCTTACACTGTGTCAGCCATCTCGCACCACGTCACCTCACACCAAAAATACTCCCCTATTTTTCCACCACATGTACATTATTGTTATCTCCCTACATAAAAAAACACCATCCCTCACTATCATTAACCAATTTTAGGGCTGATGACCCTTTATCCACATGCGATAAGGAGAGGGAGAGAGGGGGGGCAAGAATAAGGGAAGGAGAGGAAAGATAGAGGGGATAACATCGAGCGGCATTATTCAAAAATCTGTCATTGAAACCACATACTCACATTGAAAAAATTTATAGATTAATACATCTAACCTAAAAAATTTCATGGAACAGGGTTAGGGAATTCAAGAATAAAAAATCAAAAAATCATAAAAGAAATTTGAGAAGAATAAATAAATAAACCATCCATGAAAATTTTTGAATTTATATGGTATTAAAAGTAAAACTTATACAAATATATAATTAAAAAATAATGGATCATTGTAAATAACAAGATACACCTCATTTCATAATGATTTTCACTTCAATCCTATCACTGGTGATAATCCCACCATGATCCAGCCACTCCCCCTTCCTCTCGATCTATTGTTTATGCTGATGAAATTTTTGGTTAATCAAAGAGAGAAAACACAAGGGGTAATTTATAGGATTCCTCTAAGTCTTCCCTTTAATTAAAATGATTGATTAATTTAATTTATCAGTTCTAACCATGATGGTCCAAACTCAGGAATCCTGATGAAAATATAAATTATAGCGCTCTAGGATTTCTCATCTGATGACCCATTTAAGAGATATAATCATTTCATCACAAATATACACACATATACTAAAAATATATTATAATTAATATATTATTATCGAGGATTTGAAACACCCATGACTCCACATTGGATCATCCTAGGGGTAAACACCACAACTGAAAATCAAAAAAAATATCAAATAATTTACTAGGGTAAATTTACCATTTTCCCTCTAGGGGTGGGTCCCAGGACTCAAAAATTAGAAAAAACCTGATTCACTACTGATTCAAGCATGAGTTAAGACAATTAATAAGGTGTTTTAGTTATCGAGTTTTCTATATTGTTGTGATAATAAGAAACATGTCATAATGGTAGTTGTGGTATGAGTCGTTTATGTGGAATTTGGCTATAAATTTTTTAGGAGTTCACCATGTCATGGTTAGTCGTGATTTGGTAAAATATTAAATTTAAAATAGCATAATTTCAGGGAATATAGAATAGAATATTTCATAGTCTTTAGAGGTCAATGGATTAAGTGGGCATCACTATACCAGTTTTAGGTTTCATACATGTCATGGTGCATGGTTACATTAAGAAAAACTGAAGATTCATGGTGATCTAGATATAAGACTTTAGATAAATTTAAATAATACTTTAATTCATTTAATTTTTTTTAATCTAACGTCTTATCATCAAGAGACACATAGAAATTTGAATGATGAGTTTTTTTAAAATATGAAGATTTGTTATTTGAAGTGGAAATGCGGAGAATGAGAAGTTAATGGAAAATAGATGAAGAAATCACTATATCTAGTTTTTTAGAGAAAAGAGGAAATTTTATATGAACATATTGAATATATGGTCTTTTTATATAGGATATTGAAGAACTATAACACCCTCATTGATTTTGTGTTATTCTTATCTCTGGTGATTCTTGGAGTGGGATGAGTGTCATATGTTTTCATATAATTCTTCCTTGAATCAATGTGTGACCCTTGGATCAAAAATGATCCCTTATTAAATTTTTCATTCACATACAGTTCATAGTGAAATCCTATGGTATGTTGAAACCTCATTGAAATATGCTTCATATAGTATCCCATAGTGGTGAACCATGTAAAATTATTTGTGTCAATGAATTTACATTTCAAATCTGAATATTTTTGTTATGTGGTTTATTATAACAAACTCATGATATTATTTCAAATGTGAGAACAACATCTTATCGAAGATATAAAATAAATCCATGCACTAATTCACCTCACCTCTTAGGGTGTGTTTGGGACACTATGGTCATGAAAAGTGGTATCAGTCCCAAGTTATTCTTAGTGAATTTATCAAATGAATTTTATTATCATGGAAATAAATATCAATGTGAAAAAAACCATAGTTTGAAGGATATAAATATCATATTTTAAAAATTAGAATGATATTGAATTTACAATCTCTTAGGCTAGATGTTTTCTATGCAGTTTTACATGGGATACATCTAAGTTATGTTATGGAGTCATTGATGACTAAAGTGGGCAAGAAGTTTATTAATATAGATATAAATGAATAAAATGCCTTTTTTGGATCTTTTTAAAATAAAATATATGTGAAGTTGATGAGTTGTACATTGGTGAAAGTTATTTGGGACAAACTCACCAACATTTATAAGAGTGATTGAAAAGTGAAGGAGGTGAAGACACAAGTTTTGAATAAAATTTTTGCTGACTCAAGGATGTGATAAATATATTGACATAAAAAATAAAATTATAAGATGATATTCACCATTATACAATTCGAAGGTGTCATATTTAGAAGAATGAAATATTTTACAGTTACCTCTTGATGATCTATATATAAAGCTAGTTGTGTATAAGATGCATGTAAATCTAGGAGGAACATCAAGACACTCAAAAAAAGAGATAACATTAAAGGAAATGGAGAAATTAGACATCAATGAGGTTGAATAAGAGAAATAATGTATAAGTGATGATTTATTAAAACTCATGGAAAGAAATTTCAAGTGAGGTAAACGTATGTTTGATATAAAGCTATCATTGGAATGTTTTAACTATAGATTGGTTGGTTAGGTTGTTGTGAGAATTCCAAGGAAGTCCAATAAAAAACTAGAAGGTGAATGCACACAAAAGTAGTGAAGGAAGTTTCCACTTAAATGAAATTTCAAATTTGGAAGCACATCCATAAAAAGATTTCAAAGGAAGAGATTGTTAATTAAAGAATTGGATGATGATAAGGCATGCTTTAAAGAATATGAAAAAAAAATTATTTCAAATATAAAGGATCCTATGATTGAAAATATTGGGAATGTTAAATCTAAAGCTAAGGAAGAAAATAAATTGGAAGGTGTTTTTGGTCTTATAGTTGAACATAAATGTGTTGTTGAGGATATTGATTTATATAGAAATAAAAAAAATATAAGAGGATTGTTGGAAGAATCATCATATTATGTTGACTAACTCAAAGTAGAGATCACTCAGTTAGAGTAGGTTGTGGAAGAATAAGGAAAAAATCGAGAATCATTCAAAGAAGTTGTGTAGTTACTGACTGAAAAGTAACTTTTTATTCCAAAATAATGAGAATATAAAAAATATAGAAGAACATCAAGGAGTTATAAAGTGATGCAATCTGAGTACATCTCCCCTGAAAAATAAGTTACAATCCTATGGTAGAGATCCAATAAAATCGTAAATAATGAGTCTATTACTAGCACTACCCTTGATGTCCAATGTATCTATAGAAAAATTCCCTTCCCACTAAGTATGCCTTGCCTTAATGCCCTGGTCCAAAATCAACTTGCATTTATTGATAAATTAAGTCAGTTACATTGAAATTCTTTTTTTCTCCCATAGCATATCAACCAGAATTTTAGAATCAAATTCCACCATGGAAATAACAATTTCGTACAGGTTGCACAAGGTGATTCCATGTCACATCGCCCAAGCCTCCACCCCAATAAAATTACTAGGCCCATAAAAAGAACTGAACCCAAGTACCACTGATCCCCTATCATCCCTAACCAACCCACCTTCTCTCATCACCCCCACAGCATAGGAGCTATCAGTATTCATTTTTAACCCACTGGATGAGGGAACCCAATAAATAAAACGTTCATGAGAACCAGAACCCATTGGTGTAGTAGACAGTGCATAACATCGAAGAAGCACCTTGAGAAACATAGAAAACAGCCCATCAGGAAACAAAGGGGGTAATTCAAAAATAGGTATCCTTACTCAGACCTGAATATAAGTGAACGAGCATCGACTGCCTACTCTATATTTATTCCTAGACTCCCACAGAACCCATCATACAACAGTGAAAATTATTCCACATATTTTACTTACCGTTAAATTCCAATCAACCCCTTGAATCCATGCCTCCAAAAAATCCATAAATGAGTCTCAACCCACAGAGAAACCCATGCATTGACTGTTGTAATCCCAAATTTTTTAGGCTCATTCCCCTTTGAATAAAAGATGTCACATTGTTTCATAACCATATGCCCACAACACATCCAATGTGAGACAAAATAAATACCCATCCTTTAAACATTTTTATCTGTGTAAATAGAGTTATTCCTCAACCTTTAAACTAGGAAATTCAACTTCATCAGGATCTCTTTGCACCAGAGCCTGTTAGGCCACCCATCTCGCACATGCGCTGCATGTATCCATGCATGATAATCCTAGCTATTTAAACTTTCGATCAAAGACTCCAAAAAAACACAACTTTCTTGATCCACTATCAACGTAATGTTCCCAAATATCAACTTTTGTTCCTAGATTAGCATCAAATTAATGATATTTGAACAATTAAAATCTTCAACAAAGGAATATTTTAGTGTTAAGAATTCTATGTAGTGAAACATCTTTCCCACCCAGTTATCATTCCAAAAGATGATGTTTCCACACCCCACCACCCATTGTGTCTTCTCCTTAAGAATATCCAAATGAGACATCATGCACTGTGCATGGTCAGATTTTTTTCTATGAACTTGTATTCCACCCTTTCCAGTCCATTTCACACCTGTATTTCATAAATTTATCCCACATAGAGTTACCATTAACAATATCCCAATATAGTCTCTCTTGCATGTGTTGCATGGACTCTGAAACACTCCACAGACTGATACCCCCTTCTCTGTAGGAGAATAAAAGTGAGTATGCTGTTAACAAGAGTAATTGTACCTCCGAAGGATAAAAAAATGATTTTTCTTATTCTGAATTCACCCAATAATTCTATTAATAATACCTTCAAATAAGGCTTTCTTAATCCTGCCATCTGAAATAGGGGATCCTGGGTACTCCATTGAAAGTTTACATTTTTTAATATGTAGTCTATCCTGTATTACATTACCACACATGAGTGAACATTTTTTTTAAATATACATGATACTTTTATGATGGTAAATATGCTTCCCACTCCACAACCCATGCTTCTTAGGGAGTTTAATAAACCCATTGATTGAATTATTCTACCTATTGATAAAAAATAGCATTTCATCTACAAACATTAGATGAGACACAATACCTAATCCTCTATATTTGAAAGGAAAAATATCTCCTTCATTGACACTGCAATCCATATTTTTGGAGAGTGCATCCTGTTCCATAATAAAGAGGTTAGGCAACACAAGATCACTTTTTTGAATCCCACACACAATTTTGAAGAACTCAAAACCCTTTACCATCGTTGAAATAGTAATACATGGAGGAGAAAGGCACCTAAAAAATAAGTCACAAATCCATTCATTAAAACCAAGGTGTCTTATAACCTTCAAAATAAAACTTCACTCTATACGATCATAATCCTTATCAATGTCCACCTTAATAATAATATTTTATCCAAAAGATCTAATATTAATATTATCCACTAATTAATTCACAATCAAAATCACTCCATGAATGATTCTTCCTTGAATAAATCAGTGCTCCTCCTCAAAAATGAGTCTTGATAGTATCCTCCCCAATCTCTTGTTCAGAATGTTAGAAAATAATTTATATATGAAGTTACAAAGACAAATTGACCAATATTGACTAAGATACTATGGAATTTTCACCTTGGGAATCAGAAAAACTATTGAAGCATACAATGCTCTAGGTATCTCACCTCCTTTAGAGAAGTATTGGACCGCCTGGTCTTTGATGACATCACATAACACCGCATAGAATAAACCAGAAATCCCATTATGCCCTGGTGCACTTTCCAAACTCAAATTGGTGACTGCATGCCAAATCTCGTTCTCCCCTATAATATCCTCTATTTCTTCATTATCCAACTCTTTCATTAGGTGAGGGATATTCAGAAATAAGTGGTCCACAGTAATCTCACACGAACATATCCTTCCCTCAAATCCAAGAGGTTTATCTAGGAGTTATTCAAAGTGTCCCACCACCAGATTACTGGCCACATTCACGTCATTTTTGTAAGAACCATCAGACAACCTGATATTCATCATTCTCAATACGTTTTTTTCTTGAAGACATGCTTGAAAGAAGGTAGTTTCACAAAATCCCTCTCTAAGATAATGGATCCTTGATCTTTCATTGGGATTTCTCTCAATATCTGACATTTTTTTTGGCTAGAGAATTTTGATTTTGACCTAGGTGGATGAAAGCCTCATCATCCCATGCCTCCTGAAGATTCTCTTCTAACTTATCAATATTTGATTTAAGCTCCCCAATGATAGAATAATTACAATTCCTTTTACCATACCACTCCATGAGGTATTTCTTAAGGTGTTTAAGACAATCTTAAATACCCACCCATGTGGATCCATTCACCAGTTTCCTCCGGGAGTCACAAATATCTTGCATGAATCTCTCCTCCCGAGATCAACTAGATGAAAAGAAGAAAATGCTTACTGGCCTTATTATATCTCTTTAAACTAACTATCAATGGAGAGTGATCCAACAATGACCTTGTCAAGTGCTTCATAGATTCGAGGGGGAAAGAATCAATACCTTTTAAGCTAGCTAAGAAGTGGTCAAGACTAATCTAGATACTCCTAAATCCCTTCTGATTATTATACCTATCACCTGAAAAACCCAAATCCAATAGCCTGTTGATGACCATGAACTCCTGAAAGTTGTTCATTTCCCTGGATTCAAAATATACCCCTCCCTTATTATCAAACACTTCAGCTGTGGTGTTGAAATCTACCCCAAAAAACCAAGTCAAACCCCTTATGATGAAGTCTAAGAGATTCTACCATATAATCCTCCTTTCTGAAACATCTCAACTAGCATAAATAAAGGAGAATAAAATTCCATATCCCCCATAATAACCTTGATAGTAATGTGCTATGGATAAATTTCCACATGATCAATAGACATTGTATTCCTCCAAAGAAGACAAACATGATAATTTCATGGGCCTCCATGCATGCCATCCGAGAAACCAGAGAACCTGGAGAAATTATCTAACTTATCCTTATTATCCTTGGGTTCTAGAATATCTTACACTAAAATGTTATACCTAAGAGATTCAGAAGAAATAAATTCACATTTAGCCTAGTCCTTGAGACTCATATCATTCCAAATGATGAAAGATATCATTGACCTAGAACGAACAAGTCCTTATGACTGAAGGATCCAACAGACTGGGAATTTTCATGAGGAGCATTGGACACCTCCATGAGATTTTCTTGAGTCACCGAAAACCCTTAGCTGGAGTGGGAACCCCCTTCTGATTGTGACTCTTCTCGGGACCTTTGGACACCACCCCCTCAGCCTTAGCGCCATCCAACACCTCAAACTGATTAGAGGAGAAAAAATCATGCTTCAGTAGCAGAGTTGAAACCTTAAAGAGAGTGGTTCCATCATGAAGATCCTCTGATGGAAGCTCCTTTGTGGGAGGCAGATGACTCGAAGCTGACACATCCATCACCTCTACAAAAGCATATGGACCACCCTGAGGATCTAAGGAAGACGACACAGGAGGCCCTGCTAGAAACCTCTGAATGATTAGCCACCAACCCCATATGGTAGGCGTGTCCCAATCTAACCTTCTCTAAACCACTATCAGCACCGGGAACTGCTGGTGAAGAGTCCAGCAAGGACATCATCCCAGGAGAACCTTCCTTCATAGGATAAAATTATGATTGAGAAACATAAAGAACAAGAGGATCCATAGGAAGTCCCCTGTCCTCAGAAGAATCCTATGATGATGGATGAAACCGGTGAGCTCCCGAATCACCTATAGAGGGAGATGCAGGAGATATCCCATCCACCCCCCACCTTCATTATCATATGACCAAGACAACTACAATGATAGAAATCAAGAAAGTAATCCTAGATCCAGAAAACTTCACAAACCTTGGGATACACTGATAAAAAATCCACTTCCACCAGTCGAACTCATCACCAGCATGAATAAGAACATGTGAAGGTAACAGAGTCAAGAGATCCATATCCACACATATCCAAGCTACCAAAGATGTCTTCAGAATCATGGCCTCTTCATCCACACAAAAAAAATGACCCTATTAATCCTCCATGATTTTTAGGATGGAAGTATTATTAAGAGGAATCAAGAGACCAAAAATCCTGATCTAAACTATTGTCAAACTCAATTCCTTCCCCAGATGAGTCTCCCATGACCAAAGGGATAAATAAAACCTCCTCAAACTGTAGACTCGAACTTCCTGATACCATGACTTCACAAAATTATACAAGGATAAAAGATGATACAAAATTTATACATGGAGATCAACGAAACTGTTGTAGGATGATCCAAGCCCCACAAACCCACAAACGCTTGAAAAAACATGAGCGACGGTCGATCTCACCCAAATATAGCCACCAGAGACCAATAAGGATAATCCACCACTACTCTAAGCTCAACCTTTGAGTGATTGAATTTTGGACACCCATCGACCTGATGTGAGCATTGAGGAGAAATATTAATGCTTGGAATACTCAGAAGTTGACATAAACCATCCAAAGATCAAGATTCCAAAATAACATCTTTGAAATATAGTGAAACCACCCCAATAATCTTGATATGAGGAGTACATGGTAAGATTGATAGTGGAGGAGGAGGCGCCTCAGACACCATCAGAGATGGAGGAGCCGCCATCAGACCAGCCACTGAGATGCCCACAGAGGGCACAATGGTCAACAAAGGAGTAAAGATGGAGAACGTGTGTGGCACATATGAAGAATTTGAAAAAATCATTTTTTGAATTTGTATAATTAAAGATAAAAATTAATGAATAAGATAAGATAATTTATGAACTAAATTATTATATCAAATAACTAGAAAATAAGGTTGAGTCTCTTTAAGAGTAATTTGTAACTTTTAGAAATAAAATTAAAGCTCTAATAAAATCAAGTGTTTCAAATAAGAAGTTATATTTTGGGAAGTTCTCTGATGAGGAACTAAATTAAAGGATAGAAGACGTCATAAGAGGTGTTGAAAAGGTATTGAACGATAAACAATACAATTACATGGGTAAAAGCAGAATTATCTTTAAATCTAAAACCTCAAAACTTGGGATAACAAGTGCAAAGAACAAAGGGAAGTTAAATGTTAGATATAGTCCTCAATCATCAGGGGTTTATCAAAAACCAAGTTTTTAATCAAAATATAGAACCATGTAAAGAGAAGGTGGTGAGAAAATATTTCCCTTGATGAAGTTTCAATTTTTTGGAAACTTAGTCCATGTGACGATATATTGTGATGAGGTGGAGAGCTACTTGCCCGAATGGCCCAAAGGCCTTCATTTTTAATGATTTTTAATAACCCCCTTTCAAGGGATAAGGGTGAACCCTTACAAGGCCCGTAGGCTTAGAGATTACAAGGCCCATAGTCTTAAGAGATTACATGACCTGAAGGTCTTAGGGAATTCAACCAGACTATCTACAAGGAACTGCCCCTCCCCAGCATCTGCGTCACGATAGTAGCTCTCCACCATTGCATTGTCGTCTGGCTAGGCTTCCCGTGCAAGCACAGGCTGGTCCCGATGGTATAGTCATACCCTCTCATTCTGACAAATTCATTTGGCTCTACTCTAGTAAGTGCACCTGCTCTAAATACTCTTCTAGGGCTGCTCCTTTTTTGTAGTGTGTTTGGGGCAACTACATGTGGCCCAAAGGCCTTGAGGTGTCCTGAAGTCCCTACTGACCTGAAGGCCTGGGTGGCCCAAAATCCTTAAGGACACCAAGCCCAAACTGGTGGCCCAAGGTGAATAGTTTCAGCTGCTACAGTACCTTCTACAGTGCCTGCTATTGTGCCTGCTATAGTGCCCGCACAGTGTGTAGTACTGCTACAGTACATGTACAGTGTAAAGTTCTGCTACAGTACCGCACAGTGTACAGTTCTACTACAGTACCTACTATAGTACCTACTACAGTACCTAGAAATATGCCTCTACCTGGTTTTGAACCTGGATCTTGTGGATGCACTTAACGATACCTCACCAACTGGGCTGAGGCTCATGTGCAGTGGAGAGCTACTTGAAAGGAGAGGCGTTTGGGAGTCAAAAAAGTTGGATGGGATCATGTCCTATGATTCATAAACAAAATGATTTTTATGGGAACTTTTTTATTATTAAAATTTAATTTTAAAGTTATTGATTATAGGAAAATTAGAAGTGGAAATCTCATCCATGAATGTCAAATAAGGATGGATATAAGACAACCAAACATGATTCTGTTGGGAAACTGATTTTACCCATTAGAGGAAGAAGAGTATGACTATACTTCTTATGTTTAATATAATTAGGAGATACTATCACATATCTTAACTCAATCTGGAATTTCTTGGAGGGAAATAAAGAATAAAGAGAAGTTTAATCTTGATGGTATTTATTTTATGCTAATGAATAACAGTTTCACATGGATTCTAGTCAGTGGATGCTCATCCCACATGACTGGTAATAAGAAATTGTTGACGAATGTTAAAGGACATTTCAATGATATAGTATGGTTTGGAAATGATGGTTCTTTAAAGATCAAAGGTAGTGTAAAAACAACGCTAATAAGTGCTCTATGTGGATGGACTAGGCTGCAACCTTTTGAGTGTAATACAATTATGTGACTCAATACTTGAATTCAAATCCAACCAAAAGAGCTTCCTAATGAAAGGAAGGGATAAAAATTATCTATTGAAAGGATAGAGAAAAAACTACAATTTATATTAAGTGGACATAAAGGAGAACACATGTCTCCTTATGGTGGAAGAGTGGAATAATTTATGAAATAGGAGGCTTGGGTACATAAATAAAACAAATCATAGAGAATTTATCCAATCTATAGGTGGTGGTTGACATCTCTAATTTTAATCAAGATAGATATATAACTTGTGACACTTTAATAAGATATAATATGGTGATAAATCTCTACTGACCAATGAAGAAAAGGGCATCAAACTTGATGAATCTTATTATCATAAATGTATGTGATCTAATGAAACTTTCAAGAACATGAGGTGAAAGTTATTTCATTTTTTTGTTAATTCTTATAGTATAATGGGTTGTATCATGTTTTTGTAAACCAATAAGTAATTTATAGAGTGTATCAAGTGTCTCTAAAGGTGGGATGAAAATGAAACAGAAAGATCAATAAAGATTTTGAGATCAAATAATGGAATTATATTCCCACTAAGGTGTAAAATTAATTAGAAAATCACGACATCAAGTATGAAGACTCAACCATTTCAAAAAAAACACAAAAAATGGTTTCATGGAAAGGAAGATTTGGATAGTGAATAATATAGAAAAGTCACTACTCATTAAGAGTGGTATCTCGAGGAATTATTGGAAGGAAGTGGTGTAGGTGTCTATTTATACTCAAAAATCATCTTTTCTAAGTCCTAGAGAGAAGAATACATCGTATGAGATGTGTCATGGAAGGAAGCTCACACTTAAACACTTTATAGTGTTTGGAAGCAAGTGTTGCATTCAAATAATAATGGAGGCCAAGGAAAATATGGTGATGTAGTGGATGAAGGAATCTTCCTAGGATACTAAAAAAATTAAAACCTATAAATGTTTCAATAAGAGGTTTAATAATATTGGGGAGAGTAATGATGTGAATGTGTTTGAGGATATGGTTAGAAATAAATTAGGAAATTCAGTTTTAGAAGATGTTTTTTATGAAGAAGATGATATTGACTCAAATTCCAAAGGTCTTCAAGGTCTAACACAAGAAGAGAGTTATGAGGTTGAGTTAGAAGAAGAAGTTACTGAATAGATTTAACCATTAAATCAAAGGAGGAATATATGAGTTGAGGTTTATGAGTTAAACAAAATTATTGAAAAAATTAATGCAACACAAACCTATAGAATGTGAAATATGTATTACATATCTAGAACTAAAATCATTTGAATAACTGTAAAATGATGAATCATATGAAAAATCTATGAATGAGGAGTTGGACCAAATAAAAAGAATCAAATTTTGGAGCTTCTGAAGAGGTTGTAGGATCACAATTTCATTGGTATTAAATCAGTATTCAAGAAAAAATGTCAAAAACATGGGAAGTTGATTTGAAATAATAAAAGATTAGTTTTCAAGGGCTATGCACAAGTTGAAGGCATAAATTTGGAAGTGGCCTTTGCACTAGTGGCAAGGTTGGAATCAATAAGACTCTTCCAAGTTGTAAAAATTTAATGTGGTTTAAACATATACCATATGGAGATAAAGATGGAATTATTGAATGGTGATCTCAAAGAATATGTTTATATTAAAAAACATGGTCTTTCTAATTGGTGATGATGAATCAAAGGTGTAAATGTTGAATAAGGCATTGTATGGCTTGAAACAAGCACCTCAATCTTGGTATGATCGATTGGAAACTTAGTTAAAGAAGGTATAATTTAGGAGAGGTAATGTTTGTCAAAACTTATATGTGAAATAAACCAAGGATAACCCATTCATGGTGATCATTTTTGTTAATGGCATTATATTTAGAGTTTGAAATCTGAAATCGGTGGAGGATTTTGCAAGATTAATGAACTTAGATTTTGAGATGTTGATGATTGGATAGATTTTATACTTTCTTGGGTTACAAGTTAATCAAAATGATGTATATACCTTTGTCTCTAAAGCTTAATATATGAGAGATCTCCTAAATAAGTTTGACATACATGGAAGTAAACCAGTTTCAATAGAAATTTCAGTTGGAACCAAAATTGGAAAGCGTGAAGTGGGAAGAGATATTGATTACACATTATATCAAATAATGGTTGGGAGTTTTTATATGATATCAATGAGGCTAGACATTTTTTATGCTACATGATTGGTAGCTCGATTTCAAAGTAGTCTAAAGGAAGAATATCTCACCACTATAAAAATAATCATGAGGTATATTTAAGGAACACTCAGTTATGGTTAAATGTATTATGTAGGGAATGATCAATATATTATGAATACTTGGATTTAGAATGGGATAAAGATATAATGGATATAAATACATGAGTGTGGGATCATTCTTTATTGAGATTAACTGTATTAGATGGCTTAGTAAGAATTAAGATAGTATATCTCTTATCATGTAAGAAGCATAATATATTTCATCCATAATGGCGTGAACCTAATTTTATGGATTATGTATAAATTGTAGAAACTTGGTGAATATGATAAGATGTATATAGTGATTCATTGTGATAATAATATAGATATTTATTTAATGTAACACCCTTATAAAAGTGATACATAAAAGACTAAATGTTACTACCCATGTAAACAAGGCGAACCTTTATTTTTAATATCATGTCTGATTAAAACTACATAGTTATATGAGCTTGGTTTAGAGTGGTTTCGGGATGGGTGACCTCTTGGGAAGTTTCCTAGGGTGTACATGAGTGATGAAAAAAGTACACTAAAATAACACGTGTTGGACTGTGGGGATATTCATTAGTCAGATAAGTGACTCTGATGGGTAAGAGATGGTGGAGTACTATGAAGGAGTCCAATATATTACAGATGATCCATAAGAGTATATGATTAGGTTCATGGCCCAAGGAGGTTGGGTTGTGACAAATGGTATCAGATCCAATACCCAGCTATAAGTGCAATTAGTTTGAGGTTTGCAGTCTACAATGAGGGTGTTATGCTAGGGGGTGTAACACCCATGGAAAATTGATACTTAAAATACTAAATTTCACTACCCATGTCAACAAGATGTACCTTTATTTTCAAGAGAATGTCTAATTATAACTTAATAGTTAAGTGTGTATGGATTGAATTAGTGTTAGGATGTGTGACCTCCTGAGAAGTATCCTAGGGTGTTTTTGAGTGAGGAAAAAAAGAACACTGAAAGAAAATGTGTTGGCCTATGGGGTTATTCATTAGTCTGATAAGTGACCCTGGTGGGTAATAGCATGTGGTGTGCTAGGAAGGTATCCAAGGTATTACAGATTACCCATGGGGTCAGATGACTAGGTCCATACCCCAGGGAGGTCAGTTCATGAAAGTTAATGAATAATATGGTAAAAAATTCATGCATGAAACATATTGAGATCCAATATCATTTTATTAAAAAGAAATCAATAACACCCCTAGAGAAAGTAATACTTAAAAGACTAAATATTACTACCAATGTTAGTAAGGTGAACTATTATTTTTAGGATCTTGTCTGATTAGAACTCCACAGTTAAGTAGGGGTGTCTAAACCCAACCTGACCCAACCTAATTGGGTTGGTTTAGGTTACACACATAATATGGATGGGTTGGGTTTTCTTGGGCTGAATCATACATGGTTTGGGTTGGGTCTCAGGTTGTCAGGTTTTTAACCCAACCCGACCCAAATAAACTGACTAAATTAGATCTCTACTATTACTTCATTCATTTGAAACTACCTCACAACTTATATCCATCCACCCAAGATAATTCATCCATAGTCCTCACTTTCCCTTCCCTCCCCCTAACCTCCTTTCTCTCATGGTGTTGCGTGTGTGGGTAATTACTGAGAATGGTGTCTTTCATAGTCCCTCTTCCTCCTTCTCCCCCCTCCCTCCCTCCATCCCCTCACTCTCCTCCCTATCAATCTGCAATCAGTTTCCTCCTTCATCTAGCTACCATCCCTACTTCTCAATGTCAATGATATTTTTTCCGCCTTTCCTAAGTCATGTCACTACCACCATACCACCCATCATCACCGGTTTTAGATCACTATCATGTCATCCCCATGCCACTTATTTCCTATTTGTTTCATGTTATCTCCCACCTATGACTTATTTATCACACATCATCCACCCCTGATGTTGCTTCTATGTCTCCTACATGTGTTATTGTTGTTGTATCTCTCATTACCATGCTACTCATGGAGAAAACAACTTCATTTTATTAGTATTAGTGGTGATTCAGAATGATGTTTCTGGTGGAAAAGAGGAATATAGCTTGTGGGAGGTGTGAAGGAGAAATCTTAGGGGTGAGCTGGTTCGATTTAGGTAACAATATTTCAAGAGACATTCTGCTAATTTTTTCCCTGACCTGATCAACTCAACTAAACCCAACCTGATCTGGCATAGGTTGACACTACTACAAATATGGCCTTTATCAGTGCTAGAAAAGTGAATTAACAGCACTAAAAAAGTGTTTTTAATCAAGGAAAAGATAAATGGGGGGTACCTTTTATGAGCGCTCAAAAAAGCGATGATAAAATGGTTCCATTATGAATGCTTTTTTAAAAGTGCTGATAAAAGTTGAAAAATAGAAGAAGAAAAAATTTAGAGGGGCTTCAATAGTGCTCGAAGCCCCCCTTCAATAGTGCCCCACCCCCACTACAGCCCGCACACCCCAGCCACCACACCAGCCTTTAACAGCGCCCCAGCCCCTTTAACAGCACTAGGCATTATTCCTCACCTACGAGCGTGACCTGCCTCCCCCAGGATTTGAACTCGGGACCTGTTGCCTATGCACATAAGCTTTTACCACTCCACCATATTATTTTTCTCTTCATTTATTAATATATCTTTTTATTTATATATATATTTATTTATATTTACTCATATTTTAATATATATATTAACATATATTTAGTTATATTTAGTTATATTAATATATATATATATATATATATTTAGTAATATTAATATATACATATTTAGTTATATTAATATATATATCCGTATATTAATATATATATATATAGTTATAGTTATATATTAATATATTTATTCATATATTAATATATATTTATAAGATCGGTTTTGAATGCGTTTATAAAATATTCTTTTTATGTGTGTTTATAAATAAATAAATACATATATACAACACACACACACACAGATGGACATATGTGCACACGAAAGGATCATCAAAGGCTACACAAATCAACAACACCCAACACAGAAAACAAAATCTGGTATTTAAAACATGCAATTGATAATTAAATCATGTCAACACATTAAATCATTCAATTAATGTAAAATTCACGCATACAATTTCAATTAACACGTTTCATGGCTGAAGCATCAAAAAAATTAAGCAAATGAAATTTTAAATACACCCCCCCCCCCCCCAAAAGATGTATGTATTTAAAATTTTAAAATAACACCTGAAATTAATATTTTAAATCAATAAAAAAATTAAAATTTAAAAAAAATATGATTTCCAATGTCTTTTAAAAAATCTAACACCACATTGGTTAATTTATAATCATGTATTTTAATCACAAGAAATTTCATAAATGATATAAGAAATGTGAGTTTAATTAACTAGTAAATTACCTTCAAACATCTTTTTTAAAGATAAATAGATGTCGGAAAATTGAAATCAAGATGGAATTAAATTTTAAAAATTAAAATGTAAAAAACAGAAGAAAAAATTGATTCAAGATTTTTATTTTATAAATGATTCAAAATTGAAATCCAATCATGATGGAAACCTTGTCCTGTAATGGGGCAATGTGTGACTGACATGAGAAGGTAATGTCATCATCATCATTGTATACTAATTAGCTAATGAGATTCTCTCAGATCTTTGGTGTGAGGATATAGAATATAGATCTCAAATTACAAACCTATAAATAAACATAAAACACACATAGGAATGAAGCCAAAGATACTCGAAATTGAGACCTCACAAACACTCCACAGGACCACTATCATTGGGCTAGACTCTATTATAAATGATTGAATTACAAATAAAGATGACAATGAGTTGGATACCCAGAAAATTTGTGATGTACAGACCTTAACCTGTTTATTTTTTACAAAACTCTAACTCTAACCTCTATCCGTTTATTTTTTTAAATTCAAAACCTTAACTCTACGCTATTATTTTTAACTACTTTTTTATTTAACATAACTCTTTTAATTTCCCAATTAGAAATTAAAATATTTAAATTTTATTTATAAATATAGAATACCCATTTCAAAAAAGTAATTAAATATTTTTATAATATTGTATTTATTTAAAAATATGTCATTAATGGACTAATAATAATTAATTTAAGTGAATTCCAATTTAAAATTTATTTATAAATAAAATATGCATCAAATTCACAATAAATTAATAAGTTTTTTAAAAAAATTAATGACATTTTAAAAAATATGGACTAATTAAAAATAATTGGCATAATTGATTTTGAGTTTATGGTACCCTAAATGTACTACCCTAACTCTACTTTTGTTATTATTTTTTATGATTTTTTTCTGGAATATACACTTTTATCAGTTCTAGGAAAAAGCACTGATAAATCCCCCCCTTTATTAGTGCTACTAAAAAAACATTGATAAAAAGGGGGCTTTATTAGCATGCTGATAAAGGGTCACTTTTAACAGTGATTTTTTTAGCAGTGTTAAAATTTCCCTTTATCAGTGCTTTTTTTAGCACTGATAAAGGGTGGCACTGCATAAACCTAGTTTTGTGGTAGTTTGGGTTAGGTCAGGTCTAAACTAAAAATTATCCCTGACCCAACCTGACCTCTTTTTATAGGTTGGGGTCCATTAAAATCCTCAATCTAGACCCAACACGATCCATGGACACCCCTACAGTTTATTGAGCTTGGCCTAATGTAGTTTCATGATGGGTTACCTCCTGGAAAATTTTTTAGGGTGTGTGTGAGTGGGGACAAAAGCACACTAAAAGAACATGTGTTGGAATGTAGGGGCGGTCATTAGTCACATAAGTGACACTGGTGGGTAATAGCATGTTTTGTGTTGGTAAGGCATCCAATGTATTAAAGATGAACCATGGGGTGAAATGATCATGTTCATGGACCAAGGAGGTTGGGTCATGATAGTTAATAAATAATCTATTACAACATTCATACATGAAACATATTCAGATTCAGTATCATTTTATTATAGATAAAGTAGTATAAATAATTATCAAAATTGAGCATGTTAGAAAGAATCAAAAATTGAAAGTTATTTTCATAAAAAAAATTCATAATAATATTTTAAAAGCATCTATTGAACCTTAATGTTCAACCACTTCTCTTATCTTAAGGAGTTTTAGGAATCCCCTCTCCTCATATGTTTTAATGCCTACTCTGGTTGCATGTGTTTTTACCGAACATTTCTTTTTGGTTTTATTATCAAAGCGGGGTAAAATAAATGAAGTTAGTGAAATTTAGAATTTGTTTCAAAGGGAGAGAGTCATTTAGGTTCAATTAAGTAAATTTATCATATAAATTCTTACCTTAAGGGGGAGTAATCTACCTTTTAGGGGTAATTAGTATAAAATAAATGGGAAGATATAATCCATGGGGTTGTGTTAAAGGTTTTATATTAAGACAATGTGAGTTTTATGAAGCTTTAAAATTTCATTAAAAGTGGTTAAGTGGTTTATATACATGAAAATTCAAGGTGGCATGGAATTCTTTCTTGATTTTCTTCATCAAAAATTTATCACATATAATTAGTGCGATAGATGGTATATTTGTAACATCCCAAGTAAGTAATGAATAATAGATAATCTTATCTATGTCTATTTATTAATTATATAGTGTTTTATAGGCTTAAAATGAGAATAAATCCAATCTTAAGCATGGAATACGCTAATATTTTTAAAAGATTGTTTTACTGCCTTTTGATGGAAAAATATTTTTAAATCAAACTTTTGACAATTTTATAAGCTCTATTTGTCAAAATAAACTTATTATTTATGATTGGGACATTGAAATTTACTTTGGATAAATTTTTGGTATTTTTCTGACAATGTTCATTTTTTTAATGAATAGTGAAAAATACTGCATTTTACATCAAAACTGCATTTTCATCTAATTTAATTATATGGTTATATTATCTTTTTAATTTGTTTTAAAGTTTAAATAGAATATATTTTTACCATTTAATCCAATGGTGGTCATTGTGATTAATTTCAATTTGGAATTGGGCATAAACAAGTGCCAAACTTTTCATAGATATTGTTTCTAAAAAACCCGCTATTTGTTTTGACAACGGGAATTATTTTTAAATTAATTATTGCAATTTATGTGTTTAGAATTTGGTAAAATGTATTACATATTTGTAATCATAAGTTTCAAATTATTTAATCAACACTCTTTTTCTTTTGGACATTATGAATAGTAACGACGGTAATTATCTTTAATTATCTTGATTAATTAGTAATCGGGTAGTTAAGGATAATAAAATAATATCATAATAATAACAAATGACCCCAACATATGTCCTAATGCTAATATTTTTGTCATGGACGACCATGGGATTCCTTGTTCCAAACTTGGGGACCCCATGGAATCACTTTTGTGTGATAATGACTTTTTATCTTTCTATTTTTAAAGAAAGTTAAATATAACAAAGAATGTATCACCTGAGTAAAACATTTTTAATTTTGTCTAAATAAATGATCTTTTGGACTATAAATATTCATTGGAAATATAAAAAGATTTCCTACATCATAGTATTTTTTTATAATTTTTAGATATTAAATAAATTAAATTATTTATGACATCATGATGATACAGCGATTACCTCATTAATGAATGATTTAAATCAAATGAAAAAATAATGTAAAATCTAAGACTTACACTTGTAAAAGACCTATTGGATGAGTATATTTCGAACCCTTATCACCTTATCCTATAAATATATCAATGTGGGACCTTTTAAATCCGAAACACATTTCAATATAAAGTAACATTTTATAACATTCCAAGAGTGCCCCTCCTCTCCTCTTATAAAAGGCCCCCACCTCTACCTATTTACACACACTTCTCAAGCCATTGGCTCGGCCAAAATCTAATTATTTTATCTCTCCAAATACTTATCTTCATCATAGAAGCCTTATCTTAGGCAGAAAGCTCTTCAAGAAACCATTTTGGTACAAACCAAGAGGAGTTACCCGATTTAAAGGTAAAGTCTTCTCTAACGTTCTTTTGTTTTATTTTGCTTCTCCAACCCCCTAAACTCTTTTTATTCATTTATTTTGTAAAAACACCAGTATTTTAAATATACTAGTATTTTTTATAAGAATTATTCGATCTACCCTTACACACACCTACATCTAATGGTTAAAGAACATACTGTTTCCGTGGATGGCGAATTTCTGCCTCACGAAACGATGATTGTTCAATATTCTTATAACACCTTCAAAGGTGGCCATTAACATGTCACTATATTTATATATGATATGTAATATGTTTATTTATTTTTTTAAGCTTTTTTATTTTTCATTTATGTCATACCTTTATGGCTTCCATTATGGGTAAACGTGATATCTTCATTTTAGGAAGTGTGGACTACCGCCCCCTCAAAGTGATTTGATTCGTTAATGCCATATGTGGGACATATAAAGGATGGAGTTAATGATATTATATATGATATTATACTGGAATTATAATATACCCTTATATCATTATGATTCAATTCCATTAAATAGGAAATAGAAATGAAAGTAGCGTTCATGCGTACGTACGGTTTACCGTCTCCATGAACGGTGCATTTCATTTCTTACCTCTAAATGTTATGTAATATTATAAATGCATGTATATACTAGATATATATGATATATATGATATCTAAATCATGAATATAATTCTGTATATAATGGATATATTACCACATGAACAACTTGTAATTATAAGAAGTTTATTTTTGGCTCAAGTACCAAAGATCGACAAAATGACCGTTATTAACTTAAATAATTACATAGTGTTCATGACATGGTAAAAGGTGATATAAAAGGAATAATAAACTTGGAAAAGGTTCTTAAGCAAGTAGAAATTAACTCAAGTTTATTATTCATGAGGTTAAAGAATGATCGATTCAAGTCGGACCCGAGGTATGAGACTTCATCTCAATCTCCTTTCATTGAGGCATATTTTGTTTTATACACAACCTTCTTTTATACGGTGTATAAACCTCTTTGAATTTTATGTTTATTCAAAAGGAACCTTTTTTATACGAATTGTTTTACTAAACGACAAAAGGGAATGTTTTGTCGTATGTATGTGGCGATAATGACTTCTCCATCGCCGTGACCATTATTTGAGTTTCAGCTTCCTCTAAAAGCCATAACTTTTTTTTAAATGAAAAATAAATACCATGTTTTAATTTTCTTTTATTTTGGTATTGAAAATGGTTTTCATAATTTTTTTATTATATCAATGTGTTTTATTCATATCTTGTGATTGAAATGTGGAAATGTTATGTTTCCTTTATGCATGTTTTATGTGATATGATTATGTTATGGTTCTTGGGAATTGTTATGAAGATGGGTGGTTCCATGATAAATTAATGGCAGGTGAGCCCGTGATATCTCTTATAATGACCCATACTTTACATACATTTTTATTACTTCAGAATTGAAGAACACTTATTACAACATATAACAAAACCAAGAAAGGATCGTATAGGTATAGTGTCTTTAGAAACTGGGAAACATAAACAACTGGTTCATAAAGCATCTACTTTGCCTCCCATTTATTTCATCATATCTAGAGTCCCTTTTTGGCATATTCTACTTAATAACCTTCTTCCTGACCTGGGGAAATAAAAAATACAAAAGGGTGAGCTCAAATGCTCAGTAAGGGTAAACAAAAGAAATATCAATCACATCATATACAGAAGAACATAACTTTTGGAAATCTTAACCTGCAAAAGAGATCATAATATCATAACATGGGATAAATCATAGAAGTGAAATGTAATCCCAATAATTATAACTTAAAACATGAAACTTTTTTGCATACACACATAATCATAGAGAATCATTTCTTATTAGTCAAGACTCACTGCCAAGACTATCTTAGTGGACAAAGTCCCTTTCTGAACCGAGTTCACTCCTCGTTTCAGTCCTGTTTCACTGAACCAGTATAACCTACCGTTCTAGCCATGTCTATCTCATGAGATATAAAATCTTTACCCAATGCATTGGAGGGAGATATAGGTCCCACCCATCTCATAATGATACCATTCTTATGTGTGCCACAAAATCATAAATCATACATCATTGCATGACCCATGTAGTAAAAATGGGATTCTTAAACAACACGACATCATAAAACAATTCATATAAGATAAAGGAATTCATAAAAATATAATTCCATCACAAAATAATCAAATCAATGTAATAATAGGGATAAAACAGAACCCTTTATTATCTTAGATGGAAAATAATTTTGATAAAACACTTGAACTCCATTCTTGAGGAAAATATCCTTTCTGCTTCAAAAACACTTTTCCTTTCTTAACATGTCATACAATTCTAAACTAAAATAATTTGATTAAAAATAAACTTGAAAACTTGTAAAGGAAGCTTCTTGGAAATAATGTTTTAAAAATCCATTCATGCCGTATAAGTTAAAAAAACATTCTTCGTACTTTTGTCAGAAAAGTCAAAAAGTACCTCGTACGAAAAATGACAAAAGATTCCTTTCATATCCTTTACTAAAAACTCACTGAAGGGTAAAATTGGATTTAACAATTGTAGGTGGATAGAAATAATATTACATATTGAGTAAACATGGATGTGGATGATAAAATACACCCCAGTAAATACTAAAGTATAAACAATCTCGGATAAAAATGAGATTGTGATATTTCCCTTACCTTAGGTCCGATATGCTTTGTACGTGTCCGAACCTCCTGTATAATGATTTAAATAATGTTATTGACTTATTACAGAATCATACTTATTTTTATGACATCATATATGGTCATATTCTTATCTTATTATTAGTAATATTTCATTACTACTTGTTATTCGGGTGTTTATTACTTTTTCTTCTTATGCGTGTTTTGTCCAATAAATTCTTATTCTTCTCTTTAGGTTATAGATACCTCATTTCCAGAATGGTATTAGTGTAATATATATCATATTCATTCATTCAATTCATTTATATCATCATTATGAAATTAAGATCATGTAGAACGAGTCGCATCACATCGTGGAGACGGTATTCCGTACGTACGCACGAGGGATGATATCATTCCTATGATCGTGGAATTGTATTGGAGTGTATGTATACTATTTCAGAATCAGTATCACTTTATAATAGTCATATATAGTCATTATTTACACCATTATACCCATCCAAGTAAGGTGGTGGGGGAAAATAGATTTCACCACGGCGTGGAGACGGTATTCCGTACGTACGCATGCGCGGTGATTTCGTTTTCCATAGGATGGATAGATGGTGAAATAGGGTTGTTTCATACTTATAATAACATATCAGTATATGATTGATACTGATGTTATTACTTCATAATTAAACAACCTAAGAAGAATAAGTGGAAGAAGAAATAAAGATAAAAGAATTGGTAATGGACATTACCTCTTCTTTGAAGCACCTCTTTGAGATCTCCCTTTAGGGCACTAAAATTGGTCTTTGAGGAAGACCAGAACCTCTAGGATATTTCTATGGAAGTTGAGAAGATAATTTGGCAGGGTTTGGCCGAGCTTGAAGGCTCAAAGTGGTGTGTGGAAGAGAGGTAGGAGGTGCCCTTTTATAAGGGAGGAGAGGGGCACCTTTACAATAACTAAAAATATTATTTTATTATAAAGTAAAGTTCGGTTTTAAATAGATCCAAATTGATTTATTTAGAGGCCAAGGTGGGTATGGGTCTAAATACTCTCATCCAATAGAATTTAGATAAGTTTAGGTTCCTATTTTAACCTTATCATTTAGATTTAACATTAAGTTAAATAATTTTACTTTTACCGTGTCTTCTTGTGTTCTTATGCTATAAGATTAATAAAATTACTATATCAAGCCAAAAGAACCCCAAATTGTTTATTATTAATATATATAACCTTATCTAAGTTATTTCACCGAATCTTAGATTTTTAGGAATAAAATAACAATTTATAATATAATATTTGTTTTAAAAACTATTTTATGTCAATTTTGACACTATTTAGTAATTGATTTTTGTGAAAATCATAACAGAATGATAAGTTCGACCAAAGTTAATTAAATAAATAATAACATGTCATATTAACCTATAAAATTAGTGGAATTCATAAAAAGTCTCAAATTATATTTATTTGGGTATTTATAACATCAATTATGTCAATATTTCATTAATAAGATAATTACTGCATCATCGTTGTGTCATAAATAAATTAAATTATTTAATGTCTAAAAATTAAAAATAAAATACCATTATGTAGGAAATCTTTTTATCTTTATAATGAATATTTATAGTCGAATTTATCTTATGTATAACCCCATATTAAAAATGATTTACTTATTAAACTTTGATTTTAACTATTTTAACCCTTCTTTAAATAAATTAATAATAAATGTCCTAATCTAATCCAAGTGGGCCTAAATGGTCATATTTTATTCCTAATGTTGTTTTTGGTCGAATTAAACTTGTCCAATAGAATTAGGACATGTGTTAGGGTAATAATAATATCATTTTTACCCTTAATTACCCTATTTACTTTTAACCGTGGTAAAAAAAGTAAAAAGTTACTATTCACCAAAAAAATTATTTTCATCTCATTGAACCACATTTTAGTCCTTGATATTAACCGTGTCTCTCGGATTTTCGAAATTTCACTCACAAAAGTGGTAAAATTAAGTTTTATGAAAAATTCAGTTTTTTTAACTACCACTTAGTGGTTTCACTATTCATCAAAAATTGAAAGTTTTCAGAAAAATACCAAAATTTCACCCTAGGCTAATTTCGATATTACGAATCCAAAAATGAAATCCATTTTGAAAAATAAAATTTATAAAATTTCAAAAAGTGGTTATTATTATTCATAACGGCTAGTTTTAATAATATTTTAATAATATATCGTTGTTTAGTGAAACTCGGTATTGCGTACGACGCAAGCTATCGAGGAAGGTCGTGATTTCGTGTAAAGCAAGTCAAGCAAGTGTTGTGTGTAAAACAAGATTTCTTTGATGATTTATATAACATAAAAGTCTCAGGTGTTACATTCTACCCCCCTTAAAATGAATTTCGCCCTCGAAATTCGTCACTTTGTAACAAACAGATGAGGATACCTCTCCCTCATCAAATCCTAAAGATCCCATGTATCTTCTTCTAATTGGTGGTTCCTCCATAAAACTTTCACCAATCGAGTGGTCTTGTTTCGTAGGAATTTTTCACTATGATCCGGAATCTCTATCGGTTGTTCTTCATAAGAAAGATCTTGCTCCAGCGGTACAACTTATGAGCTGAGTACATGTGAAGGATCAGGTATGTACTTTCTTAGGAGAGATACATGGAACACATCATGAACTTGAGAGAGATTCGGTGGAAGCGCCAATCGGTAAGCTACCTTCCCAACACGATCCAGTATTTTGAAAGGACTGATATATCTAGGGCTCAACTTCCCCTTCTTTCCAAATCTCATAACCCTCTTCCAGGGAGATATTCGTAAGAACACTTTATCACCCACTTCAAACTCTAGGTCTTTTCTTCGGTTGTCGACATAACTTTTCTGTCGACTCTGAGCTGTTCTTATGTGTTATTGAATAGATCTGACATTTTCTGCCATTTCATTAATGAGATCAGGTCCTAATAGCTTTCTTTCCCCAACTTCATCCCAGCAAGTTGGAGTCCTGCATTTCTTTCCATAGAGAGCTTCATAAGGAGCCATCTAAATACTGGAGTGAAAGCTATTATTATAAGAAAATTCCACCAAAGGTAGGTGTTGATCCCAACAACCTTTGAAATCCATAGAGCAAGCTCTCAACATATCTTCTAGAGTTTGAATTGTTCTCTCCGACTGACCGTCTGTCTGAGGATGATAAGCAGTGCTGAAACTTAACTCCGTATCCAGAGTATGCTGAAGAATTCGCCAGAACTTCGAGGTAAACCTCGGATCCCAATCAGATATAATAGAAAGTGGTACTCCATGCAATCTTACCACTTCCTTTACATATATCCTGGCAAGCTAATCCAGAGAGAAATCCTCTCTAATAACAATGAAGTGTGCAGATTTTGTAAGACGATCAACTATGACCCAGATAGCATTATTGCCTTTGGACGTTTTAGGAAGTCTTGTGACAAAGTCCATAGTGATGTTTTCCCATTTCCATTCGGGTATGGGTAATGGTTGTAACATCCCCTTAGACTTCTGTCTCTCAACTTTAACTTGTTGACAAACCAAGCAACGAGAGACATATTCAGCAACATCTCTTTTCATGTCATCCCACCAGAAGTACTCTTTCAGGTCCCTATACATCTTCTTGCTTCCAGGATGAATAGAGAATGAAGAACTATGAGCCTCATCCAGCAACTCCTTCTTTAATTCGGGGATGGGAGGAACACAAACCCGATTCCTAAACTTTATTATCCCATCACAATCAAGGTTGAATTCAGGAACATTTCTCACCTTCTTTTGTAACTCGACATCTTCTTTCTGTGCCTCTTTAATCTTCACATGTATAGATGGTTGAACATTCATTTGAGAAAGATAAGATTTTTCCCCTTCCATTATAATTCCAAGATCCATTCTTTGTAAATCCATAAATATTGGATCTTTTGTGATTCTCATCATGGATAAACTGGCATGGTCTTGTCGACTTAATGCATCTGCCACCTTGTTTGCTTTCCCAGGGAGGTAATGGATTGAGCAGTCGTAATCCTTAATCAGCTCCAACCATCTTCTTTTGCGCATATTCAACTCCTTTTGTGTGAAAATATACTTTAAACTTTTATGATCAGTATAAATATCACACCTTTCACCATAAAGGTAATGCCTCCAAATCTTTAATGCAAAGATTACCACAGCTAACTCCAAATCATGAGTTGGGTAATTTTGCTCATGTATTTTCAACTGTCGTGAGGCATAAGCTATCACCATATCATTTTGCATAAGAACACACCCCAATCCCTTCTTGGATGCATCACTATAGATCACAAACCTTTCTCCACTACAAGGCAGTGTGAGCACAGGTGCACTGGATAACCTTCTTTTCAACTCCTTGAAATTCTCTTCACATTCCTTCGTCCAAACAAACTTAACTCCTTTCCGAGTCAACTTGGTGAGTGGATTAGATAATCGTGAAAAATATTTCACAAAATGTCGATAATATCCAGCCAAACCAAGAAAAATTCGGATCTCGGTTACTGTTGTTGGTCTCGACCATCTTTCAATAACCTCTGTTTTTGCTGGATCCACAGATATCCCCTCTTTTAAGATTATGTGACCCAAAAATGCAACTTTTTGAAGCCAAAATTCACACTTGGTAAATTTGGCATAAATCTTCTCCTTTCTCAGGGTCTTCAATATAATTCTCAAGTGATCTTCATGTTCTTCCTTGCTCTTTGAATAGACAAGAATATCGTCTATAAAGACTACCACAAACTGATCAATATAGTCTCTAAAGACTCTATTCATTAGATCCATGAAGATAGTAGGGGCATTAGTAAGACCAAATGGCATCACTATAAATTCATAGTGTCCATACCTTGTACGGAAAGCCGTCTTTGGTATATCCTCCGTTTTGACCCTTAATTGATGATACCCTGAACGAAGATCAATCTTGGAAAAGTATTGAGCTCCGCGTAGTTGGTAAAATAGGTCATCAATGCGCGGGAGAGGATATTTGTTCTTGATAGTGATCTTGTTAAGTTCTAGATAATCAATGCAGAGTCTCATTGATCCATCTTTCTTCTTAACAAATAGAACAGGTGCTCCCCAAGGTGACGCACTAGGGAATATGAACCCCTTATCAAGATTCTCTTGGAGTTGCTTCTTCAATTCCTGCAACTCAATTGGGGCCATTCTATAAGGTGTCTTTGAAATAGGCAAAGCACCCAGTACGAGTTCTATTGAAAACTCAACTTCACGATTCGGTGGAAGACCCGGTAATTCCTCCGGAAAGACATCATCAAACTTCCGTACAATGGTCATATTCTTAATTGTGAGTTTCTCACCAACCATTTGAGATAAATAACCTTCATTTAGTGGAATCAAGACCCATAAGATGGAAGGAATTTCCACTAGAAGGTTATGTTCATCCTTGCATCGATAGACGATCATAGATTGATCTGGAATATGAAATGTGACTTCCCTTATTTTGAAATTGATATGAGCTCCATGTAGAGAA
Organism: Viscum album; assembly: GCA_963277665.1. Lineage (NCBI taxonomy): Eukaryota > Viridiplantae > Streptophyta > Magnoliopsida > Santalales > Viscaceae > Viscum > Viscum album. Next base: position 1,574,671,608 of record OY728128.1, on the reverse strand, counting down.
AGTCAATCGATGCCAAGAATCACATCAAATTCCACTATAGGAAGGATCACAAGATTTGCAGGAAGCACTTTCCCACAAACTTCAATCGTAGAAGAATTATAAACTTTTGATGCGACTGTTGTGCCATTAGGGGTTGTCACAGCTAACTCAACATCTAACTGTTGAGGTAATACGGTGATATCCTTAGAAAATTCTTCAGAAATAAAGGAGTGGGTGGATCTAGAATCAAATAAAACATTTGATACTTTAGAGTGAATGGTAAGTGTACCTTTCACCACATCGTTATTGTACTCCACATCGCTGATAGATATTACATGTGACTTTCCTTTAACTTTAGCCTTAAGAGTTTGTTGACGTCGACCATCATCATCAACCCTTGGATTTGGGCATTGATTGGCATAATGCCCCATCTCCTTGCACTTGAAACATTGAAGTGTAGTAGGTTCATTCTATGCATCCCTTCCTTTGTTTGCATCATTAGACATCTTCTTCCCATCATTACGGCATTCAAATGCCCGATGACCTTCTTTTCCACATTTGAAACATTTACTTGTCCCTTTAAGACAACTCCCTCCATGTTTCTTTCCACACTTTGAGCATAAGGGAAAGCTCATCTTCTTTTTAGTGTGCTCTTTAGATTTTCCTTTGAATTCCATTTTCCTCTTCTTATAAAACCCGTATGACTGATGGGTTACTCCAATCTCCATCTCAACTTTGAGAGCACATCAAACGATTTCCTCGTAGCTATTGAAGTCCCTTATGGAAAAGGCCCTTCGAAGACTTGGTTTTAAGCCACTAAAGAATCGATCGATCTTACTCTCAGGTTGGATAATAATACCAGAAGCGTACCTTGCAAGTCTTGTAAAATTTGATTCATAGGTACCAACAGATTCATCATCCTTTTGCTTCAGTTCAAGAAACTCTTTCTCCAACTTTGTTTGGAGAATACAAGGGAAGTACTTATTGAAAAATAAGTTCTTGAACTCGTCCCATTCTATGGACTCAATTTCATCCCTTTGCCTCATATTCTTAATAAGATTCCACCATTGATCAGCATCACCTTCCAAACGATACACTACTAAGATGACTTTAACATGCTCAGAACATTGAAGAACTGAAAATATCTTTTCAGTAGTACTAATCCATTGTTCAGCAACTAATGGATCAGTAGACCCGCTGAATGAAGGTGGACGCTGTCTCATGAAGGATTCAACAGAATTTTGCTCCTTCCTTTGCTCGTTTGGAAGTACTGCATGATTCATAGCTTGAGAAAGTTGTGTGAGCATGGCTACAAGATTTTGCATTCCATCTCCCATAACGTTTGGTTTCTCAGGGGGAGAATCATTGCATTGCCCGTCGCATTCCGCATTAACACGGTTCCTTCGGGTTCCAGCCATTGACTTAAACCAAGAAGAATAGTGTGAGCAACACTAATTATAATAGGAAAACCACATAATCAAGAATAAAATTTCACACTTAAGGTCTTATCCTAGTTTATTCATGGCCATTTCTAAAACACTAAGATTGTGTTCTATGCTTAGACTTATCCTTAGGGTTCTTACTAAGGCTTTCACATCCTAATTTCCAAAGGTTGACTATAGCTTTCCTCTGATACCAACTATAACGACCCATACTTTACATACATTTTTATTACTTCAGAATTGAAGCACACTTATTACAACATATAACAAAACCAAGAAAGGACCGTATAGGTATAGTGTCTTTAGAAACTTGGAAACATAAACAACTGGTTCATAAAGCATCTACTTTGCCTCCCATTTATTTCATCATATCTAGAGTCCCTTTTTGGCATATCCTACTTAATAACCTTCTTCCTGACCTGGGGAAATAAAACATAAAAAAGGGTGAGCTCAAATGCTCAGTAAGGGTAAACAAAAGAAATATCAATCACATCATATACATAAGAACATAACTTTTGGAAATCTTAACCTGCAAAAGAGATCATAATATCATAACATGGGATAAATCATAGAAGTGAAATGTAATCCCAATAATCATAACTTAAAACATGAAACTTTGTGTCATACACACATAATCATATAGAATCATTTCTTATTAGTCAAGACTCATTTCCAAGACTATCTTAGTGGACAAAGTCCCTTTCTGAACCGAGTTCACTCCTCGTTTCAGTCCTGTTTCACTGAACCGGTATAACCTATAGTTCCAGCCATGTCTATCTAATGAGATATAAAATCTTTACCCAATGAATTTGAGGGAGATATAGGTCCCATCCATCTCATAATGATACCATTCTTATGTGTTCCACAAAATCATAAATCATACATCATTGCATAACCCATGTAGTAAAAATGGGATTCTTAAACAACACGACATCATAAAACAATTCATATAAGATAAAGGAATTCATAAAAATATAATTCCATCACAACATAATCAAATCAATGTAATAATATGGATAAAACATAACCCTTTATTATCTTAGATGGAAAATAATTTTGATAAAACACTTGAACTTCATTCTTGAGGAAAATATCATTTCTACTTCAAAAACACTTTTCCTTTCTTAACATGTCGTACAATTCTAAACTAAAAGAATTTGATTAAAAATAAACTTGAAAACTTGTAAAATAAGCTTCTTGGAAATAATGTTTTAAAAATCCATTCATGCCGTATAAGTTAAAAAAACATTCTTCGTACTTTTGTCGGAAAAGTCAAAAAGTACCTCGTATGAAAAACGACAAAAGATTCCTTTCGTATCCTTTACTAAAAACTCACCGAAGGGTAAAATTGGATTTAACAATTGTAGGTGGATGGAAATAATATTACATATTTAGGAAACATGGATGTGGATGATAAAATACACCCCAGTAAATACTAAAGTATAAACAATCTCGGATAAAAATGAGATTGTGATATTTCCCTTACCTTAGGTCTGATATGCTTTGTACGTGTCCAAACCTCATGTATAATGATTTAAATAATGTTATTGACTTATTACAGAATCATACTTATTTTTATGAAATCATATATGGTCATATTCTTAGCTTATTATTAGTAATATTTCATTACTACTTGTTATTCGGGTGTTTATTACTTTTTGTTCTTATGCGTGTTTTGTCGAATAAATTCTTATTATTCTCTTTAGGTTATAGATACCTCATTTCCAGAATGTTATTATTGTAATATATATCATATTCATTCATTCAATTCATTTATATCATTATTATGAAATGAAGATCATGTAGAACGATTCGCATCACATCGTGGAGACGGTATTCCGTACGTACGCACGAGTGATGATATCGTTCCTATGATCGTGGAATTGTATTGGAGTGTATGTATACTATTTCAGAATCAGTATCACTTTATAAAAGTCATATATAGTCATTATTTACACCATTATACCCATCCAAGTAAGGTGGTGGTGGAAAATAGATTTCACCACGGTGTGGAGACGGTATTCCGTACGTACGCACGCGCGGTGATTTCATTTTCCGTAGGATGGATAGATGGTGAAATATGGTTGTTTCATACTTATAATAACATATCAGTATATTAGTGATACTGATGTTATTAATTCATAATGAAACAACCTAATAAGAAGAATTGGAAGAAGAAATAAAGATAAAAGAATCGGTAATGGACATTACCTCTTCTTTGAAGTGCCTCTTTGAGATCTCCCTTTAGGGAACTAAAATTGGTCTTTGAGGAAGACCAGAACCTCTAGGATATTTCTAGGGAAGTGGAGAAGATAATTTGTCAGGGGTTGGCCAAGCTTGAAGGCTCAAAGTGGTGTGTGGAAGAGAGGGAGGAGGTGCCCTTTTATAAGGGAGGAGAGGGGCACCTTTGGAATAACTAAAAATATTATTTCAAGTTCGGTTTTAAATAGCTCCAAATTGATTTATTTAGAAGCTAAGGTGGGGATGGGTCGAAATCCTCTCATCCAATAGAATTTATACAAGTTTAGGTTCCTATTTTAACCTTATCATTTAGATTTAACATTAAGTTAAATAATTTTACTTTTACCGTGTCTTCTTGTGTTCTTATGATATAAGATTAATAAACTTACTATATCAAGCCAAAAGAACCCCAAGTTGTTTATTATTAATATATATAACCTTATCTAAGTCATTTTTCTGAACCTTATATTTTTAGGAATAAAATAACAATTAATAATATAATATTTGTTTTAAAAACTATTTTATGTCAATTTTGACACTATTTAGTAATTGATTTTTGTAAAAATCATAACAGAATGATAAGTTCGACAAAAGTTAATTAAATAAATACTAAAATGTCATATTAACCTATAAAATTAGTGTAATTCATAAAAAGTCTCAAATTATATTTATTTGGGTATTTATAACATCAATTATGTCAATATTTCATTAATAAGATAATTACTGCATCATCGTTGTGTCATAAATAAATTAAATTATTTAATGTATAAAATTTACAAATAAAATACCATTATTTAGGAAATATTTTTATATTTCTAATGAATATTTATAGTCTAATTTATCTTATGTATAACCCCATATTAAAAATGATTTACTTATTAAACTTTGATTTTAACTATTTTAACCCTTCTTTAAATAAATTAATAATAAATGTCCTAATCTAATCCAAGTGGGCCTAAATGGTCATATTTTATTCCTAAGGTTGTTTTTGGTCGAATTACACTTGTCCAATAGAATTAGGACATGTGTTAGAGTAATAATAATATCATTTTTACCCTTAATTACCCTATTTACTTTTAACCGTGGTAAAAAAAAGTAAAAAGTTAAGATTCACCAAAAAAAATTATTTTCATCTCATTGAACCACATTTTAGTCCTTGATATTAACCGTGTCTCTCGGATTTTCGAAATTCCACTCACAGAGGCGGTAAAATTAAGTTTTATGAAAAATTTAGTTTTTTTAACTACCACTTAGTGGTTTCACTATTCATCAAAAATTGAAAGTTTTCAGAAAAATATCAAAATTTCAACCTAGGCTAATTTCGATATTACGAATCCAAAAATGAAGTCCATTTTGAAAAATAAAATTTATAAAATTTTAAAAAGTGGTTATTACTATTCATAACGGCTAGTTTTAATAATATTTTAATAGTATATCGTTGTTTAGTGAAACTCGGTATTGCGTACGACGCAAGCTATCGAGGAAGGTCGCGATTTTGTGTAAAGCAAGCCAAGCAAGTGTTGTGTGTAGAAAAAGATTCCTTTGATGATTTATATAACATAAAAGTCTCGGGTGTTACATCTCTCCAATGAATTGGGTAACACGAAGGAGTTGAACGTTAAGGTTTCTCCGAAGAGATTTAGGGAATATACTGTGATGGGTATTCCAAACGTAACCATGAAGGTTACTCCCTATGTAAGAATGTTATGAATGCCTCAAGTTACCCTTATGTCTTATGTTTTCTATGAGTTATTCATAAATCTTATGATTTCATGAGGTATGATAAAGTGCTTATGTTTTATGAGTAAAGTATTCTTTCATAAATTCTTATGTATACATGGACTAATGTTTTCATTTCGTACTTTTATATCCCTTACTGATCTTTTTATGCTCATCCCAAGTTTTTGAAATGTTTTTCACAGGTCAAGGGAAATGTACATGATGTGATGATAGTGTCAAGGAAGTGTCAAGAAATAATCCATTGTTTTATTTTAAATATGTCTCCTTTGATGGGAAAAATGAATATTGTCTTTTATGTAACCGCCTTGTTTAAATGTGAAATGTAATGCATGATTTATGATCTAATTCTCTAAAACTCTAAACCTAAAAATATCCTCAATGCGTATTCTTTAAATAACTCAAGATTAAGTAAGGTTTAATGCTGGGGCCTTATAGTTGGTATCAAAGGTCGGTTTAGATAACTTTAGGAGTGAGAATTCTATTAAATGATTATCCAAAAATATTTTTTTGGTCAAATTGAAATGATATAGCATTTGAAGATTACCATGTTGCTTCATCTAAGACATGTTTGTTCAGAATGGTTTTCCGTAGAGGAAACAGGGAAGCAGTGCTAGGAAGGCATACAGAAGGAAATGACCTTCTGAATCAGCATCCTGATATGGTCAGAATTGGAACTAAATAGTTTGTTGCAGTAATGGCGCTGTTGACTCAAGAAATAAATGGTTGTGGTATCCATGCACGAGATCAGCCAGATCAACTACAGAGGAACATGTCAGTGGTGGAACATTTCATGAGGCAACATCCCCCATCATTCAGAGGATCATCTGACCCTGTGCTAGATGAAGGGTGGATTAAATCACTGGAGAATATTTTCGATGTCATGGGGTGTTTAGACAATCAAAAGGTTAGTCTTACAATTTACCGTTTGGAGGGTGAAGCAAATCTGTGGTGGTTGATGGTTAAAAATATCAGGGACGCTGATGAGATTGATGCTCTCGACTGGGATGAATTCAAAGGTATGTTTCTTGAGAAGTATTTTCCTAAGGCTGTTCGACTTAGGATGGAAAAACAATTCTTGGAATTGAGGCAAGAGGATGACTCAGTGGCTGCTTATGAAGAAAGGTTCACTCGATTGGCAAGGTATGCTCCAAATTTTATCCAAGATCTTGATAGTAAAATCAATCGTTTTTACTCAGGATTAAATCCAAAATATCGAAGGGAATTGGATTCTCGTGAGTTCAAAAGTTATGAAAATCTTGTTCTATGTACTGAGAAGGTGGAAATGGAGTTTTCCGATGATCAGGTGTTCTATAACAACCAACAGAAGAAGAGACCGAGGTGGCAGGAGAAAGGGAAGAATTCTTCAAAAGGTCTGATGGTAAGAAATTTAAGTTTCCAATTTGTGATAAATGTGGTAAAAGGCATGCTGGGGAATGTCTTCTGAATTATGGAAAGTGCTAACGATGTGGTAATATGGGACATAAGGCTCGTGATTTCCCTGAAAAAGATCAAGGTGATGGTAAGACCAAATTTGATTTACAGTTAGTGAAATGTTTCAAGTGCAATGAGATGGGTCACTATACAAACGAGTATCCGACAAAGAGCTTGAGTGATGGAAAGCAGTTAGACTACAAGTAGAAAGGAGTTGTGAAATCCTTTGAAACTACTTCAGCAGATATTAGGCCATCAAATGAAGTGGTATCAGGTACTTTTTTTGTTTTCTCAGATTATGCTAATGTGTTGTTTGATTCGGGGTCTACACATTCTATCATCTTTGAAAACTTTTCTAGAAAATTGGGAATTTCATCTCATGAGTTGACTCCTGAACTTTTGGTAAAAACACCTGGGGGAAATGTTGAGGCAAAAGGAATTTATAAGAATCTTCCTATCCTTATCCATGGAAAGAACCTACTTGCAAACCTTATTGTTTTACCTCTAGTGGAGTTTGATGTTATCCTGGGTATGGATTGGCTCTTTGTTTACCATGTTAAGATTGACTGTAGAGATAAAGAAGTTTCTTTTCAGAAATACTTTCAGTTTGTGTACAAGAATGAACCCTTACTGTTGATAACATATCAAGAGGCTGAGAAACTTGTAAAAGATGGAAATGAATGTTACCTTGCACATATTGTTGAAAACAAAGGAATTGTTCTGATTAATGATGTGCCAGTGGTAAATGAGTATCCTGATGTTTTTCCTGATTAGTTTCCTGGAATAATACCAGATCGGGAAGTTGAGTTTACTGTTGACTTATTTCCTGATGCTAAGCCAATTTCAAAACCCCCTTATCGAATAGCTCAAATTGAACTTTTAGAGTTAAAGGAGAAATTGCAAGATTTATTAGAGAAAGGTTTCATTCGACCTAGCACATCACCATGGGGTACTCCTATTTTATTTTTTAAAAAGAAAGATGATTCAATGAGACTTTGCATTGATTATAGATCCTTGAATAACATCACTGTTAAGAACAAATATCTTTTGCCTCATATCGATGATTTGTTTGATCAGCTCCAGGGAGCTCAGAATTTTTCAAAGATTGACCTGATATCAGGGTACCATCAGTTGAAGGTAAAGGAAGCAGATATTACGAAGACCACGTTTTGTACAAGATATGGCCATTATGAATTTGTAGTTATGCCTTTTGGGCTAACCAATGAACTTGCTGTATTCATGGACCTTATGAATAGAATTTTCCATGAGTTCTTGGATAAGTTTGTGGTTGTTTTCATTGATGATATTTTGGTGTTTTCTAAAAGAATAGAGGAGCATGAAATACATTTAAGGGTTATTTTGCGAACCTTAAAAGAAAATAAATTGTATGGGAAATTCAACAAGTGTGAGTTTTGGTTGCAACAAATTTCTTTCCTTGGTCACATTGTTTCTAAAGATGGGATAACTGTTGATCCTGTGAAAACAAAGGTTGTGGAAGAATGGCCAAGACCCCCAAATGTAACCGAGATTCGTAGTTTTCTTGGTTTGGAAGTCTATTACCAAATGTTTGTTAGAAATTTTTCACGGTTATCTAGTCCAATGACTAAGATAACTCATAAGGGTGTTAAGTTTATCTGGACAAAAGAATGTGATGATTGTTTTCAGGAATTGAAAAGAATATTGGTGAATTCTCCAATTTTGGCACTACCTTCTAGGAATGGGGAGTTTTTTATCTACAGTGATGCTTCATTGAAAGGACTTGGTTGCATCCTAATGCATAATGATCATGTAATTGCTTATGCTTCACGTCGTTGAAAACTCATGAGGTAAATTACCCTACACATGATTTGGAATTAGCTGTTGTTGTTTTCGCTTTAAAAATTTGGAGGCATCATTTGTATGGAGTAAAGTGTGAAATATATACCAATCAAAAAAGTTTAAAGTATATATTCACTCAAAAATAATTGAACATGAGATAGAGGAGATGGCTAGAATTAATCAAGGATTATGATTATACAATTCATTACCATCTGGAAAAAGGAAATAAAGTGGCTGATGCTTTGAGTCGAAAAAGTAATGCTTCATTAACAATGTTGTGTTTGGAACATGATCCTTTGGTTAAGGATTTGATTAACATTGGCATAGAAGTTGTTGGTGCAGGATTTCCTTCTATTTTGTTTCAGGTATCAGTGAAATATTCTCTATCAGACAGAATTAAGAAAGCACAGAAGCAAGACAGTGAGTTGCAGAAAAAGGTAGAGCTGGTTCAGAAGGGTAAGTTTCCTAAATTAAACATTGATAATGATTGTGTTTTCAGATTTGGGAAGAGACTGTGTGTGCCTTGTGATTCACAGTTTAAGAGAGAGTTGTTATGTGAATATCATAGTTCTCCTTTTTTAGTTCATCTAGGTAGTACTAAGATGAATAGAGATCTTCGGTAGTATTACTGGTGGGACAGAATGAAAAGGGATATTGCTGATTTTACTGTGAAGTATTTGACTTGTCAACAGGTAAAAGCAGAGCGGCAGTTGCCTAAAGGGATGCTTCAACCTTTACTAGTGCCAGAGTGGAAATGAGAGAATATATCCATGGACTTCATTGTGGGATTACTGAAGACACCTCAAGGTAATAATGCAATCTGGGTTATTGTTGATTGCTTGACGAAATCTGCACATTTCCTTGCTATACGAGATACTTTTTCCCTAGATCAACTTTCCCGTTTGTATCTTAAAGAGATAGTCAGGTTACATGGAGTTCCTCTCTCCATTGTATCTAACTGTGATCTCATGTTCACTTCTAACTTTTGGAAAGGCCTTCAGAAGTCGTTGGGTACTGAATTAAATTTTAGTACAGCTTTTCATCCTCAATCAGATGGGTAGTCAGAACAAACAATTCAGACTTTGGAGGATATACTATGTTCTTGTTCGATGTATTATCAGGGAAGTTGGGACCAACATCTTTCTTTGGTTGAGTTTTCTTATAATAACAGTTTTCATTCTAGTATACAGATGGCACCATTTGAGGCATTATATGGAAAGTGGTGTTGAACTCCAAATTTATGGGATGAAGTGGGTGAAAGGAAGTTGATGGGACCATAATTGGTAGAATAGTTGGTAGAAAAAGTTCAGCTGATACAGAAACACATGAGAACAGCTCAGAGCAGGCAGAAGAGTTATGCGGACAATAGGAGGAATGATCTCTCTTTTGAGGTAGGTGATCATGTTTTTCTCAAAGTATCTCCAAGGAAAAGTGTGATGTGATTTGGTAATAAAGGAAAGCTGAGTCCAAGGTTCATTGGACCATATGAAATTCTAGAGAGTTGGATCAGTTGCATATCGAGTGGATTTACCTCTAAGTTTATCTCAGGTACACAATGTTGTTCATGTTTTAATGTTAAGGAAGTACATGCCAGATCCATCTCATGTTTTGAGTCCAGAGGTAGTTCAGCTGGAAGAGAATCTATCTTATGAGGAACAACCGGTCCAGATTCTTGACCACATAGAGCAAGTGTTGCGGAATAAGGTGATTCATCAAGTAAAGGTTTTGTGGAAAAACCACATGATTTAAGAGGCAACATGGGAATCTAAAAATACAATGAGGGATAAATACCCCCACTTATTCGATAACTAAATAAATTGTGGGGATACAATTTTCTAAATGGGGGAAGGATGTAACATCCCAAGTAAGTAATGAATAATATATATTCTTATCTATGTCTATTTATGAATTAGATAGTATTTTAGAGGCTTAAAATGAGAATAAATCCAATCTTAAGCATGGAATACACTAATATTTTTAAAAGATTATTTTACTACCTTTTGATGGAAAACCATTTTTAAATCAAACTTTTGACAATTTTATAAGATCTATTTGTAAAAATAAACTTATTATTTATGATTGGGACATTGAAATTTACTTTGGATAAATTTTTGGAATTTTTCTGACAATTTTCATTTTTTTAATGAATAGTGAAAATACTGCATTTTACATCAAAACTGCATTTTCATCTAATTTAATTATATGGTTAGATTATCTTTTTAATTGGTTTTAAAGTGTAAATAGAATATATTTTTACCATGTAATTTAATGGTGGTCATTTTGATTAATTTAATTTTGTAATTGGGTATAAACAAGTGTCAAACTTTTCATAGATATTGTTTCTAAAAAACTCGCTATTTGTTTTGACAACAGGAATTATTTTTAAATTAATTATTGCAATTTCTGTGTTTGGAATTTGATAAAATGGATTACATATTTATAATCATAAGTTACAAATTATTTAATCAAGACTCTTTTGTTTTTGGACATTATAAATAGTAATGATGGTAATTATCTTTAATTATTTTGATTAATTAGTAATCGGGTAGTTAAGGATAATAAAATAATATCACAATAATAACAAATGACCCCAACATGTGTCCTAATTCTACTGGTTTTGTCATGGCCGACCATGGGATTCCTTGTTCCAAACTTAGGGACCCCATGGAATCACTTTTGTGCGATAATGACTTTTTATCTTTTTATTTTTAAAGAAAGTTAAATATAACAAAGAATGTATCACCTGAGTAAAACATTTTTAATTTTGTATACATAAATGATCTTTTGGACTATAAATATTAATTGGAAATCTAAAAATATTTCCTACATCATAGTATTTTTTTATAATTTTTAGACATTATATAAATTAAATTATTTATGACATCATGATGATGCAACGATTACCTCATTAATGAATGATTTAAATAAAATTAAAAGATAATGTAAAATCTAAGACTTACACTTGTCAAAGACCTATTTGATGAGTATATTTAGAACCCTTATCACCTTATCCTCTTAATATATCAATTTGAGACCTTTTAAATCCGAAACACATTTCAATATAAAGTAACATTTTATAACATTCCAAGAGTGCCCCTCCTCTCCTCTTATAAAAGGCCCCCACCTCTACCTCTTTACACACACATCTCAAGCCATTTTATTGGCCAAACTCTTCTCATTTTATCTATCCACATCCCTCTCTTCATCCTATAAGCCTTAACTTATCCCTAAAGCTCTTCAATAAACCCTTTTGGTACAAACCAAGAGGAGTTACCTGATTTAAAGGTAAAGTCTTCTCTAATGTTCTTTTGTTTTATTTTGCTTCTCCAACCCCCTAAACTCTTTTTATTAATTTATTTTGTAACAACACCAGTATTTTCAAAATACTAGGATGTTTTTATAAGAATTATTCAAGCTACGCTTACACACACCTACATCTAATGGTTAAAGAACATACTGTTTCCGTGGATGGCGAAGTTCTGCCTCATGAAACGATGATTGTTCAATATTCTTATAACACCTTCAAAAGTGGCTATTAAGATGTCACTATATTTATATATGATATTTAAAATTTTTATGTTTTCCTTAAGCTTCTGTATTTTTCATTTATGTCATACCTTTATAGCTTCCATTATGGGTAAACACGATATCTTCATTTTAGGAAGTGCGGACTACCGCCCCCTCAAAGTGATTTGATTCGTTAATTCCATATGTGGGACATATAAAGGATGGAGTTAATGATATTATATATGATATTATACTATAATTATAATATACCCTTATATCATTATGATTAAATTCCATTAAATAGGAAATAGAAATGAAAGTAGCGTTCATGCGTACGTACGGCTTACCGTCTCCATGAACGGTGCATTTCATTTCTTACCTCTAAATGTTATGTAATATTATAAATGCATGTATATACTGGATATATATGATATATATGATATCTAAATCATTAATATAATTCTGGATATAATGGATATATTACCACATGAACAACTTGTAATTATAAGAAGTTTATTTTTGGCTCAAGTACCAAAGATCGACAAAATGACCGTTATTAACTTAAAAAATTATATAGTGTTCATGACATGGTAATAAGTGATATAAAAGGAATAATAAACTTGTAAAAGGTTCTTAAGCAAGTAGAAATTAACTCAAGTTTATTATTCAGGAGGTTAAAGAACGATCGATTCAAGTTGGACCCGAGGTATGGGACTTCGTCTCAATCTCCTTTCATTGAGCCATATTTTGTTTTATACACAAACTTCTTTTATACAGTGTATAAATCCCTTTTACTTTTACATTTATTCAAAAGTAATCTCTTTTATATGAAGCGTTTTACTAAACGACAAAAGGGAATGTTTTGTCGTACGTATGCGGTGACAACGACTTCTCCGCCACCGTGACCATTATTTGAGTTTCAGCTTCCTCTACAAGCCATAACTTTTTTTAAAATGAAAATTAAATACCATGTTTTACTTTTCTTTTATTTTGGTATTGAAAATGGTTTTCATAATGTTTTTATTATATAAATGTGTTGTATTGATATCTTTTGATTGAAATGTGGAAATTTTATGTTTCCTTTATGAATGTTTTATGTGATATGATTATGTTATGGTTCTTGGGCATTGTTATGAAGATGGGTGGTTATGTGCTATACTAAGGGTAGGTGAGCCCGTGATATCTCTCCAATGCATTGGGTAACATGAAGGAGTTAAACGTTAAGGTTTATCTAAAAAGATTTAGGGAATATACTGTGATGGGTATTCCAAACGTAACCATGAGGGTTACTCCCTACGTAAGAATGTTATGAATGCCTAAAGTAACCTTTATGTCTTATGTTTTATATGAGTTATTCATAAATCTTATGATTTCATGAGGTATGATAAAGTGCTTATGTTTTATGAGTAAAGTATGATTTCATCAATTCTTATGTATACATGGACTAATATTTTCATTCCGTACTTTTATATCCCTTACTGAGCTTTTTATGCTCATCCCAAGTTTTTGAAATGTTTTTCACAGGTCAAGGGAAAAGTTCATGATGTGATGATAGTGTCGAGGAAGTGTCAAGAAAGAATCCATTGTTTTATTTTAAATATGTCTCCTTTGATGGGAAAAATGAATACTGTATTTTATGTAACTGCCTTGTTTAAATATGGAATGTAATGCATGATTTATGATCTAATTCTCTAAAACTATAAACCTGAAAAGATCCTCAATGTGTATTCTTTAAATAACTCAATATTAAGTAAGGTTTAAGTCTTAGGCCTTATAATATTATATTTATTTTTTAGATTTTTTGCTGCTGAATTTCACTGAAGACGCATTGGATTACCAACACACCCAAAGGTAGAGAATGTAAGAACCAATGATGTTAATGATTGAGATTGTTGGGGTTATGGGAGAATTTTTGAAGAGTGGTGTTGTTTTTATTGTCAGTATAAGCTGTAAATTAGTTTTTCACCATGGTATAAGTCTTTGAGAAGCTTGTAGGAATATATAAAAATTTTGAAATTTATTTTTGTGAATGATTCTCAGGAAAACCCCATTTTGGAATGATATATACTATACTGTAGGTGAAAATAGTGAGGTCATCCAAGGCATGTGAATGTTGGTACTCATAGTAAGATGTTAAAGTCGCTAAATGAAACAACATGAATACTATATTGGGGTAGGTGGTGTTTTGTATAATGGTGAGACAATACATTTTAGTAGAAAGTAGAATAGATGTTGGGGTGTGAATGGTGGAATTCAAAATAAGATACTAGAGGAGACCATTCCATACTACAAGGCATGGTGAGATTACAAAATAACTATAAGAAATGGGATATGGGGATTTGGTTGTTTTAGAATTAATTGTGATATTCATATAGGAGGAATCTGATTATGTGTATGAATGATCAAAATGGAGAGATAGAGAATGTCTATGTCATAAATTTATTCATTTCAGATTATGGGTTTTAGTAATTTAAACTAAAAACGGGGATTCAAGCATGGGGAAAGATGTTTTATAAGTAATTTTAGTTATCATGTATTTTGGATTTTTGTGAAAACAAACAATATATTATAGAGGAAGTTATGGTATAATTTGTTTCCCATGAATTTTGTCTAATTCATGCTCGTGATGGAACCACATCATGTTCAGTCATGATTTATTCAAATATGAAATTCAAAAGACCAAAATTCATGTGATATATAGTCAAAAATTTCATGGTATTTGGAATTCAATGGTTAATGTGGACATCACCACACTTATTTTGAGTCACATACATGACATGGTGTATGGTTATTTTTTTGTAAAAAACTAATGATTCAGGGAGATCATAAAAGAGGAATTAAAATGTATTTAAATTGTTTAATTATGGATGAATCTAAGGTCCTATCATTTGGTAACACATGGAAATTATATGGAGGACTTTTTTTAAAATCCAAAGAGTGGTTCTTTGAATAGGAAATGTAAGGAATGAGTGGTTAGTGGAGAATAGAGGAAGAAAATGCTACATCTGGTTTTCTCAGAGAAAAACGAATCTTGTTGTGCACATATTTAAAATATTTTTTTTCAATAGAGGATATTGAATCACAATGATAACACCCTCACTGATTTGGTTTTGTTCTTATCTATGGATATTTTTGGAGTAACCTAAGTGTTTCATTTTTTCTTATAACTCTTTCTTAAAGTATTGAGTGAATAAGGATAAAGTGGGAGTAACCCTTGGACTAGTAGTGATCCCTTCCTAAATTTTTATTCACATATAGTGTATAATGAAATCCCCCACTATGTCAACACCTCATTAGCGTACACTCCTTAGAGTAGCCCTAAGTGTTTAACCAATTAAAATTATTTATATCAACACATTTACATTTTTTATCTAGTTTATTTGGTTGTTTGGTTTTTTATGAAAAGATTGTTTTGTTATTCCCAATGTGAGAACAAGATTTGGGTGAAGAAAAAAATAAATCAACCCCCCCCCCCCCACTCTCATGGTGTATTTGGGATGTTGTAATTGAAACATATTGTTTTTTTGTCCATTTTTTTAGATATATCATTACTTGATTGCAATATATTGTGAGTGAACTCGCTATTGGAGTTGGTTCCCTAGAAACAACTTTTATATAATTTATGATAACTTTTACTCAAAGTTTTAAATATTAATAAACTCATTATAATTTCATGATATTTCTTCTATGTAACAAAGTATGTAATAATGTACTAAGAGTTTTTGTCACACTGAAAGGTTATAGTAGTTCCCTGCTATGATGAGAAACCAAAAGTTATATGAAACCATTCTTAAATATATGTTCTATAGCCGAATGATATTATTTTATAGACATAAATGATATAGGATATTATGGGTGGACACTCATAAGATTTTTAGGTGTCTTCTCATGGTGTATTCCCTTGGTAATATCCAGTGTAGGATATTATGAGAATGAGACCCATCAGTAGGAAATCCATATTTATATGTGTCATTGGATGTTCCTGTCTGTGGACATGTGTATTGATCCTTATACTTTAAGATTGTTATTAATGAGTATTATAAGTCAAGTATATTGATGTCTTGATGAAAACTATAAAGAAATATGTTCACAGTGATGTAGGATATGTTGGGTGTGTCACGAGTAATATTGAATCAATGAATAATGAAAAAAAGGATTTTCCCCTTATGTTCTTTAATAGAAGTTGTTATATTGGGCCCTTTGATGGTAATGATATAGCCTAAATAAATCCATTCCTATGGTGTTCTATAGGAAATTTTGATTTTTATAAATTCAAATAAAGATACATCGAGCACATAGGTTGATGGCACCAGCATGCAACCTGTTTGATTAGATATCTCATGATAAAGGGATTATATTACACACTAAGCATCTGTATAAGGTATTGTGTCATTATGGAATTAAATTATTTTTTTATATGTATCTTGGCATGTTTCTATATTCTAACCTTGGACTTTAGTCTATTTCGCCTAATACTACTGAGAAATAGGTTTAGAGGCTCACACACTAAGTGTATCCAGAATCTTAGTTAAATAATATATTATTATTTTTTATTTAACAAGTTGAATAAATATTATTCCAACACATGGTTCAATAATTATTCATGTGTGATTGATCACATATATTCCATCACTAGTTAATCAAGAGATTATTATTTGACCGGAATATTTAATAAATATTTATTTTCTATTTAGTGAATATAATATTTATTTATTTAATGTTGAATATTGTAGTTAAATTAATTTATTAAATAAATATTCATTATTCAAGGCCCGATAAATATTTTGGAGGAATGGAGAACCTAGTTTAATGATCTGGTGAGAACTAAAACATATTGAATATTATTATAATAAATAATATTTTATTTTAATTCACAGGTAAAGTGAATTTTGAGAAATAATAATATTATTATTATAATAGACATGGGGTTCTATAAGGGATTAAATAAATAATAAAGGGAACTTGTGCAATTATTTATTTCTAACTCTAGCGATATATAAACACAATTATATTAATTTTAAAGAGAGACAATTCATTTGTTTGGTTGTGTACAGTGAATCTGAAGAATCCTCTTGAAGCCCTAGAGAGCTTCCTTCTCTAAGAACTCTCCTAAGAATGGAGAGTGATCTTCCTCCACCCCCCAATATATAGTATACAGAGATTGATGAGAATACTTTGAATGTGATTCTCATGGAGATCAAAAGTGAATGATGCAAGCAATTGGATTTTCCATGCTAGCACCTGGAGATTCCTACAGTGATGTTTAGAGATTTTTGAAACACATGCGGATCATCAATAGATGGAATATTCTCTTGATTAATTTAAAGTAATGATGGTAAAATATATATTTGTTTTCAGATCCATCAATAAAGAAATAATTCTCACAAGGTAATTAGTATTTAATTAAATTAATTATAAATAATATGTGATAATCTTGTGCTTGGTTCTGGTGTTCTATCTCTTGTCTATTTTTCTTTGATTCAATTTCATTGATCATGACATTTATGGTTGTCTAAATCTCAAATTTATCATCGATCATGACAAAAAAACAAATTTCGGCATGTCCCATCACACGCTTCCACTGCGCTCAGAACTTTTAAGTGGTATCAAAATGGTCATATAATTATTTTTAATTATTTAAATATTTTTAATTGATTTATGAATTTTTCATTTAGTTTTCAATTCAAGTTTAATTGTTATTTAAACTAAATTGAAAGATCTACTTCTTCCATAATCATTTCTCATAAATTTAATAAAATTGATTAATTTTATAAATGAAATAAAATTGAATATATCATCTGGAGGTGTAAAGGATTCTAGTTAGAAAACACAAGAGTACACACTATGTACGTAGGTGTAAACATTGTGTACTATTATTCAATGCACCAAGAATTAATTCATAATTAATTCAAGGTGTGTTCATTTATTACACACAGTGCATTTAATTTTACACTTCATATTGATTGGGCTAGCCTGGTGCACAGTCATCTGGAGTACATGTCATGTAACCCACGTACACAGTGTCTAGTACTGTAGTCAAAGATGGACCATGTATATTCTTATACAGCATACATAATTGGTGACCATGTAACTCAGAGACCACATGTTATGTATCCCATCTACACATTGTGTACTCAAATATTTTTTGTAGAACAGTTTACATGTTGAGTCCCTAGGTGTGTGTTGTCAATAGATGGTGAGAAGGGTATATACTGTGTAGCTGGCTTGTACACACCATGTACTTATACCAAATTATGCAGAATTGAAATTAACTTATTATACTGTGTAAACCTTGTCAACATGTTCTTGTGTGTGTTTGTTAAGTTGATAGTACACACCATGTGATGGGTTTTAAGATATATATATATAATTTATGTGTAATGTTTGGATCTTCATATCATGTATGAGTCGTATTAAAATTATTACTCTATGTACATTGAAGTAAAACATGTGAAATAAAAATCATGTAATCCATTAAATCATTAAGTTGATAGTATACATCATGAAAGTGTGTGATAAATTGTGTATATCACATGTCACAAGAGAAAATGATATACGAGTATAATACATGTTGGGTAGTTTGGATGGGTAATCACTATGTTTCTCCAAGGTAAATTTATGGACATAGTTAATTTTAAATAAATTTAATTAATTTTTTCAAAACTATTATGGGTGATAATATCAAGTAAATTCGAATGATAATTAAGATAAAAGAATTGATTAATTAAAAATAAGATAATCAATTAATTCGAGCGATATTTATCTTAAATAAGAATGATTAGAATTTAATGCTAATTTTATTAAACGTGTAATGTGTTGCATGCTAATAGATTATCATGAGCTTAGACCAAGACATTTTTATGTGATTGGTTTCATTTAATTTAAATTAAATTGTTGACCTGTGTGTCATCTCTTATCTCATTATGTAAGGTCATTCATTCCCATGGTTTCTTTTATGTAAACCCATTATTTACCTCACCTCCATGTGAGTAAAATAATATGTACTGGATAGAGATACCAAGTTAGTGGATGAAGTTCAAGTTTGGAGCTAAGGCGAAACCAATCCAAGAGAGATACACAAGTGGGTATGTGTAAAGATATAACACAAACCTTAATTGGTTCAAGGTGTTTTTACCCTAGGTCGATATTTATTTAAGCATCCACTAGATAAACTAACCATTATTAAAATCCCATGATCATACCACTTTATTATTTTATTTCTGTCAAGTTGCATGGTTATTTCATTATGGATGTTTTGTTGTAATCACATGAATTAATGAATTGAGAAGTATACAATATTGAACTAAAATAAATCATCTTACACATAAATATTATCTAATACATGGTTAATCATGTAATTAAATCCACTTAATATTATCAGGCATGTAATAAATATAATAATTGTAAATTTACACATAAAAAGATAAAATACCTCAATAATTTATGTTAAGTCGGTATAATCTTACACTACGTCGATTAAAATCAAACCATAGTTCAAAGTGATTGACCAACCAAAGTTGGGGTGCTTTCAATTATCGGTGAATTATAAGATAAATTTTTAGGTTTACTTAACTTAGTTCACATCAAGGGTTGACTACCAAAGTAGGACTTGGTGTAACTAAGAGGCGAGAGTTGAGGAAATCCTATTTAAGTATTTTAGGATTGGGGAGTCCACTCAAAAGATCAAAGAACTGTGATTTAATAAATTTGGCATTGGGAATGACTACCTAAACCCATTCAAGTTTCTTGACCAACCAAATTTTGGGTAACAAGAAGGGGAATATGGATCTTTTCCACTAGAATGTCCCATCAACAAGATCTTGTGAATCCAATAGTGAGGGCGATTGGGTTTTGATAAAATAGTGGGAGATTAATAAATATAATATTTATTTATTTGCATAAATTTCATCAGATAAAGTACTAAAATTATTCTCATCTTATTTGTAGAAATAAAGATAAAAATTACTTCAAACATATCATTGTGATCCATACTTTAAATGGATAACCTTATCAACATCACAAATTTCCAAGAGTGGTAAAAGTGCTTACATGTTATCCTATTCTATGAAAGGAAATTATATGTGTTGGAAGAACCTATTCCTGATGTTCCTAGAAATGAGGCTAGTGATAAAGAGTTAACTCTCTATGTGAAAATTTTGAATGATTCCATAGATATTCAGTGTTTCATTCTATCATTCACGACTAATGAGCTTTTGAAGAAACATGAGGACATGAATGCATATAGCATGATGTATCACCTTCAGGGTCTCTATCAATATAATTTGAGACAAGAGAGATACAAGATCTATAATGCTTTTTTAAAACTAAGATTGGAGAGTCTGTGCCAGCTGGGCCTCATGTATTTAAGCTTATTGGATACATTGAATGCTTCAGAATAATAGGTATTAAATTATCAGATGATTTGCACACAAATCTAATTATTTCATCAATACCCAAGACCTTATCTAATTTTATTGTCAATTATAATGTGAGCAATAATGATATGAGTCTTTTAAAAATTATTACTTCGATTCACCAAGTGGATAAGTACATGGGGCATGATAAACCCACGGTCCTTATGGTGAATAAGAAAAGGAAGAACAAGGAGAAGGGACCCAATACTCATAACAAGTCTACAACTCCTAACCACCATCCTACCAAGAAAATAAATATATATAGGAAGGGAAAGGAAAAGGAGGCAATATGTTTTTCATGTGGTAAGCAAGGCCGCTAGAATAATATCTACACCTAGAAGCAAAGGGAATCTAAAGGTGAGTTCTTTATCGATTGTAATCTTTCAATATCTATGCATTGGGAATTAGATACATATTTTGGTGCTCACATCTATATCCAAATACAAGAACCAAGTAGATTTTGAAAGATTATTATAGGAGAGGTGGATTTGAGAGATACTAATGGTGAGAGGCTAGCGGATCTAGCCATTGGTGAATACCACATTTCATTACCAAATGTAATGATTTTGGTTTTAAAAGATTTTTATTATGTGCCAACTATTACTAAGAACAAAATTTATATATCATTTCCAGATGCAGATGAGTTTATTTTCAAGTTTAGAAATAAAATTTGTTTCTTTTATAAATACAACATGTGTTATGGTATGGAATATTTAAATAACAGTATTTATGTATTAAATTATGAAAACCAAGTATTGGAAATTGATAATGAATCATGTCCACATGACTCATATAACACTTAACAATGGTATCGTCATCTTGGTCATGTAAAAAATAAGTGTTTTACAAAGATCTGACAAGATGGTTATTTGGATTCTTCTGAGCTAAAACCACTTGAAATATGTCATGCTTGTTTATAAAGAAAAATGACCAAACTGACATTCTATAGACAGGGTGAAATGGTCATATAGATTCTAGTAATGGAACACACTAATGTGTGAAGAACATTTTTAGTGGAATTTAGAGGTGGGTATTCTTACTTCATAACTTTTAATAATGACTTGATTAGATATGGTTATGTCTAATTGATGAGGTATAAGTCTGAGTCCTTTGGGAAATTCAAAGAATTCCAAAATGAATCAGATAATCAACATGGAAAGAAGATAAAGAATCTTCAATTGTATTGAGGTGGTGAATATCTTAACCAAGAGTTTATCAACTTTCTATTGGATTTTGGGATTCTATGTCAACTCACTCCACCTTACAAACCATAGTGGAATGATGTTAGTGAAAGGAAGAACCATACCTTGTTAGACATGGTAAGGTCGATAATGAGTCATGTAGATCTTCCATTATCATGTTGAGGATATGCATTAAAAACTATGGCATAAACATTAAACCTAGTACCAACTAAAGTAGTAAACATAATCCCCTTTAAGTTGTAGAGTGGAAAGAAACCCTTTTTTTATACATGTGTATGGGGTTGTGAGACATTTTTTAAGGCCTTATCAGGTAACAAACTAGAACCCCAAGGCACAGAGTGTATCCTTATAGGGTATCCCAAAGAAATAAAGGGATAACACATATACAACCACTCAAATAAGAAAGTGATTGTCTCTAGAAAATCCATCTTTCATGAGAGTGATTACATCCTTAAAGAGGATAGTTGGAGCAAGATTGAATTCAATTAAATTGATTATCAAGATACACAAGAGTTGGTACAGGAATAGATTCCACAGGTCCCTATGGAAAAATTATTTCTTAAAACACAAGTACTGTATAGGAGTGTAAGAGAGGTTAGAGAACCAGAGAGATATAGTTTTCTAGTCACTAAAGATGGTGACTTGTTATTAGTTGACAATGATAAACCTCTCTCCTGAAAAGAGGCAGTAGAGATCTTAGAATATACAATATGTAAATAATCCATGGTTTTTGAAATTTATTCCATGTATTATAACCAAGTATGGATTCTAGTCGATGTGTCAGTTGATGTAAATTCCATTGGGTGAAAATGGATATTCAAGAGAAAATTGGACATGAAAGGTAAAGTAAATTCCTATAAAGCAAGGGTAGTGGATAAAGGGTTTAAAAAGTGTCAAGTAATTGACTATTATGATATCTTTTCACCATTTAACATGTTTAATTCCATCAAAATTCTACTTGTTAGCAGCTTACCATGACTATGAAATTTGACAGATGGATGTCAAAACAGCATTCCTTAATGAGAACCTTCATTAAGATGTCTATATGAAACAACCAGAAGGGTTTGTGACTCCAAGTGATGAAAAAAATATTTTGAAGTTATAGAGATCCATTTATGGATTTAACAAATCATCTAGTTCATGGAACATTTGATTCTATAAATCTATAAAATAATTTGGTTTTATTAAGTAAGAATGTGAGAAATGTGTTTACAAGAGGTTTAGTGGGAATGCATTCATTATCCAAGTAGTAAATGTTGATGGAATATTACTTATTTGAAATGAAATACCAGTCTTATAGTCTATTAAGGAATAGTTAAATAAATTTTTCTCTATAAAGGACTTAGTTGAAGAAGCCTATATTCTAGGGATCAATATCATTCATGATTAGATCCAAGAGGTTGTTTGGACTAATTAAAAGTACATACATTGACTACATACTAAAGAGATTTAGTATAGAAAAATCCATGAGGGGATTGGTTTCATTATCACATGGTTTATATCTTTATAATAAAATGTATCCTCATACACAAAAGGATAGAGAGAGAGAGAATTAGTAAGATCTCATATGCTTTAGTGATAGGATCAATCATGTATTCCATGTTATGTACTAGACTTTATGTTGCATATGCATTGATCATGGTAGGTAGATATCAAGCTAATCCAAGATAATAACATTGGCATGCTGTTAAGATTATTCTTAAGTATCTGAGAAGAACTAAGGATATGTTTCTAGTGTATGGATGAGATGAGTATCTATTCTAATGGGTTATACTGATTCTAGTTTTTAGATAGATCACAATGATTTGAAGTCGTAGTTTGGATATGTTTTCTGTCTCAATGGATGATTTGTGAGCTGGAAGAGTTCAAAACAGCCAGTTTTCACTAATTTTATAGTAGAGTCTGAGTATATAGTAACATATTATATATCCAAGGAATCCATTTGGATATAAAACTTTGTTCAACATCTTGATGTGGTACCTAGAATTAAAGATCCTATCACATTTTATTGTGATAATACTACAACGGTGGTTCTTGAAAAAGAGTCAACGTCACACCAATGCATATACTCTAGAAGTATCACCTCTTGATGGACTTTTATCAGAGGGTTGAAGTTGTATTAAGCAGAGTACCCACAAAAGAGAACATGGAGGACCCCTTGACTAAAGGCATATCTCAGAATAAGCATGAGTATCATGTGAGAGCTATCCGACTGAAGGTTGTTAGTTGTTGTCTCTAGTTCAAGTGGGACTCTGTTGGAGTTGGTGCCTTATATTCATCTTTTGTGTACCTTATGATAACCTATTCTCATAGTTTTTAATATTAATAAACTAATTATCACATCATGATTATTCTTCTCTGTAACATAGTATGTGATAATGTCCTAAGATTAGTTGTCATACTAAAAGGTTATAGCAGTTCCCCGCTATGATGAGAACCCAGAAGTGTTATGATACTATTCTTAAATATATGTTCTATATCCAGATGATATCATTTTATGGGCATAAATGATACAGACTATTAGGGGTGGAGACTCATAGTACTTTGAGGCACCTTCTCATGGTGTACGCCCTTGGTAATATCCACTGTAGGATATTATAAGAATGGGACTTGCCTGTAGAAAATCCATATTTATATGTTTCATTGGATGTTTCTATCTTAAAACGTTTATATTGATCCTTAGACTTTAAGATTATTATTAGTAAGTATTATTAAGTTGTTTACTTTAATATATTGACAAAAACCATGATGACATATGTTTACGATGAGGTAGGATACATTGGGTGTGTCATGAGTAATATTTCATTAATGAATAATGTGAGAAAGGATTTGTCCCTTATGATCTTTAACGGAATTTGATATCTCAATCCCTTTAATGGAAATGATATAGTCTAAATAAATATATGGCCATAGTGTTTTATATGAAAGTTCAATTTTCAGAAAGTCAAAGAAAGAAACATCGAGCACATAGGCTGATGGAACCAGTGTGCAACCTATTTGATTAGAGATACCATGATAAAAAGATTATATTAAACAATAAGTGTATTTATGAGGCATTGTTTCATTGTGTCATTAACTTCTTTATCTATGGTTTCCTTGGCATGTTTCTAGTTTCTAACCTTAGACTCTAGGTTTTTTTGTCCAATTCCACTGAGAAAGAGGCCTAGAGGGTCACACACTAAGTGTATCTATAATCTCAGGTAAATAATATATTATTATTTATTATTTAATAAGTTGAATAAATATTATTCTCACACGTGGTTTAATAATTATTCATGTGTTCTTTATCACATATATTATGTCACTATTTATTCAAGAAAATATTACATGAGTGGAATATTTAATAAATATTTATTGACTATTTAGTGAATAAAATATTTAATTATTTATTGTCAAATAATGTAGTGCTATTTATTTATTAAATAAAAATTCATTATTCAAGTCCTGATAAATATTTTAGAGGAATAGTGGACCAATTTTAAGGGTTCGATGAGAAAAAAATATTGAATATTATTTGAATAAAAAATATTTAATTTTAATTTGCAAGTTAAGTACATGTCGAGAAATAATATTATTATTATTATTATAAATATGGGGTTCTGTGAGGGATTAAATAAATAATAAAGGGAACTTGTGAAATTATTTATTTCTAAATATAGCGATATATAAACCCAATTATATTATTTTCAAAGAGAACCAATTCATTTGTTTGGTTGTGCACAACGAATCCAGAGAATCCTCTCAAATCCATAGAGAGGTATCTTCTCTAAGAATTCTCTCAATAACAAACTGTGATCTTCCTCTGCCTCCCACTCTCGAGTCTAGATGGATCAAGGAGAATGCTTTGGAATCAATTATCATGGAGATCAAAGGAGAATGATGAAAGTGCTAGGATCTATCATGCTAGCACCCAGAGATTCCTATAATGACATTTAGAGATTTGTGAAACATGTGTGGATCACTACTAGAGGGAATATACGCTTGATTCCTTCAACATAATGATGGTACAACATAGATCTATTTTCAGTTCCATCAATGAAAAATAATTCTCATAAGGTAATTTTTATTTAATTGAATTAATTATAAATAATATGTGATGATACTACACTTGGTTTTGTCATTCTATCCCTTGTTTGTTTTTCTTTGATTCAATTCTATTGATAACAACATTTATCATGGTATAAATCTATGATCGATCATCGATCATGATAAAGAGAAAAGTTGGGCACAAACCATTGCACGTTTTTTCTACACTCAGAACCTTCACTCACTACCCCCCAATGATCACCTCCCTCAACAAATATTGGTTCACTTCCATTGTAGTAAAATCCCTCAATAATAATATGAAAGGTAACTTCATAAAAATGTTCAGTAGTGTAATAAAACTTATTTAGCCTTTAAGATTTTCTAATTACACCTTTTAATCTTTGTGTGAATCTCCTTTTTCCCTTAGAAAGATCCATTATAACAACCATTTATCTTGATGAAGATATCACTCCTTATTCTTATCTCCTCTCCTCTCCATACCATCTTTTTATCTTTATAGTGATCTCATATCCTCCAATATTTCTTCAATATTCTCATATTTACTTCCCTTAGAAGATAAATATTTAAATAACCTTTATATTCAATAATAAAATCTAAGTATATTGACTCATTAACGATCCTAAAATTTTCTTATCATGTAGATATTGGGAAAAAAACTTGTCAGTATATCACAAAAAAACATAGAGTTTCACTTGTTATGATAAAAAAGTTTCCTTCGATAAAATATATCCTAAGAATTAAAATTATATTTTCAAAATAATCCAAAAATGTTCAAGATATCTCACTTTAATTCTTTGTAATTTTCACCACCAAAATCATTTTTATTGTAAAATAGGTGTTTTCTTCATTGTATGTGTCTCCAGTGAAATAACTCATGATTAATGATGTAACATTTTGACCTAGTATCCACTTAACTCGTACCCTAAGCTGGTGGGTCACATGGCCATAAGTATGCCTCCCCATATGCAAGAGGTTGTTGACTAGAAGAGAGGGTGTAAAGGTGGTATGGTGGGGAGACTATACCCTCATATCAGAGTGGCATAATAGATAAAATCATAAACATACAACAGTGGAATCATAATATAAGAAGAAAAAATTAATAAGAACAAGAAGACTAAATAACTGAACAACTGAATAACAATATCAAAAGCCACTAGACAGTGTCATATACATGGATGCATGGAATGATGATGTAAAAAAGGGAACATGGTACAGGCATGTACAATCATGCTATACAAAAACTACAAAAAAATGGTTACTCCACTAGCATCTCGATCATATGCTCGGTCCCCTGCTTCTATGCTCCATCAAAGGGTAAACCATATCAAAACGTTGAAGCATCGAACTTTCCTTAATATATACTTATAGTCATATAATTTTCTCGAGTACCAAATCCATCGTGAGTAGGGTGTGAGATAAAATGTCAATAGGCCACAAACAATGGTGTCTAGAAGTAATCCAGGTATCGTTCATAGCTAAACAGTGTACTTGTATAAACAGAATAAGAAACAAGTGCTAAAATAAATAACCAGCCTTCTATGGTTCCTAGAGGACACCTAGAGGCTATACCTTCTTCAGCTCATGGACAGAATGAGTGTCTGATTAGTAACTACATATATAGTATTAATATATATATATAGTATAGTTATATATTGCATCCACATATATGGACCAAGTACGTGTAGATGTAAGTGGCCATGTACCTATAATACTAGGGGATGGATGGACCGGGGTATAACTCAGATATCTATTAGCGCTCTAAATGATTCTATAAGGTCAAGCAATAGGGTACATTCTCTACATCTCATAATGAGTGGGAGACATCATGTTTTTCACTCAAGATGATGAGTGTGTCATCATGTCAACACTCAGAGAAAGGGATGCAGTGCGTCTTTCCCACCATCCAAATAGAGTCAACAGTGTGAGATGTCTTGCTCAACACCCAATATAAGGGAGAACTACTACAAAATTGGAATTTAACAACGCTTGTATTTATCAACGCTACAAAAAAGTGCTGATAAATGAAATCTTTATCGATGCTAAAGAAAGCATTGATAAATTTAACCTTTTATCAGTGCTTTTTTTAGAAATGATGAATTGAACCTTTATTAGTGCTTTATTTTTAGCGTTGATAAATGGTACCATTTATCAGTGTTTTTTTGTTAGCACTGATGAAGAGTAACCTTTATCAACTCTTTGTTTTTAGCACTGATAAAGATAGATTTTATCAACGCTTTTTTAGAGCTAATAAAGTTCAGAAGAAATAAAATGAAATAATTAAATAAAAAATAAAAAAATGAGTTTATTAAAAAAAAATTACAAATTTTATTAATTAAATAATTATTGATAAAAATGAATAAATTGATTATACATTATTAAATATTAAAAAAATTATTAATTAGAAAATTATGATAATTAATGTTAATAAATTTTATATATTAAATATATAGATATATATTAATGTATATAAATATGATTTATATATTACAATATATTTATGTGTTTTACATTAAATAGTCATATATGTAGTGAATAATGGTCTATATTTAAAAATTAATATGAATTTAAAATACTGACTAATAGCATAGTGTAATGGACATATAATTGAATGTATCATTTGATTTTTCAATTTAACATAGATCAAATGTGTGTTGTATTGATTTCACATATACGTAATTAATGCATTTTTATATACAATGCACACACACAAAACTTATCCATTTTTTCAATATTGTTAAAGTGTGCTTATTTTTAATTTATACAATTTCACTCATTTTTAACATATATACATATTGATGCACTTAAAATTAGATAGAAATATTATTTTTCAAAAATATTTCTATAATTATAAATAAATAATTATAAAATTATAATAAATATATTTAAAAATAAATATATTTACTATATTTATATTTATATATATTTATTAAGTATATATATATTTAAAAAAATTTATTTATAATTATAATTATAAATCCTTTATCAGTGCTTAAGTAATAAGAGCTGATAAAGGTAGGTCTTTATCAGCACTTTTTTCATGCTGATAAAGATTGTGCTTTATCATCTCTAGAAAACGCTAATAAAATGAGTTTTTATCAGCACTAAAACTTTAGCGTTGATAAAAACATACCTTTATCATTTCTAAAAAGTACTGATAAAAGTGCCCCAATCTATTTAAAAAACCCTAAAAATTTACAAACCTGTCGTGATATCAAAAGCTTTCCACGGAAGCTACCCACTTCCAACGCTCCTCCTTGGTTAATCAAAGCTTGAATCACACCACTCGGCTACCTCCAATTTCTTGAACATCACTGGAAATCTAGTGTTTGATTGCAGTTAGGGTTCCCAAATTGGATTTTCTTTAACCTAGCGAGGTATGCCTTGCAATTTTCTTTGGGTATTTTTTGTTTCATTTTTTATTTCTTGATCGACGATGTGATGAGTTATTTGTAGTTTGGTCCTTGTATAATATATTTTTAGATTATGAATAGAATGATTTGTTTATGATCAATTGTTTGATTGACTATTGATTTGGATATCCTATTTTGGTCTTTTTAAATTATTTTTTTGAATCAATTTTCTTCGCTATCTACATATGTACCCTAGATTGATCTGCAAGCTTAATTCCTGGTTATTAATTTATATTGATCATTGGTTGATAATAGTTCCAATTATTCTTTTCTATTTCTATATAAAAATCTTGGTCATTGATCCTTGTTCAAGATTTAATCTTCTTCTTAATACTAAATGTATCATAATTATAGTTCCATTGTGAGTTAATATGTTCCATGTTTATTCCATGTATGTTTTAGGTATGGTTCCCCAACTAGGAATCTATAACATGCTTGTTTTAGTAATTTTTGAAAAACTTAAGGTGGTTTATTAATAATGGGTTAAATTTTCATGTTACCTTTATAGAACCATAAACAAAAAGCCTTTCATTATAAATATCAAATAAAAAATTAATTATGTTTTCATAATAATCCATGATATCATTTTATATCATCCTTCATGTTGGTGGTTAAATTGACCCAAAAAATAACATGTAATAATAAATAGATGAGAATTAATATGAAGTTAATTTTATTGTAATATATTTATTAAAAAAGTATAATTATTTTATTTTTATTTTATTAAAGTTTTAAATTAGTATTATGAAAATGTAGTTGAAGAAGAAAAATGGAAAAGAAATATAAGAAATTATTAATTACATAAATGATATCATATATTCTATTGAAATATTTATTCATATTGAATAATTTAGGATATCCTACTGAGACTAGGACCTCTAAAAAGTGTAATGGATGAAAATTATAAAGATTATTTTTATCTTATACTGAGGGATCATAATTTTAGTTGTTGTTCTAAAAGGGTGGTGGAGGGGTTCCTATATAATTGAGAAGGAGTGTCATTTTCTCAAATACCCATTTCTTAATGTGTGATAAATAAAAATATACATATCATGTGGATCCAATGTGAAGAAATAATAGATACATTTTGTGCATTACCTATAAATATTATGGGTGGGTATGCATCATGGAAAATAAAATGAGGATGAGTTGTCTATAACTTTCACCTTTGAATGAATTCCTAGGATAACACCTACCATAGTGGAGTAATTCTTTTTTTAAATACAATTACCCATTTTCTTAAACATACTGAAGTTCTTTGAAACAATCAAATGTTGAGTTTCCCTTATTAGAATTTTCTATAACTTTCACCTTTGATAATGAATATCTAATGTGTATTTATTTATATATTGTACAAAATTAATCTTTTATAAACCCAATAGGATGGATATGAATCAAAATTGGATGCACGCTAATCATTTGACAAACAAGTATGAAGATGGAGTTAATGAGTTTATCAATTTTGTAAGAGAGCATGCAGATAACCCTTCTAAAATCTTTTTTCCATGTTTACGTTGTTGTTATTCAGGAAAAATTAGTCTAGAAGAGTTGGAAGAACATTTTATTTGTCACGGAATAGATCAAAGCTATAAATATTGAACTTAACATGGGTAAAAACTAAATGTGGACTCCGATTGAGATGATATTGTAGTTTATGAATCATTTGATATGAATACCTTTATAAATTATGATGGAGATCACATAGAAGAAATTATAATGGCTATTAAAGATGACCTTCATGATTCTCCAAAGTTGTTTGAGGAGTTAAAAAGATGTTCCAAGAAACCATTTTATACCATTTTTACTAAATAAACAACATTGTTAGTTGTATTGAAGTTATATAATTTGAAAGATGATAGCGGATGGAGTGACACCAGCTTTACAGAACTACTTAGTCTCCTGAATGATATGCTACCAGAAGAAAATGAACTACCATGTCGAACATATGATGCTAAACGAATGTTACGTTCAATGGGAATGATCTATAAAAAAATACATGCTTGTATAAATTATTTCATATTGTTTTTCAAGGACTATGAATCACTCATAAAATTCCCTAAGTGTGGCGTAGATCAATACAAGAAAAATGAATCAATTCTTTTGAAATTTGTATGGTAATTTACTATCATTCCATAACTTATAAGACTATATGGATGTTAAGAAACCATGATATAATTAATATGGAATGTGTATACAAGAATTAAAATGGGAACCTATGTCATCCATTAGATTCTCCTCAGTGGAATAAAATTGATTACGTGTTTCTTGAATTTAGAAATGATCCAAGAAACTTGCATCTTATGTTATCTATAGATGGAATAAATCCTTTTAATATACATATTAGTACTCACAGTATATGGCCTTACATGTGAGTAAATTATAACTTTCCTCCATGGTTATTCATGAAGCACAAATACATTATGTTGTCTCTACTTATATCCAGACCAAAGTAACCTGGTAATGATATTGATGTATATTTGGCTCCATTGATCGAATATCTGAATTTGATGTGGGATACAGGTGTTACAATGTATGGAACTCATAGAAGTGAAGAATTCACATTGAGGTCCATATTGTATGGAATGATAAATGACTTCCTCACTTATGTAAATTTATCAAGCTATAGCATTAAAGAAATTTTGAGGTGTCCCATTTGTGAAAAACACACATACTCAGTTCGGTTGAAACATTCCTTGAAAATTGTATTTTTAGGACATCAGAAAGTTTTACCTCAACTACATAAATACCAATCATGGACGACAACATTCAATGGAAATATCGAACAAGGTACAAAACCATCTCTAGTAATAGGCGATCAATTGTACAATAAAGTAAAAAATATTGACACTATGTTTGGTAAACCATTTTCAAAAAACCTTACAAAATCAGGTTGGAAGAAGAGATCAGTTTTCTTTGAATTATCATATTGGAATTTTTTTATGTCAATCATTTTATTGATGTCATTCATATAGAAAAGAAATGTATTTGATAGTGTTATTTTCGTGTTACTAAATGCTCATAGAAAAATGAAATATGGCATCACGGCTAGGTTGGATTGATTGAAATTGGGATAAGGGAAGAGTTGGCACTTGTGAAGGGAAAAGGCATAATTTTCTTCCTCCAATAGCTTACACTCTATCCAAATAGAAAAAATTACAATTTTTCCTTTTCCTTACTAGTGTAAAAGTTCCACAACAGTATTCATCAAATATAAATAATATTGTGTCATTGACTAATTTGAAGTTATAAGGAAAAAATCGCATGACTATCATGTTTTGATGTAATATTTAATGTCTGTTTTTTCATTTCATTTTCCCTCAAAATGTATTACATATATTAACCAGACTCTGCTTCTTATTCAAATCCATATGCAGTAAATTTTTAGACCCAACAAAGTTCTCATCATGAATAAGAAGATTTTTGTCATATTATATGAATTAGAGATGTTCTTCC
This sequence comes from Viscum album, assembly GCA_963277665.1. NCBI lineage: Eukaryota > Viridiplantae > Streptophyta > Magnoliopsida > Santalales > Viscaceae > Viscum > Viscum album. Next base: position 1,574,638,924 of record OY728128.1, on the reverse strand, counting down.
CACCATCATTCTTTGATATAATGATCCACCTGAGGGTTCACTTGGTTAGAAAGGTTCAACTATGTGGTCCTGTCAAATATAGATGGATGTACCCCACTGAATGGTATATGAATATTTTGAAAGGGTATGTCAAGAATTGAAGTCATCCATAAGGTTGTATTGCAAAACGATATATTGTTGAAGAAGCTATTGAATTCTATACCGATTACCTATCACATGTTAAAAGCATCAGTCTCCCAATGTCTCACCATAGAGAATACCTTCTAGATGAAGGTATTTCCAAAATAAATGTTGTTACAATTACTTTGACAAAGTGGGAGAAAGCACACCTTTACATATTACATAATATTAAATATTTTTATCCATACATTGAAGCCAAAAAATAATTTCAAATATATTGTAATTCATCAAAGGATGAAGAATAGATATCAAATACACATAATCAACAGTTTATAGGATGGTTCAAAGATCAAACTTATAAGTAATTATCTAAAAATATGAATTCAATTGTTGAATGACTTCAATAGATAGCCAGAGGATAGAATGAAAATATTATATCTTACACTAGTTTTGTAATCAATGGTTATATGTTCTATACAAAAGAACATGATGACTTCGGTACGATGCAAAACATTGGTGTTACGATTGTGGATGAAGAGATACAGATATCTAGTTCCAAGGATATAAATCCAATTTATAAAAATATGTCATATTTTGGTATTATCGAATAGATATATGAGTTGGATTATACAACATTTCAAGTTCTGCTTTTCCTTTTCAAATGGGTTGATGATATCAATGGAGTGAAAGTTGATTAAATGGGATTTATGAAGGTTAATTTTAGTGTGGAAGGGGAGAAAGATGAGTTGTTCATAATGGACTCACAAGTAGTGCAAGTATTTTATGTCTCTGATACAACAAACAAGAATTGGTTGATTGTCCTTCTAGAGACTAAAACAAATATCTAGTTAGATGAAAATTTAATCAAGGATGACCCTTTAATTGGGACATCATAATCAGTTCATTTCAGTCCCAATGTAGACAATGTATTGTATGTTAGAGGGGATCACAAAGAGGGGATTTGTATTCTTGATAGAGGAACCAAATCCTTGAAACCTTAAAAAAAAGTTTTCAATGAGAAGGTAAAAGTGTTTTTTAATATATTATGTTTTCCTTGTAATATTATATGTTCTCTACTAAATTAAAATAATATAAATTAAATTTTTAAATACTCGTGCATACAATGTATTCTATACATGATGATGTTACCAATCACTCGAAAGAACAAAATATAATGAAGGAAACCCTTTAAAAAGATGTAAAGGTAATGTTACGATATACTTTCTCTATTTTATCGAAAAATTATATAATGAAATGATGATTTAATTTTCATTATTCCTTGCAGAGTTCATTTATTTTAGAAGATTTATAACTATGTGTTATGCCTTTTCAAGAAGATCAATGATGTTTTCTTTGCTCAATCATATAGGTAATAATGATGTTTTCACAGTAAAATCATTGTCCATAGAATTAATGTATTGTTTCATATTTATGTTTAATTTATTTATTTTTATTATTACTCACATAATAATTGTTTTCTTATACAGGTGGATCTTTTTGTTCGAGTTGGGGTGGTCTATCCATCTTTTATACCTTTATACACCAAAACATACACAAACTTCTTCTCTCTCAAAACCTTTTCACCCCTACAGTGTTACATTTATCACTTTATTTCAAGTTATCTCCATTGCCATTATAGGAAGAGAAACGATGTTGCCTATGCTCAATAACAGAGGTAATATTGATATTTTCCCAATAAAATCATTGTCCATAGAATTAATTTATTATTTCATATTTATGTTTAATTTATTTCTTTTTAGTATTACTCACATAATAATTATTTTCATATACAAGTGGATTCTTTTGTTCGATTTGGGGTGGTATGCCCATATTTTATGTATTTCTACACCAAAACTTCCATATACTTCTTCTCCATCAAAAACTTTTCACTCATATAGTGTTGCATTTATCACTTTCTTTCAAGTTATCTCCACAACCTTTGCAGGAAGAGCAACGACGCTGCATCTGCTCAATTATAGAGCTAATCTTGATGTTTTCATAATAAAATTATTTTCCATAGAATTAACATATTGTTTCATATTTATATTTAATTTATTTCTTTTTATTATTACTCACATAATCATTGTTTTCTTATACAGGTGGATTCTTTTGTTCGAGTTAGGGTGATCTGTCCATCTTTCAGGCCTTTCTCCACCAAAACTTCTACAGACTTCTTCTCCCCCAAAACATTTCACCCCTATAGTGTTGAAATTTATATCGATTCTTTAAGTTCCCTCCATTGCTCAATCATAGAATTAATCTTATTATTTTCATAGTAATATCATTTCACATAGAATTAATATATTATTTTATATTTATGTTTAATATATTTCTTTTTAGTATTTCTCATAATAATTATTTTCTTATACAGGTGGATTATTTTTTTTAAAGTTGATGTGGTTTGTTTGAATCTTCTCATGTAGTGTTGGCAATTTGACAAAGAAATTTAATGAAACAGTATGACTCCAGATACTTATTTTTATTTAAAATTGACATTAATTTTAGTAAAAAAGACAACTGACATACTCAAAAACAATAAAACATATGTATATTGTTTTGATACTTTAATAAAAAGATCCATAAGTCAATTTTGACATGTGAGAATAAACCTTACCTTAATATGATACATGATGTGCCCGATATGACTCAATGTGTCTGTTATCAGTTTAAAATTGACATTTGACTTTAAAAAGTGTCACTCATTGAAAATTGAGAAAACGTGCTCGGGTTTTCTTGATAATTTTAGGGAATATATTCATAGATCTTTTTTGACATGTAGGAATTATCCTCACATCAAACCATTACATGATATGATTCGTATGAGTCAAAGTATGTGTTTCAAGTTTAAAATGACATTTTAGTAAAAAAGACAAGTGACATACTCAAAACCTAGAAAACACATTAAGATTGTTTTGATACTTTAGGAAAACAATCCAAAAGTGATTTGGAATGTGTAGGAATCATTTTCACCTCAATCTGATGTATGGTGTGACAGGTATGACTCTAAGTTCATCTTTATTTAAAATTGACATCAATTTTAGTAAAAAAATTGACCTACTCAGAACCAAACAAACACACTCATATTGTTTTGATACTTTAGGAAAATTATCCATAAGTGATTTGAGATATTCATGAATCAGCTTCACCTCAATCTGATGCACAGTGTGACCAATATGACTCCAAATGGGTTTTTTATTTAAAATTGATACCAATTTTAGTAAAAAGGCCAACTAATCTAGTCAAAACTGAGAAAATGCATTTAAATTATTTAAATAATTTATAAAAATAATCCATAATTCATTTTATATGTGTAGGAATCACCCTCACCATAATCCTATACGCAATGTGATCAGTATGAGTCAAAGTGCGTGTTTTAATTTTAAAATGACATTTTAGTAAAAAAGATATGTGACATACTCAAAACTGAGAAAACAATTTTATATTATTTTTATACTTTAGTAAAATGATCTATAAGTCATTTGGGATGTGTAGAAATCAGTTTTACCTCAATCTGATGCATGGTGTGACTGGTATGACTCAAAGTGTGTCTTTTTAGTTAAAATTGCCATCAATTTTAGTAAAATGGAAAACTATCCAACTCATAACTGAGAAAACAAATTCAGATTGTTTTTATACTTTATGATAATTATCCATAACTCATTTTTTGATGTGTATTAATCAGATGCACCTCAATCTGATACACTATGTGCCCGGTTTGACTCAAAATGTCTGTTATCAGTTTAAAATTGATATTTTAGTTCAAAAAGTGTCACTCACTAAAAACTAATCAAACATGCTCAAATTTTCTTAATAATTTATAAAAATGATTCATAATTAATTTTTGACATGTAGAAATCTATTTTACATCAAATTGATACACTTTGTGATCAAAATGATTCAAAAGTTTGTGTTTTCGGTTTAAAATGACAGTTTAATAAAAAAGACAAGTGACTTACTCAAAACTGAGTAAAAAAATTTATATTGTTTTTATATTTTATTATAATGAAACATAAGTCATTTGGGACATGTATGAATCATCTGCACTTCAATCTGATGCACGGTGTGACCGGTATGACTCAAAGTGCATATTTTGATTTAAAATTGTCATCAATTTAGTAAAATGGACAACTGTCATACTCAAAACCAAGAAAAAACATTCAAATTGTTTTTATATTTTTAAAAAACAATCCATAAATAATTTTTTATATGTAGGAATTAGCCGCACATCAATTTGATACACGATGTTCCTCGTATGACTCAAAGTATTCGTTATCAGTTTAAAATCGACATTTAGTTCAAAAAGTATCAGTCACTGAAAACTGATCAAATGTGCTCTTATTTTATTGATAATTTTTTACAATGATTCATAAGTCATTTATTATGTATAGTAATCCTTTTCACTTCAAACCAATACACTATGTTATTGGAATGAGTCAAAAGTGCGTGTTTCTAATTTAAAATGATATTTTAGTAAAAAAGAATATTTATGTACTCAAAATTGAGAAAAAACATTCAGATTTCTTTAATACCTTAGTACAATGACATATAAGTCATTTGGGAAATGTAGGAATTAGCCGCACCTCAAAATGCGTCTTTTTATTTAAAATTATCATCAATTTTAGTCAAATGGACAACGGTCCTACTCAAAACCAAACAAACACGTTTGGATTATTTTGATACTTTACGATAAATATTTATAAGTCATTTTTTACGTGTAAGAATCAGTTGCACCTCAATCCGATGAACAATGTGCCCAGTATGACTCAAAGTGTCTGTTATCAATTTAAATTTGACATTTTAGTTTAAAAAGTGTCACTCACTGAAAATTGTTCAAACATGCTAATATTTTCTTGATAATTTATGAAAATGAGTCATAAATTATTTTTGATGTGTAGGAATCTTTTTCACACCAAACTAATACACAATGTGATCTGAAAGAGTCAAAAGTGCATGTTTCCAGTTTAAAATGACATTTTAGTAAAAAAGAAAAACGGCATACTTAATACCAACAAAAAACATTCATATTATTTAGATAATTTAGGACAATGATCCATAAGTCATTTTAAACGTTTTGAAATTAGCCTCACCTAAATCTGATGTATGGTGTGACCGGTATGACTCTAAGTGCATCTTTTTATTTAAAATTGACTTAATTTTAGTAAAATTAACACTTTATGTTAATTCATTTATTTATATTATTACTAACATAAGAATTTTTTTCTTATACAAGTGAATTATTTTTCTCCATTAGGGGTGGTTTTTTCGAAAATAGCATGAGTTGGGTCAGGATTAAAAGAGAAAGGAACATTGATGTTTTTGAATGTATGTAATAATTTGTATTTATGTAATTGTATAAACCGGTGTTTGAAATGTATATAATATAGTGTTTTTTTCTTGTGTTTGTGTTGTCAGTTTAATTTCATTTAAATCCTGTATTGGGACTTTTTTTTTATATATGGTGTGTTTCTAGTGATGTGGTATGATGTTACAATACATTGTAGTGGTACTGCAGTGTGCTGCTACAGCACACTACAATATGGCCCTTTATCAATGCTTCTATGAGTGCTGATAAAAGGTCCTTTATTAGCGTTTCTATAAGTACTGATAAAATACCCTTCATCAGTGTTTTTTCAGTGTTGATAAAATACCATTTCATTTAACCTCCCTTATATATTCAACACTTTTCTAGTTCTATTAAAGGCCTATTTTGTGATATTGGAGCTGTAACCATCATTCCCAAATAAACCATTACCATTATTCCACAACCTATATCAAAGCATAATCATAATTATAATATAATCCATGAGGAATTACCTCTCATGCATCACATTTACCAAGCCATTATAATCAAGGTATAACAATTCACTTTATAACATTCATTAAGACATGAAAAACGGTGTGCCCTTACCATCATTTCATAATCCATTCCTTTTTAAATCATTTAATTGATTTAAGGAAATACAACCATCATGAATAATCCATTCCATTTAATAAATCCATTTAATTCACTAAAACAAATAAAACCAATTTATAAGGCTCAAAGAGTTATTTAGAAGGTGTCATGGTCAATAAAGAAATTAATTACATGGTAAATTCCAATTATAAGTTGGGCCAAGCACTTAGGAGGTACCTTGGTTTCATTAAAAATTTATATAACAGAGGAAAATCAGTTAATGATCCTAGTTCAATGCTTAGAAGGTGATCCATGCATATATTCAATTAATTATAATAAGGCAATTCAAGTTGACACACCCAAGGGGTGTCCATAACTAAGGTCAATATCCTCTAATCTACTAAACAAGGATCAAGGGGTGTATATCAAGGTGCATAGATCAATCTAATATGAATAACTAAATTAAATAGTTATGCATGGAAAATTCTAGCTTATGGAATAATGTAAAAGCTATGAAAACAACAAAACTATTAGGGAAAATGATGATACCACCTACCTTGGGGTTATTTATGAATCCTCATATGATAGCAGCCTCAGATTCGAAATAGGTTGGGAGAAATTAAAGAAACAATCCAAATACCTAAAAATTGGGGGTGGGATAGCTTTCACCTAAATAGTGAAGCATATTCGAAGATAAACTGAAATAGGAAGGGTGAGGATTATAGATATTACCAAGACAGGTCTGATTCTTCTGACGGATCTTGATTCAAACTTCGGACGTGGGATATACCTCAATATCTAGGTAGAAGGAGGTGAGAGCTCATGGGAGGAGGAAACATACTCATACACTAAAAATGAAGGGGAGAAAGAGAAATAGGTTTAAAAGTTAAATGAAGGGGGAAATTTTAATTTCAACCTCAAAATAGGTGTTGCATGGTTTGGTCACACGGTTTGTCCAAACTGTGCGCAAATCATGCTCAATACACTGCCCAATGAGAGACCACACAAATTTAAGGCACAAGGTTTTTATAACCATGACCAAACCATGCAAAAAACCTCGGTTAAAAGTCTATAATTTCTTATATGGGCATGCTCCAAGAGTTACCCGATTATAGACAAATCATGTGGCTCCTACTGCTCCTCTATTTTTCCCCCACACGGTTAGTAGAGACCATTCAGGCTGGGTGGAACGGTTTCTACTAACCATGTGTCCTAGTTTATTTTTCAAATTCTTGAGGTTTTGGGATTCGAACAAGCCTCAGACACCCTTATGACACCTATGACTCAATTAGGTAACATTATAAGGGCCGTTTAAAGGAAGTTAAATAAAAAAAATGAGTCATACCTTCATGAAAAGAGGGGTTGCTGAAACCTCCCCTCTTTAAAGCAATTCATCCCTAATTTGGCTTTCTAAGGGTAAAGAGGTATGATCAGCAGAGAGTTTTGGCCACTGATATCATATATCAGCTACCCATTTCAAGGTCTTGTCATGTACTCAGTCATGCTACTATAACACCCTTATCAAAGGAACTAACCTACCTCTAAGTGTCTTCATGCTCTGATAAACAATACGAATGGGATACTCATTGAAGTAAGTGTCCACATCCAACTCATCCTCATTATGATGAAAGACATGTGATGGGTTTAGATAATACTAGTGAAGCTGAGATACGTAAAATACACCATTCATAGATCGGTATCACTGAGTAAGTGTTATCTGGTAAGTTACTAGTTCAGTCTATTTCACAACCTCAAAGGGCCCACCAAACCAAGGTGAGAGCTTACCCCACCTCAAAATATGTCTATGGCCCAACCTGGATGAGATTTTCAAGAAAACCCTATTTCCAACCTTGAACCTAAGAGGTTTTCAGCATTGGTTTTCATAAAACTGTTGTCTAGACTAAGTTTTCATCGTGTACTTTCTGGTCAGCTAGACCTACTATATAGTCTCCTACATAAGACATGGTCCAAACATGGCTACCTCCCCTACCTCTATCTAGAATAGAGGTGAACTAAAAGTCCTTCCATATAAGGGTTTATAAGGATCCATCTCAATGGTTGCCTGAAATCTTTTATTATAAGCGAACTCGATAAGTGGAATGTGTTTCTCCAAGGAACCCCCAAAGTCAAGGGCACATACACAGAGCATGTCCTCTAGCACCTGAATTTTATATTATGTATGTCCATCAGTCTGTGGGTGATAAGTCATGCTCAACGGAACTTGTGTATCTAAGGCCTTCTACAACACCTTCCAAAATTGTGATGTAAAGTGAGCATCACTATTAGAAATGATAGAATGAGGATCTACATGAATACGTAAAACCTCCCTAACATAGATCCCTCCAAGTTCATTTACTGAGAAGGTCTCTCACACAAGTAAGAATTGTGAGACCTTCTTCAAATGATCAACAACAACTGACATTGTATCGTTGCCATGAGGTGATCTGGGTAAGTTAGTCACAAAATCCTTAGAAACATCATCCCATTTCCACTTTGGAATGGGCAATGGCTATAAAATACATGTCAATCACTGATGTACCTCCTTCACCTAATGATAGGTGGAACACTAGGTGATGAAGCTGATAATCTCATATTTCATATCAGACCACCAATACAGGCGTCATAGATCTCGATACATCTTGGTGACATTGAGATGAACTACCCATGTTGAGGCATGAAATTCTTACATCCTCTCCTCTCTAATGTCAGCTGGAACTCATACACACCCATGTAATAATAGAGTATAATCCCCATCCATGGTCCATCCTAAAGATGTATCATCATATAAGACACTTTACCTTAGGACAAGGCCTTTAAGATTAGATATTTTCCTTATTCTTACCCATTCCAGGAGAGTAGAGGTCACAACTAAGGCTATGAGTATAGCCTTATTATGGTCCCCCAAAACCTCAATGTGCATATCTAAGAATAATTCCATGAGATTATATTTGATACTATCCTCCTAAACCACCTGTGTCTGAGTCTTTTGGCTTAGAGTATTGGCTACAACATTACCTTTACCAGACATGTAGGAAAACTCAAAATCAAATGACTATAGGTACTCAAACCACCTGTGTTGTTTGAGATTGAGATCCCACTATGTAAATATTTACTTGAGGATTTTTTGGTCAATGAAAACCACAAAATTCTCTCTAAGTAGATAGTGTCTCCAACAGCATAGAGCATGAACAACTGTAGCTAGCTTGAGGTCATGTGTCAGGTAATTCTGCTCGTGAGGCCTCAACTGAAGAGACTTGTATGCGGTGACTCACTCGTCCTAAATTAAAATAGATCTGTGCCCAATATCTAATGTGTCATAGTATATTTTATATATCCTAATTGTCTTTGGAAGAATCAATATCAGTGCAGAAGTCAAACGACCCTTCAACTCTTGAAAGGATACTTCGCAAGCTTTTTACCATACTAATTTCGCACCTTTCTTTTTTAAGATAATAAGTTGAGGTACAAGATGTGATAAATCTTGGAAGAAGTGTATGTAATAGTCATATATCCCCAAGAAACTCTAAAAGTCAAAATGGTATTAGGCTTTTACTAATAAATTACAGCACTCACCTTCTATGGGTCTACTGAAACTCCTAACTCCAAGATGATATGACATAGGAAGTGGGATTTTTTATCCAAAAGTGGCATTTATTGGGCTTAGCATAGATTTGATTCTCTATTAGTGCATCCATCACAATCTTAGTATGGTTGGAATGGTCATGTCTAGGGAATGAATACACTAAGATATTTTCAACAAATACTACCACGAATAAATCTAGGTATGGGTGGAAAACCCAATTCATTAGAGCCATGAAAATAAAAGGTGCATTCATTAGTCTAAAGGGCATGACCAGATACTCATATAGACCATACCTGATCCTAAAAGTTTTATGAGGTATGTCTGATGACCTGAAATACACTGGATGATATCTCAACCTCAAATCTATCTTTGAAAACACCCTCTCTCCTTAGAGATGATCAAATAGGTTGTCTATTATAGGCAGTGGATACCAATTCTTTATTGTGATCTAGTTTAATCAATGGTAATCCACACAAATCCAAAGGGTACCATCCACCTTCTTGGAAAAAAGGATCATTGAACCCTAAGGAGAAGTGTTTGGGCGTATAAACTCTTTAGTTTCCAAATCCTCCAACTACTTCTTGATCTCCATAATCTCCATAGGTGCCATCCTATAAGGAGGAATGGTCACTGGTGCTACTCCTGGAATAATATCAATGGTAAATTCTACCTCTTATACTAGAGGTAGACCATATAAGTCATCAGGAAAGAAATCCTTGAAAGGATCTACTATAGAAGGAAAAACAGTGGGTTGTACCCCTTAGTTATCTAGGAAAAGACTGATGATCTGAGATGTCCCACTACCCAGCCACTATTGCTTATGTCCTAATTGCATAGCTTTCACATCTCACTCTCCCTTATGTATGTCCTTACCAACCTATGGTGATGTAAACATCACCCTCCAATGATAACGCTCATCATGGACTCAATAGGAAACTAAACAGTCCATCCTGATGATTACATAAAAGCTCATCATATTAGGGAAGAAAATATTTCATTCAAAGAGTTATCTACCTATCTCAAGGTAATAGTTCTTACAATGGAAAACACCCTCTAATCAGATACCTAATAGGGTACAAAGCATCATAACACCATGAAAGTGTTTAATCTTGAGGCCCAGACTCTCCATAATAGTCTTAGAGATAAATGAGTGAGAGACACCTATATCAAATAGAGAAAACATTGATATGGAGGCTACTATAATAGTACCTCATACAATAGAAGGTCTGGCTATCATCACCTCTAGTATAGTCTGGATTGCATGTAATTGGCTTGTACTATGGGCCTGAGTCATAGTCTGACTGCCCTGATCAAGCCCACTCTACCGACATTGAGAATCATGAGTCCGACTGCCTCCGCCTTGACCACCATGTCGACCTAAGTGGCCGATGGTATTCCAGCTACCTGCCTGGCATGATCCTACTAGACCCACTTCGAAATGTTTGGTAGGAGTAGATCCCCAATCATTAGGAACTAATGAAAAGGTCTCGCAAAAGTTTTGGATATTCCCTCATCCTTCCATAGCCTCTTCATTTCACTAGATCTCATAAGTACTAAGCCTTTATGTGTCCCGACTTCCCATACTGATGATATATCAAAAATATATCAGCATGAGGATCCTCAATGCTGCTACCTCCATGAGTATCCTCAAAATGAATCTTTCTCCCAAAATAAAAAACATTGATAGATCTATGTGTTGAACCACCCTGACTCACCCCATAAACTTCCCTAAAATTTCACTTTTTGATAAGGGATTGGTTTATTATCTTAGAAATGGTAGTGAACCTAAAGAAATTGACCTACGAACATATGTTATATACCACCCCATCCTTGAATCACTTAGCAGTCATAAGAATGTCACCCACTAAAGTAGGAGTGAACCGCTACAACTTAGTGAAACAAGAAGAGTATTCCATAACATACATACTTCTCTACTATAGGTTCATTAATTCTCTAGCTCTATCATCCATCAGAGTCTGGGGAAAGAAATAGTAATAGAAGATAGTCTAGAAATATGATGAAACCATATCTCTATACTGATCTTCTTGGGTAATAACATCCCACCACCACTTGGAATAATCATATAGCATAAATTTTTCAAGCTTGAAATTTTTCTCTAGAGGCATCTCTGAATGATTGAATATAGAAAGAATAGTTTTGATCCACGACTTAGTATCATGAGGTCCTCCATCCCTCAAAAATGTGTGAGAATTTTACTTCTAGAATTTTTGAGTCAACTCTACCATGCTCAGGACAGGTCAAATGACACCTTGCATATTTGGAAACATGCGTAGAAATCCCTCACAAAACTAGGTATTGGTTCCCACATCGGGAATAGGAAGAGGTTCCATATGTGGCACTACAGGAGGAATCACTGGTATCTCAAGGCCCACCACCTCAGGTACATGGTCATCACTACCTTTAAGGAATATGGATAAAGGAAATTATGGCGGCATGATACTACAATTCCAAATTCATGCCTCAGAAGATATTTTAACAGATGAAAAGATTGCATATAGAAAACTAGGATAGGTGCATAGCCTTCTTGTAGATAGATCATACCCCTCTACCTGCTCTTAAATCTAGGACTCTGTAACTAAGAAAGACCATAGCAGGCTATAAGAATGTAAGATACACACCAACTACCCACTACTAAGGTTAGGTTCATGTATAGGTTTTCATTTCACATGTATAAGATGGTTGTTCTTATATTCATTTTAAATCATACTTGTTCAAATATTTAAATCTCTTTAAATGGTTGAATTAGATGGATCATTATTTCTGATTTACAAGGGCCCATACTCCTTATGAACCAAATATGGAATCCACGTAACCCATACCATAACGCATACCATCCCATGTGACTAATGGTTCATAGATCAACATTCCATAATTAACTACTTAAGGTGTATTCTTTAACCTATATAAAAAACATTGTTAAGTTAAGGTGGGAACTTTAAGTGTCAATTGTGTTTTCCAATCCCTACAAATAATGTTAGCTCATTTCAATACATAATCAAGGAACTGATAAGATATGAAAGGAAAATGCATGGTGAAAGTAGATGTGACATGGAAAAATGCATGGCATATTAGTTTTATTATGCCTATAATGATGAATGTAATGAAACACCCTCATTTTATCAAACATAGTTAAAATATATCATAATTTCAATAATACTATTAATAATAACACCATAAAACAAGTGCATTTCCCAAAAAGGAAGTCGTCTCAACTATAAATGGCATAATCAATAACTACAATTTCTCATTTCAGGTAATTTGGGTTTCCCTATACATGGGTTAGCTATATCCTAGCATAGGGTAAATTCCTAATTCCTTTAACTCCTAGTCTCCAATATAATATCCAAACAGTAATAAAAATGAAAAATATCCCCTCTGATGCCACTTTGTAACATCCTGACCCAAGATCCACTTAAATTGTGCCTTAAGCTGGTGGGTCACATAGTCTCAAGCATGCCTCCTCATACGTCAGTGGCTACCAACTAGTAGTGATGGTGTTAAGGTTGTATGGTGGGGAGAGTATAATGTAGAGACTTGGTTTTTCCCTTATAAAACTTTGAATTTTTTTTGTATATATTTCAAGATCTAGGCATTGAGATGGAGTGCGATTCCAAGGCCCGATGTGCCTGAAATTAATTTTATAAAAATATTTTATATATTTTATATTATATATGCACATATTCTTAAAGAAAATAGGATAATTCTTAAAAAGATGATTGTATTGGAAATATGAGATCTCAGTTGATTCTAGAATGCAGTGTTTTCCCTGGACGTGACATAAAATGAGTCGGTGCGGGACGTTTGGACCCCTCGTTCATTGGCGGTAAGATCAGTGAAATAATTAATTATTAACTTAATTAATTCAATCACTTTGACCTAGATTAAAAATATATAAATGTATCACCATGGAAAATATACTAGGTTTATCCTCATAATCTTCGCAAATTTTCAAAGATCTCTCTTCTCCTTTCCATATGCAGATCACAATGAACAACGATGAAACTAAAGAATCAAGAGGATCAGGATGCAACGAATGTAGCAGCTCCTCTCAAACTATGGTTGGACGTGTTCTTCATCAACGATTGATCCAAAATAGAGGTAGGACTCATAAATTGCTGATTTCACACCTTTGATTAAATTTACTAAGTATATCATTTTTTGTTCTTCGATCTACACCCTTGTTACTACCTCTGCATGTGCCCATGAACAAAAATTAAATTATTTCAATTGTTTTCTAATATGGAATCCATATTCTTGATTGACTGGCCAAAAACACTTGAAATAAATCAATTAACCATTGTTATTGTGCTTTTACCCCCTCTTTTCTTCGTGATCTTTAATGGTTGGATCTTCGCAGTCCCAGTTCGATAATTGTTGGGTGGTACTGAGCTCGATCGGACTCCCGGATTCATGGTGAATCAATGAAACAAGAACAAATCAATGAGAAAATCATAGATCTGGGAACATTGTGAGGTGATTATGATTGATCGGTTTATTAAACTTTGAGAACTTTATGAACATAGGTTCTATGACATGTGGAATAAGCGGTGAATCCCTTACCGATGATCGGATCTGTTTTCTAGTAAGTGGCGGATGAGATCTGCAATCTACAGCTAGATTCAAAGTTTTTGGATAGGTTCAAGGTGAAATCCAAAGTGTTTTGGATAGATTAAAAGTACGGGATTGTATCTAGGATTATTTTGAAAATCCCGACTGTATGTCATGTTACAAGATGAACACATGTTGTGTAGCATCTTCCGTAGTAGTGGCAAGAGTTTCAAAAAATTAAGGGTGACACGGTGTGTAGTCCCCCTTACATACCGTGTAACCCCCTTATTAGTTATAAAACCTATGTGATGGTTCACATGGATGGGAACCCATGTAGATGTACATAGGGTCAATTACATCCATATGTTCTCTGGTACACGGACATGACGAGTGGCACATGGCCCTGGTCCTGGTTAGCCAAGACACGTCGTGTAGTCCACCTACACAGCATGTACTACTACATGGGATGGATTTGTGCACTAACCAGGGATACAGTCAAACTGTGAAGTGGGTCCACATGTCGTGTGGCCCCCCTCACACATTGTGTACCCCTTTGTCCCTTTTTAGGAGACTTCATGGTTCTGTATATCCTTTATTTGAAATAATATTTTGGATAGCAAAAAAGCCTACCCTAAGTGTTTTTTCATGTAGAACGTGTTGGTTCCCTCAGTTGTGAATTTTAAGATATAATGTAGAATGTTCCAAGATCATCAACTTCTAAGGTGACCCTAATGATAAAAATGATTAGGCAGTGATTAGGCAGGGTCACCAAAGACTTACTCCTGAGTGGAACCCTCTAGCTGGGCTGGGCATGGGTTCTCAATGAATCCTTGAGTGGAACCCTCTAGCAAGGCTGGGAATGAGTCCTCTATAAAATCCTGAGTGGAACCCTCCATCTGGTCTGGGCATTTGTCCTCGATGACTATTAGAGTGGATCCCTCCAACTAGGATAGGCATGGGTCCTCAACTTTTTGAGTGGAACCCTCCTGTGGGGTAGGGCATGGGTCCTCGATATCCTAGAGTGGAACCCTCTATCTAGGTTGGGAATGGGTCCTCAATCCTTCAAGTAGAACCCTTCAGCTAGGTTGTGCATGGGTCCTCAACCACCAGAGTGGAACCATCATGTTGTACCAGGGCATGGGTCCTCTACCAAGATATTTTAACCTCTTGAATGTGTGACAAAGTGACGAGACATGTTTTGACATGGACTAGGACTCATGAGTAATAAGAACATTTTCCCCACTAAGACACATTCAAGTTGTAACGACCCAAAATTTTTAATAAATTTTGTTTCCTAACTTTGTGTGTTATTTTATTTTATACTCAAAAAAACTATTTCATTTATTAAAATGATTATAATTAAAATAAGACCATTGGGTTTCAATTGTTATATGACCGTTGGTCAATAAGACCGTTGGAAACTAAATGTTGCGATTATTGTCTATAAATACAAGTGATCTTGATTAATTAATATAAAAAGAAGATTTGATGGCCCCATCCAGTAGTCTCGGGCCGATCGAATCTCATCTGATAGAACTCAGGAAGGAGGTAGTACCTTTGGGCTTTGCTCTGGGCCAAAATCAAGCCGAACTTTATCGTGTGAAGCTTTAATGGAATCGCCTTCGCAAGAATTTCAAGCTGATAAAAATCACTACTCAGGCAATGTTGGTCGAGCCACCCCAAGATTCTATCACCCTAGCACACCTTACTCTTAGGTCCTATGCTGGTGTTATAAGGGGTTATGTAACAAGACCGTAACTACCTTGTGTAATCCTTTGATTTAAATAAAAAATGTGATTTCTTCTTATGATGAAGTTTGTAAATTTTCAAATGTCCAGATAAATATAGTATGCATATTATTGATGAATTTTAGAAAAATTATATTTTAAAATATTTATGTAAACCTTAAATAATTAATAATGTGTAATTATTTTCAAAAAATGGTCTTTTACGGTTATGTTCAGTAAAAAATTTAGAGTCTAATAAGATCAAATTAATTTTTGATGAATAGTAAATTATGAATAGTGATTTTATGCTTATGATTAGTAATGTGACCAAATCGATTAAGTAACTTCACTTATGAAAGTATTAATACAATTTAGGCACCTTTATTAAGTAATGTGATTCAATAAAATAGGTAAATAATTGTTATAGAAATTATTGGTTAAGTATTAGTTTTTTCAGGTGAATAGTGTATTTTATTTTAAAAATTAAATTAAAAATATTTAGAAAATTATTTTCATAAAATGGAGTTCATTTTTTAAATCATAGCATTGATATTTGGTTAAAGTGAAATTTTGGGATTTTTCTGAGAAAGTTGAATTTTTCGGTGAATACTGAAAATACAGTTTTTGAGTTCTGGTGTTTAATGACATCATTAAGGATGTAATAATTATGAAATAATTCTGGGTGACTTATGAATAGTAATATAATCTATTAGGTTTCCCAAGTGACCAATACCATGGGAAAATACCATGGGCAAGCCCATGGTTTTTCTAATACCACCGATGAGGTGTCCCTTGGCAATTAATGTTTTGTCCCCTCACTTCTCTTATAAATAACAAGACTTTACCTCCTTAATTTCATTTCCAAATCCTCACCATCGAATTTATAGTCTCTTTACCTCCAAATGAGTCCTACCAAGGTTCCATCAAGCCTCTCAAGGTCTCAACATTCATGTTTTTGAAGTTACTCTTCAAGGTAAGAGATCTTACCTCTGTCTTTCTTTTCATGTATTCTCCTTTATGTCATTTATTTTAAGCTACATGTTATTATGTTGGGGATGGTCTTTTATATTAATAATACTTTACTTTTAATTTTCATATGATTAGATACCCCCTATTTCTCTCATCAATTCATTTTAAGAATTTTTAAGTGGCACCATTAGGCTGCCGAATTTTTATAAGGGATTCTTTCACCCTTCTCATTTTCAAGTTCTATATTTGTGTCATGTCTTTCAAGTTTCTTTTTATTATGTTGGGTTATGATCTCTATATCCATCATACAGTAATTTTTATGTTCATATGATGAGAGACCCTATTTTATCTCATCAATTCATATTTTTTTATGTTTTAAGTGACGCCGTTAGGCTGCCGAATTTTCATAAGAGAAATCTTATTTTTGTCTTCCTTCCAAGTTTTCATTTCATATGGTATGTATTTAAAATTTAATTACCATGTTATTATATACTTTACATTATGACCCCCTGCTGTTTTATGGATCATTTATGAGTGTTTGACCCATGTCCCCTCTCTTTTCAATGTTTTCTAAAACCCTACAACATAGCCGTTATGTTGCCAAATTTTTGTCTCAAAATGTATCTCTCTTTTTCTAAAATTATTTTATTTTATTAAGTGAATACTCAAAGATATTTATTATATAGGGGTATTCACATATATATTAATTCTGGGATTTACATACATGAAACCCCCTTTCCTTTTCTGTGGGTTTAAAGTGACATAAAGATCATGTCTTTAAAGCAGTTTTTAAAATGTTGTGATTATGAAATGAAACCCATTTATTTTAAGATATATGGGTTATTTATGAAATATTTGATGATGATATATGTGGATTACATGATAATAAAGACAAATTAAGGGTGTTCCCTGATAGCACTCCAATGCATTGGGTAAAGACTTAATCTCTAGAGATGACCATTTTAACGATACCTTGGTGAATAACCTTGGTAATTTTTTAATGACACCTTGGGGATGGACCTTGGTGAAACAGAAATGATTTTATAAGTTAAATTTTGTATCCAAATCTTCATGTTATGAAACACGTTATTTTTATTATGATATTCTTCATGATCTCTTTCTCATTCATTAAAGTTATTTATCAAGACATTATTGATGTATCTCAAGTTCACGTGTAAAATGTTTCTCTTGTTTCCCTTACTAGGACATCTACTCACCCTTTCCTTTGATGTATTCCCCCAGGTTATGAGATACTATAATGAACTTAGGATGAACAATGAATAAGCCTTTCAAGTGTTTTAGAAAAAAAAATTATGTTGTTCTCATGTTTTATGTTCCTGATTTCCAAGACACTAGACTTTAAAGATCCTCTGTTTGTAAAATGTAATGAAATGTTATGTAATAAAAATGTGGGATTCTATATTTGGTATCAAAGGATAGTTTAGTTATTTATGGGAATTAGGATATTAAAACTTTAGGAAGAACCCTATAGAAAAGTTTAAATATAGGAAATCTTCCTGGTATTTTGGTGAGTATTGAGTAAGTGTTTTATCAAGAAAATACATCCCTGTCTGGATACGAGTAGGTAGAGGTGGCTCTGGCATAGATGTACATAGGGGTAAAACCCGAAAACACCTCTTTGAGCTAGACTTGAATGGGAGTTATTACACGAAAATGGGTCTTGCCGTACTCTTGGTTACAACACTCCTGGGGGATATGTTTGGTTAATCACGAGATTTTTATGAATCATTATGAAGGAATTATAGAAAATTGTAATTTGTCTAAGCATGAAGTTTTAAGACATAAAATCCTTTTTAGTTAAAAGATTCATAAATGAAATAAGTTTCTCATGAATGATTCATTCTTTTAGAAAATTTCCCCATCGTCTAGGAATACGTTGACGTATTTCCTGAGGAGTTACTCGAACCTCCCCAGGAAAGAGAGGTAGAGTTATCCATTGAACTCATACCTGGATCTCATCCAATGCCAAAGACCCCCTATAGGATGGAAAATGTGGAGCTAGAGGAATTAAAGAAACAACTCTGATATCTTTTAGAGAATGGGTTTATCTAACCAAGTGTGTCTCCTTGGGGAACACCAGTTTTCTTTGTGAATAAGAAGGATGTATCGATGCAGCTATGCATTGATTGTAGAGAACTGAATGGGATCACAGTGAAGATCAAATACTCTCTTCCCAAAATTGATGACTTATTTGACCAACTTCGTGGGACTCAATTCTTCTCTAAGATTGATCTTTGTTCTGGTTATCATCAATTGAGGGTGAAGAATGATGATATTCTAAAAACTGCCTTCCAATCAAGATATGAGCATTATGAGTTTGTTGTTATGCCCTTTAGACTGACTAATGTACCTGCTATTTTTATGGATCAAGAATAAGTTGATTTTGGAAAATTATGTTTTATCAAATGGATATCCTTTATATAGGAAAATGAATTTGTGATTAAATGATAAAGGTTATTTTTTATGATGTTTTCTCTTTTGGAGTACTATCTACCTAAGGGAAATAAAATACTACAGGATTTAAATTGAGGAGGAATTGTTAATTTTTTTAGGAATTTGTGTATTTATTGTGGACATATGGTGATTTGGGTTATTTTTGGAAAATGAGGAACCTAGCATATATAGTATGTGAATAGGTTAATTACACTTTAGTATGAGACTTTAATAGTAGTCGATGTTATTTAGAGATAAATGTTAAGATTTATTGGGGAAGAGTATGTGATTAAATTCTTCTAAGTTTTGGGTTCCAATCTTAGTTTGGATTGTTCTGAATAATTTTAAGGATGGTTGTGTATTGAATAGTCTTTCTAGAACTTTGGGTACTTTTATTGAATTTTGGAGATTAATAGTCTTTTTTCTTTTTATAAAGGATTATCCTTTTTGGGGATTATATGATCTCATACTAACCTTTTTAGTTTTAGTTGATGACTAAAGACAAGGGAAAAATATAGTTATTCTTTTGTGGATTATGTGATTCTCTAGAAGATGATTCGTGTGCTTTTGATGAGACCAAGTCTTTTTGAATGCTCATTATTTAGAGAAAAGATTAGTCTTGGTGGAAACTTATTAAGAGATGAAACTCTACTTGAAGGTAAATATATTTCCTTATGTTTTTATTATATGTAGTAAATGAATTCTTCAAAATTATGAAAAAGAACGTAAAACAAAAACGTTGTTGGTTTATGTTTCCTACTGGGTAATCAAAGACCGTTTAACACATCTTAAGTTTGTGATATTCTTGTGGTTAATTTTCTCCTAATCATGGTTTCTATCACTCTCCATCAGAACTTGACCCTTTGTTTTCTCTTCCATATCCATTTTTTCCTACATGGAATCCCAATATGGGTTAACTCAGGTAACCTTTGTACTTCTCTTTCTTTCTTTTAAAGTAATAGTTTTACTAACTCTTTTCCGATGTGGGACTTTCAACGAAATTTCCAAGCCCAATTTTAAAATTGTGAGGACGCCATTTCTTAAGGGGGGGGGAGATTGTAACGACCCGAAATTTTGAATAAATTTTTTTCCTAACTTTGTGTGTTATTTTATTTTATACTCAACAAAACTATTTCATTTAATAAAAATAGTATAACTAAAATAAGACCGTTGGGTTTTGATTGTTATATGATTGTTGGTCAATAAGACCGTTGGAAACTAAATGTTGCGATTATTGTCTATAAATAAAAGTTATCTTGATTAATTAATATATAAAGAAGATTTGATAGCCACATCCAGTAGTCTCGGGCCGATCGAAGCCCATCTGACAGAACACGGGAAGGCAGTAGAACCTTTGGGCTTTACTCTGGACCAAACCCAAGCTGAACTTCATCGTGTGAAGCTAGAACGGAATCACCTTCGTGAAAAGTTCAAGATGATAGAAATCACTACTCGGGCAATGTTGGCTGAGCCACCCCAAGATTCTATCACAATAGCACACCTTACTCTTAGGTCCTATGCTGGTGTTATAAGGGTCTATGTAACGAGATCGTAACTGCCTTGTGTAATCCTTTGATTTAAATAAAAATTGTGATTTCTTCTTATGATGAAGTTTGTAAATTTTCAAATGTCCGGATAAATATAGTATGCATATTATTGATGAATTTTAGAAAAAGGATATTTTAAAATATTTACGTAAACCTTAAATAATTAATAATGTGTAATTATTTTCAAAAAAAATTCTTCTATAGTTATGTTCAGTAAGAAATTTAGAGTCTAATAAGATCAACTTAATTTTTGATGAATAGTAAATAATGAATAGTAATTTTATGATTATGATTAGTAATGTGACCAAATGGATTAATTAACTTAACTTACAAAAGTATTAATATAATTTAGGCACCTTGATTAAGTAATGTGATTCAATAAAATAGGTAAATAACTATTTCAGAAATTATTGGTTAAGTATTAGTTTTTTCAGGTGAATAGTTTTTTTATTTTAAAAATTAAATTAAAAATATTTAGAAAATTATTTTCATAAAATGGAGTTCATTTTTGAAATCAGAGCACCGATATTTGGTTAAAGTGAAATTTTGGGATTTTTCTGAGAAAGTTGAATTTTCGGTGAATAGTGAAAATACAGTTTTTGAGTTTCGAGTGTTTAATGACATCATTAAGGATGTAATAATTATGAAATAATTCTGGTCGACTTATTAATATTAAGATAAGGTGTGAGGTGTCCCAAGTGGCTAATACCATGGGCAAATACCAAGGGCAAGCCCATGGTTTTTCCAATACCACCGATGAGGTGTCCCTTGGCAATTAATGCTTTGTCCCCTCACTTCTCCTATAAATACCAAGTCTTTCCCTAATTCATTTCATTTACAAATCCTACCCAATGAATTTCTAGTCTCTTTACCTCCCAATTATTCCTCCCAAGGTTCCCTCAAGCCTCCCAAGGTCCCAACCTTCAAGCTTTTGAAATACTCTTCAAGGTAAGGGATCCTACCTCTATCTTTCTTTTCATGTATTCTCTTTTATGTCATTTATTTTAAGCTAAATGTTCTTATGTTGGGGATGTTATTTTATATTCATCTTACTTTCCTTTTAATTTTAATATGATGAGAGACCCCCTCTTTCTCTCATCAATTCATTTTAGGAATTTTTAAGTGGCGTTGTTAGGCTGCCGAATTTTTATAAGGGATTCTTTCACCCTTCTCATTTTCAAGTTCTATATTCATATCATGTCTTTCAAGTTTCGTTTTCTTATGTTGGGTTATGATATATATATCCATCATACTTTCCTTTTATGTTAATATGATGAGATACCCTATTTTATCTCATCAATTCATTTTTTTGATGTTTTAAGTGACGTCGTTAGGCTGCCGAATTTTCATAAGAGAAATCTTATTTTTGTCTTCCTTCCAAGTTTTCATTTCATATGGTATGTCTTTAAAATTTCATTACCATGTTCTTATATAATTTAAAATCTTCCCCCTACTGTTTTATGGATCATTTATGAGTGGGTGACCCATGTCCTCTCTCTTTTCAATGTTTTCTAAAACCCTGCAACATAGCCATTATGTTGCTGAATTTTCGTCTCAAAATGTCTCTCTCTTTTTCTCAAATTATTTTATTTTATTAAGTGAATACTCAAAGATCTTTATTATATATTTGTATTCACATATATATCAAAATTATCTATTTTTAATTCTGGGATTTACATACATGAAACCCGCTTTCCTTTTTTATGGGTTTAAAGTGACATAAAGATCATGTCTTTAAAGCAGTTTTTAAAATGTTATGATTATGAATGAAACCCATTTCTTTTATACTATATGGGTTATTTATCAAATATTTGATGATGTTATATGTGGATCACATGATAATAAAGACAAATTAAGGGTGCGCCCTGATAGCGCTCCAATGCATTGGGTAAAGACTTAATCTCTAGAGATGACCATTTTAACGATACCTTGGTGAATAACCTTGGTAATTTTTTAATGACACCTTGGGGATGGACCTTGGTGATACAGAAATGATTGTCTAAGTTAAATGTTGTAGCCACATCTTCAAGTTATGAAACACATTATTTTTATTATGATATGCCTCATGATCTCTTTCTCATGCCTTAAAGTTATTTATCATGACTTTATTGATGTATCTCAAGTTCACATGTAAAATGTTTCTCTTGTTTACCTTACTGGGCCTTCTTCTCACCCTTTCCTTTGATGTATGCTCCTAGGTTATGAGATGATTTAATGAACTTAGGATGAACAATGAAGAAGCCTTTCAAGTGGTTTAGAATAATTTTTTATGTTTTTCTCATGTTTTATGTTCCTTATTTCCAAGACACTAGACTTTAAAGGTCCTCTATTTGTAAAATGTAATGAAATGTTATGTAATAAAAAGGCGGGATGCTATACTTTTGATGTGACCAAAACCATGTGGGCGAGTCAGTGCCACCCAAAGCAGATAGTATCAAGTTGTGGTGAATTAGTTCCTTATAATTGTGTGTTTAGGGAAAACATGTGTGATATTGGGCATGATTGATGGAATTTTAGAACCGATGGCCACTCTTCTTCTTGGTTTAAGCTGTGAGATAGTTTCCCCTTACTGTCTAATTTGGGATTATTTTGAGTGAGAATATATATATATATATATATATATATATACTTATTCTGCATCCACTTTTTGGATTTGGTTACTCTCTTTTCAAGAGAGGCGAAGACATTCGGGGTATTCCTTGTGCTTTTCATTTTTAGATTCTTATGTTTGGATAAGTCCACTATCCTACTATAGGTGGTGAAGACTCAATGGGTAGTTCATATACTCACTGTTTTTATCCCCTTATGCTTGGATGATATTACTTTCACTCTTTTTTGGGTTAATTTGTACTCTTTCATTGTACCTTATTTTATCTATTGTTTCCTCTTCTTTTGTATCTCTTACTGCCCCCCCCCCCCCCTTCATCTTTCAGGGCATCTTACTGAGTATTCTTATACTCACCCCTACATTGTCTTTACCCTCACATGTTGTGTCTTATGTAGATAATGGATAGGTTGATTGTGACTTTACAGGATCATAGGGATACTGGGTGCTTGGACCACATACAATGGTCATAGCTTGGGATTCGAGAGATGAGATCTATTTCAGGTGTTTAATTTTCCAGTTTTTTAGGTTGGGACATATTTCTAGTTGGGCGCGTATTTTTTCCCTTTAATTTCAATTTACACTACCGTGATTTTTCCCTGCTTAGAGTTTCATTCTTTATTGGTTTACTTTAAATCAGTGTTGCATATTTTACTTTTCCCTCTGCACTTTTTGCATTAAGTTGGTTGTGTGTATGAATACTGGTACATAGAAAAATGCCTTCTTAAGTTTAGTTATTCCTTCATCACTTGTCTCCACCCCCTAGCCTATAGAGACAATCTTGGGGTGGTTGTGGATTGAGCCCCAGCTTGGGTCGGGTCATGACATATTGGTATCAGAGCAAGTTCATTTCATGGGATGTTGTTTGGACATCCCCTTAATGGGTATTTCTTGGGTTTAGGGTAATAGTTTCTAGGTGTCTTGAGTGTGGCTCTTAGACCAGGGAGTCTGATAATGGTGCAGAATCCGACATATCCTTTCATCAGGACCTTGAATACCTACTTGTCGACTTGGCATACTGAGACATTTGGTGGTGGGATTAATTGTAAATTCATTATATAGAATTGATTATTTGGCTATCCTTTTTGGGTTATCTATCCATTATTATTGAAATGTGTGTGTGTGTGTGTGTGTGTTCATATGACTGTGGTAATCCTTGATAACATTTAGGATACCTCCGTGATGACAACCAGCTAGGATACTAGCTCCAATTCATAATGATGATCATATGACCAACAAGGCCTCAATTCAGGGTCCATCATGTGATACCCTTACTCTAGGTGATAAGGTAGTAGCACCTCCCCCTGTTGAGAAGTAGATTGTTCTAGCATAGTATGTTGAGGATGCGCACAAGCCTAGCGCACTCTGTGAGTTCTATCATCAGAGACCGCTGAGGTTCTATAGTGAGATAGATTCTTAGGTAGTAGAGAATTGGCTAGAGTTTGTGGTTTATATCTTCAATATTATTCAGACCTTGATGGATCAAGTGGTGGAACTCTCAGTCATCCTTTTCCATGGAGTAGTTGGGAATTGGTGGAGCCTTGTTACATAGATGCACGATGAATCAACACTCTCATGGGATGTCTTCCAATAGTTGTTCTATGAGATGTACTACCCCTCCTTCTTATGCTTAGTCTGGATCCAGGAGCTTTTGGAGATGAATCAAGGAGGGATGATAGTGGATTAGTATGTGGCTAGGTTCACATACCTTACATATTACTCCCTAGACATGATCCAGGATGGATACTTATGAGCATGGAAGTTTGAGTAGGGACTCCGCACAGATATCTAAGCCAACATTGTGCCCTTGTTCATTCACACCTATATCAGGGTGTTGGAGCAGGCACTAGTGACATAGAGATTTATGTAATATGGATGTCAGACAACTAAAGCTAGCTATGGGTGTCACAGAGCTAAGTTGTCAGCAGCAGCAAGCAGATGTTATATTCAAAGATCTCAACATAGGAGATCCTTTCACGATCAGACTCAAATGTGTGGTTAGAGGCAGCGTAGAGTGCCAGGGTGGCCCAAGGAAGAGCGGTTCGTTACTTGTGATGGGAGAGGTCACATGGTATAAAACTGTCTGGACATGCATGTAGAGTAGCCCAGGAATATAGCTAATGGAATGTCATAGTAGAGGTAACATTGTGATCAGGGATCTCCCAAGCATAGACAAGGTGGTCCCCAGAGAGGAGGAGCTGAAATAGGAGGAAGAGAAGTTTCAGGTGGAGTAATATGATTTGAGATCCTTCCACCACCACCATCAGGTGGCCCACATCAGGCTCATATAGCTAGTGGCTATGGCCGCGGACAGCTGCAGGCTTTGGATGTCTATGACCCCGCAGTGCACGAGATGATCAGAGGTATGATATACGTTTATTCTACTCTTACTTCAGTATTAGTATACATAGGTGTCAATCATTCCTTCATCTCTCTACTCTTGGTGTGAGAGATAGAGCTCCCAATTGAGTCACTAGCATGACAACTTTGTCTTGTGGTTCCTACAGAGAACACTTATTTTGTATCGTTTATCTATTGAAAGTGCGAGATATCACTTGGTGGAGAGAGGTTCATGTGGGAACTTTTGATCATCATGATGGAACCCAATGACATCATCTTGGGCATGTATTGGCTTTCCATGGTTTAATCCTAGATTGACTGTCACCACAGACTAGTCTGATGCCTACGCACTGATGGGAAAAGATTATCCTTTGTTGGAGAGAGAGATATCATTTCAAGGCAAGTGGGTTGAGTGAGAAGGAGGATTCATCCCATCACCCATCAGTTGTTGAGTTTATCCCTCAGTGAATTAGTCTCTTCAATAATATGGGTTCCTTCAGTTGTTGAGTATTATATGGATGTCTTCCCTGAATACATTTTAGGACTACCTCTGAGGCGGGAGATGGAGTTTTACATCAACTTACATCTAGGGACAACCCTGATATCTTCTAAAGCATAAAAAATGGCACATACTAAGCTCTGAGAGCTATATTTGATGTTATAGGACCTTCAAGAGAAGGGTTTCATCAGACCCAATGTATCCCCCTGGGCAGCTCTAGTCTTATTCGTGAAAAAGGTGGATGGGTGCTTATGGATTTGTATGGATTGACGTCACCTAAACCAGACTACGATAAAGAAAAAGTAACCCTTACTAAGGATTGATGACCTCTTTGACCAGTTGTGATGTGTGAGATGGTTCTCAAAGATCGATCTCAGGTCAGGATACCACCAATTGAGGGTTTTCGAGGTTGATATTTCATAGTTGGAATTCTAATGTCACTATACACACTATGAGTTCCTGGTGATTTCCTTTGGGGTGATGAATTCCCATGCCATGTTTATGGCTTTGATGAACCAGGTTTTTAAATCGTACTTGGACCAGTTTGTTGTTGTCTTTATCAATGACATACTCTTCTACTCTACAAAAGAGGAGGAGCATGCAGAAAACTTAATGATGGTCCTAGACTTTCTTTGAGAGCACCAGCTTTATGGGAAACTCTTGAAGTGTCAGTTCTGGATACATGGGGTTCAATTTCTATGGAATTTCATCACTGATCATGGTTATCTATGGATCTAGTGAAGATCAAAGAAATTATTTCTTAGGATCCACCCAAAATCATGTTATATGTGTGGAGATTTCTTGGTTTGGTAGGAAACTACATGAGATTTGTGTCTGACTTCTCCAGACTCATAGCCCCTTTGATCACTTTGCACTACTGGAAAACTAACCTTTACCAACGGTTTGGAACCGTTGGTATAGGCCTCCAAACCGTTGGTATAGCCTATACCAACGGTTTGGAGAACCGTAGCCAAGTAAGCCGTTGCGATAGACCTATACCAACGGTTTTGGAAACCGTTGGTATAGGTAATATGAAATCTATACCAACGGTAATGGAACCGTTGGTATATAAATTCCAAAAAATAAAACATCCGCTGGGATTTGATCCCAGGACCCCTCGTTTATAATCGAACGACTTAACCACTAACCTAACATCACTTTGTAAACATAATTTCATAAATATATATATGTATTATCATAATTATTTAAAATTTTTATTTATATAATGTTCTTGGTTAGAAGGCCTGGAAAAAAATTAATGAATCTATCCCAACGGTTTGGAAAACCGTTGGGAAAGCCCTTTCCCAACGGTTTTCCAAACCGTTGGGATAGGTTTGGGTGGGTTGAACTTTAGTTTGTCGAAGGTTGAAATTATCCCATCTCTTTCCCAACGGTTTTGATGAACCGTTGGGAAAGGGGAGGGAAAGAGGACCCTTTCCCAACGATTTTGGTGAACCGTTGGGAAAGCGAACCCTTTCCCAACGGTTTTGGTGAACCGTTGGGAAAGAGGACCCTTTCCCAACGGTTTTGATGAACCGTTGGGAAAGGGGAGGGAAAGATGGACCCTTTCCCAACGGTTTTGGTGAACCGTTGGGAAAGAGGACCCTTTCCCAATGGTTTTGGTGAACCGTTGGGAAAGGGGATGGAAAAGGGACCCTTTCCCAACGGTTTTGGTGAACCGTTGGGAAAGGGTAGCTATACCAACGGTTTTTACAAACCGTTGGTATAGAAGTGTTGGGAAAGATCATCTTTCCAGTAGTGTTGATGCGAAAAGGGTAGCAATTTACCTGGTTTGAGAAGTGATAGAGGGCCTTTGAGGAGTTGAGGCAGAGGCTGACAAGTGATCTGCTGTTGATACTACCATAGGAGGGTGTGAAGTTCATAGTGTATTGTGATGCATCAGGAGTCAGGCTCATCTGCATGTTGATACAGTGGTAGAAATTTATCGCATACAGGCCGAGGTAGTTAAGACCCCATGAGAATAAATATGTAACTCACAACCTAGAGCTAGAAGTGATATTATTCACCAAGAGGATGTTGGGAAACTACCTTCTAGGGTAGTGCTTTATGGTTTACTCAGACCACTAGAGTCTCAGGTACGTCTTCATTCAGAGAGACTTGAACTTGAGACAGTGATGCTGTTTGGAGTTCTTGAAGGACTACAACTTTGAGATAGTCTATACTCCAAGGAAGGGAAATATTGTAGAATATTTCATTAGTATGAAGTCCCAGAATCTCCTGGTGTATAAAGCTTTGGATCAGTCAACTTCCCTACAGCTGACCCTGGTGGAGTAGGAGGGTGCAACTTTTATTCAGTCGGTGGTGTTTAATCCTTAGATTCTCAAGCGTGTGAGATAGTCCCAGTTGGGAGGAATTGACTATGAGGTCTTACATGATCATATATCCAACATCGACACACTATATGGATATTCTGAAGGATGGAATCATGTCATCTTATTCCAAGGGTGAAATATGATTACAGTCACATTATAGGAGGAGGTGATGTGGGAGTTCCACAATTCTCCCCTAGCTGTAAATCCTGGTGTGGGGAAGATGTATGGAGACCTTCAGTGGTAGTTTTGGTGATCCTATATGAGACAAAGAAAATCTGGGTTCATCTCTCAGTGCCTTACCTATCAACAGGTAAAGGTTGGGTACTATGTTCAAATAGGTTTGTTGTAGCCTCTTGAGATACCAGAGTGGAAGTGGGATGTCATATACATGGAATTTTTCACAGGGATTCCACACATATCGAGGGACCATGACATCATATGGGTGATAATTGACCAACTCAAGAAGTAAGCACACTTCCTTACTATCAGGGAGCAGAGTTTGGTGGAGAGTTTGGGTCAGTTGTACGTATGAGATATCATTCACCTTCACGGGGTGTCCTCAACAATTGTCTCTAATCGTGATGCATGGTTTACATCATGATTATAGAGAGACCCACAGGAGGAATTTGGTACTCAATTATGAATGAGTACATCCTTTCACCCCCAGACTGATGGGTAGACCGAGCGCATTATCTAGGTGCTAGAGGATATGTTGAGGGCTTGTGTGTTGTACTTTGACTAGATTTGGGAGGATCACCTGCTCTTGGTAGAGTTTTCATAAAACAATAGCTATCACTCTACCATCGTCATAACACCTTTCATGTTCCTTTGTGGTAGACCTTATAGGTTACCCTTGTGCTAGAAAAATATTGGTGAGACGTCTCTTGTGGGCCTAAAGATGGTGCAGGCGACAACAGGAAAAGTTCAGGTCATTTGTGATCCAATGAGGATGGCCCATAGTAGATATAAATCCTACACATACTGCCATAGTAGGCCCTTGGATTTTGAGCAGGGAGACCATGTTTTCTTATGAGTCTCCCCATAATGAGGATTGATAAGGGTTTTGTGGGGAGGCAAGTTATCCTTAAGGTTCATTGGGTTGTTCGAGATCATGCAGAGTATTGGTGAGGTTTCTTACCACCTCACCCTACCCCCACAGCTGGAGAAGGTGCACAATGTCTTACACATGTCGCGAATGAGGAAATATGTGCATGACCCTATGTATATCATCAACTAGGGAGATGTGGATATCGTGGATGGATCCACTTTTTTGGATCACCGGGTGGTGATCGAGGATCGACATGATCATACCTTTCATGGATGTACCATCCCTTTGGTTTTCATGTTGTGGCAACATGGAAACATGTAGGAGAGTTCCTGGGAATGGGAGAGCCAAATGTGGGATCAGTATCCTGAGTTATTTTCCTAACTTTAATTTTTGGGGATGAAAATTATGAAGCAGGGAATAATGTAGAGACCCATTTTTTCCCTATAAGACTTTGAAATCTTTCTATATATATTTCTAGAGCTAGGTTCTGAGACAGCGTGCGATTCCAAGACCCGATGTGCCCATAATTAATTTTATAAAAATATTAAATATATTTTATATTTTTCTCACACAACTTCTTAAAGAAAATGGGTTAACTCTTAAATGGTTGATCAGATCAAAAATATGAGACTACATTTGAGTTCGGAATGCGGTGTTTGCCTAGGCGCGACATAAAATGAGTTAGCACGAGATGTTCGGACCCCTCACTCATTGGCAGCATGATCAGGGAAATAATTAATTATTAAATTAATTAATTAAATCACTTTGTCCTAGATTAAAAATCTATAAATGTATCTCTATAGAAAATGACCTAGGGTTAGCCTCATAATCCTGGGAATTTGCAAAAGAGCTCTCTCCTCCTTTCTATTGGCGAATCACGACGAACAACGAAGAAACTCTAGAATTGAGTAGATCAGGACACAATGAATGTAGAAGCTCCTCTCAAACTATTGGTGGATGTGTTATTCATCAAATATTGATCTGAAATCAAGGTAGGACTCCTCAATTGGTGATTTCACTCCTTTGATTTAATTGATCAAGTACATCGTTCTTTTTTCTTCGATATGTACCCTTATTGCAGCCTCTGCATGTGCCCATTAATAGAAATTAAATTGTTTCATTTGTTTTCTAATATGGGATCCTCATTCTTGATCAATTGTCTAAGAATGCTTGGCATCGATCAATTAACCCTTGTTCTTGTGATTTTCCCCTTGTTTCTTTTCAATTTTCACTAGTTGGATCACTGTGGTCCCGATTCGACAATTGTTGGGTGGTACCGAGCTCAATCGGACCCCCAGATTCGTGGCGGATCAACGAAAAAAGAACAAATTGAAAATCCAATCATAGATTTAGGATCATTTCATGGTGAGGATGATCAATTTGTTGATTAAACTTCAAAAAATTAACAAATAGAGGTGCAATGGCATGCAAAACAAGCTGTGAAACCCTCGCAGATAACCAAATCCATTTTTCGGTAAGTGATGACCGAGATCCCCAATCTACAGCCAGATCTAAATTTTTTGTATATATTAAAAGCAAAATCCGAATAATTTTTGATAGATTCAAATTATGGGATCAGATTTTGGATTTTTGTGAAAATCCTGACTACACATCATGTTCCAAGATAAACACACAGCATGTGGCCTCTTCTGCAACAGTGGCTAGAGTTTCAGAAAATTATGGGTAATGCGACATGTAGTCCCTCTTACATGTAGTGTACCCCACTTCCTAGTTGGAAAAACCATGTAATGAGTCACACATATGGCAACCCATGTAGAGGTACATGGGATCAAGTACATGCCTGTGTACTCCGATACACAGACACAACGAGTAGCACACGACCCTAGTCCTAGTTATCCAAGACATGCTATGTAGTCCACCTACACGACATGTACTACTACATGAGATGGATTCATGTGCTGGATAGGGACACGACCAGAATGTGAAGTGGGCCATAGTCTGTGTGGTCCCCCTAACACATTATGTACCCCTTTGTCCCTTTTTATAAGATTTCATGGTTCTACATATCCTTTGTTTGAACTAGGATTTTGAACCACAAATATCCTATCCTAAGTTTTTTTCACGTAGAACATGATGGTGACCTCATTTGTGGATTTCAAGATAAGATGAAAAATGTTTTGGGATCAGCACCTTTGGAGATGACCCCGGCAATGATAGTGATCAGGAAAGATCACTAAAGGCTTATTTTCAAGTGGAACCCTCCAGCTAGGTTGGGCATGGGTCCTTTATGACTCATAGAGCAAAACCCTCCAGTCGGGCTGGTAATGGGTCCTCTATAAACTCTTGTGTGGAACCCTCTAGGTGGGCTAGGTATAGGTCCTCAACTTTCTGAGTGGAACCCTCCTTCGGGGAAAGGCATGGGTCCTTGATGTCTTATAGTGGAACCCTCCAACTTGCCTGGGCATGGATCCTCAAACCTTTGAGTAGAACCCTCTAGCCAGGCTAGGCATGGGTCCTCGACCACCAGATTGGAATCCTCTTGTTGTACCAAGGCATGGGTCCTCTACTTAGAGATTGTGTCCCCTCGACTATGCGACACAGTGATGATACGTGGTTTGATGTAGCCTTAGACTCACATGGAATAGGAACTCTTTCCCCAATGAGATACGTTCTTGTGATATGACCAAAACATGCATGTGAGTCAGTGCTACCCAAAGCGGATAATACCAAGGTGTGGTGAACAATTTCCTTAGACTTGTGTGCTCAAGGAAGACATGTGTGATTTTAGGCATCATTGATGGCCTTTTGGAACTATTGGATACTCTTCTTCTTGGGATGAGTTGTGAGGTAAAGGTTCCCTTACTCTCTCATTTGGGCTTCTTTTGAATGAGCATATATATATATATATATCCTTCTTCTGTATTCACTCCTTGGATTTGGTTACTCTCCTTTTAGGATATGTAAAGACGCGTAGGGTATTCCCCATGATTTTTGTGTTTAGCTTCTCATGCTAGGATGAGTCTACTCTCTTACTATCGGTGATAAAGACTTAGCATGTAGTTCATCTACTCACCTTGTTTAGCCCCTTATGCTTGAACGGTCTTACTTTCACTCTTTGTTGGGTTGAGTTGTACTCTTTCATTGTACCTTCTTTTATCTACTATTTTACTCTTCTTTTGTATCTCTTAATTCTCCCCTTCAATTTTCAGGGTGTGCTAATGGGTATTCTTATACTCATCCATGCATGGTATTTTACCGCACATTTTTTCTCTTATGAAGATGAAGGATAGGTCAATCATGACTTTAGAGGAGCTTAGGGATATTGGGTGTTTGGACTACATATGGTGGGAATATCTTGGGATTCAGAAGCTGGGCTCTCTTTTAGTTGTTTACTTTTCAAGTTTTGTCAGGTTGGGACATATTTCTAGGTGGGCATGTATTTTTCTTCTTTACTTTCAGTTTACGCTATTGTACTTTTTGTTATAATTGGTTTCCTAGAATCAACTGTTTGTGATCTGATTACATGAATATTTAATGTATTTAAATATTAAACATCCTATTATATATTGTTCATTGTTCTACATGACTATAATGTAATAATGTCCTAGAGTATTTTTTGTATTGATAAGGTCATGACAGTTCCCCGCTATGGTGATAACCTTTAAATGCTACAACAATATTCGTAAATATAGTTTTATGTTTGGATTACATACTATGATGGGACAAATATGATATAGATCTTCACTTATGAGTACTCATAATCATATGATACTTTCTCTCATGAAGTTCGCACTTGGTAATCTCCAAGATGGGAGATTATGATAATAGACCCGCTAGTAGGAATTCTGCATGTTTTGGTGTCATCAGATATTCCTATCTGCGAGTGTATGTAATGTTCCTTAGACTTTAATATTATCATTAATACATGTCACGACTCATGCACTTTGATTTACTGACAAAAACCGTCATGCCATATGTTGGTAGGAAGTAGGGTACATTGGGTGCGTCACGAATGACATGTTATTAATGGATAAGTCAAGGGAGGATTTGTCTCTTCCATTTATAGAAGTTGATATCTTGACCCTTTGATTGAAATAGAACCATCGAACCAAATTCCATGGTCATGGTGTAATGATGAGTTTATTTTAGGTAGTCAAAGAATGATGTATCAAACATATAGGTTGATGACACTATCATGAAACATGTTTGATGAGATATTACGATAAAGGGATTATATTACATAGTGATCGTTCATATGTGGATATTGTCATTGAGACTTTATGTTATTTCTCTTAGGTGCCTTGACCCATTTCTAGATAGTAATCTTGAACTTTAGGCAAGGTCGCCTAATTCCAACAAAAAAGAATCCTATAGGGTCACACACTAAGTGTTTCTGGTGGTCTCGATTAAATCTTATTTGAATTTAATTAATGGAATAGATGTTATTCTCAAGACCAAGAAATAATTTTATTCAAGTTAAAATGATTGCATAAATTAAATAAATATTTATTCATTAGTTTGTGAATAAAATATATTTATTTGTTTTATTGAACATTTATTAAATATTTATTTACTAGTTTTTAAATAAAAATATTTACTTAAGAGAATAAAATATTTTATTCAAGTTTTCAGTAAATGGAAGAGGAGTTAGAACAAACCAAGATTGTATTCGTTGAAAAATTAATTGTTTACAAGTCAGTAAACAATGTTTATCCAGTTGGCGCAAGAAATAATAATAATACTATTATCATTATATGGAACAAGATTTCATTTATGGTTTTGTTTTGCGCAAGTTGGTGCACCACAAATAATGGTGTTGTTATCATTATTATGTGTCATGGATTTTCTATAATGGTTATAATTGCATTTAATTGTTGTTTTGTAATTAAATATTGTAACTGAAACCCCATGTCGATTAATAGGTAGGTACATCCATTGTGCCAAACCTCGGTGAATTGAAAATTATTGAGCCAAACATTTTCTCTCTTGACTCCTCTCATCTCTCCCTCTCAAAGAACAAGAGAAGTTCTTTAAGACAGAATAACGAGCGATCAAGAATGATTAATGCAAGACATTCGCTTCACCACACTAGCACTCGAAGAACGAGTGACGTTATTCGGAGACTATTAAACCACATGTGGATCACCGCTAGAGGGATTCTACTTTGGATCCTCATGAGCGCAATGAAGACAATCCGAGAGGATCATTCTGGGTTATCAACGATCATCAACGAAGAAAGTACCAAAGACCCAGGTATTTAATTTCTTTAGAAATTAATAAATTAATTATAAACATGATGTTCAAGATCCTCTTTCATGGATCTAGCGCTTTTCTTCTCTTTATCTAAATCTTTGATTTTAATCTGTGGATACTAGCATTCATTTTCATATTGATCCCGGATTGGTCATCGATTACAAAAAAAGAAAAGTTGGGCCCTCCCAACTGCCATGCTTCTTCTATGTTTGGATCCTTCACTTTTTTCCTCTATAGAGGTCTATGCATGCTTAGTTTACTTTACAGCAGTGTTGCATCTTTTAATTTTCCCCCTGCACTTTTTCATTGAGTTTGTTGTGTGTGTGCGTATAGGTACCTAGGCAAAGGCCTCCTCAAGTTTAGTTATACCTTCAGCGCTTGTCGCCACCCCTTGGCCTGTGGAGGTGAGCTTAGGGTAGTTGCGGCTTGAGCCTCAGCTTGGTTCGGGTTGTGAAAATACCCTCATATTAGAGTGGCACAATAAATACAATCCTAAACATACAATAGAAGAAGCACAATATAAGTAGAAAAAATAAATAAGCAGCAGAAGAATAAATAATTGAACAACTGAATAATAACATCAAAAGTTGCTAGGTAGTGTCGTATACATGGATGCATGGCATGTTGATGTACAAAGGGGGAATGGAGGAAATGCGTGTACAATCATGTTATACACAAAATTCAAAAAGAAAAAAAGGTTGCACCACTATCATCTCGAACGTATGCTCAGTCATATGCTTTTATGCTCCATCTAAAGGTAAAGCATATCAAAACTCTGAAGCAGGGTGCTTGCCCTTATCTGTACCTGTAGTCATATAATCTTCTCAGGTACCAAAGCCAATCCAAGTAGGTTGTGAGATAAAATCCCAATATTCCACCAACAATGGTGTCTAAAAGTAATCCAAGTAGCGCTCATAGCTAAACAGTGTGCAAGTATAAACATAATAAGAGACAAGTGCTGAAATAAATAACCAACCTTCTCACGTTCCTAAAGGACACTTGGAGGCTCTACCTGCTTCTGCTCATGGCTAGAATGAGTGTTTAATCAGTAACTATATATATATATATATATTATAGTTATATATTTCATCCACCTATATGGACCAAGTACGTGTAGACGTAAGTGGCCATATACTTAGAATACTAGGTGCTGGCTGGACAGGGGCGTAACTCATACATCAATCACCAATCTAAATGAGCCTATAAGCTCAAGAAATAGGGTATATTCCCTACATCTCATAATGAGTGGGAGACATCACACTCATCACTTGAGATGATGAGTGTGTCGTCATATCAACACTCGAAGCAAGGGACGTGGTGCGTCGTGCCCACCATCCAAATAGAGTCAACAGTGTGGGACGTCATGCTCAACACCCAATGTAAGGGAGCATGTAACTATCATGCCCAACTGAACCCTTACCATCGTTCCATAACCTATATCAAGGCGTAATCATAATAATAATATGATCCACGAGGCATTGCCTTCATGCATCACATTTACCTAGCCATTATAATCAAGGTATAATAATTCAGTTTTAAGCATTCATTAAGACATGATAAATGACGTGGCCTTTCCATCCTTTCACAGTTCATTCCTTTTTAAATCATTCAATTCATTTAAGGAAAGACAACCACCATGAATAATCCATTCCATATAATCAATCTGTTTAATTCACTAAAACAAAGCAAACCAATTTATAAGGTTCAATGAGTCATTTAGAAGGTGGCATGGTCAATAGGGTAATTACCTATGTGGGCAACTCCAATTATAAGTTGATCAATTCTAATTATAAGTCGGTCCAAGCACTTATGTGGTGCCTTGGTTTCATTAAACATTTATACAACAGAGGAAAATCAGTTAATGATCCAAGTTGACCGCTTAGAAGGTGATTCGGGCATATATTCAACTTATCATAATAGGGAAATTCAAGCCGGCATAGCCAAGGGGAGTCCATAACTGAGGTCAACATCCTCTAATATACTCAACAAGGATCAACAGGTATATATCAAGGTGTGTAGATCAATCTAATATGAAGAACTCAATTAAACAACGACGTGTGACAAAGTCCAACGTATGACACAATGACAAAGCTATGAAAACACTAAAACTCTTGGGGGAAAAGATGAGACCACCTGCCTTAGGGCCATTGACAACTCCTCATCTAATAGTAACCTCATATTCAAAGTAGGTTGGGAGAAATTGAAGAAACAGTACAAACCCCTAAAAATAGGGCGAAAGAGCTTGCACCAAAATAGCACAATAGATCTGAAGATAAACTGTAATAGAAATGAGGAGGATTATAGATCTTACTGAGATGGATCTTATGCTTCTGACAAATCTTAATTTAGACTTCGGACGTGGGAGATACCTCAATGTCAGGTTGAAGGAGGTGAGAGCTCACGGGAGGAGGAAGCATACTCACTGGAAATGAAGGGTAGAAAGAGAAATAAGTTTAAAAGTTAAATGGGGGGATGTAATTTCACAGTCAAAATAAGGGGTGCATAGTTTGGTAAAACCGTGCACAAACCGTGATCAAGTCACTGCCCAAGGAGAGACCCCACATGGTTTCTCTAACCGTGCGCAAACCACATGAAAAGTCTATATTAAGTCGTATAGTTGAAGACAAATCATGCGGCTCTTGCTGCTCCTCTATTTTTCCCCACACGATTAGTAGAGACCGTGCAAGCTGGGCGACACAGTTTCTACTAATCGTGCAACCCAATTTATTTTTCAAATTCTCGGGGTTCCGAACTCCGAACAATCCCCATACACCCTTGTGACCCTCGTGACTCCATTAGGTAACATTATAAGGGTCATTTAAAGGAATTTAAAACAAAAACAAATGAGCCATAACTTTGTGAAAAGACGGGTTGTTACAAACGACACTACAATCATTTAGATAAACATGACACGTAGACATAAGTATACTAAACCTCAAACCACAACCCTTGAAATGAAAATTTTCCTCATTGTTCTAGTTGTTTTCATATAGCCTCTAACATGTATTCCTAGAATGATCACTGAAGTGTGGCCATTAGAGCAAGCCTCCAAACTCCACGTTCAAGTAACTCAACATAATTATGACTTTTACCATATCATTGTCATCTTTGTGTTTTGTCATTTTAATGAGACTCTAAATGGCTATCTCACCAAATAATGCCTTGAAAAAGCATTGATGTGGCTATATATTATATGTTTACCACATATATGTTTTAGCTCTTAGTCATTTTTTGTCTTAAACGCGTCTTTAATGGTCTAATTCTTGCTTTTGTAGAATTGTTATTAAAACTGTATTTAGTAAATTTTGTAGCATCAAACAAATGGTTTTTCTAAATTGCATCATGATTACATTATTTGGTTTATATTTTGTTTAAAAAACAAATATTCAATGGTTAAAATAAGAAATGTGTACTTTCATTCTAAATATACCCAAAAAACTAAAAAATGTCGGTTGAAAAGTGATTCAAATGTTGTGCAATATTTTGATATTCATTGTTTATTTTTATTTTTTTGACAAAACAGATATTCATTGTTTAATCAGTTTTCAATTGGCGGTGGAGTAAATGGTCGGGTACAGATTCCAGTTGCTTCTGGAAAGATCTATTTTCCCTAAGCCATTGTCGAAAAGCACTGCTGGTTGGAAAGGGGTATGAATGGAGTTCTGCTACGGGGGAGGCTCCACGGACGCTCCGGCGATTTCTCAAGGAGCCGGTTGCAATAACTGAGTCTCCAGGACGCTCCTCCAACGAACACCTAGGCGGTTCTTCAATTCGGCAGAAAATATGGAGATTAAAGGCGAAGATAGTCAGACGTGTATGGGGAATAAAGAAGGTTGGCACATCTGGAAACGAAGAGCTTCGACACAGTGGAGCCGATCCATCTTCTGAAGAAGGCTATTCACAGAGACTGCAGCGACTCGGACGCTGGGGAACTCAATTGATCTTAGAGGACTGTTGGATGGATGCTGGGGATAGTGATTGGTCTTCGGAAGTCCCCGATTTTTATGGACAACAGGAAGAATTCATTATTCATGCACAGCGGAGATCTGTGCAAAGATTTTGACAGAGATCACTGGGGAGTAGTCGGCCTAAACGACGGGGATCCAACGGGCTTCAATCTGAATTTGAAGTTCCATCTTCTGGTTTCATATAAGGTCCTGAACAGAGGTGATTTATTTTCCCTTAATTTTTTTTGCGTTAATATTCCTATGCTTTTATTCATTTGAATTTTCCCCTAAATTTTTTGTTTGTCTGTGAAATCAAGTTAATAGGCTAAGAGAATCACACAACATCTGATGTGTTGGCGTGTTTTCTTGGCTTTTGTCTCTCATGCGTTTGGTTTTCAATTTAATTAAGGATTCTAGGATTATGTGTTTTGTCCGAAACCAAGATGCCCATAAGAACCTCATTTGCAGAACAAGGTCCTGAACATCTGGAATGAAACTACACCGTGAAGTCGATAAGTCCCAGTCACCGCATCAAATGGTCACTGCGTCAGACAAGTCTTCCCCAAGTTCAATGAAAATGGAAGAAACACTCAACAAAAACGGAATATCAGGAATAACGTTGTTCGACGCTTTAACCCTACCCCACGGGAGAATACTACAACTTCATAAATTAAGGAGATAACAACTGAGTGAATATTTGAGTTACAAGGAAAACTTGTTGAAGAAGTAATCTATGTTTACAAAATACAATTACAGTTTCAATGATCAATCTACACACAGTGTAGTGGGATCTCTTCTTAGTCCATGAAAATAGGAGTGTTGATCAATTGTAAACTAAATATAGTAGGGTCCTTCCTAGTAAATGCAGTAGATGAAGGTTAAACCACTATGTATACGGAATACAGTAGGATCCTTCTTAGTAGACTTTGATATTAAATATTCAAGGTTCGTTTAATATTTTATGAGATCCAAGTTGAGTTAATGATTCGTATTTTATCATGTAACACAGTTTATGTGTTACAAGCATGTGGTAAAAAACCTGCAAAACTTGTGGCAAGTTTTATGTTTTTTTTATACATTTTAAGGGTTAACTTCCATAAGGACCTAAATACAATTTATGGAAGTTTCAATCAAAGTATTTAGGTCCTTATGGAAGTTAACCCTTCAAATGTATAAAAAACATAAATGACACTTAAAACTTGCCGCAAGTTTTGCAGGTTTTTTATCACATGCTTGTAACACATAAATTGTGTTACATGATAAAATATGAGTCATTAACTCAACTTGGATCTCATAAAATATTAAACAAACCTTGAATATTTAATATTTGTTTGATTTTTTTTCATTATATTCACTAAATAACTTAAAAATACAGTAAGTAAATTAATTAAATGGTTATTATTCAATAATCAAATAATATTGAATTTATTTATTTCCCTTACAATCGTATAAACATGGAAATTGCCAAGCTACCACTGTGAGTCCCACCATATCATAAACTCCAATTTACTAGAATCGATTAAGCTTATGAATACGACTCTAGACCCTTATCTTGATAGTAGTGAGTTATACTCGGAGATTAGGAGCAGAGTCTAGCAACTCATCAAGATCCCTAAGATGATAAGATTTAGTCATAACAACGACAACCTCATACGACCACACATCATGTATTATAATCTTCTTTTCTCATGATATCTTATAAAACAAGACACACCCACTTAATGACATCATTCTTTCTTGCTTGATTTATTCGTGACCTTACTAGACAAACTTACCTTTGATCACCACGACCATAGATTTAATAAAGGTACTAAAATGATGGTCAATTGGGCTTGAGACATCTAATCCTTTTAGAATCGGAAAAAAAACTTTCTTGAACATTCAACCAATGTTGTACCTTCAATGACACACCTGATGTAAGCTATCTTGCCAAAACATAAATGTCATGGTTTTTATCTTGAATTAAAGCATGTGATCAAATGGTACACATTGATAATGATCTCAAGTCTAGAGACTAATACACATGCTTGTAAATAGAGACAACCACCGACTCCTGAAACATATGATGTTCCTATTAGCGGACCAGTTCTCATGATCTCCTTTATTTGAGATCACCAAGTGCAAAATTGATGAGAAGAGCTTACAATGCTTATGAACCCCCCCAACACCTGATAGTCAGACATTAAACATCATTTGTGTCTAGTCAGTATGATGTATATAGACCATATGACATATTTTCAAGATTAATGTCACAGTATCTTGAGATTCTCATTATAGTTAGAACTGTTATAACCTGTTGATATGAAAAATAATCAAGGATGTTACCATATAAACAATGGATGCAGAAGTGTTGACACTTTTATGGTAAGTATACATCACAATAACTTTATTTATACATGTTATGATAATTAAAAAGTACTCTTCCAGTTAGGTCTAGGATATCCACTTTTACAACACTCCTACTTGTAGTAGAACCAACTTGTTAATGATTAACTTGTTAGTACTCACATGATAAGATCATGTTTTTTCTGATCAATGTCTTCCTACATGATGACTACTCTGCTATCCGCGACTTTATCTCCTTGAGTAAATCTTCCCAAAAGATGATATCATCGAGTGTATAATTTTTTCCTCTGTCATAATCTTGACTTTTTGACTAGTTCCTTTAGTATGATTCCAATAACTGTAACAAATTGTTACGTATTTCTATATTGGTTCTTTAGTTGCATCACAAGTTTCAACGTACTCGATATTCGTAGTATAAAAAACATTATCTTTAATGAGATTCTCTTGCTCATTACCCTAGCCTAATTGCGATATTAGATCATATTGATCCATAGGAAGATTAGTTTGTGTACCTTTATAATCAGTGTTCCTCACTCTCTAAGTACTAGATACACATCCCTTATACTTTCTCAAGTACAATTAGATAGTTCTGACTGCTTCCCATGCAACTCTCTTGAATTTAATTGATATTTACCTACCATAAAGTATATGTTGGCAATATCTAGTACATAACATGACATGTTTGATATATCCATCATAGGTGCGTGTGAAATTCTACTCACCATTTAATCTCCTCACCTGTCTCATACATGTCTTATTGGAGAGATTTACGTCACATGACACATACAACAATTCTCTTCCAATTGGTATTTTTAAATTCCTTATCAGAATATGTACTTTTTGACTTTGCCTAAGTAACCACCCATAGATCTACCACTGTAAATCTCGTTCTCTAGAACTTGGGTTGTTACTTTAAGTTAATCTTTGCAAAGCTTCTTTCAACCCGGTTTCAACTAAATGTAAGACTAATCAA
Source organism: Viscum album (assembly GCA_963277665.1). Taxonomy (NCBI): domain Eukaryota; kingdom Viridiplantae; phylum Streptophyta; class Magnoliopsida; order Santalales; family Viscaceae; genus Viscum; species Viscum album. The sequence goes on along the minus strand of OY728128.1, from coordinate 1,574,596,757 downwards.
CTGTTTTCCATATATTAACAATATGTTTACTTGGAAAACTATGATGCTCCCACTAACCTATTATAGGCACATAGCAGACTTTCGTACCAAATGATTATTCTTTGAACACAATGCTTTCATTAATCCAAAAATGGATCTCTAAAACTTGCATTCTTTATTGGTATTTTATAGTTTCACCAACCCTTTCTGGTTGACTGTAACGACCCCGATTCCCGGGAGCCTTAAGAGACATGATGCAACCACATTACAAAACATTTATTTTACAAACATTTTATCATGTCTCACATTACAGAAGATCGTGAGGCTCAGGGTTCTGGGAAACCAACTGCTCTGAACATTTTTAAGCACTGACTCACCTGAAAATTTTAAACAAAACGTAGGGTGAGCGAAAAATGCCCAGTAAGGGGTTTTTAAAAACATTTTAAAACAATTTTACTTTTAAGGCAAACATGATAAAACATGACATTAAACAAGACATTGAATTTTCTTTAGAACCAGCAAATTCTACATTCAAAAGAAAAACATTTGCACTGCAAAGGAGTAAGTACTTTTGATAAACATTTAAGGACAGACATAAATCAATGGCGTAAGCATGTGCATAATTTCACAACCAAAATGCAGCAGTTCTAAAAGTCTGTAAGCAGAGAAGTCATTCATAGCATTAGACAAGTGCACATAAAGTTCTTATGATATTAAACACATGTTTTTCAGTTCTTATAGTCAAGGGAATTTACCCACTTAGGGATGTCCTGTTAGTTGAACTATCCCCTGGTTCACCATTAATCTTCATATGTGGAGGGAAATTATAATGCCGGACCTTGTCAAGACCTTGCGTCAAGACCATAAAAACATAACTTAATACGGGTCAAGGCTAACCGCCGATCCCGTTTCCATAGCAGCACAAGCCGAGGCTAACCGGCAAGACTGTAGCACATAACGTCTCATGAGACTCATCCTTAACCCAATGCATTGGAGCGCTGTATAATTCCGGGCGCACCCGTTCATAACATGTAGTCCAATACTTCCCTCTCATACTTAGACATGGTCATACATAGGATTTCATACATTCATAATTGAATCCCTTTTTTTTCACATATGTGTTCATAACATGAAAACAGTTTTATCATGAAAAACATTATGACATGCATACTAATGTTGGGCGGAAGAACACCCCAAGGAGGGAATGATGGCAAGAGGGGGGTGAATTGCCTTTTAAAAAAAGAAAAACAAATTAAAAATCAAAGTAAAGTGCAGCGGAAATAAAGAGGCAAGACACGCAAATTGATAACGGAGTTCGGCCAAAAACCCGGCCTACGTCTCCGCTCCCAACTCAACCGTTGAGAGATTCCTACCGCTTGCTTTTCAATGGTTTTAGCAAGAAACCCACTAGGCTTTGAGGTAGCACTAGGACCTATTACAGCTTGCTTTTATTGGTTTAGCAAGAACCCAATGCTTTTAATGGTTAAGCAATAACCCACTAGTCTTTTTACGGGTGAAGACTAGCTCACCGATCTCAAGCCTTTTACAAGGTAAGGCTTGACAACCTCTTCACACCTTAGTGGTGGTGTGAAACCCAAAAGAAGGGGGGAAGAGAAAAGGGTTGGGGTTTGTAGGCACAAACCCAATTTTAAGCTCAAAATAAATAAATGCAATAAAACCCGTATTTGAGGAGAAGCCTTGGGCGCCTTTGATGATTGGAGATGTTGAAGGCCGCTTCCAAGCTTCTTTGGAGGAGCTCCTTGGATGTGGAAGTTGTTGGAGCTAGGTGGGTTCCTTTGAGGAAGTCCGCCGGAGGTACTCCAAATGATCCAAAATATGTCCGTTGGCTTCGTATATGTTCCGGTAGGTGTCCGGGGCTTCCTTGGCCTTTATTTATAGGCATGGAACCCTTGGGGAGTCTTCGGAGCCGTTGGAGAGGCTTAAAGAGCCGTTGGAGGCCAAGTGGACAGGCTGGTCAACAGCCCAACGGCTAGTTTGACTGTGTCCACCGGCTGGCCGGTGCAGGGCCACCGGTTGGCCGGTGTTTGCAAAAAGTCATTGGATTCCTGTCCAGGGGCCACCGGTCGACCGGTACATCTCCACCGGCTGGCCGGTGCCTTGGTAGAGAGGAAGAGTCTTGATCCAGGCTCTACCGGTCGACCGGTGCAGAGCCACCGGCTGGCCGGTGGCAAGACAGTAGCAAATACTATTTGAGCTGGGTGCCACAGGTCGACCGGTGGCAGAGCCACCGGTCGACCGGTGGGAAGGCAGTAGCTTCCACTGTTTGGTCTGGATGCCACCGGCTGGCCGGTGGTGAAGCCACCGGTCGGCCGGTGGACTGAATTTCAGTCCATTTATGCCTCTTCCTTGGTCAACTTCTTGGCAATCAAATGCCTATCAACACAAACACTTAAAACACAATGTTAGATAAAAATGAAAGTGATTGTGATCATGAAAATCAAACAACGAGAGGTTCGAGATGTACAACAATCTCCCCCTATTTTGATGATCACAATCACCAAAACAATCAAAGTAAAATACTGAAATTAAAGACATTCTTAAAGGATAATTTGAAAATAAATCAAAGCATGATAGAGAAGACTCTCCCCCAATCAATCAAGGAATTTCTCCCCCTTTGTGATTATCAAAATAGAATGGGGCATAAAACTTGATTGAGGGAATTCGATGAAAAACGAGATTTTAAAACAATTGAAAATGATACTAATTGTTGGAAATTTTGAAATGAAAAATTGAATTGAAAAATTTGAATAACAGTTTGAATTGAAAGTTTTGAATCAAAAACCAATTGAAATTCGAAATTTGAAACCAAAAGTTGAAATTGAAAGTTTGAATCGAAAATTTTGAAATTACAAAAAAGCTTAAAAGATCCTAACTCCCCCTAAATAAAAACAAAAAGTCACCGGGGAGAGGAAATAAGTTTTGGCCCGGAGAGACTCGCAAGAAGGGATTTTTCAATCCAAACTTGTCTCATAGCGGGTCTTCTCCTATAAAATTCATCGGAAAAGAAAAAACTTTTGGGTTGACCGTACCGGGCGTTTTTACAATTACATTCATAAATGAGGTGCCCGGGTTTTTTGCAATAATTACAAAATTTAAAACTAGAGCTCCCCCTTACAAAAACAGTGGGTGCATGGGAGGAGGAAGCTTGCTTGGAATAGCCAAGCCCTTGGGTGGTTCGGGAAACGCGTTGGGAACCAAGTAAATTGTTCAAATTTTGTTCCCCTTGGGTGAACTTGGCTAAAGATTCCCTTAGGTCTTTAATGGTTGATTCCAAAGAATCAACATCGGGAAAATTTTGGATTTTTAGGGAGAGTTCCTCCTTCTCTTTGAGAAGATGGTCTTTTTCGGAGGAAAGTTTTTTGAAAGACTTTTTTAAAGCAACGAATTTTGAAGATAGAGTATGAAAACCTTTTTCCAATTGATCTCTTGCATATTGGAGTTCCTCATAAGATAGATGATTGAAAGAATTTGAATTTAAAGAGCAAGAGGAGGAGGAGTCGGAAGATGTTACCTCATGTTTTGCCATTAGGCATTTTTTACCTTGGTCGCTCGAAGAGAAGGAGGAGAAGGAGGAGCTATCACTCCAAGATGCCTTTGAAGCCTTCTTCTTCTTCTTCTTGGCCCTTTTCTTGTGAAGTGGGCAAGCGGGTACGGATTTTGCATCGGGTTCTAGATTTTGAATGGGTTCTTGCTTTTGAGCGTCGCTAGTACCTTCATAGGTTAGTTCTAACAATTTCCAAATAGCATAAGAGGTAGTGCAAGAAGAAATATGATCAAAAACATTACGATCTAACCCACAATGTAGAGCATTCATGGCTTTGCCATCAAGCTCGAAATTTGCAATGTCAACGGGGGTCCATTGAGATTCATCTAGACTAGAGAGAGTATAACCATGCATGACAATTTTAAAAATAGAAAAACCAATGCTTTTAAGAAATGTAGTCATGCGGGTTTTCCAAAAAGAATAGTCGGTTCCATCAAAAAATGGAGCACGATCCAAAGAAAAACCTTCGGGGGCGTGAGAGGAAGAAGCGGTAGAAGCCATAAAAAAAGGATCTTTAATTTGAAACCGGTTAAGGAATTATTCAAATACGTCCTCTGATACCAATTGTTGGGCGGAAGAACACCCCAAGGAGGGAATGATGGCAAGAGGGGGGTGAATTGCCTTTTAAAAAAAAGAAAAACAAATTAAAAATCAAAGTAAAGTGCAGCGGAAATAAAGAGGCAAGACACGCAAATTGATAACGGAGTTCGGCCAAAAACCCGGCCTACGTCTCCGCTCCCAACTCAACCGTTGAGAGATTCCTACCGCTTGCTTTTCAATGGTTTTAGCAAGAAACCCACTAGGCTTTGAGGTAGCACTAGGACCTATTACAGCTTGCTTTTATTGGTTTAGCAAGAACCCAATGCTTTTAATGGTTAAGCAATAACCCACTAGTCTTTTTACGGGTGAAGACTAGCTCACCGATCTCAAGCCTTTTACAAGGTAAGGCTTGACAACCTCTTCACACCTTAGTGGTGGTGTGAAACCCAAAAGAAGGGGGGAAGAGAAAAGGGTTGGGGTTTGTAGGCACAAACCCAATTTTAAGCTCAAAATAAATAAATGCAATAAAACCCGTATTTGAGGAGAAGCCTTGGGCGCCTTTGATGATTGGAGATGTTGAAGGCCGCTTCCAAGCTTCTTTGGAGGAGCTCCTTGGATGTGGAAGTTGTTGGAGCTAGGTGGGTTCCTTTGAGGAAGTCCGCCGGAGGTACTCCAAATGATCCAAAATATGTCCGTTGGCTTCGTATATGTTCCGGTAGGTGTCCGGGGCTTCCTTGGCCTTTATTTATAGGCATGGAACCCTTGGGGAGTCTTCGGAGCCGTTGGAGAGGCTTAAAGAGCCGTTGGAGGCCAAGTGGACAGGCTGGTCAACAGCCCAACGGCTAGTTTGACTGTGTCCACCGGCTGGCCGGTGCAGGGCCACCGGTTGGCCGGTGTTTGCAAAAAGTCATTGGATTCCTGTCCAGGGGCCACCGGTCGACCGGTACATCTCCACCGGCTGGCCGGTGCCTTGGTAGAGAGGAAGAGTCTTGATCCAGGCTCTACCGGTCGACCGGTGCAGAGCCACCGGCTGGCCGGTGGCAAGACAGTAGCAAATACTATTTGAGCTGGGTGCCACAGGTCGACCGGTGGCAGAGCCACCGGTCGACCGGTGGGAAGGCAGTAGCTTCCACTGTTTGGTCTGGATGCCACCGGCTGGCCGGTGGTGAAGCCACCGGTCGGCCGGTGGACTGAATTTCAGTCCATTTATGCCTCTTCCTTGGTCAACTTCTTGGCAATCAAATGCCTATCAACACAAACACTTAAAACACAATGTTAGATAAAAATGAAAGTGATTGTGATCATGAAAATCAAACAACGAGAGGTTCGAGATGTACAACAACTAAAACATCAAGCACAAAACCAGTTATCTTAATATTAAAAGAAAATTGGATTTTCAAGAAAATAATCATAACACTTAACGTTACATAACATCATAATACACAATTAAAGAAGGATTGTTCACAACTTACACTTATGATGATAAATAGATATCAAAAGTGTTTAACATAGGCAGTTGAGGTTACAATGTGTATAAACAAATCCATCTTAAGAAATCATATATATAATTGTGTAAACCCTTCCATTGTCACTTTAAATAAACGTGAGTACCTATCTATTAATACATGAATGCATTTATTAAGAATTCAAGAAGTCCGTACTATCCATTCTAAGAAAAAAAATCCTAATTATCTAAAGCAGTGATAAATGAAAATTCTCAATTTCACAAATGAATTTGAAGTCCAACTAACCCATAAACCTCGTAATGCTTTATAAAAATTGTAAACATGGTCTCTAAATTCATATTGAGGTATGTACACATACGTATATGTATATACCACAATAATATACATCATTCACTTGCACAATTTTACCTATTCACCCATTTACTTAAAATATCCATTTTATAGTAGGAAAGAAAAATCATGGGGTATAAACATTTAGAAAATACTGCTTATCATCCTATAATATGTGTATTTGAAGGTATATATTTATATATCAAGTATATATAAATATATACATATTTATAAAAAAACCGATTCTTGTAAAAGAGAAACCCAACCAAAATTATAACCGAATTCTTTCCTTGCTTGGAGAGAAGGAAAAGATGAGGCATGAGGAACCAGGGGTATAAACATATAAGATATATACTGATATATATATATAACCCGAATATACTTTTATATATATGAAAACCAAAGTTTAAAGCAAATTTTTAAAAATATGGTCCGACCCTTACCAGAACGGAGAGGAGAGGAAGACAGCGAAGCCGGTGGAATCGGGTGCATAGCCACAGGACGCACGTATACATAACACACATATATATACATATATGAGTATATATATAAAAACGAAACTAAAACATGAACCATGAAAAAAAAACTCAAAACTTCACCCTTACCAGTACTCGACGAAGAGGAGGGGAAGGAAGGCGATACAAGTGAAAAACAGGTGCATAACCATAGGATGTATATATCTATATACATAACACACACATATATATGTATATATATAAAAAGAAAACTCAAAACGGAAACCACGGCAAAACCACTCCCTTAACTTAGCTCGACGAGGAGGAGAGGAGGGGCAGCAACTGAGGTCCAGAAGCCGAACGTATATAGAATATATATATATATATATATAACAAGTATAGACGAGTATATAATTATATGCAAGGTCCGGTATTTACACAAACTAAAAAGAAAACAAACGACCCTTACCTGCTTGACGAGATGGAGGAGGAGGAAGGCCGAAGCTGTGTCAGCGTCGCCTAAAGGTCGGAGAGATCAGGGGCCGATCCTCGATCCTCGGTGCAAAGGGGGTTAAAAAAAGAAAAAAAAAGAGAAGAAGAAGGAGGACTTCGGGGGAGGTGGGGTGTCGGCATCAACTTGTGGAAAGGAGGAGGCAGCCCGGACTTCTTCGCCGGCCTAGAGAAGAAAAACAAAACCCTAGTCTACTGGGATGGCGACGTGAGGAAGAAGGAGGGCTGCGTCGGTGGATGAAGAGGCTGCGGCGCGAGGTAGAAGAAAGCGCGACGTGGAAGAAGAAGAAAAAAAAAACAACGGCTGGGATTAAAACGGCCCGATCAAGCGGCTGGAATTGCTGCGGGTTTAAAAAAAACGACGGCCAAGATCAGAGGTGGAGCGGATCGGACGGCTGGAATTCCTCCGCGGTTTAAAACACAGTTTTGCTACAGGTTTTTCTTACAAAAAAAAATTGCTTTATTAATAATATTATTAATTTAATCCAACACTATTAAACTCAATTATTAAATTAACATTCATTATTTTAATAAAAGTCATTTGTCAATTGATTTAATCAAAATGTTTTATTATATGTATATATTTATTATATGTATATACATATATATATATATATAGATTTAAAACATCACTAATTAATATTATATTGTCATTATTATTAATCCTTAATTATTAACTACATAATATTTCATTATGAAAATCAAATATTAAGAACATTGAGAAATAAAAACATAACACAAGAAACCATAATTTTTGACATTATTTCCACAAAGGATAAAAATTAACTTATAAACATCTTTATTTATATGCATATATGTTCATGTATACATATATAAATTTATTCCAAGAGATTGCACATATTTATCCAGACTTAAAATAAAATAAAACCCCACAAGATTTCAATAAAACAAAGCATTGCTTGTTTAAGTTGTATAAAATATTTATATTTAAGTGGAAAGACAGCATCTATTCCCACCATTTTGAAATATGTATATATAGGTATAAAAATATATTCTTTTTCATATAACAAAATTCAGCTACATTGTTATTGTTTTAAAGATTCAAGATCACCGATTATTGTTGCAAGCAAGAAAAGTTAATTATTCTATTAGATATTAACATTTTAACATTATTAGTTATGTCCAAAATTGCAAATTTAATGTGCATTAAAGTGAATTTCAACATTATACCACAAAATTTGTACAGCAAGAACCCGAAACGTTGACATAATTTCACAACATTAAATATAAAAGCAAGTTATAAACATTTGTATTATTATTACTTATATAAATAATTCAGAAAATAGGTGTAATTCATTTAACATACAGTTTGCCACAACATAAATATATATACAGGTACATCTACAAACCGAGAGTGTGCACTTATATATTTGTAAAAGAAGTAAAACCTCGCCAAAATCAGTACAGTCCACCATTTGAAAAAAAGAAAATAAATTAAACAAATAATTACTTGCTCAAATTACATGTATATATATATAACAAATAGTGGAAATCTTAGTGTCAAATATCATTGTTTTGCAAATTAAAACTTAAAAAAAAAAACAAGTTAGGGGAGAGCCAACAGCTACATTTTTATCCGTTGGTGTTTAACGATCATATTGGGATGCTTATAAAAAGGGTTTGGCCTCGGTGTCCCTTACTCCAAGTGACCGAAGAAGATAAAGGAATATGGTTCGTGTGATCCCCTTGGTGCTGAGCACGGTTGCGGTGGCGTCAGCCATACTTATGTTCCTTATGATGGATGCTCGAAATCCCTACCGCATACTCGGGCTCCTAGTAGTTCTAAGCAGTCTTCCCATCGTTGTAATTGGGTTCTTGGTTGACATCTTTGGTTAGTGATGTTTTGATCGTGGGAAGTTGTAATCGTCAACGTGTTTCTTTGGGCCCCACGTGTCTCAGGGTTTGTGTGAGTGAGGATAAAGCACACTGGAAAGGACAAGTGTTGACCTGTGTGGCCTACCAGGTACCACCAGTTGCCCCCGCAGACACGTGGGGCCCACCCCAGGGTCCACCCACATGTCCAAACGGGTTATCTGACTAATGACAGTCCCCACAGGCCAACACTTGTCCTTTCCAGTGTGCTTTGTCCTCACTCACACAAACCCTGAGACACGTGGGGCCTAACGAAACACGTTGACGATTACAACTTCCCACGATTAAAACATCACTAGCCAAAGATGTCAACTAAGAACCTAATTACAACGATGGGAAGACTGCTTAGAACTACTAGGAGCCCGAGTATGCGGTAGGGATTTCGAGCATCCATCATAAGGAACATAAGTATGGCTGACGCCACCGCAACCGTGCTCAGCACCAAGGGGATCACACGAACCATCTTCCTTTATCTTCTTTGGTCACTTGGAGTAAGGGACACCGAGGCCAAACCCTTTTTATAAGCATCCCAATATGACCGTTAAACACCAACGGATAAAAATGTAGCCGTTGGCTCTCCCCTAACTTGTTTTTTTTAAAAGTTTTAATTTGCAAAACAATGATATTTGACACTAAGATTTCCACTATTTGTTATATATATATACATGTAATTTGAGCAAGTAATTATTTGTTTAATTTATTTTCTTTTTTTCAAATGGTGGACTGTACTGATTTTGGCGAGGTTTTACTTCTTTTACAAATATATAAGTGCACACTCTCGGTTTGTAGATGTACCTGTATATATATTTATGTTGCGGCAAACTGTATGTTAAATGAATTACACCTATTTTCTGAATTATTTATATAAGTAATAATAATACAAATGTTTATAACTTGCTTTTATATTTAATGTTGTGAAATTATGTCAACGTTTCGGGTTCTTGCTGTACAAATTTTGTGGTATAATGTTGAAATTCACTTTAATGCACATTAAATTTGCAATTTTGGACATAACTAATAATGTTAAAATGTTAACATCTAATAGAATAATTAACTTTTCTTGCTTGCAACAATAATTGGTGATCTTGAATCTTTAAAACAATAACAATGTAGCTGAATTTTGTTATATGAAAAAGAATATATTTTTATACCTATATATACATATTTCAAAATGGTGGGAATAGATGCTGTCTTTCCACTTAAATATAAATATTTTATACAACTTAAACAAGTAATGCTTTGTTTTATTGAAATCTTGTGGGGTTTTATTTTATTTTAAGTCTGGATAAATATGTGCAATCTCTTGGAATAAATTTATATATGTATACATGAACATATATGCATATAAATAAAGATGTTTATAAGTTAATTTTTATCCTTTGTGGAAATAATGTCAAAAATTATGGTTTCTTGTGTTATGTTTTTATTTCTCAATGTTCTTAATATTTGATTTTCATAATGAAATATTATGTAGTTAATAATTAAGGATTAATAATAATGACAATATAATATTAATTAGTGATGTTTTAAATCTATATATATATATACATATGTATATACATATAATAAATATATACATATAATAAAACATTTTGATTAAATCAATTGACAAATGACTTTTATTAAAATAATGAATGTTAATTTAATAATTGAGTTTAATAATGTTGGATTAAATTAATAATATTATTAATAAAGCAATTTTTTTTTGTAAGAAAAACCTGTAGCAAAACTGTGTTTTAAACCGCGGAGGAATTCCAGCCGTCCGATCCGCTCCACCTCTGATCTTGGCCGTCGTTTTTTTAAACCCGCAGCAATTCCAGCCGCTTGATCAGGCCGTTTTAATCCCAGCCGTTATTTTTTTTTCTTCTTCTTCCACGTCGCGCTTTCTTCTACCTCGCGCCGCAACCTCTTCATCCACCGACGCAGCCCTCCTTCCTCACGTCGCCATCCCAGTAGACTAGGGTTTTGTTTTTCTTCTCTAGGCCGGCGAAGAAGTCCGGGCTGCCTCCTCCTTTCCACGAGTTGATGCCGACACCCCACCTCCCCCGAAGTCCTCCTTCTTCTTCTCTTTTTTTTTCTTTTTTTAACCCCCTTTGCACCGTGGATCGAGGATCGGCCCCTGATCTCTCCGACCTTCAGGCGACGCTGACACAGCTTCGGCCTTCCTCCTCCTCCATCTCGTCAAGCAGGTAAGGGTCGTTTGTTTTCTTCGGCTTCTGGACCTCAGTTGCTGCCCCTCCTCTCCTCCTCCTCGTCGAGCTAAGTTAAGGGAGTGGTTTTGCCGTGGTTTCCGTTTGAGTTTTCTTTTTATATATATACATATATATGTGTGTGTTATGTATATAGATATATACATCCTATGATTATGCACCTGTTTTTCACTTGTTGTATCGCCTTCCTTCCCCTCCTCTTCGTCGAGTACTGGTAAGGGTGAAGTTTTGAGTTTTTTTTTCATGGTTCATGTTTTAGTTTCGTTTTTATATATATACCCATATATGTATATATATATGTGTTATGTATACGTGCGTCCTGTGGCTATGCACCCGATTCCACCGGCTTCGCTGTCTTCCTCTCCTCCTCTCCGTTCTGGTAAGGGTCGGACCATGTTTTTAAAAATTTGCTTTAAACTTTGGTTTTCATATATATAAAAGTATATTCGGGTTATATATATATATATATCAGTATATATCTTATATGTTTATACCCCCGGTTCCTCATGCCTCATCTTTTCCTCCTCTCCAAGCAAGGAAAGAATTCGGTTATAATTTTGGTTGGGTTTCTCTTTTACAAGAATCGGTTTTTTTTATAAATATGTATATATTTATATATACTTGATATATAGATATATACCTTCAAATACACATATTATAGGATGATAAACAGTATTTTCTAAATGTTTATACCCCATGATTTTTCTTTCCTACTATAAAATGGATATTTTAAGTAAATGGGTGAATAGGTAAAATTGTGCAAGTGAATGATGTATATTATTGTGGTATATACATATACGTATGTGTACATACCTCAATATGAATTTAGAGACCATGTTTACAATTTTTATAAAGCATTACGAGGTTTATGGGTTAGTTGGATTTCAAATTCATTTGTGAAATTGAGAATTTTCATTTATCACTGCTTTAGATAATTAGGATTTTTTTCTTAGAATGGATAGTACGGACTTCTTGAATTCTTAATAAATGCATTCATGTATTAATAGATAGGTACTCACGTTTATTTAAAGTGACAATGGAAGGGTTTACACAATTATATATATGATTTCTTAAGATGGATTTGTTTATACACATTGTAACCTCAACTGCCTATGTTAAACACTTTTGATATCTATTTATCATCATAAGTGTAAGTTGTGAACAATCCTTCTTTAATTGGGTATTATGATGTTATGTAACGTTAAGTGTTATGATTATTTTCTTGAAAATCCAATTTTCTTTTAATATCAAGATAACTGGTTTTGTGCTTGATGTTTTAGTATGCATGTCATAATGTTTTTCATGATAAAACTGTTTTCATGTTATGAACACATATGTGAAAAAAAAGGGATTCAATTATGAATGTATGAAATCCTATGTATGACCATGTCTAAGTATGAGAGGGAAGTATTGGACTACATGTTATGAACGGGTGGGCCCGGAATTATACAGCGCTCCAATGCATTGGGTTAAGGATGAGTCTCATGAGACGTTATGTGCTACAGTCTTGCCGGTTAGCCTCGGCTTGTGCTGCTATGGAAACGGGATCGACGGTTAGCCTTGACCCGTATTAAGTTATGTTTTTATGGTCTTGACGCAAGGTCTTGACAAGGTCCGGCATTATAATTTCCCTCCACATATGAAGATTAATGGTGAACCAGGGGATAGTTCAACTAACAGGACATCCCTAAGTGGGTAAATTCCTTTGACTATAAGAACTGAAAAACATGTGTTTAATATCATAAGAACTTTATGTGCACTTGTCTAATGTTATGAATGACTTCTCTGCTTACAGACTTTTAGAACTGCTGCATTTTGGTTGTGAAATTATGCACATGCTTACGCCATTGATTTATGTCTGTCCTTAAATGTTTATCAAAAGTGCTTACTCCTTTGCAGTGCAAATGTTTTTCTTTTGAATGTAGAATTTGCTGGTTCTAAAGAAAATTCAATGTCTTGTTTAATGTCATGTTTTATCATGTCTGCCTTAAAAGTAAAATTGTTTTAAAATGTTTTTAAAAACCCCTTACCGGGCATTTTTCGCTCACCCTACGTTTTGTTTAAAATTTTCAGGTGAGTCAGTGCTTAAAAATGTTCAGAGCAGCTGGTTTCCCAGAACCCTGAGCCTCACGATCTTCTGTAATGTGAGACATGATAAAATGTTTGTAAAATAAATGTTTTGTAATGTGGTTGCATCATGTCTCTTAAGGCTCCCGGGAATCGGGGTCGTTACAGTTGGTATCAAAGGATGGGTTCAGGAAACTCTGGAAAACCAGGTGATATAAATATACTGCTAAGACTAACTAAGTAAAAATAATTTTCAGATGGCTGATGTACCTACTGACCTTTTGTCTCTTCCCACCGAGGCTCTAGAGAACATTATATCTCTAGTTAGTCGTGAGAACTTCTTGAACTATGCCCAAATTCGAATGACGTGTAAGCACTTGTACGATGTGTCGAACTCCTTCAGGGTACTTAGTCTCCACCGGGGAATGGGGATGGATTATCTCCTAATGATGATGACCCAGTTTTCCTCGTATGCACGTCGAGGAAGGTATCACGAAGAACTTTTCCGAGTGTTTACTGCGGGCGAGGAGTTTGGCACAATGCTAGATAACCCTTTCCAAGAAGCTGCTGCTGTCGGAGATCTTCGAGCGGCTTATCTGTGCCAGGTCCTGCACTATGGCTTCTGGGGCCAGTTAATGGACTTCAGAGCGTTGGAGAATGAGTCCACTCGTGTGTCTCTTAGGCAAGAAGTGTACACCGACGTTTCCCAACTCCACACCCCTCACGCTAAACTCAAGAGGCGATATAAATGTTCCAATGAGTTTAGTCCTGTATGTTCATCTTGTGTATGGTTTGTGGAGTTAGAGAGTTTCGCCTCTCTTTGTGGTGTCCGTCTGGAAAACTCAGACTTTAATGTGTAAACTTTCATAATTAAAAGTTTATGATCATATTCTTCTTAGTGTTGGAAAGTGACCTCTCTTGTATACTTTTTCTTCCAGATGGCAGGTCAGAAGAACCTCTTGTCTCTACCTGACGAGTTAATAGAGATTATCTTGATCAGAACTTGTATGGTGGACTTTCCCTCTTTTCTCCACCTACGAGGGTCCTGTCAACGTCTTCTGGACATAGCGAATAGTCCGGAAATTCTCCGCGCATGTCAGGAGAATGAACATGTGATTCACCTCCTTGCCACCACCCAGCTCCCCTACTATAGGCGGAAGGGGAGATACCATGAAGGGCTTTTTCAGTGTTTCTCTATGGCACAGAACTTCTCCGCCAGAGCTTGCTTTCTCATAGCAGCTCAGGATAGCCACCTCAATGCCGCCTACATGTTCCAGATCCTGAACGTCAGCCTTCTCAATCGCATCATACCCCTCGACTACCTCGAACGGGATGAAGTTCGAAGAGTTACTAGGGGATTCGTCCGCTCGGACATCTCAGAGCTGTTTATTGCACGGGCCTCCCTGTGGAAGCCTGTGTGTAGTGCCCATGAGCAGGAGTACAAGTCTTATTGCTCAAAGTGTATCTGGGTCAAGGAAACAGCGGAGCTGTGTACCAGTTTAGGGGTTCTGTTAACCGAGCCAGGCCTCCAGTTTTGGTAATGTTGTGCGACCGAGGTCTTTTTCTTATCTTTTTATGAATAGAATTGCGAGGACGCAATTCTTTGAAGGGGGAGATGATGTAACGACCCAAGAATTCATGTTTCGCGTAATGATATGTTTCCCTTTAATTGGACCATCTTTCTATAAAAAGAAAAAGAAAATAAATGAAAACCCGTAACAACAAGCATGAATGAAGTACTCCTTTATTAAGAAACACCTTGACGATTACAACTTCCCACGATCAAAACATCACTAACCAAAGATCCCAACCAAGAACCCAATTACAACGATGGGAAGACTGCTTAGAACTACTAGGAGCCCGAGTATGCGGTAGGGATTTCGAGCATCCATCACAAGGAACATAAGTATGGCTGACGCCACCGCAACCGTGCTCAGCACCAAGGGGATCACACAAACCATCTTCCTTTATCTTTTTCGGTCACTTGGAGTAAGGGACACCGAGACCAAACCCTTTTTATAAGCATCCCAATATGACCGTTAAACACCAACGGATAAAAATGTAGCGTTGGCTCTCCCCTAACTTGTTTTTTTTAAAAGTTTTAATTTGCAAAACAATGATATTTGACACTAAGATTTCCACTATTTGTTATATATATATATACATGTAATTTGAGCAAGTAATTATTTATTTAATTTATTTTCTTTTTTTCAAATGGTGGACTATACTGATTTTGGTGAGGTTTTACTTCTTTTACAAATATATAAGTGCACACTCTCGGTTTGTAGATGTACCTGTATATATATTTATGTTGCGGCAAACTGTATGTTAACTGAATTACACCTATTTTCTGAATTATTTATATAAGTAATAATAATAAAAATGTTTATAACTTGCTTTTATATTTAATGTTGTGAAATTATGTCAACGTTTCGAGTTCTTGCTGTACAAATTTTGTGGTATAATGTTGAAATTCACTTTAATGCACATTAAATTTGCAATTTTGGACATAACTAATAATGTTAAAATGTTAATATCTAATAGAATAATTAACTTTTCTTGCTTGCAACAATAATCGGTGATCTTGAATCTTTAAAACAATAACAATATACCTATTCACCCATTTACTTAAAATATCCATTTTATAGTAGGAAAGAAAAATCATGGGGTATAAACATTTAGAAAATACTGCTTATCATCCTATAATATGTGTATTTGAAGGTATATATCTATATATCAAGTATATATAAATATATACATATTTATAAAAAAAACCGATTCTTGTAAAAGAGAAACATAACCAAAATTATAATCGAATTCTTTCCTTGCTTGGAGATGAGGAAAAGATGAGGCATGAGGAACCGGGGGTATAAACATATAAGATATTTACTGATATATATATATATATAACCCGAATATACTTTTATATATATGAAAACCAAAGTTTAAAGCAAATTTTTAAAAACATGGTCCGACCCTTACCAGAACGGAGAGGAGGAGAGGAAGACAGCGAAGCCGGTGGAATCGGGTGCATAGCCACAGGACGCACGTATACATAACACATATATATATACATATATGGGTATATATATAAAAACGAAACTAAAACATGAACCATGAAAAAAAACTCAAAACTTCACCCTTACCAGTACTCGACGAAGAGGAGGGGAAGGAAGGCGATACAACAAGTGAAAAACAGGTGCATAACCATAGGATGTATATATCTATATACATAACACACACATATATATGTATATATATAAAAAGAAAACTCAAACGGAAACCACGACAAAACCACTCCCTTACCTTAGCTCGATGAGGAGGAGGAGAGGAGGGGCAGCAACTGAGGTCCAGAAGCCGAAGGTATATAGAATATATATATATATATATATATATATATATATAACAAGTATAGACGAGTATATAATTATATGCAAGGTCCAGTATTTACACAAACTAAAAAGAAAACAAACGACCCTTACCTGCTTGACGATATGGAGGAGGAGGAAGGCCGAAGCTGTGTCAGCGTCGCCTAAAGGTCGGAGAGATCAGGGGCCGATCCTCGATCCTCGGTGCAAAGGGGTTAAAAA
The DNA here is from genome assembly GCA_963277665.1 of Viscum album. Taxonomy (NCBI): domain Eukaryota; kingdom Viridiplantae; phylum Streptophyta; class Magnoliopsida; order Santalales; family Viscaceae; genus Viscum; species Viscum album. The sequence continues at coordinate 1,574,580,152 of OY728128.1, read as the reverse complement.
AAGAAAAAAAAAGAGAAGAAGGAGGACTTCGGGGGAGGTGGGGTGTCGACATCAACTTGTGGAAAGGAGGAGGCAGCCCGGACTTCTTCGCCGGCCTAGAGAAGAAAAACAAAACCCTAGTCTACTGGGATGACGACGTGAGGAAGAAGGAGGGCTGCGTCGGTGGATGAAGAGGCTGCGGCGCGAGGTAGAAGAAAACACGACGTGGAAGAAGAAGAAAAAAAAACAACGGCTGGGATTAAAACGGCCCGATCAAGCGGCTGGAATTGCTGTGGGTTTAAAAAAAACGACGGCCAAGATCAGAGGTGGAGCGGATCGGACGGCTGGAATTCCTCCGCGGTTTAAAACACAGTTTTGCTACAGGTTTTTCATACAAAAAAAAATAAAATCGCTTTATTAATAATATTATTAATTTAATCCAACATTATTAAACTCAATTATTAAATTAACATTCATTATTTTAATAAAAGTCATTTGTCAATTGATTTAATCAAAATGTTTTATTATATGTATATATTTATTATATGTATATACATATGTATATATATATAGATTTAAAACATCACTAATTAATATTATATTGTCATTATTATTAATCCTTAATTATTAACTATATAATATTTCATTATGAAAATCAAATATTAAGAACATTGAGAAATAAAAACATAACACAAGAAACCATAATTTTTGACATTATTTCCACAAAGGATAAAAATTAACTTATAAACATCTTTATTTATATGCATATATGTTCATGTATACATATATAAATTTATTCCAAGAGATTGCACATATTTATCCAGACTTAAAATAAAATAAAACCCCACAAGATTTCAATAAAACAAAGCATTGTTTGTTTAATTTGTATAAAATATTTATATTTAAGTGGAAAGACAGCATCTATTCCCACCATTTTGAAATATGTATATATAGGTATAAAAATATATTCTTTTTCATATAACAAAATTCAGCTACATTGTTATTGTTTTAAAGATTCAAGATCACCAATTATTGTTGCAAGCAAGAAAAATTAATTATTCTATTAGATATTAACATTTTAACATTATTAGTTATGTCCAAAATTGCAAATTTAATGTGCATTAAAGTGAATTTCAACATTATACCACAAAATTTGTACAGCAAGAACCCGAAACGTTGACATAATTTCACAACATTAAATATAAAAGCAAGTTATAAACATTTGTATTATTATTACTTATATAAATAATTCAGAAAATAGGTGTAATTCATTTAACATACAGTTTGCCACAACATAAATATATATACAAGTACATCTACAAACCGAGAGTGTGCACTTATATATTTGTAAAAGAAGTAAAACCTCACCAAAATCAGTATAGTCCACCATTTGAAAAAAAGAAAATAAATTAAACAAATAATTACTTGCTCAAATTACATGTATATATATATATAACAAATAGTGGAAATCTTAGTGTCAAATATCATTGTTTTGCAAATTAAAACTTAAAAAAAAAACAAGTTAGGGGAGAGCCAACGGCTACATTTTTATCCGTTGGTGTTTAACGGTCATATTGGGATGCTTATATAAAGGGTTTGGCCTCGGTGTCCCTTACTCCAAGTGACCGAAGATGATAAAGGAAGATGGTTCGTGTGATCCCCTTGGTGCTGAGCACGGTTGCGGTGGCGTCAGCCATACTTATGTTCCTTATGATGGATGCTCGAAATCCCTACCGCATACTCGGGCTCCTAGTAGTTCTAAGCAGTCTTCCCATCGTTGTAATTGGGTTCTTGGTTGGGATCTTTGTTTAGTGATGTTTTGATCGTGGGAAGTTGTAATCGTCAAGGTGTTTCTTAATAAAGGTGTACTTCATTCATGCTTGTTGTTACGGGTTTTCATTTATTTTCATTTTCTTTTTATAGAAAGATAGCCCAATTAAAGGGAAACATATCATTACGCGAAACATGAATTCTTGGGTCGTTACATCATCTCCCCCTTCAAAGAATTGCGTCCTCGCAATTCTATTCATAAAAAGATAAGAAAAAGACCTCGGTCGCACAACATTACCAAAACTGGAGGCCTGGCTCGGTTAACAGAACCCCTAAACTGGTACACAGCTCCGCTGTTTCCTTGACCCAGATACACTTTGAGCAATAAGACTTGTACTCCTGCTCATGGACACTACACACAGGCTTCCACAGGGAGGCCCGTGCAATAAACAGCTCTGAGATGTCCGAGCGGACGAATCCCCTAGTAACTCTTCGAACTTCATCGCGTTCGAGGTAGTCGAGGGGTACGACGTGATTGAGAAGGCTGACGTTCAGGATCTGGAACATGTAGGCGGCATTGAGGTGGCTATCCTGAGCTGCTATGAGAAAGCAAGCTCTGGCGGAGAAGTTCCGTGCCATAGAGAAACACTGAAAAAGCCCTTCATGATATCTCCCCTTCCGCCTATAGTAGGGGAGCTGGGTGGTGGCAAGGAGGTGAATCACATGTTCATTCTCCTGACATGCGCGGAGAATTTCCGGACTATTCGCTATGTCCAGAAGACGTTGACAGGACCCTCGTAGGTGGAGAAAAGAGGGAAAGTCCACCATACAAGTTCTGATCAAGATAATCTCTACTAACTCGTCAGGTAGAGACGAGAGGTTCTTCTGACCTGCCATCTGGAAGAAAAAGTATACAAGAGAGGTCACTTTCCAACACTAAGAAGAATATGATCATAAACTTTTAATTATGAAAGTTTACACATTAAAGTCTGAGTTTTCCAGACGGACACCACAAAGAGATGCGAAGCTCTCTAACTCCACAAACCATACACAAGATGAACATACATGACTAAACTCATGGGAACATTTATATCACCTCTTGAGTTTAGCGTGAGGGGTGTGGAGTTGGGAAACGTCGGTGTACACTTCTTGTCTAAGAGACACACAAGTGGACTCATTCTCCAATGCTCCGAAGTCCATTAACTGGCCCCAGAAGCCATAGTGCAGGACCTGGCACAGATAAGCCGCTCGAAGATCTCCGGCAGCAGCAGCTTCTTGGAAAGGGTTATCTAGCATTGTGCCAAACTCCTCGCCCGCAGTAAACACTCGGAAAAGTTCTTCGTGATACCTTCCTCGACGTGCATACGAGGGAAACTGGGTCATCATCATTAGGAGATAGTCCATCCCCATTCCCCGGTGGAGACTAAGTACCCTGGAGGAGTTCGACACATCGTACAAGTGCTTACACGTCATGCGAATTTGGGTATAGTTCAGGAAGTTCTCACAGCTAACTAGAGATATAATGTTCTCTAGAGCCTCGGTGGGAAGAGACAAAAGGTCAGTAGGTACATCAGCCATCTGAAAATTATTTTTACTTAGTTAGTCTTAGCAGTATATTTATATCACCTGGTTTTCCAGAGTTTCCCGAACCCATCCTTTGATACCAACTGTAACGACCCCGATTCCCGGGAGCCTTAAGAGACATGATGCAACCACATTACAAAACATTTATTTTACAAACATTTTATCATGTCTCACATTACAGAAGATCGTGAGGCTCAGGGTTCTGGGAAACCAGCTGCTCTGAACATTTTTAAGCACTGACTCACCTGAAAATTTTAAACAAAACATAGGGTGAGCGAAAAATGCCCAGTAAGGGGTTTTTAAAAACATTTTAAAACAATTTTACTTTTAAGGCAGACATGATAAAACATGACATTAAACAAGACATTGAATTTTCTTTAGAACCAGCAAATTCTACATTCAAAAGAAAAACATTTGCACTGCAAAGGAGTAAGTACTTTTGATAAACATTTAAGGACAGACATAAATCAATGACGTAAGCATGTGCATAATTTCACAACCAAAATGCAGCAGTTCTAAAAGTCTGTAAGCAGAGAAGTCATTCATAACATTAGACAAGTGCACATAAAGTTCTTATGATATTAAACACATGTTTTTCAGTTCTTATAGTCAAGGGAATTTACCCACTTAGGGATGTCCTGTTAGTTGAACTATCCCCTGGTTCACCATTAATCTTCATATGTGGAGGGAAATTATAATGCCGGACCTTGTCAAGACCTTGCGTCAAGACCATAAAAACATAACTTAATACGGGTCAAGGCTAACCGCCGATCCCGTTTCCATAGCAGCACAAGCCGAGGCTAACCGCCAAGACTGTATCACATAACGTCTCATGAGACTCATCCTTAACCCAATGCATTGGAGCGCTGTATAATGCCGGGCGCACCCGTTCATAACATGTAGTCCAATACTTCCCTCTCATACTTAGACATGGTCATACATAGGATTTCATACATTCATAATTGAATCCTTTTTTTTCACATATGTGTTCATAACATGAAAACAGTTTTATCATGAAAAACATTATGACATGCATACTAAAACATCAAGCACAAAACCAGTTATCTTAATATTAAAAGAAAATTGGATTTTCAAGAAAATAATCATAACACTTAACGTTACATAACATCATAATACCCAATTAAAGGATTGTTCACAACTTACACTTATGATGATAAATAGATATCAAAAGCGTTTAACATAGGCAGTTGAGGTTACAATGTGTATAAACAAATCCATCTTAAGAAATCATATATATAATTGTGTAAACCCTTCCATTGTCACTTTAAATAAACGTGAGTACCTATCTATTAATACATGAATGCATTTATTAAGAATTCAAGAAGTCCGTACTATCCATTCTAAGAAAAAATCCTAATTATCTAAAGCAGTGATAAATGAAAATTCTCAATTTCACAAATGAATTTGAAGTCCAACTAACCCATAAACCTCGTAATGCTTTATAAAAATTGTAAACATGGTCTCTAAATTCATATGACTCATGTCAACAAGGTGCACCTTCCTTTTTAGGAGCCTGTCTGATTAGAACTCCACAGTTAAGCGTGCTTGGCCTGGAGTAGTGATCAGGATGGGTGACCTACTGGGAAGTCTCCCAGGGTGTGTGTGAGTGAGGACAAAACACACTGGAAAGGACATGTGTTGGCCTGTGGGGACTGTCATTAGTCAGATGACCCGTTCGGGCATGTGGGTGGACCCTTGGGTGGGCCCCACATGTCTGTGGGTGCAACTGGAGGTACCTGGTGGGCCAGGACCCGACGACCATGTTAAGGCGGGGTGTCTGTGCTATCACCGGGACCCGGTTGTTAGATTTGGTATCAGAGGAGGAACTCAGCCTTAAGTGCACGGTGCACTGCCTGGGTTGAGATGTAGGGCCCACAACGAGGGCGTTGTGCTCTAAAGGGGGGGTGATTGTAACATCCCCAAATGATAAAGGGTTAAATGACTAAATGATATGACTCATGTCAACAAGGTGCATCTTCCTTTTCAGGAGCCTGTCTGATTAGAACTTCACAGTTAAGCGTGCTTGGCCTGGAGTAGTGATCAGGATGGGTGACCTCCTGGGAAGTCTCCCAGGGTGTGTGTGAGTGAGGACAAAACACACTGGAAAGGACATGTGTTGGCCTGTGGGGATAATCATTAGTTAGATGACCCGTTCGGGCATGTGGGTGGACCCTAGGGTGGGCCCCACGTGTCTGCGGGGCACCTTCCTTGGAGTAAGGGACACCGGGGCCAAACCCTTTTTATAAGCATCCCAATATGACCGTTAAACACCAACTGATAAAAATGTAGCCGTTGACTCTCCTAAGAATGGTGGCCTTAACATCCAATTCCCAATATAATAATCATAAAAAGTTGCAATGAAAAGTGTAATTCAAATGGATTTGAGCATGATGAATTGTTATAACCAATAGATCCTTATTGGTATCACACTTGTAACACCCATGTATAGTTTCTTCTGAATACCCACCAATGATTTTACATCAATTAGAGAAAACTACCAAAATACGAACTTAATTTTGGTACATGGAATTCATTTTTCAAAATTCATTTGAACGTATCAATCATAACTGATTGACATTTATTTTTTGCTTATAGGATATATTATTATTATCGAATAATTTATCACCCGCCACAGTGAATATAAAATCATTTCTCTTAGTTTTATTTTTCATACGCAGTATGTGCCTCTGAAACATTTTTTTTCCACAAGATTTTGTGAAACTTATTCCTATATAAACTACTTCTGCATCTACAACATTGACTTGAATCAAGTCAAACTTGCTTCCACTATCTTAAATAGTGATTCACACTCTTTTATAGACATATAGTCCATCACTTGACTATATTTTTCCTATCTCAGGGATTTCTATAATTTTCGTAGAAACCTTTAGGATAATTATCTTAGATTCACATTATGCTATTCTTGATACAAGTTTGTTTATTGACTTAGCTTTAACAAACTCATCTAAACAAAATGAGTATGACATAATAGATTTATTTCATATTATAACTTATATGTCCATTTTTCATAATAATTGGCATATGATTATGAGTTAACATCGCTATTTGCAAAGCATGTCTTGAAAAGATTTAGGAAGATTTTGAAATACATCAAAGACACGCAATTGATCCTTCTTTCATCCTGACTTTGATGTGTATAAGGTAATGTGTGAGTGGTAATTGCTCTACGCGACATTTTAATGATCAATGTTTTCATGTAAGACTCATCATTGATCCTCCTCTTACTATTGTAGTATCTTCAATTTGTAATGATAATAAAACCTTCTTAATGAGTGTTTTTATTGTTAAATGTAATATTTCAATAAAAATCACTTAATAAATGATTTAAATGCTTTGCATAAGAATAAATAACCTATTAACACCTTAGAATATTCTATGAAATATTTTCAAAGTTCGGAGCTGTGTTAGCACATGATTTCAGGTCCTGTAGAGTCTCAACACCGAAAGTATAAAAATATTAAATATATTACACCACTTACACATGATTTTTTATGAAATAATGACATATCTCCCAAATGGTGTTTTAAATGAGAAATTTGAGACCACCATTAGCTTAGGAATGTGATATTTACCATAGGTGCGACATAATATTTATGCGCATAAGGTGTTTAGTTAAATCCCACGTGAGAGTAATTTATTTAAATTGCACGTAAATGTAATGTTTTTACTCTTATTACTTTATTATAATTATTTATTATTAATTAAATTCATTTTTTATCCTTTTCTTCTCCCACATGCCGCATTACCTCCATTTTCACGTGGGGTTAAATCCAAAATCTTGGTTGTCAACTTGTTTTGATCCGTTTTAATTTGCAACTCCTTAATGAGGAGTGTGGTCTTCTAGGTTGGGGGAATGATCCTACCGGGGATATAACCCATAGAGTATTAGGGTAAATTTGGGGCATTCTGTTTGAATCTCAGGGAGGCTTCCTACATATCCTGTTTGGATATGAATCATGACCCACATAGTTAGGTAGAGTTGCAGCTTACACCTATGGAGGAGGCCCAATGGGTTACCTCATTGTGAATGTGGCCCTTTGAGGTGGTGTTATCATGATTGAGTTTTATACCAAATAGGAGGCCCATTGGGTTATCTGATCGTGATGATGACATGATTGTCGTTAACCTCTAAGCCCGCGCGAGTCATGCTCGGTGTGAGAAATAAGAGGAAGCAGAAGATTTGACAGTCCACGCGATCTCCTTCGTCCCCTTTCGACAGTTGGAAGAGAGGGTGATGACGGGGCGACAGATGATAAGAGGGGATTGTCATACGATTCACATCACATTTTAGGCAATCGATGTCAACGCCCGACCCGAGAAGCCATATGCTGCCCGTTACCACGAGAATGCAAGGTTGTCAACACTCCCTCCTACCAGAGAGGTTAAATGCGAGGCTTTGATTCCCACGAGAATACAAGACCGGATGGGGACATGTTAGTGTGTCTTGTCCCAAGGCCCAATAAATTAGGTGGTTGTGTAATAGGTCTTAATGAAAGCATTACTGGGTTTTGGTATAAGAGACATGAAGATATTTGGATAGTTCATGAAGGGGCTAGTACGAGGTTGAACGCTACGTGGGAAGAGGACATCAAGGCTGTAAGGGAAAAATACCCTAAGGATACCACATTTCACATATTGGTCTTTGTTATGCGGGGTAGGGGATCACGAAGGGTTCCACACAAGGGTCTACTTCATAGTGAGCTTTTGTGGGTACAAGGTAACCTTTGCGGGTGGCCAGATAGGTCCTCTTGCAAGGGGATCCCTTTTGCAGGTCTCCTTCGCAGTATGTGTTAGGTGAATTATTTGCAGGAGTCTTCTCTATTCTTCTCGACAATGCACCCGTACCTCTCCCTCCCTTTTTCGAAGACTAAGTGTAAGACCATGAACCCGCACTTCCAGATTAAGTACTAAAACATGCTGTGTATTTTTTTGTATAATAAATAACTGAAAAATACACAGTATATTATACAAATGAGGGCCTTTTTCGGTCTAGGTTTTGGAGAATTAGACAACAACTTAAATATGTTGTAACAAAGTTTACAAAAATTAATAGTTAATATAAATAACTGGATTCATCTGCATTTGCACCTTAACATCCCTTTGAACTTCCAAGGATTCCTATGAAAAACATTTTAAAAACTTGGGATGAGTATAAAACTCAGTAAGGGATATAAAAGGAAAGAAAGAATACAGTAGTCCATGAACACTTGTAACGTATGAAATCATTTTCAAAAGACATACTTGTCACCCATATATACTTACTTTGTGAAACATGAGATTTACACAAGACTCACACAAAACATAAGAACATAAATATAACCATAAAGGTTTGTGTAACCATCGCAGTTATACTTGAAGTAACCGTACAGCCGACTTCCAACTTATAATTTGTAACCCTCACGGCTACATTACAATTTGTGTAACCATCGTAGTTATACTTGAAGTAACCAACACCCGACTTCCAACCTACACACACCCAATGCATTGGAGGGAAATATAGATTTCACCCTTCATCATAAACAATTCCCAATAACCAAAACATAATCATACTACATGAATAATTGCATAAAAACATTGCTTTTGAATGTTGTAAAACAGAGTTTAAAAAAAGGATTTTAAAGGAAAATGCCCTTAGAAATATCATATAATTCAAGTGAGACTTAATAGAGTGGATGAAATATGTATATACACTGTAAATACACACAATTTAACATAATATAAACAAAACCCATCACACAAACAATTTTAATACCACATAAATAATGAAGTAGAAGATTAACCCAACGAATGGAAATCGGGTTAAAAATTCACTTATCCTGGGCTTGTCTCACTTCAAACTTGTTTAAACCTCCTGTATAATGTTTAAAATAGTGTTATTAATATCTTACAAAATCATATTAATCTTTATAATACCTTATATGATTACTTCATTACATCATTTCACCCTTTAATTGTTAGTATTTTGTTCCTTGCACTGTTTTTGGGTGAGTTCTTTACATGATTTCTATGATTGGTTCATGATGAATGTTCTTGTCGATTGAGAGTAAGACTTCAGAATTGGAATGAAGTGGTATTTAAATATTTCCAGAACCATAAATTATACCATTTATTATTTTGAATTCTTACATGAGGATGATTCAGAAGTTAAAACATTAATGATGTTCGTTTAGATAATTTTAGTGGTTCTTTGATAATAACGAGCTCATTTTGTTTTATAAATTAAAACCATGTGTACAAAAGAATTTCAAAACCATATATAAGTTATAATACATAAATTATAATCCGGTTCAACCATAAAAATGGTTTAATGACCAGAATTGAAGGAATTAAATCAAATTGAAATCACATTGTCTACGATGTCAGCAATTCGATACATCACAGACAATGTTTTTAATTTCTTTGGTTTTGGCCTTTTGGTGAAACCAACAGCTTTAGGACGTGGGGAAGAGCCTTGGGAGGAGTATTGGGAAGAACTTAGGTAAGACTCAAGACTTGAGAGGGTGTGAGAGGAAGAGGGAAATGAAAGTGGTATTTATAGTGAAGAGGATATATTTTTCATTACTTTAATCATTATTATAATATTTTTGCTCAAGACGTGACCCCAAATAGTAATAATGACATGTGAGTTCGAACCAAGTGGTCTTACATCACTTATGATGTCATAAATAATATATTTTACTGATAATTTGATTATATGGTATTTTACCGTATTTTACTATTTATCAAAAATTCAAGAATTTCAAAAAAAAAATCAAAAAATTCACCCTTAAAATTTCTTGATGTGTAGAATTCAAAAATGAACTCCATTTTTGAAAATAAGTTTCTAAATATTATTAATTTTATTTTTAAATAAAATCATACTTAATTAAAAAATTAACAATTTTAAAACTACAACTACTTTTATATGACATTGAAAAATTAACCAAAATGTCATTATCTTCAAGTCTTAATAAAATAAAACAATAGTATAATTTACTATTCATTACAGTCATATTACTATTCATATTATTATTCATAAGGGTATGTTACTATTCACCGAAAAAAACAAGTTGGTTCCATTAGGCTCTAAAGAACTTACTGAACACAATTATAGATGATCGTTTTTCTAAATTCAAAACATTAAAGTGGCAAAATTATTTTTAAATGCTAGTTATAAATATATACTTAAAACAAACTTTAATTCATTTCAATTTATCTTTTTAAAAAAAAACTGAGATGTTACATTATCCCAACCTTTCAGAAATTGCGTCCTCGTAATTTTATTTACTTATTAAAAAAATGAGGGTACCTTAACCATGGTGTCCACCTGGTTTCATCATCATCTTGCTCACATAAATAGAAGGTCCATGCATTGTAACAATGACTTAGAGATATTTCAAAATCATTTGCTTCCTTTATCCAAATACACCTTGTACAACTTGGGTCATATGAGTGTTCATAGAAAAATAGTTTTGGAAAATAATCATGTATGGCATATAATTTCAAAACATCTGATAAAACATGATTTTTATAAAATAGTCTGACTGAGTTTCAGTTGAAACTTTCAATCAATGGTCCTTTTAAAATACCATAATTATGTGTTGAAAGAGTATATTATAAAAACAAATATAAATAGGTTGCGCAAGGGTCTCCTTGTTCAACACCTTCTTCAAAATCACAATATGTTCCAAAATCTTTTGATGAGGTAAAATATTTGAAAATTCTTTGATAATATTTACCTTTCTTGAAGATATGAGAATATTGAGAAAATAGGATTTGATTAAATACAACTCATGATCCTCGATGGTATCAAGGTATGTTACTATTCATAAGGGTATGTTACTATTCACCAAAAGAACAAGTTGTTTCCATTAGGCTCTAAATAACTTACTAAACATAATTGTAGATGATCATTTTTCGAAATTCAAAACATAGAAGTGAAAAAATTATTTTTAAAGGCTAGTTATAAATATCTACTTAAAACAAAGTTTTATGCATTTCCATTTATTTTTTTAAAAAAACCTTGGGGTGAACTATCACGCCTCGACCCCAAATTGCCCCAGAGTCGGTGTACAGCTGAAATAAAACATGGTGTGTATTTTTCTTTTATAAAAAGGAAAACTGAAAACACACACACATGTTCCACTAGAGAGGATCGTTTTGGTTTAGGCCTTGGAGAATCAGATACAATTATTATATTCCTTTAAAATTATTCATAAAACATTTTTTTAGGAATGTTATAACACATGTATCATAACACAACATTTTGTCTAAGAATTATAAGGGCATATTTTAAGGAATATTAACAGAGTTAAAAGGAAACATGTTCCAATTATAAGCATGCTCATATAGAAATACATGGTTTATAGAATAATAAGTAAAAGTCATTTTATTTTTAATGGGCATGACATGTGAAAGTGCAAGTATAAAATTTATAATTAAGAGTATTACATGATCAGAGTTGCGCATGAAAATAATAACTTCAATTTCATCCTTTGGTACTATAAAACATACACTGGCTGATAAATCTCAGAGTGCTGAATAATTAATAAGCCGTAAGTCATTTGATTCTCATAAACATAAGCTCTTTAACCAAGAATATTCTACTAGTTGAATATTATTTTGGTTAATTAAAATTTGATTGAGGGTAAGTCTTTGTGAAAGATAAGAGTAAGGAGGGGCCACGAGTGTCACAGATGAAGAAAAACAAATGGAGAAAGTGGAAAATGGAGAAGCCACTGGTGAGCGCATGCAGAGGAAGAAGAAGGCGCCACGGGGAGGAAAAAACAGGAAAAATAATGAACGATCGAGATCTAACCGAGAGAAGATCCTATGGCGGAGGCGAGTCCGTAGATTTTAAAAAGAGATGGACGGTTGAGATCTATCGAGGATAAGATCGAACGATGACAAAAGACATAGTGATTTAAAATGACTCGGACGACTACGATTAGATCTCACCCATATCCGACGGCACACAAAAACGTGGAAGTTAAACCGTGGTCGCTGGGGTTCGATAGCTGGATTGATTGGACAGATTAGATTGCGTGTGGCATGATCGGGTATCCTGGGTATGATTTCAGCTGAATTTCATCGTCCCACATTGAAACGGAGGGGCTTCTGCAGCTCCTTTATAAGTCCGGAGCTTCGAGCCAATGCTCTACTCCTTCCCCCCTTATGGTACCGCCCCGTACCGAGTTCTTCTGCGGGTGCGCTCCTGCACCCACCCATGCTCCTGCACCCACCCATGCTGCCGTGCTGCCCTGCACGGTGGCGTGCTCTGGTCCTTGCACACGCACCCGTGCACGCCCTTAGGGGTAACTATGCCTCCTGTGTGTTCTAGACCTAGCACGCACCATGCGTGCACACCGCCCTTGGGCCATTGCCACGGGGTTGTGGGTGAGATGCCCATCAAGGCCTAGAGGGTGGCCCTCAACTAGGTGGGGTACTCACCTAAATTTTAACAAAATAAATATTTATTTTTTGCTAAATATAAAAAATAGGTTTTTATATACAGGTTCAAACAAATATGAATCCTCTACTAGTACTTCATATAGACAACCTTATACTAGTTTTTCAAAAATCAAAAACACATTTTAGTTAAAACCATGGTTTAAACATCAAGAATGAAAATATTTATAAAAGCTTTCAACACATTTGAAAAATTTGAAAGGTATTTAAAATCCATACCTCATTTTGAAATCATACTATATTAAATCATTATCCTTTTTAAAGTTTATAAAGAGAGTTTTTGTGTTTAAAGTTATAATTTCAATGCATAGTTTAAATATTTTGAAAAACTAATTATACCTAAATATTTTAAATTAAACCACCAAAATGACCAACGACTATACATATAACCAACGGTCGAATTGAGGCCTTACAAAAAAAAAGGATAATGGTTTAATATAGTATGATTTCAAAATGAGGTATGCATTTCAAATACCTTTCAATTTTTTCAAATGTGTTGAAAGCTTTTATAAATATTTTCATTCTTAATGTTTAAACCAAGGTCTAAACTAAATTATGTTTTGTTTTTTGTAAAACTAGTATAAGGTTGTCTTTATGAAGTACTAAACCATAATTTATAACTTTGTGTTTTATAAAATTAAAGAAAATAAGTAGTTATAGTAGAGGATTCATATTTGTTTGAACCTATATAAGTATATGAAAACCTATTTTATATTTAACAAAAAATAAATATTTACTTTGTTAAAATTTAGGTGAGTACCCCACCTAGCCGAGGGCAACATTGAAGGCAACCCTCTAGGCCTTGATGGGCATCTCACCCACAACCCCTTCGCAATGGCCCAAGGGCGGTGTGCACGCATTGTGCGTGCAAGGTCTAACGTGCACAAGAGGCATAGTTACCCCTAAGGGCGTGCACGGGTGCGTGTGCAAGGACCAGAGCATGCCACAGTGCAGGGCGGCACGACGGCGTGGGTGGGCGCAGGAGCGCGCCCGCAAAAGAACTCAATACGGGGCAGTACCAGGAGGGGGGAATGAGTAATCTGAGCATTGGCTCGGAGCTCCGTGCTTATAAAGGAGCCACAGAAGCCTCTCTGTTTCAATGTGGGATGACGAAATTCAGCCGGGATCAGATTCAGGCCATCCGATCATGCCACACACTATCTGATCTGTCCAATCAGTCCGACTATTGAACCCCAGCGGCCACGGTTTAACTTTCGTGTTTTTTGTGCGTCGTCGGATCTGGGTGAGATCTAATCGTAGCTGTTCGAGTCATTTTAAATCACTGCGTCTTTTGTAGTTGTCCAATCTTATCCTTGACATATCTCAACTGTCCATTTCTTTTTAAAATCTGCGGATTGGCCTCCGCCATTGGATCTTCTCTCGGTTAGATCTCGATCGTTCATTATTTTTCCGGTCTTTTCCTCCCCGCGACGCCTTCTTCTTCCTCCGCATGCGCTGCACCTATGGATTCTCCCTTTTCCACTTTCTCCGTTTGTTTTTCTTCATCCATGACAGTCTTGGCCCCTCCTTTCTCTCATCTTTTCCAAAGACACCCTCAATCATATTTTAATTAACCAAAATAATATTCGACTAGTAGAATATTATTGGTTCAAGAACTTATGTTTATGAGAATCAGATGAAGTAAAATCTTATGGCTTATTAATTATTCAGAACTCAGAGATTTATTATTCTGTGTATGTTTAATAGTAGTAAGGATGAAATTGAAGTTATTATTTTCATGCGCAACTCTGATCATGTAATACTTTTAGTTATAAATTTTGTACTTGCACTTTCACATGTCATACCCATTAAAACTAGAATGACTTTTACTTATTATTCTATAAACCATGTAATTTTATATGAGCACGCTTATAATTGGAACATGTTTTCTTTTTTACTCTATTAGTTTTCATTGAAATATTTCCTTATAATTCTTAGATAAAATGTTATGTTATGATACATGTGTTATAATTTTAAAGGAATGTAATAATTGTATCTGATTCTCCAGGACCTAAACCAAAATGATCCTCTCTAGTGGAACATGTGTGTGTGTTTTCAGCTTTCATTTTTATAAAAAAAATACACACCATGTTTTATTTCAGCTCTACACTGACTCCGGGACAGTCTGGGGCTGAGGCGTGATAGTTTACCCCAAGGTTTCTTTAAAAAAATAAATGGAAATGCATGAAACTTTGTTTTAAGTAGATATTTATAACTAGCTTTTAAAAATAATTTTTTTCACTTCTTTGTTTTGTATTTCAAAAAACGGTCATCTACAACTATGTTCAGTAAGTTATTTAGAGCCTAATGGAACCAACTTGTTCTTTTGATTAATAGTAACACACCTTTATGAATAGTAACATACCTCGATTCCATCGTGGATAATGAGTTGTATTTAATCAAATCATATTTTCTCAATATTCTCATATTTTCAAGAAAGGTAAATATTATCAAAGAATTTTCAAATATTTTACCTTATCAAAAGATTTTGAAACATATTGTGATTTTGAAAAAGGTGCGGAAGAAAGAGACCTTTGTGCAATCTATTTATATTTGCTTTTACAATATACTCTTTCAGCACATACTTATGGTATTTTAAAAGGACCATTGATTGAAAGTTTCAACTGAAACTCGGTCCGATTATTTTATAAAAATCAAGTTTTATCAGATGTTTTGAAATTATATGTCATACATGATTATTTTTCAAAACTATTTTTCTGTGAATAGCCATATGACCCAAGTTGTGCAAGGTGTATTTGGAAAAAAGAAGCAAATGATTTTGAAAGATCTCTAACTCATTGTTGCAATGCGTGGACAAGATGATGATGAAACCTGGTGGACACCATGATCAAGGTACCCTCATCTGTTTAATAAGTATATAAAATTACGAGGATGTAATTTCTGAAAGGTGGGGATGATGTAACATCCCAATTTTTTAAAAAAAAAGATAAATTGAAATGCATGAAAGTTTTTTTAATTAGATATTTATAACTAGCATTTAAAAATAATTTTTTCCATTTTAATGTTTTGAATTTCAAAAAATGATCTACAATTGTGTTCAGTAAGTTCTTTAGAGTCTAATGGAACCAACTTGTTTTTTGATGAATAATAACATACCCTTATAAATAGTAATATGAATAGTAATATGATCCTAACGAATAGTTAATTATACTATTATTTTATTTTATTAAGGCTTGAAGATAATGACATTTTAGTAAATTTTTCAATGTGATATAAGACATTATTAGTTTTAAAATTGTTAATTTTGAATTAAGTATAATTTTATTTAAAAATTAAATTAATAATATTTAGAAAATTATTTTCAAAAAATAGTGTTCATTTTTGAATTCTACATGTCGAGAAATGTTAAGAGTGAATTTTTTGGATTTTTTTGAAATTCTTGAATTTTTGATGAATAGTGAAATACGGTAAAATACCGTATAATAAAATTATCAGTAAAATACACTATTTATGACATCATAAGTGATGTAAGACCACTTGGTTCGAACTAACATTCCATTTTTATTATTTGTGGTCACACGAATTAAGATTATTCAGTCTTGAGCAAAAATATTATAATAATGATTAAAATAATAAAAAATATCTCCTCCCCTCTATTATAAATTCCACATTCATTTCCCTCTTCCTCTCACAACTCTTAAGCCACAAGCCTTACCTAAGTTCTGCTTAATACTCCTCCCAAGGCTCTTTCCCATGTCCTATAGCTATTGGTCTCACCAAAAGGCTAAAATCAAAGGTTTTAAAAAGAATCTCAAGGGGAAGAGATCAAGAGGTAAACATCCTCTTTTATTTTATTTCTTTTCTTTAATTTTATGTTATTATTTTTCATTCCCTTTGGTTTATGTTGGGATATTTCATTCCATATCTCCCTTACTGCCCATATTATGTAATAATGATGAGAGACCCTTTTTCTCTAATCAAATTATTTAATGAAATTTTAAGTAACTCGTTAGGTTGTTGAATTTTCGTAAAGGGTTTCTAAAAAAAAATTATTTTGAGTTTCTTTCTTTTCTTCTTTTCTTCTTTTCTCACCTCTTATCAAAGAGGCATGAAAGCTCTATAATCTTGTATATTCTGGATGTTCTCATGTTTATGGAAAATTTTTCATCAATCTTCTTCTCTTCCCCACTTATTCTAGGAATTAAAAACATTGTCTGTGATGTGTCGAATTACCGACATCGTGGACTATGTGATTTCAATTTATGTTAATTCCTTCAAGTCTGGTCATTAAACCATTTTTATGGTTGAACCAGATTATAATTTATGTATTATAACTTATATATGGTTCTGAAATTCTTTTGTACACATGGTTTTAATTTATAAAACAAAATGATGTCGTTATTATCAAAGAACCACTAAAATGATCTAAACGAACATCATTAATGTTTTAACTTATTAATCATCATTATGTAAGAATTCAAAATAATAAATGGTATAATTTATGGTTCTGGAAATATTTAAATACCACTTCATTCCAATTCTGAAGTCTCACTCCCAACCGACAAGAACATTCATCATGAACTGATCATAGAAATCATGTAATGAACTCACCAAAAAACAGTACAAGGAACAAAATACTAACCATTAAATGGTGAAATGATGTAATGAAGTAATCATAATTAAAAACATTGTCTGTGATGTGTCGAATTACCGACATCGTGGACTGTGATTTCAATTTATGTTAATTCCTTCAAGTCTGGTCATTAAACCACTAAAATGATCTAAACGAACATCATTAATGTTTTAACTTATTAATCATCGTTATGTAAGAATTCAAAATAATAAATGGTATAATTTATGGTTCTGGAAATATTTAAATATCACTTCATTCCAATTCTGAAGTCTCACTCCCAACCGACAAGAACATTCATCATGAACTGATCATAGAAATCATGTAATGAACTCACCAAAAAACAGTACAAGGAACAAAATACTAACCATTAAATGGTGAAATGATGTAATGAAGTAATCATATAAGGTATTATAAAGATAAATATGATTCTATAGGATATTAATAACACTCTTTTAACCATTATACAAGAGGTTTAAACAATTTTGAAGTAAGACCTCAAAGAAATCATTTTTTAAGCTTTAATGTTTTATATGTTGAAAAAAATGGAAATTCTTTTTAGTAGTATCCTCTTTTATGAATGTGGTAAGTTATGTATGTAAGGTATCCCAATTCTTTAAAACTCTAAACCCGAAAAGATCCTCGGTGTGTAATAATTTATCGTCTTGTGTAAAATTCATGATTAAGTAACGTTTTAAGCCCAGGTCTTTATAGTTGGTTACATCCCATTTTTAAAAAAAAATTAAATGAATGAAACTTTGTTTTAAGTAGATATTTATAACTATCCTTTAAAAATAAATTTTCCACTTTTATGTTTTGAATTTCAAAAAATGGCCATCTACAATTGTTTTTAGTAAGTTATTTAGAGGCTAATGGAACCAACTTGTTCTTTTGGTGAATAATAACGTACTTTTATGAATAGTAATATGACCATAATAAATAGTAAATTGTAATATTATTTTATTTTCTGAAGGCTTGAAGACTTGAAGATAATGACATTTTGAATTCTACACGTCGAAAAATGGTAAGGGTGAATTTTTGGGAGTTTTCTGAAATCATTGAATTTTTGATGAAAAATGAAAATACGGTAAAATACCATATATTCAAATTATCAGTAAAATACACTATTTATGACATCGTAAGTGATTTAAGACCACTTGGTTCAAACTCAAATTCCATTATTACTATTTGGAGTCACATGAATTAAGGGAGAAGAGATCAATAGGTAAACATCCTTTTTCATTTTCTTTCTTTTATTTCATTTTATGTTTTTATTTTTTATTTCCTTTCGCTTATGTTGGGATATTTCCTTCTATATCCTCTTTACTGTCCATATTATGTAAGAGTGATGAGATACCCCATTTCTCTCATCAAATTATTTTATGAAAATTTAAACGACACTGTTAGGCCGTTGAATTTTTGTAAGGAATTTTCAAATTTTCTTTTATTTTGATTTCCTTTCTTTTCTTATTCTTTCCTCATCACCTCTTGAGGCATGAAAGCTCTAGAATCATGTATATTCTAGATGTTCTCATGTTCATGGAAAATTCAACATCAATTTTCTTCTCATCCATCACTTATTCAAGGAATTAAAAACATTGTCTATAATGCGTCGAATTACCGACATCGTGGACGATGTCATTTCAATTTGTGATTTGCGGGAAGACAAAAGGGACACCTCACGCTGCAAACGAAAAATTCGTATCAGGGGTCTTTAAATCACAGCCTGCTCTCGTAAACGAAAAGGTTGCTTTATGGTTCTGGTTACATTACTAATTTTAAACTCTATGAATGTCTTAACCATTCAAATTTTTGACTTTTCCAAATTCATTAGAGCTTTATCAGATTATTTGTGGATTTCATCGGGCCCAACAAATGCCCACATTAGAATCGGGTCTGATTAGCATGAAGAGGAGTCAATTTCGAAAAGAAGTCGGTCCGGTTGAATGCTTTGTGGGGTGCATGTGGACCTAAAGGAGGGACCATGCCGATAAAAGGTGTCAGGTTGACTCATTTGTCACCTAGTGACCTACCGGTACTTTGCGAATCGCCCTAATATTGCGGCTTAGCATCCTTCCTCGCATAGTGATTTCCCTTTGTGGGCGGACTTTACGTATACTGAAGCCCTTTCCATATGCAAACTGGTATTCTCATGAACTAATTAATTTGCTTCGTGGAAGAATGGTCTCCACATAGAAATTTAAAATTCTGCATATGAAATTTCGGTTGTTATGTGGTTCATGTAACATGCTATGTAGGTCGAGTAGCACGCCATGCCGAATTTTTCACTTTGATAAATCTAGTACATTTTTATTGACTTTGCTTTCTATAGGGATAAAATGGATCATGCTCAAATTGTTTCTAATGAGAGGAGACAAGACATGATCAAAAGCATCGATGATGGTGCAAAGTATGATGTTAACCCACATCATCAACTCTTAGCATGACTCATGGGTGCTGGACTCCAAAGCTATTCCATATTTAGATAGGTTTCCCCTTTATGGATTTGGTCTGCTGTCTAACATCCCTATCTCGACACCATGTCGCAAAACTCAACCCGTACGCGCCTTGGGAAAATATTTCAAAAAATGGCTCATACATTCATGAACCCTTTTCCGAGGGGTTTGTTTTGGGCTATACCCCTTTATTATTGGAAGAATGGGTACATACACTAGAATAAGATACCATTTGGGTCACTCAATTATGAGGAAATTGATGTCTAGTGAGAGGTTAGGATGGTTGTCAAAATGGGATCTTCGTCGTGGTGGATCATTCTATCTGGAATGGGGATGACCTTTTTGGGTTTGCCAGAGTTGTGAGGAATTCAAGGCTGAGTTGAAGGTTGTAGGACTGTATGAGGCTGTCTGGGTGTCACATACTTTTTCCCATTGGAACAATTCCATCATCCCTTACATGCTTAACTGGTGGATCTTGAATACCAACACATTCCACCTGGTGCATGGGGAAGTCGACATTGGTCTTCGAGATGTTTCGATGATCATGTGGGCATCCATCATGGGTGATATATGTATGGGGAGTTCCTTCCCCCTTCCTTAATATGGGATGACATCGAGAGAACCCCTCCACTCATGAGGGATCTGCTTACCATAGCACATAATCATCAAGAGGTCGAGCCCCACCCTAGGTTGGATGTCCCTTTTTTGACTAGATTCAATTTTTTGCTACACCAAACGGTCACGAGCCACATGAAAAGAGGTTGAGGACGTTTCCTACTCACAACACTTAAAGACACACTGGCGCTTATTGGTTGATGCTTGAGGAAGGTCGCTTTGATCAGTAAGGTTGGCAAGTTTCCCTTAGGGTTCATCCATTAGTTAAATTGGCATCTTTCTTGGAAATGTTTTTAAATGGATGATTGTTATCATTGTGTGAGTCAAGCACTTGTGTCAGAATTACAACCTTTTTAATGACAGTATGGTTGATGATCGGGAGATGCGTCAACTTGATGGTCCTAGTATTAGTACAGATATATCATATATTGGGATGAATTAGAAGGGTAAGCCTCCCTATAGGCTCGCAAGCCCCTTCCAACTCCTCTGGGGATGGGTAGCAGCTCATGTGGAGAGTTATGATTTTATCAATGACTAGCGAATTCCAGACGCTCGATTCTAACCCTACTTACTGTTTATAAGCGTGGTGAATCCATTGAAATTGGGGCCAAGCGATGTGATGGAAAAGATCAATTATCATGATATTTTTGTATATTCCACTTACTCTTCTCATATTGGTACCCTGGTAAATGACGCATCAGGCGATAATACCAGACAGGGGTACCTTATTTCCTTGAGGGAGGGCGTTTTGGGTGTGAGAATTGACTGGAAACTGATTTGTGAAGGGTACTCACCCTATAGATTTGGGCGTCAATTCCATTGCGTCCAAAAGAGGTGTCCTGTGTCAATCAACAACACATTCCAAGAAAAACATTTGATGGTCGCTGGTCGGATTTGGGTGTCTATTCCATTACGTCCAAAAGAGGTGTCCTGCGTCGATCAACAATGCATGCCAAGAAAAGCATTTGATTGTCGCTCGTCAGATTTGGTTTGATGTTCATATAAGAGGATATTTGCTCCCAGATCAAACTCCTCCCGCCCACAAGTATCAATCCCATGCTTGTGAAGTCCTACGCTGAAGCTTGGATCCGCTCATGCCCAAATGGTTAGCTGGAAAAATTAGTTCCCATTTTTAAGGGTCCGCCTGTAATTGAGTCTGGAGAGGGTGAGGAGTGTGCAATAGAGGCAGTTAGGTCTGGAAAGAGGATTTCACTAAGGAAACCCCTCATTTCTGAAATGATGAAGAGGTTGAAGATTCGAGGTCCAACCCCTCAAAATACTTGTTTCTCGCCCGTGGCTACATATCCAATGATTAGGAGGGAGTGAGACACCTAGAGAAATTATATTCCTATTAACGAGGTGTGTGTTGGAACCAAGACTGTTCTTTGCTGGAAATGAAGTTTGGGATTATGTTCGTGAAGATGAGGAGCATCACGAACAGAGACTCTGTTTCTTTGCGATTATGAGAAGAGGAGCATCGTGACTGCGTGATGTTTTGACGGAAGGCTCTGCGACTACGATGAGCATTGCGAACAATGAATTTGTTTGGAGCATCGCGAAGGGAGGAGCGCTGCAAAGGTGTTTTTCAAAGATCTGAAAATCACGCTGGAGGTGGTGGAGCATCGCGAACAACCGAGCCTATAAATAAGAGGCTACCCCTCTTCACTCAACATGAAAATTTTCAAAGGTAATCTAGAATCTCTCTGATTTCACGAAGCCAGGGGAGCTCTGCGAAACTGACATTTCATGTGTGGTTGAGCATCGTGAAAATACTACTTTAGTCTTGACTGATGCTAATGATTTTGATTTATGAGTGCTTTGCGATGATGTGATATTTCGCGTTGACTTAGTGAGCTTCACGAAGGTAGTGTGTTCCGCGAAGGCAAGGGAGCATTGTGAAGGAGTGAGCTTCGTGAAGGAGCTTTGCGAAAGGCAGTATTGAACATTAGGTTTAAATGGAGAAGACTTTCAAAGAGCATCAACTCAAGTATACGGTGCAAGCAGAGTTTCGTGCCAAGTCAGGGACAATTTTTAATGACAATCCATGGAAGTGACTTTCAAGTTGATAAACCGAGTAAGACTTCACCCACAATAGTGAGCAAGAGGGAGTTAGACTTCACCCACAATAGTGAGCAAGATGGAGTCAATGGAAGTGTTCCGAGAGACGCAATGTGCTATCTCTAAAATCATTGTAAGGGCGGTGTGTTTGGCACAAAGTGATTGTGTCTGAACTCTTGTACTACAAAACTAGTGAAGATTAGTGGACTTTAGTACAACCGAAAACCTATTGGTGTATGCTCCTTGGACTAGCCCTTAGTGGTGAACCATGTTAATTTTTTGTTTCTTCTCTTTGCATGTGATTTTGTTCCAAGTTTAACAGGTTTCTACCAATGTGGGAACAAAGATCCTTTAAGAAGAAAAAGTTGGCACCCAGATTCACCCCTCCCCTATCAGAGTGTTCTGGGGTCCTACAAGTGTTATTAGAGCAAGGTTGATGGTGTTGAATCTATCGTACTTTGTTGTCATGGAGAATTCAATAAATGTTAGGGGAGTGCCTCTATTTGATGGAATCAACTTTAAGATAAGGAAAAATAGGATGATATCTCATCTACGATCTCTTGAAATGGAGGTCCTTTTTGCCACTGCATAATGAATACATGCCACTAATCCAACATGGCTATCTATGATAGGTACAGACAGGAAAATGCTTGATGCAGACGCTAAATCACAGAATGCTCTTACTGCACCTCTTTTTGATCAGATATCTTTGGATTGGTGTAGCCTGATCCTCTTCGGGTGATGTTTGGGCCGAATTTTTTCGGCCCGTACTGCGCACCGGCCCGATAGAGCACTGTAGTAGTGCGGACTTTGGAGTCAACTAAACTGTAGCCTTTTTGACTTCCAACCGACAACCACTGTAGCACTTTTGACTTGGGTGGATGCTTTTCATTGTAGCGACGCAAACTTCCTGTGCAGTTGGTGGAACAGTGGATCATCTTCTCCATTTGTAGCACATTTTGGGCTAGGGTTTCTCTTAGAAATAACTCTAAGATAAACTCTTGTAAATTGTGCTCCTGATAATAGTGAAGTTATTTTGCCTCTCTATGGACGTAGAGATTATTCTGGAACCACGTAAATCTTTGCGTTCTTGTTCCTTTTTTCCCTTTTACTATTTTGTGTTTCGTCATTTCTGTCACTGCGACTCCGGACGTTTCCGCATCAGATCTATCTAAAGGTAATGAGTTGCACATCTGCCAAGTCAATGTGGGAGAAACTAGAAAATATTTATGAAGGTGGCAAAAAAGTGGAGGAAAAAATCCAAGTTTTGCATAATAGGTTTGATGATCTGAAGATACATCCTGATGAAAATGCAGATACATTTTTTAATCAAATTACTGAAGTTGTAGGAGCAATTCAAAGGCTTGGTGAAGAAATTAAATACATTGACATTGTGAAGAAAATATTGAGAATACTTCCACCACTTTACAATCCAAAAGTATCAGCCATTGAGGAAAGAGATCTTTCAAAACTATTTTTGGATGATCTACTGAGTAGTTTGGTTGCATATGAAATGAGAGTGAAACCAGAGGACGCAACAAGTCGTGTCAGCAAGGAGATGACATTCAAAGCTATGGAAAAACTTGATATTTCAGGAGACTGTGTTAATGAAGTTGATGAGGAAGGAGAACTCCTTTCACTCTTTGCTAAAAAATTCAAGAGAGGAAAAAGGAGATTTGAAGGAAAGCTCCCCTTTACATGTTTTCTTTGTGGTAGAGTTGGGCACATTGCTTCTCAATTCTCAAGGAAGTTCGATGATGATGAAGTTGAAGATGAAAACTCATAGAAGCCTTGGAAAAAGTTTTTTTAAAAGGGAAAATTCAAATTTGGAAAGAAACCATGGAAAAAGAGTTTTGTCTGTGAAGAAGAAGATGATGATAATGAATTCTTTGAGGAAGAAGAACCATAGTTTAAATTTGGAAAGCACGCGTCTATGATGCCTACCGTTGAGAAGTTAGAACCATCAAAAGATAAAGCTAGTCATCAGTTGAGTGCTGATGCTGATATAAAGTTACAACTTAAGGATGCTATTGGTAAACTTAAGAATCAAAACAGTAGATACAAAAAGTGGAGAGGAGTTATGGAAGAATCATCAGAATATGTTGATCAACTTGAAGTTGAAATTGAATGACTGGAAGAATTAGTAAAAGTTCAATCAACAACCCTTGAAAGCACAAAAGATGTAGTGGAACTAAAACTCAGAATTGAAAAATAGTCAAATGCCATCAATGACCTAACCTTCAGACCGGAGGAGAAGTCCAATATTTTTGAAATTGAATAACTGGAAGAATTAGTAAAAGTTCAATCAACAACCCTTGAAAGCATAGAAGATTTAGTGGAACTAAAACGTAGAATTGAAAAACAGGCAAATGTCATCAATGACCTTACCTTCACACTGGAGGAGAAGTCCAAGATTCTTGAGGAACTCAAAGAATATGTTGTTTCCCGCATGCATGGGAAACAATGGAACCAGTTGTGATGCCGAAACATCAATAGCTGGAAATAAAATAGGTCAAAATAAAGACAAGCTGAAAGTTGGACATGTTGAAAAGTCACCTGAAGTGATGAAAAAGAACCCTCCTCATGCCACAAATGATTTTATTTCATTTGTGGGAGCGCTATGCAGAGCGACGACCCAACATAGCGTGTGTGCTAGTGAGAGGAATGGGCTGCTTTACAGTTCTGGTTACTTTAGTAATTTTAAACTCTATGGATGTCTTAACCATTCAAATTTTTGGCTTTTCCAAATTCATTAGAGCTTTATCAGATTATTTGTGGATTTTATCGGGCCCAACAAATGCCCACATTAGAATCGGGTCTGATTAGCACGAAGAGGAGTCAATTCTGAAAAAGAAGTCGGTCTGGTTGAATGCTTTGTGGGGTGCATGTGGACACGGAGGAGGGACCCTGCCTATAAAAGGTGTCAGGTTGACCCATTTGTCACCTAGTGACCTACCGCTGCTTTGTGAATCGCCCTGATATTGCGGCTTATCATCCTTCCTCGCATAGTGATTTCCCTTTGTGGGCGGTCTTTCCGTATGCTGAAGCCTTTCCATATGCAAACTCGTATTCCCATGAACTAATTAATTTGCTTTGTGGAAGAATGGTCTCCACATAGAAATTTAAAATTCTGCATATGAAATTTCGGTTATTATGCGGTTCACGTAACACGCTATGTAGGTCGAGTAGCACGCCATGCCAAAATTTTCACTTTGATAAATCTAGTACATTTTTATTGACTTTGCTTTCCATAGGGATAAAATAGATCCTACTGAAATTGTTTCTGATGAGAGGAGACAAGACATGATCAAAAGCGTTGATGTTGGTGCAAAGTATGATGTTAACCCACATCATCAACTCTTAGCATGACTCATGGGTGCTGGACTCAAAAGCTATTCCATCTTTAGATAGGTTGCCCCTTTATGGATTTGGTCTGTTGTATGACATCCCTATCTCTACACCATGTCGCAAAACTCAACCCTTGTCTTGGATAAATAGGTACGCACCTTGGGAAAATATTTCAAAAAAGGGCTCATACATTCCTGAATCCTTTTCCGAGGGGTTTGTTTTGGGCTATACCCCTTTATTGTTGGAAGAATGGGTACACACACTAAAATAAGATACCCTTGGTGTCAATCAATTATGAGGAAATTGACATCCAATGAGAGGCTAGGAAGGTTGTCTAAATGTGATCTTCGTCGTGGTGGATCATTCAATCTAGAATGGGGATGACCTTTTTGGGTTTTCCAGAGTTGTGAGGAATTCAAGGCTGAGTTGAAGGTTGTAGGACTGTATGAGGCTGTCTGGGTGTCACATACTTTTTCTCATTGGAACAAATCCATCATCCCTCACATGCTTAATGGGAGGATCTTGAATACCAACACATTCCACTTGGTGCATGGGGAAGTCGACATTGGTCTTCGGGATGTTCAGATGATCATGCGGGCACCCATCGTGGGTGATATGTATGGTGAGTTCCTTCCCCCTTCCTTAATGTGGGATGACATCGAGAGGACCCCTCCACTCATGAGGGATCTGCTTAACATACCACATAATCATCTAAGAGGTTGAGCCCCACCCAAGGTTGGATGTCCCTTTTTTTTACCAGATTCATTTTTTTGCTACACCAAACGGTCACGAGCCACATGCAAGGAGGTTGAGGACATTTCCTACTCACAACACTCAAAGACACGTTGGAGCTTATTGGTTGATGCTTGAGGATGGTCACTTTGATCAATAAGGTTGGCAAGTTACCCTTAGGGTTCATCCATTAGTTAAATTGGCATCTTTCTTGGAATTTTTTTTAAGTGTATGATTGCTATCATTGTTTGAGTCAAACACTGGTGTCAGAATTACAACCTTTGTAATGACAGTATGGTTGGTGATCGGAGGATGCGTCAACTTGCTGGTCCCAGTATTAGCACAGATATATCATATATTGGGATGAATTAGCAGGGTGATCCTCACTATAGGCCTGCAGGCCCCTTCCAACTCTGGGGATGGGTAGCAGCTCATGTGGGGGGTTATTTTGCTACACCAAACGGTCACGAGCCACATGCAAGGAGGTTGAGGACATTTCCTACTCACAACACTCAAAGACACGTTGGAGCTTATTGGTTGATGCTTGAGGATGGTCACTTTGATCAATAAGGTTGGCAAGTTGCCCTTAGGGTTCATCCATTAGTTAAATTGGCATCTTTCTTGGAATTTTTTTTAAGTGTATGATTGCTATCATTGTGTGAGTCAAGCACTGGTGTCAGAATTACAACCTTTGTAATGACAGTATGGTTGGTGATCGGAGGATGCGTCAACTTGATGGTCCCAGTATTAGCACAGATATATCATATATTGGGATGAATTAGCAGGGTGATCCTCACTATAGGCCTGCAGGCCCCTTCCAACTCTGGGGATGGGTAGCAGCTCATGTGGGGGGTTATTATTTTATCAACGACTATCGAATTTCAGACGCTTGATTCTAACCCTACTTTCTGTGTATAAGCGCTGTGAATCCATGACATTGGGGTCAAGCGATGTGATGGAAAAGATCAATTATCATGATATTTTTGTATATGCCACTTACTCTTCTCATATTGGTACCCTGGTAAATGACGCATCTGGCGATAATATCAGACGGGGGTACCTTATTTCCTTGAGGGAGGGTGTTTTGGGTGTGAGAATTGACAGGAAATTGATTTGTGAAGTGTACTCAACCTATAGATTTGGGCGTCAATTCCATTGCTTCCAAAAGAGGTGTCTTGTGTCGATCAACAACACATTCCAATAAAAACATTTGATGGCTGCTAGTCAGATTTGGGTGTCTATTCCATTACGTCCAAAAGAGGTGTCCTGCATCGATCAACACCACAAGCTAAGAAAAGCATTTGATTGTCGCTCGTCAAATTTGGTTGATGTTCATACAAGAGGATATTTTCTCCCAGATCAAACTCCTCCCACCCACAAGCATCAATCCCGTGCTTGTGAATTCCTATGCTAAAGCTTGGAACCGCTCATACCCAAATGGTTAGCTAGAAAAATTAGTTCCCATTATTAAGGGTCTGCCTGTAATTGAGTCCAGAGAGGGTGAGGAGTGTGCAATAGAGGCAGTTAGGACTGGAAAGAGGATTTCACTAAGGAAACCCCTCATTTCTGAAATGATGAAGAGGTTGAATATTCGAGGTCCAACCCCTCAATAGAGGCAGAGAGGGTGAGGAGTGTGCAATAGAGACAGTTAGGACTGGAAAGAGGATTTCACTAAGGAAACCCCTCATTTCTGAAATGATGAAGAGGTTGAATATTCGAGGTCCAATCCCTCAAAACACTTGTTTCTCGCCCGTGGCTGCATATCACATGGTTAGGAGGGAGGGAGACACCTAGAGAAATTATATTCCTATTAACGAGGTGTGTGTTCTAACCAAGACTGTTCTTTGCTGGAAATGAAGTTTGGGATTTTGTTCGTGAAGATGAGGAGCATCGCGAACAGAGACTGTGTTTCTTTGCGATTATGAGAAGAGGAGCATCGCGACTGCGTGATGTTTTGAAGGAAGGCTCTGTGACTACGATGAGCATTGCGAACAGTGAATTTGTTTGGAGCATCGTGAAGGGAGGAGCACCGCAAAGGTGTTTTTGAAAGATCTGAAAATCACGCTGGAGGCGGTGGAGCATCGCGAACAACCGAGCTTATAAATAAGAGGCTACCCCTCTTTACTCAACATGAAAATTTTCAAAGGAAATCCAGAATTGCTCTGATTTCACGAAGCCAGGGGAGCTCTACGAAACTGACATTCCATGTGAGGTTGAGCATCACGAAAATACTACTTTATTCTTGATTTTGATTTATGAGTGCTTTTCGATGATGTGGTATTTCGCGTTGACTCAGTGAGCTTCGCGAAGGTAGTGTGTTCCGCGATGGCAAGGGAGCTTTGTGAAGGAGTGAGCTTTGCGAAGGAGCTTTGTGAAAGGCAGTATTGAACATTAGGTTTAAGTGGACAAGACTTTCAAAGAGGATCAACTCAAGTATGCGGTGCAAGCAGAGTTTCGTGCCAATTCAGGGACAATTTTTAATGCCAATCCATTGAAGTGAACTTCAAGTCGATAAACCAAGTAAGACTTCACCCACAACAGTGAGCAAGAGGGAGTCATTAGAAGTGTTCTGAGAAACGCAATGTGCTATCTCTAAAATCATTATAAGGGCAGTGTGTTTGGCACAAAGTTATTGTGTCTGAACTCTTGTACTGTACAACTAGTGAAGATTAGTGGAGTTTAATACGACTGAAAACTTGTTGGCGTATGATCCTTGGACTAGCCCTTAGTGGTGAACCAAGTTAAATTGTTGTTTCTTATCTTTGCATGTGATTGTGTGCCGGGTTTAATAGGTTCCTACCAATGTGGGAACAAAAATCCTTTAAGAAGAAACAGTTGGCACCCAGATTCACCCCTCCTCTATCAGAGTGTTCTGGGGTCCTACAAGTGGTATTAGAGAAATGTTGATGGTGTTGAATCTATCCTACTTTGATGTCATGGAGAATTCAGTAAATGTTAGGGGAGTGCCTCTATTTGATGGAATCAACTTTTAGATAAGGAAAAATAGGATGATATCTCATATAAGATCTCTTGAAATGGAGGTCCTTTTTGCCACTGCATAAGGAATACATGCCACTAATCCAACATGGCTATCTATGACAGATACATACAGGAAAATGCTTGATGCGCTAAAGCACGGAATGCTCTTACTGCACCTCTTTTTTATCAGATCTTGTTGGATTGGTGTAGCCCAATCCTCTTCGGGTGATGTTTGGACCGAATGTTTTCGGCCCGTACTACGCACCGGCCTGACAAAGCACTGTAGTAGTGCGGACTTTGGAGGCAACTTTACTGTAGTCTTTTTGACTTCCAGCCGACACCCACTGTAACACTTTTGACTTGGGTGGACTCTTTTGATTGTAGTGACACAGACTTCCACCACTTTACAATCCAAATGTATCAGCCATTGAGGAAAGAGATCTTTCAAAACTGTTTTTGGATGATCTACTGAGTAGTTTGGTTGCATATGAAATGAGAGTGAAACGAGAGGATGCAACAAGTTGTGTCAGTAAGGAGATGACATTCAAAGGTATGGAAAAACCTGATATTTCAGGAGACTGTGTTAATGAAGTTGATGAGGAAGGAGAACTCCTTTCACTCTTTGCTAAAAAATTCAAGAGAGGAAAAGGGAGATTTGAAGGAAAGCTCCCCTTGACATGTTTTCTTTGTGTGGTAGAGTTGGGCACATTGCTTCTCAATGCTCAAGGAAGTTCAATGATGATGAAGTTGAAGATGAATACTCGTAGAAGCCTTGGAAAAAGTTTTTTTAGAAGGGAAAATTCAAATATGGAAAGAAACCAAGGAAAAAGAGTTTTGTTTGTGAAGAACAAGATGATGATAATGAATTCTTTGAGGAAGAAGAACCAGAGTTTAAATTTGGAAACCAAGTGTCTATGATGCCTACCGTTGAGAAGTTAGAACCATCAAAAGATAAAGCTAATCATCAGTTGAGTGCTGATGCTGATATAAAGTTACAATGTAAGGATGCTATTGGTATGCTTAAAAATCAAAGCAGTAGATACAAAATGTGGAGAGGAGTTGCGGAATAATCATCAGAATATGTTGATCATCTTGAAGTTGAAATTGAATGACTGGAAGAATTAGTAAAAGTTCAATCAACAACCCTTGAAATCACAAAAGATGTAGTGGAACTAAAACTCAGAATTGAAAAACAGGCAAATGCCATCAATGACCTTACCTTCAGACTGGAGGAGAAGTCCAAGATTTTTGAAATTGAAAAACTGGAAGAATTAGTAAAAGTTCAATCAACAACCCTTGAAAGCACAAAATATTTAGTGGAACTAAAACTGAGAATTGAAAAATAGGCAAATGCCATCAATGACCTTACCTTCAGATTGGAGAAGAAGTTCAAGATTATTGAGGAACTCAAAGAATAAGTTGTTAATCTTAGGAGTAAACTCGAAAGTGAATCAAATTCAAAAGAAGCAAAGAAGAAAATGCAGTTTGGAAAATTCTCAGACGCTGAGTTGCCGAAGAGAACTAAGTGTGGTTTTGATGGAGTTGAAAAGGTTTTGAATGATCAAAGTCATGCATGCATGGGAAACAATGGAGCCAGTTGTGATGCTGAAACATCAAATGCTGGAAATAAAATAGGTCAAAATAAAGCCAAACTGAAAGTTGGACATGTTGAAAATTCACCTGAAGTGATGAAAAAGAAACCATCAATTCAAGCTTAAAGGATAACTGAAAACTATCCTCAGACATCCAGAAATGATAGGCATAAAAACTACCTTCCCAAGGAAGGATACATGAGGAGGAATAGAAATTAGAAGACATTTCCATTTATGAAATGTCAATTCTATGGATATCTTGTCCATACCATGTCATACTGTAAAAAATCAAGGAGCTATTTGAATGAAGAAGATCTAGAAAGTCAACAAAAAAGAACAAATTTACACCCTACTTCTTATAGAAAAAATAATTTCTCTGAATATTGTTTTCGTTGTTCTAACTTTGGCCATAAAGCTGTTTATATCAGGTTGACAGTAAAGAAAACATTTACTATCTAACAGTTGAAAAATAAAACAACCTATGGCATCGAAAGTTGGGAAACATTAATTACAAGACATGAAAAAGATATCTAAGCTGAAGATAATAATGGACTTCCCCAATCTGAAGCGTGAACGAGAAAAGACTTTTGATGTTGGCCTACAAGGGAAGTTGATCTGCAGTTCTTATCGGTCAAAGAAAAGGGCATCAAATCTTCTTGATCTCATTCATACAGATATATGTGGTCTGATAAATGTTGTTGGAACGCATGGAGAAAGGTACTTCATCCTTTTCATTGATGATTATAGTAGAATGACTTGTGTGATGGTTATACATAGGAAACAACAAGTGCTTGATTGCATGAAAACTTATCGCCGAATCGCTGAGAATGATACTGGACAGAAAATCAATGTTCTGCGATCTGACAATGGAGGGGAATACACATCCATTGAGTTTGAAAATTACATGGAGAAGCATAGAATTCAACATGAGGTGGTTGATGTGAGAATCCCAAAACAAAATGGAGTCGTTGAGCATATAAATCGTCAATTGAACAATATGACCACAATATGACCAGAACTCTGCTGATTGAGAGTCATATCTCTTGACATTACTAGAAAGAAGTTGTTCAAGCTACAATGTATATTCAAAATTGAACATGGATTTATATGGGTGAACCAAGACACCGTATGAGTTTTGGCATGGAAGGAAGCCTTCTTTGAAGTATTTTCGTGTTTTCTGAAGTAATTTTTTTATCAGAAACCAAAAAGGAAATCAAGGAAAGTATGGTGATGTGGCAGATGAAGGAATATTCCTTGGATATTTATTGAATAACAAAGCCTACAAGTGTTTCAATAAGCGTCTCAGAAAAATTGTGGAAATAAGTGATGTCAAGATAAAATGTGAGTGTTTTTGTCATGAAATCCTCAATCAATATTTTCCCCTTTTAATGCAGTATAGTGGTGAGCATGAGGTTGTCTCTCGAGTAGGTTACAGTTTGAGTTTCAAAACTGTCACTTTTTGTTTGGTTTATTTAAGTAATAAGAGAAAAATGGGGATTTGATTTAATGTTCCAAAATAGAATTTAAGTATAAACTAAAGTGCAAGAAAATTTAATGGAAAGACAAAAAAAATTGACAGAAAATGAAATGAGTTTGAAAATCAGATTTAAAATAGTGGTTGTGGACAAGCATAAACCCCTTGGACACTCCTCTCTTTGTTTAAAAATATTTCCCAATTTAATTTCTAAATGCACCCTAAGGACCCCTAGGTGAACACTCAAATTTGGATAGACATCATATCGAGACCTCGATATGA
This sequence comes from Viscum album, assembly GCA_963277665.1. Taxonomy (NCBI): domain Eukaryota; kingdom Viridiplantae; phylum Streptophyta; class Magnoliopsida; order Santalales; family Viscaceae; genus Viscum; species Viscum album. The sequence goes on along the minus strand of OY728128.1, from coordinate 1,574,547,203 downwards.
TTGTTGTCCCGCCTATTGAAGTGAGTCAACTACTTGAAGACCTCGAAGCAATCAAATCTAATTGACACCACTATGCTCAATGGAAAGACCTTGCCAAAGAAGTTTAAATAGTGAAGTCAATTACTCTACTTCATAGGTTGAACAAGCATCCGAACAAATTTGTTGAATATATATTTTAAGAAATAAAGCAACTACATTCATTCAATAAATATGAGTTCAAGAGAAATTCAAAGAGAAATTACACAATGAGTTCACAACTTAGAAGAGAGTGTCTGTCAGGTGTTGTTGTCCGCAACCACTTGGGCTTTAATCACGCATCGCTTTGGCAGCCTTCGTCGTCTCCATTACTGAATCGATGCTTGACATCTTCCTCGCGATCTCGATCATCACTATGGTGAGGTAAGATTTTGGATTGTATGGCGGATGGTCGGTGGACCCCCTTGGGTGTCGCGCTGATCCTGCTAGTCCAGACTACTCTCAAAGAGTGGTCGAGGGTGGTATTTATTAGAAAAAATTGTCGAAACCCATGGCCGCATCATCTTAAATTTTCAGCACGTTGTCGTTGTCACGACGTTAACTGTGGTTTCACATCGTGTACTACCTCTGAGTTTTCCTCCGCGTGTATGAATCTCGCGCGATTCTTGTTTGGAACTTTGACTTCAGTCACAATGTGAAAGATGGACTCACGATGTGTATCTTCCTTTCACAGCTTGTACCACCTTCACGACATGTCCTGCACGACAAATCCCATTTGAAAAGGTCACGACGTGTAATCATTCTGCTTCAGTTTCTAGTTTCGCTTCTTTTCTCCAAAATCTGGTGTCGCGTCGCGAGTGAAGCTCGTGACACGAAGTGTTCTTTACCTGCAATCATGTGATACATAAGACAATTAAAAATAGTTAAAAGTTCAGAATTATGCAATTTTACATTTCAAGCTCAAAACATTCGTGAATTCCAAAGGCAATGCAATTCTCCTCAAAATTTTAAATTTTCGGGGTTTAAATCATTTAATTAGACATTGAAAATAGTGGAAATATTAGTTGTATCAAGATAATTGAAGATAAGACCAAAAATACCATGAGAGGATTATATGGTGATGTGATTGAAGTTGTAGAAGACAGTGGACATGGAATAGATTCAAATGCAGATGTAAAAGGAATGAGTGCAAAATATTTAAAGGTCACAACAAGATGTTGATTCAGAGGAAGAATCAGAAGAGGAAACCGTGGTTGAAGAAAATTCTTATGAATCTCATAGGAGAAATCAAAGAGCTTAAATTGATCAATCCAACATCATTGGGGATTGGACAACACCCACACAAACAGGAGAATGAGGAATAATGCACAATCTGCCTTCCTATCAGTTGTGGAACCATCATCATTCGAAGAAGCTTTAATGAATGAATCGTGGATTAAAACCACGAATGAAGAGTTGAATAAAATCGACAAGAACCAAACATGAGATCTATTTAAGAAACCTGAAAATCACAATGTGATTATTACGAAGTGGATTTTCATGAATAAATTTGATGAACATGGTAATGTGATCAGAAACAAAGCACAAAAGGATATTCACATATTGAAGGTGTTGATGTTTGAGAAACATTTGCTCTGATAGCGAGACTGGAGTCGATCAATCTTTTTCTTGCCATGAAAATTCAAAGAGGATACAAAGTGTATCAAATGGATGTCAAAACAACTTTCTTGAATGGTGTTTTTGAAGAAGTCTATATAAAACAAATAGTGGGTTTTCTGCTTGATAATGATTGAAAGTTTGGAGATTAAAGAAGGCTATCTATGGCTTAAAACAGGCACCACGAGCGTGGTATTCCCAACTAGATTCTTATCTAAAATAGCTTGAGTTTAAAAGAGGGGTAGATCACAATCTCAATGTGAAGAATTCTTAGAAAGATCAGTTCATGGTGTTGGTGTACGTAGATGATATTATATTTGGCGGCAACAAATAGTGATCTGTGGATGAATTCGCCAATCACATGAAATCATAATTTGAAATGTCTATGATTGGAGAACTCACATATTTCTTGGGGTTGCAAGTGATTCGGAGGAAAGACTTTACTTTTATTTCTAAGGAAAAGATGCAAGGGAGTTGCTAAAGAAATTCAATATGCATTATTCCAAACCAATGTCGACTCTGATTGCGGTTGAGACAAAATAGGGAAAACATGAGGATGAGACTTCTGTAGATTCTACGATGTACATGAGAATCATTGGAAGCTTATTGAGTGACACAACCATATATTGCAAGTAATCCGAAAGAACATATGGCTTTAGTGAAAATAATCATGAGGTGCATTCAAGGTACTCACAATTATGACTTATACTTTGCTGCAGGAATGGGTAGTGAATTATCAACGTTTTATGATTCTGACTGGGCTGGAGATGTTGATGATAGAAAGTCCACAAGTGGTGAGACATTTTTTTTGGCAAGAAATGTGTGGGATGGTTGAGTAAGAAATAGGAAAGTACTTCTCTTAGTACTACTGATGCTGAGTATATCCTCATTGCAAGCGTGCACACAACTACTTTGGATGAAGCAACAACTAACTGATATTGGTGATGAAGTAAAACATCCAATGGTGATTCACTATGATAACAAGAGCGCAATTGATCTTACGAAGAATCCTGCTCAGCATTCTCGTACGAAACACATTGAAATCAGATATCACTTTATCAAAGAGAAAGTTGAATAAGACATGATAAAAATGGATCATGCTGGCACTGATGGTCAAGTGGACATACGGACAAAGCCATTGTCCGCACATGTGTTCGAGAAGTATCGGTTGAACCTCGATGTTCAACCACCTCCCAGTACTTGAGGAGGTTACCATTGATCCCCTCTTCCTAGTTGTATTATTTGTTTTAATCTTCTTATCGAAGTGATGTATGTTTATGGGGAAGATATGATCCAAGGGGAGTGTTTTGAGCTCTACAAGTCATAGGTTCTTTGGGTTTATTTCCAATGGGGGGGAATGAATAAATTCAATGGTTCAATGGTAAAAAGTAGGATGAAATTTTTTTCTAGTTGTAGGAGAATGGAGATTGGAGATTGGAGAAATTCATTGAGTTGCAGAGGGGCATGTTTCGGTGTTTTGAGGAAACCGTTCAGGGGATGTAATGTTTTTGTGACATGGTCAGATAATAGCTTGGACTTCTTTAAGCATTCCAAAACACAAGAACCCAATCCATGCTTCCCCCTTTTGTTTTCCACACCGAGCTTTGCTCACGTAGACAGTGTTTGATGAGTTGTTTCTTGCGTTTTAGCTTTTGATAGCGGTTAGTGCTTCATTGAATTTATCTGTAGATTGCTAACAAACACAAAGGGGGTGATTGTTGGAACCAAGACTGTTCTTTGCTGGAAATAGAGTTTGGTTTGTGTTTGTTGTCAGTCCTCAACATGGATGTGCTCTGCTATTACGATGAGCATCGCGAAAGGTATTTTTCTGGAACCAACATTTCATAAATACGGTAAAGGCATGGATTTCTCAGTCTGGGATTATGTTCGTGAAGATGAGGAGCATTGAGAACAGAGATGATGTTTCTTCACGATTACGAGAAGAAGAGCATCGCGTCTATGCGGTGTTTTGATGGAAGGCTCCGCGACTGCGATGAGCATTGCGAACAATGAATTTGTTTGGAGCACCGCGAAGGGAGGAGCGCCGCTAAGGCATTTTTGAAAGATCCAGAAATCGTGTTGGAGGTGGTGGAGCATCGCGAACGACCTATCCTATAAATAAAAGGCTAACCCCTCTTCACTCAATATGAAAAATTTCAAAGAAAACCTAGAATCGCTCTTATTTCACGAAGCCAGGGGAGTTCCGTGAAACTGACATTCCATGCGAGCTTGAGCATCGTGAAAATACTACTCTAGTCTTGACTGATGCCAATGCTTTTGATTTAGGAGTGCTTTGTGATGATGTAGTATTCCGCGTTGACTCAGTGAGCTTCGCGAAGGTAGTGTGTTTCGCAAAGACAAGGGAACTTCGTGAAGGAGTGAGCTTCGCGAAGGAGCTTCGCGAAAGTCAGTATTGAACATTAGGTTTAAGTGGACATGGATTTCAAAGAGCATCAACTCAGGTATACAGTGCAAGTAGAGTCTCGTGCCTAAGTCATTGGAGACACCATGAAATGTCTTCTATGCACTTTTCCTCAAAATGTCATCAATCGGGCTCGAAAAGTTCGCGGTGCGACTCTGCATTTTTCATAAGGGTCAGTGACGGTAGCAAATACACTAGCACTGATCCGAAGCAGGGGTGCGGGAGTGCAACCCCCGCGATATGGAGCAATAAATTTGGCTAAGTCCCTAAAGCAGCGCCCAAGGTACCTGCATGAAAACACCTGTGCGCCACCATGTTGGAGATGGATAAAGAATTTATTTTGGATAATTCCTCAAAGTGGCACCCCTGTCTAGCTAAAACACCGTCAGCACACAAGGTACTTGTGCACCCAATTTCATTTCGTCCAGGGTCCTGTTTTTGCCTATAAATAGACCCTTGGGGCCTTCATTTGGATGGATGAATTTCCCTGAAGCCCAATTGTTGCTCTGGTCTCCCTAGTGCTTCGCCCAAGTCTTTCGAAACTTTTAAGGTAGTTCTTTAACACCTAGAATGGATGATTTGAAGGAGGATCATAGGACTTAAGTCTTTTTAGTGTTTGAAATCCATAACACTTGCGCGCCTAAAGCGCCCAACCTCCCTAAATCATAAACACTTGCGCGCCCTCTATTCCTTTCACATGAACTTGAGCACCCAACTTCTGGGATCACCTATGAATACTCCTGAAGGCTTGAGCTAGGTCTCATCCAAGTATTACCATATATGTTTTTCATCGCTTAAGTGAACATCAGGTCTCCCAAGCCTACTTGCTTGCCCTTACCTACTTGGGCGCCCATCTTTGATTCACTGACTCTCTTCAGTCTACAAGCCATCAAGCCCTCTTCAAATCCATCCATGACAATGCTTCTTCTTCATTGGATCTCCTGTTTGAAAGGGATTCTGTTGAGACCTCTACCAAAACCTCCTGACTTATCAAACCTTCGGGAAAAACACATCATCGTGCCTCCTATTTTTTGGTTTGTATATCCGCAGTCAGAGGTTTCCCACATTTGTTTCACAATGGGGTTAGGTTTCATGAAGTGTATGTGGGTTTGTATATTCGCAGTCACATGGACCTTTTCTCCCAGGAACAGTGTTGGGAAGTTCCCGATTTGGAGGAGGGCTTGAGTCCTGACCTCACCCTTCTCAAAGAGACCTGGAACCTTAGGTCTTCTGGTAGGGAAGCTAAGGTTCACACTTTCTTTTCCATTCAAGTGAATGAAAAGTCCCCCTCCCCTACCAGGATCAATTTTAGGGAAGCTATCCTGGCATAATCCCCTAACCCTCATCCCTTCTTCCTTTCATTGGACCCTTGTCCAATGTAAAGTGAATAGAGGGAAGACCCGTCGCCTTGCCCTCGTCCTCCCTCGCCACCGTTGGCACGCCTTCTTCCACCATAGGGGGAGGAAAAGTGTATGTGTTATTGTTGAATCTTTCACATCCTCTTGTTTCTCACAGTGAGCATGATTCACATGGGCTTAGAGATTCGTGATTATTACAACATGTTCACAAACACTGACGGTGAATGAACTACGAGAATTTTGATTCCCACCATAATTGAGATACGTAGGAAGCCTTCTCAGTGCCCGAGCTCATTGGATATCCTCTTCAAGAATTCAACCCTAATTCTCTTAATCTGAGCATCCTTCTTAGGAATAAGCCCCAAATTAAACCCCCAAAATTGTAGCGACGTAGACTTCATGTGCGGTTGGTGGAATAGTGGATCATCTTCTCCATTTGTAGCACATTTTGGGCTAGGGTTTCAGTTAGAAATAACTCTAAGATAAACTCTTGTAAATTGTTCTCTTGATCATAGTGAAGTTATCCTGCCTCTCTTTGGATGTAGGGATTATTCCCGAACCACGTAAATCTCCGCGTTTTTGTTCCTTTTTTTCCCTTTTACTCTTTTGTGTTTTGTTGTTTCTGTCGCTGCAACTCTCAACGTTTCCGCATCATATCTATCTAAAGTTAATGAGTTGCACATCTACCAAGTCAATGTGAGAGAAACTAGAAAATATTTACGAAGGTGACAAAAAAGTGAAGGAGGAAAAAAATCCAAGTTTTGTATAATAGGTTTGATGATCTGAAGATACATCCTGATGAAAATGTAGATACTTTTTTTAATCGAATTACTGAAGTTGTAGGAGCAATTCGAAGGCTTGGTGAAGAAATCAAATACATTGACATCGTGAAGAAAATATTGAGAAGACTTCCATCACTTTACAATCCAAAAGTACCATCCATTGAGGAAATAGATCTTTCAAAACTTTTTTTGGATGATCTACTAATTAGTTTGGTTGCATATGAAATGAGAGTGAAACCAGAGGATGTAACAAGTCGTGTCAGCAAGAAGATGACATTCAAAGCTATGGAAAAACTCGATATTTTAGGACACTGTGTTAATGAAGTTGATGAGGAAGGATAACTCCTTTCACTCTTTGCTAAAAAATTTAAGAGAGGAAAATGGAGATTTGAAGGAGAGCTCCCCTTGACATGTTTTCTTTGTGGTAGAGTTGGGCACATTGCTTCTTAGTGCTAAAGGAAGTTTGATGATGATGAAGTTGAAGATGAAAACTTGTAGAAGCCTTGATTTATGAGTGCTTTGCAATGATGTGGTATTTCGCATTGACTCAGTGAGCTTTGTGAAGGTAGTGTGTTCTACAAAGACAAAGGAACTTCGTGAAGGAGTGAGCTTCGCGAAAGTCAGTATTGAACATCGGGTTTAAGTGGACATAGATTTCAAAGAGCATCAACTCAGGTATACATTGCATGTGGAGTCTCGTGCTTAGTCATTGTAGACACCATGAAATGTCTTCCATGGACTTTTCCGCAAAATGTCATCAATTGGGCTCGAAAAGTTCATGGTGCGACTCTGCATTTTTCATAGGGGTCAGTGACAGTAGCGAAAACACTAGCACTGATCCCAAGCAGGGGTGCGGGGGCGCAGCCTCTGCGATACAGAGAAATAAATTTGGTTAAGTTCCTAAAGCAGCGCCCAAGGTACCTGCATGAAAACACCTGCGCGCCACCATGTTGGAGATGGATAAAGAATTTATTTTGGATAAGTCCTCAAATTGGCGCCCTAGTCTATCCAAAACACTATCGGCACACAGGGTGCTTGCGCGCCCAATTTCATTTCGCCCAGGGTCCAGTTTTTTCCTATAAATAAACCCTTGGGGCTTTCATTTGGATAAATGAATTTCCCTAAAGCCCAATTGGTGCTCTGGTTCCCTAGTGCTTCGCCCTAGTGCTTCACCCAAGTCTTCCAAAACTTTTAAGGTAGTTCTTTAACACCTAGAGCGGAGGATTTGACGGAGGATCATAGGACTTAAGTCCTTTTAGAGTTTGAAATCCATAACACTTGCGCGCCTAAAGCGACCAACCTCCCTAAATCAGAAACACTTGCGCGCCCTTTATTCCTTTCACAGGAACTTGAGCGCCCCACTTCTGGGATCACCTGTGAATACTCCCGAAGGCTTGAGCCATGTCTCATCCAAGTATTACCATACATGTTGTTCGTCGCTTAAGTGAACATCAGGTCGCCCAAGCCTACTTGTGCGCCCTTACCTACTTGGGCACCCCTCTTTGATTCACTTACTCTCTTCAGTCTACAAGCCATCAAGCCCTCTTCAAATCCATCCATGACAATGCTTCTTCTTCATTGGCTCCTCTGTTTGAAAGGGATTCTTTTGAGACCTCCACCAAAACCTCTTGATTTATCAAACCTTCGGGAAAAGCACATAAGCGTGCCTCCTATTTTGGGTTTGTATATCCGTATTTAGAGGTTTCCCACATTTGTTTCACAATGGGGTTCAGATTTATAAAGTGCCTGTGGGTTTTTATATCTGCAGTCACATGGACCTTTCTCCTAGGAATAGTGTTGGGAAGTTCCCGGTTTGGAGGAGGGTTTGGGTTCTGACCTCTCCCTTCTCAAAGAGACCTGGAACCTCAAGTCTTCTGGTAGGGAAGGTAAGGTTCGCACTTGCTTTTCCATTCAAGTTAATGAAAAGTCCCCCTCCCATACCAGGATCAATTTTAGGGAAGCTATCCTAGCATAAGCTCCTAACCTTCATCCCTTCATCCTTTCATTGGACCCTTGTCCAATGTAAAGTGAATAGAGGGAAGGCTTGTCGCCTAGCCCTCGTCCTCCCTTGCCGCTGTAGGCACACCCTCTTCCACCATGGGGGGGGGGAGTGTATGTGTTATTGTTGAATCATTCACATCCTCTTGTTTCTCACAGTGATCATGATTCACATGGGCTTAGAGATTCATGATGATTACAACATGTTAACAAACACTAACGGTGAATGAACTACGAGAATTTTGATTCCCACCATAATTGGGATATGTAGGAAGCCTTGTCAGGGCCCGAGCTCACTGGATATCCTCTTTAAGAATCCAACCCTAATTCTCTTAATCTGAGCATCCTCCTTAGGAATAAGCCCCAATTTAAACCCCCAAATTAAACCCCCAAAATTGTCAAGGCATCCTTTTTAGGAAGTAAGCTCAAACTCATTTCTCTCAAAGGATACGTTCCTATGAGATTCATCGAAATACGTGGGCTTTGATTTCCATCCAAATGGGATATGTTGGAAGCTTCCTTGAGGTTCAAACCCAACACTTCAAATCAACCCTGTTCTCCTTGGTCCATATTCCCAACAGTGTCTAATCTTACTTGGAAACCCATATTCTTTCCAAGTTCCTTAGGTTGATTAGGTATAAGTCCCACATTAAACTTTGACTAAGCACTGCTTAGACGTCCTTACCACATGACATTAAACTATACAGTTAGGTCCTTATTACTGACCTTAAAAGGTATGATGTGTTCTGTTAGGTGGCACCGAACTACGAGGGTTCTGATTCTTGTCACAAAGATACGTAGGTAACCCATTTCATAGGTATGATCCCAATATCAAAACAAGTCTTCATCTCCCTGGATGACAATAAATTTTAGAGTGCCCCACTGAGTGGCTTAAAAACTAGTATCATTATAACTATGATTAAAAATATCTCTAAATAGTATATGAGAGGATACCATTGATGCAAAACCTAGAATACATACCGATATCTCCATTAATGAAGAACCTTGAATACATACCTGATGATTCTAAATTTTACACATGTTAATAAGTGATTGCAAATTCCAAGGGAAACTTATGTTATACTTAGTGAATTAATAAGGATTCATGAAAATATCTTAAATTTATAGAGAGTCATGTAGTAGACAATAATTTTCCCCAAAAGGGTGTGATGAGTCCGACCTCCCATCCTCTCGACTAATGCACGTTCCTAAGTATCATAAAGTTCAAACTTGATGAATGTCTACCTTTGGAAAGCTGGTTCCTTTTGGATAAAGAACTGTTGGGCGTTTCCGGTTCCATGAATAAATCCAATGGAAACCGCCTGGAAGCAGTGACTCTTAAAACGAGAACACGCGTTTCAAGGAATTACAAAACAGTCATGGAATTTTTTTTAATACCAATCCATTGAAGTGACCTTGAAGTTGATAAACGGAGTAAGACTTCACCCACAACAGTGAGAAAGGAGTCAACATAAGTGTTCTGAGGGACGCAGTGTGCCATCTCTAAAATCAACTGGTTCGACTTTTGATAATCCACACAAAGTCTCTGAGGGTGTCGTCCGCCTTCTTCGCAGACAAGACAGGCGAACCCTAAGGAGAAGTGTTGGGTCGGATGAAACCCTTCACCTGTAACTCCCCTAACTGCTTCTTGAGCTTCTGTAACTCTGGTGTAGCCATCTTATAAGGAGGAATGGACACCGGTGCCGCTCCCGGCACAAGCTCAATAGAAAAGTCCACCTCTCGCTCCGGAGGCAAACCTGAAATGTCCTCTGGAAAGACATCTCTAAAACGATCGACCACTGGAGGAAATTACAACTGTGAAGTCCCATGGTCATCCAGATACAGACTAGAAATCTGGGCTGTAACTCCTCCTAACCCATGATGCTTGGGTCCTGCTATGCTAGCCTGAACATCCCACTCGACCATATATAAAAAGGATCCACCCTATGGTGACATAAAACTCACCCTACTATGATAAAAATCAACAACAGCCTGGAAGAGAACTAACCAGTCCATCCCAAGAATCACGTCATAGCCCGTCATCACTAAGACATAAAGGTCCCATGAGAAGTGACACCCATCAACCTCAAGAGGGCACTCAATGCACTGATGCACACTAGCCATCTTTGTCCCCAACAGAGTGTCTAGCGTCAAAACATCAGCAGAAGCAAAGATACAGAGCCTAAGGCTCTCCACAACAACAAAAAAAATATGAAACTATGGGAAGACCTTGTATTGAAAAGAGTAGAAGCTAAAACTGAGGCAACTAGAATCGTACATTGAACTGTAGAGGGTCTGAGATCCTACTTCTGCTGGGTTTGTTCTAGTATAAAAGTTTGGCTTGTACCGCAGCCTTGTGACCCTACCTTACCACCCGGAGCCGATCCACCCTATTGTCGCTGAAAGCCTGTCGACTGGGTACCACGACCGCAATCTCCACCTCAGCTTGAACGGCTGGAAGAACTCCAGTTCCTAGACTAATGAGAAACTGGTGGTGCTGCTCCTGAAGGAGTCATAGAGGAACCCCTGTCACCAGCTGGTGGTGAGAAAAACTAACAGAACCGTTAAAGATGACCCATCTTGCCGCAAGATCGACACTCTACTAGGTCTCTCGGGCAATGTGGCCTCAAATGCCCACCCTTCCCACACTGGTAGCATACCACCTGACTATCTGAAGATGTATCTTGCCTACTCGGATCTCCATGCATAGACTCCTTGTGTCGCTTCCTACCATCAGTCGGAGAAGCACCAACTCTGGATGTTGAACCGCCTTGACCCACTCCTCCAGAATCCCTTAGGTTGCGCTCTGTTATCAGTGCCTGATTGATTATAGAAGGTATGGTCGTCAACCTGAAGATGTTCACCTGGGATCAGATGTCATGCCTGAGACCATCCTCGAACTTTCTCGCTAGAAAAAGCTCATCACTCCTTGAATGGGTGTAAAGCGTTGCAGCTCTATGAAGCTAGAAGAATACTTCATGACTGAAAGAGTACCCTGCTCCAAATTCATGAACTTTCAGGCTCAGTCGGACCTCAGAGTCTCCGGGTAGAATTAATCATAGAAGGTACGCTGGAACTCACCCCAAGCCATAACCTGCTGGCGTCCTGCTTGTGAGATCACATCCCACTATCTCTTGGCAGAATCCTGAAGCATATAAGTAGCGAGCTTCACCCTCTTCTTTGGAGGCGTCTCCAGATGCTCGAAGATAGATAACATGACTTCTAACCATGACTCAGCATCCTGAAGTCCTCTATCCCCTGAGAAAGAAGGAGTATGCTGCTTCTGAAAGACCCGCGTCAACTCTTCCATAGACGGGGCAGGATGCGGTGCTCCCTGGATGGTCTGTATAAACCTCATGAAGCCTTTTCGGAACTATGTGTCCGCACCTGTGTTCAGAATGACGGCTAGTGCCAAGACTGGCACGACAGGAGGATCTGCTGGTAGTCCTCGACCAGCCATGTGTGGTGTCTGATCATTGCCCTGTATCTGGTGAACAACCAGAGGACGTCTTAGTAGCATGACTCTACAAGGTCAAGGGCACACCTTAGATCAAGATTATCAAGGACTGAAACTTAGACGTGAAAGAAAGGGACTGGAGAAGGAAAGCATTCAAGTTTTTTCATAACAGGGATACACGGCGTGTATGACCCCTACACGACATGTTCCTTTAAGCCTTCACATGGGTGTGTACTCCTGCCAACCCTGGTCGTGTAACACCCTATACACACTGTGTGTTCTCCCAAGACACGATGTGTAATTGAATTATTTTCCCCTCCTCGAGTTCTTTTACTTGACTAACCCACACAGTTCTCTTAGAACGAGACTACACAACATGTTCGTTCCAGACACGACGTGTACTAGAAGGATTTTACCGGCTCGTGTCGTTGGTCACACGGCTGGTTACATGGTCGACTCTACATGGCGTGTTCAATATGTAAACGGTGTGTACTACATGAGTTTCATCCATCCATGTTGTTATTCACACGGATGGACACATGGTTTATACAACACGACATGTACATCTGGTACACAACGTGTGCCACCAAAGATTTTCCAACCCCGTGTCTCTGTCCACACAGTCAGTTACACGATTAAATACTACACGGCGTGTACATACAGTACATGGCGAATACTTAAGAAAAGTTGTTCCTTCCCAAAAATAAGGATACATGGCGTGTGGTCATCGTTACACGCCATGTATTCTGGGTTTTTCCGGACAGTAAGCCTTAGAAACTACTCTGAAACCCCACAAAACAATGAAACAAGTATAAAAATGTCAAATTCCGATCCATGAGGGTCCATACTCCCTGTAGATCTGAGCTTGACATCTTATTCATGTACATCACAGGACATAACAGTGCAAACAATCACATGATCCACCAAATTCCAATCCATGAGGGCCCATAACACCTCAGGGACCAAAGTTTGACGTTCATTCAAATGAACTTTAAACATTTGCAATACCTTATCAAATAGAAGGTATTCTATCAAGGCATCTATCACAACAACATGCATATCTAGAATAACATCTATCACAACAACATGCAATCAGTAATACACCCTAAATGACATGGAAAGAATGCATGACATGTGATCTCTAGCAAATGCATATATGATGCATGAGATGACATACCCTCATATCATCGGGTTGCAACAGAAATAGAACCTCAATAACAACAAAAATAACATCACAATACATGTGAATCACCCAATGGTGAAATCAAATCAACTATAATAATTGCAAAACCAGAAAAAAAAAATTGCAATATATAAGGTAAATTGGATTTTTCCTGTACACGAGTTAGCTACTCTCAGACACAACTTATTATCAAGTACCTATTCCTTCCTATCACTGGCTATAGGCTCCCAACAGTAAGTCAAGAAAAAAAGAATTCATCTGATACCACTTTGTAATGTCCCGGTTCTGGGTGCCGCCCAAAGGTGCCTCGTAACCGGTTGGTCACATGGCCTCAAGCGCATTTCCTCAAATGTCAGAGGCTTCCTTCTAGTAGTGTGGGCATTGGGTATGTGAAACGCACGGCCGATTGTCGCCTATCGACCGGTTAAAGTTCCAGTGTTCTGCTAATGTGTATAGCAGCACTCCGGTCGAATCCTCAGCGATGATACTTTGTAATAGTCGTTTGTTTTTAGTTGATTGTATTCTGATTTGGGGGGTTGTTTGCAGAGTTTAATTGAAATGACTAATAGATTATGATTGATTTAACAAATTGATAATGATTGAGGTGAGTTCATCATTAGGTAGTTAAGCTTGTGATATCCTTGAGCTTTGCTTTATATTGCATTTAAATTAACACACATGTTACAAGTTGACATTGATTTGAATTCCTAAGTGTTAAGGCTTTAATCCAAGCCTTAACTTAACTAGGATTCTAATCTCAATCAGTACTTGATTGTGGTAGTGTATTTATGGTTCCAATAATCCATGGAATCCATATGTTAAACAAAACAAGTCATTAATCCATGACATGTTAAGTCCAACATACACAATGTTAATTCAACGAATACTCATCGAGCAAAAGCTCTCAATCGCTTAACATACCTAAATTAAAACTCACCCCAATGAGAGATTTACTCATCCATTAAGATGGTTATTAATCTGGTAATATATTTTTATGGTGATGAATTATAAAGAGAAGAAAAAGAAAGGGATAAGAAAAGAGTGGTACGTCGACACACACACACGATAAATGATGATAATTAAAAATGGGATTTCGATTGAATGAGGAAGCAAAAGAAAAGGGAAGGGGATTAAATTGTATTTTAACTATTTTACGAACATTAACATTAAACTATAGAAGGTGGATGTGAATAAGAGATATTGAAGAAGAAACTTTCATTAAAACAGAATTACAAAAGAAAGGACTTACAAAATTACAAAAATGAAGAACATAAAATTAAATGAAAACAAAGAGAGGAGGAAAGGTCTCTCAAGTGAAAACTTGAGTATGGTAGGTCCTCCCAAGCCTTTGACAAAGCTTTGGTCCTGCCAATATGATCTCCTCTCTTCTGAAATGTGAACCCCTTGAAGGAGAGGAGGGGGATGCATTTATAGCCCAAAGAAGTGGACTGTTTTCATTCCCAATCGGTCCCTCCATTTGCATCGCCAAGTTGGCTATTCAGAAAGCCGAATATTAAGAAATATCCTTCTTCAAAATTATAGATAATAAAGTTGGCCGACCTCTCTCAACATTTGGAGTCATTTGGACATAATTATCCAAAGTTATGGCCAGATGATTGAATAATTTTAATCTGTCCATTTCAATCCAGTATTTTTGATATCCAAAATGTGAAAGGGTTTTTGAATAGGAAGATGCCTTCAAAACCGAATGATGTCTTCAAAAAAGTTGGCCGCTTATATCTCTTATTTCACACTGCAAAATCTCAGCTAGAATGGATGCATACATAATGAGATATGTCATGCATACTGTACTGATTTTATTTCTCGGTCAGAATGGTTGGCTGGACTTCAAAGCATATGTTGGGCCCCTTGTGTTTGGATTTGGGCCTTGAAATTTTTATCCAGGACTCCTTACATTGTCCTCCGAACTATGGTTGAGAATAATGGAATTTGGACTTTTGTATTTAGCCCAGTAAATCAATCTTCATGAATAGTCCATTTTCTTCACAGATTATGTAGGTCATCTTGTGTGGTAAATGTGATCCTTCAAATGGAAGAATTGGCCCATGATCCCTTCTAATGAAATGTTGTATATTGAATTATGAATCCTAAAAAACAAGAACCACACAATTTGGATCATTAGGGTGAGATTTATAAATAAAATAGTAAACTGACCCAATTGGACTACTTCTAAAAATGCTCAAAAATTATACTTAGTATTAAAACATTAATATTTCACACAAATTATGCACATTTAATATAAAATCAGTAAAGGGAGTATATAATAAGACATGAAAATATTAACAACATCAAATCCCCCACACTTAGTCTTGTTCATGTCCTCATGTGCAACAAATATAAAAACAGGACAAAATCATTTTCACTCACCAACAAATATTAAAATTTTGTTTTCTTCAACCAGGGGTGGTTTAGACTATTTCACTCATCCATTTTGAATTGCACCACAAGTTGTTACAGAAACAATGTTCCAAAACTAATTCATTTTTTTATGCTCAAATTTAGAAATGGAAAATGTAGACACTCAAAACTCACACCTCTCAAGATGATAAAATTCATTTGTGGAGGTTCACTCTTTCACAAACCAAAAGTGAAAATCTTAAAGTTTGAAAGATCTATCAGCTTACAATCCCTATCCAAAGTGCACAAGAATCAAGAGGTCTTTTTAATGGGTTTTTCTGTGGCTATGGGACGATAAGAATATAATGTCCAAGAGAGAGAATAAGAGGGTTAAAACACCAACATAGAAAAAGCAATGCACATTTTTTTGAAATAAAACATGGAAGGAAATGAAAACACATATTTACAAGGGAATGATTGTGTGAAGAAAGACACAATAGAGAAAGAAAATATGAAGGTAATGATAAGATGGAATATTTAGAAAACACAAAATTTCTCCCAATAAGAATATAATACAAGTGTTTTTTCTTCTTTTTTTCCTTGTTTTTTCGAAAGTTGACCTTAAAACAGATCTCACACTCATATCCCAACCCATGATTGATCTCCTCATGACACTAATTATAATAGTTATAACAAGATCAAAGGTTGAGGAAGAGTGATTTTTGACCTAGCCAAGACACAACCCATTTTTTCATTTTTTTTTGATTTTTTTTCATTTTTTTCTTTGATTTTTTTTGAACACTTGTCAATAACATTTACAAAATTACATAAATGGGAGTACATTACATTCCCCAAAACACATTGAATGACTTAAATTCCCCAAAACACACTGAATGACAACCTCTCCCCCACACTGAAATGGATGCTTGCCCTCAAGCAGATGATAACTCGTTAAAAATCAATAATAGGGTATCCAAACAATGAAATTCATTCCTCCCACACTTAAATTTCAAAAAATTATGCAATGAAAATCCATGTTGATATTGGGTGGGAAAAGGTATTGGACTTGTAATGTGTATATCAAAGAAAATGTTTTCATAGGCTTGAAGGGGCTTTCAAAAGGAGGATTAATGTAAGGGAAATGAGAGGCTATTTGGCTATTGTGATTCTCATGTGGTTCAGAAAATGACTCTATCATATTAATGCATACTAAGGTAGGAAATTCAGCTCTAAGGTCCACAAACTCAAGACTCACAAATGGGGGTGAAAACACACATTTTGAAAAGATGGTCATAGGTGGCCTTTGCATGAAAGAAAATGTTGTTCCTCACGGGTGGGGAAAATCATTTTCTAATTAAAAAATTGAGCATTCAAAATGTGTTGGTTTTGACACAAAATTCTTTATCCAAAGTCATGATGAAAATACAAAATTTTTGAGATGAAAACATTCCTGTTGACTCCCCAAAAAGGTTGGACAAAATTTCAAAACTCAATGGTGAGTAAGCATGACTCTTGTTTTGTTTTATTATTTTTTTTATTTTTTTATTTTTTTTATTTGTTGTTATGATTCATTTTTGTTTGTTTTTTTAGTTTTTAATAAAGACACACTCACACAAGAGAAAGAGAAAAATAAAGGTTTTGAAAAAAAAAGTGGTAAAAAAATGAAAGATAGAGGAAGAAGAAAGAGGTAGAGGGAGGAAGATAGATAGAGAGAGAGTTAAAGGGAAAGAGGTGCCCCCTGGTTTGGATTTGGTGGGTTGTCATCTCCATCCAGTGGTGGGTCAATTGCAGAAGTTGAGGATCCAGTGGAAGTTGATGTGGTTATAGGATTGGAGGATATTACCTGAAAAAGAAACATCATTATTCATCTAATAAAAAACTAAAAAGAAATTAAAATTTCAAAAAAGTAAAAGAAAACATGGGTTGCTTTCCAAGAAGCGCTGCATTTATTTGTCTACAGCTAGACAGTTGCAGTGGACTACCCATAGTCTGATGGTGGCCACCTTATTTTATCAACTCCAGAGTGCTTCCAGAAAATCTTCTCCTTCGGGGTGCCTGATTGTTCATTTGATAATTTATCCCCTTCCATGATTTTGTTCTTGCAATTAAATGGAGGTGGAGAGAGAATATGACTATCCTCTTGTTGGTATCCAATGTGAGGAATGATTTTATCCACAAAGTGATGGTTTTCTATGCTTGGAAATTCAGGAATATGTCTCAATTTTGACGGTTCATTTATGTAAGGTTCAGATAACACAAAACTACAGTATGAGATCCCAATTGTTTTTGACTCATTTATTTCATCACTTACCGATGTAGAGTAATGAGGATTAGTGGCGTCATAATATTGAATAAAATTTTCAATATCCTTTATATCAATGTTCGCCAAAGAATGGTCAATTTTAACCTCACCAGTGATCACTTTATTAATTATGGAACAAATATCACAAACATCACTACCATCGGGAAAATATAAACACATTGGTTCAGGGTTCACCTCACATATAACAGAATTTTCAGAATCATGGATAGGAAATGTTGAATGTTGGATAATTAGATTTGAATCAATAAATGAGCATTCTAGTTCATTTTCTTTATTACCATCCATGTTGGAGCATTGGAGGTCAGAGGTGAGATGAAATTCCAAAGACTTTTCAAGATCCTTTAGATCAATGGAGTTTGCATTTATAATATCAACATCAATTTCTCCATTTATGACTTGGTTAATGAGGATGCAATATTCACAAACTTCTCTATTAGTAGAACATGAAGAGCATGTTGGATTGGGATTCAACACACTCTCAGAGGGACTTTCGGAAACATGGATAGAGAATACATATTGATTTTCTAATGGGTATCGCATGGATTGAAAAATGTTGAACTTGACCAGTTGGTCACTGAATTCCATGGATAAGATGCCTGAATGGACATCAATCCTGGTTCTCTCAGTCATGAGGAATGATCTTCCTAGAATTAGGGGATATCGAGAAGAGTTCATCTCACCTTCCATGTCAAGGACATAGAAATCAGCAGGGAAGATAAGATCATTGACTCGGACAAGGACATCCTCAATTATTCCCTTAGCACTGACTATGCTTCGATTGGCCAATTGAATGACAACACCTGTTGGATGTAAGGGACCCAGACCAAGGTTGGAGAAGATGGATTTGGGCATGACATTAATTTAAGCTCCTAGGTCTATGAGTGCATCATCAAAGTTTGAATTTCCAATTTGGCATGGAACCGTAAAGGTCCCTGAATCTTTGCACTTTATGGGAATAAACTACTGGGTGGAAATATTTTCAAAGGTCCTAAGTTGCCTCTTGTGGGTGCACAATTCCTTGAGAAACTTGGCATACTTAGGAATTTGTTTTATGAAATCTAAGAGAGGAATGTTGACTTCAACACGTCTAAACATGTCGAGCATTTCAGGATCGGGTTCAAAGGACTTCTTTGTCTTAGAAACAGCTTGAGGAAAAGGAATTGGGTTCCTAAGTGGAATTGAAGGAGGTGAGGGAATGAATTCAGATTCCTTTTCAAGTTTCTTTTTCTTTTCATTTTCTAGGTCAACATTCAAAGGAGGGTTGGAGGACTTATCTTGAGGCATAACAATTTGCTTTCTCGATCTAAGTGCAATTGCACTTACATTACCCTTGGGGTTGGGTAATGGTTGAGCTGGGAGTTAGGAAAAATTGGATGGTTGTTGCTGACTAAGGTGGGATGCAAGTTGACCAATTTGGGTTTCAATGTTCTTGAGGCTTGAACGGGTGAATGAGGGAAGATCTTCCACTGCACTTTCCCATGGTTGCTTGGAAGAAGAGGCTTGTCACGGATTGGTATTACCTGGATTTTGGTTCTTGGGAAAGCGATTGTATTGGTTTTGGAATTGGGAAGGCTCACTAGGATAATGGAATCCAGGAGGAGGATTGTTCCTTTGAGGTTGAGGTATAAAAGGATAAGGTTGTTGGAAGTTACCAACACCTTGACCATATTGAAACTGGTTTGGGTTTTGAGGAGAGAATTGAGGAGGATTAGATATGAGATTACCATACCTATGGCCTTAGTCATAGGAAGAAGAGAAGGGATCCGAGTGAGGTTGGTTGAAATTTCTAACAAACTGACCTGATAGTTGAGGATTGGTGTTCCGCTGAGCATATGCTGCATTGAGCTCCATTGGTCCAGATGAATCAGATTGATCCTCTTGAAGTTGTGGACATGTGTCAGTTGGATGAGATGGAGAGTTGCAGATTCCACAGTTTTTGAGAGGGGTCCAGGGAACATTGATTGTGGAGAAGACGAGGTTGGGGATTTGGTAGCCACAACTAGTTATCGCACAAGACCTGTAAGTTCACTCATCCACTCGGTTATCTTATTTGGATCAATTGATTGATTATCTTGGGCTTGTTTTACTTGAGCATGTGCTCGAGTATGGAATTGTTGTGTGTTTGCAGCCATGTTACTTATGAGATCTCTTGCTGCTGCAAGAGTTTTATCCACAAGAGCACTGCCACTTGCCGCATCAATGAGAGAGCTCTCCATTGCCAATAACCCCTCATAGAAGTATTGAATCAAGAGTTGGTCAGAGATTTGGTGGTGTGGGCAGGTTGCAACAAGCTTTTTGAACCTCTCCCAGTATTCATGGAGTGATTCACTTGAGAACTGATGGATACCACTTATTTCCTTTCGGATAGAAGCAGTACGAGAAGCAGGAAAGAATTTCTCTAAGAAGAGTCGCTTCATGTCATTCCATGTGGTTATGGAACCAGGAGGTAGGTAGTTAAGCCATGAATTAGCAGTGTCAGCTAGGGAGAAAGGGAATGCTCGAAGTTTGATTTGTTCTTCAGAAACCCTTTGAGGCTTCATGGTAGAGCACACCACTTGAAACTCTTTAAGTTGGAGATGTGGATCCTCACCGGCTAGCCCGTGGAAATGAGGGAGCAGATGAATCAAACCTGATTTGAGTTCGAAATCTGCCTCTATGTTTGGATATTGAATACTAAGGGGTTAGTAATTCATATCAGGGGCAGCGAGTTCTTTAAGTGTTTTTTCCCTAAGATTAGCCATATCTAATTCAACTGGTTGGACAAGGACTGGTTCTTGAATGAGTTGATTATCTCTTAAGTTCCTCCTAAGTTGGCAAAGAGTTCGCTCAATTTTAGAGTCAAACAAATCTGAGGGATTGTTTGGAAGGCTACGGGGCATTTCAGAGAGATTTTGGAAGAAAGTGGAAGATGGTTTTTTCTTTGTATTTTTTCCGTTTATGATTTTTATGAGAATACAGGTTTTTCTTTGTGTTTTTTTTTTCAATTTTGTTTTTTTGGAATTTTTTACAATAACCAGAAACTAATGACTACATAAAGAACCATCCTCGGCAACGACGCCATTTGAAATGCACGACCGATTGTCGCCTATCGACCGGTCAAAGTTCTGGTGCTCTGGTAATGTGTATAGCAGCACTCGGGTCGAATCATCGGCGATGATACTTTGTAATAGTCATTTGTTTTTAGTTGATTGTATTCTGATTGGGGGGGGGGTTTGTTTGCAGAGCTTAATTGAAATGACTAATAGATTATGATTGATTTAACAAATTGATAATGATTGGGGTGAGTTCATCATTAGGTAGTTAAGCTTGTGATATCCTTGAGCTTTGCTTTATATTGCATTTAAATTAACACACATGTCACAAGTTGACGTTGATTTGAATTCCCAAGTGTTAAGGCTTTAATCCAGGCCTTAACTTAACTAGGATTCTAATCTCAATTAGTACTTGATTGTGGTAGTGTATTTATGGTTCCAATAATCCCTGGAATCCATATATTAAATAAAACAAGTCATTAATTCATGACATGTTAAGTCCAACATACACAATGTTAATTCAACGAATACTCATCGAGCAAAAGCTCTCAATCGCTTAACACAGCTAAATTAAAACTCACCCCAATGATAGATTTACTCAGCCATTAAGATGGTTATTAATCTGGTAAAATATTTTTATGGTGATGAATTATAAAGAGAATAAAAAAAAGGGATAAGAAAAGAGTGGTACATCGACACACACACATGATAAATGATGATAATTAAAAATGGGCTTTCGATTGAATGAGGAAGCAAAAGAAAAGGGAAGGGGATTAAACTGTATTTTAACTATTTTAAGAACATTAACATTAAACTACAGAAGATGGATGAGAATAAGAGATATTGAAGAAGAAACTTGCATTAAAACATAATTACAAAAGAAAGGACTTACAAAATTTCAACAATGAAGAACATAAAAGTAAATGAAAACAACGAGAGGAAGAAATGTCTCTCAAGTGAAAACTTGAGTATGGAAGGTCATCCCAAGCCTTTGGAAAAGCTTTGGTCGTGCCAATATGATCTCCTCTCTTTTGAAATTCCAACCCCTTGAAGGAGAGGAGGGGGATGCATTTATAGCCCAAAGAAGTGGACTGTTTTCATTCCCAATCTGTCCCTCCACTTGCATCGCCAAGTTGGCTATTCAGACAGCCGAATCTCAAGAAATATCCTTCTTCAAAGTTGTATATAATAAAGTTGGCCGACCTCTTTCAAAATTTGGAGTCATTTGGACATATGTAGCCAACGTTATGGCCAGATGATTAAACAATTTTAATCTGTCCATTTCAATCCAGTCTTTTTTATGTCCAAAATGTGAAAGGGTTTTTGAATAGGAAGATGCATTCAAAACCGAATGATGTCTTCAACAAAGTCAGCCGCTTATATCTCCTTTTTCACACTGCAAAATATCAGCTAGAATGGATGCATATATAATGAGATATGTCATGCATACTGTACTGACTTTATTTCTCATCCAGAATGGTTGGCTGGACTTCAAAGCATATGTTGGGCCCCTTGTGTTTGGATTTGGGCCTTGAAATTTTTATCCAGAACTCCTTACATTGTCCTCCGAACTATGGTTGAGAATAATGGAATTTGGACTTTTGTATTTAGCCCAGTAAATCAATCTTCATGAATAGTTCAGTTTCTTCACAGATTCTGTAAGTCATCTTGTGTGGTAAATGTGATCTTTAAAATGGAAGAATTGATCCATGATCCCTTCTAATGAAATGTTTTATATTGAATTATGAATCATACAAAACAATAACCGCACAATTTGGATCCTTAGAGTGAGAGTTATAAATAAAATAGTAAACTGACCCAATTGGATTACTTCTAAAAGTGCTCAAAAATTATACTTAGTATTAAAACATTAATATTTCACACAAATTATGCACATTTCATATAAAATCAGTAAAGGGGTATATAATAAGACATGAAAATATTAACAACATCATTATGATTGTGGGGAAATTATGCCCTCATTGGTAGAGTAACATGTCAAAATGACAATCAGATAACAATAGCGAAAGCGGTAATAATAACATGTAACAGTAAACAGTGGAAGACTGCACGTAGATAAACAACTAGAGCACACATATAAATGATGTACAACACATATGTCTAGGAAAGTAGCCAAACGAGTCACAATGCTGAAATACAGTACTAAATCAAAGTACAAAAGAAAACAAGTAAATAACTCCAACAGTATCGCAAGCCTCAGCTTGGTCTCGTGCTCCTCAGCACTACAACAGTCAAGTACCTAAAGTAGAAGGACGTTTTCCCTTATCTATACCTGCAACAATATAATCTGTTTAGGCCCAAATGTATAACTCAAAAAGGATGCGAGACGAATTTCAGTAAGCAACCATCCAAAGATTTGTGCCTAACATTCAGTGAATATGTTTGGCAGGAAATAAGCAAAATAAAGCAATAAACAAGAAAGTACTCAAAAATAAACAGTCCTACAGTTTCAATTACATTCATTTACATTTATTAAATATTCAACCAATCATTCACAAGTAACTCTCTGGGAAAGTTCTCACAACCTATCCCCTTTGGTTCAACCAAACAATCTCAAGTAACCCTCTGGGTAAGTTCTCACAGCCTAACCCCTCTGGTTCAACTTATACAAGGATATAATGAGCTCCTGAGTAACTCACACGGTCTAACCCCTTTGGTCTCATGCAAACAAAGACTCTGAGGAATCACTAACTGTTCATTCCTCCTACAGTCCTTTAAGGATAAACAAAGATTCTCTAAGGAAGAACTCACTGTCAATTCCTCCTATAGTTCTTTAAGGATAAACTACAGACTCTCTAAGGAAGAACTCAACGTCAATTTCTCTTGTGGTCTCGTAACGATATCTCACTCTGAGGGAGCACTCAACGTCAGTCCCTCCTATGGTCTCACAGTGTGAAGTATAACACACACTTCAGGGAAGCCCTCAATGTTAATTCTCCTTATGGTCTTACTATACTAGGTTCCCACAACCCCATGTAAGCAATCGTGCACAAACAATATTCAACAGCCAAAGTAAACCTAAAAAGTTCTACTTGGCTAAATAGCTACAAGACATACCACAACATCAAATAATATCACTCTATCCTAACAATACGAGACATGGAAAGAAAGCATCCTAACAGGCAAAGATAAACCAAACAGTCAAGATCAAATCAAACATGGGAAAATACCTCTATAGCATGGCAAAATAACCCTATTTATAAACAAAATCCTTAACTCATGAAAACAAGCATAACATGCATCAACAGGGTTAAAATCCCTAAACACACAATATCCCAATCTAGGGCATTGAGCACTTTTGCACATAATATTCAAATAGTAACTATGGAAAGGTACAAACCACCTACCTCGGCGTTGTACAATCGATATACTCTGGCGTTGGCCCTTGTAAAATGTCTAAAACGTTCAACCAAAGATATATCATGAGAGATGAGAAATCAAGAGATGAGGCTCTAGAAGAAGGAAGAACTCACCGTGGTGATTCCAACCCAATCGACGGCGGTTGATTCAGAGCACGGACGATCGATCGGGGGCTCAGAGAAGAATCGCTCTCTACGGCCGCTCCTAGATGAGATGAGTCGAGAAGAAGGCGTTTCAACCAATTAGATTGACCCCAATCCGATTTAACAAGTAAAAAAAGCACACAATGTGTCTTTTAAAAGTACATGTCGTGTATATGCCTTTACTGGGCCCCACTTTAGGCGGTCTTTGGGTCACCCCACACAACCATGTACTCGTCCATTACACGACTAGTACACGATCACCCGCGGCAACCAGGTACACGATGTGTACTCCAAAATACTCGGCATGTACTTCTTAATTTTCCAGATTCTCTTTTTCTCAAAACACCAGAAAAATAGGATCCATACCTGAAAAGAAGATCTGGGTTCTTACAATATATATACTGTAATATTATTTTGTTAATGGTATATCCATCATCAAATCTCTTATCTTTACCTTTTATTCTTAAAAACAAAATCATTGTCCATGGTGTGTCGTTTCACCGCCTTTGTGGATGATGAGTTTTCGTTTCCTATTACCACATTCATCGCAAGTTTAAATTAAATTATAATTGTTTAAAATGGCCTATATATATATATTATATATGGTCTCACATTCTTGAATTAATATATGACCATAATATTAAACAAAACGAAACTAGTTTGTGAAGGTCGGAGAAACCGTCAAAATAAACTAAACTCTTATCGTTAACATTTTATCAAATGAATCATCCTCACGTCGGAAAGAAAAAGGGATGTATGAGACTGTTTAAACATATGGAAGTGTATTAATACCATTTCTTTCCACTTCTGGAGTATTATTTCTATCTGACAAGAAAATCCATAATAAACCGACCATGAAACCATGAAACCATGAAACGATCACAAAATAACAAAATATTATTAATAAATGTGTGAAAAGATATTATAAAAAGATCATATAAGGTATTATATATATGAATATAGTTATGGAATAAATTAATAATACTCTTTAAACCATAATAAAGGTTGTTTGAACACATTTGAAGGAAGTCGAACCTAGGTTAGAGACTTTCTTTTAAAAATCCTTTTTAATATCTCTTTTTACAAAATTTAAAAAGAAAAATGTTTTTTTGCATATATGATATGAACGAAATTTCCCGCTTTCATGACGATTTAATATTTTGAAGCTTCCTTTACAAGTTTACTATTTAATTTTCAGATAAAATGTTTTCATTTATGAGTGCATGAATTTGTAAAAATGAAAATTGATTTTAAAATGGAAAAGTAATTTCCTTGAAGAATATTTCTTTTATGCAAGCTTTATGTGTTATGTTTATGTTATGGTTTTTGAGAATTGTTATGATGATGGGTGGTTTAGTGATAAATCGAGGACAGATGAGCCTGTTATATCACTCCAATACATTGGGTAAAGGGACAAAGTTAATTGGTTTGGTATCTCTTTAGAGATTATGAGAATATACTGCGATGATTATTTGAAGTGTAATCATGATGGTTACTCCCTGTATAGCCGGGAGTGCTACTTTATATATAAGAGTGATATAAAAATGATGCCACAAGTTACCTTTTTTGATTTATGTATACTTTCTGTGGTTTTACAAGAAACTTATGATTTCTTAAGTTAAGATGAAACACTTATGTTTTATATATGAAAGTTATAAATTTATGAAAAGTTTTAATGAAAGCATTATGAGTTTTTATTTTTCCTTTTATGTTCTCTAATGAAATGTTTTATTAAATTCTTTGGGAAGAAAATATGATTTATTGGGTAAGGGTTTTTTGAAAAAGGAAAAATTTTATGTGATTATGGACTAACGTTTTATTTCTTACTTTTTATGTCCCTTATTGAGTTTTTGTACTCAACTCAAGTTTTAAAATGTTTTTTCACAAGATTCTTTATAGGTTTAGAGGATCGTTATGGTGGTAGTGCAAATGATGCCAATTAGTTATTTTGTAATTTTTTTTTGTAAACTCTAACTTTATGTAAGGTATTTTTTCTAATCCTCCAGAACCTAGATTAGAAAAGATCTTCGATTGTATAACATACTGTGTATTTTTAAATTACTTTATAATAAAAAAATACAGAACATGTTTTGGTATTGAATCCTAAAGTGTGAGTTCAGAGCTTTACATTTGGTATTGAAGGAATGGTTTAGACAATTTTGGTGATTATACATATTCGTTTTTTTTTAAAAAAAATCTAAGAAATAGAATTTTCTTTTGAACTTTTAGTTAATTAAGTTCTCTTCGAAGTTATAGCTTTTCTTAATTTTAAAGATAGAAATTTCAAATTTTAAGTACAATGAACGAATTATAAGGACACAATTCATTAAAGGGGGAGAATGTAACAATCCAGGTACAGAAAGAATAATTTTTTTTTCATATTAATTAATATTCTTGAATTAAATAGTTAAGTAATTCTTAAAATAAATAGTTTTATTAAATTAATTTTTTATATGGTTATATTTAAAAGATCAATTTTCAAATTATAGAATTTCAATTTGACAAAAAAAAACCATTTTTGAGTTTATATGTTGAAATTATCTTATTATGATTTTTTGAGAATTTTCTGGAAACGTTAAATTTTTTGTGAATAGTAAAAAATACAGTATTTTGTGACATCATCAAGACATAATTATGATATAAAATTTATTAAACTTATTGAGTGACTAAATTATGATATTATCACTAAAAAACATATTAAAATGATCTAAAACATATAAATTATAAATTATTTCATGATAAATATAAAAATCATTGTCAGTGTCGATGCAACACCTGCACAACGTTGGAAAAGTAAAAATTAGTGCCTTATAGATAATAATTGAGTGCTAAAAAGTATTTTCACGACTTTTTTATTAATTATTATGTATAATTGATGTTTTTGCCTTATATTTTTGAATTTTAGAATTATATAACTTGAATTTTATCCAAATGTTTGTGCAATGTTGCGCAAGACAAGAAAAGTCAAATTAACAACTTAAAAAAGTTTTCTTGATATGAATATGAGTAAATATATATAATGAACAAATCTAAAAGTTTATCTTGAACTTAATTAATTTATTTTTATGATAGTATTTTATTTTTAATTTTTATGTATGAAATAACTAGCTTTAATGCTTATGCAACACTGATGCAGTGCTTGTGCAAGGTGAAATAAAATCAATAAAATGATTTTAATTAAATTATTAAGAACCATTAAATTACCAAAAAATTTGACTAAATCTTTTTGGATGAGTAAGTGTCGGCCATAATCAGATTTGGTTCCAATTTGAGACCTTTTGAATCCTGTTGGATGACTTTATGCCCTTTATAATATTTTATTTATAAGAAAGTCAAGTTGTTCACACTATGATTTTTAATTAGTATTAACTTTTTAATATATGATTTTTAGAATGAATTTTAGACCATAAATAGTCTATGGAAATATAAAATATTTATTTTCTTCATATTAATTTATTTTTAATTTTTATGGAAGAAATGAATGCCTTAAATGCTTGCACAATGATGATGCAGTAATTATTAAATTAATTGAAAAATCAAATAAATGTTATTAAAAAAATTAAAATAAATATAATTTGAAATAATTAAGATAGATACATGAATTACATGAATTTTATTGTGTTAATGGTATATCTATCATCAAATCTTTTATCTTCTCTTTTTATTTTTAAAAACGAAATTGTCGTCGTTGGTATATCGATTCATCGCCTTCGTGGATGATGAGTTTTAGTTTCCCATTATCGCATTCTTGTAAAGTTTAAATTAAATTATAATTGGTTAAATGATCTAAATATATATATTATACATGGTCTCACATTTGGAATTAATTTATAACCATAATATTAAACAAAACTAGTTCGTAAAGGTTGAAAAACCGCCAAAATAAACTGAATTTTTATCATTAACATTTTATCAAATGAATCATTCTCATGTCGGAATAAAAAAGGGATGTATGAGACAATTTAAACACCTATAAGTGTATTAATATCGTTTCTTTCCACTTCTGGAGTATCATTTCTATTTAATAAGAAAATTCATAATAAATCAACCATGAATTCATGTAACAAACGCACATGAAACAATGAAAATAACAAAATATTATTAATAAATGAGTGGAAAGATGTTATAAAAAGATCATATATGGTATTATAAAAATGAATATAGTTCTGAAATAAATTAATAATATTTTTTAAACAATTATACAGGAGGTTTGAACATGTTTGAAGGAAGTCAAACCATTAGTAAGAGGCTTTCCTTAAACTCCTCTTTAATGCCTCTCACTTTCATGATGGTTTAATATTTTGAGGCTTCCTTTATATGTTTGAAATTTTATTTTCAAATAAAATGTTTTCATTTATTAGTACGCAATTTTTTAAAAATGAAAAATGATTTTAAAATGGAAAATTTATTTTCCTTAAGAATGTTTCTTTTATGCAAGCTTTTTTTGTTATGTTTATGTTATGGTTCTTGGACATTGTTAGGATGATGGGCGGTTCCATGATAAATTGTGGGCAGGTGAACCTGTTATAGCTCTCCAATGCATTGAGTAAAGGGAAAGATTTAACTGGTTAAGTTTCTCTTAAAAGTTTATGAGAATATACTTCGATAAGTGTAACCATGATGGTTTCTCCTTGTGTAGCTGGGAGAGCTACATTATATGTAAGAGTGATATGAAAATAATTCTACAATAGCAATGCAAAACGGGCCCACGACCCGCGGGCTGTGCAGATATGGTGCGGATACGGGGCGGGGCGGGCCAGCAAAATTTCACCGTTTAAAATGCGGGCCTAAGCGAGCTAAGCCCGTGTGGGTGTGGGCTTATACGGGGAAGCCCGCTCGGGTGCGGGCTGGCCCGTGGGCTTGTTCTTTTAAGTAAAAATACTTTACAACGTATGCTTTTTTTCATATTAATTAACTCAAATAAAATTCACTGATTGCTTTGAAATAACATCAAAAGGGCATTTTTTTAAGGAGCCACCATCAATATGAGACCATAGTTATTTACCTTGTGTGCATCTCCCGCCGAATCAGGCTTCTGCATGCAACGTGTGTTTCCATTTTTTTTAAATATACAATTTACGCATGCTGCATGCTGGCCTGGGAAACTGGAAACTGTAAACACACCATGGGAAACTGGAAACACGCCGGAAATCAACGTATGATGCGTGTTGGGTTGGCCTGGGAAACTGGAAACGATGGGGGGAAATCAACGCATGTCGCCTGCTGCATGCTGGGCAGGCCTGGGAAACTGGAAGCACTCCACGACAATCACCCATGCGCAGCGCGCCGACCACTCCTGGTTGCACCGACCATTTATGCGTATGTTATGAGGGATGATGTGTTGATGATGCCTATATATTATATGCCGCGACCACTCATAATTTATGCACCGACCACTCATATTTTATGCGTTGATGATGCATGATGATGCGTTGGTGCCGCTCCTGGTTTCACCGAACACTCAAAATATAATATTTAAATGACAATTATTAATAATTTAAAAAAATGAAAGCAAGCCCGCGGGTAGCCTGCAGGCTTATGCGAGGCGGGGCGGGTTTGAAATTATTTATCCGTGTTGTATGCGGGTTTTGGCGTACAAACCCGTGCGGGCTCAAACCCGTGCGGGCTTGGCCCGCGTCGCCCTGCCCCGCCCGTTTCACATTACTATTCTACAAGCTACCTTTCATGATTTATGTATGCTTACTATAGTTTTACAAGAAACTTATGATTTCTTAAGGTAATCTAAAGAGTTTATATTTTATGTGTGAATGTTATAACTATATGAAAAGTTTTAATGAAAAGTTTATGAGTTTTTATTTTTCCTTTATATTTTCTTATGAAATGTTTTATGAAATTATTTAGGCCGAAAAGATGATTTATTGAGTAAGAAAATAGTTTTTTTTTGAAAAAGGAAAATTTTTATATGTGATTACGAATTAACGTTTTCTTTCTTACTTTTTATGTTCTCTGAGTTTTTGTGCTCATTCTAAGTTTTAAAATATTTTTCATATGATTCCTTGTAAGTTCATAAGAATGTTAAGGAGATAGTGAAGATTAATCCAATTAGTTATTTTGTAATTTTTTTTTGTAAACATGGATTTTATGTAAATTATTTTTTCTAATCCTCCAGAACCTAGATCAGAAAATATCCTTGATTGTATAATGTACTGTGTATTTTTCAATTACTTTTTAATAAAAAAATACACTGTTTTAGTATTGAATCCAGAAGTGTGAGTTTGAGGCTTTACACCGAGAGAGGGTGAGCGTGCTGTAATCTTATCTGATGACTGCAGAGTCTGACCCATTTTTCTTAAACCGAAAATATCCTACGTAATGGGGAATTTGAACAAGCTAGAGTTGTGGCCCAACACCAAAGTCGAGTTGCATAACAAAGGACCATGGAAGAACAACTCTTTCAAGAGTTAGATCGACTTAATCAAGAATCGGCTCCTGCCGAAGCAGCGATTAATGAAGAGTAGTAGCTAGTATAAGAGGTAGAGTAGGGCGAGCTAGTTTCCATTAAGAAGGGCGAAGCACTAAGAGCTGATGTAGAAATAGAGGTTGTAGCATTGTCAGAATTACGTCGAGCGGTAGAGGACTCTGATCAGGTAATGATTCGGCTCTATGAATTCATCGAGCGGGCCTTGTAATTACATTGGTTATCTCATGTGGGGAGGCTCTTAAATTATGGATGTTCAACCCTTTTTCAAATATTGTCAATGAATGATTTTTTTTCAATTGCATATTTTTTAAATTCCCATCTTGTCACTTCACATCAATTTACTGTGTTTCAAAAGAGTAAAATCAAGATAACTCAAATCATTCGGCTATCGAGTAACCGAATCAACCGTAATCATGAACATTTTGACCAATGTACTCTGTTTCTAATCCTTTTGGTATGGATTATGGATGGATGTAGGTATGATTACCACCACTGTAACCCCAGAGTTGGCTTGTTTGAAAAAAAATGATATTGTATCATACTTATTGAATTGAAATTTTGTGGACAGATGTTTGTCATGCCTTAATTTTTTCCTAGGTTGAGAGACCTAGCGAGCATAGTTTGACTGTTTCTAGGATCACATGACGAGCCCTACAAACTTTATGTCTCATTTGTTACCGCCCTAACTATTTCCTAAGTCCGATGTGAAGTAGGTTTAGTGGGTGTGACTCAACTTTTACTCAAGACGCCCTTTGTGGGTTTTCAATTTGATGAGTTTTACGTCTATTTCCATTGGTTGTTTAAGGTCCTTCAAGTTGAACCAGTGCAACTAATGTTTTAGGTATAACAACTTTGACCAAGAATTACCCAGAAAATGTTTCCCAGTCAAGAATACTTCAACATCTTTTGGTTGTGTGGGGAGAGAGATCAAAAACCATAATCTCGAGGTTCTCAAATCTGGAAAAATAACGTGGGGGTTAGTACACAAGGAATTTCCAAGGACCATGTTCAAAAGGTAGACTTCCTTACAATGTTATCAAGGAGATTCAAAAGCATTCCCTCATAAGAATGATGATTCCTCTGGTTGACAAGCCACATTTAGAGCACTCATTATGTAGAGCCAAATCTGGACATATTATTCATAGTCAAAACAAAGGTGTCCCTCAGAGTTAAATACTCTTATTACTGATAACTAGGAGTGTTTGTGGAAATTTGAGGTTTCCTAAGATAATTAAGTGTGGTTTATGAAATAGGGAATGCACCCAAGAAGTATGATGAGAAGTGTCTTGGTCAACATTGGTCATGGAGAAATCTTCTTATAAAAAACTTGATTTGGAGGAAGGGAAACATTTTTCTCTAATCATGAGTTTGCAAGTGAGGGGAACCCATGATGGGATTCCTTGCACAGATGGAGACATAAATTTTTTTGGGCGGCTGAGCCTAGAATAGGAAATCCAGGCATCAGTATATATCTCATTAAGATGATAATCAAGATACACATAGTTCTGGAATCAATCTACAATGTGAGGCCACAACAACATGTAATTTTACATCACACAATAGGGGTGTGAATCACATGGTTTAACACCATGCACCAGGGATGTTGCCTTGCAGTTTAACATAATGGGACAAGGACGTCTGGTGTGCCTTTAAAGGTTTTACGTCAAGGAGCAACCATTTCTTAGTGATCCGGCCAAAAGTGATTCAACATTCTTTAGGCGTGAAGGGGAAGGTTGTAAGCTGTGGCCTTGGGGTCCTTGGATTTGGGGGAGTGGGATGAGACAGACATGTAAGGGTTGACCATGAACCATTTTCGAAAATTGGTTCCCATTAAGATGTTGTAAAAGCATAGAAAGATAAGATGGTTTCCTCATAAGAACAAATATGCCTTTGGTTGATGGGCTATATTTAGTCCATGCATTATGCAGAGCCACATCTGAGCATATTATGCATATTCAAAATAAAGGTTTCCCTCAGAGCTAAACATTATTATTACCAATAGCTAATGGAAAGCATATGGAGATCCAAATTTCTCAAGGTATGAAGTGTGTTTTGCGAAAGGAACATGCTTGAGTATGAAGGGAACATGCGTGGGGTTGGGCCTTAGGCAGAGGGTCTAGGTTTTGCTATGTATCTCATAAAAGTGAGAATCAAGCCACACGTAGTTCTGAAATAGATTCCATGCACAGATCCAACTTGTCTGCAGAGTGGGCATTTTACTTAAAAGTAGCATGTAAACAAAAGGACCCACGTCGGAGTCCCCTACATCGGTTTTGTTTGTATGCAGAAGGTGACCATTTCTTTATTTTGTGGTTGGGCCCAGGACATAGGGTTTGGGTGTCACTGGGTATCCCATTTAAATGAAAATCAATCCATACATAATTTTGAAGAAGGATAAATCGATGGTGTAGTAGGAGGTTAGAACCAAGAATTATAGTATCCTCAAGCTTGGACGGAAGTATTACACAATTTTATATCATGCAACAGAGATGTAAACCATGAAGTTTTACGTCATACGACAATGAAGTTGTCTTAAAATTATACGTTTGTGACTAGGACATTAGGCCATGTAGTTTAGAGTCTTACAGCTTAGACAATGGTTTCTTGTAGTTTTCGATAATACGATTAGGACCATGGTGCCTTGTAGTTTAGGGTCTTTTGACTAGGACTGGGAAAATTCATTAGTGCTTACACCTATGAAGGAGGCCCATTGTGTTTGAGTCTCATGAAGTATTTCTTGAGAAATCTTACATTGGTAGGGGCGTGGTATGCTCTTATCCACGGTAACTAATGAATATGGACAATTAAGATAGAAATTATGAATGACAAAAGGTTCTTCCCATTTTAGTTCAAGTTTTGGAGGTTTCTTTACAAATATCATTGAAGCTTTAAGAGATAAAACCAGTTCTCCTTGACGGAATTAATAGAGGCCAACTCTCTTGTTGAAGGCCTATACTATCCGATTTTGGTGAACTTACAAGTGGTGAAAGGTATGAAAACTTTTCTCATCGAGTGGATCAAACTTGTCCAACCAATTTTGTGATTTCTCATCATCTGAGAGGTGTCCACAGATAGGGAAAATTTGACCTCAATGGGTAGACTTCCTCTATTCTGTAAACCAGCAGATACGAGGTTGACTGGGTAATAGTGCGGGTTGTTGTGTGGTAGGCCCACAAGGCATGAGGGAGCTTTTCGGGCAAGATTTTTTATCCTTATACACCATTTTCTAGAGTATATTTGAAAGGGTTTTGTTGAAAACCTCTATCTATCCATTCTCCACTGTGTGATAGCAGGATGAATGGTTGAACTCAATGTTATATTCCTGGTACAACCTCTTTAATTTGGAAGAACAAAAGTTGGTGCCGTTGTCATCCGATATCGTGTGAGGGGCACCAAATCTGATGATATTGTTAATATTTATAAAATTGATAATTCTTTTGGTCTCGAATTCTTTGAGGGGTATTACTTCAGCCCATTTGGAAAAGAAGTTAGTAGCAATGAGGATGTATTTGAACTGCTTGGATATAGCTGGAGGGTACGATCCTTCAGCATTCATTCCCCATATGGTGAATGACTAGGAGTATTTAGTGGTGTGAAACAAATCTGGGGGTTGACAGATGAAGTTGGAATGCACTTAGAAGGAATGAAGATTTTTAATGAAATCTTGCGCAATCTGCATCATTGAAGGCCAGAAATATCCAAGACACCTAATTTGGTGAGAAATCTTGGTTGCTGACTGATAGACATTACAAGCACCAATATAAACTTCATTTATGGTTCTCGTCATCTTCTCTCTGTCAATGCATCCGAGGAGAACTCCATCAAAGCTTCACTTATAAAGAACCTTCTGATGACCCAGGATGTCATAGAGTCAAATTGAATGCTCGTCATCAGATCTTTTCTTTTCCAGCTTTGTCTGGTGGAAGGGTTCCATTTTTGAGGTATTCTAAGATGGGTTTCATCCAACCATTTGCAAAATTATCTATTTCAGAGGTAGAATTGACTTCATTGATCTCTTCCATGCTGCTCCTAACAAACGACAATACCGTTCTACGATGAGCAATGTTGATAACTATTTCATTTCTATTAGGATCTACCAAAGCTGTAGCCACATTTTCCAATGTGTCTGCCTGAGCGTTTTGTTAATGCAGGACATGAGTTAGTGTTGGTTCATAGGGGAATTCTACCATCAAACCTTGAACATAATTGAGTAGGGGGATCAACTCTTCTTTTCTGATTTTATAATCACTATTGACCTTCTTAATCACTTGCTCAGAGTCACCTTTGATTCTTAGATGAGTTGATGGTATTTGGAAAGTCAATTCAAAGCTTGAAATGAGGGATTAATATTTAGCCTCATTGTTAGTGCAACCTTTTTATATCAGGAAGGAGTAGGGTATAACTGCTGTTGTTGGAGAAATGGGAATGAATCCCAACCTGACTTTGTTGAGCTTGAGGTCTTCCATCCTCCTTCTGGTTGGGCTTCTGGATGCACCGTCAAAGTAAATTTTCCACATTTGGGTAGAGTCTTGAATGAAGAGGATATCTATTCATCTGACAGTTCGGTACTCGACGAAACTTCTTCCTAAAGGGATGTTCTTCTAGGAAATTTTCTAAGGATGACCATTTTATTGCCTTCTACGATATGAACCGGGTGTCAAAACTACCACAGAATGACCACCATCTCGCCAAATGTCTATTCAACATTGGATGATTGATGATATATTTGAGAGGGCCATTTCGAGAGATCAAATGGATCTCATGGTGTTGCAGATAATGCCTTAATTTCTGAACTATGAAGATCAGTGCCAAATAGTTCTTCTAGATATCTGAATACCAAGTCTTAGTGTCAAGCATGGTACGATTGAGATAATTAAAGTAGTTTTCACTACCAGCACTATTTTTCTGTGTGAGAAAGGCCCCCAATGATCGTTCTAGAGTGGTCACATATACGATGAGTGGTTTTCCCTCAACTAGAGACATTAGAACTGGCAGGATTAGGAGATATTTCTTAAGGTTATCAAATGCCTATTGGCAGTCATCGGTCCAATGAAATGAAATTTCTTTTTTCATCAACCTGGTAAAGGTAAAACACTTGTCTTGTGAGGTTTTCTATGAAGCGTCGAATTTAGGAATGGTTTCCCTATAGTCCTCTCAACTCTTTGAGGCTTTGAGGAGGTGACATACCTAGGATTGCCTTAATCTTCTCAAGGACGACTTCAATTCCTTGATAGCGCACTATGATGCTGAGAAATATCCCTAAGGTAATGCCAAAAGCACATTTGAGGGGGTTCATTTTTAGAAAGTGTTGTCATAGTTTGTAAAAAATGATTTCCAAATCGGAAAAATGATCAGAATGTTGTGATTTTAGCACCAAATTGTTGACTCCACTGATTTTCCCAAGAAAGGTTTTAAGATGTGATGCATGACATGTTTATATATAGCACCGACATTCTTTAAACCAAAGGACATCACCCAATAGTAGAATACTTCTTGGGGGTCCTAAAGTTAGTATCTTCTTCATCTTCTATGGCCATTTGAATTTGATTGTATCCTAGATAGCCATTCATGAAAGAGAGGGCTTGATAGCCAGTCGTTGCATCGATCAAAAATTCTATAATCGGAATAGAGAAGTCATCTTTTGGACAGTGCTAGTTGAGGTATATGAAGTCGATGAAAACACAGATTTTCCCATTTTTCTTCTTGAATGAAACTATATTGGAGATCCACTTTTGGTACTGAACTTCCTGAATGATGTTGGATATGATGAGTTTATCAAATTTAGCTTCAATCTTGGAATCATGAGTCATATGTGTCCTTTTGGCTACCTGCTTGTAGCCATGATGGTCTTTTGGCAGAACTAGTTGATGGGTGACCACCTTGGGATCGTGGCTCGACATTTCAATGTAATTCTAAGCAAACACGTCCTGATGTCTCTTAAGAAAGTAGGCATATACCTCTTATTATTTGAAAGACATGACTGCACTAATCAAAGTGGTCCATGGATCCTCTTATGAACCCATATTAATCTATCAGAGTTCATTGACAGTGGTGGAGGCTCCTTCCTCGAATGTATGAGGAGCGTCTCTCAGGTTGTCTTCTTCCTCTTCTTCCTATTCTTCCTCTGTGTTCATGTCGGGATAAATGAGGTTGTCTTCTTCCTCTTCTTCCTATTCTTCCTCTGTGTTCATGTCGGGATAAATGAGAGACAAAGGGGAATTATTGTGGTCGGGGGAGGGGGCATTAAGATCTGACTTCCAATGATGATATAACTACTTCCTCATATCTTGTTGATGAGATGGAGACTTTCTAAAGTTATAGGTATGAATTTGGGGAATTTTCATTTGAGGTATCACCACCAATAAGGAAATCAAATATTTCTTTAGCTCCCACTCATTTGATGTGGCCGATATCATGAAGATCGATGAGTACATCTATGAATTTGAGCTTATGTCTTTGGCCTGACCGATGGGCAACACATATTCATCAAAAAGGTCTTTGAATGGGTTAGTTGGGGTCATTTCTATACCATTTAGGGCAGTAAATCGAGCGACACCATCAATTATGGGTTGCTTCTCCCCTCTCTGGCAGAATCTCGCATCAATATATTTGGATTCACAAGACTCAAACAGAGTTTTATCACCATGTAACATCCCAATCTTCCCATTTATACAGTATTTGAGACATTGATTATATGATGAAGGGATCGCCACATATTGCTACATCCAAGACCTTCCTAGCAAGACATTGAAAGTTGTATCATTGCTCGATGACCAAGAACTCATAGTCAAATACCAGATATCCAAACTAAGTTCCGAGCTAAATGTTGTTGAGGGGTTTCTGTTCTCTTTTATCATACCCTTGAAGAGTTATAGTGGAAGGGGACAAATCGTCTTTAGTGTATCCCAGTCAATGGAGTTTCTTATCTGGAATGAGGCTGACCGCCGAGCCATTGTCAATGAAAGCTCGATGGATGTCAAAGTCATCTAGTCTACCAGATACGTACAGGGCCCTGATATGTCCTTGTATAAAAAAATCTCTATTTTTTCTGTGAAAGAGATAATCGCATGAAATTGTGCATGGTTAACTTCTTCATGATATACTTTGGTGGCAGTGACTTCAGCTTCAAACTCCTGAGGGATCAGTAGAGTCTCTAGAAGTGCTTCTCATAGGCCTTTTAACATGTTGAGAGCATCCAAAATTGGAAGTATCACTGGAACCGTGGACAACTGCTTTAGGATATCATATTTTTTAGTCAAAGGCCTGCATTTTCCTATGGGGATATTCTCCTTAATAGGAACTAGAGGGACTGACATGCTTGATGAGTTAGATGTTTGCACAGATGTTGAAGACATATTTACGTCTGGATTGGACCATTTCGGCCTACCTACCTATCTGGGTTGATGAAACTATTGCACCCCTTCTAGTCGATCTTCTAGAATGATCAGGCCTCAAATACCCTTTTTGAAGTTGGGGTCATTTCATTATTCTTACTGTGCTCACTGAAGGGCTCTTTCCGTGAGATTTGACAACATAATCATCCTTGGCGGGGATGTGGATGGGTTATTGGTTCCGACCATGATTTATCTTCCCCTGCTTCTTTGGTTTCTGCAACCTCTACCTGTGGTTTCCCATCTTGGCGCGAGGGATTCATGCTCATAGGCTTTCTCTTCATCAGAGAATGGATCCAATAACTGAATGATGTTAATGAAACCAAAAATTAATTCTTTATCCAACGAGGATTCTGTTTGGTGGGGTGATTCCTATGGTATCATTTAGCAGGGCAACGCTCGTACTTTCAGGGATGAAGGCATGAAGTTCGAGAGCGTCAAGTCTAACTTTAGACTTGGTGTAGATTCATCCCCCTATTTTTTTTCTATTATTCTGTCCATGTCATTTCTTAGAATACTAGTCTTTGGAGGGCTGTGATGTTGACAAAGTCTAACTTTAGACTTGGTACTATTGAAATTTCACCTACCGGAACCCCTGTAATTTAAATATGAACAATTACCAATACCTTGCCTTCTAAGTAGGTAGTTGGGGTAGTATACCATGGGTAGTGAGCCCTTTCCTCATGTTATGCTTCAGCTAGCGTATATGTCTGCATAAAGCTTGTTCTAAGGCATGTTCTTGGAATTTGTAGATCTATGCTACCATGAAATTCTCATGTTATGCGTGAGGAGGGTGGCGGAAACCATGCTCCGATGTGGTAGGCCTTGGGCCATCAGTCTTATCGCCAGGAGTGACACTTAAGGCACCATCTATTATACCTGATATTGGAACCGACGCTCCGCTTCGTGAGAGTTTTCTATGTCTGATGCAGTCCATTCAAGGTGCTTCATGACCTGCACCCAAGCAGTAGCATCCTCCTATCTTATCGGGGGATGGAGGTCCATAGGCTAAGAAGTCTTGGCTAGATGCCACTCTATCTATCTTTGAGCATCTCGAGATGCTTTTAGAGTGAAGGGTCAAACTTTCTACTTACTAGATGTGTGATTCGGCCAAGCACTGGTGAGATGTGATTACCCTAGATGCTTTCCATCAGGGGATGGTATGGGCGGATTTCTAGACTGCTTTCTATGATTAATTTTTTCCCTAGACACTAAGAGATGATCGAGCCAGAGATTTCATGCATCGGTATCAGGGTGTTATGCCAGTCATGGATTATTCAGCGCGTTTTACTGAGTTACAGCACTTTGCGTCGCTTCTAACTGGTGATGATCTTTCGCGCGCTAGATGATTTGAGGATGTGATTCAGTATGCCATCCATACTCAGGTGAATGTCTTTCACCTACCTATATTTTCTAAGATAGTCAATCAGTCTCTTATCACTAATCGAAGCCTGAGGGAAGTTGATAATACCTAGCATAGAGGATCAGTGTCGCGACATGCTAGTAGTTCTTCCAATAGCAGGAAACGTTT
Source organism: Viscum album (assembly GCA_963277665.1). Classification (NCBI taxonomy): domain Eukaryota; kingdom Viridiplantae; phylum Streptophyta; class Magnoliopsida; order Santalales; family Viscaceae; genus Viscum; species Viscum album. The sequence goes on along the minus strand of OY728128.1, from coordinate 1,574,507,770 downwards.
CTTTGAGGGTTCTCGTCTAGGAAGTGGCAGCCAGATTACCCATACTGGTAGCTCCGTGGTGTGCCATTAGTGTGGACAGTAGGGGAATCTGAAGCTTCATTGTGATAGAGACCCTCTGGAGTGCCGGGCTTGAGGCTGTATGGGGCACCTTCAGATATTATGTCAGACCTTTCTATTATCTTCTAGTGTAAGAGGTTCCGCACCAGATGGAGCACAAGGTCGTGGATCAAGTCAGTTGCATGCTTTACAGCCGATACCTGAGGATCAGAGTGCAAGACCATCAACAATATGATGTATTATTCAATCAGCCTCCACTATAGTATCTGCTTTGTTTGATATAGATGCTTCACACTCCTTTATCTCTCTATCTATCATGGAAAGTCTCAGGAAAAAGATTCATTATTACTATGGTCTAATGACCTTAGATACACCATTGTGAGTATGGTTAGAGGGGATACATCAATACAAGGAATGTCCCCTTGAGGTAGGTAATTACTCTTTCTTGTGGGGCCTCTTTGTTCGCGAGATGACAGAATTTGATGCCATTCTTGGGATGAATTGGTTGGTCTTTTATCATGCCTTTGTAGACTGCTATCATCATGAGGTATCCTTTACGTCACCAGAGGGCAACAGTTATCTACACAAGGGTGAGTGGGATGTCCAGGCTAGTAGAGATGGACTAGAGCATCATGGGGTATGTGGAGTAACCGTCCAGATTGCTAGTCTCTTCATGGATGAGCAGGGAGTACACCTGGATGGTTTTCCTCCGGTAGAAGATCATTTCAGGGACATCTTTCCTGACTATTTTTCTGGATTAACTCCTGAGAGAGAGGTAGAGATTATGATTGAGCTTGTTCCAAGAAAAGCGCTAGTGTCCATTCCTCCGTACAGGATGGAATCTACTAAGATCCAGGAGCTACAACGACAGTTTTTTGGATCTAGAGGCCAAAGGTTTTATATGTCTTGACACTTCCTCTTGGGGTTCACCTGTGCTTTTCACCAAGAAGGTGGATGAGACCCTTCATTTATGTGTGGATTATAGATGGTTGAACCAGCTTATGGTTTAGAATTGGTATCCACTACATCAAATAGATGATCTCTTTGACCAACTCTGAGGAGCTATGGTATTTTCTAAGATCAACTTGAGATCGGACTATCATCGGGTGTGATTTAGGCCTTTGGATATTCCTCATACAAATTTTCATAGAAAGTATGGTATGTATGAGTATCTCATTGTGTTGTTTGGTCTTATGAATGTGTGTGCTGTTTTCATGGCTTTAATGAATAGATTTTTTCACCCCTATCTAGATTCTTTTGTCGTGGTATTTGTGGACAACATATTGGTGTATTCTCACACTCATACCAGCCATGCTAAACACCTTGAGATCATTTTGAGTACACTGAGAGAACACCATCTTTATGCCAATCTTTCTAAGTTCCACTTTTGGATTGAAAAAGTTCACTTCTTGGGTCATACTATCTCAGAATCTTGAGTATACGTTGTCCCAAACAAGGTGAGTGTTGTGATTTCTTGAGAGCAACCCAAGAATGTGTTTGGAATACAGAGTTTCTTGGGTTTGGATGGATATTAAAGTCATTCCATATAGGACTTATCACGCCTTTCTTTACCTCTTACCGGTCTTACAAAGAAGGGTGTTAAGTTCCTATGGTCAAAAACGTGTGAGAAATCCTTTCAGGAGATGAAAGGGAGGCTTGTAAGTAAATCCACTTAATATTAATAGGCACGTAATAAATATAATAATTGTAAATTTACGCATAAAAGGATAAAATCTCTCAATAATTTATGTTAAGTCAGTATAGCCTTCCACTACTTCAGTTAAAATCAAACCACAGTTCAAAGTGCTTGACCAACCAAAGTTTGGGTGCTTTCAATTATCAGGGAATTCTAAGATGAAGTTTTTTGGTTTACTTAACTTAATTCACATCAAGGGTTGACTACCAAAACAGGACTTGATGTAACTGAGAGGCAAGAGTTGAGGAAATCCAATTTAATGATTTTAGGATTGGGGAGTTCACTCAAAAGATCAAGGGACTGTGAGTTAATAAAGTTAGCATTGGGAATGACTACCTAAACCCATTCAAGTTTCTTGACCAACCAAAGTTGGGGTAACAAGAAGGGGAATATGGATCTTTTGCACTAGAATGTCCCATAAACAAGATCTTCTGAATCCAATAGTGAGGGCGATTGAGTTTTGATAAAATAGTGGGAGATTAATAAATATAATATTTATTTATTTGCCTAAATTTTATCAGATAAAGTACTAAAATTATTCTCATCTTATTTGTAGAAATAAAGATAAAAATTACTTCAAACATATCATTATGATCCATACTTTAAATGGATAACCTTCTCAACATCAAAAATTTCCAATAGTGGTAAAAGCGCTTACATGTTATCCTACGCCATGAAAGGAAATTATATGTGTTGGAAGAACCTATTATTGATGTGCCTAGAAATGAGGCTATTGATAAAGAGTTAACTCTCTATGTGAAACATTTGAATGATTCCATAGATATTTAGTGTTTCATTCTATCATTCACGACTAATGAGCTTTTGAAGAAACATGAGGACATGAATGTGTATTGCATGATGTATCACCTTCAGGGTCTCTATCAATAGAAGTCGAGACAAGAGAGATACGAGATCTATAATGCTTTGTTTACATCTAAGATTGGAGAGTCTGTTCCAGTTGGGTCTCATGTAGTTATGCTTATTGGATACATTGAATGCTTGAGAATATTAGGTATTAAATTCTTAGATGTTTTGCACACAAATCTCATTCTTTCATCAATACCCAAGAACTTCTCCAATTTTATTGTTAATTACAATATGAGCAATAATGAGATGAGTCTTTCAAAAATTATTACTTTGATTCGCCAAGTGGATAAGTACATGGGGCATGATAAACCCACGGTCCTTATGGTGAATAAGAAAAGAAAGAACAAGGAGAAGGGACCCAATACTCATAACAAGTCTACAACTCCTGAACACCATCCTTCCAAGAAAAGAAATATCCATAAGAAAGGAAAGGAAAAGGAGGCAATATGTTTTTCATGTGGTAAGCAAGGCCGCTGGAATAATAGCTACACCCAGAAGCAAAGGGAAGCTAAAGGTGAGTTCTTTATCGATTGTAATCTTTCAATATCTATACATTGAGAATTAGATACATATTGTGGTGCTCACATCTATATCCAAATACAAGAACCAAGTAGATTTTGAAAGATTGTTATACGAGAGGTGGATTTGAGAGATACTAATGGTGAGAGGCTAGCCGCTCTAGCCATTGGTGACTACCACCTTTCATTGCCAAATGTAATGATTTTGGTTTTAAAAGATTGTTATTATGTGCCAGTTATTACTAAGAACAAAATTTATATATCATTCCCAGATGCAGATGGGTTAATTTTCAAGTTTAGAAATAAAATTTGTTTCTGTTATAAATACAACATTAGTTATGGCATGGAACATTTAAATAGTAGTCTTTATGTATTAAATTATGAAACCCAAGTATTGGAAATTGATAATGAATCATGCCCACACGACTCATATAACACTTAACAATGGAATCGTCATCTTGGTCATGTAAAAAATAAGTGTTTTACAAAGATATGACAAGATGGTTATTTAGATTCTTCTGAGCTAAACTCGCTTGAAAGATGTCATGCTTGTTTATAAAGAAAAATGACTAAACTGACATTCGATAAACAGGGTGAAATGGTCATATAAATTCTAGTGTTGGTACACACTGATGTGTGTAGAACATTTTTAGTGGAAGTTAGAGGTGGGTATTCTTACTTCATAACTTTTAATAATAACTTGATTATATATGGTTATGTCTCCTTGATGAGGTATAAGTCTAAGTCCTTTGAGAAATTAAAAGAATTCCAAAATGAAGCAGATAATCAAAATGGAAATAAGATAAAGAAGCTTCGATCGTATCGAGGTGGTGAATATCTTAACCAAGAGTTTATCGACTTTCTATTGGAGTTTGAGATTCTATCTCAACTCACTTCACCTTACAGACCATAGTGGAATGATGTTAGTGAAAGGAAAAATCGTACCTTGTTAGACATGGAAAGGTTGATAATGAGTCATGTAGATCTTCCATTATCATGTTGGGGATATGCATTAAAAACTATGGCATAAACATTAAAATGCGTACCAACTAAAGCAATAAACGTTATCCCCTTTGAGTTATAGAGTGGAAAGAAACCCGTTTTTTTTTGTACATGTGTACGGGGTTGTGAGATATGTTTTAAGGCCTTATCGGGTAACAAACTAGCACCCCAAGGCACATAGTGTATCTTTATAGGGTATCCCAAAGAAATAAAGGGATACCATATATACAACTACTCAAATAAGAAAGTGATTGTCTCTAGACAAGCCATCATTGATGAGAGGGAGTACATCCTTAAAGAGGACAATTGGAGCAAGATTGAATTCGATTAACTTGATGATCAAGATACACAAGAGTTGGTACAGGAATAGATTTCATAGGTCCCTATGGAAGAAGTGTTTCCTAAAACACAAGTACTGAATAGAAGTGTAAGAGAGGTTAGAGAACCAGAGAGAGATAGTTTTCTAATCACTGAAGATGGTGACTCGTTATTGGTTGACAATGATAAACCTGTCTCCTGCAAAGAGGCAATAGAGATCTTAGAAGATACAAGATGGAAATAATCCGTGATTTTTGAAATTGATTCCATGTATTATAACCAGGTTTGGATTCTAGTCTATGTGTCAGTTGATGTAAATCCCATTGGCTGAAAATGGATATTCAAGAGAAAATTGGACATGGAAGGTAAAGTAAATTTCTATAAAGCAAGGCTAGTGGATAAAGAGTTTAAAAAGTGTAAGAATTGACTATTATGAGATCTTTTCACCATTTACCATGTTCAATTCCATCAAGATTCTACTTGTTATAGAAGCTTACCATGACTATAAAATTTGACAGATGGATGTCAAAACAACATTCCTTAATGAGAACCTTCATTAAGAAGTCTATATGAAACAACCAGAAGGGTTTGTGACTCCAGGTGATGAAAAAAATATTTTGAAGTTACAGTGATCCATTTATGGATTGAATAAATCATCTAGGTCATGGAACATTCAATTCTATGAAGCTATAAAAGAATTTGGTTTTATTAAGAAAGAATGTGAGACATGTATTTACAAGAGGTTTAGTGGGAATGCATTCATTATCTTAGTAGTATATGTTGATGGAATATTACTTATTGGAAATGAAATACCAGTCTTATAGTCTATTAAGGAATAGTTAAATAAATGTTTCTCTATAAAGTACTTAGGTGAAGCAGCCTATATTCTAGGGATCAATATCATTCATGATTAGATCCAAGAGGTTGTTTGGACTAAGTAAAAGTACATACATTGACTACATACTGAAGAGATTTAGTATGGAACAATCCATGAGGGGATTGGTTTCAGTATCACATGTTTTATATCTTTATAATAAAATGTATCCTCATACACAAAAGGAGAGAGAGAGATAATTAGTAAGATCTCATACACTTCGGTGATAGGACCAATCACGTATTTCATGTTATGTACTAGACTTGATGTTTCCTATGCATTGAGCACGGTAGGTAGATATAAAATTGATCCAAGATAATAACATTGGTATGCTGTTAAGATTATTCTTAAGAATCTAAGAACTAAGGATTTGTTTCGAGTGTATGGATGAGATGAGGATCTGTTCATAATGGTTTATACTGATGATAGTTTTTAGATAGATCAGAATGATCTGAAGTCGTAGTCTAGATATGTTTTTTGTCTCAATGGAGGATTTGTGAGTTGGAAGAGTTCAAAGCATCCAATTTTCACTAATTCTATAGTAGAGTCCGAGTATATAGTAGCTTATTATGTAGCCAAAGAAGCCATTTGGATACGAAACTTTGTCAAATATCTTGATGTGGTACCTAGCATTAAAGATCCTATCACACTGTATTGTGATAATACTACAGCAGTGGTTCTTGAAAAAGAGTCAAGGTCACACCAATGCATATACTCTGGAAGTATCACCTCTTGAGAGATTTTTATCAGAGGGTTAAAGTTGTAGTAAGTAGAGTACCCACAAAGGAGAACATGGAGGACCCCTTTACTAAAGGCATATCTTAGATGTTGTCTCCGTAACATAGTATGTGATAATGTCCTAAGATTAGATGTCATACTAAAAGGTCATAATAGTTTCCCGCTATGATGAGAACTCAGAAGTGCTATGACACTATTCTTAAATATATGTTCTATATCCAGATGATATAATTTTATGATCACAAATGATACAGACTATTAATATGAGGACCCAACCCCAGAATACCTAGAGCTGGTGCCTTGAATCATGATGTGTAATTCTCTTTTGTTTTCCTTTTATAAAAGCAAGCACTGATCAACTACACATCATGTCCAAATAGAGGATTGAATTCAGTTCAGGTTCTGGGAAACCAGCCACTTCTGTCTTACTTTTATAGCTCAAACTGATACCTGAAAATTTTTAATCAAAAACATAGGGTGAGCATACGAATGCCTAGTAAGGGGTTTTAAAATAAACCAATATAACTTTTGAAAACATTCTTTAAAACTTTCCATAAAACATTTTTCTTGAGAGAAGTTGTAACACATGTAACACTTCATAATAATAAAAGTGCACAACTAAAGCATGCCAACAGAATTACAAGGGCACATAATTCAATTACAGGCATTCTCATTTAGAGTAATAATTATAAGACATTCAACATAAGTGTGACATATGGATACACAAGTACAATTTTAACAACTAAGAGTAATGCATGGTCAGAGTTGCGCATAACTTCAATCCCATTTTTTACTATTGTGAAACATACACTGGCTATTAAAATCTCTGAATATTGCATAAATAATATTCCATAACTTATACTTCTTTTGATTCTCATAATCATAAACTCTTTAATCATGGATATTCTACTAGCCGAATAATCCTCTGGTGAATAATTTACTTAGTCATAATGAGGAATGTGCATATACTGGACATTCTGAAACATATTGTCAAGGCCTTGGCCAAGAGGTCTAATGATTAAGGCTTCGACCAAATTCCATAAGCTCTTTAACCAAGTATATTCTCCTAGTCAAATATTTTTCTGATTAATTAAATTACAGTCATAATGAGGAAAGTACATATGTCGGACTCTGTCGAGGCCTCGACCAAGACATCTAAGGATTAAGGCCTCGTCCAAAATCCATAACTCATAATTGGGAAAGGCCTTAGCCAATTCCCCTTCTAGTTGTCTCATGAGACTTATCGATGCATCAAAAGGCTATAGTCGACCCCACCTGTCACATAATAAGTCAAATTTATTCCTCATAACTCTAAATCAAAGTGCACACACCACTTGATTTATTAACTCACTTATCACTCATCATACCAAGTGTATGTATTACTTGGTTTCTTACTTCACATTATTCAAAGTGTCATATACCACCTTGAATAGTTTAATTTCACAATTCATTTTATTCAAGGTGTCTCATACCACCTTGAGTAATTTAATTTCATATCTCATTATTATGATATGCCACATGCATGCATTATTGAGTGCAACTATAAATAAAATGGAGGATGAAACCATTTAATCTAAAAATACATAATATGACAGATAAAATTGCAAATATGGAAGTAACAGTTTATCGAGGGCATATGTGGTTTATTTCACATTCTTTGCACATGAGACAATTACTTAAGTACATAAAATAATGGGTGAGGAGGGGTTCGCCATATGATATGTTAAAATGATAACTCTTTAATTTAAAATCCCTATTCCATGAATGGAAAAAAAAAATATGTTATTTAAAAAAATGTCAATGATTAGGCAATTAGGCTCCATTCTGACTTATTAACAACTATCACCGCAATTGATAGAATATGAGGTGAGCATAACATGATCGCATGATTTAACACACCCTTTCATCCTTTGGTCAAAGCAAAACATATATTCTCTTCAATCATAAAACACAACATGGTCAATCATATAGTACCTTTGAAACATGAAATTATAACAAGGTTAATATTATTTAGAGTTCTTTAACCAAAACAAGTTTGACATACTTTATAAATAGGATGTACGTATTTACATAAATACTTATTCGCTTACACAGGGAATGATATTCATTAACGTCTTACAAGTATTAATTACGTCAATACATTAATTAAATTCAAATAGTCCATACATGAAATTAGGGTTTTGGAAACTATAATCGTATATACACAATGTGTATATATGAGTTTTCATAATTAGAATAGGTTTAATAATCTCTTACAGGTAATAAATACTCTAAAACATGTTTAATACACCATTATCACTTGATTAGAAACCATACCATGTTACGTTTATAACATGTGTGACCGTATGTATAATATATATATATAAGAACATACATAATTGGGTAAAAAAATTTATACAAAATATAGTTCTTCACATGTTGAGGTTCTTATATTAACTTTGAAACTCAAGTTTAGAAACCTTGCATCTGGACAGCAGGAGTTTATGCAAATCTGAGGGGCTATGTATATTTATACTTATATATTTATATATATATATATATATATGCAACCGATTATGTATATAAGGTATGAAAATAAGTTTGCTTGAGGTATCCATGCTTCGGGTTCGATAATACTCTATAAACTCGAAAATCTTGAAGCTCTAGTTCAGGTAAAGAGGGGTACAAACACAAATGCAATATGTATATATATATACAAGTGTATATGAATATACAACTTAAACTCAACAAGCAAGACAAAACAACCCTTCATTGGTCTGACGAGGAGGAGAGCTTGAGGAGGATTAGCTGAAGTTTGCTAGAGGTTTGAGTTGTGTAAGAGTCAAGCGATCATTGGGTGTGCCTCGGGTGTATTTTTTATAAACTATACCTATACCGATTATTTTAATATAAGTTTTATGGGATCCGAGGCCAAAATGGTTTATAAAAAGACTAAGGTTCGGTCTTCATGGAAACCGCGTGAAAGATGGGGGACTAGGGGCTGTCAAGTGGAGAAAAAATGGTGCAAAGTAGGGTGTAGGGTTACTGGTCCAAGGCAGGCAGAGAAGAAGAGGACAGTGCAGGAGAGGAAGATCGGAAAATTAACGAACGGTCAGGATTTAATCCGGGTTTGATCCAATGGTCGGGGTGCATCCGCGGGTTTTAAAGGTGATGGACGGCTCGGATTGATCTGTGGCAAGATCGGATGGCCCATGATTGATGCGACATTTTAAAAATGTCGGATGGTCAAGATTAGATCTGAGGTTGATCGAACGGTGCATAAAAACGTGGTGGTGCTCCGCGGTTGCTGAAGGTCAAACGCGGGATAGGGATCAATAGCCTAGATCGCGCACGATGCGATCCAATGACCCAGATTTGATCCCCAGTGATTTTAGCTGTCCCACATCGAAACAGCGAGATGTTTGTGTCTCCTTTATAAGCATGAGCCTCCGAACAATTACTCAGAAAAACACACAGCACACACCTAGGGAGCCTTATACACAGACTCCCGCCCCCGCAGGCCTCGGCCTACCCCTGCCTCACTGTGGCCTTGTGCCCACAGTGGTGCGCTCATGCGCTCCTGTGCTCCCATGCTCCTGTGCGCTCTTCGGGGAACCTATGCCCGCACTCGGGTCGGTCTTGGCTTGGGCTGAGGGCTAGGCTCAGCCACCTAGCGCGAGCTGCCTCTTTTGGCCCAACCATAAAGGAGTAGCCCTAGCGGGCCTATTTTTTTATAAAAACTAACCTAAAAAATATGAAGTCTTAAGAGAACATAATACATTTATTAAAACTATGTAAAAATTATCCTTTAAAACATGACTTATATTTAAAAATTAGAAGGCTAATGAATATAAATCATACTTTGTCTTAGCTCAAATTATTTACAAACACTAAACCTTCAATATACAAAGTTATAAATTGAATGATAATTCTTATACTTGTATTATAGAGGTAAAAACTTAGTTTAATAAAAAACATAGTTTAATTATAAGAGATTAAACATAGTCTACAACACAGTTTAAGAAATGAAAATCTTTACAATATAATTGAAATATTTGTAAGGTGTTTTGAATTCTTAATACATTTTAAAATCAATTAAGTGTAATTCAAAATGTTTCACCATAATCAGAAGTTATCTTATAATTTCCAATTCATAAATTTTGGAAAACTAAGTTGTACTTAAATGTTTTTAGTTAAATCACCACAAGGCCAACGACTATAATTATAGCCGTTGGAATTCAACGATCACCCAAGGCAACGCTCGGGTTGTTGCCTTATAAAACATTGTCTCAGGGTGTCTTAAGCTTAAGGAAATTGAAGAAGATGGTGCTTGTTATGCCCCTGATGCTCAGTACGGTTTTCATGATCACGGTGGTGATGTTCTTCGATTTGACTGATCCAAAGGATCTCCTTTATTTATCGGGCCTCGTTGTTGTATTTGAGGGTCTTCTCGTAGTTTTGATAGGGTTTTTAGTAGGTATATTTGGTTAGAATGGTTTCTTGTGATCTTGGTACATTGTAAACACTTCAGTGTCTTGTTTAAATAAAAAATCTTGTGTTTATCTCTTAAATTTTGTTCTGTTATTATGAAATTAAAACAAAATTCAAACATAAACTTATCAATACATGAGGTTAAAGTTTTTGGGGTGTTACAATTTGGGGTAGAAACTCATAGAACTTTGAGACACCTTCTCATAGTGTACGCCCTTGGTAATATCCAGTGTAGGATATTATAAGAATGAGACTTTCCAGTAGTTAATCCACATTTATATGTGTCATTGGATGTTTCTATCTTCGAACTTTTATATTGATCCTTATACTTTAAGATTATTATTAATAAGTATTATAAGTCGTTTACTTTAATATATTGACAGAAACCGTGATGACATATGTTTGTGATGAGGTAGGATACGTTGGGTGTGTCATGAGTAATATTGCATTAATGAATAATGTGAGAAAAGATTTGTCTCTTCTGTTATTTAATAGAAGTTGAAATCTCAATCCCTTTTATGGAAATGATATGGTCTAAATAAATATATGGCCATAGTGTTTTATAATAAAGTTTAATTTTCAGAAAGTCAAAGAAAGAGACATCAAGCATATAGGTTGATGACACCAGTGTGCAACCTATTTGATTAGAGATATCATGATAAAAAGATTATATTAAACAGTAAGTGTATTTATGAGCCATTGTTTCATTGAGACATTAACTTCTTTATCTATGGTTTCCTTGGCATGTTGCTAGATGTTAACCTTAGACTTTAGGTTGCTTCGTCTAATTTCACTGAGAAAAATGCCTAGAGGATCACACACTAAGTGTATCTATAATCTCAGTAAATAATATATTATTATTTATTATTTAATAAGTTGAATAAATATTATTCTCACACATGGTTTAGTAATTATTCATGTATGCTTTATCACATATATTCTGTCACTAGTAATTCAAGAAAATATTACATGAGTGGAATATTTAATAAATATTTCTTTACTATTTAGTGAATATAATATTTATTTATTTATTGGCGAATAATGCAGTCTTATTTATTTGCTAAATAAAAAGTCATTATTCAAGGCCCGATAAATATTTTAGAGGAATAGTGGACCAATTTTAAGGGTTTGGTGAGAAAAAAATATTGAATATTATTTGAATAAATAATATTTAATTTTAATTCACAAGTTAAGCGCATGTTGAGAAATAATAATAATATTATTATTATAAACATGGGGTTATGTGAGAGATTAAATAAATAATAAAGGGAACTTGTGAAATTATTTATTTCTAACCCTAGCGATACATAAATCCAATTATATTATTTTCAAAGAGATCCAATTCATTTGTTTGGTTATGCACAACGAATCCAGAGAATCCTTTCAAATCCTTAGAGAGGTATCTTCTCTAAGAATGCTCTCAATAACAGACTGTGATCTTCCTCTACCTCTCACTCTCGAGTCTAGATGGATCAAGGAGAATTCTTTGGAATCAATTATCATAGCGATCAAAGGAGAACAATGAAAGTACTATGATCTGTCGTGCTAGCACCTAGAGATTCCTATGAAGACGTTCAGAGATTTTTGAAACATGTGTGGATCACCACTAGAGGGAATATGTACTTGATTCCAGACCAAAGCAACCTGGTAATGATATTGATGTATATTTGGCTCCATTGATCGAATATCTGAATTTGATGTGGGATACAAGTGTTACAATGTATGATGCTCATAGAAGTGAAGAATTCAAATTGAGGGTCATGTTGTATGGAATGATAAATGACTTCCTCACTTATGGAAATTTATCAAGCTATAGCATTAAAGGAATTTTGGGGTGTCCCATTTGTGAAAAACGCACATACTCAGTTCGATTGAAACATTCCTCAAAAAAATTATTTTTAGGACATCAAAATTTTTTACCTCAGCTACATAAATACCAATCATGGATGACAACATTCAATGGAAATATCGAACAAGGTACAAAACCTTCTCTAGTAATTGGTGATCAATTGTACAATAGAGTAAAAAATATTGACACTATTTTTGGTAAACCATTTTCAAAAAACCTTACAAAATCATGTTGGAAGAAGAGATCAATTTTCATTGAATTACCGTATTGGAATTTTTTTATGTCAAACATTTTATTGTTGTCATTCATATAGAAAAAAATGTATTTGATAGTGTTATTGTCATGTTACTAAATGTTCCTAGCAAAATGAAAGATGACATCACGGCTTGGTTGGACTTGATTGAAATGGGGATAAGGGAAGAGTTGACACAGGTGAAGGGAAAATGCATAATTTTCTTCCTCCAGTAGCTTACACTATCAAAATAGAAAAAATTACAATTTTTTTTCCTTACTAGTGTAAAAGTTCCACAAGGGTATTCATCAAATATAAAGAATATTGTGTCAATGACTAATTTGAAGTTATAAGGAAAAAAATTGTATGACTATCATGTTTTGATGTAAGATTTAATGTTTGTTTCTTTTCATTCCATTTTGCCTCGAAATGTAAGACATACATTAACCAAACTCTGCTTCTTATTCAAAGCCATATGCAGTAAATTTTTAGACCCGACAAAGTTCTCATCATGAATAAGGATATTTTCATCATATTATATGAATTAGAGATGTTCTTCCCACCATCATTCTTTGATGTAATGGTCCACCTAATGGTTTACTTGGTTAGAGGTTCAACTATGTGGTCCTGTCCATTACAGATGGATGTACCCCATTGAATGGTATATGAAGATTTTGAAAGGGTATGTCAAGAATCGAAGTCACCCAGAAGGTTGTATTGCAAAACAATATATTGTTGAAGAAGCTATTGAATTCTATACCGTTTACCTATAAAATGTTTAAAGCATTGATCTCCCAAAGTCTCACCACAGCAAATTCCTTCTAGATGAAGGGATTTCCAAAGTTGATGTTGTAACAATTACCTTGACAAAATGGGAGAAAGCGCACCTTTACATATTACATAATAGTAAATATTTTTATCCATACATTGAAGCCCACAAAGAAATTCTTATATATTTGAATTTATCAAAGGATGAAGGATGGATATCAAATACACACAATCAATAGTTTATAGGATGGTTCAAAGAATAAATTTATAAGGAGTTATCTAAAAATCTGAATTCAATTGTTGAATGATTTCAATGGATAGTCAAAGGACTGAATGAAAATATTATATCTTACACTGGTTTTGTAATCAATGGTTATATGTTCTATACAAAAGAAGATGATGACTTCGGTACGATGCAAAACATTGGTGTTACGCTTGTGGATGAAGAGATACAGATATCTGGTTCCAAGGATATAAATCCAATTTATGAAAATATGTCATATTTTGGTATTATCGAATAGATATATGAGTTGGATTATATAACATTTCAAGTGTTGTTTTTCCTTTGCAAATGGGTTGATAATATCAATGGAGTGAAAGTTGGTGAAATGAGCTTTGTGAAGGTTAATTTTAGTGTGGAAGGGGAGAAAGATGAGTTGTTCATAATGGAATCACAAGTAGTGCAAGTATTTTATGTCTTTGAAACAACAAACAAAAATTGGTTGATGTCCTTCTGGAGACTAAAACAAATATCTAGTTAGATGAAAATTTAATCAAGGATGGCCCTTTCATTGGGACATCATAATCAGTTCATGTCGGTCCTAATGTAGACAATGTATTGTATGTTAGAGGGGACCAAAAAGAGGGGATTTCTATTCTTGATAGAGGAACCAAATCCTTGAAACCTTAAAAAAAGTTTTCAATGAGAAGGTAAAAGTGTTTTTTAATATATTATGTTTTCCTCATAATATTATATATTCTCTACTACATTAAAATAATCTAAATTAAATGTTTAAATACTCATGCATACAATGTATTCTATACATGATGATGTTACCAATCACTCAAAAGAACAAAATATAATGAAGGAAGCCCTTTGGTAATATGTAAAGGTAATGTTACGATATACTTTCTCTGTTTTACCGAAAAATTATATAATGAAATGTTGATTTAATTTTCATTATTCCTTGCAGAGTTCATTTATTTTAGAAGATTTATATCTATGTGTTATGCCTTTTCAAGAAGAGCAACGATGTTGTCTTTGCTCAATCAAAGAGGTCATCTTGATGTTTTCACAGTAAAATCATTGTCCATAGAATTAATGTATTGTTTCATATTTATGTTTAATTTATTTCTTTTTAGTATTACTAACATAATAATTGTTTTCTTATATAGGTGGATTCTTTTGTTCCAATTGGGGTGGTATATTCATCTTTTATGCCTTCCTACACCAAAACATACACAAACTTCTTCTCCCTCAAAACCTTTTCACCCCTACAATGTTGCATTTATCACTTTCTTTCAAGTTATCTCCATTGCCTTTGCAAGAAGAGAAACGATGTTGCCTCTGCTCAATTACAGAGGTAATCTTGATATTTTCCCTATGAAATAATTTTCCATAGAATTAATGTATTATTTCATATTTATGTTTAATTTATTTCTTTTTAGTATTACTCACATAATAATTGTTTTCTTATACAAGTGGATTCTTTTGTTCGAGTTGGGGTGGTATGTCCATCTTTTATGCCTTTCTACTCAAAACTTTCGTAGACTTATTCTCCCTCAAAACCTTTTCACCCCTACAGTGTTTCATTTATCACTTTCTTTCAAGTTATCTCCACTACCTTTGTAGGAAGAGAAATGACGTTGCATCTGCTCAATTACAGAGGTAATCTTGATGTTCTCATAGTAAAATTATTGTTTATAGAATTAACATATTGTTTCATATTTATATTTAATTTATTTCTTTTTAGTATTACTCACATAATCATTGTTTTCTTATATAGGTGGATTCTTTTGTTCGAGTTCGGGTGATCTGTCCATCTTTTATATCTCTCTCCACCAAAACTTCTACAGACTTATTCTCCCTCAAAACCTTTCACCCCTGAAATGTTGATATTTATCGTTATTCTTTAAGTTCCCTCCATTTCTCAATCATAGAAGAAATATTGATATTTTCATAGTAAAATCATTACCCGTAGCATTAACGATTATTTCATATTTATGTTTAATTTATTTCTTTTTAGTATTCCTCATAATAATTATTTTCTTATACGGGTGGATTCTTTTTTTTTCAAGTTGATGCGGTTTGTTTGAAGCTTCTCATGTAGTGTTGGCAATTTGACAAAGAAAGTTAATGGATTGATATGACTCCAAATACTTATTTTTATTTAAAATTGACATTAATTTTAGTAAAAAAGACAACTGATATACTCAAAAACAAAAAAAATATTTATATTATTTTGATACTTTAATACAAAGATCTATAAGTCATTTTTGACATGTAAGAATCAACCTCGCCTCAATATGATACACAATGTGTCCAATATGACTCAATGTGTCTGTTATTAGTTTAAAATTGACATTTGACTTTAAAAAGTGTCAATCATTGAAAACTAAGAAAATGAGTTTGGGTTTTCTTGATAATTTTAGGGAATTTATTCCTAGATCTTTTTTGAAATGTAGGAATTATTCTCACATCAAACCATTACACAATATGATTCGTATGAGTCAAAGTACGTGTTTGAAGTTTAAAATGACATTTTAGTAAAAAAGACAAGTGACATACTCAAAACCTAGAAAACACATTCAGATTATTTTGATGCTTCAGGAAAATAATCCATAAGTGATTTGGAATGTGTATGAATCATTTTCACCTCAATCTGATGTACAATGTGACTGGTATGACTCTAAGTGAATCTTTATTTAAAATTGACATCAATTTTAGTAAAAAACCTGGCCTACTCAGAACCAAACAAACACATTCAGATTGTTTTAATACTTAAGGAAAATGATCTATAAGTGATTTGAGATATTCATGAATTAGCTGCTCTTCAATATGATGCACGGTGTGACTGATATGACTCCAAATGAGTTTTTTTATTTAAAATTGACATCAATTTTAGTAAAAATGCCAACTAACCTAGTCAAAATTGAGAAAATGCATTCAAATTGTTTAAATAATTTATAAAAATGATCTATAAGTCATTTTAGATGTTTAGGAATCCCCCCCACCATAATCCTATACACAATATGATTAGTATGAGTCAAAGTGCGTGTTTCAATTTTAACATAACATTTTAGTAAAAAAGATAAGTGACATACTCAAAACTGAGAAAACAATTTTAGATTATTTTTATACTTTAGGAAAATGATCTATAAGTTATTTGGGATGCGTAGGAATTAGTCTCACCTCAATCTGATGCACAGTGTGACTGGTATGACTCAAAGTGTGTCCTTTTATTTAAAATTGTCATCAATTTTTGTAAAATGGAAAACTATCCTACTCAGAATGGATAAAATACATTCAGATTGTTTTTATACTTTATGATAATGATCCATAACTCATTTTTTATGTTTAGTAATCGGTTTCACCTTAATCTGGTACACTATGTGCCCGGTATGACTCAAAATTTCTGTTATCAGTTTAAAATTGATATTTTAGTTCAAAAAGGTCACTCACTAAAAACTAATCAAACATGCTCAAATTTTCTTAATAATTTATAAAAACAATTCATAAGTCATTTGTGACGTGTAGGAATCCGTTTCACATCAAACCAATACACTATGTGACCGAAATGATTCAAAAGTGTGTGTTTCTAGTTTAAAATGAAATTTTAATAAAAAGGACAAGTGACTTACTCAAAACCAAGTAAACACATTTATATTGTTTTTATATTTTATTATAATGATCCATAAGTCATTTGGGTCATCTAGGAATCATTCTCACCTCAATCTGATGCACGGTATGACCAGTATGACTCAAAGTGCGTCTTTTGATTTTAAATTGTCATCAATTTAGTAAAATGGACAACTTTCCTACTCAAAACCAAGAAAATGCATTCAAATTGTTTTGACATTTTACAAAAACAATCCATAAATAATTTTTGTTGTGTAGGAATCAGCCACACCTCAATCCGATACACAATGTGCCCGGTATGACTCAAATTATTCGTTACCAGTTTAAAATCGACATTTAGTTCAAAAAGTATCATTCACTAAAAACTGATCAAATGTGATCGTATTGTATTGATAATTTTTTACAATGATTCATAAGTCATTTATTATATGTAGTAATCTTTTTCACTTCAAACCAATACACTATGTGATTAGAATGAGTCAAAAGTGCGTGTTTCTAATTTAAAATGACATTTTAGTAAAAAAAAATATGTACTCAAAACTGAGAAAAAACATCCAGATTACTTTGATACCTTAGTACAATGACACATAAGTCATTTGGTACATGTAGGAATCATCCACACCTCAATCAGACACACGGTATGACCGATATGACTCAAAATGCATGTTTTTATTTAAAATTATCATTAATTTAGTCAAATGGACAACTGTCCTACTCAAAACCAAAAAAACACATTCGGATTATTTTGATACTTTATGATAAAGATTTATAAGTCATTTTTGACGTGTATGAATTATCTGCACCTCAATCTGATGCATGATGTGCCCAGTATGACTCAAAGTGTCTGTTATCAATTTAAAATTGATATTTTAGTTTAAAAAGTGTCACTCACTAAAAACCATTCAAGCATGCTAATATTTTCTTGATAATTTATGAAAATGAGTCATAAGTTATTTTTGATGTGTAGGAATATTTTTCACACCAAACTGGTACACGATGTGATTGGAATGAGTCAAAAGTGCATGTTTCCAATTTAAAATGACATTTTAGTAAAAAATAAAAATGGCGTACTTAAAACCAAGAAAAAACATTCATATTATTTAGATAATTTAGGATAATGATCCATAAGTCATTTTAAACGTTTCGAAATCATTCTCACCTCAATCTAATGTATGGTGTGACCGGAATGACTCTAAGTTCATATTTTTATTTAAAATTGACATTAATTTTAGTAAAATTAGCACTTTATGTTAATTTATTTATTTATATTATTACTAACATAAGAATTTTTTTCTTATACAGGTGAAATCTTTTTCTCGATTAGGGGCGGTTTGTTTGGAAATAGCATGAGTTAGGCCAGGATTAAAAGAGAAAGGAACATTGATGTTTTTTAATGTATGTAATAATTTGTATTTATGTAATTGTATAAACCAATGTTTGAAATATCTATAATATAGTATTTTTTTCTTGTGTTTGTGTTTTCAATTTAATTTCATTTAAATCCTGTATTGGGACTTGTTTTTTTTTATATCTGGTATGTTTCTGGTGATGTGGTATGTTGTTACAATGCATTTTAGTGGTACTACATTGTGCTGTTACAACACACTATAGTATGACCCTTTATCAACGCTTCTATGAGTGCTGATAAAAGGTCCTTTATTAGCGCTTCTATAAGAACTAATGAAATACCCTTTATCGGTGCTTTTTTGGTGTTGATAAAAGACCAGTTCTTTTAACCTCGCTTATATAGTTAGCACTTTTCTAGTGATATTAAAGGCCTATTTTCTAATAGTGGAGCTGTAACCATCATTCCCAAATGAACCATTACCATTATTCCACAACCTATATCAAGGCATAATCATAATTATAATATAATCCATGAGGAATTACCTCTCATGCATCACATTTACCAAGACATTATAATCAAGGTATAACGATTCACTTTATAACAGTTATTAAGATATGAAAAATGGTGTGTCCTTTCCATCCTTTCATAATTCATTCCTTTTTAAATCATTCAATTCATTTAAAAAAATACAACCATCGTGAATAATCCATTCCATATAATAAATCCATTAAATTCACTAAAACAAATAAACCCAATTTATAAGGCTCAAAGAGTCATTTAGAAGGTGTCGTGGTCAATAAGGAAATTAACTACATGGTAAATTCTAATTATAAGTTGGGCCAAGAACTTAGGAGGTACCTTGGTTTCATTAAAAATTTATATAACAGAGGAAAATCAGTTAATGATCCTAGTTCAATGCTTATAAGGTGATACAAGCATATATTCAATTAATTATAATAGGGCAATTCAAGTCGACACACCCAAGGGGTGTCCATAACTAAGGTCAACATCCTCTAATCTACTAAACAAGGATCAAGGGGTTTATATCAAGGTGCATAGATCAATCTAATATGAATAACTAAATTAAACAGTTATGCATGAAAAAGTCCATCTTATGGCACAATGTAAAAGCTACGAAAACACCAAAACTATTAGGTAAAATGATGATACCACCAACCTTGGGGTTGTTGTTGAATCATCATCTGATAGCAGCTTCAGATTCGAAGTAGGTTGGGAGAAATTAAAGAAACAATCCAAATACCTAAAAATGGGGGGGGGATAGCTTGCACATAAATATTGTCGCAGATTCGAAGATAAACTGAAATAGAAAGGGTGAGGATTATAGATATTACCAAGATGAATATGATTCTTCTGACAGATCTTGATTCAGACTTCAGACATGGGATATACCTCAATATCTAGGTTGAAGGAGGTGAGAGCTCATGGGAGGAGGAAACATACTCATCCACTAAAAATGAAGGGGAGAAAGATAAATAGGTTAAAAGTTAAATGAAGTGAAAATTTTTAATTTCAGCCTCAAAATAAGAGGTTCATGGTTTAGTCACACGATTTGGCCAAACCGTGCGCAAATCATGCTCAAGCCACTGCCCAAGGAGAGACCACATATGGTTAAGGCACAAGGTTTCCCTAACCATGAAAAAAACCTCTATTAAAAGTCTACAATTTCTTACATGGGCATTCTCCAAGAGTCACACAATTGTAGACAAATCGTGTGGCTCCTACTACTCCTCTATTTTTCCCCACATAGTTAGTAGAGACCGTGTAGGCTGGGCGACACGGTTTCTACTAACCATGTGGCCTAGTTTATTTTTCAAATTCATGAGGTTTTGGACTTCGAACAAGCCTCAGACACCCTCATGACACCTATGACTCAATTGGGTAACATTATAAGGGTCGTTTAAAGGAAGTTAAACAAAAAAATGAGTCATACAATCATGAAAAGAGGGGTTGTTTCAACCTCCCCTCTTTAAAGCAATTCATACCCGATTTGGCTTTCTGAGGGTAAAGAGGTATGATCAGCAAAGAGTTTCGGCCACTGAGATCATATATCAGCTACCTATTCCAAGGTCTCATCATGTACTCATTCGTGCTACCATATCACCCTTATCAAAGGAACTAACCTACCTCTAAGTGTCTTCATGCTCTGATAAAAAATACGAATGGGATACTCTTTGAAGTAAATGTCCACATCCAACTCAGCCTCGTTAGGATGAAAGACATGTGATGGGTCTAGATAATACTAGTGAAGCTGAGATACGTAAAATAAACCATGCATAGACTGGTATCTTCGAGGAAGTGTTATCTGGAAAGTTAATAGTTCGGTCTATCTCACTACCTCAAAGGGCCCAGCAGACCAAGGTGAGAGCTTACCCCACCTCTAAATATGTCTATGGCCCAACTTGGATGAGATTTTCAATAAAACCCTGTATCCAACCTTGAACCTAAGAGGTCGTCGGTGTAGATTTTCATAAGACTGTTGTCTAGACTAAGTTGTCATCATGCACTTTCTGATCAGCTAGACCTACTCTGTAGTCTCCTGCACGAGACATGGTCCAAACATAGCTACCTCCCCTACCTCTATCTAGCATAGAGGTGAATGACAAGGCCTTCTATATAATGCTTCATAAGGATCCATCTCGATGGTTGCCTGAAATCTTTTATTATAAGCGAACTCGATGAGTGGAATGTGTTTTTCCAAGGAACCCCCAAAGTCAAGGACACATACACAGAGCATGTCCTCTTGCACCTGAATTGTATACTATGTATGTCCATCAGTCTGTGGGTGATAGGTCGTGCTCAAAAGAACCTGTGTACCTAAGGCCTTCTACAACAACTTCCAAAATTGTGATGTAAAGTGAGTGTCTCTGTCAAAAATTATAGCGACTCAGGTTTTTGGTCCTGTCAGACTTTGGAATATTTCTACGAATAATTCCAGAGTTAGGCGCGAAGACAGCGTGCGATTCCGAGGCCCGGTGTGCCCGGAATTAATTTTATAAAAATATTAAGTATTATTATACTATGCACGTGGCGGGGATGTGATATCTCCTAAAAGATAGCTCAGAACGGGAATCTGAGGGCACAGTTGCGTCCGGAACGTGTCGTTTACCCTAGACGAGGTGTAAACTTTGCGGGCGCGGGCCTGCGGTGAGAAACGCCACCAGGGGCATTTTCGTAAATAAGTGGCGAAGTTAGTGTGCGGGCGTCGGCTCGAATAACTTCTTAACGGAGTTTCGGATGGAAAATCTGAGTCCGCCGTTGCGTTCAGAATGGTGCGTTTACCCTAGGGGTGACCTTACTTTTGTTCGCATCGGGCGTCGGGTCCGAGGCGGGTTTGGCGCCGGCGGGCGGCTGATATAAATATCAGCGCCCCCCCCCCACCCTTATCGTTTATCTCGAAGTTATTCACCGTTCTTCTCCGCCACTCCGCCGAAGCGAGCAAACGAAGCGCCCACGAGCTCGGAATTCGACGGCGAACGTTCCAGGAGCGCGCAACGGAAGCTCTGAAGCACGGGTCTGTGACAGAACGTCGGCATTTCGCCCGCGAGGTAGGCGGTTTGAGTTTTGAAAACTCGGACCCCGTTTATTTGTTGTTTTTCTTCAAATCGTTATAAGGGTTGTATAGTTTGGGTCCTGAGGTTTCCGAAACATGTTTCGGATCTGATTTTTGAGCACCGGGGTGCTCCCGAGGGTCCCCAGAAGTTTTCCGGCGGAAATCCCAAATTCCGGCGGCGGCCATGGCGGAATCCGGCGAGGCAGGGCGGCGGCGCGGCGGTTTCCGGTGACGGCGGCAGCGGCGCGGCGGAATCCGGCAACGGCGCGGTGGTTTCTGGCGAGGCTGGCGGTGGTCCGGCCAGGATTTTCCGGGGGTTCTTTAAACCCCCGTAACTCGCAAACCGTAACTCCGATTTGTGAGCCGTTTGTGGCGACGCGACCCTGACGATGAGGATAACCCTCCGGTGTAGGTTCGAGGGTTTAAGGGTTCGGGATCATGGCCCAGGAGTTAGAAACGTCGTATAAAATAATATTATTTTATTATTTTACGACTTCGGGTCGTTGTAACTTCTACCCGGAGCGTCCGATTGACGTGCTGTCAGTGGCGTTGAGACCCTGATGGTACGACGGACTTTTTGAGATGGTTTCCGAGTGTTGGGACTGTGAATGGGGTGCGGGCCCCACGAGGCTGGGTTTTCGCGTTTGCGGAGAAACGCAACTTTTGCACCAGGAGTCCGATTTTGGCTGATGAATAGTCGATCCTATGTGTTTTTCCAAGAGGATCGCAATAGTGCGATTAGTTCGATGAGTTTCGAAATCCAGGCGTGGGCCCCACCCGAGCTGGCCTTCGGTGAATAGTGACTTTTTCACCGGGTGTCCGTTTCGGACGAGCGAGTAGTCGATTCTGCTTGTTTTTCCGAGGGGATCACCGTAGTGTGATCCGCTCGATGGGTTTTGGGATCGTTGTGTGGGCCCCGCACGAGCTAGCTACGATGAATAGTGCCTTTTTCACCGGTGCTCTGTTTCGGGTGAGTAAACAGCCTATCCTGCGTGTTTTTTTACGCGGAACGCGATGGTGGCCTTGGTTTTGGCTTAAAAGGTGCACAGTGTGGTGTTGTGGCGGGTCGCTCGGGCTAGCGACGTTTGGACCAGCAGTGGTTGAGGGTTCTCCCTTGGTTCATTCCTACGAGGGTTCGTGTGGCATCACAACCTTCGTATGGGTTTGTGATCCTCTTGAAGGGATGTTTAAACTGTTAGAGTTGTGGTATCCCTCCGGTGGGCCCAGAGTGGATCCTCTAGCATCTTTACCCTAGATCGGGTTCTTGGTATCGCTGTGACCACTTATTTACGGGCGGTGATCCCCTATCTAGCAGGTTAACCCCGTAGGGTTTGTGGCATCATCAAAAATATGATCCCCTACACGGTGGGTCATGCTCAGTAGGGTTGTGGCATCGTCGGGTATACGATCCCCTACTCAGCATGTGGTTTATAGTAGGGTTACGGTATCATGGGTTATGCGATCCCCTACTCAGCGCGTGGTTTCGGTAGGGTTGCGGCATCGTCGGTTCGATCCCCTACATCACGAGTTATACCAGATAGGGTTCTGGTATCGTCGTGACCATCTTTATATGGATGATGATCCTTTATCTGAGTATGAAGTTTCTGTCGAGTGCCAGATCGGGTTGTGGTATCCCCCAGCGGATCCTGGGTGTGATCCCCTATCTGTGAGAACTACGTATGCTAGATTGGGTCGAGGTATCCCCCAGCGGACCCTGGGAGTGATCCTCTATCTGTGAGCTACGTATACCAGAGTGGGTCTTGGTATCCCCTAGCGGACCCTAGCGGCGATCCCCTATCCGAGGAGTTTGGTGGTTATGGTGTTTGAGCGATGTTTCCTCAGTGATGTTATCCGACGAGCATGGTCTCTCGGGTGAGCGTCTGAGATGTTTGTTTGGGACCCAATGGAGTGTATCTCTCGGATGAGTGTCATATGGTATGACGGTGTTCATGTGGTGTACTCTCCTGGTTGTGGACAGTTGCTGGTGATGAGGTCGGTACCTCTTGTGGCTTTGTGGCGTGAGCTATGTATATCTGGATTGTTCAAGGTGTGTGTATGGGCATACACCTGAGCTGAGCTGAGATGACTAGTTGTGTTTAGACGAGGATGGTCACGAGATGGAGTTTCTCTCTCGTCTGGGTTCCCTCTGGCTGGGTTGAGCGGACTGTTGCCTTTCAGTTGCTCCCTTGGGTTTTGGGTTTTTGGGGTGCCTACTGAGTATGTTTATACTCACCCCTGCACGGGTTTTGCCCGCACATGTTTGTGTCTTGTGCAGACCACAAACCTTTTTATAGAGTCCCAGGAGGACCCGGAGCAGGCGGAGTTTAGTGAGCGAGTTGACCGGGGTGTTTACCAGAGTTGTGTCGAGGGAGCCTTCCGGCGGGTGTTTGTGGCAGCGTTCCCCTTCTTCAGAGTAGGTTGGACGCGCTTTGTAGTTTTCTTTTGGTGGTCCCTGTTTTGCCCTTTTTACTTTTGCTGTTGCTCTCTGGTTGTGGGATAGTGTATGCATGCATCTACTTTCCAGTTTTTATATCTCTGCACTCTTGCATGGAGGTGTTTGTAGGTGCGTGTGTACAGGTACCTTAGGCTAATGCCTCCCATGTGTGTGATAGCCTACTCGGCGCTGGTCACCAGCCCCTGGCCTATTGGAGGCGGGCTTGGGAAGTTGCGGCTCGAGCCCCGTTGGGTCGGGTCGTGACAGAGTGGTATCAGAGCAGGTTCCACCTTTGGGATCTCAGAGCGTAGCTGGTCTAGCTGTGAGTTTGGTTTGGGTTTCATAGCGGTAGTGTTAGGATGTTTTGAGTTCGGCTTTCAGGCCAAGGACTCCAGTGTTGGTGCGGCGGCCGATGTATCCATACACCAGGACTCTGATAACCTGCCTTTCGACTCGGGACATTGGTACACTGTTCGCGGGGACATAATGGTACATGCATCATATAGGACTGGGTTTTTGGATTTTCCTTGTCCTTCTTGAGTCAGCTCTCCAGATATACTCTTTGACTGTGGTGCGTCTTGAATGTATTTCAGGATGCCTCCACGACGACAGCTAGCGAGGGTTCCGCAACAGGATTGTGCTGATGACCCGCCCCATGTAGTGGATGTGGAGCAGGGCGCAGGTTCTAAGGTTGCACCTCCAGGTGGTCTGCCAGTTGAGCCACCACCTGTCGAGCAGCTGGTTGTGCCGGCGGTGCAGGACGAGGTTGCACGCAGGCTGAGTGCGCTGCACGAGTTCCAGAGGGAGCGACCTCTGAGGTTCCGGGGTGATCCAGACCCCCAGGCAGCTGATGACTGGCTTGAGGCAGTCACCCGAGTTTTCCGCCTAGTGAGGACACCTCCAGATCAGATGGTGGTCCTAGCGGCAAGCCTTCTGCATGGTTCTGCCGGGCGATGGTGGAGTTTGGTGACGCAGTACCATGACGAGGAGACGCTCACGTGGGCAGAGTTTGAGCGGCTCTTTAGGGAGGAGTTCTATCCGGTGACGCTGAGGTCAGTGCGGATCCAGGAGCTTCTGCAGCTTCGACAGGAGAGCATGACTGTGTCGGAGTACTCAGCGAGGTTTACAGACCTGTCGCGCTACTCCCTGGATATGGTTCGAGACCCATTCTTTAGGGCTCGGACCTTCGAGCAGGGCTTACGTAGGGACATCCGAGCAGGTGTGGTTTCCTTGTGCCTGCCCACCTATGCTGGAGTGCTGGAACGAGCGCTGGTGATGGAGAGTTTTCTGGCTGAGCAGTTTCCCCCTGTTAGTGCTGGACACTCGAGAGCTGAGACTTCGTCGGTCGGATCGGCATCTGGTAGCCGACGACAGACTCAGGGGTCTGGACGTGGCCGACGTTTCGGAAGGAGACCCCAGAATGGAGGATCTGAGGCTCAGGGCTCGCAGGCCAGTTTCGGTCAGCCGCAATAGAGGCGGTGTTACGCTTGCGATGGTCGGGGACATCTTGTTAGAGATTGTCTGACCCGACGTGCTGCTGAGAGGGAGTCGGTCGATGGACCGCCTTGGCAGAGGCAGCTTCTCGAGCAAGGAGGTCCGCAGGGCGGCGGACGTGGCGGCAGAGCTGGTGCAGCAGGAGGCGGTGGTAGGCAGTACCAGTTGCCACCACCCCCACCCCCAGGTGGTTCACGACAAGCTCATGGAGCTGGTGGCCGAGGGCGAGGACAGCTGCATGCCCTGGAGGCTGCTGATCCAGAGGCACCGCAGATGGATAGAGGTACGCCTTGTGTCCTTTCTACTTACTGCAGTAGTTTGATAGACACTGTTTAGTGGTACCCTCCTTTTTGTTGCTTGCTCGAGTTTTGTTCAGGACGTTGGTAAGACCCTGTGTGGGTGTTTGTTGGTGAGCTCGCTGGTGTGTGAGATCCATTTGAGAGTCCAGTCGCTTTCCTTCTGCTTAGAACTTTTCGGGGACGAAAAGTTCTAAGGGGGGAGGATGTAGGGACTCGGGTTTTTGGTCCTGTCAGACTTTGGAATATTTCTACGAATAATTCCAAAGTTAGGCGCGAAGACGGCGTGCAATTCCGAGGCCCGGTGTGCCCAGAATTAATTTTATAAAAATATTAAGTATTTTTATACTATGCACGTGGCGGGGGTGTGATATCTCTTAAACGGTAGCTCAGAACGGGAATCTGAGGGCACGTTTGCGTCCGGAACGTGCCGTTTACCCTAGGCGAGGTGTAAACTTTGCGGGCGCGGGCCTGCGGTGAGAAACGCCACTAGGGGCGTTTTCGTTAACAAGTGGCGAAGTTAGTGTGTGGGCGTCGGCTTGAATAACTTCTGAACGGAGTCTCGGATGGAAAATCTGAGTCCGCCGTTGCGTTCAGAACGGAGCGTTTACCCTAGGGGTGACCTTACTTTTGTTCGCATCGGGCGTCGGGTCCGAGGTGGGTTTGGCGCCGGTGGGCGGCTGATATAAATATCAGCGCCCCCCCCCCCCCCCCCCCTTATCGTTCCTCTCGACGTTCTTCACCGTTCTTTGCCGTCACTCCGCCGAATCGAGCAAACGAAGCACCCACAAGCTCGGAATTCGACGGCGGACGTTTCAGGAGCACGCAGCGGAAGCTCTGGAGCACGGATCTGTGGCAGAACGTCGGCGTTTCGCTCGCGAGGTAGGCGGTTTGAGTTTTGAAATATCGGACCCCGTTTATTTGTTTTTTTTTTTCTTCAAATCATTATAAGGGTTGTATAGTTTGGGTCCCGAGGTTTCCGAAACATGTTTCGGCTGATTTTGGAGCATCGGGGTGCTCCTGGGGGTCCCCGGAAGTTTTCCGGCGGAAATCTCAGATTCCGGCGGCGGCCATGGCGGAATCCGGCGAGGCAGGGTGGCGGCGCGGCGGTTTCCGTTGACGGCGGCGGCGGCGCGGCGGAATCCGGCGGCGGCGCGGTGGTTTCCGGCGAAGCTGGCGGTGGTCCGGCCAGGATTTTCCGGGGGTTCTTTAAACCCTCGTAACTCGCAAACCGTAACTCCGATTTACGATCCGTTTGCGGCGACACGACCCTGACGACGAGGCGAACCCTCCGGTGTGGGTTCAAGGGTTTAAGGGTTCGGGATCGTGGCCCGGGAGTTAGAAATGTCGTATAAAATAATATTATTTTATTATTTTATGACTTCGGGTCGTTGTAACTTCTACCCGGAGCGTCCGATTGATGTGCCGTCAGTGGCGTTGACACCCTGATGGTACGGCGGACTTTTTGAGATGGTTTCAGGGTGTTGGGACTGTGAACGGGGTGCGGGCCCCACGAGACCGGGTTTTGGCGTTTGCGGAGAAACGCAACTTTTGCAACAGGAGTCTGATTTTGGCGGATGAATAGTCGATCCTGTGTGTTTTTCCAAGAGGATCGCAATAGTGCAATCCGTTCGATGAGTTTCGAAATCCAGGCGTTTGCCCCACCCGAGCTGGCCTTCGGTGAATAGTGTCTTTTTCACTGGGTGTCCGTTTCGGACGAGCGAGTAGTCGATTCCGCTTGTTTTTTCGAGGGGATCACCGTGGTGTGATCCGCTCGATGGGTTTCGGGATCGTTGTGTGGGCCCCGCACGAGCTAGCTACGATGAATAGTGTCTTTTTCACCGGTGCTCTGTTTCGGGCGAGTAAACAGCCTATCCTGCGTGTTTTTTCACGCGGAACGCGATGGTGGCCTCGATTTTGGCTTAGGAGGTGCACAGTGTGGCGTTGTGGCGGGTCGCTCGGGCTAGCGACGTTTGGACCAGCAGTGGTTGAGGGTTCTCCCTTGGTTCGTTCCTACGAGGGTTCGTGTGACATCACAACCTTCGTATGGGTTTGTGATCCTCTCGAAGGGATGTTTAAACTGTTAGAGTTGTGGTATCCCTCCGGTGGGCCCGGAGTGGATCCTCTAGCATCTTTACCCTAGATCGGGTTCTTGGTATCGTTGTGACCGCTTATTTACAGGCGGTGATCCCCTATCTAGCAGGTTAACCCTGTAGGGTTTGTGGCATCATCGGAAATATGATCCCCTACGCGGTGGGTCGTGCTCAGAAGGGTTGTGGCATCGTCGGGTATACGATCCCCTACTCAGCATGTGGTTTATAGTAGGGTTACGGTATCGTGGGTTATGCGATCCCCTACTCAGTGCGTGGTTTTGGTAGGGTTGCGGCATCGTCGGTTCGATCCTCTACATCGCGAGTTATACCAGATAAGGTTCCGGTATCGTCGTGACCATCTTTATATGGACGATGATCCTTTATCTGAGTGTGAAGTTTCTGTCGAGTGCCAGATCGGGTTGTGGTATCCCCCAGCGGATCCGGGGTGTGATCCCCTATCTGTGAGAACTACGTATGCTAGATCGAGTTGTGGTATCCCCCAGCGGACCCTGGGAGTGATCCTCTATCTGAGAGCTACGTATACCGGAGTGGGTCTTGGTATCCCCTAGCGGACCCTAGCGGTGATCCCCTATCCGAGGAGTTTGGTGGTTATGGTGTTTCAGCGATGTTTCCTCAGTGATGTTATCCGACGAGTGTGGTCTCTCGGGTAAGCGTCTGATATGTTTGTTTGGGACCCGATGGAGTGTATCTCTTGGATGAGTGTCATCTGGTATGACGGTGTTCGTGTGGTGTACTCTCCTGGTTGTGGACAGTTGCTGGTGATGAGGTCGGTACCTCTTGTGGCTTTGTAGCGTGAGCTGTGTATATCTGGATTGTTCAAGGTGTATGTATGGGCATACACCTGAGCTGAGCTGAGATGACTAGTTGTGTTTAGCCGAGAATGGTCACGAGATGGAGTTTCTCTCTCGTCTGGGTTCCCTCTGGCTGGGTTGAGCGGACTGTTGCCTTTCAGTTGCTCCCTTGGGTTTTGGGTTTTTGGGGTGCCTACTGAGTATGTTTATACTCACCCCTGCACGGGCTTTTCCCGCACATGTTTGTGTCTTGTGCAGACCACAGACCTTTTGACAGAGTCCCAGGAGGACCCGGAGCTGGCGGAGCTTAGTGAGCGAGTTGACCGGGGTGTTTACCGGAGGTGTGCCGAGGGAGCTTTCCGGCGGGTGTTTGTGGCAGCGTTCCCCTTCTTCAGAGCAGGTTGGACGCGCTTTGTAGTTTTCTTTTGGTGGGCCCTGTTTTTCCCTTTGTACTTTTGCTGTTGCTCTCTGGTTGTGGGATAGTGTATGCATGCATCTACTTTCCAGTTTTTATATCTCTGAACTGTTGCATGGAGGTGTTTGTGGGTGCGTGTGTACAGGTACCTTAGGCTAATGCCTCCCATGTGTGTGATAGCCTACTCGGCGCTGGTCGCCAGCCCCTGGCCTATTGGAGGCGGGCTTGGGAAGTCGCGGGTCGAGCCCCGTTGGGTCGGGTCGTGACAGAGTGGTATCAGAGCAGGTTCCACCTTTGGAATCTCAGAGCATAGCTGGTCTAGCTGTGAGTTTGGTTTGGGTTGCATAGCGGTAGTGTTAGGATGTTTTGAGTCCGGCTTTCAGGCCAGGGACTCCAGTGTTGGTGCGGCGGCCGACGTATCCATACACCAGGACTCTGATAACCTGCCTTTCAACTCGGGACATTGGTACACTGGTCGCGGGGACATAATGGTACATGCATCATATAGGACTGGGTTTTTGGTTTTTCCTTGTCCTTCTTGAGTCATCTCTCCAGATATACTCTTTGACTGTGGTGCGTCTTGAGTGTATTTCAGGATGCCTCCACGACGACAGCTAGCGAGGGTTCCACAGCAGGATTGTGCGGATGACCCGCCCCGTGTAGTGGCTGTGGAGCAGGGCGCAGGTTCTGAGGTTGCACCTCCAGGTGGTCTGCCAGTTGAGCCACCACCTGTCGAGCAGCTGGTTGTGCCGGCGGTGCAGGACGAGGTTGCATGCAGGCTGAGTGCGCTGCATGAGTTCCAGAGGCAGCGACCTCTGAGGTTCTGGGGTGATCCAAACCCCCAGGCAGCTGATGACTGACTTGAGGCAGTTACCCGAGTTTTCCGTCTAGTGAGGACACCTCCAGATCAGATGGTGGTCCTAGCGGCGAGCCGTCTGCATGGTTCTACCGGGCGATGGTGGAGTTTGGTGACGCGGTCCCATGATGAGGAGACGCTCATGTGGGCAGAGTTTGAGTGGCTCTTCATGGAGGAGTTCTATCCGGTGACGCTGAGGTCAGTGCGGAT
Organism: Viscum album; assembly: GCA_963277665.1. Lineage (NCBI taxonomy): Eukaryota > Viridiplantae > Streptophyta > Magnoliopsida > Santalales > Viscaceae > Viscum > Viscum album. Next base: position 1,574,476,993 of record OY728128.1, on the reverse strand, counting down.
CTAGGAGCTTCTGCAGCTTCGACAGAAGAGCATGACTGTGTCGGAGTACTCAGTGAGGTTTACAGACCTGTCGCGCTACTTCCTAGATATGGTTCGAGGCTCGTTCTTTAGGGCTCGAACCTTCGAGCAGGGCTTACGCGGGAACATCCGAGCAGGTGTGGTTTCCTTATGTCTGCCCACCTATGCTGGAGTGCTGGAGCGAGCGTTGGTGGTGGAGAGTTTTTTGGCTGAGCAGTTTCCCCCTATTAGTGCTGGGCACTCGAGAGCTGAGACTTCGTCAGTCGGATCGGCATCTGGTAGTCGACGACAGACTCAGGGGTCTGAACATGGCCGACGTTTCGGAAGGCGACCCCAGAATGGAGGATCTAAGGCTCAGGGCTCGCAGACCAGTTTTGGTCAGCCGCAATAGAGGCGGTGTTACGCTTGCGATGGTTGGGGACATATTGTTAGAGATTTTCCGACCCGACGTGCTGCTGAGAGGGAGCCGGTCGATGGACCGCCTTGGCAGAGGCAGTGTCTCGAGCAAGGAGGTCCGCAGGGCGGCGGACGTGGCGGCGGAGCTGGTGCAGCAGGAGGCGGTGGTAGGCAGTACCAGTTTCCACCACCCCCACCCCCAGGTGGTCCACGCCAAGCTCAGGGAGCTGGTGGCCGAGGGCGAGGACAGCTGCATTCCCTGGAGGCTATTGACCCAGATGCATCGCAGATGGATAGAGGTACGGCTTGTGTCCTTTCTACATACTACAGTAGTTTGATAGACACTGTTTAGTGGTACCCTCCTTTTTGTTGCTTTCTCGAGTTTTATTCAGGACGTTGGTAAGACCCTGTGTGGGTGTTTGTTGGTGAGCTCCCTGGTGTGTGAGACCCATTTGAGAGTCCAGTCGCTTTCCGTGTGCTTAGATCTTTTCGGGGACGAAAATTTCTAAGGGGGGGAGGATGTAGCGACTCGGGTTTTTGGTCCTGTCAGACTTTGGAATATTTCTACGAATAATTCCAGAGTTAGGCGCGAAGACGGCGTTCGATTCCGAGTCCCGGTGTGCCCGGAATTAATTTTATAAAAATATTAAGTATTTTTATACTATGCACGTGGAGGGGGTGTGATATCTCCTAAACGGTAGCTCAGAACGGGAATCTGAGGGCACGGTTGCGTCCGAAACGTGTCGTTTACCCTAGGCGAGGTGTAAACTTTGCGGGCGCGGGCCTGCTGTGAGAAACGCCACCAGGGGCGTTTTCGTAAATAAGTGGCGAAGTTAGTGTGCGGGCGTCGGCTCGAATAACTTCTGAACGGAGTCTCGGATGGAAAATCTGAGTACGTCGTTGCATTCAGAACGACGCGTTTACCCTAGGGGTGACCTTACTTTTGTTCGCATCGGGCGTCGGGTCCGAGGCGGGTTTGGCGCCGGCGGGCGGCTGATATAAATATCAGCTCCCCCCCCCCTTTATCGTTCCTCTCGACGTTCTTCATCGTTCTTCGCCGCTACTCCACCGAATCGAGCAAACGAAGCGCTCACGAGCTCGGAATTCGACGGCGGACGTTCCAGGAGCGCGCAACGGAAGCTCTGGAGCACGGATCTGTGGCAGAACGTCGGCATTTCTCCCGCGAGATAGGCGGTTTGAGTTTTGAAATCTCGAACCCTGTTTATTTGTTGTTTTTCTTCAAATCGTTATAAGGGTTGTATAGTTTGGGTCCCGATGTTTCCGAAACATGTTTCGGATCTGATTTTGGAGTATCGGGGTGCTCCCGGGGGTCCCCGGAAGTTTTCCGGCGGAAATCCCGGATTCCGGCGGCGGCCATGGCGGAATCCGGTGAGGCAGGGCGGCGGCGCAGCGGCGGCGCGGCGGTTTCCGGTGACGGCGGCGGCGGCGCGGCGGAATTCGGCGGCGACGCGGTGGTTTCCGGTGAGGCTGGCGGTGGTCTGGCCAGGATTTTCTGGGGGTTCTTTAAACCCCCGTAACTCGCAAACCGTAACTCCGATTTGCGAGCCGTTTGCGGCGACGTGACCCTGACGACGAGGTGAACCCTCCGGTGTGGGTTTGAGGTTTTAAGGGTTTGGGATCGTGGCCCGGGAGTTAGAAACGTCGTATAAAATAATATTATTTTATTATTTTACGATTTCGGGTCGTTGTAACTTCTACTCGGAGCGTCTGATTGACGTGCCGTTAGTGGCGTTGAGACCCTGATGGTACAAAGGACTTTTTGAGATGGTTTCCGGGTGTTGGGACTGTGAACGGGGTGCGGGCCCCACGAGGCCGGGTTTTGGCGTTTGCGGAGAAACACAACTTTTGCACCAGGAGTCCGATTTTGGCTGATGAATAGTCGATCCTGTGTGTTTTTCCGAGAGGATAGCAATGGTGCGATCCGTTCGATGAGTTTCGAAATCCAGGCATGGGCCCCACCCGAGCTGGCCTTTGGTGAATAGTGCCTTTTTCACCGGGTATCCGTTTCGGACGAGCGAGTAGTCGATTCCGCTTGTTTTTCCGAGGGGATCACCGTGGTGTGATCCGCTCGATGGGTTTTGGGATCGTTGTGTGGGCCCCGCACGAGCTAGCTACGGTGAATAGTGCCTTTTTCACCGGTGCTCCGTTTCGGGCGAGTAAACAGCCTATCCTGCGTGTTTTTCTGCGCGGAACGCGATGGTGGCCTCAGTTTTGGCTTAGGAGGTGCGCAGTGTGGCGTTGTGGCGGGTCGTTCGGGCTAGCGACGTTTGGACCAGCAGTGGTTGAGGGTTCTCCCTTGGTTCGTTCCTACGAGGGTTCATGTGGCATCACAACCTTCGTATGGGTTTGTGATCCTCTCGAAGGGATGTTTAAACTGTTAGAGTTGTGCTATCCCTCCGGTGGGCCTGGAGTGGATCCTCTAGCATCTTTACCCTAGATCGGGTTCTTGGTATCGCTGTGACCGCTTATTTACGGGCGGCGATCCCCTATCTAGCAGGTTAACCCCGTAGGGTTTGTGGCATCATCGGAAATATGATCCCCTACGCGGTGGGCCGTGCTCAGAAGGGTTGTGGCATCGTCGGGTATATGATCCCCTACTCAGCATGTGGTTTATAGTAGGGTTACGGTATCGTGGGTTATGCAATCCCCTACTCAGCGCGTGGTTTCGGTAGGGTTGCGACATCGTCGGTTCGATCCCCTACATCGCGAGTTATACCAGATAGGGTTCCGGTATCGTCGTGACCATCTTTATATGGACGATGATCCTTTATCTGAGTGTGGAGTTTCTGTCGAGTTCCAGATCGGGTTGTGGTATCCCCCTACGGATCCTGGGTGTGATCCCCTATCTGTGAGAACTACGTATGCTAGATCGGGTCGTGGTATCCGCCAGCGGACCCTGGGAGTGATCCCCTATCTGTGAGCTACATATACCAGAGTGGGTCTTGGTATCCCCTAGCGGACCCTAGCGGCGATCCTCTATCCGAGGAGTTTGGTGGTTATGGTGTTTCAGCGATGTTTCCTCAGTGATGTTATCCGACAAGCATGGTCTCTCGGGTGAGCGTCTACGATGTTTGTTTGAGACCCGATGGAGTGTATCTCTCAGATGAGTGTCATCTGGTATGATGGTCTTCGTGTGGTGTACTCTCCTGGTTGTGGACAGTTGCTGGTGATGAGGTCGGTACCTCTTGTGGCTTTGTGGCGTGAGCTGTGTATATCTGGATTGTTTAAGGTGTATGTATGGGCATACACCTGAGCTGAGATGAGATGACTAGTTGTGTTTAGCCGAGGATGGTCACGAGATGGAGTTTCTATCTCATCTGGGTTCCCTCTGGCTGGGTTGAGCGGACTGTTGCCTTTTAGTTTCTCCCTTGGGTTTTGGGTTTTTGGGGTGCCTACTGAGTATGTTTATACTCACCACTGCACGGGCTTTGCTCGCACATGTTTGTGTCTTGTGCAGACCACAGACCTTTTGACAGAGTCCCAGGAGGACCTGGAGTAGGCGGAGCTTAGTGAGCGAGTTGACCGGGGTGTTTACCGGAGCTGTGCCGAGGGAGCTTTCTGGCGGGTGTTTGTGGCAGCGTTCCCCTTCTTCAGAGCAGGTTGGACGCGCTTTGTAGTTTTCTTTTGGTGGGCCCTGTTTTGCCCTTTGTACTTTTGTTGTTGCTCTCTGGTTGTGGGATAGTGTATGCATGCATCTACTTTCCAGTTGTTATATCTCTGCACTGTTGTATGGAGGTGTTTGTGGGTGCGTGTGTATAGGTACCTTAGGCTAATGCCTCCCATGTGTGTGATAGCCTACTCGGCGCTGGTCGCCAGCCCCTGGCCTATTGGAGGTGGGCTTGGGGAGTCGCGGCTCGAGCCCCGTTGGGTCAGGTCGTGACAAAAATGATATAATGAGGATCTCCATGAATACATAAAACCTCCCTAACATAGATCCTTCCAAGATCATTTACTGAGAAGGTCTCTCACACAAGTAAGAATTGTGAGACCTTCTTCAAATGATCAACGACAACTGACACTGTATCGTTGCCATGATGTGATCTGGGTAAGTTAGTCACAAAATCCTTAGAAACATCATCTCATTTCTACTTTGGAATGGACAATGGCTATAAAATACATGTTAGTCACTAATGTACCTCCTTCACCTACTGATAGGTGGAACACTAAGTGATGAAGCCGATAATCTCATATTTTATATCAGACCACCAATACTGGCGTCGTAGATCTCGATACATCTTGGTGACACTGAGATGAACTACCCATGCTGAGGCATGAAGTTCCTGCATCATCTCCTCTCTGATGTCAATTGGAACTCATACAGACCCATGAAATCGTAGAGTATCATCCCCATCCATGGTCCATTTTGAAGATGTATCATCATCTAAGACACTTTCCCTTAGGACAAGGCCTTTAGGATTAGATATTTTCTTCATTCTTACCCATTCCAGGAGAGTAGAGGTCACTACTAAGTCTATGAGGATAGTTTTATTATTGACCACCAAAACCTCAATGTGCATCTCTGAGAATAATTCCATGAGCTTTTATTTGATACTATCCTCTTAAACCACCTATGTCTGAGTCTTTTGGATTAGAGCATTGGCTACAACATTACCTTTACCAGACATATAGGAAAAATCAAAATCAAATGACTATAGGTACTCAAAACACCTGTGCTTTTTGAGATTGAGATCTCACTGTGTAAATATTTACTTTAGGATTTTTTGGTCAGTGAACACCACAAAATGCTCTCTAAGTAGATAGCGTCTCCAATAGTGTAGAGTATGAATAGCTGTAGCTAGCTTGAGGTCACGTGTTAGGTAATTATGCTCGTGAGGCCTCAAATGAAGAGACTTGTACACGATGACTCACTTGTCCTAAATTAAAATAGATTTATGCCCAATACCTGATGTTTCATAGTATATATTATATATCCTACCTGGCTCTGGAAGAATCAGTATTAGTGCAGAAGTCAAATGACACTTCAACTCTTGAAAGGATACATCACAAGCTTCTGACCATACTAATTTCACACCTTTCTTTTTTAAGATAATATGTAGAGGTACAAGATGTGATAAATGTTGGATGAAGTGTATGTAATAGTCGGTTATCCCCAAGAAACTATAAAAGTCAAAAATGGTTTTAGGCTGCTCCTAGGAAATTACAGTTCTCACCTTCTATGGGTCTACTGAAACTCCTAACTCCAAGATGATATGACCCAGGAAGTGGAAGTTTTTTATCCAAAAGTGGAATTTATTGGTCTTAGCGTAGATTTGATTCTCTCTTAGTGCAACAGTCTCAATATGGATGTAATGGTCGTGTCTAGAGAATGAATACACTAAGATATTTTCAACAAAGACTAACATGAATAAATCTAGATATGGGTGGAAAACCCAATTCATTAGAGCCATGAAAATAGTAGGTGCATTCATTAGTCTAAAGGGATGACCAGATACTCATATAGAGCATACCTACTCCTAAAAGTTGTATGAGGTATGTCTGATGACCTGAAATGCACTGGATGACAGCCCGACCTCAAATCTATCTTTGAAAACACCCTCTCTCCTTAGAGATGATCAAAGAGGTTGTCTATTATAGGCAGTGGATACCAATTCTTTAATGTGATCTAGTTCGATAAATGGTAATCCACACAGATCCTAAGGGTACCATCCGCCTTCTTGAAAAAAATGATCGTTGAACCCTAAAGAGAAGTGTTTGGTCGTATAAAATCTTTAGTTTCTAAATCCTCCAACTACTTCTTGATCTCCATAATCTCCATAGGTGCCATCCTATACGGAGGAATGGTCACTAGTGCTACTCTTGGAATAAGATCAATGGTAAATTCTACCTCTTTCACTAGAGGTAGAACATATAATTCATAAGGAAAGAAATCCCCGAAATGATCCACTATAGAAGGAAAAACAGTTGGTTGTAACCCTTGGTCATCCAGGAAAAGACTGATGATCTGAGATGTCCCACTACCCATCCACTACTACTTAGGTCCTGATTTCATAGCTTTCACATTTCAATCTCCCTTATGTATGTGCTTACCAACCTATGGTGATGTAAACATCACCCTCTAATGATAATGGTCAATGTGGGATCAATGGGAAACTAGCCAGTTCATCCTGATGATTACATAAAAGCTCATCATATTAGGGAAGAAAATATTTCATTCCAAGATTTATCTTCCTATCTCAAGGGTACAATCCTTACAATGGAAAACACCCTCCAATCTGATACCTAACATGGTACAAAGCATCATAACACCATGAAAGTGTTTGATCTTGAGGCCCAGACTCTCCATAATAGTCTCAGAGATAAATGAGTGAGACACACCTATATCAAATAGAGCAAACACTAATATGGAGGCTACTAGAATAGTACCTCGTACAATAGAAGGTCTAGCTATCATCTCCTCTAGTATAGGCTAGATTGCATGTAATTGGCTTGTACCATGGGCCTGAGTCACAGCCTGACTGCCCAGATCAAGCCCAGTCTATCGACACTGAGAATCATGATTCTGACTGCCTCTACCTTGACCACCACCTCGACTTAAGTGGCCGATGGTATTCCAGCTACCTGCCTGGCATGATCCTACTAGACCCACTCTCAAATGTGTGGTAAGATTAGATCCCCAATCATTAGGAACTGATGAAAAGGTCCTACAAAAGTGTTGGATATTACCCATCCTACCATAGCCTCTTCATTTCACAAGATCTCGTAAGCACTAAGCCTTTATGTGTCCCGACTTCCCATACTGATGATATATCAAAAAGCCATCAGCATGAGGATCCTGAATGTCACTACCTCCATGAGTAGCCTCAAAATGAATCTTTCTCCCAAAATAAAAAACATTGATAGATCTAGGTGTTGAACCACCCTGACCTGCACCATCAGCTTCCCTCAAATTTTACTTTTTGATAAGGGATTGGTTGATTATCTCAGAAATAGTAGTGAACCTGAAGAAATTAACCTACAACTAGATGATGTATACCACCCCATCCTTGAATCTCCTACAAGTCATAAGAATGTCACCTAATAAAGTAGGATTGAACCGCTACAGCTCAGTGAAATAATAAGAGTATTCCATAACATACATACTTCTCTACTATAGGTTCATGAATTCTCTAGCTCTATCATCCATCAGATTCTGGGGAAAGAAATAGTAATAGAAGATAGTCTATAAATATGATGAAACCATATCTATATGCTGGTCTTCTTGGGTAATAACATACCACCACCGCTTGGAAGAATCACATAGCATAAATTTTGAAAGCTTTAAATTTTTCTCTAGAGGAATATCTGAATGATTGAATATAGAAAGAATAGTTTCGATCCGTGACTTTGTAGCATGAGGTCCTCCATCCCTCAAAAAGGTGTGAGGATGATGCTGTTGGAATTTTTGAGTCAACTCTACCATACTCAGGTTAGGTCAAATGACACCTTGCATATTCGGAAACATACGTAGAAATCCCTCACAAAACCAGGAATTGGTTCTCACATCAAGAATAAGAAGAGGTTCCATATGTGGCACTATAGGAGGAATTAATGGTAGCTCAAGGCCCCCCACCTAGGTGCATGGTCATCACTCCCTTCAAGGCATATGAATAGAGTACATCATGGCGGAATGATACTATAATTCCAAATTCACACCTCAAAAGAGATTTTAACAGTTGAAAAGATTGTAGGTAGAAAACTAGGATAGGTGCGTAGCCTTCCTGTAGATAGATCATACCCCTCTACCTACTCTTAAATGTAGGACTGTGTAACTAAGAAAGACCATAACAGGCTATAAGAATGTAAGATACACACCAACTACCCACTAATAAGGTTGGGTTCAGGTATAGGTTTTCATTTCACATGTATAAGATGGTTGTTCTTATATTCATTTTAAATCATACTTGTTCAAATTTTTAAATCCCTTTAAATGGTTGAATTAGATGGATCATTATTTCTTATTTTCAAGGGCCCATAATTTTTATGAACCAAATATGGCATCCACATAACCCATACCATAACACATACCATCCCATGTGACCAATGGTTCATGGCTCAACATTCTATAATTAACTGTTTAAGGTGTATTATTTAACCTATATAGAAAAGCATTGTTAAGTTAAGGTAGGCACTTTAAGTGTAGATTGTGTTTTCCAATCCCTGTAAATAATTTTAGCTCATTTAAATACATAATCAATGAACTGATAAGATGTGATAGGTAAATGCATGCTGAAAGTATATGTGACATAGAAAAATGCATGACATATTAGTTTTATTATGCCTATAATGATGAATGTAATGAAACACCTTCATTTTCTCAGGCATAGGTAAAAAATATCATCATTTCAATAATACCAATAATAATAACACCATAAAAAAAGTGCATTGCCCAATATTGAAGTCGTCTCAACTATAAATGGAATAATTAATAACTACAATTTCTCATTTCAAGTAATTTGGGTTTCCCTGCACATGGGTTAACTACATCCTAGCATAGGGTAATTTCCTAATTCCTTTAAATCCTAGTCTCCAATCTAATATCCAAACAGTAATAAAAATGAAAAATATCCCCTTTGAAGCCACTTTGTAACATCCCGACCCAAGATCCACTTAAATCGTGCCCTAAGCCGGTGGGTCACATAGCCTCAAGCGTGCCTCCTCATACGTCAGAGGCTGCCGACTAGTAGTGATGGTGTAAAGGTTGTGTGGTGGGGAGAATATAATGTAGAGACTTGGTTTTTTCCTTATAAAACTTTGAAATGTTTTTATCTATATTTCTAGATCTAAGCGTTGAGATGGAGTGCGATTCCAAGGCTCGGTGTACCTGAAATTAATTTTATAAAATATTTTATATATTTTATATTACACATGAAAATATTCGTAAAGAAAATAGGATAAATCTTAAAAGGATGATTGTATTGTAAATTTGAGATCTCGGTTGATTCTGGAATGCAGTGTTTTCCCTAGACGTGACATAAAATGATTCGGTGCGGGACATTCGAACCCCTCGCTCGTTGGCGGTACGAGCAGTGAAATAATTAATTATTAAATTAATTAATTCAATCACTTTGACCTAGATTAAAAATATATAAATGCATCACCATGGAAAATAGACCAAGGTTAGCCTCATAATCTTGGGAATTTTTCAAAGAGCTCTCTCCTCCTTTCCGTACGCAGATCACAATGAACAACGACGAAACTAAAGAACCAAGCAGATCAGGATGCAACAAATGTAGCAGCTCCTCTCAAACTGTGGGTGGATGTGTTATTCATCAACGATTGATCCAAAATAGTGGTAGGACTCATAAATTGGTGATTTCACACCTTTTATTAAATTGATTGAGTATATCATTTTTTGTTCTTCGATCTATGCCCTTGTTACTGCCATTGCATGTGCCCATGTACAAAAATTAAATTATTTCAATTTTTCTCTAATCTAGAATCCATATTCTTGATTGAATGGACAAAAAAACTTGACCTAAATCAATTAACCATTATTCTTGTGCTTTTACCCCCTCTTTTCTTCGTGATCTTCAACGGTTGGATATCCGCAGTCCCAGTTCGGAAATTGTCGAGTGGTATCGAGCTCGATCAGACCCCCAGATTCATGGTGAATCAATGAAACAAGTAAAGATCGATGAGATAATCATAGATCTAGGAACATTGTGAGGTGATAATGATTTATTGGTTGATTAAACTTTAAGAACTTGATGAACAGAGGTTCTACAACATGTGGAATAAGCGGTGAAGCCCTTACCGATGATCAGAGCCATTTTCCAGTGAGTGATGGTCGAGATCTGCAATCTATAACTAGATTCAAAGTTTTTGGATAGATTCAAGGTGAAATCCAAAGTGGTTTGGATAGATTAAAAGTATGGGATTGTATCTAGTATTTTTTTGAAAATCCCGACTACATGTCATGTTCCAAGATAAACACATGTTGTGTAGCCTCTTCCATGGCAGTGACTAGAGTTTCAAAAAATTAAGGGTGACATAGTGTGTAGTCCCTCTTACATATTGTGTACCCCCCTTATCAGTTGGAAAACCCATGTGATGGGTCACACTGATGGGAACCCATGTAGAGGTACACAGGGTCAATTACATCCATGTGTTCTTCGGTACACGGACATGGCGAGTAACACATGGCCCTGGTCGTGGTTAACCAAGACACGTCGTGTAGTCCACATACACAACATGTACTACTACATGGCATAGAGTTGTTCACCAACTAGGGATATAGTCAAGGTGTGAAGTGGGTCCACATGTCATGTGGGCCCCCTCACACATTGTGTACCCCTTTGTCCCTTTTTAGGAGACTTCATGGTTCTATATCTCCCTCATTTGAAATTGGATTTTGGATAGAAAAAATCCTACCCTGAGTGTTTTTTCACGTAGAACATGTTGGTTCCCTCAGTTGTGGTTTTTAAGATATGATGTAGAATGTTCCAAGCTCATCACCTTCTAAGGCGACCCTGATAATGATAATGATCAGGCAGTGATCAAGTAGGGTCACCAAAGACTTACTCCCGAGTGGAACCCTCCAGCTGGGCTGGGCATGGATTCTCAATGACTCCTAGAGTGGAACCCTCTAGTTAGGCTGGGAATGATTCCTCTAAAAAATTCTGAGTGGAACCCTCCATCTGGTCTAGGCATTTTTCCTTGATGACTATTAGAGTGGAGCCCTCCAACTGGGCTAGGCATGGGTCCTCAACTTTTCGAGTGGAACCCCCATGTGGGATAGGGAACGGGTCCTTAATATCCTAGAGTGGAACCCTCTATCCAGGTTGGGAATGGGTCCTCAATCCTTCGAGTAGAACCCTCCATCCAGGTTGTGCATGGGTCTTCAACCACCAGAGTGGAACCCTCCTGTTGTACCAGGGCATGGGTCCTCTACCTAGAGATTGTGGCCCCTTGACTGTGTAACAAAGTGAAGAGACATGATTTAACATAGACTATGAATCATGAGGAAGAAGAACATTTTCCCCACAAAGACAAATTCTAGTGATGCGACCAAAACCATGTGGTCGAGTCAATGCTGCCTAAAGAGGATAATATCAAGGTGTGGTGAATGAGTTCCTTAGAATTGTGTGTTTAGGGTAAACATGTGTGATATTGGGAATGATTGATGGAATTTTAGAACAGATGGACACTCTTCTTATTGGTCCAAGCTATGAGATAGTTTCCCCTTACTGTCTCATTTGGGATTCTTTTGACTGAGAATATATATATACTTATTCTGTATCCACTCCTTGGATTTGGTTACTCTCCTTACAAGAGAGGTGAATACATTTGAGGTATTCCATGTGTTTTTAATTTTTAGATTTTTATGTTTAGATGAGTCTACTATCCTACTGTAGGTGGTGAAGACTCGATGGGTAGTTCATCTACTCACTGTGTTTATCCCCTTATGCTTGGATGAGATTAATTTCACTCTTTGTTGGGTTAAGCTGCACTCTTTCGCTGTATCTTATTTTATCTATTGTTTTCCACTTAATTTTTATCTCTTGTTGCTCCCCCTTCATCTTTTGGGGCATCTTACTGGGTATTATTATACTCACCCCTACATTGACTTTTCCCTCCCATGTTGTGTCTTATGCAGATAATGGATAGGTTGACCGTGACTTTAGATGAGCTTAGGGATACTGGGTGTTTGGACCACATACGATGGTCAAAGCTTGGGATTCAAGAGATGGGATCTCTTTTAGGTGTTTAATTTTCCAGTTTTTTTAGGTTGGGACATATTTCTGGTTGGGCGTGTGTGTTTTTCCTTTAATTTCAGTTTACACTACCATGAGTTTTCTTTGTCTAGAGTTTCATTCATTTTTGGTTTACTTTACAGCAGTGTCGCATATTTTACTTTTCCCTCTGCACTTTTTGCATTAATTTGGTTGTGTGTGAATACATGTACTTAGGAAAATGCCTTCCTAAATTTAGTTATTCCTTCATCACTTGTCACCACCCTCTGGCCTATGGAGACGGGCTGGGGGTGGTTGTGGATCGAGCCCCGGATTGAGTCAGGTCATGACATATTGGTATCAAAGCAAGTTCATTTCATGTGATGTTGTTTGGAAATCCCCTTAATGAGGATTCATTGGGTTTAGGGTAATAGTTTATAGGTGTCTCGAGTGTAACTCTCAGGACAGGGAGTTTAGTGATAGTGCGGCAGCCGACATATCCTTTCATTAGGACCTTGAATACCTAATTGTCGACTCAATATACTGAGACATTTGGTGGAGGTATTAATGGTAAATTCATTATATAGGATTGAGTCTTTGTCTATCCTTTTTGGGTTATCTATCCATTATTATTGAAATGTATGTGTGTGTGTGTTTGTGTGTGTGTGTGTGTTCATCTGACTGTGGTAATCCTTGATAACTTTCAGGATACCTCTGTGATAAAAACCATCTAGGATACCAACTCCAATTCACAATGATGATCATATGAGCGACAAAGCCTCAGTTCAGGGTGCATAATGTGACCCCCCTCCTCTAGGTGAGAAGGTAGCAGCACCTCCCCCTATTGAGAAGTAGATTGTTCCAGTATAGTAGGTTGAGGACGTGCACATGCCTAGCGCACTCTGTGAGTTCTATCATCAGATACTGCTGAGGTTCTGCAGTGACCTAGATTCTTAGGTAGTAGAGGATTGGCTAGAGTTGGTGGTATATATCTTCAATATTATTTGGATCTTGATGGATCAAGTGGTGGAACTATCGGTCATCCTTTTCCATGGAGTAGTTGGGCATTGGTGGAGCCTTGTTACATAGATTCATGATGAGCCGACACTCTCATGGGATGTCTTCCAAAAGTTTTTCCGTGAGAAGTACTACCCCTCCTTCCTATTTTTAGTCTGAATCTAGGAGCTTCTAGAGATGAATCGGTGAGGGATGACAGTGGATGAGTATGTGACGTGGTTCACATACCTTACATGTTACTCCCTTGACATTATATAGGATGACTACTTCTAAGCATGGAAGTTTGAGCAGGGACTCCGCACAGAGATCCAAGCCAACATTGTGCCCTTGTGAATTCACACCTATATCGAGGTACTAGAGAAAGCACTAGTGACATATAGCTTTCTATCAGAGGGATGTCAGAAAATTAAATCTGGCAGTGGGTGTCACAGAGCTATGTCGTCAGCAACATCAAGAAGATGTCAGATGCAAAGATCTCAACCTAGGAGATCCTTTCACGATCAGAATCAAGTGTGTGGTTAGAGGCATCATAGAGTGACATGGTAGCCCAAGGAAGGGCAGTTCTTTACTTGTGATGGGAGAGGTCACATGGCATGATATTGTCCGGACAGGCATGTAGAGTAGCCCAGGAAGATAGATGATGGAATTTCATAGTAGAGGTAACATTGTGATCAGGGATCTCCCAATCATAGACAGGGTGGTCCCCAGAGAGGAGGAGCTGGAATAAGAGGAAGAGAATTTTCAGGTGGATGAATATTCTTTGAGATCCTTCCACGACCACCATCAGGTGGCCCACATCAGGCTCATATAGCTGGTGGTCAGGGTCGCGGACAGCTGCAGGCTTTGGATGTTTGTGACCCCACAGTGCACGAGATGATCAGAGGTGTGATCTATGTTTATTATACTCTTACTTCAGTATTAGTATATATAGGTTTAAATCTTTACTTTATCTCTCTACTCTTGGTGTGAGATATGGAGCTCCCAATTGAGGCACTATCACGACAACTTTGTCTTGTGGTTTCTACAGAGAACGCTTCTTCTGTATCTTTTATCTGTCGACAGTGCAAGATATCACTTAGTGGAGAGAGGTTCATGTGGGACCTTTTGATAATCATGATGGAACCCTATGACATCATCTTGGGTATGTATTCGCTTTCCATGGTTTAAGCCCAGATTGACTGTCACTGTAGACTAGTCATATGCCTACGCACTGATGGGAAAAGATTATCCTTTGTTGGATAGAGAGATCTCATTGCAAGGCAAGTGGGTTCAGTGAGAAGGATACTGCAACCCATCACCCATTAGTTGGTGAGTGTAGCCCTTGGTGCATTAGTATCTTCAATAATATGGGTTCCTTCAGTTGTTGAGTATTATATGGATGTCTCCCCTGAAGGCATTTTAGGACTACCTCCGATGTGGGAGATGGTTTTTTACATCAACTTGCATCTAGGGACAGCCCCTATATCTTCTACAGTATATCAGAAGGCACCTACTAAGCTTCAAGAGCTACAGTTGTTATTAGAGGACCTTCAAGAGAAGGGTTTCATCAGATTCAGTGTGTCCCCCTGGTCAGCTCTAGTCCTATTCATGAAAAACGTGGATGGGCGCTTATGGATTTGTATGGATTATCGTCACCTGAACCAGACCACGATAAAGAAAAATTAACCCTTGCTAAGGATTGATGACCTCCTTGACTAGTTATGAGGTGTGATATGGTTCTCAAATATTGATATCAAGTCAGGATACCACCAATTGAGGGTTTACAAGGCTGATATTTCATAGTTGGAATTATAATGTCACTATAGACACTATGAGTTCCTGGTGATATCATTTGGTGTGATGAATTCCCTCGCCATGTTTATGGCTTTGATGAACCAGGTTTTCCAATCGTACTTGGACCAGTTTTTTATTTTCTTCATCAATGACATACTCTTCTACTATAAAAAAGAGGAGGAGCATGTAGAAAACTTAATGATGGTCTTAGACTTTCTTTGAGAGCACCAACTTTATGGTAAACTCTCAAAGTGTCAGTTATGGATACATGAGGTTCACTTTCTGGGTAATTTCATCACTGGTCATGGTTTATCTATGGATCTAGTGAAGATCAAAGAAATTATTTCTTAGGATCCACCCAAAATCATGTCAAATGTGTGTATATTTCTTGGTTTCGTGGGAAACTACATGATATTTTTGGCTGACTTCTCGGGACTCACAACCCCTTTGATCACCCTGATGCGAAAAGGGTAGCAGTTTACCTAGTCTGATAAGTGCTAAAGGGCCTTTGAAGAGTTGAGGTAGAGGCTTACAAGTGATCCAATGTTGAGACTACCATAGGAGGGTGTGGATTTCATAGTTTATTATGATGCATCAGGAGTCGGGATTATCTACATGTTGATACGGTGGTAGGAATTTATCGCATACGGGATGTGGTAGTTGAGACCCCATGAGCAAAACTACATAACTCACAACCTAGAGCTGGAAGTGATAGTCTTTACCAAGAGGATGTGGGGACACTACCTTCTAGGGGAGTGCTTTATGGTTTACTCAGACCACTATAGTCTCAGGTACGTCTTCATTCAGAGAGACTTGAACTTGAGACAACGATGCTGGTTGGAGTTCCTGCAGGACTACAACTTCGAGATAGTCTATACTCCAAGGAAGGGAAATATTGTAAAAGATTCCCTTAGTATGAAGTCCCAAAATCTCTTAGTGTAGAAATTCTGGGAGCAGTTAGCTTTTCTACGGATGACCCTGGTGGAGTAGGTTGGTGCAACTTTTCTTCAGTCGGTGGTGTTGACTCCTTAGATTCTCGAGTGTGTGAGACATTCCTAGTTGGGAGACATTGACTATGAGGTCTTATGTGATCAAATATCCAACGTTGACACACCAGATGGATATTATGAAGGATGGAATCACGTCATCTAATTCCAAGGGTGAACTATGATTCCAGTCACATTACAGTAGGAGGTGATGCGGGAGTTCCGCAATTCTCTCCTAGCTGTAAATACCGGTGTGGGGAAGATGTATGGAGACCTTCAGTGGTAGTTTTGGTGATCCTGTATGAGACAAAGCATATCTGAGTTCATCTCTCAGTGCCTTACCTATCAACAGGTAAAGGTTGTGCACCAAGTTCAGATAGTTTTGTTGCAGCCTCTTAAGATACCAGAGTGGAAGTGAGATGTCATATACATGGACTTTGTCACAAGGATTCCACACATATTGAGGGACCATGACATCATATGGGTGATAGTTGACCAACTCAAGAAGTAGGCACACTTCCTTGCTATCAGAGAGCAGAGTTCGGTGGAGATTTTGGGGCAATTATACGTATGATATATCATTCACCTTCACAGGGTGTCCTCAACGATTGTCTCTGATCGTGATGCATGGTTTACATCATGATTATAGAGAGACACACAGGAGGAATTTGGGACCCAATTATAGATGAGTACATCCTTTCACCCCTAGATTGATGGGTAGGCTGAGTTCATTATCTAGGTGCTAGAGGATATGTTGAGGGCTTGTGTGTTGTACTTTAACTAGATTTGGAGGATCACCTACTCTTGGTAGAGTTTTCATACAACAACAACTGTCACTCTACCATCGGCATGGCACCTTTCATGTCCCTTTATGGTAGACCTTATAGGTTACCCTTATGATAGACAAATATTGTTGAGATATCTGTTGTGGGCCCAAATATGGTGCAGGTGACAATAGATAAAGTTTAGATCATCTGTGAGCCGATGAGGATGGCCCATAGTAGATATAAATCCTACACAGACTACCATAGTAGGCCCTTGGATTTTGATCAGGGAGACCATGTTTTCTTATGAGTCTCCCCATGATGAGGATTGAGAAGGTTTTTTGGGGAAGGAAAGTTATCCTTGAGGTTCATTGGGTTGTTCGAGATCATGCAGAGGATTGGTGAGGTTGCTTACCACCTCACCCTACCCCCATAACTGGAGCAGGTGCACAATGTCTTCCACATGTCGCAGATGAGGAAATATGTGCATGACCCTATGTATATCATCGACTAGGGAGAGATGGATATCGAGGATGGATCCACTTTTTTGGATCACCTGGTGGTGATCAAGGATCGATAGGAGTAGACCTTTCATGGATGTACCATCCCTTTGGTTCGTATGTTCTGGCAGCGCAAAAACATGCAAGAGAGTTCTTGGGAGCGGGAGAGCCAAATGCGGGCTCAGTATCCTGAGTTATTTTCCTAACTTTACTTTTCAGGGGCAAAAATTATGAAGGAGGGAATAATGTAGAGACCCAGTTTTTTCCTTATAAGACTTTGAAATATTTCTATATATATTTCTAGAGCCAGGTTCCGAGACGGCATGCGATTCCAAGATCTAGTGTACCCAAAATTAATTTTATAAAAATATTAAATATATTTTATATTTCGCTCACACAACTTCTTAAATAAAATGGGGTAACTCTTAAATGGTTGACCAGATCATAAATATGAGACTACATTTGAGTTTGGAATGCGATGTTTGCCTAGGCGCGACATAAAATGAGTCGGCACAAGATGTTCGGACCCCTCACTCGTTGGCGGCATGATCAGTGAAATAAATAATTATTAAATTAATTAATTAAACCAATTTTTCCTAGATTAAAAATCTATAAATGTATCTCCATGGAAAATGATCTAGGTTTAGCCTCATAATCCTGGGAATTTGCAAAAGATCTCTCTCCTCCTTTCTATTGGAGAATCACGACGAACAACGAAGAAACTCTAGAATCGAGCAGATCAGGACACAACGAACGCAACAACTCCTCTAAAACTATTGGTGGATGTGTTATTCATAAACGATCGATCTGAAATCAAGGTAGGACTCATCAATTGGTGATTTCACTCCTTTTATTTAATTGATCGAGCACATTGTTATTTTTTCTTCGATCTGTGCCCTTATTGTAGCCTCTGCATGTGCCCATGTATAGAAATTAAATTGTTTCAGTCGTTTTATAATTTGGGATCCTTGTTCTTTGATCAATTGGATAATAATGCTTGGTATCAATCAATTAACCCTTGTTCTTGTGATTTCCCCCTTGTTTATTTGTAATTTTCACTGGTTGTATCACCGTGGTCCCGATTCGACAATTGTTGGGAGGTACTGAGCTCGATCGGACCCCTGGATTCATGGAGGATCAACAAAAAAAAGAACAGATCGATGAGCCAAGCATAAATCTAAGATCATTGCAAGGTTAGGATGATCAATATTTTGATTAAACTTCAAAAAATCAATAAATAGAGGTGCAACGACATGTGAAACAAGCTGTGAAACCCTCCCATGTGACCAAAGCCGTTTTTCGGTAAGCGACAACCGAGATCCACAATCTATAGCCAGATCCAAATTTTTTGTATAGATTCAAGGTGAAATCCAAAGAATTTTGGATAGATTCAAAGTATGGGATCTGATTTGGGATTTCTATGAAAATACCGACTACACACCGTGTTCCAAGATAAACACACAACATGTGGCCTCTTTCACAACAGTGGCTAGAGTTTCAGAAAATTAAGGGTAACATGACATGTACTCCCTCTTACATGTCATGTACTCTACTTCCCAGTTGGAAAAAACATGTAATGAGTCACACATATGGGAACCCATGTAGAGGTACATGAGATCAAGTACACGCCCGTGTACTATGGTACACAGACACAATGAGTAGCACATGACCCTGGTCCCAATTAGCCAGGACACGCTATGTAGTCCACCTACACGGCGTGTACTACTACATGGGATGGATTCATCTGCTGGACAGGGACACGACCAAGCTGTGAAGTGGGGACATAGACCGTGTGGTCCCCCTCACACATTGTGTACCCCTTTATCCTTTTTTATAAGATTTCATGGTTCTACATCTCCTTTGTTTGAACTCGTATTTTGAACCGCAAATAGCCTATCCTATTGTTTTCACGTAGAACATGATGGTGACCTCATTTGTGGATTTTGAGATAAGATGTAGAATGTTCTGGGCTCAGCACCTTTTGAGATGACCCCGATGATGATAGTGATCAGGTAGGATCACCAAAGGCTTACTTCCAAGTGGAACCCTCCAGCTAGGTTGGGCATGGGTCTTTGATGACTCCTAAAGCAGAACCCTCCAGTTGGGCTGGGAATGGGACCTCTACAGACTCCTGAGTGGAACCCTTCAGGTGGGTTGGGTATTGGTCCACGATTTTTCGAGTGGAACCCTCCTTCGGGGCAGGGCATGGGTCCTCGATGTCTTATAGTGGAACCCTCCAACCTGGCTGGGCATGGATCATCAAACCTTTGAGTGGAACCCTCTAGCCAGGCTGGGCATGGGTCCTCAACCACCAGATTGGAATCCTCTTGTTTTACCAAGGCATGGGTCCTCTACTTAGAGATTGTGGCCCCTCAAATATGCGACACAGTGATGATACGTGGTTTGATGCAACCTTAGACTCACGTGGAAGAGGAACACTTTCCCCAATGAGATACGTTTTTGTGATGTGACCAAAACATGCATGTGAGTCAATGCTACCCAAAGTGGATAATACCAAGGTGTGGTGAACAATTTCCTTAGACTTGTGTGCTCAAGGAAGACATGTGTGATTTTAGGCATCATTGATGGCCTTTTGGAACTATTGGATACTCTTCTTCTTGGGATGAGTTGTGAGATAGAGGTTCCCTTACTCTCTCGTTTGGGCTTCTTTTGATTGAGCATATATATATATATATATCCTTCTTCTGTATCCACTCCTTGGATTTGGTTACTCTCCCTTCAAGAGATGCAAAGACGCGTAGGGTATGCCCCGTGCTTTCTGTGTTTAGCTTCTCATGCTAGGATGAGTCTACTCTCCTACTATATGTGGTGAAGACTTGATAGGTAGTTCATCTACTCACCTTGTTTATCCCCTTATGCTTGGATGATCTTACTTTCAATCTTTGTTGGGTTGAGTTGTACTCTTTCATTGTACCTTATTTTATCTACTGTTTTACTCTTTTTTATATCTCTTAATGCCCCCTTCAACTTTCAGAGTGTGCTAATGGGTATTCTTATACTCATCCATGCATGGTATTTTTTCGCACATGTTCTCTCTTATGCAGATGAAGGATAGTTTGATCATGACTTTAGAGGAGCTTAGGGATATTGGGTGTTTGGATCATATATGGTGGTCGTAGCTTCAGATTCATAAGTTGGTCTCTCTTTTATCTGTTTACTTTTCTAATTTTGTCAGGTTGGGACGTATTTCTAGTTGGGCATGTATTTTTCTTCTTTACTTTCAGTTTACGCTATTGTGCTTTTTTTTTAAAATTTGGTTTCCTAGAATCAACTGTTTGTAATTTGATTACATGAATATTTAATGTATTTAAATATTAAACATCTTATTACATATTGTTCACTGTTCTACATGACTATGATGTAATAATGTCCTAGATTATTTGTTACATTGATAATGTCATGACAGTTCTCCGCTATGATGATAACCTTTAAATGTTACAACAATATTCTTAAATATAGTTTTTTGGTTGGATGACATACTATAATGTGACACATAATATAGATCGTCACTTGTGAGTACTCATAAGCATATGATACTTCCTCTCATAAAGTTCGCACTTAGTAATCTCCAAGATGAGAGATTATGAGAACAGACCCGTTAGTAGGAATTCAGCATGTTTTGGTGTCATCATATATTCCTATCTGTGAGTGTGTGTAATGTTACTTATACTTTAAGATTATCATTAATATGTGTCACGACTCATGCACTTTGATTTACTGACAAAAACTGTCATGTAATATGTTGGCAGGAAGTAGGGTACGTTGGGTGTATCACGAATGACGTGTTATTAATGGATAAGTCGAGGGAGGATTTGTTCCTTCCATTTATAGAAGTTTATATCTCAACCCTTTTATTGAAATAGAACCATCGCCCCAAATTCCATGGTCATGGTGTAATGACAAGTTTATTTTAGGTAGTCAAAGAATGACGTATCAAATGTAACGACCCAAAATTTTGAATAAATCTTGTTTCCAAAATTTTATGTGTCATTTTATTTTATTTTTTATACTCAAAAAAAATGTTTCATTTGATAACATGATTATAATTAAAATGAGATCGTTGGGTTTTGACTGTTATATGACCATTGGTCAATATGACCGCTGGAAACTAAACGTTTCGATTATTGTCTCTAAATACAAGTAATCTTGGTTAATTGTTATAGAAAGAAGATTTGATGGCCTCACCCAGTAGTCTTGGACCGATCAAAGCCCATCTAACAGAACTTGGGAAGGAGGTAGCACCACTGGGCTTTGCTCTGGACCAAACCCAAGCCGAACTTCATCGTGTGAAGCTAGAACGGAATCGGCTTTGCGAGAAGTTCAAACTAATAGAAATTACTACTCGTGCGATGTTGGCCGAGCCTCCCTCAGATTCTCTCACCTTAGCACACCTTACACTTAGGTCCTTTGCTGGTGTGATAAGGGGCTATGTAAGGAGACTGTAACTGCCTTGTGTAATCCTTTGTTTTAAATAAAAATTGGGATTTCTTCTTATGATGATGTTTATGAATTTTTAAATGATCGGATAAATATAGTATGCATATTTTTGATGAATTTTAGAAAAAGGATATTTTAAAAATGTTTATGTAAACCTTAAATAATTAAAAATGTGTAATGATTTTCAAAAAATGGTCTTCTACAATTATGTTCAGTATGAAATTTAGAGTCTAATAAGATCAACTTGATTTTTGATGAATAGTAAATTATGAATAGTGATTTTATGATTAGGATTAGTAATGTGTCCAAATGGATTATTAATCTCACTTAAAGAAAGTATTAATATAATCTAGGCACCTTGATTAAGTAATGTGATTCCATAAAATGGTTAAATAATGGTTTCATAAATTATTATTCAAGTATTAGTTTTTTTCAAGTGAATAGTGTTTTTTAATTAAAAATTTAATTAAAAATAATTAGAAAATTATTTTTATAAAATGGATTTCATTTTTGAACTCAGAGCACCGATATTATGTTATGGTAATTTTTCGGGTTTTTTCTGAAAAAATGAATTTTCGGTGAATAGTGTATTTATTTAAAAAATAAATTAAAAATATTTAGAAAATTATATTTATAAAATGGAGTTCATTTTTGAAATCAGAGCATTGATATTTGATTAAGGTGAAATTTTGGGATCTTTCTGAGAAAGTTGAATTTTCAGTGAATAGTAAAAATACAGTTTTAGGGTTTCAGTATGTTTAATGACATCATAACTGTGTCATGATGATGTCATGAGATATTTTAAGGGTTGGTCGGCCAAGGGTGATGAATTATTGTTTTGGGGGCCCATGTGGCCTAACTCCATGGTAAATGCCAAGGGAGAGCACATGGTTTTGAGAAAAGTACTTTTGAGGTGTCCCTTGGCCATTAATGCCTTGTCCCCTCACTTTCCCTATAAATACCAAGTCATCCTCTCATCCATTTCGACTCCTCACTCTCCCCCAACGAAGTTCTGGTCTCATTAACTCCCAAGGAGTCCTCCCAAGGTGCCCCCAAGACCTCAAGGTCCAAACCTTTGAGTTTTAAGAGTTACGTTTTAAGGTAAGGGATCCGATCTCTCTCTTTCTTTTCAAGAAATCTCTTTTATGTAATTTCTTTTATGCTCCATGTTCTTATGTTAAAGGATGTTCTTTTATACTCCTCTTACTGCCCTTTTTATGTTCATATAATGAGATATCCCCTCTTACTCTCATTATTTCGTTTTATGAAGTTTTAAGTGGCGTCGTTAGGCTGCCGAAATTTTTGTAACGGATTCTTTCTCCCTTCTCATTTTTTTCAAGATTTATTTTTCATGTAAAGTATTTCAAGTTCTTTTTTATTATGTTGGGGTATGATCTCTAAATTTATCATACTGATCTTTTATGATCATATGATGAGAGACCCCATTTGATCTCTTCAATTCAGTATTTTGAAGTTTTAAGTGGCGCCGTTAGGCTGCCGAATTTTTAAGTTGTTCTTCACCCTTCTCATTTTGAAGTTCTACTTTCATGTCAATTCTTTAAAGTTCCTTTTTGTTATGTTGGGGTATGATCTCTATATCTATCATGATGATCTTTTATGACCATATGATGAGATATCCCATTTGATCTCTTCAATTCAGTATTTTGAAGTTTTAAGTGGCGTCGTTAGGCTGCCGAATTTCTAAGGGGTTCTTTCACCCTCCTCGTTTTCAAGATCTACTTTCATTTCAAGTCTTTCAAGTTCCTTTTTAATATGTTGGGGTATGATCTCTACATCTATAATACAGATCATTTATGTTCATATGATGTGAGACCCTATTTGATCTCATCAATCCATTTTTGGAAGTTTTAAGTGACGTCGTTAGGCTGCCGAATTCTCATAAGAGAAATCTTATTTTTTTGTCTTCCATTCAAGTTCTTCGTTTCAAATGGTATATCATTCAAATTTCATTACCATGTTCTTAAATAATTTATATTTTGTTCCCCAACTGTTTTATGTATCATTTTGAGTGGGTGACCCATGTCCCCTCTCTTTCCAACTTTTTCTAAAACCATGTATCATAGACGTTATGCTGCATAGTTTTCATCTCAAAATGCCTCCCTCTTTATCTAAAAATTATTTTATGTTATTAAGTGAATACTCAAAGCTCTTATTTCTACAGGGGTATTCACATATATATCAAAATGTTCTATTTTAAATTCTGGGATTTACATACATGAAACCCGCTTTCCCTTTTCCGTGGGTTTAAAGTGACATTAAGATCATGTCTTTAAAGCAGTTTTTAAAACGTTATGATTATGAAATGAAACCCATTTATTTTATGCTATATGGGTTGTTTATGAAATGATTGATGATGATATGTGTGGCTCACATGATAATAAAGACATGTCAAGGGTGCGCCCAGATAGCGCTCCAATGCATTGGGTAAAGACTTAATCTCTAGAGATGACCATTTTTAACGACGCCTTGGTGAATAACCTTGGTAATTTTTAATGACACCTTGGGAATGGAACTTGGTGAAACAAAACGATTGTCAATATTAAATGTTGTAGCCACATCTTCAAGTTATGAAAAATGTTATTTTTATTATGATGTATCTCATGATTTCTTTCTCATGCCTTAAAGTTCTTTTCATGACCTTATTGAAGTATCTCAAGTTCACATGTAAAATGTTTCTCTTGTTTCCCTTACTGGGCCTTCTGCTCACCCTTTCTTTTGATGTATGTCCCCAGGTTATGAGATGTAGTAATGAACCTAGGATGAACTTAAGGAGAAGCCTTTCAAGTGTTTAAGAAGAGTGTTTTTTTGTTCTTTTCATGTATTATGTTCCTTGTTTCCAAGACACTAAACCTTAAAGATCTTCAGTTTCGTGTAATGAAATGAATGTTATGTTATAAAAAGAAGGGATGATGTATCAAACATATAGGTTGATGACACTATCATGAAACCTGCTTGATGAGATATTATGACAAATGGATTATATTACATAGTGAGCCTTCATATGTGGATATTGTCATTGAGACTTTAAGTTCTTTCTCTTGGGTGCCTTGACCCATTGGTATATAGTAATCTTGGACTTTAGGCAAGGCCACCTAATGCCAACGAAAAAGAATCCTATAGGGTCACACACTAAGTGTTTCTGGTGGTCTCGATTAAATTCTATTTGAATTTAATTAATGTAATAGATGTTATTCTCAAGACCAAGGAATAATTTTATTCAAGTTAAAATGATGACATAAATTAAATAAATATTTATTCTTCAGGTTGTGAATAAAATATATTTATTGGTTTTATTAAACACTTAAATATTTATTTACTAGTTTTTAAATAAAAATATTTACTTAAGAGAATAAAATATTTTATTCAAGTGTTCAGTAAATGGAATATGAGTTAGAACGGACCAAGACTGTATCCGTTGATAAATTAATTATTTACAAGTCAGTAAATAATGTTTATCCAGCTGGTGCAAGAAAAAATAATAATACTATTATCATTATATGGCACAAGATTTCATTTATGGTTATGTTTTGCGCAAGTTGGTGCACCACAGATAATGGTGTTGTTATCATTATTATGTGGCATGGGTTTTATCTAATGCTTATAATTGCATTTAATTGTTGTTTTGTAATTAAATATTGTAACTGAAACCCCATGTCGATTAATAGGTAGGTACATCCATTGTGCCAAACCTCGTGAATTGAAAATTATTGAGCCAAACATTTTCTCTCTTGACTCCTCTCATCTCTCCCTCTCAAGAACAAGATAAGTTCTTTAAGATCGAATAACGAACAATCAAGAACGATTGATGCAAGTCATTTTCTTCGCCATTATAGCACTCGAAGAACGAGTGACGTTCGGAGACTATTGAATCACATGTGGATCACTGCTAGAGGGATTCTACTTTGGATCATTGTGAGCGTAATGAAGACAATCTGGGAGGGTCATTCCGGGTGACCAAAAATCATCACCGAAGAAATTACCAAAGACCCAGGTATTTAATTTCTTAAGAAATTAATAAATTAATTATAAACATGATGTGCAAGATCCTCTTTCATAGATCTGACACTTTTTTCTCTTTATCTAAATATTTGATTTTAATCTGTGGATACTGGTGTTCATCGTCATATTGATCCCGAATTGGTCATCGATTACAGCAAAAGAAAAGTTAGTCCCTCCCAACCTCCAACCTCCAATCTCTACGCTTTTGTTGTGTTTGGATCCTTCACTTTTGTCCTCTCTAGAGGTTCATGCATGCTTAGTTTACTTTACAGCAGTGTTGCGTCTTTAAATTTTCCCTCTATACTTTTTCATTGAGTTTGTTGTGTGTGTACGTACAGGTACCTAGGCAAATGTCTCCCCTAGTTTAGTTATACCTTCGGCGCTTGTTTCCATCCCTTGGCCTATGGAGGCAGACTTAGGGTAGTTGCGGCTTGAGCCTCGGCTTGGTTCGGGTCGTGAAAATACCCCCATATCAGAGTGGCACAACAAATACAATCATAAACATACAATAGAAAAATCACAATATAAGTAGACAAAATAAATAAGCAGTGGAAGACAAAATAACAGAACAACTGAATAATAATATAAAAAGCCGCTAGGCAGTGTCATATACATGGATGCATGGCATGTTGATGTACAAAAGGGGAATAGAGTAAATGCGTGTATAATCATGTTATAAAAAAATTGAAAAAAGAAAAAAAAGGTTGCACCACTATCATCTCGAGCATATGCTTGGTCCTATGCTTTTATGTTCAATCTAAAGGTAAAGCATATCAAAACTCTGAAGGAGGGTGCTTTCCCTTATCTGTACCTATAGTCATATAATCTTCTCGGGTACCAAAGCCAATCCAAGTAGGTTGTGAGATAAAATCCCTATATTCCACCAACAATGGTGTCTAGAAGTAATCCAAGTAGCGCTCGTAGCTAAACAATGTGCAAGTATAAACATAATAAGAAACAAGTGCTGAAATAAATAACCAACCTTCTCACGTTCCTAAAGGACACTTGGAGGCTCTACCTGCTTCTGCTCATGGCTAGAATGAGTGTTTAATTAGTAACTATATATATAGTAATATATATATATATATATATATATATTATAATTATATATTTCATCCACCTATATGGACCAAGTACGTGTAGACATAAGTGGCCATATACCTAGAATACTAGGTGCTGGCAGGACCGGGGCATACTCAGACATCAATCACCAATCTAAATGAGCCTATAAGATCAATCAATAGGGTATATTTCCTACATATCACAAGGAGTGGGAGACATCACACTCATCACTCGGGATGATGAGTGTGTCTTCATATCAACACTCGAAGCAAGGGACGTGGTGCATCCTGCCCACCGTCCAAATAGAGTCAACGGTGTGGGATGTCATGATCAACACCCAATGTACGGGAGCCTATAACTATCATGCCCAACTGAACTCTTACCATCATTCCACAACCTATATCAAGGCGTAATCATAATAATAATAAAAAAAATGAGCCATTACCTCTCATGCATCACATTTACCTAGCCATTATAATCAAGGTATAATAATTCAGTTTTAAGCATTCATTAAGACTTGATAAATGACATAGCCCTGCCATCCTTTAGAAATTCATTACTTTTTAAACCATTCAATTCATTTAAGGAAAGACAACCATCATGAATAATCCATTCCATATAATCAATCCGTTTAATTCACTAAAACAAAGCAAACCAATTTGTAAGGTTCAATGAGTCATTTAGAAGGTGGCATGGTCAATAGGGTAATTACCTATGTGGGAGATTCCAATTATAAGTTGATCAATTCTAATTATAAGTTGGTCCAAGCACTTATGAGGTTCCTTGGTTTCATTAAACATTTATACAATAGAGGCAAATCAGTTAATGATCCAAGTTGACCGCTTAGAAGGCGATTCAGGCATATATTCAATTTATTATAATAGGGAAATTCAAGCTGACACAACCAAGGGGTGTCCATAACTGAGTTCAACATCCTCTAATATACTAAAAAAGGATCAACATGCATATATTAATGTGCGTAGATCAATCTAATATGAAGAACTCAATTAAACAATGATGTGTCATAAGGTCCAGCGTATGGCACAACGACAAAGCTGAAAAAACACCAAAACTCTTGTGGAAAAAGATGAGACCACCTGCCTTAGGGCCATTGACAACTCCTCGTCTAATAGTGACCTCAGATTCGAAGTAGGTTTGGAGAAATTGAAGAAACGGTCCAAAATCATAAAAATAGGGTGAAAGAGCTTGCACTAAAATAGCACAATAGATCTGAAGATGAACTGAAATAGGAATAAGGAGGATTATAGATCTTACTGATATGGATCTGATGCTTATGATGGATATTAATTCAGACTTCAGACGTGGGAGATTTTTTTTTGATCAAAAGGACGCATAACATTAATGACGAAGATCAGCAGACGTACAAATGCAAAGCCATGAAGGGAAATTGGCCAGCCATAGCTGGTTGTCATCAAAGGGGCCTGAGGCTGCCAACTGATGGGACACATTGTTCCATTCCCTTTTGGTAAAGGAGAAGGTACAGTAGGGGAAGCCTTGGCGAAGTGAATGAATTCTCCTGGTAATGCATCCAAATGACTGGAGTCCGCCTTCGTTATGATTAATAACATCGATAATGGTGGGGTAGTCAGACTCAATGATGATATCATTCCATCCACATTCCACAACAAACATCATGCCTGCAAGAATGGCGGATGCTTCAGCAACTGCAGGTTCCCAGAAGGCATGATGTGATTCATATTTTGCAGTAATGATTTGCTCTAGATGATTTCAGGCTAGGAGACTGAGCACAGCAAGCCCATCCTTGGGGAGTGACGCGTCCATGTTAATCTTAAGAATCTCTTCCGTTGGGGGATTCCAATGAGGATGACAGGAGGGAGTAACACTTGGCATATCGTGTCCTTTGTGGTCCTTCCAGTTCTTGATCCACGAAATGGCCCGTTCAATCCAGAAATCGGGAGGTTTATGAATGTGGTTAAAAACCATGTCGTTATGCCGGACCCAGATGATCCAAGCCAGAGTGAAAAGTGAACCTGCACTATTTGATGAGGGAGAGGAGCACCAACGCCTCAGAAGATCAGGGAGGTCAGAGGCAATGTCCAATGAAGCTTCCGAA
The DNA here is from genome assembly GCA_963277665.1 of Viscum album. Taxonomy (NCBI): domain Eukaryota; kingdom Viridiplantae; phylum Streptophyta; class Magnoliopsida; order Santalales; family Viscaceae; genus Viscum; species Viscum album. The sequence continues at coordinate 1,574,448,211 of OY728128.1, read as the reverse complement.
GCCGGGCCCCATTTATTCCAAATTTCTTTAGCTCCCGGGCAGTGAATGATGGCATGCAAAGGGATTTCAGTAGCATTCGAGCAGAAAGGGCAGGTCTCAACACTGACCATATGACGGAAAAGGAGAAGACTCTTGGTAGTGAGGGTGCCCGTACACACCTGCCACCAAAAGTGGCGAATTTTGGGGGGAACGTTGAGCTTCCAAAGTGATTTCCATGGTCCCTTTCCCCGATCGGCCGAATGGTTGCCAAGATAAAGTCTGTAACCGGATCTCGCCGTGTAGTCGCCTGACATGTCATTGGTCCAGAAGAGATGGTCAGGGCCTGCATTTGGGACCCAGGGAATGCTCAGGATAATTCTTTGGTCTCTGTCGTTAAACCATTCATGGATCTTTTCTATGCACCACCCCGATCCCTGATCAGAAAGGAGGCAACTAACAGTAGCATCCTCAAGGCCTGGTTGGGCGAGGGATGTATCCCGCATCCCATTCTTGTCGATCAGCCATGGATCGGTCCAGATGTTGAAAGATAGGTCATTCCCAATCCTCCAGCCCAACCCTTTTTCCAGGAGAGTACGGGCCCCCCAAAGGCTTCTCTAGAGGAAGCTAGGACGGGGGCCAAGAGATGAACCATGAAAGTCCATGTGGGGAAAGTACTTCGCTCGGAGTACCCGCACACAAAGAGATGATGGGAAGTTAATGAGGCGCCATCCTTGTTTGGCCAACAGTGCATCATTGAAGAGGAGAAGGTTTCGAAAACTAATCCTTCCCTCTAATTTGGGTTTGCAGAGTTTCTCCCAGGACATCCAATGGGGTCTATTCCTTCCATCATTTTTCCCCCACCAGAAGTTGGCAGTTCGAGACTGGATCATATTGACGATGGTCACCGGGAGCTTAAACATGGACATAAAATAGTTGGGTATAGACTGGATGACTTCTTTAATGAGTGTTTCTTTGCCCGCCTTGGAGATTATTTTTGGGGTCTATCCTTGAAGTTTTTTCTCAATCCTGTCGACCAGAGATGCAAAGATTTCTTTTTTGGACCGTCCAATCACTGTAGGAAACCCGAGATACTTCTGGTGTTTATCGACCATACTGATGTTTGTTGATGCACAAAGTTCATCTCTCTTGGAAGGGGGCACCCCTGTGCTGAAAGAGATTTCTGATTTTTCTTGGTTGATAGACTATCCAGATGCCCTCTCATACTATTGGATCGCATGACTGATCACCCGACATTCATTAATAGTAGCTCTGGAGAAAAGGAGGCAGTCGTCGGCGAAGAAGAGATGTGACACTGGTGGGCTGTCACGGCAGACCCTTGCCCCATGAATAGAGTTGGAGGATGCAGCCTTGGAAATAAGGTTAGAAAAAACATCAGCCACCAAGATGAAGAGAAAAGGGGAGAGGGGATCTCCCTGTCGTAGGCCTCGGGTTGGGGTGAATCCTCGGGTGAGCTCCCCATTGACCTTGATTCTGAAGGAAACTGTCGAGATACATTGCATGACAATATCTGTCCATTTGGTGCAAAAACTCATTTTCAGCATCATAGCTCTAAAGAACTGGCATTCCACTTTATCATAGGCTTTGGTCATATCTAGTTTCCAGGCCATGGTTCCTCTTTTCGCGGCGGAGCGTGTTTTCATAGAGTGGAACACTTCCTGAGCCACAATTGCATTATTAGTGATCAGTCTTTTAGCCACGAAGGCGCTCTAGTTTTCGGAGATAATATCGAGAAGCCAAGGGCGCAGCCGATTGACAAGGATCTTGGAGAAGATCTTATAAGAGACATTGTAGAGACTGATAGGTCTAAAATCAGGGATCGCCAGAGGTTTCTTGATTTTGGGAATGAGGATGAGGACAGTTTCGTTGATGGTGGACAAATTTGTATTCCCTACCCAGATATTTTTTTATCATTTTGCAGATGTCGGGACCGATGATGTGCCAGTATTGTTTAAAAAATAGGGCGTGGAATCCATCCAGTACCGGGGCCTTAGTGGGGTGGATGTGTTTCAAAGCTAGGCAAATCTCTTCATTCGTCACATCTTTAGTCAGTTGCCGATTGATCTCTTCGGTGATCACAGGTCTGATACATTCTTCCACCTCAGCAGACGTGATAGGTGTTCCTGAAGAGAAGAGGTTCTGAAAGTAGCAAGTCAAAGCATTGTGGATCCCCATGGTGTCAGAAACTTTACTTCCATCAGGTTGTGAGATGCACGTGATAGAATTCTTTCGGCGCCTCGCTGACGCTTTCTGGTGAAAAAACCTTGTATTGGCGTCCCTTTCTTTAATGTGGATGTCGCGCGCCTGCATGGCCCAGAAGCTTTCCTTAACGCGCAGGGCCACGTCCAACTCGCTTTGAGTGACACTAATCTTGGAGAGATTGCAATTGGATGGGGGTTGCCTGAGTAGGTTGTGCGGTTTCTTTTCAAGGACATCACAGTGCCTATCAGGGTGGCGGAATTTCTTGTTGCTCCAAGATCTCAGATTGGATGCAACCTGTTGGAGATTGAGGCCAACATCATCGTGAGAACTCTTCTAGCATGAACGAACCACCTCTTCGCATTCCTAGTCTTTTGACCAGAAGCTCTCAAATCTGAAGGCTTTGCTGGAATGCCTTTGACGTTCGCCTTGATTGCAGTCAATGAAAATTGGGCAGTGGTCTGAACAGTTGAGCGTCATGTGACCAGTGCAGAACATGCTGAAGAGATTTATCCAGTCAGTCGAGCCCATAAATCTGTCAAGATGCTCAGCGATGTGGGTTTCATCCATGTTACCTCGGAACCATGTGAAGGGATCACCCATGTATCCCAGATCGACCAGTTCCGCCCTAGAGACCGCATCCTTAAAGTTTGACATCAACGCATGGGGTCGGGCCGTTCCACCCCATTTTTCCTCATGGAACATGATCTCATTAAAATCCCCCCCGAAGAGAATAGGGCTCGGGAGATCATGACGTAGCTTGCAAAGAAGATCCCATGATTTCTCCTTCTCCTTCTGGAACGACCAGCCATAGAATCCCACAAAAGTCCAAGTCAGGGTGTGGTCCGTCTGAATGGTTGCAGCCACATGGTGCGAGGAGAAGGACAAAATCTTGACGTCGATGTTATCCTTCCATAGGAGACATAGACTCCCAGAATGGCCTTGTCTGGAGACCGGGAGGCAGCCTTGGAAGCCGCATTTCGTAGCAATGTCAGTGATGTCCTTGCTTTCCAGTATGGTTTCGGACAGGAAAATCATATCAGGACGACTTTGGGCGCAGTTGCGCTGGAGCATGCGAACCGTTCGTGGGTTACCAAACCCACGACAGTTCCAGCATAATACAATCATTGGTCTAGATGGGGCTGAGTCTCGCCAGCATAATACAATCATTGGTCTAGGCGGGGCTGGGAGATACCTCAATGTCTAGGTTGAAGAAGGCGAGAGCTCACGGGAGGAGGAAACATACTCACTGGAAATGAAGGGGAGAAAGAGAAATAAGTTTAAAAATTAAATGAGGGGGGTGTAATTTCACCATCAAAATAAGGGGCGCACGGTTTGGTCAAACTGTGTGCAAACCGTGATCAAGCCACTGCCCAATGAGAGACCCCGCACAGTTTCTCTAACCGTGCGCAAACCACGTGAAAAGTCTCTATTAAGCCGCACAGTTGCAGACAAATCGTGCGGCTCTTGCTGCTCCTCTGTTTTGCCCCACACGATTAGTAGAGATCGTGCGAGCTGGGCAACACGGTTTCTACTAACCATGCGACCCAGTTTATTTTTCAAATTCTCGGGGTTCCGGACTCCGAACAATCCCCAGACACCCTTATGACCCTCATGACTCCATTGGGTAACATTATAAGGATCATTTAAAGAAATTTAAAACAAAAACAAATGAGCCGTAACTTTGTGAAAAGACGGGTTGTTACAAATGACACTGCAACCGTTTACTTAAACATGACACGTAGACATAAGTCTACTAAACCTCCAAACCACAACCCTTGAAATGAAAATTTTCCTCATTGTTCTAGTTTTCATATAGCCTCTAACATGCATTCCTAGAATGATCATTGAAGCGTGACCATTAGAGCAAGCCTCCAAACTCCATGTTCAAGCAATTCAACATAATTATGACTTTTACCATATCATTGTCATCTCTGTGTTTTGTCATTTTAATGAGACTCTAAATGGTTTATCTCACCAAATAATGTCTTGGAAAAGCGTTGATGTGGCTATATATTATATGTTTATCACATATATGTTTTAGCTCTTAGTCATTTTTTGTCTTAAATGTGTCTTTAATGGTCTAATTCTTGCTTTTGTAGAATTGTTATTAAAATTGTATTTAGTAAATTTTGTAGCATCAAACAAATGGTTTTTTCTAAATTGCATTATGATTACATTATTTGGTTTACATTTTTGTTTTAAAAAGAAATATTCAATGGTTAAAATAAGAAATGTGTACTTTCATTCTAAATATACCAAAAAACTAAAAAATGTCGGTTGAAAAGTGATTCAAATGTTGTGAAATATTTTGATATTCATTGTTTAATTTTTTTTTGACAAAACAGATATTAATTGTTTAATTAGTTTTCAATTGGAGGTGGAGTAAATGGTCGGGTACAGATTCCAGTTGCTTCTGGAAAGATCTATTTTCCCTAAGCCATTGTCGAAAAGCACTGCTGGTTGGAAAGGGGTATGAATGGAGTTCTGCTACGGGGGAGGCTCCACGGACGCTCCGGCGATTTCTCAAGGAGCCCGTTGCAATAACTGAGGCTCCAGGACGCTCCTCCATCGAACACCTAGGCGGTTCTTCAATTCGGCAGAAAATATAGAGTTTAAAGGGGAAGATAGTCAGACGTGTATGGGGAATAAAGAAGGTTGGCACATCTGGAAACGAAGAGCTTCGACACTGTGGGGCCGATCCATCTTCCGAAGAAGGCTATTCACAGAGACAGCAGCGACTCGGACGCTGGGGAACTCAATCGATCTTAGAGGAGGACTGTTGGACGGATGCTGGGATAGTGATTGGTCTTCGGAAGTCCCCGATTTGTATGGACAACAGGAAGAATTCATTATTCATGCACAGCGGAGATCTATGCAAAGATTTTGACAGACGATCACTGAGGAGCAGGCGGCCTAAACGACGGGGATCCAGGGCTTCAATCTGAATTTGAAGCTCCATCTTCTAGTTCGTACAAGGTCCTGAACAGAGGTGATTTATTTTCCCTTAATTTTTCTTTTGCGTTAATATTCCTATGCTTTTATTCATTTGATTTTCCCCTAAATTTTTCTTTTGTTTGTGAAATCAAGTTAATAGGCTAAGAGAATCACACAACATCTGATGCGTTGGCGTGTTTTCTTGGGTTTTGTCTCATGCGTTTGGTTTTCAATTTAATGAAGGATTCTAGGATGATGTGTTTTGTCCGAAACCAAGATGCCCATAAGAACCTCATTTGCGGAACAAGGTCCTGAACATCTGGAATGAAACTACACCGTGAAGTCGATAAGTCCCGGTCACCGCATCAAATGGTCACTGCGTCAGACAAGTCTTCCCCAAATTCAATGAAAATGGAAGAAACACTCAACACAACGGAATATTTGGGTAATTTTAGGGGATAGAGTTTTTTTTTTTTTTTTTAATTTTATGGGGTAGGGTTTAAATTAATTGGGGAAATGAGGCAGCGCCAAATGAAGTGACGCTGGACAAAAAAGTGACAATTGGCGCTTTCACCACTCAACCCCACATAATTATATTTTTTATAATAAATATATAATTATGATAAATTATATTTATTATAATAAATTTATTTATATTTAATATAAATATAATACATACATTAATTATATTATATTTATTATAATTATATATTTATAATTATACATTTATTATAATTCTATATTTATTATATTTATAATTATATAATTATTATAATTAGAATTATAGAAATTATAATAAATTTATAATTATAAAAATAATAATTATGATAAATATATAATTATGATAAATATATAATAGCAATAAATATATAAATATAATAAATATTCAATTATAATAAATATTTAATTATAATAAATGTATAATACAATAAATATATAAGTATAATAAATATAAAATTATAATAATTATATAATTATAAATATAACAAATCCATAATTATATATATATATATATATAATAAATTTATTTATAATAAATTTATTTATTATTATAAAAATAATTACAAAAATAAATACAATAAAATAAATATAATATAAATTAAATATAATATAATCAAATATAATAAATATACATTTATAATATTTATTATAATAAATATATAATAAATGTATATTAAATATTATAATAATAAATATTATAATAAATGTATATTCATATTGTTGAGTGTCATCATGATGATAGAGTTGCGAGGCAGTTTAGATTCTATCAGGAAATTCCTACATCTCCCAGTCAGTTACCAAAACATCATTTCCTTGAAGACGTCAGGGAAGTGAGACTTTGACTAGAAGTGATATCATGCATGATATATTGAGATGTGGTAAAGATGACATGTGCCTTGATTATGAAGGTTCAGGAAAGTATGTATGAATTTATCATATTAGTTGAATTATGGTCCCTAGTATCACATGTCCCTAGTAGGATATCTTATGCGACACGTATGAAGATATCATAAGTTGGTAATAATTATTTCTTCTAGTGTTCAATAGTTTTTTTTATTAACTTTATTTAATTTCATAATTTGTATTTTAAGGATGCTCATATCGCCCAACTCAATCACATATCTGATTCCATGGTGGGAGGAACCTTTGACCAGACCTATTTTCATATAGAAGTAATAGAGCTTCTTCTTCCTATGGATGAGAATTATCATGGGGTATTCTTTGATGTTTCAGGCGATGAAGAGAGTGTTGAGCCTGATATAGATGTGTCAGGGTGTGAAACACTTATTATGGATGAAGATTTGGTATAGGAGGGTGTCAAAGTGTTATATTTTATTGCAATAATAGAGGTTGACTGGTATGTGTTTCATTATTTATTATCAATTGATCCACAAATATTCTCCACACAGAATCCATCTTATTTGCATTTTATGGATACTTCTAACCACAAACCACTATATTTGGAACTATTATAGAGTATAGGTGGGGAGATTGTAGATCCACTTCCTGTTACATAAGATGATATGGAGGTAGGCGCCAAAGACACCACACCGGAGCTAAGTACGCCTAAGCAAATACATCAATAGACATATCATAGACTCAATATATATACACCTAGTTGTGACATGGAGCAGCAATCAACACACCGACATTGATTATAAAAAGACTATAAATATTACTTATTAACTAATATTGCAAATATATATATAGGTGTGAACGAGGTTCATGAATCTTTGGTCATGGCTAGGAAGTGTGAAGATCATTCACACTTCTTAGGAAAATGGAGAAGCATGAATGAGGTTTTCACCTCCCCAAACCCACTTTTAAAAATACATCTAACTTTTTTTAAATCATAAATCCCACTAATAAATATTACAAATATTTATTATACATTTAATATACATTTACTATACATTTATTATAATATTTATTATTATAATATTTAATATACATTTATTATATATTTATTATAATAAATATTATAAATGTATATTTATTATATTTGATTATATTATATTTAATTTATATTATATTTATTTTATTGTATTTATTTTTGTAATTATTTTTATAATAATAAATAAATTTATTATAAATAAATTTATTATATATATATATATATATAATTATGGATTTGTTATATTTATAATTATATAATTATTATAATTTTATATTTATTATATTTATATATTTATTGTATTATACATTTATTATAATTAAATATTTATTATAATTGAATATTTATTATATTTATATATTTATTGCTATTATATATTTATCATAATTATTATTTTTATAATTATAAATTTATTATAATTTCTATAATTCTAATTATAATAATTATATAATTATAAATATAATAAATATAGAATTATAATAAATGTATAATTATAAATACAATAAATATATAATTATAATAAATATAATCTAATTAATGTATGTATTATATTTATATTAAATATAAATAAATTTATTATAATAAATATAATTTATCATAATTATATATTTTTTATAAAAAATATAATTATGTATTTATTGTATTTATTTTTTTAATTATATTTATTATAATTATTGTATTTATTTTAGTAATTAAATTTATAATAATAAATGAGTTTATTATATATATATATATATATATGGGGTTGGGGTGTGGGGCCGAAGTGGTCAAAGCGCCACTTCAAGTGGCGCTTTGTCACTTTTTTGTCCAGCGCCACTTCATTTGGCGCTGGACAACCCCATTTCCCCAATTAATTTAAACCGTACCCCATAAAATTAAAAAAAAACCATATCGCCTAAAATTGCTGAATATTTGAGTTACAAGGAAAACTTGTTGAAGAAGTAATCTCTGTTTACAAAATACAATTACAGTTTCAATGATCAATCTACACAGTGTAGTGGGATCTCTTAGTCCGTGAAAACAGGAGTGTTGATCAATTGTAAACTAAATATAGTAGGGTCCTTCCTAGTAAATACAGTAGATGAAGGTTAAACCAATATGTATACGGAATACAGTATGATCCTTCTCAGCAGACTTTGATCAATGAACTCCATTGACTTTGATTGAGTAGTTCAAGTTGGCCTACACACATATTGCATAAGGCAAGAAGGAGAAGGGGAAGAAAAGCAAATAATAAATAAAGTAAAATATGAGTCCAACGAACCCACATTGTTTTGTTAAGACAATTTTGTTATCTCTATGTTGACCAAAGTTGTAATCAATTGTATCTCAGGATAGAACAAATCTATTTTCTTGGATAGAGATAATTGAAATCCAAGAACGCCTTCGAATGCGATGTGAATACATAATCACATTTTGAACTCTTGAAGATCGTGGAGAAAATCCGATAGAATTTCGATACATTGGGAGGGGAAAATCAACAAACCAAAGGAGTGCAGGCAGTGATATTGCATAGTGTCTACTCACCCATAATGCTCCTAACTTCTCATATTTGAACGATTTTCATTATTTCTAATAATTTTCCACATAAATGGAAAACCAATAGTGGGAAATCAATTTACGACCATATTGTTATAGACATGGTTGTGTGCCGAGAATGACATCCTACATTGTCATGGCTGTGGCTGTAAGAACCATGTTTTTGGTTACAAAGAACTTTGGAATATTCTTGATATTATTCCAGGGCACCGACCTCAGACGACGTGCGATTCCAAGACTCGGTGTGGCCGAAATTAAATTTTCAGTGCGTTCACACTGGGCACGCCCAATAAATAGGAAAAACTCCTAAACGGAGAAACCTTAACGTTTCACTCCTTCGCGTTACCCAATGCATTGGAGAGCTATAACGGGCTCACCCGCCCTTAGTTTATCACGGAACCACCCGTCTTCATAATAATGCCCAAGAACCATAACATAATCATATCACATAAAACATGCATAAAGGAAACATAACATTTCCACATTTCAATCACGAGATATCAATACAACACATTGATATAATAAAAACATTATGAAAACCATTTTCAATACCAAAGTAAAACATGGTATTTATTTTTCGTTTTAAAAAAAAGGTATGGCTTGTAGAGGAAGCCGAAACTCAAATAACGATCACGACGACGGAGAAGTCGTTGTCGCCGCATACGTACGATAAAAACATTCCCTTTTGTCGTTTAGTTAACGCTTCGTATAAAAAAGATTCCTTTTGAATAAACGTAAAAGTCAAAGGGGTTTATACACCGTATAAAAGAAAGTTGTGTATAAAATAAAATATGCCTCAATGAAAGGAGATTGAGACGAAGTCCCATACCTCGTATCCGACTTGACCCGTTCTTTAATCTCCTGAATAATAAACTTGAGTTAATCTCTACTTGCTTAAGAATCTTTTTCAAGTTCATTATTCCTTTTATACCATGTTATGAACATCATGTAATCATTTAAGTTAATAATGTTCATTTTGTCGGTATTTGGTTCTTAAGTCAAAAATAGACTTCTTACACTTACATGTTGTTAATTTGGTCAAAGGTTCGTTATATCCAGAATGATATTAATGATTTGGATAACATATATATCATATATATTCATCATATACATGTATTTATAATATTACATCACATTTAGAGGTAAGAAATGAAATGCACCGTTCATGGAGACGGTAAGCCGTACGTACGCATGAACGCTACTTCCATTTCTATTTCGTATTTTCTGGAATGGAATCATAATGATATAAGAGTATATTATAATTCCAGTATAATAACATATATAATATCATTAACTTTATCCTTTACAAAACCCACATATGGTATTAACGAATCAAATCACTTTCAGGGGGCGGTAGTCCGCACTTCCTAAAATGAAGATATCGTGTTACCCATAATGGAAACCATAAAGGTATGCCCAAAATGAAAAAAAAACAGAAGCTTAAGGAAAACATAAACATATTATATATCATATATAATAATAGTGACATCATAATGGCCACCTTTGAAGGTGTTAAATGAGTATTGAACAATCATCGTTTTGGGAGGCAGAATTTCGCCATCCACGGAAACCGTATGTTCTTTAACCATTTGATGTAGTTGTGTGAGAGTGTAACTCAAATAAATATTATAACAACATCCTAGTATATTGAAGATACTGGTGTTGTTACAAAAGAAGTAAATAAAAAGAGTTTAGGGGGTTGGAGAAGCAAAATAAAACAAATGAACATGAGAGAATGAATTACCTTTAAAAGTGTAACTCCTTTTGATTTGAGCCTAAAGGCTTCCTTTGAAAGGATTCTGCCCAAAGGTAATCCTCTAGGATGAGGAGATGGATGTGGAGAGAGTAAATGGGCAGAGTTTGGCCGAGCCAAAAGCTTGAGTGTGTGAAATGGGGTAGAGGTGGGGGCCTTTTATAAGAGGAGAGGAGGGACACTTTTGGAAAGTTAGGAAATATTACTTTATTTGAAAATGTGTTTCGGTTTTAAAAGGTCCCACATTGATATAATTCGTGGATAAGGTGATAAGGGTTCGAAATCTACTCATCCAATTGGTTTTGGCCATGTGTAGGCTTTAGATTTTTCATTATCTTTCCATTTTATTTAAATCGTTAAATAATGAGGTCATCGCCGCATCATCATGATGTCATAAATAATTCAATTTATTTAAAGTCTACATATTATAAAAAAAAATACTATGATGTAGGAAATCTTTTTAGCTTTCCAATAACTATTTATAATAAAAAATCTGATCTTTATAACCCCATGTAAAAATTGTTTTAGTAAAACATATCTTGTTTGTGTCATTTTTACTTTAACATTTAATAAAAAGTTATTTATGTCATTTCCCAACCAAAGTGTCTCCATGGGGTCCTCAAGTTGACCCATGACTTGTCTTGGTCGGCCATGACACAACCAATAAGGTTGGGACATGTGTCTAGGTCATTTCATATTATTAAAGCATTATTTATACCTTAAAATACCCTAATTACCACTAATCGCGATTAAAAACTTAATAAGTTACTATTCACCAAAAAAATTATTTTAATCCCATTGAACCACATTTTACTTCTTAATGACAACCATGAATGTCGGATTTTTGAAATTCACAACACAAAAGTGGCAAAGTTTCATTTAAACGAAAAATCAGTTTCTTTAACTCCCATTTAGTGGTTTCACTATTCATCAAACATTGAAGTTTTTCAGAAAATTACCAAAAATTCACCCTAAGCTATATTTGATATTCCGAATTCAAAAATGAAGTCTATTTTACAAAATTCAATACATATAAGTCAAATTAATTAATTTAATAATTAATTCCCGCTGTCAGAGCAAATAGCGTGTTTTTATAAAATAATAAGTATCAAAAGATTGATACTAGTTTAAGTCTAATTTCAAAGTGAAATTGATTCCAATGACCACCATTGGATTAAATGGTAAAAATATATTCAGATTACACATTAATACCGATTCAAAAGATAATCTAATCATATAAATAAATTAGATTAAAAAGCAGTTTTGATGTAAAATGCAGTATTTTTCACTATTCATTAAAAAATGAACATTGTCTGAAAAATACCAAAAATTCACACAAAGTAAATTTTGATGTCCCAATCATAAAGAGTAAGTTTATCTTGACAAACATAGCTTATAAAGTTGTCAAAAGATAGATTTAAAAAATGGTTTTCCATCAAAAGGCAGTAAAACAATCTTTTAAGAATATTAGTGTATTCCATGCTTAAGATTGGATTTATTTTCATTTTAAGCCTCTAAAACACTATCTTAATCATTAATAGACATAAATAAAAATATTTATTATTCATTACTTACTTGGGATGTTACAGGAGACGTGGTATACTCTGGGAGTATACGAGAGTGCTTGGAGGTACGTGTGGTTTGTACCTAAGAATGTTTGCGCGCTTGGTTGGGGTTGATGTGGGGCCACACGTCGTGTGGGCCCCATGTGCGTGCCGTGTTCTGCTTTGCGTACTTTGACCTCTCGTGACGTAGAGGGTCCCTCAGTTCTCATTTATTGACCAGCGGAGTTGAGTTTTTCCCCCGGCTCTGTGCTCGTTTGTTTGAACACCAGGGTTGAGTGGTCTCCCCCTAGTTTTGTTCTCGATGGATCGACCGGTAGCGGTGCTAGTGACACCCAGTGATGGAACAGGCACTGAACCCCTATTGGGTGAGTTGTTCTAGAGTTGAGTGGTTGCGCGGTACCCACTCAGTGCTCAGTTGGTCAGTGTTGTACCATCCAGTAGGGATGACCAGAACTGTTCTGGGTTTACCCTCCAGTAGGGCTGGGCAATGGGTTGCTCACTGACTTCTAGGGTTCACCCTCCAGCAGAGACTGGGCAGTGGGTCACCCGATGCACTTAGAGTCTACCCTCCAGCAGAGACTGGGTAGTGGGTCACCTGACACTCTTCTGGTCTACCCTCCAGCAGAGACTGGGCAGTGGGTCACCCAACGACCTCTTAGGGTCTACCCTCCAGTAGGGCTGGGTAGTGGGTCGCCCGTCGTCTAGTTCCAGGTCTACCCTCCAGCGAGGCTTGGCAGTGGGTCGCCTATCGACTTATACCAGGTCTACCCTCCAGCGGGGCTGGGCAGTGGGTTGCCTGATGATGTATTAAGGTCTACCCTCCAGTGGGGCTGGGCAGTGGGTCGCCTGATGATGTATTATGATTTACCCTCCAGCAGGGCTGGGTAGTGGGTCACCCGATATCTTATTATGAAATACCCTCCAGCAGGGCTGGGCAGTGGGACACCCGTTGACATTCTAGACTCAGTCCTTTCTACTAGGCTAGTCTGTGGCTTTCCTTCGTGATTATCGGAGCAGTGCCCTTGGTTGTACGGGTCAGTGTTGGAACGATCTTGACTTTGAGGAGACCTCTTGAATGCGGGGCAGTGACGAGTTGTGGTTTGACGTTCCCCCAGAACTCTCAAGTACGAGGAGCACTTTCCCCACCGAGACGCGTCCTTGTGACGCGACCCAAAACCGTGCGGGCGAGTCAGTGCCGCTCAAAGCGGATAGTGTCGAGGTGCGGTGATTGAGCCCTTGACTTGTAGTTCGGGGCAGACGTGCAGGATGCTGGGTATCGATGGTGTTACTTCTGGGACTGTTGGCTACCTACTTTTCTTGGGCTGAGCTACGGGATGGAGATCCCCTTATGACCTTGTTCAGGCTTCTTGATTGAACATATGTATTTGTATATACCTTGTTCTAGTACCCACTTCTTGGGTTTGGTTACTCTCCCTCCAGGAAAGGCGAAGACGCGCGGGGTATGCCACGTGCTTTCCGTGTCTAGCTTCTCCTGGTTGGACGAGTCTACTCTCATCCTATAGGTAGTGAAGACTCGACGAAAAGTTCATATTCTCACCATTTCCAGCTCCTTGCGTTTAGATGAGTCTACTTCCTACCTCTTGTTGGGTTGAGCTGTACTCTTTACTGCACTTTCGGTTGCACTCCTTTACTTTTCCTGTTCGCTCTACTGCTCACCCTTCGGTACCTCCTTTGTTGCTCCCTTGAGCCTTCGGGGCATCCTACTGAGTATTTTTATACTCACCCCTGCTTGGGCTTTGCCCGCACTTGGTGTGCCCTTGCAGACGATGGACAGGTTGGTCGTGACTTCAGAGGAGCATAGGAGATTGGGAGCTTGGACCACGTGCGGTGGTCGTAGCCGAGTTCCAGGTGAGAGACCCGTCAGCTGTTTCTTTTTGTTAACCTATTGCCGGGTTCTGACACCTTTTCTGGTTGGGCGCGTGTTTTTCCCCTTTTCCTTTCAGCTTTTACTTTGTACTATTTAGAGGTCGATGCACATTTGTGATATACATATATAGCATTTGCCCTTTTTTTTACTCGTCTTTTCTTTTACCCTGCACTTTTGCATTGAGTGTGCTGCGTGTGTGTGTGTACAGGTACTTAGGCAAAGGCCTCCCCGAGTTATTGTGCCTTCGGCGCTGGTCGCCAGCCCCTGACCTATGGAGGTGGGCTTGGGGTAGTTGCGGCTTGAGCCCGGGTAGGGTCGGGTCATGACAAAGTGGTATTAGAGGTGGTTCGTTCCTTGGGGCGTTGTGCAGACGTTCCTAAAAAGGAATTGGTTGGGATTTAGGGCAACAATGTTAACGTGTCTCGAGAGCGGCTCTCAGGCCAGAGAGTCCAGTGATGGTGCGGCGGCCGACGTATCCATTCACCAGGACCTTGATAACCCGCTTGTCGACTCGGCATGCTGAGACACTTGTTGTAGGTAAAATTAGTTTGTGCATCACATAGGATCGAGTCTTTGACTGTCCTTCTTGAGTCAGCTCCCCATCATTGATATTGGTATATACATATATGCTCATCTGATCGTGGCACTCCTTGATAATATTCAGGATGTCCCTGCGAAGACAGCCAGCCAAGATACCAGCTTGGGTTCGTAACGACGACCCTGTGAGCTACGAGGCCAAAGTCTAGGACCCATCATGTGATCCCCTTTTCTTCGGGTGGGCCGGTAGCAGCACCCCCACCTGTTGAGCAGCAGACAGCTTCAGCAGAGCAGGCTGAGCTTGAGCGCAGGTTGAGCGTGCTCCGTGAGTTCCAGTGGCAGAGACCGCTGAGGTTCAGTGGTGAGCCAGACCCACAGGCAGCAGAGGTTTGGCTAGAGACAGTGGTTCGCCTTTTCAGGCTTGTGCAGACGCTGACAGATCTTATGGTGGCTTTGGCAGCCGACCTTTTTCGTGGAGCAACTCGGTGTGTTGGTGGAGTCTAGTGACTTTGTTTCTTGACGAGTCGTCGCTTTCATGGGGAGACTTTCTGTTGTCGTTTCGTGAGGAGTTTCCCCCTCCTTGCACTCAATTCGAATTCAGGAGCTCCTGCAGTTTCAGTAGGGAGGGATGACAGTGGTCGAGTACGCGACTAGTTTCGCAGACCGTGCACGCTTTTACCCGGACTTGGTCCGTGACGACAACATCAGAGCACAGAAGTTTGAGCAGGGTCTCCGTCGAGAGATTCGTGCTGTCATAGTACCCTTGGGCATTTCCACATATGCCGGGGTGCTAGAGCAGGCGTTGGTGACAGAGGGGTTCCTGTCACGTTCTAGAGTTGGTGGTGGCAGCAGACACATCGGAGCCGAGACGTCTGCCGCAGCTAGCGGGCGTCGACAAGCAGAACCTCGACGCATGTGGCTTTCTGACAACCAGGCTTTGGGGCGTGGTTGTACACCACAGTGGCGCCGGAGGGCACCGGTGCAGCCCGAAGAGAGTTGGTTCTATGCTTGCGATGGGCGAGGTCACCTGGCACGAGACTGCCCGACCAGGCATGCAGAGAGCTACGGGTAGGCAGTAGGTGCACCACCATGACGGAGGCAACGCCGTGATCAGAGTAGTACCCATAGAGGTGGTGCTAGCAGAGGAGCGGGAGGAGCGGGTAGTGGGGGATGACCTTACGAGGTCTCCCCACCACCATTAGGCGGTCCACGCCAGGCTCTGGGAGCTGACAGTTGGGACCGCGGACAGCCGCGAGCTTTGGATGTCTACGATCCTGCAGAGCATGAGATGATGAGAGGTACCCCTTGCGACTCTTCTACTTCTTGCAGTAGAATTGTTAGACTCTGTGTGTGGAATGCTTTCCTCCCTGCTCCTTGCTTGAGGTGTTACCGGGGTGACACAGGGCGTCGGGTGTAACCCTGTGTTAGTAAGGTAAAAGGCGTGAGACCTTTTTCTCCAGTCGATGGTGTCGACTCCTTCGCCTTTCGAGCGTGTAAGAGAGTCTTGTTTGATAGACATCGACTGTGAAATCTTGCGTGACCAGATATCCTTGAGTGTTTCACCATATGGATGTTCTGAAGGAGGGAATCAATGGGCCTTGTTCCAAGTGCGGACAGTGATTCTAGTCACGGAGTGCGACGTAGAGGTTCAATCGGGGTGGTGAGCTACCCCTGAGAGCCTTTGGGTCGTTTGAGATCGTACGAAGGGATGATGAGCTTCTCTACCGCCTTGCCCTAGCCCCAAAGTCTGGAGTGGGTGAACGATGTCTCCCACGTGACTCACCTGAGAAGAGGTGTGTGTGCTCTTATGCACGACATCGGTGAGGGCAGACCTCGTGTGAACAAATCACATCCTTTGGTCTGTGTGCGGTGGCGTAGAACTGTGCGAGAGTTTTTCTGGGTACGGGAGAGCCAGGTGTGGGCTTAGTACCCTGAGTTGTTCCCTGGTTTTGCTTTTCGGGGACGAAAAGCTTGAAGGAGGGAATGATGTAAGAACCCTATTTTTGGCTACAAAGGACTTTGGAATATTCTTGATATTATTCCAGGGCAGCTACTATAGCATCCCACCATTTTATAACATAAACTTTCATTACATTACACAAAACTGAGGATCTTTAAGGTCTAGTGTCTTGGAAACCAGGAACATAATACATGAAAACAACATAAAACATTCTTCTTAAACACTTGAAAGGCGTCTCCTTAAGTTCATTCTAGGTTCATTACTGCATCTCATAACCTGTGGACATACACCAAAAGAAAGGGGTGAGCAGAAGGCCCAGTAAGGCAAACAAGAGGAACATTTTACAGGTGAACTTGAGATACTTCAATAAGGACATGAAAAGAACTTTAAGGCATGAGAAAGAAATCATGAGGCATTTCATAATAAAAATAACATTTTTCATAACTTGAAGATGTGACTACATCATTTAACATAGACAATCATGAACATATCACCAAGGTCCATCCCCAAGGTGTCATTTGAAAATTACCAAGGTTATTCACCGAGGTATCGTGAAAATTGTAATCTCTAGTGGTTACATCATTACCCAATGCATTGGAGTGCTATCAGGGCGCACCCTTAAATTTGCCTTTATTATCATGTGAGCCACATATATCATCATCAAACATTTCATAAATAACCCATATAGCATAAAGGAAATGAGTTTCATTTCATAATCATAACTTTTTAAAAACTGCTTTAAAGACATGATCTTTATATCACTTTAAAGCCCACAGAAAAGGAAGGTGAGTCTCATGTATGTAAATCCCAGAATTTAAAATAGAACATTTTGGTATATATGTGAATACCCTTGTAGAAATAGGAGCTTTGAGTATTCACTTTATAACATAAAATAATTTTTGAGAAAAGAGAGAGGCATTTTGAGGGGAAAATTCTGCAGCATAACGGCTAAGTTTCGGGGTTTTAGAAAACATTGAAATGAGAGGGGACATGGGTCACCCACTCATAAATGATCCATAAAACAGTAGGGTGAAAGATTAAGAAGGACATATGGACATGGTAATGAAATTTGAGGGACATACCATTTGAAATGAAAAACATGGAAGCAAAAAAAATTAGATTTCTCTTATGAAAATTCGGCAGCCTTACGGCGTCACTTAACTTCAAAAGAAAATGATTTGACAAGATCAAATAGGGTCCCTCATCATATGATCATAAGAGATCAGTATGATAGATATAGAGATCATACCCCAACATAATAAAAAGGAACTTGAAAGACTTGACATGAAAATCGAACTTGAAAAATGAGAAGGGTGAAAGAATCCCTTAAAAATTCGGCAGCCTAACGACGTCACTTAAACTTTCATAAAACGAAATGATGAGAGTAAGAGGGGATCTCTCATCATATAAACATGAAAGGGCAGTAAGAGGAATATAAAAGAACATCCTCTCACATAAAAACATGGAGCATAATAGGAATGACATAAAAGAGATTACATGAAAAGAAAGAGAGGGGTCAGATCCCTTACCTTAAAACGTGACTCTTGAAACTCAAAGGATTGGACCTTGAGGGCTTGGGGGCACCTTTGGAGGACTCCTTGGAAGGTAAGAAGACCAGAACTTCGTTGGGGGAGAGTTGGGAGTGAAAACTATGGGAGGAAAGGGTGGGTATTTATAGGGAAAGTGAGGGGACAAAGCATTAATGGCCAAGGGACACCTCACATGTGCTTTTCTCAAACCCATGTGCTCTCCCTTGGCATTTATCATGGAGTTAGGCCACATGGGCCCCCCAAAACAATAATTCATCACCCTTGGCCGACCAACCCTCAAAAGATCTCATGACATCATCATGACACCGTTATGATGTCATTAAACATACCGAATCCCTAAAACTGTATTTTTACTATTCACTGAAAATTCAACTTTCTCAGAAAAATCCCAAAATTTCACCTTAACCAAATATCAATGATCTGATTTCAAAAATGAAATCCATTTTATAAAAATAATTTTCTAAATATTTTTAATTTAATTTTTAAATAAAAACACTATTCATCGAAAATTCATTTTTTTCAGAAAAAACCCCAAAAATTACCATAACATAATATCGATGCTCTGAGTACAAAAATGAAGTCATTTTTATAAAAATAATTTTCTAATTATTTTTAATTAAAATTTTAATTAAAAAAACACTATTCATCCGAAAAAACTAATACTTGAATAATAATTTATGAAACCGTTATTTACCCATTTTATTGAATCACATTACTTAATCTAGGTGTCTAAATTATATTAAAACTTTCTTTGAGTGAAATTACTAATCCATTTGGTCACATTACTAATCCTAAGCATAAAATCACTATTCATAATTTACTATTCATCAAAAATTAAGTTGATCTTATTAGACTCCAAATTCCTTACTGAACACTTTTGTAGAAGACCATTTTTTGAAAATCATTACACATCATTAGTTATTTAGGGTTTACATAAATATTTTAAAATATCCTTTTTTCGAAATTCGTCAATAAAATACATTCTAAAATTATCCGGACATTTGAAATTTCACAAACATCACTAAAGGAAGAAATCTCAATTTATTCACCCGAAATGACTACACAAGGAAGCTAGGGTCTCGTCACATAGCCCCTTATAACACCGGCATAAGACCTGAGTGTAAGGTGTGCTATGGTGAGAGAATCTGAGGGAGGCTCAGATAACATTGCCCTAGTAGTAATCTCTACTAACTTGAACTTCTCCCGCAGGCGTTTCCGTTCAAGCTTGACACGCTGGAGTTCGGCTTGAGCTTGGTCCAAAGCGAAGCCCACAGATGCTACCTCCTTCCCAAGCTCTGATAAGTGGGCTTCATAAGGGTTGAGTCTACTGGATGAAGCCATCGACTCCTCTTTCTGCATTAACCATTAACATCTTATTAAATCATTAAGAGTAAGTTAATATACTACTCAAAAAGATTGGGTCGTTACATTCTTCCCCCCTTAAGAAATTTCGTCCCCGAAATTTATACTTGAGGCCTAGTCGAAAAGGTGAGGGTACTTTTGCTTCATCGTTTCCTCAGGCTCCCAAATCGCTTCTTCATATTTATGATTCCTCCACAACACTTTCACAAGGTGGGTAGTCTTGTTTCGTAGGACCTTGTCTCTACGGTCCAAGATCTCCACTGGCTGCTCCTCATAAGAGAGGTCATGTTCCAGTTGTACCACCTCTGGGTTCAGTATATGCGAAGGGTCGGGTATGTACTTCCTCAAGAGAGATACATGGAAGACATTGTGAACTTGAGCTAGGTTCGGTGGAAGTGCTAGACGATAGGCCACTGCTCCTATGCGATCAAGGATTTCATAGGGGCCAATGTACCTAGGGCTGAGCTTCCCTTTCTTCCCAAACCGCATGACTCTCTTCCATGGAGAGATTCGAAGGAAGACTTTGTCACCAACACCAAACTCCAAGTCTCTTCGTCGATTGTCAGCATAGCTCTTCTGCCGACTCTGAGCAGCTTTTATGTGTTGTTGGATGGCATGAACCTGTTCCGTCATCTCTTGCACGAGATCAAGCCCAAGAAGCTTCCTCTCACCAGTTTCATCCCAACAAGTAGGAGTTCTACACCGCTTTCCATACAGAGCTTCATAGGGTGCCATCTGAATACTCGAATGGTAGCTGTTGTTATAGGAGAACTCAACTAATGGGAGGTGTTGATCCCATCCACCTTTAAATTCCATTGAGCATAATCTCAGCATGTCTTTGAGTGTCTGAATAGTCCTTTCAGATTGGCCATCAGTTTGAGGATGATAGACCGTACTAAAATTCAATTCAGTATTCAGAGCATGCTGAAGACTTCTCCAAAATTTTGATGTGAATCTTGGGTCACGATCAGATACGATGGATAGTGGTACCCCATGCAGCATTACCACTTCCTTCACGTATATCTTGGCAAGCTGATCCAGAGAGAAATCTTCCCGAATAGAGATAAAATG
This sequence comes from Viscum album, assembly GCA_963277665.1. Lineage (NCBI taxonomy): Eukaryota > Viridiplantae > Streptophyta > Magnoliopsida > Santalales > Viscaceae > Viscum > Viscum album. The sequence continues at coordinate 1,574,427,458 of OY728128.1, read as the reverse complement.
GGCTGTCTTAGTGAGACGGTCCACAATAACCCATATCGCATTGTTTCCTTTGGATGTTTTCGGGAGACCAGTTACAAAGTCCATGGTGATATTATCCCACTTCCATACTGGTATGGGTAGCGGTTGTAATACCCCCTTAGGAAGTTGTCTTTCTCCCTTTACTTGCTGACACACCAGACACCTTGTAGTGTAATCGGCAATCTCCCTCTTCATGTTATCCCACCAATAATGATCACGAAGGTCTCTATACATCTTAGTGCTTCCCGGATGTATAGAGAAAGTAGAGCTATGAGCTTCATCCATCAGTTCTTTCTTTATCTCCGGAATAGATGGAACGCATAGTCTTGTACGAAATTTCAATACACCTTCTTGATCAATATTGAAATCAGGGAACTTCCCATCCTTTACAGCCTCGAACTTCTCCTGCAACAAATGATCTTCTTTTTGAGCCTTCTTGATCTTCTCTAGTAATGAAGGTTGGGAAATCATTTGGGATAGGGTTGATGACGTCCCTTTCCTTATAATTCTCATGTTCAGTTTTACTAGATCTTTAATCAAGGGATCCCCTAGGATCCTCATTGTTGCCAGGACAACAGGATCTTTCCTGCTTAATGCATCCGCGACTTTGTTTGCTCTTCCAGGGTGATAGTGTATTGAACAATCATAGTCTTTAATAAGCTCCAACCATCTCCTTTGTCTCATGTTCAATTCTTTCTGTGTGAAAATATACTTTAGACTTTGGTGGTCAGTGTATATATCACATTTCTCCCCATAAAGATAGTGCCTCCATATCTTTAGAGCAAAAACAACTGCCGCCAGCTCTAGATCATGCGTAGGATAATTCTGCTCATGAATCTTCAACTGTCGAGATGCATAAGCAATTACTTTGTCATTTTGCATGAGGACGCACCCAAGCCCTTTCAGAGATGCATCGCTAAAAATAACGAATCCTTCTCCGATAGAGGGTAGTGTTAACACAGGTGCAGTAACCAATCTCTTCTTCAGCTCTTGGAAACTTTCCTCGCATTCCTTTGTCCAGATGAACTTAACCCCTTTTCGAGTCAACTTGGTTAGTGGATTAGAAAGTCGTGAAAAGTTTTTCACAAACCTCCTATAATATCCCGCTAAACCAAGGAAACTACGAATCTCAGTTACTGTTGTGGGTTGAGGCCACTCCTCCACAACCATTGTCTTTGCAGGGTCAACCGAGATTCCTTCATTGGTTACGATGTGCCCCAAGAAAGCCACCTGTTGTAACCAAAACTCACACTTGCTGAACTTCCCAAAGAGCCTCTCCTTCCGTAGAGTTTTCAAAATAACCCTCAGATGATCTTCATGCTCCTCACGACTTTTTGAATATATCAAAATATCATCAATAAAAACTACCACAAAGTTATCAAGGTAGTCCTTAAAGACTCTATTCATCAAATCCATGAAAATAGCAGGAGCATTAGTCAAGCCGAAGGGCATAACAGTAAACTCATAATGCCCATATCTTGATCGGAAGGCAGTCTTTGGAATATCTTCCTTCTTCACCCTCAGTTGATGATAACCAGATCGAAGGTCAATCTTAGAGAAGAATTGCGCCCCGCGAAGTTGGTCAAATAAATCATCAATTCTTGGAAGAGGATATCTGTTCTTCACTGTGATCCCGTTCAGTTCTCTATAATCAATGCATAGCCGCATTGATCCATCCTTCTTCTTCACAAAGAGAACTGGTGCTCCCCAAGGAGACACACTCGGTCGGATAAACCCCTTCTCCAACAAGTCTTGGAGTTGTTTCTTTAGCTCTTCTAGCTCCACATTTGCCATTCTATACGGAGTCTTTGATACCGGTTGAGACCCAGGTACGAGTTCAATGGAGAACTCTACCTCTCTTTCTGGGGGAGGTCCAGGTAACTCCTCAGGAAATACATCCATGTATTCCTGAACAATCAGAACATCTTCAATTTGCATGCTCCCTTTCCCTTCTTCCTCATCACCGATTAACTCCATAAAGAAAGCTATAGGAGGTGCTTCTAGATAGGGATCAGTTCGGAATATCTCTCCTTGGAAGATAACTGTAGGTCGTTCATTCAAGACTACTGAGATTTCCTTACTTCTGCATTTGATCTTAGCATTATACTTTGAGAGCCAGTCCATCCCTAGTATAACGTCGAATTCCAACATGGGAATGACTACTAGATTTGCGATAAGATTGTGCTCACTAAAGTAAACACTAGAGTCTCTAAACACTGTTGATGCATGGATAATCCCACTTGGAGTCTTGACTGACAACTCTACCTCTAGCAGTTCGGGGATTGATTCTATATTCCTTGCAAACTTGGAGGAAATAAAGGAATGCGTGGAACCAGAATCAAATAAAGTACTTGCTAGTTTTGAGAGGATGACAAGAGTACCTGCTACCACATCGTTTGGAACTTCAACTTCAGTTGTTGTGATAGCGAAAGCACGACCTTGCTCCCTTGGCCTCTGCTGAGGTTGATGGTGATTCCCCTCCACCGCCCTCGGATTTGGACATTGATTAGCAAAGTGCCCAAGCTGTCCACACTTGAAGCATGTGACTTCGGGTAGGGCCAGAACCATCTTTCCTCTGTCGTTAGTGTTGGGAAGTTGAGGCTTCACATCACTACGACAATTCCGAGAAATATGGCCTTCTCTTCCACACCTGTAGCACTTACCACTCCCGATCAAGCAGTTCCCCGGATGCTTCTTCCCACACTTATTGCATGTGGCATGTTGCATATGCTTTCCACCTCTTTCCTGATCAAAACTTCTTCCCAGGCTCGGTTCTAGAGTTCTCTTCTTCTCATTAGATTTGTGAGACCACTGTGTCTCCCCAAACTCTAGTTCAACTTTCATAGCACTTCGAACAATTTCTTCATAGCTATCATAGTCCCTGTTGGCTAGATTCTTCCGCAGATGAGGTCGTAGTCCACCAAAGAATCTATCAACCTTCCCATTAGGGTCCATGACAAAGCTTGAGGTATAACGGGAAAGCTTTGTGAAGTTCATCTCATAGGTTCCAACAGATTCGTTCTCCTTCTGCTTCAGCTCGAGAAACTCTTTCTCCATTTTCGTTCTCATGGAACGAGGGAAATACTTGTTAAAGAAAATTCCCCGAAATTCTTCCCACTCCATAGCTTCCATCTCTCCTCGTGGCTTCGTGTTTTTGATCAGTGACCACCACTGATCAGCTTCTCCCTCTAGGCGGTAAACAGCAAGGGTGACTTTTTCTTGTTCCGAACAATGAAGTACATAAAAGATCTTTTCAATGGAGCTTATCCATTGTTCCGCAACCAATGGGTCAGTAGATCCACTGAATGTTGGTGGTCGTTGACGCATAAAGGACTCAACAGAAAGTTGCTCCCTTCGTGGTGAGATCGGCCTCTCAGCTTGATTCAAGTTATTACTCATAACTTGAGTCAGTTGGTTCATCATTCGCATGAATGTTTCCATTCCGGCTTCCATCGGAGGGCCGTCAGCACATGGTGCATTGCGGTCACCATCGGCACGGTTCCTCCTATTGCCCGCCATCTTCTAAAAGAATAAAACCTTAGTGAGAAACTTATTTCATTTATGAATCTTTTAACTAAGACTTCATGCTTAGACAATTATAGTTCTCTATAATTCCTTCATAATGATTCATAAAAAGCATGTGATTGACCAAACATATCCCCCCGGGAGTGTCGTAACCAAAAGTGCAGCAAGACCCGTTATCGTGCACCAGTTCCCGTTCGAGTCTAGCTCAAAGCGGTGTTTTCGGGTTTTACCCCTATGTACATCTGTGCCAGAGCCGCCTCTACCTGCTCGTATCCAGACAGGGATGTATTTGTTTGATAGACCACTTACTCAATACTTACCAAAATATCAGGAAGTTTTCCTATATTTAAACTTTTCTATAGGGTTCTTCCTAAAGTTTTTATATCCTAATTTCCACAAATAACTAAACCATCCTTTGATACCAACTATAGCATCCCGCCATTTTATAACATAAACTTTCATTACATTACACAAAACTGAGGATCTTTAAGGTCTAGTGTCTTGGAAACCAGGAACATAATACATGAAAACAACATAAAACATTCTTCTTAAACACTTGAAAGGCGTCTCCTTAAGTTCATTCTAGGTTCATTACTGCATCTCATAACCTGGGGATATACACCAAAAGAAAGGGGTGAGCAGAAGGCCCAGTAAGGGAAACAAGAGGAACATTTTACAGGTGAACTTGAGATACTTCAATAAGGACATGAAAAGAACTTTAAGGCATGAGAAAGAAATCATGAGGCATTTCATAATAAAAATAACATTTTTCATAACTTGAAGATGTGGCTACATCATTTAACATAGACAATCATGAACATATCACCAAGGTCCATCCCCAAGGTGTCATTTGAAAATTACCAAGGTTATTCACCGAGGTATCGTGAAAATTGTAATCTCTAGTGGTTACATCATTACCCAATGCATTGGAGTGCTATCAGGGCGCACCCTTAAATTTGCCTTTATTATCATGTGAGCCACATATATCATCATCAAACATTTCATAAATAACCCATATAGCATAAAGGAAATGAGTTTCATTTCATAATCATAACTTTTTAAAAACTGCTTTAAAGACATGATCTTTATATCACTTTAAAACCCACAGAAAAGGAAGGTGGGTCTCATGTATGTAAATCCCAGAATTTAAAATAGAACATTTTGGTATATATGTGAATACCCTTGTAGAAATAGGAGCTTTGAGTATTCACTTTATAACATAAAATAATTTTTGAGAAAAGAGAGAGGCATTTTGAGGGGAAAATTCTGCAGCATAACGGCTAAGTTTCGGGGTTTTAGAAAACATTGAAATGAGAGGGGACATGGGTCACCCACTCATAAATGATCCATAAAACAGTAGGGTGAAAGATTAAGGACATATGAACATGGTAATGAAATTTGAGGGACATACCATTTGAAATGAAAAACATGGAAGGAAAAAAGATTAGATTTCTCTTATGAAAATTCGACAGCCTTACGGCGTCACTTAACTTCAAAAGAAAATGATTTGACAAGATCAAATAGGGTCCCTCATCATATGATCATAAGAGATCAGTATGATAGATATAGAGATCATACCCCAACATAATAAAAAGGAACTTGAAAGACTTGACATGAAAATCGAACTTGAAAAATGAGAAGGGTGAAAGAATCCCTTAAAAATTCGGCAGCCTAACGACGTCACTTAAACTTTCATAAAACGAAATGATGAGAGTAAGAGGGGATCTCTCATCATATAAACATGAAAGGGCAGTAAGAGGAATATAAAAGAACATCCTCTCACATAAAAACATAGAGCATAATAGGAATGACATAAAAGAGATTACATGAAAAGAAAGAGAGGGGTCGGATCCCTTACCTTAAAACGTGACTCTTGAAACTCAAAGGATTGGACCTTGAGAGCTTGGGGGCACCTTTGGAGGACTCCTTGGAAGGTAAGAAGACCAGAACTTCGTTGGGGGAGAGTTGGGAGTGAAAACTAAGGGAGGAAAGGGTGGGTATTTATAGGGAAAGTGAGGGGACAAAGCATTAATGGCCAAGGGACACCTCACATGTGCTTTTCTCAAACCCATGTGCTCTCCCTTGGCATTTATCATGGAGTCAGGCCACATGGGGCCCCCAAAACAATAATTCATCACCCTTGGCCGACCAACCCTCAAAAGATCTCATGACATCATCATGACACCGTTATGATGTCATTAAACATACCGAATCCCTAAAACTGTATTTTTACTATTCACTGAAAATTCAACTTTCTCAGAAAAATCCCAAAATTTCACCTTAACCAAATATCAATGATCTGATTTCAAAAATGAAATCCATTTTATAAAAATAATTTTCTAAATATTTTTAATTTAATTTTTAAATAAAAACACTATTCATCGAAAATTCATTTTTTTCAGAAAAAACCCCAAAAATTACCATAACATAATATCGATGCTCTGAGTTCAAAAATGAAGTCATTTTTATAAAAATAATTTTCTAATTATTATTAATTAAATTTTTAATTAAAAAAACACTATTCATCCGAAAAAACTAATACTTGAATAATAATTTATGAAACCGTTATTTACCCATTTTATTGAATCACATTACTTAATCTAGGTGTCTAAATTATATTAAAACTTTCTTTGAGTGAAATTACTAATCCATTTGGTCACATTACTAATCCTAAGCATAAAATCACTATTCATAATTTACTATTCATCAAAAATTAAGTTGATCTTATTAGACTCCAAATTCCTTACTGAACACTTTTGTAGAAGACCATTTTTTGAAAATCATTACACATCATTAGTTATTTAGGGTTTACATAAATATTTTAAAATATCATTTTTTCGAAATTCGTCAATAAAATACATTCTAAAATTATCCGGACATTTGAAATTTCACAAACATCACTAAAGGAAGAAATCTCAATTTATTCACCCGAAAGGACTACACAAGGAAGCTAGGGTCTCGTCACATAGCCCCTTATAACACCGACATAAGACCTGAGTGTAAGGTGTGCTATGGTGAGAGAATCTGAGGGAGGCTCAGATAACATTGCCCTAGTAGTAATCTCTACTAACTTGAACTTCTCCCGCAGGCGTTTCCGTTCAAGCTTGACACGTTGGAGTTCGGCTTGGGGTTGATCCAAAGCGAAGCCCACAGATGCTACCTCCTTCCCAAGCTCTGATAAGTGGGCTTCATAAGGGTTGAGTCTACTGGATGAAGCCATCGACTCCTCTTTCTGCATTAACCATTAACATCTTATTAAATCATTAAGAGTAAGTTAATATACTACTCAAAAAGATTGGGTCGTTACAACTACCTCAGACGACGTGCGATTCTGAGACCCGGTGTGGCTGGAATTAAATTTTCAGTGCGTTCACACTGGGCACACCCAATAAATGGGAAAAACTCCTAAACGGTGATCCGGATCAGAGATCCGAGTGTACGGATGGGTCCAGAATGGGTTGTTTACCCAAGGAACGACATAAAACATATCGACGCGGGATGTTTGGACCCCTCGCCCGCTTCTGGAACGTTAAACGGATAAATTAATTAATTAATTTATTCGTTTAATGGTGAAATTCAAGTATCTCTTAAACGGTGGCTCGGATTGGAAAACTGAGGGCACCATTGAGTTCGGAGTGTGCCGTTTACCCTAGGAGGGGTATAAGTTTTGCGGGCGCGGACTGTCTGTGAAAAATGGGCCCAGGGGCGTTTTCGTAATTTGGCGGACTCGGGCGTTGAGTTTAATAACTTTTGAACGGGGTCTCGGATTAAAATTACGAGATCACCGTTGCGCTCAGAGCATAGTTTTTAGTGTAGGGGAGGCTTAATCCCGACCCCGTCGGGAGTTCGGGTACGGGGACGCGGGAGGGTGTTTAGGTTAATTAGATTATTTAATTAACCTACCCCCCCTCTCATCACTCCCATTTCACCCTCCCCTGGCGAGCTCCTCTCCTCCTTCCTCCTTCTCCAAGACGGCAACGACGGATCAGTGGCAGATTTGGCTGCGGCAGAGCTCAGATCGAGCATAGAAGCGTCGGTGTTCCGCCCGTAGGTAGGCGGATTTGAGTTTTACACCCCTTTCCCCACTTAATTTCCATTTATGCTTAATCGCGCCATTGGATTGTCGAACGAAGCCCATAATTGCGTAGAACCCGTCCTGAGCTTTCCAGAACGCTATCCGGATCAAATTTTCGACCACCAGATCGTTTCTGGTGGTCCTCTGAAGTTTTCCAGCCACGAGGCTGGTTTCCGGCGAGCTCCGGCGGCGGAGCAGTTCTCGGCGGCGGCTCCGGCAGGCGGCGGGCTCAGATGCGGCGGAGGAGGCCGACATGTTGCCGGTGCGGGGCGGCTCGGGCTCGCCGGCTGAGGGCGCCGGCCGCGACGTCGGCGAGAGGGGACGGTCGGGGTTGCAGGCGCGCGACCCCGCGGGGAGACCGAGACCCGTATGATGCGGGTCTTCGTGTGGACGCGACCAGCCAGTTGGCTGGTCGGTGGAGCGACCCGCGTGCGGCGCGGGTCCCGCGTGAGATGGAGGGCTGCTGTGCGGCGACCCGCGAGTCCGGCCCAAGGCCCCCCCGCCTTTTAAAATGTTTAGACGCCCGTATTTCGAGCTACAGACGTCCGTTTTGAGCGCCGTCTGCAGCAGCACAGACCTAACAGCGAGGCGGTCTTTTTGAGATGGTCTCGGACAATTATAATTCCCAAGGTGGGGGCTTCGGTGGCGCGACACGTACGTCGAGGGGATTGACGTCATCCCGGGGGTTCATGTTTTGGACGGCGCAGACGCGTCTGACGTCCGTTTTGAGCACCGTCAGCAGCGTTGGGACCCTGGCGCCGGGGCGAAGCTTTCCAGGGTGGTTTCAGGCGTTGAGGCCGAAGTTGAGGCGCGGGCCCCACGACCCATCTTTTGAGCTGTACGCTGCGTTTCATAACTTTTTCAGCGGGCGTCCGTTTGGGGCGTGCGAATAGTCGTTTCTTGATGTTTTTCCGAGGGGATTGCAATGGTGCAATCCGCCCACTCTAATTGGGCACGATGGTGCGGGCCCTACGAGGGCCGTTTCGGGAGTAGACGATGATTTTCAGCATTATCACCGGGTGTCCGTTTTGGACAAGTGAATAGTCCACCTTGTGTACTTTTTCGAGAGGATCGCAACCGTACGATCCGTTCGTTGTGTTTCGGGACCGAGATGGGGGTCCCACGTAGCACTGCTCGTGTGCAGTATGTCGAAATGCACCTTTTTCTCCGAATATCTGTTGCACTCATGTGAGTAGTGCTTTTGACGTGTTTTCCCGAGGGGATCGCATTGGTGCGATGTGCCCGACTATTTTCGGGGCTGAGGCTCAGGATCACGGGACACCGTTCGGGCGTGAGGCGATGTTGGCGACTTTTCCGTTGTATATTCGTTTGAGGCGAGTAAGTAGTCTATCTTGCATGTCTTTCCGCGAGGATTACAACGGTGTAATCTGTTCAGAAGGGCGGAGCCTCTTACGCGATCTTATTAAATATGGAAATATGAAAGGTGCCCAGGTGACGGTTCTTCTATCGTGTTTGCAGCGGACTTTTGACGTGTGATCGCGTGCATTTCTGGGAGAGTGAGGTTGGTGTTTAAAGAGATGTGGTTGACTGTGCCTCAGCCGATGAGGTGGCAAGTTGGCAGAGTAGCGTTTACGCCCTTCGCGTTGACGATGGGGTGCCGTGTGGACGATAGCCTTAGGGCTGGAGACGTGGTAATACTCTAGGAGTATACGAGAGTGCTTGGAGGTACGTGTGGTTTGTACCTGAGAATGTTTGAGCGCTTGGTTGGGGTTGATGTGGGGCCACACGTCGTTTGAGCCCCATGTGCGTGCCGTGTTCTGCTTTGCGTACTTTGACCTCTCGCGATGTAGAGGGTCCCTCAGTTCTCGTTTGTTGACCAGCGGGGTTGAGTTTTTCCCCCGGCTCTGTGTTCGTTTGTTTGACCAGCAGGGTTGAGTGGTCTCCCCCTGGTTTCGTTCTCGATGGATCAGTCGATAGCGGTGCTAGTGACACCCAGTGATGGAACAGGCGCTGAACCCCTATTGGGTGAGTTGTTTTGGAGTTGAGTGGTTGCGCGGTACCCACTCAGTGCTCGTTTTGTCAGTGTTGTACCATCCAATAGGGATGACCAGAACTGTTCCGGGTTTACCCTCCAGCAGGGCTGGGCAGTGGGTTGCTCACTGACTTCTAGGGTTCACCCTCCAGGAGAGACTGGGCAGTGGGTCACCCGACGCACTTAGGGTCTACCCTCCAGCAGAGACTGGGCAGTGTGTCACCCAACACTCTTAGAGTCTACCCTCCAGTAGAGACTGGACAATGGGTCACCCGACGACCTCTTAGGGTCTACCCTCCAACAGGGCTGTGCAGTGGGTCGCCTACCCTCCAACGAGGCTGTGCAGTGGGTCGCCTGTCGACTTATACCAGGTCTACCCTCCAGCGGGGCTGGGCAGTGGGTCGCCTGATGATGTATTAAGGTCTACCCTCCAGCGGGGCTGGGCAGTGGGCCACCTGATGATGTATTATGGTTTACCCTCCAGCAGGTCTAGGCAGTGGGTCACCCGATATCTTATTATGAATTACCCTCCAGCAGGGTTGGGCAATGGGACACCCGTTGACATTCCCGAATCAATCCTTTCTACTAGGTTAGTCTGCGGCTTTCCTCCGTGATTATCAGAGCGGGACCCTTTGTTGTATGGGTCAGTGTTGGAACGTCTTGACTTTGAGGAGACCTCTCGACTGCGGGGCAGTGACGAGTTGTGGTTTGACATTCCCCCAGAACTCTCAAGTACGAGGAGCACTTTCCCCACCGAGACGCGTCCTTATGACGCGACCCAAAACCATGCGGGCGAGTCAGTGCCACCCAAAGCGAATAATGTCGAGGTGCAGTGATTGAGCCCTTGGCTTCTAGTTCGGGGCAGATGTGCGGTATGCTGGGTATCGATGGTGTTACTTCTGGGACTGTTGGCTACCTACTTTTCTTTGGCTGAGCTACATGATAAAGATCCCCTTACGACCTTGTTCGGGCTTCTTGATTGAGCATATGTATTTGTATATACATTTTTCGAGTACCCACTTCTTGGGTTTGGTTACTCTCCCTCTAGGAAAGGTGAAGATGCACGGGGTATGCCACGTGCTTTCCGTGTCTAGCTTCTCGTGGTTGGACGAGTCTACTCTCCTGCTATAAGTAGCGAAGACTCGACGAGAAGTTCATCTTCTCACCGTTTTCAGCTCCTTGCGTTTGGACGAGTCTACTTGCTACCTCTTATTGGGTTGAGCTGTACTCTTTACTGCACTTTCGGTTGCACTCCTTTACATTTCCTGTTCGCTCTACTGCTCACCCTTCGGTACCTCCTTTGTTGCTCTCTCGAGCCTTCGGGGTATCCTATTGAGTATTTTTATACTCACCCCTGCTTGGGCTTTGCCCCCACTTGGTGTGCCCTTGTAAACGACAGACAAGTTGGTCGTGACTTCAGAGGAGCATAGGAGTTTGGGAGCTTGGACCGCGTGCGGTGGTCGTAGCCGAGTTCCAGGTGGGAGACCCGTCAGCTGTTTCTTTTTGTTTACCTGTTGCCGGGTTGTGGCACATTTTCTGGTTGGGCGCGTGTTTTTCACCTTTTCTTTTCAGCTTTTACTTTGTACTATTTAGAGGTCGATGCACATTTGTGGTATACATATAGAGTGGTTGCCCTTTTCTTTACTCGTCTTTTCTTTTACCCTGCACTTTTTCATTGAGTGTGCTGCGTGTGTGTGTACAGGTACTTAGGCAAAGGCCTCCCCGAGTTATTGTGCCTTCGGCGCTGGTCGCCAGCCCCTGACCTATGGAGGCGGGCTTGGGGTAGTTGCGGCTTGAGCCCGGGTAGGGTCAGGTCGTGACAGTGGCGGTATGGCTTCTCACGTGAAACACGTGAGAAATATCATATAGGTTATAACCATGTTCGGAAGCCCTACTTCCATGGGCATAACTTGTTTCTATAGACGAGTTTCCCACTAGTGAATAATTCCACATAAGGTTCAAAGTGTGTAGTTGTCTAACGACAGATTATTGCCTTAGGATAAGTAGTTTTTCAACATTGAACTTTCCCTAATGAATCCTTTTGTACTTGCTCAGTTAATCAATAGACATAATTCCTTTGAACCGTCAAATTTTCATGCAAGTTTAACAATAAAACTCACACAATTATCTCTCGAGCACAGCTGGTTCTCACTTTGGTGTTCATTTTGGCCGTAAACACCACCAGTTTTCATGAGTGTTTTAGAGAATTTAGCCTGACAATCCTCCTTGAATGTCCCCCACCCCGGTCCATTATGAACAATGACCGAACCATAGAGTTATCAGGATCTTAGGCGCACATCCCCATATACCAGAAGTTGCTAACTAGCAATGCTAGTCTAATGTGATACAGTGATGAGACTATACCCGCATATCAGAGTCAAACAACGTAAAAAATGAAGGCATTCATATACACCATCCAGATCAATAAGCTATAAAATAGGCATCCAACCAAGTGTCGATAAATAGTTAGTCACATGCTATAACAAATGAGACTATACAATACATTACAGGCAGTCTTACATTAGCAACATGTTACATTAGCAACATGTTATATATACAAAAATGAAGGCATTCATATACACCATCCAGATCAATAAGCAATAAAATAGGCATCCAACCAAGTGTCGATAAATAGTTAGACACATGCTATAACAGATGAGACTATACAATACATTACAGGCGGTCTTACATTAGCAACATGTTATATATACAAAATCTAAAAGATCGAAACTTGGAAGAACAATGAAAATAGTCCTGAATCCTAGCCCGATCTCAAACTCCCACGCTCTATCCTAATAGCCCAAAACAATCACCAAACCTTGAGCCACTACCCGTGTCCAGACCTGTAACCATAAAGTCTGCTTAGGTACCTACTGATGACTCGATCAAGGTGCGAGTGCAGCTTAGTAGGCCACCACCAACAACATCCTTAAATATTCAGTCCAAAATATAAGTGCATGGAGAAAAACTTTAAATAAAGCAGCAAGTACAAAAAGAATAACAATGCCGATGCCTTGGCTCCGCGGTGACACCCTAGCTGGTCATACTTTGTGCCAGTTCCGGATGTCTCTGAGCACATAACAAAATCGTTCCAACCATATGTAACCACACAGGGTGACTAAGTCCTTCCCTGAAACCAATACTTGATAGTATACTGTTGGGCTCAACTTGTGAAAACAATTCTCCACTGGAAGGTATGAATTATTTTTCTAGGTCAAGTGTTAAGAGTTCCAGAAGTTTAGTCATCAGTAGGAACACTTGGGAGAATTCAGATAGAGACGGTTCACCAACACCATGAAAGTTCGAGTTCAGACAACAAAAGTCACTTCATCGGAAGTTCAGGAGGTGGAAGACCAGAAGTAGCAGGGTGATTTGAAAAAAAGTTTGATAATAGGAGGCTCATGATGTCAAATCAACGAATGTATGCTGGACTAATGAGTTCAATGAATGAAGCACAGTGAAAGGTCGAGTATGGGAATGTTTAGGAAGAGCATCTACCAATGCATGTATTCAGAGATTCAGTTATGGGTTCAGAGGATGCAGTGAGGTGAACAGTATGAGTAACTACTAATAGCCGAACTGGATTCTGGAAGATCGGTTAAGCAACTGCTGAAGTTCACGACTTATGTGAAGTCACTGATAATGAGATGTGGAAGCTTTCCTCCAAAAGGAAATGTTCGTTAAAGTCTTCTTCATGGTGTTGAAGATTGAATGCACTGTTCACTGGGAGTTAGTGATTGATGCATTGTCTGCTATTGAAAGAACTTGGGGGTTTGATGAAGTGTGAGAAATTGAAATTTAAAATTTATGGGTTTGAATTTATGTCAATACATCAAATTCGGTGTACCCCTACCCATATTCATCCATGGATCGTGTGAAAATTAATTAAGCCCGGAGAATTCAAAATGAAACATTAAATTTAAATCATACCTCATTTGATTTCGATCTAAAACATGTTTTGCTCATCGTCGACGATCGTCGCTCAAAAGAATCAAACTTGGAACCCTCTAGATCGTCCACATGCATTCCAAAAGTTTGATTGATCATCAGTCTATGAAATCTGGTTGCTAGCGCGGAGAATCAGAGACTCTTCGATGTCATCATGATCACGAGAAATCAAACTATCAATCCTCAAACTTGGATCGAGCAAACTTTGATCTTCACTTCGCTTTCTCTCTCTAAGACATGAGAGGGGGACGAGAGAGAATTCAAGCAAACCATTCTCACTCTCATATTGGGCTTTAAAAATACTTAAATACTTTGGTTGGAACTTCCACAAATTGTATTCAGGTCCTTATGGAAGTTAACCCTTCAAATGTATAAAAAAACATAAATGACACTTAAAACTTGCCGCAAGTTTTGCAGGTTTTTTATCACATGCTTGTAAAACATAAACTGTGTTGCATGATAAAATACGAGTCATTAACTCAACTTGGATCTCATAAAATATTAAACAAAACTTGAATATTTAATATTTAATATTTGTTTGATTTTTTTTCATTATATTCACTAAATAACTTAAACATATAGTAAGTAAATTAATTAAATGGTTATTATTCAATAATCAAATAATATTGAATTTATTTATTTCCTTGACAATTGTATAAACATGGACATTACCAAGCCATCGCTGCGAGTCCCACCATTATCATAAACTCCAATTTACTAGAATTGATTAAGCTTCTGAATACGCCTCTGGACCCTTATCTTGATAGTAGTGAGTGATACTCACAGATTAAGAGTAGAGTCTAGCAACTCATCAAGGTCCCTAAGATGATAAGATTTATTCATAACAACGACAACCTCATACAACCACACATTGTGTATTATAATCTTCTTTTCTCATGATATCTCATAAAACAAGACACACACTTAATGTCATCATTCTTTTTATTTATTCGTGACCTTACTAGATAAACTTACCTTCAATCACCATGACCATGGATTTAATAAAGGTACTAAAATGATGGTCAATTGGGCTTGAGACATCTAATCCTTTTAGAATCGAAAAAAAACTTTCTTGAACATTCAACCAATGTCGTACCTTCAATGACACACCTAATGCAAGCTATCTCGCCAAAACATAAATGTCATGGTTTTCATCATGAATTAAAGCATGTGATCAAATGGTACACATTGATAATGATATCAAGTCTAGAGACTAATACACATCCTCGTAAATAGAGACAACCACTGACTCCTTAAACAAATGATGTTCCTATTAGCAGATCAGTTCTCATGATCTCCTTTATTTGAGATCACCAAGTGAAAACTTGATGAGAAGATCTTACAATGCTTATGACCCCCAACACCTGATAGTCAGACATTAAACATTATCTGTGTCTAGTCAGTATGATGTATATAGACCATATGACATATTTTTAATATTAATGTCACAATATCTTGAGGTTCTCATTATAGTTGACAACAGTTACAATCTGTTGTTATGAAAAATAATCTAAGGATGTTACCATATAAATAATGGATGCAAAAGTGTTGACACTTTTATGGTAAGTATACATCACAATAACTCTATGTATACATGATATGATAATTAAAAAGTACTCTTCTAGTTGAGTCTTGGATATCCACTTTTACAACACTCCTACTTGTAGTAGATCCAACTTTCTAATGATTAACTTGTTAGTACTCACATGATAAGATCATGCTTTTGCTGATTTATGACTTCAGTTATTGAGCTTGCAATGTCTTCCTACATGATGACTACTCTGCTATCCGTGACTTTATCTCCTTGAGTAAATCTTCCCAAAAGATGATATCACCGAGTATATCATTTTTTCCTCTATCATAATCTTGACATTTTGACTAGTACCTTTAGTATGATTCCAATAACTGTAACAAATTGTTACGTATTTCTATATTGGTTCTTTAGTTGCATCACAAGTTGCAACGTACTTGATATCCATAGATACAGAAAGCATTATCTTTAATGAGATTCTCTTGCTCATTACCCTAGCCTAACTGTGATATTAGATCATATTGATCCATAGGAAGATTAGTTTGTGTCCCTTTATAATCAGTGTTCCTCCCTCTCCAAGTACTAGATACACATCCCTTATACTTTCTCAAGTACAATTGGATAGTTCTGACTGCTTCCCCATGCAGTTCTCTTGAATTTAATTGATATTTACCTACCGTAAAGTATATGTTGGAAATATCTAGTACATAACATGACATGTGTGATATATCCGTCATAGGTGCGTGTGAAATTCTACTCACCATTTAATCTCCTCACATGTCTCATACATTTCTTCTTGGAGAGATTTATGTCACATGACACATACAACAATTCTCTTCCAATTGGTATTTTTCAATTCCTTATCAGAATATGTACTTTTGACTTTGCGTAAGTAACCACCCATAGATCTACCGCAGTAAATCTCGTTCTCTAGAACTTGGGTTGTTACTTTAAGTCAATCTTTGCAGAGATTCTTTCAACCCAGTTTTAACTAAATGTAAGACTAATCAATTATTTTCTATATATTAACAATATGTTTACTTTGAAAACTATGATGCTCCCACTAACCTCTTATAGGCACATGACAAACTTTCGTACCAAACGATTATTCTTTGAACACAATGCTTTCATTAATCCAAAAATGAATCTCTACAACTTGCATTCTTTATTGGTATTCTATAGTGTCACCAACCCTTTCTGGCTGCGTCTTCTAAGAATGGTGGCCTTGACATCCAATTCTCATTATAATAATCATAAAAAGTTGCAATGAAAAGTGTAATTCAAATGGATTTGAGCATGATGATTTGGTATAACCAATAGATCCTTATTGATATCACACTTGTAACACCCATGTATTGTTTCTTCTGAATACCCACCAACGACTTTACATCAATTAGAGAAAACTACCAAAATACAAACTTAATTTTGGTACATGAAATTCATTTTTCGGAATTCATTTGAACTTATCAATCATAACTGATTGCCATTTATTTTTTTTCTTATAGGATATATTATTATTATCGAATAATTTATCACCCGCCACAGTGAATATAAAATCATTTCTCTTAGTTTTATTTTTTATATGCAGTATGTGCCTCTGAAACATTCTTTTTCCACAAGCTCTTGTGAAACTTATTCCTATATAAACTACTTCTGCATCTACAACATTGACTTGAATCAAGTCAAACTTTCTTCCACTATCTTAAATAGTGATGCACACCCTTTTATAGACATATAGTCTATCACTTGACTATATTTTTCCTATCTCAGGGATTTCTATAATTTCCTTAGAAACCTTTAGGATAATTACCTTAGATTCACATTATGATATTCTTGATACAAGTTTGTTTATTGACTTAGCTTTAACAAACTCTTTGCATCTAAACAAAATGAGTATGACATAATGGATTTATTTCATATTATTACTTAATGTCCATTTGTCATAATAATTGGCATATGATTATGAGTTAACACCGCTATTTGCAAAGCATATCTTGAAAAGATTTAGGAAGACTTTGAAATACATCAAAGACGCACAACTGATCTTTCTTTCATCTTGACTGTGATGTGTATAAGGTAATGTGTGAGTGGTAATTGCTCTACACGACATTTTAATGATCAATGTTTTCATGTAAGACTCATCATTGTCCCTCCTTTTACTATTGTAATATCTTCAATTTGTAATGATAATAAAACCTTCTTTGTTAATGATTAATGAGTGTTTTTATTTTTAAATGTAACATTTCAATAAAAATCACTTAATAAATGATTTAAATGCTTTACAGCAGGATAAATAACCTATTAACACTTTAGAATATTCTATGAAATATTTTCAAAGTTCGGAGTGAGTTAGCATAGGATTCCGGGTCCTGTAGAGTCTTGACACCGAAAGTATAAAAATATTAAATATATTATATCACTTACACATGATTTTTTTATGAAATAATGACATATCTCCCAAATAGTGTTTTAAATGAGAAATTTGAAACCGCTGTTAGCTTTGGAATGTGAGAGTAATTTATTTAAATTTCATGTAAATGTAATGTTTTTAGCCTTATTTTTTATTATAATTATTTATTATTAATTAAATTCATTTTTTATCCTTTTCTTCTCCCACATGCCGCATTACCTCCATTTTCACGTGGGGTTTAATCCAAAATCTTGGTTTTCAACCTGTTTTGATCCGTTTTAATTTGCAACTCCTTAACGAGGAGTGTGGTCTTCTAGGTTGGGGGAATGATCCTATCGGGGATATAACCCATAGAGTATTAGGGTAAATTTGGGGCGTTGTGTTTGAAACTCAGGGAGGCTTCCTACATATCCTGTTTGGATATGAATCATGACCCACATAGTTAGGTAGGGTTGCGGCTTACACCTATGGAGGAGGCCCAATGGGTTACCTCATTGTGAATGTGGCCCTTTGAGGTGGTGTTATCATGATTGAGTTTTATACCAAATAGTAGGCCCATTGGGTTATCTGATCGTGTTGATGACATGATTGTCGCTAATGTCTAAGCCCATGCGAGTCATGCTCGGTGTGAGAAATAAGAGGAAACAAAAGATTTGACAGTCCACATGATCTCCTTCGTCCGCTGGTGGATGAGGGAGGGGATATGGAAGGCGGGGTAATGCCCCACAAGAAAGACTAGAGGCTTATGAGGGATGCACTGATGAAGATCCTCGTCTACTCCCCTTTTGATAGTTGGAAGAGAGGGTGATGGCGGGGCGACAGATGATAAGAGGGGATTGTCATACGATTCACATCACATTTTAGGCAATCGATGTCACCACATGACTTTAAAAGCCATATGCTACCAGCCCTAAGGTTGGGATCCTCATTACCACAAGAATTCAAGGTTGTCAACACTCTGAGGATCCCTCCTACTAGGGAGGTTAAATACGAGGCTTTGATTCCCATGAGAATACAAGACTGGATGGGGACACGTTAGTGTGTCTTGTCCCTAGGCCGAATAAATTAGGTGGTTTTGTAATAGGTCTTAATGAAAGCATTGCTGGGTTTTGGTAGAAGAGACATGAAGACACTTGGATAGTTCATGAAGGGGCCAATATGAGGTTGAACGCTACGCGGGAAGAGGACATCAAGGCTGTAAGGGAAAAAGACCTTAAGGATACCACATTTCACATATTGGTCTTTGTTATGCGGGGTAGGGGATCACGAAGGGTTCCACACAAGGGTCTACTTCACGGTGAGCTTTTGCGAGCACAAGGGAACCTTTGTGGGTGGCCGGATAGGTCCTCTTGTAAGGGGATCCCTTTTGAAGGTCTCCTTCGCAGTATGTGTTAGGTGAATTACTTGTAGGAGTCTTCTCTGTTCTTCTCGACTATCCACCCGTACCTCTCTCTTCCTTTTTCGAAGACTAGGTGTAAGACTATGAACCCACACTTTCGGATTCAGTACTAAAACATGCTGTGTATTTTTTTGTATAATAAATAACTGAAAAATACACAGTATATTATACAAATAAGGACATTTTCCGGTCTAAGTTCTGGATAATTAGACAACAACTTACATATATTGAAACAGAGTTTTACAAAAATTAATAGCTAATATAAATAACGGGATTTATCTACATTAGCACCTTAACATCCCTTTGAACTTACAAGGATTCCTGTGAAAAACATTTTAAAAACTTGGAATGAGTATAAAACTCAGTAAGGGATATAAAAGGAAGGAAATAACACATTAGTCCATGAACACTTGTAACGTATGAAATCATTTTCAAAAGATATACTTGTCACCCATATATACTTTGTAAAACATGAGATTTACACAAGATCCACACAAAACATAAGAACATAAATATAACCATAAAGGTTTCTTGGGGCATTACTTACATAATATTGTAACTCTCACAACTACCTTATAATTTGTAATCCTCATGACTACATTACAATTTGTGTAACCATCGTAGTTACATTTGAAGTAACTATACAACCGATTTCCAACTCACACATACCCAATGCATTGGAGGGAAATATAGATCCCACCCTTCATCATAAATAATACCCAAGAATCAGAACATAATCATACAATATGGATAATTGCATAAAAACATTGCTTTTGAATGTTGTAAAACAGAGTTTAAAAAATAGGATTTTAAAGGAAAAAGGCCCTTAGAAATATCATATAATTCAAATGAGACTTAATAGAGTGGATAGAATATGTATATACACTGTAAATACACACAATTTAACATAATATAAACAAAACTCATCACACAAAAAACAATTTTAATACCACATAAATAACGAAGTACAAGATTAACCCAAAGAATAGAAATCGCGTTAAAAATTCGCTTACCCCGGGCTTGTCTCACTTAAAACTTGTTTAAACCTCCTGTATAATGGTTAAAAGAGTGTTATTAATATCTTAAAAAATCATATTCATCTTTATAATACCTTATATGATTACTTCATTACGTCATTTCACCCTTTAATTGTTAGTATTTTGTTCATTGCACTGTTTTTGGGCGAGTTCTTTACATGATTTCTATGATTGGTTCATGATGAATGTTTTTGTCGATTGGGAGTAAGACTTCAGAATTGGAATGAAGTGGTATTTAAATATTTTCAGAACCATAAATTATACCATTTATTATTTTGAATTCTTACATGAGGATGATTCAGAAGTTAAAACATAAATGATGTTCGTTTAGATAATTTTAGTGATTTTTTTGATCATAACGATCTTATTTTGTTTTATAAATTAAAACCATGTGTACAAAAGAATTTCAGAACCATATATAAGTTATAATACATAAATTATAACCCGGTTCAACCATAAAAATGGTTTAATGACCAGACTTGAAGGAATTAAAGCAAATTGAAATCACATTGTCCACAATGTCGGTAATTCGACACATCACAGACAATGTTTTTAATTCCTTGAATAAGTTGGGGAGGAGAATAAGATTGATGATGAATTTTCCATGAACATGAGAACATACATAATATACAAGATTCTGGAGCTTTCATGCCTCTTGGATAAGAGGAGGTGAGAAAATAAGAAGAAAAGAAAGGAACTCAAAATAAAAGAAAATTTGAGAAACCTTTTACGAAAATTCGACAACCTAACGAAGTTACTTAAAATTTCATAAAATAATTTGATGAGAGAAAATGAGTCTATCATCATTATTACATAATATGGGCAGTAAGGGGGATATGGAATGAAATATCCCAACATAAGCCAAAGAGAATGAAAAAGAATAACATAAAATGAAAGAAAAGAAATAAAATAAGAGGATGTTTACCTCTTGATCTCTTCTCCTTGAGATTCTTCTTAAGGCCTTTGGTTTTGGGCTTTTGGTGAAACCAACAGCTCTAGGATGTGGGGAAGAGCCTTGGGAGGAGCATTGAGCAGAACTTTGGTAAAACTCAAGACTTGAGAGGGTGTGAGAGGAAGAAGGAAATGAGGGTGGTATTTAGAGGGGAGATATTTTTCATTATTTAATCATTATTATAATATTTTTCCTCAAGACTATGAATAATCTTAATTAATGTGACCCCAAATAGTAATAATGACATGTGAGTTTGAACCAAGTGGTCTTACATCACTTATGATGTCATAAATAGTGTATTTACTGATAATTTGATTATACGGTATTTTACCGTATTTCACTATTCATCGAAAATTCAAGAATTTCAAAAAAATCCAAAAAATTCACTCTTACCATTTCTTGACGTGTAGAATTCAAAAATGAACTACATTTTTTGAAAATAATTTTCTAAATATTATTAATTTAATTTTTAAATAAAATCGTACTTCATTCAAAAATTAACAATTTTAAAACTATAACTGCTTTTATATGACATTGAAAAATTAACCAAAATGTCATTATCTTCAAGTCTTAATAAAATAAAATAATAGAACAATTTACTATTTATTAGGGTCATATTACTATTCATATTACTAATCATAAGGATATGTTACTATTCACCAAAAAAACAATTTGGTTCTATTAAACTTTAAAGAACTTACTAAACACAATTATAGATGATTGTTTTTCGAAATTTAAAACATTAAAGTGACAAAATTATTTTTAAAGGCTAGTTATAAATATATACTTAAAACAAACTTTAATGCATTTCAATTTACCTTTTAAAAAAAAATCTGGGATGTTACATTATCCCCACCTTTTGGAAATTGCGTCCTCATAATTTTATTTACTTATTAAACAAATGAGGGTACCTTGATCATGGTCTCCACCTGGTTTCATCATCATCTTACTCACATAAATAGAAGGTCCATTCATTGCAACAATGACTTAGAGATCTTTCAAAATAATTTGCTTCCTTTATCCGAATACACCTTGTACAACTTGTGTCATATGGGTGTTCATAGAAAAATAGTTTTGGAAAATAATCATGTATGACATATAATTTCAAAACATCTGATAAAACTTGATTTTTATAAAATAGTATGACTGAGTTTCGGTTGAAAATTTCAATCAATGGTCCTTTTAAAATACCATAAGTATGTGCTGAAAGAGTATATTGTAAAAACAAATATAAATAGGTTGTGCAAAGGTCTCCTTCTTCAACACCTTTTTCAAAATTACAATATGTTCCAAAATCTTTTATAAGGTAAAATATTTGAAAATTTCTTCATAATATTTACATTTCTTGAAAATATGAGAATATTGAGAAAATAGGATTTGATTAAATACAACTCATGATCCACGATGGTATCGAGGTATGTTAATATTCATAAGGGTATGTTACTATTCACCAAAAGAACAAGTTGGTTCCATTAGGCTCTAAATAACTTACTGAACACAATTGTAGATGATCGTTTTTTGAAATTCAAAACATAGAAGTGAAAAAGTTATTTTTAAAAGCTAATTATAAATATCTACTTAAAACAAAGTTTCATGCATTTCCATTTATTTTTTTAAAGAAACCTTGGGGTGAACTATTACGCCTCGGCCCCGGACTGTCCCAGAGTCGGTGTAGAGCTGAAATAAAACATGGTTTGTATTTTTTTTATAAAAAGGAAAGTTGAAAACACACACACATGTTCCACTAGAGAAGATCATTTTGGTTTAGGTTCTGGAGAATCAGATACAATTATTACATTCCTTTAAAATTATTCATAAAACATTTTCTTTAGAAATGTTGTAACACATGTATCATAACATAACATTTTATCTAAGAATTATAAGAGCATATTTCAAGGAATACTAACAGAGTTAAAAGGAAACATTTCTAAAGAAAATGTTATGTTATAAGAGAACATGTTTCCTTTTAACTCTGTTAGTATTCCTTGAAATATGCTCTTATAATTCTTAGAAAAAATGTTATGTTATGATAGATGTGTTACAACATTTCTAAAGAAAATGTTTTATGAATAATTTTAAAGGAATGCAATAATTGTATCTGATTTTCCAGGACCTAAATCAAAATGATCCTCTCTAGTGGAACATGTGTGTGTGTTTTCAGCTTTCCTTTTTATAAAAAAAATACACACCATGTTTTATTTCAGCTCTACACTGACTCCGGGACAGTCCGGGGCCGAGGCGTGACAGTTCACCCCAAGATTTCTTTAAAAAAATAAATGGAAATGTATGAAAATTTGTTTTAAGTAGGTATTTATAATTAGATTTTAAAAAAACATGGTGTGTATTTAATCAAAAAACGGTCATCTACAACTGTGTTCAGTAAGTTATTTAGAGCCTAATGGAACCAACTTGTTCTTTTGGTAAATAGTAACACATCCTTATGAATATTAACATACCTTGATACCATCGTGAATCATGAGTTGTATTTAATCAAATCTTATTTTTTCAATATTCTCATATTTTCAAGAAAGGTAAATATTATGAAGGAATTTTCAAATATAAACCTTATCAAAAGATTTTGGAACATATTGTGATTTTGAAAAAGGTGTTGAAGAAGGAGACCCTTGCGCAACCTATTTATATTTGTTTTTACAATATACTCTTTCAGCACATACTTATGATATTTTAAAAGGACCATTGATTGAAAGTTTCAACCGAAACTCAGTCATACTATTTTATAAAAATCAAGTTTTATCAGATGTTTTGAAATTATATGTCATATATGATTATTTTCCAAAACTATTTTTCTGTGAACACCCATATGACCCAAGTTGTACAAGGTGTATTTGGATAAAGGAAGCAAATGATTTTGAAAGATCTCTAAGTCATTGTTGCAATGCATGGACCTTATATTTATGTGAGCAAGATGATGATGAAACCAGGTGGACACCATGATCAAGGTACCCTCATTTGTTTAATAAGTAAATAAAATTACGAGGACGTAATTTCTGAAAGGTGGGGATAATGTAACATCTCAGTTTTAAAAAAAAAAAAGGTAAATTGAAATGCATTAAAGTTTGTTTTAAGTATATATTTATAACTAGCCTTTAAAAATAATTTTGTCACTTTAATGTTTTGAATTTCGAAAAACGATCATCTACAATTGTGTTCAGTAAGTTCTTTAGAGTTTAATGGAACCAACTTGTTTTTTTGGTGAATAGTAACATACCCTTATGAATAGTAATATGAATGGTAATATGACCCTAATGAATAGTAAATTGTTTTATTATTTTATTTTATTAAGACTTGAAGATAATGAAATTTTGGTTAATTTTTTAATGTCATATAAAAACAGTTGTAGTTTTAAAATTGTTAATTTTTGAATGAAGTTTGATTTTATTTAAAAATTAAATTAATAATATTTAGAAAATTATTTTTAAAAAATGGAGTTCATTTTTGAATTCTACGCGTCGAGAAATGGTAAGAATGAATTTTTTGGATTTTTTTGAAATTCTTGAATTTTCGATGAATAGTGAAATACGGTAAAATACCGTATAATCAAATTATCAGTAAAATACACTATTTATGACATAATAAGTGATGTAAGACCACTTGGTTCGAACTCACATGTCATTATTACTATTTGGGGTCACATTAATTAAGATTATTCATAGTCTTGAGCAAAAATATTATAATAATGAAAAATATCTCCCCTTCACTATAAATACCACCCTCATTTCCATTTTCTTCTCACAACTCTCAAGTCTTGAGCCTAACTTAAGTTCTGCTCAATAATCCTCCCAAGGCTCTTCCCCACGTCCTAGAGTTGGTGGTCTCATCAAAAGGTCAAACACAAAGGTCTTAAAAAGAATCTCAAGGGGAAGAGATCAAGAGGTAAACATTCTCTTTTATTTTATTTATTTTCTTTCATTTTATGTTATTCTTTTTCATTCTCTTTGGCTTTTGTTGGGATATTTCATTCCATACCCCCCTTAGTGCCCATATTATGTAATAATGATGAGAGAATCATTTTATCTTATCAAATTATTTTATGAAATTTTAAGGAACTCATTAGCCTGTCGAATTTTTGTAAGGGGTTTCTCAAAGTTTCTTTTATTTTGAGTTTTTTTTTCTTTTTTTCCCACATCCTCTTATCGTGGACGATGTGATTTCAATTTGCTTTAATCCCTTCAAGTCTGGTCATTAAACCATTTTTATGGTTGAACCAAATTATAATTTATGTATTATAACTTATATATGGTTCTGAAATTCTTTTGTACACATGGTTATAATTTATAAAATAAAACGAGGTTGTTATTATCAAAGAACCAATAAAATGATCTAAACGAACATCATTAATGTTTTAACTTACTAATCATCCTTATGTAAGAATTTAAAATAATAAATGGTATAATTTATGGATATGGAAATATTTAAATACCACTTTATTCCAATTCTGAAGTCTCACTCCCAACCGACAAGAACATTCATCATGAATCGGTCATAGAAATCATGTAAAGAACTCACCCAAAAACAGTGCAAGGAACAAAATACTAACAATTAAAGGGTGAAATTAAGTAATCATATAAGATATTATGAAGAAATGATGTAAGATATTAATAACACTCTTTTAACCATTATACATGAAGTTTAAACAAGTTTTAAGTAAGACCTCAAAGAAATCATTTTTTAAGCTTTAATGTTTTATATGTTGAAAAAATGGAAACTTTTTTTAGTAGTATCCTCTTGTATGAATGTGGTAAGTTATGTATGTAAGGTATCCTAATTCTTTAAAACTCTAAATCCGAAAAGATCATCAATGTGTAATAATTTATGGTCTTGTGTAAAATTCATGATTAAGTAACGTTTTAAGCTCGGGTCTTTATAGTTGGTAACATCCCATTTTTAAAAAAATAAATAAATTTAAATGAATGAAACTTTGTTTTAAGTAGATATTTATAACTAGCCTTTAAAAACAATTTTTCCACTTCAATATTTTGAATTTTGAAAAATGGTTATCTACAATTGTTTTTAGTAAGTTATTTAGAGCCTAATGAAACCAACTTGTTCTTTTGGTAAATAGTAACACTCTTATGAATAGTAATATGACCCTAATAAATAGTAAATTATAATATTATTTTATTTTCTGAAGGTTTGAAGATAATGAGATATTGGGTAATTTTTCAATATGATAATATAAAAGTAGTTATAGTTTTAAAATTGTTAATTTTTGAATTAAGTATGATTTTATTAAAAAATTAAATTAATAATATTTAGAAAATTATTTTCAAAAAATGGATTTCATTTTTGAATTCTACACGTCGAAAAATGTTAAGGGTGAATTTTTGGGATTTTTCTGAAATTCTTTAATTTTTGATGAATAATGAAAATATGGTAAAATACCATAATTCAAATTATCAGTAAAATACACTATTTATGACATCATAAGTGATATAAGACCACTTGGTTCAAACTCAAATTCCATTATTTGGGGTCACATGAATTAAGATTATTCATATTCTTAAGCAAAAATATTATAATAATGATTAAAATAATGAAAAATACCCCCTCTCCTCTACTATAAATACCACTCTCATTCTCTTCTTCCTTCCACACCTCTTAATCATTGAGACTTACTTAAGTTCTGCCCAATACTCATCCCAAAGCTTTTCCCCACGTCCTAGAGTTGCTGGTTTTACTAAAAGGTCAAAACCAAAGGCCTTAAGAAGCATCTAAAGGAGAAGAGATCAATAGGTAAACATGCTCTTTCATTTTCTTTCTTTTCTTTCATTTTATTTTTTATTTTTCATTCCCTTTGGCTTATGTTGGGATATTTCCTTCCATATCCTTCTTACTATCGATATTATGTAAGAGTGATGAGATACTCCCTTTCTCGCATCAAATTATTTTATGAAAATTTAAACAACATCGTTAGACTGCTGAATTTTCATAAGGAATTTTCAAATTTTATTTTATTTTGACTTCCTTTCTTTTCTTCTTCTTTCCCCACCTCCTCTTGAGGCATGGAAGCTGCAGAATCATGTATATTCTGGATTTTTTCATGTTCATGGAAAATTCAGCATCAATCTTCTCCTCTATCACTTATTCAAGGAATTAAAAACATTTTCTATAATGTGTCGAATTACCGACATCGTGGACGATGCGATTTCAATTTGTGGTTTGCAAGATGACAAAATGGATGCCTCACACCGCAAATAAAAAATTCGTTTGCGGGGTCGTTAAATCATAGCCTGCTCTCACAAACGGAAAGACCGTTTGTGGGGGTATTAAATCACAGCCCGCTCCCACAAATGAAAAGGTCGTTTGCGGGGGCGGGGGGGGGGGGGTATATCACCCCCTCATGCCACAAATTATTTCATTTCATTTGCGGGAGCGCTATGCAGGGCGACGACCCCGCATAGCGTGTGTGCTAGTGAGAGGAATGGGTTGCTTTATGATTCTGGTTACTTTACTAATTTTAAACTCTATGAATGTCTTAACCATTCAAAATTTTGGATTTTCCAAATTCATTAGAGCTTTATCAGATTATTTGTGGATTTTATCGGGCTCAACAAATGCCCACATTAGAATCGAGTCTGATTAGCACGAAGAGGAGTCAAATTTCGAAAAAGAAGTCGGTCCGGTTGATTGCTTTGTGGGGTGCATGTGGACCCGGAGGAGGGACCATGCCTATAAAAGGTGTCAGGTTGACCCATTTGTCACCTAGTGACCTACCGGTGCTTTGCGAATCACCTTGATATTACGGCTTAGCATTCTTTCTCGCATAGTGATTTCCCTTTGTGGGCGGCCTTTCTATATACCGAAGCCTTTCCATATGCAAATTGGTATTCTCGTGAACTAATTAATTTGCTTCGTGGAAGAATGGTCTCCACATAGAAATTTAAAATTATGCATATGAAATTTCAGTTGTTATGCGGTTCACGTAACACGCTATGTAGGTCGAGTAGCACGCCATGCCGAATTTTTCACTTTGATAAATCTAGTACATTTTTATTGACTTTGCTTTCCATAGGGATAAAATGGATCCTGCTCAAATTGTTTCTGATGAGAGGAGACAAGACATGATCAAAAGCGTTGATGATGGTGCAAAGTATGATGTTAACCCACATCATCAACTCTTAGCATGGCTCATGGGTGTTGGACGCAAAAGCTATTCCATCTTTAGATAGGTTTCCCCTTTATGGATTTGGTCTGCTGTCTGACATCCCTATCTCGACACCATGTCGCAAAACTCAACCCTTGTCTTGGATAAATAGGTACGCGCCTTGGGAAAATATTTCAAAAAAGGGATCATACATTCATGAACCCCTTTCCGAGGGGTTTGTTTTGGGCTATACCCCTTTATTGTTGGAAGAATGGGTACACACACTAGAATAAGATACCCTTGGTGTCACTCAATTATGAGGAAATTGACATCCAATGAGAGGCTAGGATGGTTGTCAAAATGAGATCTTCTTCATGGCGGATCATTCGATCTAGAATGGGGATGACCTTTTTGGGTTTGCCAGATTTGTGAGGAATTCAAGGCTAAGTTGAAGGTTGTAGGACTGTATGAGGCTGTCTGGGTGTCACATACTTTGTCTCATTGGAACAAATCCACCATCCCTCACATGCTTAGCTGGTGGATCTTGAATACCAACACATTCCACTTGGTGCATGGGGAAGTCGACATTGGTCTTCGGGATGTTCGGATGATCATGCAGGCACCCATCATGGGTGATATGTTTGGCGAGTTCCTACCCCCTTCCTTAATGTGGGATGACATCGAGAGGACCCCTCCACTCGTGAGGGATCTGCTTAACATAGTACATAATCATCAAGAGGTCGAGCCCCACCCTAGGTTGGATGTCCCTTTTTTTTACTCGATTCAATTTTTTGCTACACCAAACGGTCACGACCCCGCATAGCGTGTGTGCTAGCGAGAGGAATGGGTTGCTTTATGATTCTGGTTACTTTACTAATTTTAAACTCTATGAATGTCTTAACCATTCAAAATTTTGGATTTTCCAAATTCATTAGAGCTTTATCAGATTATTTGTGGATTTTATCGGGCTCAACAAATGCCCACATTAGAATCGGGTCTGATTAGCACGAAGAGGAGTCAAATTTTGAAAAAGAAGTCGGTCCGGTTGATTGCTTTGTGCGGTGCATGTGGACCCGAAGGAGGGACCATGCCTATAAAAGGTGTCAGTTTGACCCATTTGTCACCTAGTGACCTACCGGTGCTTTGCGAATCACCTTGATATTGCGGCTTAGCATTCTTTCTCGCATAGTGATTTCCCTTTGTGGGCGGCCTTTCTATATACCGAAGCCTTTCCATATGCAAATTGGTATTCTCGTGAACTAATTAATTTGCTTCGTGGAAGAATGGTCTCCACATAGAAATTTAAAATTATGCATATGAAATTTCGGTTGTTATGCGGTTCACGTAACACGCTATGTAGGTCGAGTAGCACGCCATGCCGAATTTTTCACTTTGATAAATCTAGTACATTTTTATTGACTTTGCTTTCCATAGGGATAAAATGGATCCTGCTCAAATTGTTTCTGATGAGAGGAGACAAGACATGATCAAAAGCGTTGATGATGGTGCAAAGTATGATGTTAACCCACATCATCAACTCTTAGCATGGCTCATGGGTGTTGGACGCAAAAGCTATTCCATCTTTAGATAGGTTTCCCCTTTATGGATTTGGTCTGCTGTCTGACATCCCTATCTCGACACCATGTCGCAAAACTCAACCCTTGTCTTGGATAAATAGGTACGCGCCTTGGGAAAATATTTTAAAAAAGGGATCATACATTCATGAACCCTTTTCCGAGGGGTTTGTTTTGGGCTATACCCCTTTATTGTTGGAAGAATGGGTACACACACTAGAATAAGATACCCTTGGTGTCACTCAATTATGAGGAAATTGACATCCAATGAGAGGCTAGGATGGTTGTCAAAATGAGATCTTCGTCATGGTGGATCATTCGATCTAGAATGGGGATGACCTTTTTGGGTTTGCCAGATTTGTGAGGAATTCAAGGCTAAGTTGAAGGTTGTAGGACTGTATGAGGCTGTCTGGGTGTCACATACTTTGTCTCATTGGAACAAATCCACCATCCCTCACATTCTTAGCTGGTGGATCTTGAATACCAACACATTCCACTTGGTGCATGGGGAAGTCGACATTGGTCTTCGGGATGTTCGGATGATCATGCAGGCACCCATCATGGGTGATATGTATGGCGAGTTCCTACCCCCTTCCTTAATGTGGGATGACATCAAGAGGACCCCTCCACTCATGAGGGATCTGCTTAACATAGTACATAATCATCAAGAGGTCGAGCCCCACCCTAGGTTGGATGTCCCTTTTTTTTTACTCGATTCAATTTTTTACTACACCAAACGGTCACGAGCCACATGCAAGGAGATTGAGGATGTTTCCTACTCACAACACTCAAAGACATGCTAGCACTTATTGGTTGATGCTTGGGGAAGGACTCTTTGATCAATAAGGTTGGCAGGTTGCCCTTAGGGTTCATCAATTAGTTAAATTGGCATCTTTCTTGGAAATGTTTTTAAGTGGATGATTGCTATCATTGTGTGAGCCAAGCACTGGTTTTAGAATTACAACCTTTGTAATGACCGTATGGTTGGTGATCGGGAGATGCGTCAACTTGATGGTCCCAGTATTAGCACAAATATATCATATATTGGGACGAATTAGCAGGGTGAGCCTCCCTATAGCCTCACAGGCCCCTTCCAACTCCTCTGAGGATGGGTAGCAGCTCATGTGGGGGGTTATGATTTTATCAATGACTAGCGAATTCCAGATGCTCGATTCTAACCCTACTTACAGTGTATAAGCGTGGTGAATCCATTGACATTGGGGTCAAGCGATGTGATGAAAAAGATCAATTATCATGATATTTTTGTATATGCCACTTACTCTTCTCATATTGGTACCCTGGTAAATGACGCATCTGGCGATAATACTAGATGGGGGTACCTTATTTCCTTGAGGGAGGGTGTTTTGGGTGTGAGAATTGACAAAAAAACTGATTTGTGAAGGGTACTCACCCTATAGATTTGGGCGTCAATTCCATTGCGTCCAAAAGAGGTGTCCTGTGTCGATCAACAACACATTCCAAGAAAAACATTTGATGGTCGCTGGTCAGATTTGGGTGTCTATTCCATTACGTCCAAAAGAGGTGTCCTGTGTCGATCAACAACACATGCCAAGAAAAACATTTGATTGTCGCTCGTCAGATTTGGTTGATGTTCACACGGGTGGATATTTGTTCCCACAGATCAAACTCCTCCTGCCCACAAGTATCAATCCCGTGCTTGTGAAGTCCTATGCTGAAGCTTGGATCCGCTCATACCCAAATGGTTAGCTGGAAAAATTAGTTCCCATTATTAAGGGTTCTCCTATAATTGAGTCCGGAGAGAGTGAGGAGTGTGCAATAGAGGCAGTTAGGTTTGGAAAGAGGATTGCACCAAGGAAACCACTCATTTCTGAAATGATGAAGAGGTTGAAGATTCGAGGTCCAACCCCTCAAAACACTAGTTTGTCCCCCATGGCACAAGCTACTGGACAATCTCCCCATGCACCTTTCCCCATAGTGGCTGCATATCCCATGGTTAGGAGGGAGTGAGACACCTAGAGAAATTATATTCCTATTAACGAGGTGTGTGTTGGAACCAATACTGTTCTTTGTTGGAAATGATGTTTGGGATTATGTTTGTGAAGATGAGGAGCATCACGAACAGAGACATTGTTTCTTTGCGATTATGAGAAGAGGAGCATCGTGACTGCGTGATGTTTTGACGGGAGGCTCCATGACTATGACGAGCATTGCGAACAACGAATTTGTTTGGAGCATCGCGAAGGGAGGAGCACTGCAAAGGTGTTTTTGAAAGATCCGGAAATCACGCTGGAGGCGGTGGAACATCACGAAAAATCGAGCCTATAAATAAGAGGCTACCCCTCTTCACTCAACATGAAAATTTTCAAAGGAAATCCAGAATCGCTCTGATTTCACGAAGCCAGGGGAGCTCTGTGAAACTGACATTCAATGTGAGGTTGAGCATCGCAAAAATACTACTTTAGTCTTGATTGATGCTAATGATTTTGATTTATCAGTGCTTTGCGACGATGTGGTATTTCGCATTGACTCAGTGAGCTTCGCGAGGGTAGTGTGTTCCGCAAAGGCAAGGGAGCTTTGTGAAGGAGTGAGCTTCACGAAAGAGCTTTTTGAAAGGTATTATTGAACACTAGGTTTAAGTGGACAAGACTTTCAAAGAGCATCAACTCAAATATATAGTGCAAGCAGAGTTTCGTGCCAAGTCAGGGACAATTTTAATGCCAATCCATTGAAGTGACTTTCAAGTTGATAAACTGAGTAAGACTTCACCCACAACAGTGAGCAAGAGGAAGTCAGACTTCACCCACAACAGTGAGCCAGAGGGAGTCAATGGAAGTGTTTTGAGAGACACAATTTGCTATCTCTAAAAACATGGCAAGGGCAGTGTGTTTGGAACAAATCGATTGTGTTTTAACTCTTGTACTGCACAACTAGTGAATATTAGTGGACTTTAGTACGACTGAAAACTTGTTAGCGTATGCTCCTTGGACTAGCCCTTAGTGGTGAACCAAGTTAAATTGTTGTTTCTTCTCTTTGCATGTGATTGTGTTCCAGGTTTAACAGGTTCCTACCAATGTGGGAATAAGATCCATTAAGAAGAAAAAGTTGGCACCCTGATTCACCCCTCCCCTCTCAGAGTGTTCTGGGGTCCTACAAGTGGTATTAGAGCAATGTTGCTGGTGTTGAATCTGTCATACTTTGCTGTCATGGAGAATTCAGTAAATGTTAGGGGAGTGCTTCTATTTGATGGAATCAACTTTTAGATAAGGAAAAACGGGATGATATCTCATCTAAGATCTCTTGGAATGGAGGTCCTTTTTTCCACTGCATAAAGAATACATGCCACTGATCCAACATTTCTATCTATGACAGATACAGACAGGAAAATGCTTGATGCAGACGCTAAAGCACAGAATGCTCTTACTGCACCTCTTTCTGATCAGATCTTGTTGGATTGGTGTAGCCCGATCCTCTTCTGGTGATGTTTGGGTTGAATGTTTTTGGCCCGTACTGCGCACCGGCCCGACAGAGCACTATAGTAGTGCATACATTGGAGTCAACATTACTGTAGCCTTTTTGACTTCCAACCGACATCCACTGTAGCACTTTTGACTTGGGTGGACGCTTTTCATTTTAGTGAGGCAGACTTCATGTGCGGTTGTTGGAATAGTGGATCATCTTCTCCATTTGTAGCACATTCTGGGCTAGGGTTTCTCTTAGAAATAGATAAACTGTTGTAAATTGTGCTCCTGATCATAGTGAAGTTATTCCGCCTCTCTGTGGGCATAGGGATTATTCTGGAACCACGTAAAACTTCACGTTCTTGTTCCTTTTTTCCCTTTTACTCTTTTGTGTTTCGTCATTTCTGTCACTGCGACTCCCGACGTTTCCGCATCAAATCTATCTAAAGGTAATGAGTTGCACATCTACCAAGTCAATGTAGGAGAAACTAGAAAATATTTATGAAGGTGACAAAAAAGTGGAGGAAAAAATCTAAGTTTTTCATAATAGGGTTGATGATCTGAAGATGCATCCTGATGAAAATGCAGATACCTTTTTTAATCGAATTACTGAAGTTTTAGGAGCAATTCGAAGGCTTGGTGAAGAAATCAAATACATTGACATTATGAAGAAAATATTGAGAAGACTTCCACCACTTTACAATCCAAAAGTACCAGGCATTGAGGAAAGAGATCTTTCAAAACTGTTTTTGGATGATCTACTGAGTAGTTTGGTTGCATATGAAATGAGAGTGAAACCAGAGGATGCAACAAGTCATGCCAGCAAGGAGATGACATTCAAAGCTATGGAAAAACTTTATATTTCAGGAGACTGTGTTAATGAAGTTTACGAGGAAGGAGAACTCCTTTCACTCTTTGCTAAAAAATTCAAGAGAGGAAAAGGGAGATTTGAAGGAAACCCCCCCTTAACATGTTTTCTTTGTGGCAGAGTTGGGCACATTGCTTCTCAATGCTCAAGGAAGTTCGATGATGATGACGTTGAAGATGAAAACTCGTAGAAGCCTTGGAAAAAGTTTTTTTATAGGGAAAATTCAAATCTAGAAAGAAACCATAGAAAAAGAGTTTTGTCTGTGAAGAAGAAGATGATGATAGTGAATTCTTTGAGGAAGAAGAACCAGAGTTTAAATTTGGAAACCAAGCATCTATGATGCCTACCGTTGAGAAGTTAGAACCATCAAAAGATAAAGCTAATCACCAGTTGAGTGCTGATGCTGATATAAAGTTACAACTTAAGGATGCTATTGGTAAGCTTAAGAATCAATGAAGTAGATACAAGAAGTGGAGATGAGTTGTGGAAGAATCATCAGAATATGTTGATCAGCTTGAAGTTGAAATTGAATGACTGGAAGAATTAGTAAAAGTTTAATCACCAACCCTTGAAAGCACGGAAGATGTAGTGGAACTAAAACTCAGAATTGAAAAACTGGTAAATGCCATCAAGGACCTTACCTTTAGACTGGAGGAGAAGTCCAAGATTTTTGAAATTGAACAACTGGAAGAATTAATAAAAGTTCAATCCAAAACCCTTGAAAGCACAAAAGATTTAGTGGAACTAAAACTCAGAATTGAAAAATAGGCAAATGCCATCAATGACCTTACCTTTAGACTAGAGGAGAAGTCCAAGATTATTGAGGAACTCAAAGAATAAGTTGTTACTCTTAGGAGTAAACTCGAAAGTGAATCAAATTCAAAAGAAGCAAAGAAGAAAATGCAGTTTGGAAAATTCTCAGACGCTGAGTTGATGGAGAGAACTAAGTGTGGTTTTGATGGAGTTGAAAAGGTTTTGAACGATCAAATTACCGCATGCATGGGAAACAATGGAACCAGTTGTGATGCTGAAACATCAAATGATGGAAATAAAATAGGTCAAAATAAAGCCAAGCTAAAAGTTGGACATGTTGAAAAGTCACCTGAAGTGATGAAAAAGAAACCCTCAATTCAAACTGAAAGGATAACTGAAAACTATCCTCAGACATCCAGAAATGATAGGCATCAAAACTACCTTCCTAAGGAAGGATACATGAGGAGGAATAGAAATGAGAAGACATTTCCACTTATGAAATGTCAATTTTATGGATATCTAGGCCATACCATGTCATACTGCAAAAAAGCAAGGAGCTATTTGAATGAAGAATATCTAGAAAGTCAACAAAGGAGAACAAATTTACACCCACTTCTTATAGAAGAAATAATTTCTCTAGATATTGTTTTCATTGTTCTAACTTTGGCCATATAACTGTTTATATCAGGTTGAAAGTAAAGAAAACATTTGCTAACAGTTGAAAAAGAAAACAACCTATGGCATCAAAAGTTGGGACGCATTAATTACAAGACATGAAAAAGATATCTAATCTGAAGATAATCATGAACATCACCAATCTGAAGCGTGAACGAGAAAAGACTTTTGATGCTGGCGTATGAGGGAAGTTGGTCTGCAGTTCTTATCGGTCGAAGAAAAGGGCATCAAATCTTCTTGATCTCATCCATACGGACGTATGTGGTCTGATAAATGTTGTTGGAACGTATGGAGAAAGGTACTTCATCCTTTTCATTGATGATCATAATATAATGACTTGTGTGATTGTTATACATAGGAACCGGCAGGTGCTTGGTTGCATGAAAACTTATCGCCGAATCGCCGAGAATGATACTGGACAGACAATCAAAGTTCTGCGATCTGACAATGGAGGAGAATACACCTCCATTGAGTTTGAAAATTACATGGAGAAGCATAGAATTCAACATGAGGTGGGTGCTGTGAGAATCCCACAACAAAATGGAGTCGTTGAGCATATAAATCGACAATTGAACAATATGACCACAATATGACCAGAACTATGCTGATTGAGAGTCATATCTCTCGACATTACTAGAAAGAAGTCGTTCAAGCTATAGTGTATATTCAAAATCGAACATGACTTTATATGGGTGAAACCAAGTGGTTCACGCCCAAATTTACCCAAGAGAAGAAGGGTAGAACGGTCCTTGTAGTGTAGCTTGGGTTGTCGATTCCACAGAGACCTAAGAAGATACCTAAGATACACAACCTAAGGGATGGATTTTTGGCTATGAAGTGGCCAACTTGGATTGATTTTGGATGGGTTTTAAAGATATCTAAAAGATTTAAGTGGATTCAATTTAAAAGAATGAGTTGATCCTAGGTTATCACTCGGGGTGGATTGGACGTATTTTCTTTTTAATGATTTCAGTTTCTTAAATTTGAGATGGGTTCATTTAAGGAGATAAAACAACATCATCACTTACTGGTTTAATGCCTACACCCTCTAATACTAATCACCTATACACTTGAAGGATCAAAGTTTTGAGCACTTCAAGGTAAAGGATCGTATTAGTACTTGAAGTGTGTGGCCTTAAATTCAACAAGGACGATGGAGTTTAAAAATCATCAAATAAAAATCCCAATTAAAGAAGTGATTATACATTAATTAGGTGATAAATAACATCCAATCCAGCCCCTTGCTACTCCCTTGGATCAACCCATAAGTGGGTTAGCCCTCCATTGATCCCATGGTTTCAATGGAAGCGGAAAGTAGACTCATAAGGGAGGAAATGGAGAAGTAAAGAAAACAACAAAAATAAAATGATCACTCCACCGTTGTGTGAATAATTTCACAAGGGTTGGTGTGAATAAATTCACACCTTGATCCAACGGTATCAAAGTGATTTTAAGAACAACAGAATAAGAGTAGAAGAAGAACTTTTATTAATAACTAAAGTGAATTGAACAACTTACATGTGAAAGACAAAATTGAGGCAACAAAAATGCAGCATAACATTACAATTGAACAAAGCATCCAAGATCCTCAACTCCTTCACCACCACTGCCTTAAATAGGCATTTTGGGAGCCTTGGGTCGAGCCTTAAACATTACAAGTCATCCCACTTGAGTATGGTAGGCCTAGGGTGGTGGAAAGTTTGTGGAATTTGGAATTTTCCACATTTGACCCGAGGTGGCAGCCAGATTTCATCCACCGAACAGACGCGTTTTTATGACCTTCTAGATGGCCGAATCAGAGTGGGCCATAGAAGAAGAAAATGGAGCTCCGGATGTCTTCTAACCGCCTGTAAAATTTGGGCCCATTTGGAGTTTTGGATTCCGAGATATGATCAAAGTAGTGGACTGTTTTTCTGGGCCGCAGAATCTGGCCCAAAATTTTATCTCTAACTTGGGCCGACTAAATGACCAATATGGAGGCAGAATTAGCATTAACTCCTGAAGAGTGATTTGTTCCTATACATGTATTCTAGCATCCCACGAAATTTGGGATTAATTAGGCCTGTATGTTGGGCCCCACAGTCTCATCAGTGGGCTGATGTCCAATCTGCCTTCTCCAGAATTGCTTCCTTTCATTGCCAAATATCTCCATCATCCTCCATGAATTCTCCATTGATCCCTGAATGAAACATGTTCATATTGGAGTATAGATCAATTATCAAATTAAAATATGTATAATCAGATGAATCATTTGGTACTTTAAATGATGTTCAAAAATGTACCACATAATAGTGCATTTTAAGAAGGTATTACAATCATAATGTGAAATGATGTTCAAAGTGTAAAATGCACTAAAATGGTGTTTATGAATAATAAAGAACATGAATATTATATATATTACCAATGAATATTAGCCTCATTTAGTGGCTAATCACACCCCCCAACTTGAGTTTTGCTAGTCCCGAGCAAAATATATCTCATCAAAAATGAAATTCAAATTCCCTTTTCTAAAAACATTTTAATACACAATGATCACCAAAAAACCTTATACCAAACAATCATGAAACCCATCAAAATATTTTAATACAAGATATTTTCATAAGGAGATCCCAATCCCAAGCCCATTCCTTTGATCAAATCCATCATCATACTTCATCCAACTCAATTAGGTGTAATGATGTGTTGTGAATCACAATAGATATGAGGGTTCATTTTCATTCAAGGGGGAAATCATAGAAGTACTAGGTGGAATCACATTTAATCCTAATATGAGTATTCTTCATCCCTCTTTTTTTTTGATTTTTTTTTGCAATATTGCTATAGTAATTGAGATTGCAATTAATCAAATTAACCCATGTAGCAAGAGTTTGCCGATGACTCCCAGACTCAAAGGCCTTAGGGCACCAAGTGAAGCCCACATACTCGGGCATCGTCTCGAGTTAACTTAATCAAAAACAAAGTCATATTATCATAAATAGAGATAGATTGAAAAACTCAGGGCTAGACAACTCTGGAGTCACGATCCCCAAGTGCCGAAAGCCTCGCATTTTATCAATCCATTGCTCTACACGCAAATTTTTATTTTTATTTTTTATTTTTTAATAATAATAATAATTATTATTATTATTATTTTTTTGAATACTCATATTATTCATAAAAATAAAACCATCCTATGCTATTTATTATGGGACCCCAAAAATTCAAATTAGTACCCCACAGTCTAGAGGACGTGCATTGTGGCATTTTTTTTATTTGGATGAAAATATAAACGATGAAATATTACATTGGACAGCCACACTTTCCAAAATCTATGCTCATGAAATTATACAAGGATTAAAATCAGAATCAGGGCATGCTAAATTATTTGATATTCAGTTTCAAAGTGTGCAATGTGTATTACCATGTTCAAAGTTAAAAGAATTTTTCCTTCCATTTACTTTTTTTTCAAATCATTCAATTTTTGTTTTTGACACAAAAGCATTTTTTTTATCTCCCCCCCAACTTAAAACAACACTGTCCCCAGTGTTTGAAGAAATGAAAAATTAGAAGGAGTAGAGGCAGGGAATAAAAATTTAAAAAGGAAATTGAAAATGAGGATTATGGAATGAAGTCACCTGGTGGTTGAAGTTTGAAGTTCTTGCTGCTCGAATTTATTCCTTTGATATCCATGTCACTTGCAAAGTTCCCTAGTGGAAAAAAAAAACAAACAAAACAAACAATATATATATATATATTTATATAATAAAGGAAGTAAAATATAAGAATATATATAAAAATTATAGAATAAGGTAGCACAAGAAGCCGCAGGTCAGTGGTAAGCGCGCGCCCCTGTCTCCCTTCGGTCCCGGGTTCGAGTCCCCGCGGCTTCGCCGGTTGTGACGGGGTTTGCCCCACGACCTATTGAATAATAAAAACAAAATAAACTGATGATACATTGTCTTCTTTTTAAATTTCTGGGTAAGGTATTACTCAAGGATCACACCACGTGACACGGATGAATATGGTGCTCCTCTTTCGTACCCATCCATACTCATAATAGAAGAACAGGTCAAAAGTCTATTTTGTTATTTTTAAATATAAAAATGATTAAGTAATCTTATTTGAAAAATAAATATGATTCAGAAAGATTAGAAACATAAAAACCACAGGTTGCCTCCCGTGCAGCGCTTTGTTTAACGTCGTTAGCCCGACATAGATCCCAAATTTATCAATTTTTTTCCCGGTTCATAGATTGAATCAATTAACTCAACATCTATTTCCTGTTTATTGAATGATTCAATGAATGTTTTTAACCTTTGACCATTGACCTTGAAAATGTGACCACTTGTGGGATCTTGAATCTCTACTGCCCCATGGGGGAATACATGATGCACTATGAAAGGTCCTGACTATCTAGACCTTAACTTTCCCGGATGTAAATGAAGTTTTGAACTATACAAGAGCACAAGTTTTCCCGGTTCAAAATGTTTGACCTTGATATTCCTAGATTGGTAGGCTTGAACTCTAGCTTTATTGATCCTTGAATTTTCATAAGCCTCCATCCTTAGTTCCTCCAGTTCATTGAGATCTAATTTCCTTTTTGTTCCGGCCAATGAGAGGTCATAATCCATTTTCTTAATTGCCCAAAAGGCCTTATGTTCAATCTCCACTGGCAAATGGCATGCTTTGCCATAAACCAACCTATATGGGGACATTCCTAAAATGGTTTTATATGCAGTTCTATAGGCCCAAAGAGCATCTAAGAGTTTCTCAGACCAATCTTTCCTAGAGGGGTTGACAGTTTTTTCAAGAATTTTCTTAATTTCACGATTGGATAACTCAGCTTGACCATTGGTCTGTGGGTGGTAAGCAGTGGACACTTTGTGAGAAATTCCATATTTTTCCATGAGTGATGAGAATGGACGATTGCAAAAATGAGTTCCACGATCACTTATGATAGCCCTAGGAATTCCAAATCTAGAGAATATGTTTTCTTTTAGGAATCTAATCATAGTTTGATGATCATTTGATTTTGTGGGAATGGCCTCAACCCATTTTGAGACATAATCAACAGCTAAGAGTATGTAGAGGTATCCCCGAGAGTTTGGGAAGGGACCCATGAAATCAATTCCCCAACAGTCAAAGATTTCAACCACTAAGATAGGAGTGAGTGGCATTTGATTCCTTTTTGTGATGGACCCTACTTGTTGACACCTAGGACAGCTTTGACAAAATGTGTAGGAGTCCCTTGAAAGGGTGGGCCAGAAAAGACCACATTGAAGAATCTTAGCAGATGTTTTCTTAGAGGAAAAGTGACCTCCACATGCCTCACTGTGACAGAATTTAAGGATGGACTCTTGTTCAGATTCTGGAACACACCTCCTAATGACTTGGTCAGGGAAGAACTTATAGAGGTAAGGATCATCAAACTCATAGTGTCTAACATCAGAGAGAAATTTCCTTTGAGCTTGAGTCCCTAAGAATTTTGGAATGACTCCTGTCACTAAGAAATTTGCTATGTCAGCATACCAAGGGCAGTCAATCACAGAGTATAGGTGTTCATCAGGAAACGAATCAGACACAGAGAGGTGATTTGAGTTGTCTTTGAATTCCATCCTAGAGAGGTGATCAACTACAACATTTTCAACTCCCTTTTTATCCTTGATTGTGAGGTCAAATTCTTGTAAGAGAAGGACCCACCTAATCACTCTAGCCTTAGCATCTTGTTTTTGGAAGAGGTATTTTAGTGCAGAATGGTCAGTGAACACAGTGATGGGTGATCCTAAGAGGTAGGACCTAAACTTCTCTAAGGCAAACACAATAGCAAGTAACTCCTTTTCAGTGGTGGTGTAGTTGATTTGGGCATCATTTAAGGATTTGCTTGCATAAGCAATGACATAAGGAGTTTTATCACAACGTTGTCCTAACACAGCTCCAACAGCAAAGTCACTGGCATCACACATAAGTTCAAAAGGAAGGTTCCAATTTGGAGATTTCATAATGGGAGGAGAGGTGAGAGAGGATTTGAGGGTTGAGAATGAACCCTCACAACTTTCTGTCCAAACAAATGGAGCATCCTTTACTGAGAGAGGATTTGAGGACGGCACCGCCTGAGTAGGCATGGGTGCCTTTCCTGTTTTGATGGTTTGAAATTCTTGTTTTAGGGAAGATACCTCCGAGTTCATCCTCTCCATTTGTTTGCACAGTTGTTCTAGTAGGCTTTGTGGAACAGTTTGGGTTGGTGCTTGAGTAGGTTGGTTTATCCCAGGGGGATATTTTGGAGGTGGGATGGTTTGTTGAAAATGGACCGGTGGTTGTTGGTATTGGATAGGTTGGGTTTGGAACTGGTTATGGTTTTGGTAGTTCTGATGGGGGTAAGGATTTTGTCCCTGTGGTTGGCAAGGTTGTTGGTTATCTTTCCAGCGGAAGCCTGGGTGGTCATTGTACCTTGGATTGAAGGTGTTTTGGTATTGGGGCTTTTGAAAGTTTAGGGCATTGACTTCCGCTGGGGGTCCTCCTAGAAGAACATCCTTGATGGATGGAATGGTTGGGCAGTTGTCTGTTTTATGGTCATGTTTGTCACAAATTGTGCAAACAAGGTCTACATTTTGGATTTCATGGACTTTCCTAAGGTCTATCTCTTCAACCTTCCTAGAGAGTGCTGCGAGTTTA
Organism: Viscum album; assembly: GCA_963277665.1. Lineage (NCBI taxonomy): Eukaryota > Viridiplantae > Streptophyta > Magnoliopsida > Santalales > Viscaceae > Viscum > Viscum album. The sequence continues at coordinate 1,574,385,504 of OY728128.1, read as the reverse complement.
GCCCTAAGGCTTTCCTCTTCTCTAAGTGTATGAATTCCAGTGGTTCTTTGTGGCTTTTCAGAATAAGGTGAAGTTCCCCAAGTTTGGTTTTGTTTAGCCAGACTTTCGAGATACTCGTAAGCATCATTTGGGGCCTTGTTTTTAAAAGTTCCATTACACATCATGTCAATGAATTGTTTATTACCCGGACCCAACCCTTCATAGAAAATTCTCACTTGTTCAGGTATGGAAAACCCATGGTGTGGAACCATGTTTAGGGTGTCTTTGAACCTCTCCCATGTTTCATAGAATGACTCTCCCTCTTTTTCAAAAAAGTTTTGGATTCTCTTTTTAAGTGCAATTGTTTTGTGATGAGGGAAGTATTTTTTGTAGAATTCTCTTTGCAGTTGGTCCCAAGAGTGGATTGATGCAGGTCTCAAGTTGTTTAGCCAATTTTTAGCTCGATCCTTTAATGAAAAAGGAAATAGCCTCATCTTAGCGGATTCTAGTTGATGTGGGGGACACATGGTTTCAACAATGTCGTTGAACTCTTTGACATGAAGGTATGACATTTCTGACTCCATCCCATGAAAGGTTGGAAGGTGGTTTAGGACATGGGGTTTGAATATGTAGTTGGTGTCTCCTATGGAATTGTGTCTAATGCATGAGGGGGCATTGGTCCAAGCTGGAGTGAGGTAGTCGTTCATGGTTTGATCAACTACATTCCCTAAGTTTGGAGCTTCTTGGTTTTGGTTTCCCATTTGATTCCCCCCAGGGTTTACAATTTGATTTTGTGGATGGCCCTCCATTGGACTTGTTTCAAGTTCTGACTTTGGGGTTTCAAGAATATTTGAATCTGATTTAAACAATCCCTTAGGTGCACTTGACTCCCCTATCCTAGGACTTTCCACCCTAACTAGTCTGTTTGAGAAATCGCGGGTGTAGGCGGACATGCGCCAAAAAAAAGCGAGAAAGGGACAAGATAAGAGATCTTGGGTGAGAGTAGAAGAATGGAGGTGAGGAAAGAAGGTTTTTTTTGGATCTAAGGTACTTACTTGGTCCCCGGCAACGGCGCCAAAATTTGGTTCACGCCCAAATTTACCCAAGAGAAGAAGGGTAGAACGGTCCTTGTAGTGTAGCTTGGGTTGTCGATTCCACAGAGACCTAAGAAGATACCTAAGATACACAACCTAAGGGATGGATTTTTGGCTATGAAGTGGCCAACTTGGATTGATTTTGGATGGGTTTTAAAGATATCTAAAAGATTTAAGTGGATTCAATTTAAAAGAATGAGTTGATCCTAGGTTATCACTCGGGGTGGATTGGACGTATTTTCTTTTTAATGATTTCAATTTCTTAAATTTGAGATGGGTTCATTTAAGGAGATAAAACAACATCATCACTTACTGGTTTAATGCCTACACCCTCTAATACTAATCACCTATACACTTGAAGGATCAAAGTTTTGAGCACTTCAAGGTAAAGGATCGTATTAGTACTTGAAGTGTGTGACCTTAAATTCAACAAGGACGATGGAGTTTAAAAATCATCAAATAAAAATCCCAATTAAAGAAGTGATTATACATTAATTAGGTGATAAATAACATCCAATCCAGCCCCTTGCTACTCCCTTGGATCAACCCATAAGTGGGTTAGCCCTCCATTGATCCCATGGTTTCAATGGAAGCGGAAAGTAGACTCATAAGGGAGGAAATGGAGAAGTAAAGAAAACAACAAAAATAAAATGATCACTCCACCGTTGTGTGAATAATTTCACAAGGGTTGGTGTGAATAAATTCACACCTTGATCCAACGGTATCAAAGTGATTTTAAGAACAACAGAATAAGAGTAGAAGAAGAACTTTTATTAATAACTAAAGTGAATTGAACAACTTACATGTGAAAGACAAAATTGAGGCAACAAAAATGCAGCATAACATTACAATTGAACAAAGCATCCAAGATCCTCAACTCCTTCACCACCACTGCCTTAAATAGGCATTTTGGGAGCCTTGGGTCGAGCCTTAAACATTACAAGTCATCCCACTTGAGTATGGTAGGTCTAGGGTGGTGGAAAGTTTGTGGAATTTGGAATTTTCCACACTTGACCCGAGGTGGCAGCCAGATTTCATCCACCGAACAGACGCGTTTTTATGACCTTCTAGATGGCCGAATCAGAGTGGGCCATAGAAGAAGAAAATGGAGCTCCAGATGTCTTCTAACCGCCTGTAAAATTTGGGTCCATTTGGAGTTTTGGATTCCGAGATATGATCAAAGTAGTGGACTGTTTTTCTGGGCCACAGAATCTGGCCTAGAATTTTATCTCTAACTTGGGCCGACTAAATGACCAATATGGAGGCAGAATTAGCATTAACTCCTGAAGAGTGATTTGTTCCTATACATGTATTCTAGAATCCCACGAAATTTGGGATTAATTGGGCCTGTATGTTGGGCCCCACAGTCTCATCAGTGGGCTGATGTCCAATCTTCCTTCTCCAGAATTGCTTCCTTTCATTGCCAAATATCTCCATCATCCTCCATGAATTCTCCATTGATCCCTGAATGAAACATGTTCATATTGGAGTATAGATCAATTATCAAATTAAAATATGTATAATCAGATGAATCATTTGGTACTTTAAATGATGTTCAAAAATGTACCACATAATAGTGCATTTTAAGAAGGTATTACAATCATAATGTGAAATGATGTTCAAAGTGTAAAATGCACTAAAATGGTGTTTATGAATAATAAAGAACATGAATATTATATATATTACCAATGAATATTAGCCTCATTTAGTGGCTAATCACCAAGACACCGTATGAGTTGTGGCATGGAAGGAAGCCCTCTTTGAAGTATTTTCGTGTTTTCTGAAGTAAAATTTTTATCAGAAACCAAAAAGGAAATCAAGGAAAGTATGGTGATGTGGCAGATGAAGGAATATTCCTCAGATATTTAATGAATAACAAAGCCTACAAGTGTTTCAATTAGCATCTCAAAAAAATTGTGGAAAGAAGTGATGTTAAGATAAAATGTGAGTGTTTTTGTCGTGAAAACCTCAATCAATATTTTCCCCTTTTAATGCAGTATAGTGGTGAGCATGAGGTTGTCTCTCGAGGAGGTTATAGTTTGAGTTTCAAAAATGTCACTTTTTGTTTGGTTTATTTAAGCAATAAGAGAAAAATGGGGATTTGATTTAATGTTCCAAAATAGAATTTAAGTATAAACTAAAGTGCAAGAAAATTTAATGGAAAGACAGAAAAATTGACAGAAAATGAAATGAGTTTGAAAATAAAATTTAAAATAGTGGTTGTGGACAAGCACAAACCTCTTGGACACTCCTCTCTTCCTTGTTTAAAAATATTTCCTAATTGAATTTCTAAATGCACCCCCAAGGACCCCTAGGTGAACACTCAAATTTGGATAGACATCATATCGAGACCTCGATATGATTATTGTCCTGCCTATTGAAGTGATTCAACCACTTGAAGACCTCCAAACAATCAAATCTAATTGACACCACTATGCTCAATGGCAAGACCTTGCCAAAGAAGTTTAAATAGTGAAGTCAATTACTTCATATGTTGAACAAGCATCCGAACAAATTTGTTGAACATATATTTTAAGAAATAAAGCAACTACATTCATTCAGGAAATATGAGTTCAAGATAAATTCAAAGAGAAATTACACAATGAGTTTGCAACTCAGAAGAGAGTGTCTGTCAGGTGTTGTTGTCCGCAACCACTTGGGTTTAATCGCGCATCTCTTTGGAAGCCTTTGTCATCTCCGTTACCGCATCGATGCTTGACATATTCCTCATGATCTCGATCTCCACTACGGTGAGGTAAGATTTTGGATTGTATGGCGGATGGTCAGTAGACCCCCTTGGGTGTCGCGCTGCTCTTGCTAGTCTAGACTACTCTCAAAGAGTGGCCGAGGGTGGTATTTATTGGTAAAAATTGTCGAAACCAATGGCTCATCGTCTTTATTTTTCAGCGCGTTGTCGTTGTCACGACGTGGACTGTGGTTTCACATCGTGTACTACCTTTGAGTTTTCCTCCACGTGCGCGAATCTTGTGCGATTATTGTTTGGAAATTTGAATTCAATCAAGACATGAAAGATGGATTAACGACGTGTAACTTCCTTTCATGACTTGTACCACCTTCACGACATGTCCTGCACGACAAATCCCATTTGAAAAGGTCACGACGTGTAAGCGTTCTGCTTTAGTTTCCAATTTCGCTTCTTTTCTCCAAAATCCAGTGTCGCGTCACAAGTGAAGCTCGCGACGTGAAGTGTTCTTTACCTGCAATCATGTGATACATAAGACAATTAAAAACATTTAAAATTTCAGAATTATGCAATTTTATATTTCAAGCTCAAAAAAACCGTGAATTCCAAAAGCAATGCAATTCTCCTCAAAATGTTAAATTGTCGGGGTTTAAATCATTTAATTAAACATTGAAAATAGTGGAAATATTAGCTTTATCAATAAAGACCAAAAATACCATGAGAGGATTATATGTTGATGTGATTGAAGTTGTAGAAGACAGTGGACATGGAACAGATTCAAATGCAGATGTAGAGGAATGAGTGCAAAACATTCAAAGGTCACAACAAGATGTTGATTCAGAGGAAGAATCAGAAGACGAAATCGTGGTTGAAGAAAATTCTTATGAACCTCATAGGAGAAATCAAAGAGCATAAATTGATCAATCCAACATCATTGGGGATTGGACAACACCCACACATACAAAGAGAATGAGGAATAATTCACAATCTGCCTTCTTGTCAGTTGTGGAACCATCATCATTCGAAGAAGCTGTAAAGGATGAATCATGGGTTAAAACCATGAATGAAGAGTTGAATCAAATCGATAAGAACCAAACATGAGATCTAGTTAATAGACTTGAAAATCACAATGTGATTATTACGAAGTGGATTTTCATGAATAAATTCGATGAGCATGGTAATGTGATCAGAAAAAAAGCACGAAAGGATATTCACATATTGAAGGTGTTGATGTTGAAGAAACATTTTCTTAGATAGCGAGACTGGAGTTGATCAATCTTTTCCTTTCCATGAAAATTCAAAGAGGATACAAAGTGTATCAATTGGATGTCAAAACAACTTTCTTGAATGGTGTTGTTAAAGAAGAAGTCTATATAAAACAACTAGTGGGTTTTCTGCTTGATAATTATTGAAAGTTTGCAGATTAAAGTAGGCTATCTATGGCTTAAAACAGGCACCACGAACGTGGTATTCCCAACTAGATTCTTATCTAAAAAAGCTCGAGTTTAAAAGAGGAGTGGATTACAATCTCCATGTGAAGAATTACTATAAAGATCAGTTCATGGTTTTGGTGTACGTAGATGATATTATATTTCGTGACAACAAATAGGGATCTGTGGATGAATTTTCCGATCACATGAAATCAGAATTTGAAATGTCTATGATTAAGGAACTCACGTATTTCTTTGGGCTGCAAGTGATTCGGAGGAAAGACTTTACTTTTATTTCTCAAGAAAAATATGCAAGAGAGTTGCTAAAGAAATTCAATATGCATTATTCCAAACCAATGTCGACTCTGATTGCGGTTGAGACAAAACTGGGAAAACATGAGGATGAGACTTCTGTAGATTCCACGATGTACATGAGAATCATTGGAAGCTTATTGAGCGACACAACCATATATTGTAAGTAATTCGAAAGAACATATGGCTTCAGTGACAATAATCATGAGGCGCATTCAAGGTACTCACAATTATGACTTATACTTTGCTGCAGGAATGGATTGTGAATTATCAATGTTATCTGATTCTGACTGGGCTGGAGATGTTGTTGATGGAAGAGGTCCACAAGTGGTGAGGCATTTTTATTGGCAAGAAATGTGTGGGCTGGTTGAGTAAGAAATAGAAAAGTACTTCTCTTAGTACTGCTGATGCTGAGTATATCTCTGTTGCAGGTGCAACTGCTTTGGATGAAGCAACAACTAACTGATATTGGTGATGAGGTAAAACATCCAATGGTGATTCACTGTGATAACAAGAGCGCAATTGATCTTACAAAGAATCCTATTCAACATTCTCATACGAAACACATTGAAATCAGATATCACTTTATCAAATAGAAAGTTGAATAAGACATGATAAAAATGGATCATGTTGGTACTGATGATCAAGTGGACATACTGACCAAGCCATTGTCAGCACATGTGTTCGAGAAGTATCGGTTGAACCTCGATGTTCAACCACCTCCCAGTACTTGAGGAGGTTTCCATTGATCCCCTCTTCCCAGTTGTATTATTTTTTTTAATCTGTTTGTTGAAGTGATGTATGTTTATGGGGAAGATATGATCCAAGGGGAGTGTTTTGAGCTCTATAAGTCAAAGATAGGTTCTTTGGATTTATTTCCAATGGGGGAGAATGGATAAATTCAATGGTTCAATGGTAAAAAGTAGGAGGATGAAATGTTTTTTTGGTTGTAGGAGAATGAGGAATGGAGAAATTCAATGAGTTGCAAAGGGGCATGTTTCAGTGTTATGAGGAAACCGTTCAGGGCATGTAATGTTTTTGTGACATGGTCAGATAATAGATTGGACATTTTTAAGAATTCCAAAACACGAGAACCCAATTCATGCTTCCCCCTCTTGTTTTCTACACCGAGCTTTGCTCACATAGACAATGTTGGATGAGTTTCTTGCGTTTTAGGTTTTGATAGCGGCTGGTGCTTCATTGAATTTATCTGCAGATTGCTAACAAACACAAAGGGAGAGATTGTTGGAACCAAGACTGTACTTTGCTGGAAATAGAGTTTGGTTTGTGTTTGTTGTCAGTCCTCAACATGGGTGTGCTATGCTATTACGATGAGCATCGCGAAAGGTAGTTTTTTGGAATCAACATTTCATAAATACGATAAAGGCATGGATTTCGCAGTTTGGGATTATGTTCGTGAAGATGAGGAGCATTGCGAACAGAGAAGATGTTTCTTCACAATTACGAGAAGAAGAGCATCGCGTTTGTGCAATGTTTTGATGGAAGGCTCCGCGACTACAATGGGCATTGTGAACAGTGAATTTGTTTGGAGCACCGCGAAGGGAGGAGCGCTGCTAAGGCGTTTTTGAAAGATCCAGAAATCACATTGGAGGTGGTGGAGCATCGCGAACGACCTAGCCTATAAATAAAAGGCTACCCCCTCTTCACTCAATATGAAAATTTTCAAAGGTAATTTAGAATCGCTCTTATTTCACGAAGCCAGGGGAGTTCCGTGAAACTGACATTCCATGCGAGCTTGAGCATCGCGAAAATACTACTTTAGTCTTGATTGATGCCAATGCTTTTGGTTTATGAGTGCTTTGTGATGATGTGGTATTCCGCGTTGACTCAGTGAGCTTCATGAAGGTAGTGTGTTCCACAAAGACAAGGGAACTTCATGAAGGAGTGAGCTTCAAGAAAGTCAGTATTGAACATTAGGTTTAAGTGGACATGGATTTGAAAGAGCATCAACTCAGGTATACTGTGCAAGTAGAGTCTCGTGCTAAGTAATTGGAGACACCATGAAATGTCTTCCATGCAATTTTTCGTAAAATGTCATAAATTGGGCTCGAAAAGTTCGCGGTGCGACTTTGCATTTTTTACAGGGGTCAGTGACGGTAGCAAAGACACTAGCACTGATCCGAAGCAGGGGTGCGGGGGCGCAACCCCCGCGATATGGAGCAATAAATTTGGTTAAGTCCCTAAAGCAGCCCCCAAGGTACCTGCATGAAAACACTTGTGCGCCACCATGTTGAAGATGGATAAATAATTTATTTTGGATAAGTCCTCAAAGTGGCTCCCTAGTCTAGGCAAAACACCATCAGCACACAAGGTACTTGTGCACCAAATTTCATTTCGTCCAGGGTCCTGTTTTTGCCAGACCCTTGGGGCCTTCATTTGGACGGACGAATTTCCCTGAAGCCCAATTGCTGCTCTGGTCTCCCTAGTGCTTCACCCTAGTCCTTCGCCCTAGTGCTTTGCCCAAGTCTTCTGAAACTTTTAAGGTAGTTCTTTAACACCCAGAGTGGAGGATTTGAAGGAGGATCATAGGACTTAAGTCCTTTTAGTGTTTGACATCCATAACACTTGCGCACCTAAAGAGCACCCAACCTCCCTAAATTAGAAAAACTTGGGTGCCCTCTATTCCTTTCACATGAACTTGAGCGCCCCACTTCTGGGATCACCTGTGAATACTCCTGAAGGCTTGAGCCAGGTCTCATCCAAGTATTACCATATATGTTGTTCGTCGCTTAAGTGAACATCAGGTCGCCCAAGCCTACTTGCTTGCCCTTACCTACTTGGGCGCCCCTCTTTGATTCACTGACTCTCTTCAGTCTACAAGCCATCAAGCCCTCGTCAAATTCATCCATGGAAATGCTTTTTCTTCATTGGCTCTCTTGTTTGAAAGAGATTCTATTGAGACCTCCACCAAAACCTCCTGACTTATCAAACCTTTGGGAAAAGCACATCAGTGTGCCTCCTATTTTGGGTTTGTATATCCGTAGTCAGAGGTTTCTCACATTTGTTTCACAATGGGGTTAGGATTCATGAAGTGTCTGTGGATTTGTATATCCACAGTCACATGGACCTTTCTCCCATGAACAATGTTGGGAAGTTCCCAGTTTGGTGGAGGGTTTGGGTCCTGACCTCTCCCTTCTCAAAGAGACCTGGAACCTCAGGTCTTTTGGTAGGGAAGGTAAGGTTCACACTTGCTTTTCCATTCAAGTGAATGAAAAGTCTCCCTCCCCTACCATGATCAATTTTAGGGAAGCTATCCTGACATAATCCCCTAACCTTCATCCCTTCTTCCTTTCATTGGACCCTTGTCCAATGTAAAGTGAATAGAGGGAAGGCTCATCACCTCGCCCTCGTCCTCCCTCGCTGCCGTAGGCACGCCCTCTTCCACCATAGGGGGAGGAAAAGTGTATGTGTTATTGTTGAATCTTTCACATTCTCTTGTTTCTCACACCGAGCATGATTCATGTGGGCTTAGAGATTCATGATGATTACAACATGTTCACAAACACTGACGGTGAATGAACTACGAGAACTTTGATTCCCACCATAATTGGGATACGTAGGAAGCCTTGTCAGGGCCCGGGCTCACTTGATATCCTCTTCAGGAATCCAACCCTAATTCTCTTAATCTGGGCATCCTCATTAGGAATAAGCCCCAAATTAAACCCCTAAAATCATCAAGGCATCCTTTTTAGGAAGTAATCCCAACCTAATTTCTCTCAAAGGACTATACTTTCCTATGAGATTCATCGAACTACGTGGGATTTGATTTCCATCCAAATGGGATACATTGGAAGCTTCCTTGAGGTTCAAACTCAACACTTCAAATCAACCCTGTTCTCCTTGGGCTATGTTCCCAACAGGGTCTAATCTTACTTGGAAACCCATATTCTTTCCAAGTTCCTTAGGTTGCTTAGGTATAAGTCCCACATTAAACTTTGACTAAGCACCCTTTTCTTAGACGTCCTTACCACATGACATTAAACTGTACGGTTAGGTCCTTATTACTGACCTTAAAAGGTATGATGTGTCCCATTAGGTGGCAACGAACTACGAGGGTTCTGATTCTTGTCACAAGGATACATAGGTAACCCATTTCATAGGTATGATCCCAATATCCAAACAAGCCTTTGTCTCCCTGGATGACAATAATTTCCAGAGTGCCCCACTGAGTGGCTTAAAAACTAGTATCATTATAACTATGATTAAAAGAATCTCTAAATAGTATATGAGAGGATACCATTGATGGAGAACCTAGAATACATACATATATCTCCATTAATGAAGAACCTTGAATACATACTGATGATTCTAAATTTTACACATGTTAATAATTGATTGCAAATTCCAAGGGAAACTTATGTTATAATTGTGAATTAATAAGGATTCATGAAAATATCTTAAATTTATAAAGAGAATCCCGAAGTAGACAATCATTCCCCCCAAAAGGGTGTGATGAGTTCGACCTCCCATCCTCTCGGGCAATGCACGTTTCTAAGTATCGTAAAGTTCAAACTTGACGAATGCCTGCCTTTGGAAAGCAGGTCCCTTTTGGATAAAGAACTGTTGGAAGTTTCCAGTTCCATGAATAAATCCAATGGAAACCGCCTGGAAGCAGTGATTCTTAAAACGAGAATATACGTTTCAAGGAATTACAAAACAATCATGGACAAAGTTTTTAATACCAATCCATTGAAATGACCTTCAAGTCATTAAACTGAGCAAGACTTCACCCACAACAGTGAGCAAGGAGGAGTCAACAGAAGTGTTCTGAGGGATGCAGTGCGCTATCTCTAAAATTAACCGGTTCAACTTTTGATAATCCACACAAAGTCTAAGGGTGTCATCCGCCTTCTTTGCAGACAAGACATGCGAACCCCAAGGAGAAGTGATGGGTCGGATGAAACCCTTCGCCTGTAACTCCCCTAACTGCTTCTTGAGTTCCTGTAACTTTGGTGTAGCAATCCTATAAGGAGGAATGGATACTGGTGCCACTCTCGGCACCAGATCAATAGAAAAGTCCACCTCTTGCTCCAGAGGCAAACCTGAAATGTCCTCTAGAAAGACATCCCTAAAACGATCGGCCACTGGAGGAAATTCTAACTGTGAAGTCCCATGGTCATCCAGATACAGACTAGCAATCTGGGCTGTAACTCCTCCCAACCCATGATGTTTGGGTCCTGCTCTGCTAGCCTGAACATCCCACTCAACCTTATATAAAAAGGATCCACCCTCTGGTGATAGAAAACTCACCCTACGATGATAACAATCAACAACAGCTTGGAAGGGAACTAACCAGTTCATCCCGAGAATGATGTCATAACCCATCATCTCTAAGATATAAAGGTCCCATGAGAAGTGACACCCATCAACCTCAAGAGGGCACTCCATGCACTGATGTACACTAGCCGTCTTTGTCCCGAACAGAGTGTCCAACGTCAAGACATTAGCAGAAGCAAAGATACAGAGCATAAGGCTCTCCACAACAACAAAAAATATGAAACTATGGGAAGACCTTGTATCGAAAAGAGAAGAAGCTAAAACTAAGTCAACTAGAATCGTACATCGAACTGTAGAGGGTCAGGGATCCTACTCCTGCTGGGTTTGTTCCACTACAAAAGTTTGGTCTGTACCGCAATCTTGTGACCCTGCCTGACCACCCTGAGCTGATCCACCCTATTGTCGCTGAAAGCCTGCCGACTGGCTACCACGACCGCAATCTCTACCTCAGCTTGAACGACAGGAAGAACTCCTGTTCCTAGACTAATGAGAAACTGGTGGTGCTGCTCCTGAACAAGTAGTCATAGAGGAACCTCTGTCACCAGCTGCTGGTGAGAAAAACTAACAGAATCGCTGAAGATGACTCATCTTTCCGCAAGATCAGCACTCTACTAGGTCTCTTGGGCAATGTGGCCTCGTATTTCCGCCCTTCCCACACTGGTAGCATACCACCTGACTATCTGAAGATGTATATCGCCTAATCGGATCTCCACGCGTAGACTCCTTGTGTCGCTTCCTACCATCGGTCGAAGAAGCACCAACTCTGGATGTTGAATCGCTCTGGCCCACTCCTCCAGAATCCCTCAGGTTGCACTCTGTTATTAGCGTCTAGTTGAATATAGAAGATATGGTTGTGAACTTAAAGATGTTCACCTGGGATCAGATGTCATGCTTAAGACCATCCTCAAACTTCCTTTCTAGAAAAAGCTCATCACCCTTAGAATGAGTGTAAAGTGTTGCAGCTCTGTGAAGCGAGAAGAATACTCCATGACTGATAGAGTACCCTGCTCCAAACTCATGAACTTTCAGGCTTGGTTGGACCTCAGAGTCTCCGGGTAGAAGTAATCATAGAAGGTACGCTAGAACTCACCCCAAGCCATAACCTGCTGGCGTCCTGCCTACGAGATCACATCCCACTATCTCTTGGCGGAATCCTGAAGCATATAAGTAGCGAGCTTCACCCTCCTCTTTGGAGGCGTCTCCAGATTCTCGAAGATAGATAACATGGCTTCTAACCATGACTCAACAGCCTGAGGTCCTCCATCCCCTGAGAAAGTAAGAGGAAGCTGCTGGTGAATGACCCGCGTCAACTCTGCCATAGATGGGGCAGGATGCGTTGCTCTCTGGACAGTTTGTATAAACCTCATGAAGCCTTCTCGGAACTATGTGTCAACATCTGTGTTCAGAATGACGGCTGATGCCAAGACCGACACGACGGGAGGATCTTCTGGTAGTCCTCAACCAGCCATGTCCGATGTCTGATCATTGCCCTGTATCTGGTGAAATACCGGAGGACGTCTCAGTAGCATGACTCTACAAGATCAAACGCATACCTTAGATCAAGATTATCAAGGAGTGAAACTTAGACGTGAAAGAAAGGGACTGGAGAAGGAAAGCATTCAAGTTTTTCGTAACAGGGATACACGGCGTGTATGACCCCTACACGACGTGTTCCTTTAAGCCTTCACATGGGTGTGTACTTTTGACAACCCTGGTCGTGTAACACCCTATACACACTGTGTGTTCTCCTAAGACACGACGTGTACTTGAATGATTTTCCCCTGCCCGAGTTCTGCTACACGACTAACCCACACAGTTCTCTTAGAACGAGACTACACGACATGTTCGTTCCAGACACGACGTGTACTAGAAGGATTTCACCAGCTCGTGTCGTTGGTCACACGGCCGGTTACACGATCGACTCTACACGGCATGTTCAAGATGGACACGATGTGTACTACATGAGTTTCATCCATCAATGTTGTTATTCACACGGATGGACACATGGTCTATACAACACAGCATGTACATCTGGTACACGAAGTGTGCCGCCAAAGATTTTCCAACCCCATGTCTCTGCCCACACAGTTAGTTACCCAGTTAAATATTACACGACGTGTACATACAGTACACGACGTGTATTTAAGAAAAGTTGTTCCTTCCCAAACAGAAGGATACATGGCGTGTATTCATCGTTACACGCCATGTATTTTGGGTTTTTCCCGACAGTAAGCCTTGGAAACTACTCATGAACCCCACAAAACAATGAAATAAGTATAAAAATGCCAAATTCCGATCCGTGGGGGTCCATACTCCCCGCGAATCAGAGCTTGACATCTTATTCATGTACATCACAAGACATAACAGTGCAAACAATCACATGATTTACCAAATTCCAATCCATGAGGGCCCATAACACCTCAAGGACCAAAGTTTGGCGTTAATTCAAATGAACTTTAAACATTAACAATACCTTATCAAATAGCAAGTATTCTATCAAGGCATCTATCACAACAACATGCATATCTAGAACAACATCTATCACAACAACATGCAATCACTAATGCACCCTAAATGACATGGAAAAAATGCATGACATGTGATCTATAGCAAGTGCCTATATGATGCATGAGATGACATACCCTCATCTCATCGGGTTGCAACAAAAATAGAACCTCAATAACAACAACAATAACATCACAATATATGTGAATCACCCAATGGTGAAATCAAATCAACTGTAATAATTGAAAAACTTGAAAAAAATTGCAATATACAAGGTAAATTTGTTTTTCCCTGTACACGGGTTAGCTACTCCCAGACACAACTTATTACCAAGTACCTATTCCTTACTATCACTGTCTATAGGCTTCCAAAAGGCTCCCAACAGTAAGTCAAGAAGAAAATAATTCATCTGATACCACTTTGTAATGTCCCGGTTCTGGGTGCCGCCTAAAGGTGCCTCGTAACTGGTTGGTCACATGACCTCAAGCACATTTCCTCAAATACCAGAGACTGCCTTCTAGTAGCGAGAGCCTTGGGTGTGATAGTGGGTAAACTATGCCCTCATTGGTAGAGTGACACATCAGAATGACAATCAGATGACAAAAGTGGAAATGGTAATAATAACATGCAACAGTAAACAGTGGAAGACTGCACATAGATAAACAACTAGAACACACATATAAATGATGCATGACACATATGTCTAGGAAAGCAGTCAAACAAGTCACAATGCTGGAATACATTACTAAACCAAAGTACAAAGGAAAACAAGTAAATAACTCCAACAATATTGCAAGCCTCAGCTTGGTCACATGCTCCTCAGCACCACAACAGTCAAGTACCTGAAGTAGAAGGGCGCTTGCCCTTATCTATACCCGCAACAATATAATCTGTTTGTGCCCAAATGCATAACCCAAAAAGGGTGTGAGACGAATCCCAGTAGAAGGGCGCTTGCCCTTATCTATACCCTCAGTGAATATGTTTGGCAGGAAATAAGCAAAATGAAGCAATAAACAAGAAAGTACTCAAAAATAAATAGTCCTACAGTTTCAATTACATTCATTTACATTTATTAAATATTCAACCAATCATTCACTAGTAACCCTCTGGGAAAGTTCTCACAGTCTATCTCCTTTGGTTCAACCAAACAATCTCAAGTAACCCTCTGGGTAAGTTCTCATAGCCTAACCCCTCTGGTTCAACTTATATAAGGATATAACGAGCTCCTGGGTACCTCACACGGTCTAACCCCTTTGGTCTCATGAAAACAAAGACTCTCTGAGGAATCACTCACCGTCAATTCCTTCTACAGTCCATTAAAGATAAACAAAGATTTTCCAAGGAATCACTCACTGTCAATTCCTCCTATAGTTTAAGGATATACTACAAACTCTCTGAGGAAGCACTCAACGTCAATTACTCCTATGGTCTCGTAACGATATCTCACTCTGAGGGAGCACTCAACGTCAATCCCTCCTATGGTCTCGCAGAGTGAAGTATAACATACACTCCGGGGAAGCCCTCAACGTTAATTCTCCCTATGCTCTTATTATACTAGGTTCCCACAACCCCGTGTAAGCAATTGTGCACAAACAATATTCAACAGCCAATGTAAACCTAAAAGTACTACTTGGATAAATAACTACAAGACATACCACAACATCAAATAATATCACTCTATCCTAATAATACTAGACATGTAAAGAAAGCATCCTAATAGGCAATACTAAACCAAATGGTCAAGATCAAATCAAACATGGGCAAACACCTCTATAGCATGGCAAAATAACCCTATTTACAAACAAAATCTGTAACTCAAGCAAACAAGCATGACAAACATCAACAGGGTTAAAATCCATAAACACGCAATATCCCAAACTAGGGAATTGGGCATTTTTGCACAAAATATTCAAAGACTAACTATGGAAAGGCACAAACCGCCTACCTCGACGTTGTACGATCGATATACTCCAGCGTTGTCCCTTGAATCGACATAGAACGCAGTAGATCTATAAAAAGGTAACTTGTGGCATCATTTTTATCACTCTTATGCCATAAGTTACCTTTTTTGATTTATGTATACTTTCTGTGGTTTTACAGGAAACTTATTATTTCTTAAGCTAAGATAAAACACTTATGTTTTTTATATGAAAGTTATAAATTTATGAAAAGTTTTAATGAAAGCATTATGAGTTTTTATTTTTCCTTTTATGTTCTCTAATGAAATGTTTTATTAAATTCTTTGGGAAGAAAATATGATTTATTGGGTAAGAAAAGGGTTATTTTGAAAAAGGAAAAATTTATATGTGATTATGGACTAACGTTTTATTTCTTACTTTTATGTCTCTTATTGAGTTTTTGTACTTAGTACAAGTTTTAAAATGTTTTTTCACACGATTCTTTATAAGTTTAGAGGATCGTTAAGGTGGTAGTGCAAATGGTGCCAATTAGTTATTTTGTAATTTTTTTTGTAAACTCTAATTTTATGTAAGGTATTTTTTCTAATCCTCCAAAACCTAGATCAGAAAAGATCATCGATTGTATAATATACTGTGTATTTTTAAATTACTTTATAATAAAAAAATACATAACATGTTTTGGTATTAAATTCGAAAGTGTGGGTTCAGAGCTTTACATTTGGTATCAGAGGAATGGTTTAGACAATTTTGGATATTAGACGTAGTCGTTTTTTAAAAAAAAACTAAGAAATAGAATTTTCTTTTGAACTTCTAGTTAATTAAGTTCTCTTAGAAGTTATAGCTTTTCTTAATTTTAAAGATAGAAATTCCAAATTTTAAGTACAATGAACGAATTATGAGGACACAATTCATTAAAGGGGGGAGAATGTAAAAATCCAGGTACAGATAGAATAATTTGTTTTCATATTAATTAATATTCTTGAATTAAATAGTTAAGTAATTCTTAAAATAAATAGTTTTATTAAACTAATTTTTTATATAGTTATATTTAAAAGATTAATTTTGAAATTATAGAATTTTAATTTGACAAAAAAAATTCATTTTTGAATTTAGTATGTTGAAATTATTTTATTATGATTTTTTGAGAATTTTCTGGAAACGTTAAATTTTTTGTGAATAGTAAAAAATACAGTATTTTGTGACATCATCAAGACATAATTATGATATAAAATTTGTTAAACTTATTGAGTGACTAAATTATGATATTATAACTAAAAAAACATATTAAAATGATATAAAACATATAAATAATAAATTATTTCATGATAAATATAAAAACCATTGTCAGTGTCGATGCAGCACCCGCACAACATTGAAAAAGTAAAAATTAGTTCCTAATAGATAATAATTGCGTGCTAAAAAGTATTTTCACGACTTTTTTATTAATTATTATGTATAATTGATGTTTTTGCCCTATATTTTTGAATTTTAGAATTATATAACATGAATTTTATCCAAATGTTTGTGCAATGGTGCACAAGACAAAAAAAGTCAAATTAACAACTTAAAGAAGTTGTCTTGATATGAATGAGTAAATATATATAATGAACAAATCTAAAAGTTTATCTTGAACCTAATTAATTTATTTTTATGATAGTATTTTATTTTTAATTTTTATGTATGAAATAAATAGCTTTAATGCTTATGCAATGCTTGTGCAAGGTGAAAAAAATCAAAAAAATTATTTTAATTAAAATATTAAGAACCATTAAATGACCAAAAAAATTGACTAAATCTTTTTGGATGAGTAAGTGTCGGCCATAATCATATTTGGTTCCAATTTGAGACCTTTTGGTTCCCGTTGGATGACTTTATGCCCTTTATAATATTTTATTTAAAAGAAAGTCAAGTTGTTCACACTATGATTTTTAATTAGTATTAACTTTTTAATATATGATTTTTTAGAATAAATTTTAGAGCATAAATAGACTTTGGAAATATAAAATATTTATCTTCTTCATATTAATTTATTTTTAATTTTTATGGAAGAAATAAATGCCTTAAATGCTTGCACAACGATGATGCGGTAATTATTAAATTAATTGAAAAATCAAATAAATGATATTAAAAAAATTAAAATAAATATAATTTGAAATAATTTAGATGTTACATGAATTACATGAATTTTATTGTGTTAATGATATATCTATCATCAAATCTTTTATCTTCTTTTATTTTTAAAAACAAAATCGTCGTCGTTGATATATCGATTCATCGCCTTCGTGGATGATGAGTTTTAGTTTTCCATTATTGCATTCATGTAAAGTTTAAATTAAATTATAATTGGTTAAATGATCTAAATATATATATTATACATGGTCTCACATTTGGAATTAATTTATGACCATAATATTAAACAAAACTATTTCGTAAAGGTCGAAAAATTGTCAAAATAAACCGAATTTTTATCATTAACGTTTTATCAAATGAATCATCCTCATGTCGGAATTTAAAAGGGATGTTCGAGACAATTTAAACACTTTTATTAATATCATTTCTTTCCACTTGGAGTATCATTTCTATTTAATAAGAAAATTCATAATAAATCAACCATGAAATCATGTAACGAACGCACCTGAAACAATGAAAATAACAAAATATTATTAATAAATGAGTGGAAAGTTGTTATAAAAAGATCATATAAGGTATTATAAAATTGAATATAGTTCTGGAATAAATTAATAATACTCTTTAAACCATTATATAGGAGGTTTGGACATGTTTGAAGGAAGTCAAACCAGAGGTAAGAGGCTTTCCTTAAACTCCTCTTTAATGCCTCTCACTTTCATGATGGTTTAATATTTTGAGGCTTCCTTTACATGTTTACAATTTTATTTTCAAATAAAATGCTTTCATTTATGAGTACGCAATTTTGTAAAAATGAAAAATGATTTTAAAATTGAAAATTTATTTTCCTCAAGAAACTTTCTTTTATGCAAGCTTTTTGTGTTATGTTTATGTTATGGTTCTTGGATATTGTTATGATGATGGGCAGTTCCATGATAAATTATGGGCATGTGAACCCATTATAGCTCACCAATTCATTGAGTAAAGGGAAAGATTTAACTGGTTAAGTTTCTATTAAGAGTTTATGAGAATATACTTCGATGATTATTTCAAGTGTAACCATGATAGTTACTCCTTGTGTAGCTGGGAGTGCTACATTATATGTAAGAGTGATATGAAAATGATTCCACAAGTTACCTTTTATGATTTATGTATGCTTTCTATAGTTTTACAAGAAACTTATGATTTCTTAAGTAATCTAAAGAGCTTATATTTTATGTGTGAATGTTATAACTTTATGAAAAGTTTTAATGAAAACTTTATGACTTTTTATTTTTCCTTTATATTATCTTATGAAATGTTTTATGAAATTCTTTAGGCCGAAAAGATGATTTCTTGAGTAAGAAAATAGTTTTTTTTGAAAAAGGAAATTTTTTTTATGTTATTATGAATTAACGTTTTCTTTCTTACTTTTTATGTTCCCTGAGTTTTTGTGTTCATTCCAAGTTTTAAAATATTTTTCATATGATTCCTTGTAAGTTCATAAGACTGTTAAGGAGATAGTGAAGATGAATCCAATTAGTTATTTTGTAATTTTTTTTGTAAACTTGGATTTTATGTAAATTATTTTTCCTCATCCTCCAAAACCTAGATCAGAAAAGATCCTTTATTGTATATTGTACTGGGTATTTTTCAATTACTTTTTAATAAAAAAATACATTGTTTTAGTATTGAATCCAGAAGTGTGAGTTTGAGGCTTTACACCGAGAGAGGGTGAGCGTGCTGTAATCTCATCTAATGACTACAGAGTCTGACCCATTTTTCTTAAACCAAAAATATCCTACTTAATGGGGCATTTGAACAAGATAGAGTTGCGGCCCAACACCAAAGTCGCGTTGCAGAACAAAGGACCATGGAAGAACAACTTTGTCAAGAGTTAAATCGACTTAATCAAGAATTGGCTCGTGCCGAAGCAGCGACTAATGAAGAGTAGCTGCTAGTATAAGAGGTAGAGTTGGCCGAGCTAGATGCCATTGAGAAGGACGAAGCACCAAGAGCTGATGTTGAAATAGAGGCTGTAGCATTGTCAGAATTACGTCAAGCAGTAGAGGACTCTTATCAGGTAATGATTCAGATCTATGAATTCATCGAGCGGTCCTTGTAATTACATTGGTTATCTCATGTGGGGAGGCTCTTAAATTATGGATGTTCCACCCTTTTTCAAATCTTGTCAATGAATGATTTTTTTTCAATTGCATATTTTTTAAATTCCCATCTTGTCACTTCACATCAATTTACTGTGTTTCAAAAAAATAAAATCAAGATAACCCGAATCATTCAGCTATCGAGTAACAAAATCAACCGTAATCATGAACATTTTGACCGATGTACTCTGTTTCTAATCCTTTTGGTATGGATTATGGATGTATGTAGGTATGATTACCACCACTGTAACACCAGAGTTGGCTTGTTTGAAAAAATGATATTGTATCATACTTATTGAATTTTTGAATATTTGAATTGAAATTTTGTGGACAGATGTTTGTCATGCCTTAATTTTTTCTGAGGTTGAGAGACCTAGCGAGCATAGTTTGACTGTTTCTAGGATCACATGACGAGCCCTACAAAATTTATGTCTCTTTTGTTACCGCCCTAAATATTTCTTAAGTCTGATGTGAAGAAGGTTTAGTGGGTGTCTCTCAACTTTTACTCAGGACGCCCTTTGTGGGTTTTCAATTTGATGAGTTTTACGTCTATTTCCATTAGATGTTTAAGGTCTTGCATGCTGGACCAGTGCAACTAATGTTTTAGGTATAACAACTTTGACCAAGAATTACCCGGAAAATGTTTTCCAGTCAAGAATACTTCAACATCTTTTGGATGTGCGGGGAGAGAGATCAAAAACCATAATCTTGAGGTTCTCAAATCTAGAAACAATAACGTGGGGGTTAGTACACAAGGAATTTCCACAGACCATGTTCAAAAGGTAGACTTCCTTACAATGTTATCAAGGAGATTCAAAAGTATTCCCTCATAAAAATGAAGATTCCTCTGGTTGACAGGCCACATTTAGGGCACTCATTATGTAGAGCCACATCTAGACATATTATTCATAGTCAAAACAAAGGTGTCCCTCAGAGTTGAATACTCTTATTACTGATAGCTAGGAGTGTTTGTGGCAATTTGAGGTTTTCCAAGATAATTGAGTGTGGTTTATGAAATAGGGAATGCACCCATGAAGTATGATGAGAAGTATCTTGGTCAGCATTGGTCGTGGGTGAAATCTTCTTATAAAAACTTGATTTGGAGGAAGGGGATTTTTTTTCTCTAATCATGAGTTTGTAAGCGAGGGGAACCCATGATGGGATTCCTTGCACGGATTGAGACATACATTTTTTTGGGAGGCTGAGCCTAGAATAGGAAATTCAAGCATCTGTATATATCTCATTAAGATGATAATCAAGACACACATAGTTCTGGAATAAATTTGCGATGCGAGGCCACAACAACATGTAATTTTACGTCACACAATAGGGGTGTGAATCATGTGGTTTAACACCATGCAACAAGAATGTTTCCTTACAGTTTAACATAATGGGACAAGGACGTCTGGTGTGCCTTTAAAGGTCTTACGTCAAGGACCAACCATTTCTTAGTGATCTGGCCAAAAGTGATTCAACATTCGCTAGGCGTGAAGGGGAAGGTTGTAAGCCGTGGCCTTGGGGTCCTTGGATCTGGGGGAGTGGGATGAGACAGACATGTAAGGGTTGACCATTAACTATTTTCGAAAATTGGTTCCCATTAATATGTTGTCAAAGCATAGAAAGATAAGATGGTTTCCTCATAAGAACAAATATGCCTTTGGTTGATGGGCCATATTTAGTCCATGTATTATGTAGAGCCACATCTGGGCATATTATGCATATTCAAAATAAAGGTTTCCCTCAGAGCTAAACATTATTATTACCAATATCTAATGGAAAGCATATGGAGATCCAAATTTCTCTAGGTATGAAGTGTGTTTTGCGAAAAGAACATGCTTGAGTTTGAAGGGTACATGGTTAGGGTTGGGACTTAGGCAGAGGGTCCAAGTTTTGCTATGTATCTCATAAAAGTGAGAATCAAGCCACACGTAGTTCTGAAATAGATTCCATGCACATATCCAACTTGTCTGCAGAGTGGGTATTTTACTTAAAAGTAGCATGTAAATGAAAGGACCCACGTCGAAGTCCCCTGCATCGATTTTGTTTGTATGCAGAAGGTGACCTTTTCTTTATTTTGTGGTTGGGCTCAGGACATATGGTTAGGGTGTCGCTACGTATCCCATTTAAATGAAAATCAATCCATACATAGTTTTGAAGAAGGATAAGTCGATGGTGTAGAAGGAGATTAGAACCAAGAATTATAGTATCATCAAGCTTGGACCGAAGTATTACACAATTTTACATCATACAACAGAGATGTAAACCATGAAATTTTACGTCATACGACAATGACGTTGTCTTAAAATTCAACGTTTTGTGACTAGGACATTAGGCCATGTAGTTTAGAGTCTTACAACTTAGACAATGGTGTCTTGTAGTTTTTGATAATACGATTAGGACCATGGTGTCTTGCAGTTTAGGATCTTTTGATTAGGAATGGGAAAAATGATTGGTGCTTACACCTATGAAGGAGGCCCATTGTGTTTGAGTCACATGAAATATTTCTTGAGAAATCTTAGATTGGTAGGGGCGTGGTATGCTCCCATCCACGGTAACTAATGAATATGGACAATTAAGATAGAAATCATGAATGAAAAAAGGTCCTTCCCATTTTAGTTCAAGTTTTGGAGGTTTCTTTACAAATATCATTAGAGCTTTAAGAGATAAAAACAGTTCTCCTTGATGGAATTAATGGAGGCCAACTCTCTTGTTGAAGGCCTATGCTATCCGATTTTGGTGAACTTACAAGTGGTGAAAGGTATGAAAACTTTTCTCATCGAGTTGCTTAAACATGTCCAACCAATTATGTGATTTCTCATCATCTGAGAGTTGTCCACAGATAGGGAAAATTTGAACTCAATGGGTAGACTGCCTCTATTCCGTAAAACAACAGATACGAGGTTGACTAGGTAATAGTGCGGGTTGTTGTGCTGAAGGCCCACAAGGCGCGAGGGAACTTGTCGGGCAAGATTTTTTATCCTTATACACCATTTTCTAGAGTATATTTGATAGGGTTTTGTTGAAAACCTCTATCTATCCATTCTCCATTGTGTGATAGCAGGATGAATGGTTGAACTCAATGTTATATTCCTGGTACAACCTCTTTAATTCGGAAGAACAAAAGTTGGTGCCGTTGTTAGCCGGTATCGTGTGAGGGGCACCAAATCTGATGATATTGTTAATATTTATAAAATTGACAATTCTTTTGGTCTCGAATTCTTTGAGGGGTATTACTTCAGCCCATTTGGAGAAGAAGTTAGTAGCAATGAGGATGTATTTGAACTGCTTGGCTATAGCTGGAGGGTACGATCCTACAACATTCATTCCCCATATGGTGAATGACCAGGAGTATTTAGTGGTGTGAAACAAATCTGGGGGTTGACAAATGAAGTTGAAATGCACTTGGAAGGAATGAAGTTTTTTAATGAAATCGTGTGCAATCTGTATCATTGAAGGCCAAAAATATCAAAGACACCTAATTTGGTGAGAAATCTTCGTTGCTGATTGATAGACATTACATGCGCCAATATGAACTTCCTTCATGGTGGTAGTCATCTCCTCTCTGTCAATGTATCCGAGGAGAACTCCATCAAAGCTTCACTTATAAAGAACCTTCTGAGGACCCAGGATGTCATAGAGTGAAATTGAATGCTCATCGTCAGATCTTTTCTTTTCCAGGTTTGTTTAGTGGAAGGGTTCCATTTTTGAGGTATTCTAAGATGGGTGTCATCCAACCATTTGCGAAATTATCTATTTCAAAGGTAGAATTGACATCATTGATCTCTTCCATGCTACTCTGAAAAAACGACAATACCGTTCTACGATGTGCAATGTTGATAGCTATTTCGTTTCTATTAGGATCCACCAAAGCTGTAGCCACATTTTCTAATGCGTCGGCCTGAGTATTTTGTGAATGCAAGACACGAGTTAGTGTTGGTTCATAGGGGAATTCTACCATCAAACCTTAAACATAATTGAGTAGGGGGATCAAATATTCTTTTCTGATTTTATAATCACTGTTGACCTTCTTAATCACTTGCTCAGAGTCACCTTTGATTCTTAGATGAGTTGATGGTATTTGGAAAGTCAATTCTAAGCTTGCAATGAGGGATTAATATTTAGCCTCATTGTTAGTGAAACCTTATTATATCAGGAAGGAGTAGGGTATAACTGCCTTTTTTGGAGAAATGGGAATGAATCCCAACCTGACTTTGTTGAGCTTGAGGTCTTACATCCTCCTTCTGGTTGGGCTTCTGGATGCACCATCAAAGTAAATTTTCCACATTTGGGTAGAGTCTTGAACGAAGAGGATATCTATTCATCTGACAGTTCGCTACTCGATGAAACTTCTTCCTAGAGGGATGTTCTTCAAGGAAATTTTCTAAGGACGACCATTTTATCGCCTTCTAGGGTATGGACCGGATGTCAAAACTACTGCATAATGACCACCCATCTCGCCAAATATCTATTCAATATTGGATGATTGATGATAAATTTGAGAGGTCCATTTCGAGAGATCAAATGGATCTCATGGTGCTGTAGATAATGCCTTAATTTATGAACTATGAAGATCAGTGCCAAATAGTTCTTCTAGATATCAGAATACTGAGTCTTAGTGTCAAGAATGTTACGATTGAGATAATTAAGGTTGTTTTCACTACCAGCAGAATTGTTCTGTGTGAGGAAGGCCCCCAACAATCGTTCCAGAGTTTCCACATATAAGATGAGTGGTTGTCCCGCAACTGGGGACATTAGCACTGGCAGGATTAGGAGATATTTCTTAAGGTTATCAAATTCTTATTGGCAGTCATCGGTCAAATGAAATGCAATTCCTTTTTTCATCAACCTGGTAAAGGGAAAACACTTGTCTTGTGAGGTTTTCTATGAAGCGTCGAATTTAGGGATGGTTTCCCTATAGTCCTCTCAACTCTTTAAGGCTTTGAGGAGGTGACATACCTAGGATTGCCTTAATCTTCTCAAGGATGCCTTCAATTCCTTGATAGCGTACTATGATGCTGAGAAATTTCCCTGAGGTAACACCAAAAACACATTTTAGGGGGTTCATTTTTAGACTGTGTTGTCATAGTTTGTCAAAAATGATTTCCAAACCAGAAAGATGATCAGAATGTTGTTGTGGTTTTACCACCAAATTGTTGACTCCACTGATTTTCCCAAGAAAGGTTTGAAGATGTGATACATGACATGTTTATATATAACACCAACATTCTTTAAACCAAGTGAAATCACCTAATAGTAGAATACTTCTTGGGGGTCCTAAAGGTAGTAGATTCTTCATCTTCTAGGGCCATTTGAATTTGATTGTATCCTAGATATCCATGCCTGAAAGAGAGGGCTTGATAGCCAGTCGTTGCATTGATCAAAAATTCTATAATCGGAATAGAGAAGTCATCTTTTGGACAGTGCCAGTTGAGGTATATGAAGTCGATGAAAACATAGATTTTCCCATTTTTCTTCATGAATGAGACTATATTGGAGACCTACTTCAGGTACTAAACTTACTGAATGATGTTGGATATGATGAGTTTATCAAATTTAGCTTCAATCTTGGAATCACGAGTCATATGTGTCCTTCGGGCTACCTACTTGTAGCCATGATTGTAAAGACCCGTAAAATTCAAGGAATTTTTTTTCTTAATTTTCTTTGGAATTTTACAAGAATGCAGTTTCTGACGGCACCTGATTCTGAGGCCCGGTGTGCCCGGAATCATTTTCCGAAGTTTGGCTCAGGTACGTTCAGTGAAAGAACGAGCGGGTTTTTCTAACTTTTGAACCGGTGCTCGGAATCGAATTCTGAGGGCACCGATGGAATCGCAACGCCGGTATTTGCTTAAAAATGCCTTTTTCGGAGTTGCATTTGCTCGGGTGTAGTTTTTAGTTTTTGGGGTTAAGTTAAGAAAATAAAATAAAGTTATGCGACAACTTTATTTTATTTCACTTAAAGCCACTTAAAAGCCAATTAAGTCAAGTTGAAGCAGATAGGGTGGAACCCAAAATATCCTACCTACATGGTAGGATATTTGTGAGGTGGGGCCCGCACGAGCCCCACCGTTTCTTTCCCCCTAAGTAACGCACCCGCGAAAAGTCCTCTTTATTAAAGTCAACTGACGCGTTTTCTAAATTCTTAACGCCCCTACTAATTGGGCAGTTAAGTCGTTACCATTAATTCACCAAATTAATGGTTCGTTTCTTTGTTTTTTGTTTGTTCGCATAAGAATAAAATAAGACCAACACATGTGGGTGGCTTGTTGAGAGGATTGACAGAAACTCTAAAGTTCTTCATCCTCTTTCACGAAGAACGCGAAGAACGCGAAGAACGCGAAGAACGCGAAGAACGCCGAACCCTCGGAGATCGACGATGCGATGCCGTGTTCCGTGACGCCGACGATTCTCCTTCCGCGATGCTTCTTCCGCGACGTTTCTTCCCCGCAACAATCTCTGATCATCAACTGCTTGAGGTAGGAGATTTCGGATCTTTTAAATTCCTTTGTGGATTTTATCCTCAACTTGGGTTTAAACGTGCAATTAAATTTGTGTGTTTTCTTTAACCCTCAGAGATCGTCGACGCGACTCCATGTACCGCGACGACGCGGCGCCCCTTCCGCGACGCGACAATCCTCTTCTTCCGCGACGGTCAATTCCGTGAAGAACTCACGTTCGACGACAACGACGAGGTAGGGGTTTTATTTGAGAATGATATTTATTCCCATGGTTGTTTCCTTCTAAAACAAAGAACCCGGATCAACTCATCATCAAGTTGATCCACGATTGTTTTTATATGCGGGATGAGAATTTTTATTTACGGGAGTTTTTTTTGGGAACTAGGTTCAAATTTAATTTATTAAAATTGTGCCTTCTTATATTTTAATGTGTTGATTATTATTCCCAATTGATATCACCTAACGCGGAGGGTGTGGGCCAAACAAACACGACCCAACAACCCTCCGCAGTTTTTTCATTGATCCATGGATTAACGGCGTTTACGAAATGGGAACAGAATGGCGATTGGAGGCCTTCGCAGCAAAGTTCGGATCCCAGGAGAGCCGTAGGCGCAAACCGCAGGCAAAATGGACCACCAGAGCGCGTCCGCTGGTCCGCGGAAGTTTCCGCCGGCACGGCGGCGCCGGCGGCCGGCAGCGGCCGGCCGCCAGGAAGCGGCGGCGCCCGGCGCGCCGCCGGGAAGACCCGCCGCGACTTCAGCCGCGGCGGCGAGCGCCGGTCCCGCGGCCGCGCGGAACCGCGGGGAAGGGACGCGGCCTTGCGCCGCGTCCGGTGACACGGAGCGGCCCCCGCGCGGGGGCCGCGTCTCATTTTGCGCGGCCGCTCTGCCAGCGCCGAGCCGCCCAGGCCGGGCCGGGCCGGGTCGCTCCCAGCCGAGTCAGACCTGGACCCGGGTCGGGTCGACCCGGTTCGGGCCGACCCAGGGGGGTTGGGCCGGGTCGGTCCGGGCCCAGACCCCCCGTTTTCAGACCTTTTCGGCCTTTTGCTCATAACTTGAGCTGCGAGCCTCCGATCGATGCACCGTCAGCGGCGATGCAATCCTTGGATCGAGACGGTCGTTTCGGTATATCACACTCAAGGGTTCGGAGTCCTTTGGGTTTGGCCGGGTTGGTTCGTACACGAAACCAACCGGGCCCTCGGAGCGGAAACACTCATATCTTGAGCACCGGACGTCCGATTGACGTACCGTCAACTTTGATGGATTCCTCTAACTGAGACGGATCTTTTGGCTTACTCTGCTTGAGGTTTGGACGCAGGTGGAGTACGGTCTGGTTGGTTTTGACCTAAAAACCAGCCGGGCCCCTGGGACGAAAAAGCCAATAACTCTCAGACCGGACGTCTGATTGTCGCGCCGTCTGCGACGTTGAGTTCCTGTTGACGATACGGAACTTTTGGATACATCAAATATGGAATATGTGTCAGTTGATGTATCAGCCTCTCGGCTCGTGGAGCGGACCCTCCCGAACGAGCTTGCTGTGTGCGGGAACCCTAGAGCTGGTTGTGTTTGCGACTGCGACGACGACGACGACTGTGCAGAGATCCTCAATGGATTCGACGACGACGACTACAACACTCAGCGATCCTATGTGGATCAGTGCTACCGATCCTGTGTGGGTCTGATCCTGTGTGGGTCAGCGCTCAGCAGTACTGTGTGAGCCAGCGCCTACAGATCCTGTGTGGGTCCGATCCTATGTGGGTCATTGCGGGGGTTAGTTACCTATCGATCCTGTGTGGGTCAGACCCTTCCTGGGTCATTGCGGGGGTTAGTACGTATCGATCCTTTGTGGGTCCGACGACTTAGACGAATCGGTGAATATATCTGATCATCTGTATTGTCATTCAAGAAGTATACCTGTGTGAGCTGAATCCTGTTTTGCTTTCCTATGTGGATTGTGTTGTGCTATCCTGTGCGGATTTACGTTTTGTTTTCCTATGTGTACTGGGTTGTATTTGGGCTCGGATGTTGGAGCCAAATGAGAATTGGTGACTTAGGTATTTGTATGGGCATATACCTAAGCAGTGTCGGATGTTACTTCATGATTGTATCTTTCCTTTGTGGATTATCCTTTGTGGATTCTGGGAGACCTTCGGGGGTCTTGGGGTCCCTACTGAGTAGCTTATACTCACCCCTGCACGGGCTATGCCCGCACTACGTTGTGTTGGTTGTAGATGACGAACAACGCTGATCGTGGTTGAGGCTTGCGGAGCAGGACGATACCTGGAGGTGGACCACTAGGCGGGACGGGCTTGGAGCGGACGGTTGGACCCGAGGATCTGTGGAGGCTATCTATACCCACCCTTCAGGTGGGATTTCCATTGGACGGCCCGACGTTGCGGCTTTACTTTTCAGTTGTTGTTTTCCTTTTCCATTTGTACTTTACTTTCAGTTTGGGTTTGTATACTGGCCCACTTATTTTTCCGCACTTACTGTTGTACTCAGTTTTTACTTAGTGTTTACTTCTACTTATTGCTTGCTCTGTGGTGTTTGTTTACTTTACAAAGGCAATGTCTTCCCTTTTTACCGGGATTTATGCCTTGGTTCTAGTCGCCAGCCCCTGGCCTATGGAAGGCGGGCTTGGGGTAGTCATGGCACGAGCCCCAAGGACGGGTCGTGACAAATTGGTATCAGAGGAGTTCGGTTCTACCACAGACTCTGATCTTTCTTCTTGTGGAGCAATAGTGTTAAGCGCATTGAGTGTGGTTATCAGTACAGGGAGTCCAGTGTTGGTGTGGTGACCGACGTATCCCTACACCAGCACCCTGACTTCTGATTTCTGACTTAATGCACGAAAACATTGATTGCATGTGTGTTTCAAGTTTTCTTTGTGATTACTTTATGTCAGCTCACCAGGTATACTGTTCTGACCGTGGCGCACCTGTTTCTTTTCAGGATGGCCCCACGATGGCAGCCTGCTAGGGTTTCGAGAGTTGAGCGTGACGACAACCTGCCGAGCGACGAGGCCTCGGTACAGGGCCCTTTGACAGCAGAGGCACCGGTGGTACCTCTACCCACCGAGCCACCGATGCTACCAGCCCCAGCCGCTGATGATGCACGTCGCCTTTGTGCACTGCACGAGTTCCAGCGCCAGCGACCGCCCAGATTCCGCGGGGAGATGTACCCTTAGGCAGCCGAGGACTGGCTGGAGGCAGTGGTACGAGTTTTCCGGTTAGTGAGAACACCAGCAGACCTCATGGTGATCTTTGCAGCGAGCCTACTACACGCGGCAGCGGGCCGATGGTGGAGCTTGATTCTCCAGGTGCACGATGAGGCATCTCTCCTCTGGACGGATTTTGATAGCCTCTTCCGCTTGGAGTTCGTCCCAGCCACCCTCCGTGCGGTGCGCATCCAGGAGCTTCTTCAGCTACGACATGACAGCTTGACGGTCGCCCAGTACTCGACGAGATTTACCGATCTCTCGCGCTACTCGACAGACATGGTGCGAGACCCATTCTTCCGGGACGAGACCTTTGAGTAGGGATTGAGGCATGAGATCAGGGCATCACTGATCTCCCTCAGCATTCCGACCTAGGCAGGAGTATTGGAGAGAGCCCTTCTGATCGAGAGCTTTCTTACCGAGTCTACTTCAGCACCGAGACCCACCGCAGGGCGGCATGTAGTAGAGTCTTCTGCAGCAGGCAGTCGACGGATGACGCATGGGTCCAGGCAGACCAGACTTTCAGGCAGACGACCTCAGGACACTGGCTCAGCAGTGCGGGGCACATAGCGCGGAGCCAGTCTTTCGAGAGGCAGGCAGTGCTACGCATGCGGCGGGCAGAGCCACATGGCTCGTGACTGCCCGACCCGCCGTGTCGAGGAGCAGCAGACGGTTGAGGGGCCACCGAGGTAGAGGCAGAGGGTCGACCGTGGCGGTCTGCAGGGAGCAGGCGGACGAGGCAGAGGAGCTGACCGAGCAACAGGTGGTGAGCGATGCTTTGAGGCTCTACCACCACCACCAACAGGAGGTCCACCCTGACCACAGGGAGCTGGCGGGCAGAGACAGGCACAACTCCAGGCAGTGGAGGCCTACGACCACGACGCGCCCGAGATGATTTGAGGTACTATCTGTGTCTATTCCACCCTTGCTGTAGTTCTTATAGACATAGGAGCGAGTCACTCTTTCATAGCCGCCGCCCTTGTTCGGAGCTCAGAGATTCCGACAGAGCCGTTGGCTCGATCCTTACGGTTAGAGACTCCTACGGGAGCAGACTCGACGATTACGCACTGGTGCCGACAGTGTGATCTTACTCTAGGAGGCGAGAGCTTCGGCTGGGATCTTCTTTTAGCGGCGTCGAGGCCTTACGACGTCATCTTGGGCATGGATTAGTTATCTACAGTCCATGCACATATTGATTGTATTAGGCGCAAGGTGCGATGTGTACGCACCGACGGGAGCAGGTTAACCTTCACCGGCGATAAGGGAGCCTTTGCAACATAGGATGGACTCTCGCAGAGGAGAGGACAACCCATCACTCATCAGTTGGATAGCCTCATCCTAGGAGCAGTTGACGTGCGGAGTCCTGGTTTTCCTGCAGTGGTGGATCAGTATGCGGACGTCTTTCCCGACGATGTCCCAGGACTACCTCCTCACAGAGAGGTAGACTTTTATATTGATCTGTACCCCGAGACAGCCCTGATATCCACTCCAGCATATTGGATGGCCCCCGCTGAGCTTCAAGAGCTACGGGTACAGTTGGAGGACTTGCAGGGAAAGAGTTTCATCCGACCCAGTGTTTCACCATGGACTTCCCCGATATTGTTCGCCAAGAAGGCGGACGAGAGCTTGTGACTTTGTGTCGACTATCGTCGCCTGAACCAGGTGACGGTGAGGAACAAGTATCCGCTACCGAGGATTGATGACCTCTTCGATCAGCTCAAGGGAGCATGGTGGTTCTCGAAGATAGACCTCAGGTCAGGCTATCATCAGCTCAGAGTTCGGGACGAGGACGTACAGAAGACGGCCTTTAGATGTCGGTATGGCCACTATGAGTTCTTGATTATTCCTTTCGGCGTAACCAATGCTCCAGCGGTGTTCATGGGCCTCATGAACAGGATCTTTCAGCCATACCTCGATCGTTTTGTCGTGGTCTTCATTGACGACATTTTGGTATACTCGACGACTGAGGAGGAGCACGCCTACCACTTGCGGGTTGTACTAGACACACTTCGAGAGCACCAGCTTTATGGAAAGCTCTCGAAGTGTCAGTTTTGGTTACGTGAGTTCCACTTCTTGGGGCACGTCATTTCTGAGGCGGGAGTTGCGGTGGATCCCGCGAAGATCGAGGCAATGCTAGCTTGGGAGCCACCCAGGAGCGTGACGGAGGTGCGAAGTTTCTTGGGACTAGCTGGATACTATCGGAGATTTGTGCCAGACTTCTCCAGAGTTGCGGCACCACTCTCAGCTTTGACGAAGAAGGGGAAACCCTTTGTGTGGTCAGTCAGATGTCAGCAGAGCTTCCAGGAGCTGAGACAGAGATTGACCAGCGCACCTATCTTGAGGTTGCCGGAGGAGGGGATAGGGTATGTAGTCTACTGCGATGCATCAGGGACCAGACTCGGTTGTGTCCTGATGCAGGAGCGGTCGGTGATCGCCTATGGATCACGTCAGTTGAGGCCGCATGAGCAGAACTACGCTACCCATGACCTGGAGTTAGCAGTAGTGGTCTTCGCTCTGAAGACATGGCGGCACTATCTGATGGGCGATCACTTTACAGTATTTTATTACCATCAGAGTCTCAGGTACATCTTCTCTCAGAAGGACCTGTACCTGAGACAGCGGCGGTGGATCGAGTTCCTCCAGGACTATGACTTTGAGATAGTCTATACTCCTGGGAAGGGGAATGTAGTAGCCGATGCTCTCAGCAGGAGGACGGGCGTTCAACTACTTGAGGAGGCGATAGAGAAACTAGCCGCTTTGCAGATATCCTTTGTGGATAGAGATGGAGCAACCTTCCTTCAGTCACTCACAGTCACTCCTCCCCTACTGCAGCGGGTCAGAGAGGCACAGCGGAGGGACGCTGACTGTGAGATGCGGCGTGCACAGATATCCTCAGGACAGGCACCTGATGGTTTCTCATTTGGAGTAGAGCACGATGTCCTTTTCAGAGGACGTACCTTGGTACCAGTTGCGTTACGGGAGGAGGTGCTGAGAGAGTTCCACACACCTCCTTTGGCGGTACATCCTGGAGTGGCGAATATGTACCAGGATCTCAGACGACAACACTGGTGGCCGGGCATGAAGAAGGCTGTGGCAGAGTTCGTTTCTCGATGCCTCACCTGCCAGCAGGTGAAGGCAGAGCATCAGGTACCAGCAGGCTTGGTATAACCCTTGGAGGTTCCGGAGTGGAAGTGGGATGGGATATCTATGGACTTCGTGATTGGGCTTCCACGCACTTCCAGAGGTCACGACTTCATCTGGGTAATTGTCGACCGACTCACCAAGTCGGCTCACTTCTTACCCATCAGGGAGCATGGATCAGTAGAGAGCTTGGGACATCTCTACGTTCAGGAGATTGTACGGCTTCACGGTGTGCCATCATCTATCGTCTCCGATCGAGATGCTCGCTTTACTTCCCGGCTTTGGAAGGGGTTGCAGGAGGCGTTCGGGACGCAACTACGTCTGAGCACTGCCTTTCACCCTCAAACGGATGGTCAGACGGAGAGGACCATTCAGACTCTCGAGGACATACTCCGTGCATGTGTCCTCGACTTTGGTCGCAGCTGGGAGGACCACCTACCCTTGGCGGAGTTCGCATACAACAAAAACTACCACTCCACCATCAGGATGGCACCATACGAGATGTTGTACGACCGACCTTTCAGATCTCCTTTGTGCTGGACAGACCCTGGGGAGTCAGCACTCGTGGGACCGGAGATGGTCCCGACCACGATAGAGAAGGTCCAGGTCATCCAGGAGCGGATGAGGACAGCTCAGAGCTGGCAGAAGTCTTATGCTGACAGGAGGCAGAGGACACTAGAGTTCGAGTATGGCGACCACGTCTTCTTGCGTGTCTCACCTTGACGTGGATTACGGAGATTTGGCCGAGGCGGCAAGTTGTCTCCGCGCTTCATCGGACCCTTCCAGGTCCTCGGTAGGATTGGCGAGGTGGCTTATCGCCTGGCTCTACCACCTCAGTTGCACCGGGTGCACGACGTCTTCCACGTATCCCAGCTGAGGAGATACGTGCACGATCCGACACATATCATTGACCATGGGGAGCTGGACGTTGACGGTGGGGCGACTTTTGCGGAGGTCCTGTTGGAGATTGAGGATCGACAGGAGCGGGTCCTACGTGGACGGTCGATTCCTCTTGTGCGCGTCAGATGGAAGCACGGGAACCTCCAGGAGAGCACTTGGGAGCGGGAGGCTCATATGCGTGCTCAGTACCCACTTTTGTTTCTCTAGTTTTTGATATATCTTTACGGGGACGTAAAGCCCTGAGGTGGGAGTAATGTAAAGACCCGTAAAATTCAAGGAAATTTTTTTCTTAATTTTCTTTGGAATTTTATAAGAACGCAGTTTATGACGGCACTTGATTCCGAGACCCGGTGTGCCCGGAATCATTTTTTGAAGTTTGGCTCGGGTACGTTCAGTGAACGAACGAGTGAGTTTTTCTACTTTTGAACCGGTGCTCGGAATCAAATTCTGAGGGCACTGATGGAATCGCAGTGCCGGTATTTGCTTAAAAACGCCTTTTTCAGAGTTACGTTTGCTCGGGTGTGGTTTTTAGTTTTTGGGGTTAAGTTAAGAAAATATAATAAAGTTATGAGACAACTTTATTTTATTTCACTTAAATCCACTTAAAAGCCACTTAAGTCAAGATGAAGTGGATAGGGTGGAACCCAAAATATCCTACCCTCTTGATAGAATATTTGTGAGGTGGGGCCCGCACGAGCCCCACCGTTTCTTTCCCCCTAAGTAACGCACCCGTGAAAACTCCTCTTTATGAAAGTCAACTGACGCATTTTTTAAATTCTTAACGCCCCTATTAATTGGGAAGTTAAGTTGTTACCATTAATTCACCAAATTAATGGTTCGTTTCTTAACTTTGTTTTTTATTTGTTGGCATAAGAATAAAATAAGACCAACACATGTGGGTGGCTTGTTGAGAGGATTGACAGAAACACTAAAGCTCTTCATCCTCCTTCACGAAGAACACGAAGAACGCGAAAAAAGCGAAGAACGCCGAACCCTCGGAGATTGACGACGTGACACCGTGTTCCGTGACGCCGACGATTCTCCTTCCGCGACGCTTCTTCCACAACGTTTCTTCCCCGCAACCATCTCCGATCATCAACTGCTTGAGGTAGGAGATTTCAGATCTTTTAAATTCCTTTGTGGATTTTATCCTCAACTTGGGTTTAAACGTGCAATTAAATTTGTGTGTTTTCTTTAACCCTCGGAGATCGTCGACGTGACGCCGTGTACCGCAACAACGCGACGCCCCTTCCGCGACGCGACGATCCTCTTCTTCGGCGACGGTCAATTCCGCGAAGAACTCATGTTCGACGACAACGACGAGGTCGGGGTTTTATTTGAGAATGATATTTATTCCCATAGTTGTTTCCTTCTAACACAAAGAACTCAGATCAACTCATCATCAAGTTGATCCACGATTGTTTTTATATGCGGGACGAGAATTTTTATTTACGGGAATTTTTTTTTGGGAACTAGGTTCAATTTTAATTTATTAAAATTGTGCCTTGTTATATTTTCATGTGTTGATTATTATTCCCAATTGATATCACCTAACGCGGAGGGTGTGGGCCAAAAAAACACGGCTCGACAACCCTTCACAGTTTTTTCGTTGATGCGTGGATTAACGGTGTTTAAGAAATGGGAACAGAATGACGATTGGAGGCCTTCGCAGCAAAGTTCGAATCCCAGGAGAGCCGTAGGCGCAAACCACAGGCAAAACGGACCACCGGAGCGCGTCCGGTGGTCCGCGGAAGTTTCCGCTGGTGCGCCGCCGGGGAGACCCACCGCGGCTGAAGCCGCGGCGGCGAGCGCCGGTCCCGCGGCCGTGCGGGACCACAGGGAAGGGACGCGGCCTTGCGCCGCGTCCAGTGACACAGAGCGGCCCCCGCGCGGGGTCCGCGACTCCTTTGGCGCGGCCGCTCGGCCAGCGTCAAGCCGCCCAGGCCGGGTCGCGCCCAGCCGGGTCGGACCCGGACCCGGGTCTGGTCGACCCAGGGGGGGTTGGGCCGGGTCGGGCCCGACCCAGACCCCCCGTTTTCGGTCCTTTTCGGCCTTTTGCTCATAACTTGAGCTGCGGGCCTCCGATCGACGCACCGTCAGCGGCGATGCAATCCTTAGATTGAGACGAGCGTTTCGGTATTTCGCACTCAAGGTTTCATAGTACTTTGGGTTTGGCCGGGTTGGTTCGTACACGAAACCAACCGGGCCCTCGGAGCAGAAACGCTCATATCTTGAGCACCAGACGTCCGATTGACGTACCGTCGACTTTGATGGATTCCTCTAAGTGAGACGGATCTTTTGGCTTACTCCGCCCGAGGTTTGGACGCAGGTGGAGTACGGTCGGGTTGGTTTTGACCTAAAAACCAACCGGGCCCCTGGGACGAAAAAGCCAATAACTCTCAGACCGGGCGTCCGATTGGCGCGCCGTCTGCGACGTTGAGTTCCTGTTGACGATACGGAACTTTTGGATACATCAACTCTGGACTATGTGTCAGTTGATGTATCAGCCTCTCGGCTTGTGGAGCGGACCCTCCCGAACGAGCTTGCTGTGTGCGGGAACCCTAGAGCTGGCTGCGTTTGCGACTGCGACGATGACGACTGTGCAGAGATCCTCAGTGGATTCGACGACGACGACTACAACACTCAACGATCCTACGTGGATCAGTGCTACCGATCTTGTGTGGGTCCGATCCTGTGTGGGTCAGCGCTCAGCGGTTCTGTGTGAGCCAGCGCCTACAGATCCTGTGTGGGTCCGATCCTGTGTGGGTCATTGCGGGGGTTAGTTACCTATCGATCCTGTTTGGGTTAGACCCTTCCTGGGTCATTGCGAGGGTTAGTACCTATCGATCCTTTGTGGGTCTGACGGCTTAGATGAATCAGTGAATATATCTAATCATCTCTATCGTCATTCAAGAAGTATACCTGTGTGAGCTGAATCTTGTTTTTCTTTCCTATGTGGATTGTGTTGTGCTATCCTGTGTGGATTTACGTTTTACTTTCCTGTGTGGACTGGGTTGTACTTGAGCTCGGATGTTGGAGCCGAATGAGAATTGGTGACTTAGGTATATGTATGGGCATATACCTAAGCAGTGTCGGATGTTGCTTCGTGATTGTATCTTTCCTTTGTGGATTATCCTTTGTGGATTCTGGGAGACCTTCAGGGGTCTCGGGGTCCCTACTGAGTAGCTTATACTCACCCCTGCACGGGATATGCCCTCACTACGTTGTGTTGGTTGCAGATGACGGATATCGCTGATTGTGGTTGAGGCTTGCAGAGCAGGACGATACCTGGAGGTGGACCACTAGGCGGGACGGGCTTGGAGCGGACGGTTTGACCTGAGGAGCTGTGGAGGCTATCTGTACCCACCCTGCAGGTGGGATTTCCAGTGGACGGCCTGACGTTGCAGCTTTACTTTTCAGTTGTTGTTTTCCCTTTTCAGTTGTACTTTACTTTCAGTTTGGGTTTGTATACTGACCCACTTACTTTTCCGCACTTACTGTTGTACTCAGTTTTTACTTAGTGTTTACTTCTACTGCTTGCTTGCTCTGTGGTGTTTGTTTACTTTACAAAGGCAATGCCTTCCCTTTTTACCGGGATTTACGCCTTGGTGCTAGTCGCCAGCCCCTGGCCCATGGAAGGCGGGCATGGGGTAGTCACGGAACGGGCCCCGAGGACGGGTCGTGACAATGATGGTCTTTTGGTAGAACTAGTTGATGGGTGACCACCTTGGGATTGTGGCTCGACATTTCATTGTAATTCCAAGAAAACACATCCTGATGTCTCTTTATAAAGGATGCATATACCTCTTATTATTCGAAAGATATGGATGCACTAATCAAAGTGGTCCATGGATCCTCTTATGAACCCATGTTTATCTATCCGAGTTCATTGACAGTGGTGGAGGGTCCTTCCTTGAATGTATGAGGAGCGTCTCTCAGGGTGTCTTCTTCCTCTTCTTCATATTCTTCCTCTGTGTTCATGTCAGGATGGATGAGAGAAAAAGGGGAATTATTGTGGTTGGGGGGGGGTGTATTGAGATCAGACTTCCAATGATGATATAACTACTTCCTCATATCTTGTTGATGAGATGGAGACTTTCTAAAGTTATAGGTATGAATTTGGGGCATTTTAATTTGAGGTATCACCACTAATAAGGAAATCAAAGATTTCTTTAGCTCCCATTCATTTGATGTGGCCGATATCATGAAGATCGATGAGTACATCTCTGAATTTGAGCTTATGTCTTCGGCCTAACCGATGGGCATCACATATTCATCAAAAAGGTCTTTGAATGGGTTAGTTGGGGTCATTTCTATACCATTTAGGGCAGTAACCCGAGTGACACCATCAATTATGGGTTGCTTCTCCTCTCTCTGGCAGAATCTCGCATCAATATATTTGGATTCAAAAGACTCAAACATAGTTTTATCACCATGTAACATCCCAATCTTCCCATTTATACAATATTTGAGACATTGATTACATGATGAAGGGATCGCCACGTATTGCTGCATCCAAGACCCTCCTAGCAAGACATTGAAATTTGTATCATTGCTCGATGACCAAGAACTCACAGTCAAATGCGAGATATCCAAACTAAGTTTTGAGCTTAATGTTGCCAAGGGGTTTCAGTTTGCTTTTATCATACCCTTGAAGAGTTATAGTGGAAGAGGACAAATCATCTTTAGTGTATCCCAATCAATGGAGTTTCTTGTCTGGAATGAGGCTGACCGCTGAGCCATTGTCAATGAAAGCTCGACGGATGTCAAAGTCATCTAGTCTACCAGATACGTACAAGGCCTTGATATGTCCTTGTATAAAAAAGTATCTATCTTTTTCTATGAAAGAGATAATTGCATGAAATTGTGCATGGTTAACTTATTCATGATATACTTTGGTAGCAATAACTTCAACTTCAAACTCTTGAGGGATCAGTAGAGCCTCTAAAAGTGCTTCTCATAGTCCTTTTAACATGTTGAGAGAATCCAGAATTGAAATTATCACTGGAAATGTGGACAACTGCTTTAAGATATCATATTTTTTAGTCAAAAGGCCTACATTTTCCTATGGGGATATTCTCCTTAATTGGAACTGTAGGGACTGACATGCTTGATGAGTTAGATGTTTGCACAGATGTTGAGGGCATCTTTATGTATGGATTGGACCATTTCGGCCTACCTACCTATCTGGGTTGATGAAACTATTGCACACCTTCTAGTCAATCTTCTAGAATGATCAGGCCTGGAAGACCCTTTGTGAAGTTGGGGTCATTTCATTATTCTTACTGTGCTCACTAAAGGGCTCTTTCCATGAGATTTGACAACATAAACGTCCTTGGTGGGGATGTGGACGGGATATTGGTTCTGACCATGATTTTATCTTCTCCTGCTTCTTTGGTTTCTGCAACCTCTACCTGTGGTTTCCCATCTTGGCGCGAGGGATTCATGCTCGTAGGATTTCTCTTCATCAGAGAATGGATCCAATAACTGAATGATGTTAATGAAACCAAAAATTAATTCTTTATCCAATGAGGATTCTGTTTGGCAGGATGATTCCTACGGTATCATTTAGCAGGGCAATGCCCGTACTTTCAAGGATGAAGGCATGAAGTTCGAGAGAGTCAAGTCTAACTTTAGACATGGTGCAGATTCATCCCCCTGTGTTTGTTTTCTATTATTTTGTCCATGTCATTTCTTAGAATACTAGTCTTTGGAGGGCTGTGATGTAACGCTCTGACCCTAGAAGCCCAGAGTTGGTGCATCATTACGTATCATTGGCATGATCATGAAAGATCATGTCTCGAAAGACCAATTAGTTTAGTAGCCTTGGAAACACTAGATACATTCATAAGTCTTATATTACACGATAAAGTAAAAAAATACTACAACATAGTCTCTATAGTTCTCACTCATATCCTCTCAGACTATTTCTGCAGGTCATTCATAAAATACTTCTTCGCATCCTGGGAAAAATAAAACATAGAAATAGGTGAAATCAGATGCCCAGTAAGGATAACAATATAGCAGAAACTTTCATAAATAAGCATAAATATTTAAGACAATGTATAACTAAAATAAAAGCCTTTTAAACTTGAACTTCAGCATAATATGACAAAAATAAAATGAAATAATGTAATTTAATTATTCACATGGGCATTCTACTAGTCGAATAATCACATGCAATATCAATAACCACTTTCATGATGACGGAATGCATAATACCAGAATATCATAACCACATAGTCAAGGCCTTGTGCCAAGACTACAAATAAGATTTTTTCAAGGCCTTGTTCCAAGACACTAGTTTGTCTCATTAGACCTACCGATGCATCGAGGAGCTATAGCGGGCTCCACCCATCACTTACTAAGTCTAATGCATTCCTTATATGAAAATTTTGAAACATAATATAAACATTCATATTGAAACTAATATACGAAATGTCAATACTTTATCCACAAACCTTGAATGGTATAAAAATAACACATTCACAGTCAAACATAACTTATTCAATACAATATGGAAGATTGTATTGTAACAAATTAACCTCAGTTGAGAATAATGAAAGATATTGACATAGATGAAAATAATCATCAAAACTATTTGAGAGAAATATCCCCCTTTTCTTGAAAACATTTAAAAGTCACACTATTTGTCAAGAAGACATTTAAAAATAGATTTTTGAATCAAAGTGTCCCATACCACTTTGAAAATTTTAAAAGGAGTTTTAATTTTAAAACTTTAATGTCCATATAAATAAATCTTTAAAACCATTTTTAAAACATGAACATTAATGAGAAAGATTTAGAATAATAAATCTTTAAAACATTTAAAATGATATTTTAGTTAAGTTCCTAACCAAAAGAGAGACACTTGAATACAAATAATTGAGGTAATCAAAACTTTATAATATCATGAGAATAAAGGGATTCATGATATACTATGTCAAAGTACATTATATATACCATATAAAAGTGATTTGGTGTATAACAACAAAGAAGTCTCAATGGAATGTAAATTGAGATGAAATATCTTATAAAGATCGTATCCTTAGGTTAAGGATAAATGAATGACATAATTATGTGTGACAAATATAAATACACTCAATATGATTGGATATTCAGTGTAAATCAATCAGAGGACATTCACACATATTCTTGTAAAAACAACACCAATGAATTGGATGCTTAACTCAACAAATAGAGATTGAGTTAAAATTACTCTTATCAAGTTCATATCGATGACTTGAGAATTTATCAATGGAGTGATTATGTGCATCAAAAGTATATCCACAGAAAGGGGAGTGTAAATTATGACATAAGAAAATGAGTAGTGATTCCACACATAATCTTGGAGTAAAATAATCAATGAAGTATGCGTAAAGCCGAATGAGTGGAAATTGAAATTTCAAATTCTCTTATCGATTTGGTAACTTATGAAACATACACCCATAAAAGAAGGATCATACAATGATGATGCAAATATCCATAAATTTAAGTATATTACACAACGAATACAATCATGGACAATACACACATCACATGCAATAAATAAGTGGTGAACAATGGAAATCACACAGAATTAAAAGTGAGATAAGAAACCCCTTACCTCATTATAATCAATCGAGTCGTATGAACAATTGTCAATAACCACCAAATGAATCACAGAATATCATGAATATAAATAGAATCATGACAATATATATTAAATGGCAGTACACAATACACCACATGCAATAAATAAGTTGTGAACAATGGAAATCACACGGAATTAAAAGTGAGATAAGAAACCCCTTACCTCGTTGTAATCAATCGAGTCGTATGAACAATTTTCAATAACCACAAAATGAATAAAAAAATATCATGAATATAAATAGAATCATGATAATATATATTAAATGGCAGTACGCAATACACCACATGCAATAAATAAGCGGTGAACAATGGAAATCTCACAGAATTAAAATTGAGATAAGAAACCCCTTACTTTGTATTTTTCCCTTGGTCGAGGGTAGGTTAGCCTCCTGTATAATGGTGAAATAATTGTTATTAAATCATACAAGAATCATATACATTAATATGATATCATATATGATCTTTTAACATTGCTTTGTTAATAATATCTTAGTATTATCATCCTTTCGGGTGTTAACGGATACGTTTTCCTTTATATTCTTTGTTATGTGAGTCATATTTGTTATGTATGAGATGTATCTTATTCATATATAGAATGATATCATGTATCTAAACATTATTTTTAATTATCAAATGAAATTTAGTCTTGAATGGATACGATGAGGAAAGAATCTCATCGCGTTCGTGGAGACGGTAATCCGTACGTACGCACGAGCGACAATATCATTCTTTTGATATTAAAATAATATATAATTTGATGGTATATCATATATGAAGAATCATTATCATGTTATATTTATTATTTAAATCAATTACACATCATTATTATACCCATCCAAATAATAATGTATTGAAAAACAATTACACCACGACGTGGAGACGGTAAGCCGTACGCACGCACGTATGGTGACATGTCATTCAAAGGATGGATAGAATAATGAATATGGTTGTACCATATTCATAATAACATCACATTATATAGAATATACTGGAGTTATTATTTTATAATGGAAACAACAAATACAGGGGAAATGGAAGAAGAAAGGAACTTGAAAGAGGTGATGAGATATTTACCTCTTCTTCGGGTTCTTCCTTTTGATTTGATCAAAAGGGCTTCTTAGGTTGACTTTTTGACTAAAGGATGACCTCTAGGGTGAAGGGAGGATATTTGAGATGGTATTTTGGCTGAGTTTGGACGAGCCAAATGGCTTTGAAGGTGTGAATTAGAGAGAATGGGGAGTGCCCTTTTATAAGAGGGGTGAGGGGCACCTTAGGAAAAGCTAGAAATATTATTTTACAATAAAATCATTTTCGGTTCTAATGGCTAAAAAATGTATTATTTAAAGGATAAGGTGGGAATGTGTCAAAAACCACCCAACCAATAGGTTTTAGACAAGTTTGAGTCACTATATTAACCTTATTATTTAGATTTAACTCTTGGTTAAATATTTTGACATTTACCATGTCTCTTTGTATTTTTATATTATATTATTAATAAAATTACTATATACTTCTAAGAGAACACCACGTGGTTCATTAATGATACACCTATCATTATATAAGTCCTTTGGACTAACCTTATATTTTTAGGAATAGAATATCAATTAATAATATAATATTTGTTTTAAAAACTCTTTTATGTCAATTTTGACACTATTTGGTATTTTGTTTTTTCTAAATTCATAAAAGAATTATTACTTTGAAAAAAAATCATCTAATTAGTCCTAACATGTCACATTAACCTATAAAATTCTTGTATGACATCAAAACTTTCAAATTATATTTATTTTAACATCTATAATACCATTTATTTGATTCTTTCGTTAATGAGGAAAATACTGCATCATCATTGTGTCATAAATAAATATATTTATTTTATGTCTAAAACTTATAAATAAAATATCCTAAGGTGGGAAATATTTTTATATTTCTAATTACTATTTATAGTCAAATAGATCAATTATATTACCTCATATAAAAATTGTTTTACTAAAAGATATTTACTTTTGTTATTTTTGTCTCTACTTTAAATTGTTTAATATATAATGTCATTATCACTTCCAAGTGGCTACATGGGGTCCCAAAATCGACCCAAGGATTCCCATGGTCGGCCATGACTCATCCAATAATGTTAGGACAAGTGTTAAGGTGATTTTGTATTATTATAATATTATTTTTTAACCTTATTTACTGGATTTACCCTTTTAACCATGGTAAATAAAATATTTACTGAAGTAAATATTCCTAATGTCTAAAAATAATAGTTACCTATTAAAACAATTTGGACCTCCTGATTTCAAATATTGAATCCATTTTTCTAAATTCAAAACACAAAAGTATCAGAAATTAATTTAAAATTAATTCTTGTTGTCAAAACCAAAAGCGTGTTTTTAAGAAATAATAAATATCAAAAGATTGACACCTAGTTTAAATGTGAAATTATGTACAATGACTAGAATTGGATTAAATGGTAAAAATATAATCTATTTATACTTTCAAACCATTAAAATTTATAATTTATCACTATAAATTATTTTGATTAAAAAAGTTGTTTTTAGTTAAAATATAGTATTTTTCACTATTCACCCAAATATAAAAGTTATCAGAAAAACACCAAAAATTTATTAAAACTAAATTCTTATGTTCCGATTCTAAATAAGAAGTTTATTTTTTCAAATTGAATATATAAAGTTTCAAATATTTTATTTAAGAAAGGTTCGCCATTAAAAGGCGGTAAAATTGCATTTTTTAAAAAATACTTCTTTTATCTGAAAAAATGAGTTTGTTCTTACATTATGTCTAAGAAACTCATAATATTGATTCTAAAATTATAAGGATTATATATAGTTTAAAATTCAGTTAATACTATCATAAATGCTTTTGAACGACTAGTTTGGTAAGTCATGGTGCGCTAGAACTCGTTGTTGCGTGTAGTGCAAGTTATTGAATTATTTTGAAGAAATAACGTACTATGAAATCTTGGGGTGTTACATGTGATGTTGACAAAGTCGGTTATGCTGTATCAGAAGCAACTAGGGCACAATTGGTTGTTTTAACAGTTCTCGAAGGATATCATGAGTTCAATTGATTGTTTTTATAGTCATCCAATCATTGAACTTCTATGCATTTTTACTGGTAGCTTCTTGTCATTCACTTGCTTCCTCCAAAGTGGTGGAAAAAACACACGCTACCTATACTGGTGGTTTTCCGAGCTTCACTTGACTAGAAACAACCATCTTTTGTAGGATATCTTTGAAATAAATAGTCCTGGATAGTATTCCCCAATATTCGATGAAAGGAGAAATAATCTGTGTCGTCATCAAGACTGAATTGGTCAAACCTTTTGGGTTTTGGAAGGGTTAACAAGTTGTTTTCTAAGGCTGCTAAGAAATAGCCAAGAACCTTCCCATCTCGGAAGGAGTAGAATTTGTTCTTTCATTCTCCAAACTGGGAGCTTTTCAACTCTTTCATTTTATCCTTAAAAGGTTTTTGTTGTTATTTTTGTCACCTGGGAGGGGGTGTTGCATGAGGATGTTGGATTTGGTGGCCGCCTTTCACTATAGTGATGCGGACTTCTTGTGCGGGTGGTGGAACAGTGGATCGTCTTCCCCC
This sequence comes from Viscum album, assembly GCA_963277665.1. NCBI lineage: Eukaryota > Viridiplantae > Streptophyta > Magnoliopsida > Santalales > Viscaceae > Viscum > Viscum album. Next base: position 1,574,341,033 of record OY728128.1, on the reverse strand, counting down.
TTTTGTAGCCCATTTCAGGCTAGGGTTTCTAATTGGGAAACTCTGAGAAATCACCTAGTAATTTGTGCTCTGGACATATAGTGAAATTATGTCTCTCCATGGACGTAAGGATTATTCCCAAACCACGTAAATCCTTGTGTTCTCATTCTATTTTTTTCCTTTTACTCTTCTTCGAATCTTTTCTTTTCTGTTGTTGTGACTCCTGATGTTTCCGCATTAGAGGTGCAATATTTGGAGTTGAAGATGGCGTAGAGGCTGGTTTTAAGGTAATTGTTGTAGTTTCCACTCTACCCATATTTTCCTTTGAGATACCGACATAGGATGGGAGTTAGCCTTTGTTCACAAAATAGAATCTTACAACCTTTTTGCTATTGTGGAAAGTTCCCAAAAGCCACCTGGGTGGTTTACTATAAAAAGTAGTGTTCATAGCTCGTTACAAAGATTCTCAATATAAGGACCCAACAAATCTTCTTGAGGAAGTTGCATGTTTAGGGAATAGGTCAAACTATTCCATCTAGGAATAAAATTTGAAACCCTCTCATTCTCTCATTTTTTAAACTTTGAGAGATCAATGATTATTGTATTATGCAACATAGATCTGAATTGATAGAGGAATTTTTGGAAAAGATCTCCTTACCCTTAATGGATTCGTCTGCTAGATTGGTATACCTGGTGAAGGCTGGTCCCTCTAAAGTTTTCACGAAACATCTGAGTTAGATGCCTTAGGTGATGCCCCTATAGCCATACTGCTGGTTATTACTAAGTTGGATCGACCTCTGAGGTCAAGGATGCCTTGGTTATTATTTTGGAACGTTCGTTATCATTATTACTATAGGATTCCATGATTATTACCTTGGATCATCTTCGTTATTATTATCATCACATGATGCCTTATTACATATTAAATCCTTTATTATAATCATGGCATGATGTTAGTGCTGGTTATACCTCACTTGACTTACTATATTAATTGGAACATAATTAATAAATGAAATGGTTACATGTTTAGCCACCAGCTGAGGCAGAAGTAAGTATTGGGTATTTACATTATTGTATTGCTTTACTTTTATATATGTATGCTTGAACACTATTTCAGTTTATATTACACGGACTGAATGTTATAGATTCCGTTGGTGGTAGCTTACTAAGATTTATCTCAAAACCTATCCCGACCACCATTGCTACCCGAGCATATTACATGTATGTAGGTGTTGACAAAGGGAACCATCTCGCCTTGGAAAAATAATATTTATTGCTTGTTTAGGATGGAGTTTGGTAGCAGATAACTGAGTTGGATCTCAAGATGCTGGATAGTTTTTGGTTTCTTTTTTCTACTTTTGTATAGCATGTATTTCCTTTTTCTTTGTATCCATGTTTTTCTGCTTTATAGATACATGACATACATTATCATCACCTTTGAATATTATTATCAATTTTCATGTTCTTTATTATTCATGTTTGTTCCACTGTGCTATCTATTTATTATATCTTCTTCTATTTACTTGTTATTATGTTTATCCATTGTGATCCACTCTGGTAATGAGGGCATAGTATTCCCACGAACACACCCTAGACCCTCGCTATTAGTTGGAACCCTTTGGCGTTCAGGGAGATGCGCTTGAGTCCTAGTGACCCACTGGGCTCGGGGCACTTATGAACAGATCCCAGGTTTGGGATGTCACAAAGTGGTATGAGAGCTTTCTTTTCTTAATTTACTATCCAGAGACAATATATTGGAGATTAGAAACACTTTGGAACTTGGTTATAAGCCGTTCTTGGGTGTAGCTAACCTATGTTCAGGGTAAATATCGAGTTGATTGAATTATAGTTGTTGTTCTGCTTTTTTCTATTACAATTGATATCCTTTCACCATTGGGTGATGCACATGTTATGTGATCATGATTATTATCTTGATTGAGGATTTCATTTTATCCTTAGCCCGATGATATGAGGGTAAGGAGAATCAATCATGCATCATCATTAACTCCTAGAATTCACATGACATGTATATTCCATGCCATATAGGTGCATTTAATTGCTTGCATTTCTTGTTTTCTTGTGATTATTGTGTGATGCTACGGTAGTTATATATATGCCTGTGCTTCTCTTTGGATGTGATTGAGTGATTTCCAGTTTCAATTCATGAGGTGTATGAGACCTCGTGAGTTATAATGGGTGGTTTACCAAGTCAATCCATCGTACATAATACATTACATTCTGAGACCGGATGTAGATGAGGTTAAATTGAGATTAAATGGGTGTCGCTTTCTGTAATAAGGTGTATGAGCCCAGATTCACCAGAAATGACAATCCATTTTAATCATATTTTGATATAAGTTTATAAGAAAGTTCAATTTAAAAGGTAAATCTTGATTTATGAAATAAAGTAGTTTCCAATAAATGAAGAGGTAATATACTATTGAAATTTCACCTACCAGAACCCCTGTAATTTAAATATGAACAATTACTAATACCTTGCCTTCTAAGTAGGTAGTTGGGGTAGTATACCATGGGCAGTGATCCATTTCCTCATGTTATGCTTCAGCTAGCATATCTGTCTGCCTAAAGCTTGTTCTAAGGCATGTGCTTGGAATTTTTAGATCTATGCTACCATGAAATTCTCATGTTATGCGTGAGGAGGGTGGCAGCGACCATGCTCCAATGTGGTAGGCCCTGATCCATCAGTCTTATCGCCAGGAGTGCCACTTAAGGAACCACCTATTATACCTGATGTGGGAACTGATGCTCCGTTTCGTGAGAGTTTTCTATGTCTGTTGCAGTCCATTCAAGGTGCTTCACGACCTGCACCCAAGAATTAGCATCCTTCTATCTTATCGGGGGATGGAGGTCCACAGGCTACAAAGTCTTGGCTGGAGGCCACTCTCTATATCTTTGAGAATCTCGAGATGATTTTAGAGAAGAGGGTAAAACTTGCTACTTACTAGATGTGTGATTCGTCCAAGCACTGGTGAGATGTGATAACCCTAGATGGTCTCCATCTGGGCATGGTATGGGCAGATTTCTAGACTGATTTCTATGATTAATTTTTCTCCCAGACACTAAGAGCTGATCGAGATAGAGAGTTCATGCATCGGTATCAGTGTGCTATGCTAGTCATGGATTATTCAGCGTGTTTTACTAAGTTAGATCACTTTGCATTGTTTCTAACTGGTGATGATCTTTCGCGTGATAGATGCTTTGAGGATGTGATTCAGTATGCCATCTGCACTCAGGTGAATGTCTTTCACCTACCTATATTTTCTGAGTCAGTCAATCAGTCTCTTACCACTAATTGAAGCCTAAGGGAAGTTGATAATACCTAGCATATATGATCAGTGCCGCGACATGCTAGTAGTTCTTCCAATAGCAGGAAACGTTTCCTTGAGGGTTCTCATCTAGGAAGTGGCATATAGATTAACCATATTGGTAGCTCCGTGGTGTGCCATTAGTGTGGATGGTAGGGGAATCTGAAGCCTCATTGTGATAGAGACCCTCTGGAGTGCCGGGCTTGAGGTCGTATGGGGCATCTTTAGATATTTTGTCAGATCTTTCCATTATCTTCTAGTGTAAGAGGTTCCGCACCAGCTCCACCTTCAAGGGCATGTTCTTTTACGCTGCATCTGGCGAGGAGTTGAAGTAGCACCAATAGGACTGGATGTGGAGGCGGTCATGAACGTGGTAGCCATACTTTAGAGTATCAGTAGCGCTACCATAACAGTCATGATCGAGGTAATCCGGCTATAGAAAAAGGTCGTGGATTAAGTTAGTTTTATGCTTTATAGCCGATACCTGAGGATCAGAGTGCACGACCATCAACAATATGCTGTATTATTCTATCAGCCTCCACTATAGTATCTTCTTTGTTTGATATATATGTTTCACACTCATTTATCTCTCAATCTATCATGGAAAGTATCGGGCACAAAATTCATTATTACCATGGTCTAATGACCCTAGATACACCGTTGTGAGTATGGTTAGAGGGGATACGTCAATGTAAGGACTGTCCCCTTGAGGTAGGTAGTTACTCTTTCTTGTGGGGCCTCTTTGTTTGCGAGATGACAGAATTTGATGCCATTCTTGGGATGAATTGGTTGGTCTTTTATCATGCCTTTGTAGACTGCTATCATCGTGAGGTATCCTTTACGTCACCAGAGGGCAGCAGTTATCTACACAAGGGTGAGTGGGATGTCCATGCCAGTAGAGATGGACTAGAGAATCATGGGGTATGTGGAGTAACCGTCTAGATTGCTAGTCTCTTCATGGATGACCAGGGAGTACACCTGGAAGGTTTTCCTCCAGTAGAAGATCATTTCAGGGACATCTTTCCTGATGATTTTTCTAGCTTAACTCTTAAGAGAGAGGTAGAGATTATGATTGAGCTTGTTCTAAGAGAAGAGATGGTGTCCATTCCTTTGTACAGGATGGAACCTACTAAGCTCCAGGAGCTCAAGCGAGAGTTTGTGGATCTAGAGGCCAAAGGTTTTATATGGACCGACACTTCCTCTTGGGGTTCACCAGTGCTTTTCACCAAGAAGGGGGATGAGACCCTTCATTTATGTGTGGATTATAGATGGTTGAACCAACTTATGGTTTAGAATCGGTATCCACTACATCAAATAAATGATCTCTTTGACCAACTCTGAGGAGCTATGATATTTTCTAAGATCGACTTGAGATCAGACTATCATCAGGTGCGATTTAGGCCTTTGGATATTCCTCATACAACTTTTCATAGCAAGTATGGTCTGTATAAGTATCTCATTATGTCGTTTGGTCTTATGAATGCACGTGCTGTTTTCATGGATTTAATGAATAGAGTTTTCCACCCCTATCTATATTCTTTTGTCATTGTATTTGTGGACGAAATCTTGGTGTATTCTCACAATCATATCGGCCATGCTAAGCACCTTGATATCATTTTGAGTACACTGAGAGAACATCATCTTTATGACAATCTTTCTAAGTTCCACTTCTAGATTGAAATATTTCACTTCTTGGGTCATATTACCTCGAAATCATGAGTATATGTTGACCAAAACAAGGTGAGTGTTGTGATTTCCTAAGAGCAACCCAAGAATGTGTTTGGAATACAGAGTTTCTTGGGGTTGGATGGATATTAAAGGAATTCCATACAGGACTTATCACGCCTTTCTTTACCTCTTACTGGTCTTACAAAGAAGGGTGTTAAGTTCTTATGGTCAAAAACGTGTGAGAAATCCTTTCAGGAGATGAAAGGGAGGCTTGTAAGTAAATCCACTTAATATTAATAGGCATGTAATAAATTTAATAATTGTAAATTTACACATAAAAGGATAAAATCCATCAATAATTTATGTTAAGTCAGTATAGCCTTCCACTACTTCAGTTAAAATCAAACCATAGTTCAAAGTTCTTGACCAACCAAGTTTGGGTGATTTCAATTATCGGGGAATTCTAAGATGAAGTTTTGGTTTTACTTAACTTAGTTCACATCAAGGGTTTACTACCAAAGCAGGACTTGGTGTAACTGAGAGGCAAGAGTTGAGGAAATCCAATTTAAGGATTTTAGGATTGGGGAGTCCACTCAAAAGATCAAGGAACTGTGAGTTAATAAAGTTAGCATTGAGAATGACTACCTAAACTCATTCAAGTTTCTTGACCAACCAAAGTTGGGGTAACAAGAAGGGGAATATGGATCTTTTCCACTAGAATGTCCCATCAACAAGATCTTCTGAATCTAATAGTGAGGGCGATTGAGTTTTGATAAGATAGTGGGAGATTAATAAATACAATATTTATTTATTTGCCTAAATTTTATCAGATAAAGTACTAAAATTATTCTCATATTATTTGTAGAAATAAAGATAAAAACTACTTCAAACATATCATTATGATCCATACTTTAAATGGATAACCTTCTCAACACCACAAATTTCCAATATTGGTAAAAGCGCTTACATGTTATCCTACGCCATGAAAGGAAATTATATGTTTTGGAAGAACCTATTCCTGATGTTCCTAGAAATGGGGCTAGTGATAAAGAGTTAACTCTCTATGTGAAAAATTTGAATGATTCCATAGATATTTAGTGTTTCATTCTATCATTCACGACTAATGAGTTTTTTAAGAAATATGAGGACATGAATGCGTATAACATGATGTATCACCTTCGAGGTCTCTATCAATAGAAGTCAAGACAAGAGATATACAAGATCTATAATGCTTTGTTTACAACTAAGATTGGAGAGTCTGTGCCAGTTGGGCCTCATGTAGTTATACTTATTGGATACATTGAATGCTTGAGAATATTAGGTATTAAATTCTTAGATGTTTTTCACACAAATCTCATTCTTTCATCAATACCCATGACCTTCTCCAATTTTTTTGTTAATTACAATATGAGCAATAATGAGATGAGTCTTTCAAAAATTATTACTTTGATTCGCCAAGTGGATAAGTACATGGGGAATGATAAACCCACGGCCCTTATGGTGAATAAGAAAAGAAAGAACAAGGAGAAGAGACCCAATACTCATAACAAGTATACAAATCCTGAACACCATCCTTCCAAGTAAAGAAATATCCATAGGAAGGGAAAGAAAAATGTGGCAATATGTTTTTCATGTGATAAGCAAGGCCGCTGGAATAATAGCTACACCCAGAAGCAAAGGAAAGATAAAGGTGAGTTCTTTATCGATTGTAATCTTTCAATATCTATACATTGGGAATTAGATACATATTGTGGTTCTCACATCTATATACAAATACAAGAACCAAGGATATTTTGAAAGATTGTTATAGGAGAGGTGGATTTGAGAGATACTAATGGTGAGAGGCTAGCCGCTCTATCCATTGGTGACTACAACCTTTCATTGCCAAATGTAATGATTTTGGTTTTAAAAGATTGTTATTATGTGCCAACTATTACTAAGAACAAAATTTATATATCATTCCTAGATGCAGATGGGTTTATTTTCAAGTTTAGAAATAAAATTTGTTTCTTTTATAAATACAACATGTGTTATGGTATGGAAAATTTAAATAATAGTCTTTATGTATTAAATTATGAAAACCAAGTATTGGAATTTGATAATGAATCGTGTCCACATGACTCATATAACACTTAGAAATGGAATCATCATCTGGGTCATGTAAAAAATAAGTGTTTTACAAAGATCTGACAAGATGGTTATTTAGATTATTCTGAGCTAAACCCACTTGAAAGATGTCATGCTTGTTTATAAAGAAAAATGACCAAACCGAAATTCGATAGACAAGGTGAAATGGTCATATAGATTCTAGTATTGGTACACACTAATGTGTGTAGAACATTTTTAGTGGAAGTTAGAGGTGGGTATTCTTACTTCATAACTTTAAATAATGACTTGATTATATATGGTTATGTTTACTTGATGAGGTATAAGTCTGAGTCCTTTGAGAAATTAAAAGAATTCCAAAATGAAGCAGATAATCAACATGGAAAGAAGATAAAGAAGCTTCGATCGTATCGAGGTGGTGAATATCTTAACCAAGAGTTTATTGACTTTCTATTAGATTTTGAGATTCTATCTCAACTCACTCCACTTTACAGACCATAGTGGAATGATGTTAGTGAAAGGAAGAACCGTACCTTGTTAGACACGGTAATGTTGATAATGAGTCATGTAGATCTTCCATTATTATGTTGGGGATATGCATTAAAAACTGTGGCATAAACATTAAACTGAGTACCAACTAAAGTAGTAAACATAATACCCTTTGAGTTATAGAGTGGAAAGAAACCTATTTTTTTGTATACATGTGTACGAGGTTGTGAGACATTTTTTAAGGCCTTATCAGGTAACAAACTAGCACCCCAAGGCACATAGTGTATCTTTATAGGGTATCCAAAAGAAATAAAGGGATACCACATATACACCCACTCAAATAAGAAAGTTATTGTCTCTAGACAAGCCATCTTTCATGAGAGGGAGTGAATCCTTAAAGAGGACAGTTGGAGCAAGATTGAATTCGATTAACTTGATGATCAAGATACACAAGAGTTGGTACAGGAATAGATTCCATAGGTCTCTATGGAATAAGTATTTCCTAAAACACAAGTACTGAATAGGAGTGTAAGAGAAGTTAGAGAACCAGAGAGAAATAGTTTTCTAGTCACTGAAGATGGTGACTCGTTATTGGTTGACAATGATAAACCTGTCTGCTGCAAAGAGGCAATAGATATCTTAGAAGATACAAGATGGAAATAATCTGTGATTTTTGAAATTGATTCCATGTATTATAACCAAGTTTGGATTCTATTCTATGTGCCAGTTGATGTAAATCCCATTGGGTGAAAATGGATATTCAAGAGAAAATTGGACATGGAAGGTAAAGTAAATTCCTATAAAGCAAGACTAGTAGATAAAGGGTTTAAAAAGTGTCAAGGAATTAACTATTATGAGATCTTTTCACCATTTACCATGTTTAATTCCATCAATATTCCACTTGTTATAGAAGCTTACCATGACTATGAAATTTGATAGATGAATGTCAAAACATCATTCCTTAATGAGAACCTTCATAAAGATGTCTATATGAAACAACTATAAGGGTTTGTGACTCCAGGTGATGAAAAAAAATATTTTGAAGTTAGAGAGATCCATTTATGGATTGAATAAATCATCTAGGTCATGGAACGTTCGATTCTATGAAGCTATAAAAGAATTTGGTTTTATTAAGAAAGAATGTGAGACATGTGTTTACAAGAGGTTTAGTGGGAATGCATTCATTATCCTAGTAGTATATGTTGATGGAATATTACTTATTGGAAATGAAATACCAGTCTTATAGTCTATTAAGGAATAGTTAAATAAATGTTTCTCTATAAAGGATTTAAGTGAAGCATCCTATATTCTAGGGATCAATATCATTCATGATTAGATCCAAGAGGTTGTTTGGACTAAGTAAAAGTACATACATTGACTACATACTGAAGATATTTAGTATGGAACAATACATGAGGGGATTGGTTTTAGTATCACATGGTTTATATCTTTATAATAAAATGTATCCTCATACACAAAAGGAGAGAGAGAGAGAGAATTGGTAAGATCTCATACGCTTCGGTGATATGATCAATCGTGTATTCCATGTTATGTACTAGACTTGATGTTGCCTATACATTGAGCACGGTAGGTAGATATCAAGATGATCCAAGATAATAACATTGGTATGCTGTTAAGATTATTCTTAAGTATCTGAGAAGAACTAAGGATATGTTTCCAGTGTATGGATGAGATGAGGATCTGTTCATAATGGTTTATACTGATGCTAGTTTTTATATATATCCGAATGATCTGATGTCATAGTCTGGATATGTTTTTTGTCTCAATGGAGGAGTTGTGAGCTAGAAGAGTTCAAAGCAACCAATTTTCACTAATTCTATAGTAGAGTCTGAGTATATAGTATCTTATTATGTAGCCAAGGAAGCCATTTGGATATGAAACTTTGTCAAATATCTTGATGTGGTACCTAGCATTAAAGATCCTATCACATTGTATTGTGATAATACTACAGCGGTGGTTCTTGAAAAAGAGTCAAGGTCACACCAATGCATATACTCTGGAAGTATCACCTCTTTAGAGATTTTTATCAGAGGTTTGAAGTTGTAGTAAGTAGAGTACCCATAAAGGAGAACATGGAGGACCCCTATACTAAAGGCATATCTCAGCAGAAGCATGAGTATCATGTGAGAGCTAGCCGAATGAAGCTTGTTAGCTGTTGTCTCTAGTGCAAGTGAGACTTTGATGGAGTTGGTGCCTTATATCCATCTTTTGTGTACCTTATGATAACCTATTCTCATAGTTTTTAATATTAATAAACTCCTTATCACATCATGATTATTCTTCTTTGTAACATTTTATGTGATAATGTCCTAAGATTAGATGTCATACTAAAAGGTCATAATAGTTCCCCCCTATGATGAGAAATCAGAAGTGTTATGACACTATTCTTAAATATATGTTATATATCCGGATGATATAATTTTATGATAAAAAATGATACAGACTATTAGTATGAGGACTCGACCCCAGAATACCTGGAGCCGGTGCCTTGAATCATGATGTGTAATTCTCTTTTTTTCCTTAAGCAAAAGCAAGCACTGATCAACTACATATCATGTCCAAACAGAGGATCGAATTTGGTTCAGGTTCTGGGAAACCAACCACTTCTGTCTTATTTCTATAGCTCAAACTGATACCTGAAATTTTTTAATAAAAAATGTTGGGTGAACATACAAATGCTAGTAAGGGGTTTTAAAATAAACCAATATAACTTTTGAAAACATTCTTTAAAACTTTCCATAAAACATTTTTCTTGAGAGAAGTTGTAACACATGTAACACTTCATAATAATAAAAGTGCACAACTAAAGCATGCCAACAGAATTACAAGGGCACATAATTCAATTACAGGCATTCTCATTTACAGTAATAATTATAAGACATTCAACATAAGTATGACTTATGGATACACAAGTACAATTTTAACAACTAAGAGTAATGCATGGTCAGAGTTTCATATAACTTCAATTCCATCATTTACTATTGTGAAATATACACTGACCATTAAAATCTCTGAATATTACAAAAATAATATTCCATAACTTATACTTCTTTTGATTCTCATAATCATAAGCTCTTTAACCGAGGATATTATACTAGCTGAATAATCCTCTGGTTAATTAATTTACTTAGTCATAATGAGGAATGTGTATATACCGGACTTTCTGAAACATATTGTCAAGGCCTTGGCCAAGATGTCTAATGATTAAGGCCTCGGCGAAATTACATAATCTCTTTAACCAAGTATATTCTCCTAGTCAAATATTTTTCTGGTTAATTAAATTACATAGTCATAATGAGGAAAGTGCATATGTTGGACTCTGTCGAGGAATCAGCCAAGACGTCTAATGATTAAGGCCTCGTCCAAAATCCATAACTCATAATTGGGAAATTCCTTGGCCAATTCCACTTCTAGTTGTCTCATGAGACCTACCGTTGCATTGAGGGGCTATAGCTATCCCCACCTGTCACATAATAAGTCCAATGCATTCCTCATAACTCCAAATCAAAGTTCACACACCACTTGATTTATTAACTCACTTATCACTCATCATACCAAGTGTATGTATTACTTGGTTTCTTACTTCACATTATTAAAAGTGTCATATACCGTCTTGAATAGTTTAATTTCACAATTCATTTTATTCAAGGTGTCTCATACCACCTTGAGTAATTTAATTTCATATCTCATTATTATGATATGCCACATGCATGCATTATTGAATGCAACTATAAAAAAAATGGAATATGAAACCATTTAATCTAAAAATACATAATATGACAGATAAAATTGAGAATATGGAAGTAATAGTTTATCGTGGGCATACATGGTTTATTTCACATTCTTTTCACATGAGAAAATTACTAAAGTTCATCAAATAATGGATGAGGAGGGGTTCTCCATATGATATGTTAAAATGATAACTCTTTAATTTAAAATCCTTATTCCATGAATGGAAAAAAATATATGTTATTTAAAAAAGTGTCAATGATCAGGCAATTAGGCTCCACTATGACTTATTAACAACTATCACCGCAATTGATAGAATATGTGGTGAGCATAACATGATCGCATGATTTAACACACCCTTTCATACTTTGGTCAAAACAAAACATATATTATCTTCAATCATAAACCACAACAAGGCCAATCATATAGTACCTTTGAAACATGAAATTATAACAAGGTTAATATTATTTAGAGTTCTTTAACCAAAAAAAGTTTGACATACTTTATAAATAGGACGTACATATTTACATAAATACTTATTGTCTTATAGAGGGACTGATATTCATTAAAGTCTTACAAGTATTAATTACATCAATACATTAATAAAATTATAATAGTCCATACATGAAATTAGGGTTTTGGAAACTATAATCGTATATACACAATGTGTATATACGAGTTTTTATAATTAGACTAGGTTTAATAATCTCTTACAAGTAATAAATACTCTAAAACATGTTTAATACACCATTATCACTTGATTAGAAACCAAACCATGTTACATTTATAACATGTGTGACTGTATGTATAACATATATATATATATATATTGAGGTTCTTAAATTAACTTTGAAACTCAAGTTTAGAAACCTTGCATCTGGACATCAGGATTTTATGCAAATCTGAGGGGCTATGTATATTTATACTTATATATTTATATATATATGCAACCGATTATGTATATAAGGTATGAAATAAGTTTGCATGAGGTATCCATGCTTTGGGTCTGGTAATACTCTATAAACTCGAAAATCCCGAAGCTCTAATTCAGGTAAAGCGGGGTACAAACTCAACCGCAAGATGTATATATATATATATAAGTGTATATGAATATACAACTTAAACTCAACAAGCAAGACAAAGAAACCCTTACATTGGTCCAAGGAGGAGGAGAGCTTGATGAGGATTAGATGAAGTTTGTTGGAGGTTCGAGTTGCGGAAGAGCCGAGGGATCCTTGGGTGTGCCTCGGGTGTATTTTTTTATAAACTATACCTATACTGATTATTTTAATGTAAGTTGTATGGGATCCGAGGCCAAAATGGATTATAAAAAGACTAAGGTTTGGTCTTTGTGGAAACCACGTGAAAGATGGGGGACCAACGGCTGTCAAGTGGAGAAAAAATGGTGCAAAGTAGGGTGTAGGGTTACTGGTCCAAGGCAGACGGAGAATAAGAGGACAACACGGGAGAGGGAGATTGGAAAATTAACGAATGGTCGGGAATTAATCTAGGTTTTATCCAATGGTCGGGCCGCATCCATAGGTTTTAAAGGTGATGGGCGGATCAGATTGATCTGTGGAAAGATCGGATGGCCCATGATCGACGTGACGTTTTAAAAATCTCGGACAGTTGGGATTAGATCTGAGGTTGATCGAACGGTGCATAAAAACATGGTGGTGCTCCGCGGTTGCTGAAGGTCGAACACAGGATTGAGATCGACGGCCCAGATCGCGTGTGATGCGATCCAATGGCCCAGATTTGATTCCTGATGATTTTAGCCGTCCCACATCAAAAACTGTGAGATGTTTGTGTTTCCTTTATAAGCCTGAGCCTTCGAACGATAGCTCAGAAAAACACACAACACACACCAAGAGAGCCTTCTACATGGGATACTTCCCCCGCAGGCCTCGGCCTACCCCTGCCTCACCGTGGCCTCATGCGCACGGTGGCACGCTCATGCGTTCCTATGCTCCCATGCCCCTGTGTGCTATTTGGGGAACCTATGACCGCGCTTGGGCCGACTTTGGCTTGGGCTGAGGGCTAGGCTTAGCCACCTAGCGTGAGCTACCTCCCTTGGCCCAGCCATAAAGGGATGGCCTTAGCGGGCCCAATTTTTTATAAAAACTAACCTAGAAAAATATGAAGTCTTAAGGGAACATAATAAATTTATTAAAACTATGTAAAAATTATCCTTTTAAATATGACTTATTTAAACATTAGAAGGATAATGAATACAAATCATACTTTTTCTTGGATCAAATTACTTACAAACACTAAACCTTCAACATACACAGTTATAAATTGAATGATAATTCTTATACTAGTATTATAGATGTCAAAACTTAGTTTAATAAAAAACATAGTTTAATTATAAGAAATTAAACATAGTCTACAACACTGTTTAAGAAATGAAAATATTTGCAGTATAATTAAAATATTTGTAAAGTGTTTTGAATTATTAATACATTTTAAAATCACTTAAGTGTAATTCAAAATGTTTCACCATAATTAGAAGTTATAATTTCCAATTCGTAAATTTTGGAAAACTAAGTTGTACTTAAATGTTTTTAGTTAAATCACCATAAGGCCAACAGCTATAATTATAGTCATTGGAATTCAACGGTCACACAAGGAAATGATCGGGTTGTTGCCTTGTAAAACATTGTCTTAGGGTGTCTTAAGCTTAAGGAAATTGAAGAAGATGGTGCTTGCTATACTCCTAATGCTTAGTACGGTTTTCATGACCACGGTGGTGATGTTCTTCATTTTGACTGATCCGAAAGATATCCTTTATTTACAGGGCCTCGTTGTTGTATTTGGGGGTCTTCTCGTAGTTTTTATAGGGTTGTTAGGAGGTATATTTGGTTAGAATGGTTTCTTGTGATCTTGGTACATTGTAAACACTTTGGTGTCTTGGTTAAATAAAAATTCTGGTGTTTATCTCTTAAATTTTGTTCATTTATTATGAAATTAAAACAAAATTCAAACATAAACTTATCAATACATGAGGTTCAAGTTTTTGGGGTGTTACAATAATGGGTGGAGACTCATAGGACTTTGAGGCACATTCTCATGGTGTACGCCCTTGGTAATATCCAGTGTAAGATATTATAAGAATGAGACATGTCAGTAGGAAATCCACATTTATATGTATCATTGGATGTTTCTATCTTTGAACGTTTATATTGATCCTTAGACTTTAATATTATTATTAATAAGTATTATAAGTCGTTTACTTTAATATATTGACAGAAACCATGATGACATATGTTTGCGATGATATAGGATACGTTGGGTGTGTCATGAGTAATATTGCATTAATGAATAATGTGATAAAGAATTTGTCCCTTCTATTCTTTAACAGAAGTTGAAATCTCAATCCCTTTTATGGAAATGATATAGTCTAAATATATATATGGCCATAGTGTTTTATAATAAAGTTCAATTTTCATAAAGTCAAAGAAAGAGACATTGAGCATATAGGTTGATGGCACCAGTGTGCAACCTATTTGATTAGAGATATCATGATAAAAAGATTATATTAAATAGTAAGTGTATTTATGAGGCATTGTTTCATTGTGGCATTAACTTGTTTCTCTATGGTTTTCTTGACTTGTTGCTAGATTGTAACCTTAGACTTTAGGTTGCTTCGTCTAATTCCACTGAGAAAGAGGCCTAGAGGGTCACACACTAAGTGTATCTATAATCTCAGTAAATAATATATTATTATTTATTATTAAATAAGTTGAATAAATATTATTCTCACACGTGGTTTAGTAATTATTCATGTATACTTTATCACATATATTCTTTCACTAGTTATTCAAGAAAATATTACATGAGTGGAATATTTAATAAATATTTCTTTACTATTTAGTGAATATAATATTTAGTTATTTATTGGCGAATAATGCAGTGTTATTTATTTATTAAATAAAAAGTCATTATTCAAGGCCCGATAAATATTTTAGAGGAATAGTGGACCAATTTTAAGGGTTCAGTGAGAAAAAAAATATTGAATATTATTTGAATAAATAATATTTAATTTTAATTCGCAAGTTAAGCACATGTTGAGAAATAATAATAATATTATTATTATAAACATGGGTTTTTGTGAGGGATTAAATAAATAATAATGGGAACTTGTGAAATTATTTATTTCTAACCCTAGTGATATATAAACCCGATTATATTATTTTCAAAGAGATATAATTCATTTGTTTGGTTGTGCCCAAAGAATCCAGAGAATCCTTTCAAATACCTAGAGAGGTATCTTCTCTAAGAATGCTCTCAATAACAGACTGTGATCTTCCTCTGCCTCCCACTCTCGAGTCTAGATAGATCAAGAAGAATGCTTTGGAATCAATTATCATGATGATCAAAGGAGAACGACGAAAGTGCTAGGATCTGTCGTGCTAGCACCTAGAGATTCCTATGAAGACGTTCAGAGATTTGTGAAACATGTGTGGATCACCACTAGAGGGAATATGTACTTGATTCCTTCAACACAATGATGGTACAACATAGATCTATTTTTAGATCCATCAATGAAAAAATAATTCTCATAAGGTAATTCTTATTTAATTAAATTAATTATAAATAATATGTGATGATCCTACACTTTGTTTCGGTATTCTATCCCTTGTTTGTTTTTCTTTGATTCAATTCTATTGATAACAACATTTATCATTGTATAAATCTCTGATTGATCATCGATCATGATAAAGAGAAAAGTTGGGCACAACCCATTGCATGCTTTTTCTATGCTCAGAACCTTCACTCACTACCTCCCAATGATCACCTCCCTCAAAAAATATTAGTTCACTTTCATTGTAGTAAAATTCCTCAATAAGAATATGAAAGGTAACTTCATAAAAAAATGTTCATTAGTGTAACTCAACTTCTTTTGACTTTAAGATTTTCTAATTCCACCTTTTAATCTTTGTGTGACTCCCCTTTTTCCCTTATAAAGATCCATGATAACAACCATTTCTCTTGATGAAGATATCACTTCTTATTATTATCTTCTATCCTCTTCATACCATCTTCTTATCTTTATAGTGATCTCATATCCTCCAATATTTCTTCAATATTCTCATCTTTACTTCCCTTAGAAAAAAATATTTAAATACCCTTTATATTAAATAATAAAATCTAAGTATATTAACTCATTAACGATCCTAAAATTTTCTTATCATGCAGATATTAGAAAAAAAACGTGTCAGTAGATCACGAAAAAAAAACATAGATTTTCACTTGTTATGATGACAAAGTTTCCTTCAATAAAATATATCCTAAGAATTAAAATTATATTTTCAAAATAATCCAAAAAAGGTCGGGATATCTCACTTTCCTTCTTTGTAATTTTCACCACCAAAATCATTTTTATTCTAAAACAAGTGTTTTCTTCATTGGATGTGTCTCCAGTGAAATGACTCATGATTAATGATGTAACATTCTAACCTAGTATCTACTTAACTCGTACCCTGAGCTGGTGGGTCACATGGCCACAAGAACGCCTCCCCATATGCAAGAGGTTGGTGACTAAAAGTGAGGGTGTAAATGTGGTATGGTGGGGAGACTATACCCTCATATCAGAGTGGCACAATAGATAAAATCATAAACATACAATAGTGGAAGCATAATATAAGAAGAAAAAATTTATAAGTAGAAGAAGACTGAATAAATGAACAACTGAATAACAATATCAAAAGCCACTAGACAGTGTCATATACATGGATGCATGGAATGATGATGTAAACAAAGGGAACATGGTATAGGAATGTACAATCATGCTATACAAAAACTACAAAAAATGGTTGCTCCACTAGAATCTCGATCATATGATCGGTCCCCTACTTCTATTCTCCATCAAAAGGTAAAGCATATCAAAACGTTAAAGCATGGAACTTTCCTTAATATTTACTTATAGTCATATAATTTTCTCGAGTACTAAAGACATCCTGAGTAGGGTGTGAGATAAAATGTCAGTAGGTCACAAACAATGATATCTAGAAGTAATACAGGTATTGTTCATAGCTAAACAGTGTGCAAGTATAAACAGAATAAGAAACAAGTGCTAAAATAAATAACCATCCTTCTATAGTTCCTAGAGGAAACCTGGAGGCTATACCTTCTTTAGCTCATGGTTATAATGAGTGTCTGATTAGTAACTACATATATAGTATTAATATACATATAGTATAGTTATATATTGCATCTACAAATATGGACAAAGTACGTGTAGATGTAAGTGGCCATATACCTAGAATACTAGGTGATGGCTGGACCGACGCATAAATCAGATATCCATTAGCAGTCTAAATGATTCTATAAGCTCAAGTAATAGGGTACATTACCTACATCTCATAATGAGTGGGAGACGCCATGTTTGTCACTCAAGATGATGAGTGTGTCATCATGTCAACACTCGAAGCAAGGGATGCAGTGCGTCTTTCCCACCATCCAAATAGAGTCAACAACGTGAGATGTCATGCTCAACACCCAATGTAAGGGAGAACTACTACAAAACTGACATTTAATAACCCTGGTATTTATCAACTCTTCAAAAAAGCACTGATAAATGGCATCTTTATCAGCACTAAAGAAATCATTGATAAATTTAACCGTTTATAAGTGCATTTTTTTAGCGTTGATGAATTGAACCTTTATCAGTGCTTTATTTTTAGCACTGATAAATGATACCCTTTATCATCATTTTTTTGTTAGCACTGATGAAGAGTACCCTTTAGCAACTCTTTGTTTTTAGCGCCGAAAAAGATAGATTTTATCAACGGTTTTTAGAGCTGATAAAGGTCCGAATAAATAAAATGAAATACTTAAATAAAAAAAAATGAGTTTATTAAAAAAAGACTACAAATTTTATTAATTAAATAATTATTGATAAAAAGGAATAAATTGATTATACATTATTAAATATTAAAAAATTAATAATTTGATAATTATGATAATTAATGTTAATAAATTTTATATATTAAATATATAGATATATATTAATGTATATAATATTACAATATATTTATGTGTTTTACATTAAATAGTCATATATGTTGTAAATAATGGTTTATAATTAAAAATTAATACGAATTTAAAATACTGACTAATTGCATAGTGTAATGGACATATAATTGAATGTATCATTTGATTTTTCAATATGACATAGATCAAATGTGTGTTGTATTGATTTCATGAAACGCCCCGACCCCAGTTACCCAAAGTCGGTGCATTATTATGTAACATTGACATGATAACAAAAGATCAAGTCTCGAAAGAACGATTAGTTTAGTAGCTTTGGAAACACTAGATACATTCATAAATGTTACATTACATAATGAAGTAAAAAACTACAATAACATAGTCTCCATAGCCCACACTCATATCCCCTTTAGAATATCCCTACAGGTCAGTCATAAAATATTTCTTCACATCCTGGGAAAAATAAAACACAGAAAGGGTTGAGCTCAGATGCTCAGTAAGGATAATAATATAGCGAAAACATTCATAAATAAACATAAACATTTAAGGCAATGTATAACTAAAATAAAAGCCTTTTAAACTTGAACTTCAGCATAATATGACAAAAGTAAAATAAAATAATGTCATTTACTTACTCACATGGATATTCTACTAGTCGAATAATCACATGCAATATCAATAACCACTTTCATAATGATGGAATGCATAATGCCAGACTATCATAACCACGTAGCCAAGACCTCGTGCCAAGACTACAAATAAGATTTTGTCAAGGACTCATGACAAGACACTATTTTGTCTCATGAGACCTACCGATGCATCGAGGAGCTATAGCGGGCTCCACCCATCACTTACTAAGTCCAATGCATTCCTTATATGAAAAGGTTTAAACATATCATAACATAATCGTATCACATAAAACATGCATAATGGAAACATAAAATTTCCACATTTCAATCACAAGATATCAATACAACACATTGATATAATCAAAACATTATCAAAACCATTTTCAATAAAAGAAAAGTAAAACATGATATTTATTTTTCATTTAAAAAAGTTATAGCTTGTAGAGGAAGCCGAAACTCAAATAATGGTCACGGCGGCGGAGAAGTCGTTGTCGCCGCATACATACGAAAAAAAAATATTCCTTTTTTTGTTTAGTAAAACGATTCATATAAAAAGATTCTTTTTGAATAAACGTAAAAGTCAATGGGGTTTATACGCCGTATAAAAGAAAGTTGTGTATAAAACAACATATGCCTCAATGAAAGGAGATTGAGATGAAGTCCCTTACCTCGTGTCCGACTTGACTCGATCGTTCTTTAATCTCCTGAATAATAAACTATAGTTAATTTATACTTGCTTAAGAACATTTTTCAAGTTAATTATTCCTTTTATATCACTTATTACCATGTTATGAACATTATGTAATTATTTTAGTTAATAACGGTCATTTTGTCGATCTTTGGTACTTGAGTCAAAAATAAACTTCTTATAATTACAAGTTGTTCATGTGGTAAAATATGAATTATATACAGAATTATATTCATGATATAGATATCATATATAACATATATATCCAGTATATACATGAATTTATAATATTACATAACATTTATAGGTAAGAAATGAAATGCACTGTTCATGGAGACGATAAGCCGTATGTACGCATGAACACTACTTTCATTTCTATTTCATATTTAATGGAATGAAATCATAATTATATAAAGGTATATTATAATTCCAGTATAATATCATATATAATATCATTTACTCTATCCTTTATATGTCCCACATATGGAATTAACGATTCAAATCACTTTGAGGGGGCGGTAGTCCGCACTTCAAAAAATGAAATTATCACGTTTACCAATAATGGAAATCATAAAGGTATGCCATAAATGAAAAATACAGAAGCATAAGGAAAACATAAACATAATATATATCATATATAAATATAGTGACATCTTAATGGCCACTATGAGAGGTGTTAAAAGAAGATTGAACAATCATCGTTTCATGAGGCAGTAATTCACCACCCACAGAAACAGTATGTTCTTTAACCATTAGACGAAGGTGTGTGTAAGTGTAAATAAAATAATTCTCATAAAAAAATCCTATTATATTGAGGATACTGGTGTTGTTACAAAAGAAAATAATAAAAAGAGTTTAAGTGGTTGGAGAAGCAAAATAAAACAAAAGAACATAAGAGAAGACATTACCTTAAAATCGGGTAACTCTTTTTGATTTGATCCAAAGGATTCCTTGGGAAGAATTCTGCCCAAAGTGAGGCTTCTAAGAGTAAGAGAGGGAAGTTTATAGAGTATTTGGGCAGAGGTTTTCCAATTCAAATGGCTTTGAAGGTGTTAATAAGGTGGTAGAGGTGGAAGCCTTTTATAAGAGGAGAGGAGGAGCACTCTTGGAAAGTCATGAAATGTTACATTATTATGAAATGCTTTTCAGATTTTAAAGGACCCAAAATGATATATTTCAAGGATAAGGTGATAAGAGTTCGAAATCCACCCATAAAATATGCTTTAGACAAGTGTAAGTCTTAGATTTTACCTTATCTTTTCATTTTATTTAAATCATCCATTAATGAGGTAATCACTGCATCATCACGGTGTCATAAATAAATTTATTTATTTAATGTGTAAAAATTATAAAAAAATTACCATGATGTATGAAATATTTTTATCTTTACAATTAATATTTATAGTTGAAAAGTTAACTTATATAACCCCATGTAATAATTGTTTTAGTAAAACAATACATGTTTGTGACAATTTTATTTTTACTTTAAATAAAAAGTTATTTATGTCATTTTCTTTCCCAAGTGGCTCCATGGGGTCCCCAAGTTGACCCCTAAATTTTCTTGGTCGGCCATGACTCATCCAATAAGGGTAGGACAAGTGTAAAGGTAATTTCATATTATTATAATATTATATTTACCTTAAATTACACTAATTACCTTTAATCGTGATTAATAAAACTTAAAAGTTAATATTCACCAAAAATTATTTTCATCCCATTAAACCGCATTTTACTTACTAATGACAACCATGTATGTAGGATTTTTGAAATTAAATTCACAGAAGTGGTAAATTTTTATTTAAATGAAAAATTAGTTTTTTAACTATCACTTAGTGGTTTCACTATTAATCAAAAGTTGAAGTTTTTCAGAAAAATACCAAAAATTAACCTTAAGCTATATTTGATATTCCTAATTAAAATATTATGTTTATTTTATAAAATTCAAAACATATAAGTTGAATTAATTAATTTAATAATTAATTTCCGCTGTCACAACAAATAGCGTGTTTTTAAGAAACAATATATATCAAAAGATTGACAATTGTTTATGTCCAATTTCAAAGAGAAATTAATTATAATGACCACAATTGGATAAAATGGTAAAAATATATTCTAATTATACTTTAAAACCACTCAATAGTAGAATTTATCACTATAAATTATTTTTATTAAAAAATTTGTTTTTAAGTATTTTCTCTATTCATAGAAAATTGGAAGTTCTCAGAAAATTAAAAAATATTCAACTTAGGATAATTTCGATATTCTGAATAGAAAAATGAAGTCCATTTTGAAATATAAAATTTATATAATTTCAAAAAGTGGGTATTACTATTCATAACGACTATTTTGATTGGTCGCGGTGTATTAGAATCTCGAACTTGTGTACAATACAAGCTATTACATTATTGAAAGAGAAGCGTATCACAGAATCTTGGGGTGTTACATTCTCCCCTCCTTCAATAAATTGCATCCTCACAATTTTAAATTGTTCTTCTAAAGTAAAAGGTTCAAAGTAGAAAATACCTTTGTGGAAAACCCATATCAGAAATAGGGTTAATAAAAATATAACTTTAAAAGAAATAAAGAGAAGTACAAAGGTCACCCGAGATAGACCATAATAGGATTCTATGAAAACATGGATATGGAGGAGAAACAAACCATCAAGGTCTGATGGAGAGTTATAGAAAACAGGATTAGGAGAAAGTTAACTACAAGAAAATCACTAACTTTTGATTGGTTAAACGGTCATTGATTCCCCAGTAGGAAAAGTTAACTGAAAACGTTTTTGTTTTAAGTTACCTTTCATAAAGTTGAGGAATTTATTTAGGAGATTTACTATGAACGTAAGGAAATATACATACTTTTCATGTAGACTTTCATTCTTTAATAAATTTTTACCACAAACCCATCTTTCACTCAAAAAGATAATAGAAATCAAAAATATTATATTTATCCTAATCGTACAAGGTTCCAAATATTAACATATACCATTTAGATTAGGAAAACTATTTTGTAATAACCAGGGACTTCCTGTAGGCTAGTGGTAGGTAATAAAGGTCTGTCGCACTATGGTTGTGGGTTCGATTCCTATAGCTTTTTCCGATGTGACGGGTTATACCCCGACATGCATGTTGTCCTTTTCCAAAAACTATAGTATTATAATATTCCAAAAATAATCTTCAGAAATTTTTTATCCTTAAATAGTACTATCCAAAGTTAAACTTAATCCATTCCAACATTTATAGTTATCCAAAATACCTCTGTCCAGACTTTCTCTAAAAGGTCTCTAAATTCCAAAATCAATTGTAACATCATATTCCCCAAACAAGGTAAAGTTTCTATTATTGTCACATACTAAAAATATGATTACCTTCATAATATTAAAACCTTAATGAAAACAACAAGTACTGAAGTACAATCCTTACATATATCACATTATTCTTATAACCAATACATCGTTGATACAACACTCAAATGACATAATTCTTTAATAACAACATAAGAAATCTAATCATTCCCCCTCATATGTGGTAGTATCATAACTTGATTATTATCCAATAGCATCATTTGGGGCATACCCCGATGATTTGGACATTGGTTTGCGTAGTGTCCCCACTCCTTGCAGATGAAGCATTGTACATTTGAAACCTTTTTCTTACCCTTGCAGTCAGGCACTTGGTGTCCTTTTTCTCCACACTTATAACAAACTCCCATTTGCTTCAAGAAAGTTCCAAGGTGTTTCTTACCACAATTATCACATATTGGAAAATTCTTCTTTTCCCTATTCCCTTTATCCATCTTTCTCTCTTCCATCCTTTTATTCTCTTACTTACCTTCAAATCCATAGGACTCAGAGAATTCTTTACTTATCTTATTAACACATGATACTATTTATTCATATGTTGAGAACACATGGGAAACTATTTCCCTTCTAAATGTCGGCTTAATATCATGAAATATATGATCCTTCATACTCTTTGGATCATACGTATTGCTAGAGTTCAAATTCTTTCTACTGGGCGCCATTTCTATACAATGGCATAAACTAGGTCAGGTTATGAATTGCAATGAATAATTCCAAACTTGTAAAATACTTAACTTAAATTGAACGGTTTATGGATATAATCCATAATCATAAAGATGTTTTCTTTGAGAAAGTATATACTCATAAAACCTTCATAATGGTTTGTAATGAAAATGAGAATTATCCTAAGCATATCCCCCGGGAGTGTCGTAACCAAGAGTGCATCAAGGCTCGTTTTCGTGCACCAGTTCCCGTTCAAGTCTAGCTCAAAGCGGTGTTTTCGGGTTTTACCGCTAGGTACATCTGTGCGA
The DNA here is from genome assembly GCA_963277665.1 of Viscum album. Lineage (NCBI taxonomy): Eukaryota > Viridiplantae > Streptophyta > Magnoliopsida > Santalales > Viscaceae > Viscum > Viscum album. The sequence continues at coordinate 1,574,317,067 of OY728128.1, read as the reverse complement.
GATCCACCTCTACCTACTCGTATCAAGACAGGGATGTATTTCTCGGAAAACTCACAAAATATTTATAATACTAAAATTCTAGGAAGTTCTTATATACTAATCCTCAAAGTCTATATTAGGGCTATGTGCTCTAATCAGAGTTTATCAAAATCTAGCTTCTAAGGTTAGTACTAAACTGCCTCTAATACCAACTGTAACGCCCCGACCCCAGTTACCCAGAGTTGGTGCATTATTACGTAACATTGGCATGATCACAAAAGATCAAGTCTCGAAGGACCGATTAGTTTAGTAGCTTGGAAATACTAGATACATTCATAAATGTTACATTACATCATAAAGTGAAAAACTACAATAACATAGTCTCCATAGTCCACACTCATATCCCCTTCAGACTATCCCTGCAGGTCAGTCATAAAATATTTCTTCACATCCTGGGAAAAATAAAACATAGAAAGGGGTGAGCTCAGATGCTCAGTAAGGATAACAATATAGCGGAAACATTCATAAATAAACATAAATATTTTAGGCAATGTATAACTAAAACAAAATCCTTTTAAACTTGAACTTCAACATAATATGGAAAAAGTAAAATAAAATAATTCCATTTACTTACTCACATGGATATTTTACTAGTCGAATAATCACATGCAATATCAATAACCACTTTCATAATGATGGAATACATAATGCCAGACTATCATAACCATGTAGCCAAGGCCTCATGCCAAGACTACAAATAAGATTTTATCAATAACTCATGCCAAGACACTAGTTTGTCTCATGAGACCTACTGATGCATCGAGGAGCTATAGCAGGCTCCACCCGTCACTTACTAAGTCCAATTCTTTCCTTATATGAAAAGGTTTAAACATATCATAACATAATCGTATCACATAAAACATGCATAAGGGAAATATAACATTTCCACATTTCAATCACAAGATATCAATATAAAACATTGATATAATAAAAAACATTATCAAAACCATTTTCAATAAAAGAAAAGTAAAACATGGTATTTATTTTTTATTTAAAAAAAGTTATAGCTTGTAGAGGAAGCCGAAACTCAAATAATGGTCACGGCGGTGGAGAAGTTGTTGTCGCCGCATACGTACGACAAAAAAACATTCCTTTTTTTTCATTTAGTAAAACACTTCGTATAAAAAGATTCTTTTTTAATAAATGTAAAATTCAAAGGGGTTTATACACCGTATTAAAGAAATTTGTGTATAAAACAAAATATGCCTCAATGAAAGGAGATTGGGACGAAGTCCCTTACCTCGTGTCCGACTTGACTCGATCATTCTTTAATCTCCTGAATAATAAACTATAGTTAATTTATAATTTCTTAAGAACCCTTTTCAAGTTCATTATTCATTTTATATCACTTATTACCATGTTATGAACATTATGTAATTATTTAAGTTAATAACAGTCGTTTTGTCGATCTTTGGTACTTGAGTCAAAAATAAACTTCTTATAATTACAAATTCTTAATGTGGTAAAATATCCATTATATCCAGAATTATATTCATTATGTAGATATCATATATATCATATATATCCAGTTTATACATGAATTTATAATATTACATAACATTTAGAGGTAAGAAATGAAATGCATCGTTCATGGAGATGGTAAGCCGTACGTACGCATGAACACTACTTTCATTTCTATTTCGTATTTAATGGAATGAAATCATAATGATATAAAGGTATATTATAATTCCAGTATAATATCATATATAATATCATTTACTCTATCCTTTATACATCCCACATATGGCATTAACGATTCAAATGACTTTGAGGGGGCGGTAGTCCACACTTCCAAAAATGAAATTATCGCGTTTGCCCATAATGGAAATCATAAAGGTATGCCATAAATGAAAAATACAGAAGCATAAGGAAAACATAATCATAATATATATCATATATAAATATAGTGACATATTAATGGCCACCATGAGAGGTGTTAAAAGAAGATTGAACAATCATCGTTTCATGAGGCAGTAATTCGCCACCCACAGAAACAGTATGTTCTTTAACCATTAGACGAATGTGTGTGTAAGTTTAAATCAAATAATTCTCATAACAACATCCTAGTATATTTAATATACTGGTTTTGTTACAAAATAAAGCAATAAAAAGAGTTTAAGGGGTTGGAGAAGCAAAATAAAACAAAAGAACATAAGAGAAGACATTACCTTAAAATCGGGTAACTCTTTTTGATTTGAGCCAAAGGATTCCTTGGAAAGTCTTCTGTACAAAGTGAGGCTTCTAGGAGTAAGAGAGGGAAGTTTAGAGAGTATTTGGGCAGAGTTTGGCTGATCCAAATGGCTTTGAAGGTGTGAATAAGGTGGTAGAGGTGGGGGGCTTTTATAAGAGGAGAGGAGGGGCACTCTTGGAAAGTCATGAAATGTTACATTATTATGAAATGATTTTCAGATTTTAAAGGTCCCACAATGATATATTTCGAGGATAAGGTGATAAGGGTTCGAAATCCACCCATCCAATAGGCTTTAGACAAGTGTAAGTCTTAGATTTTACCTTATCTTTTCATTTTATTTAAATCGTTCATTAATGAGGTAATCACTTCATCATCATGGTGTCATAAATAAATTTATTAATTTAATGTGTAAAAATTATAAAACAATTAACATGATGTAGGAAATTTTTTTATATTTCCAATAAATATTTATAGTCGAAATGTTAACTTATATAACCTCATGTAATAATTGTTTTAGTAAAATAATACTTGTTTGTGACAATTTTATTTTTACTTTAAGTAAATAGTTATTAATGTCATTTTCTTACCCAAGTGGTTCCATGGGGTCCCCAAGTTGACCCATGAATTTTCTTGGTTGTACATGACTCATACAATAAGGGTAGGACAAGTGTAAATGTAATTTCATATGATTATAACATTATATTTACCTTTAATTACACTAATTACCTTTAATCGCGATTAATAAAACTTAAAAGTTACTATTCACCAAAAATTATTTTGATCCCATTGAACCAAATTTTACTTACTAATGAAAACAATGTATGTTGAATTTTTGAAATTCAATTCACAGAAGTGGTAAAGTTTCATTTAAACGAAAAATTAGTTTTTTAACTACCACTTAGTGGTTTCACTATTCATCAAAAATTGAATTTTTTCAGAAAAATACCAAAAAATAACCCTAAGATATATTTGATATTCCTAATTCAAAAATGATGTCTATTTTAAAAAATTCAAAACATATAAGTTGAATTAATTAATTTAATAATTAATTTCCGCTGTCACAACAAATAGCATGTTTTTAAGAAACAATATATATCAAAATATTGACAATTGTTTATGTCCAATTTCAAAGAGAAATTAATTCTAATGACCACCATTGGATAAAATGGTAAAAATATATTCTAATTATACTTTAAAACCACTCAATAGTAGAATTTATCACTATAAATTATTTTGATTAAAAAAGTTGTTTTTAAGTATTTTCTCTATTCATAGAAAATTGGAAGTTCTCAGAAAATTACAAGAAATTCAACTTAGGATAATTTTGATATTCTGAATACAAAAATGAAGTCCATTTTGAAATATAAAATTTATATAATTTCAAAAAGTGGGTATTAATATTCATAACGGATATTTTGATTGGTCGCGGTGTGTTAGAATCTCGAACTTGCGTACAATGCAAGCTATTGCATTATTGAAAGAGAAGCGTATTGCGGAAGCTTGAGGTATTACATTTCACATATACGTAATTAATACATTTTTATGTACAATGCACACACACAAAACTTATCCATTTTTTCAATATTGTTAAAGTGTACTTATTTTTAATTTATACAATTTCACTCATTTTTAACACATATACATATTCATGCACTTAAAATTAGATATTAATATTACTTTTTCCAAAATATTTCTATAATTATAAATAAATAATTATAAAATTATAATAAATATATTTAAAAAGGAATATATTTACAATATTTATATTTATATATATTTATTAAGTATATATAGATATATATTTACAATTATTTATTTATAATTATAATTATAAATCCTTTATCAGCGGTTAAGTAATAAGCGCTGATAAAGGTAGGTCATTATCAGCATTTTTTTTCATGCTGATAAAGATTATGCTTTATCAGCTCTAAAAAAATGCTGATAAAATGAATTTTTATCAGCACTAAAACTTTATCACTGATAAAAACCTACCTTTATCAGTGCTAAAAAGCACTGATAAAAGTGTCATGATCTATTTAAAAAACCCTAACAATTTATGAGCCCGTCGCGATATCAAAAGCTTTCCGCAGAAGCTACCTACTTCCAACACTCCTCCTTGGTTAATTAAAGCTTGAATCACACCACTCAACTACCTCTAGTTTCTTGAAAATCATCAGAAATTCGGTGTTTGATTGCATTTAGGGTTCCTAAAGTGGATTTTCTTTAACCTAACGAGGTAGGCCTTACAATTTTCTTTGAGTATTTTTTGTTTCATTTTTTATTTCTTGTTTGATGATGTGATGAGGTATTTGTGGTTCGGTCCTTGTATACTATTTTTTTAGATTATGAATAGAATGATATGTTTATGATCCATTGTTTGATTGGCTATTGATTTGGATATCCAATTTTGGTCTTTTTAAATTATTGTTTTGAATCAATTTTCTTCGCTATCTACATATGTACCCCAGCTTGATCCGCAAGCTTAATTCCTAGTTATTAATTTATATTGATCATTGGTTGATAATAGTTCCAATTATTCCTTTTCTATTTATATATAGAAATCTTGGTCATTGATCCTTGTTGAAGATTTAATCTTCTTCTTAATACTAAAGGTATTATAATTATAGTTCCATTGTGAGTTAATATGTTCCATGTTTATTCCATGGATGTTTTAGGTATGGTTCCTCAACACCGAATCTATAACATGCTTGTTTTAGTATTTTTTGAAAAACTTAAGGTGGATTATTAAGAATGGGTTAAATTTTCATGTTACCTTTATAGAACCATAAACAAAAATCCTTTCATTATAAATATCAAATAAAAAATTAATTATGTTTTCATAATAATCCATGATATCATTTTATATCATCCTTCATGTTGGTGGTAAAATTGACCCAAAAAAATAACATTTAATAATAAAGAGATGAGAATTAATATGAAGTTAATTTTATTGTAATATATTTATTACAAAAGTGTCATTATTTTATTTTGATTTTATTAAAGTGGTAAATTAGTATTAGGAAAATGTAGTTGAAGAAGAAAAATGGAAAATAAATATAAGAAATTGTTAATTACATAAATGATATCATATCTTCTGTTGAAATATTTCTTCATATTGAATAATTTAGGATATCCTATTGAGACAAGGACATCTAAAAAGTGTAATGGATGAAAATTATAAATATTATTTTTATTTTATATTGAGGGATAATAATTTTAATTGTTGTTCTGAAAGGGTGGTGGAGGGGTTCCTATATAATTAAGGAGTGGCATTTTCTCAAATACCCATACTTTAATGTGTGATAAATAAAAATATACATCTCATGTGGATCCAATGTGAATAAATAATAGATATGTTTTGTGCATTACCTATAAATATTAAGGGTGGGTATGCATCATGGAAAATAAAATGAGGATGAGTTGTCTATAACTTTCACCTTTGAATGAATTCGTAGGATAACACCTACCATAGTGGAGTAATTCATTTTTTTAAATCCAATTACCCATTTTCTTCATCATACTGAATTTCTTTGAAACAATCAATTGTTGAGTTTCCCTTATTAGAATTGTCTATAACTTTCACCTTTGATAATGAATATCTTATGTGTATTTATTTATATATTGTACAAAATTAATCTTTTATGAACCCAACAGGATGGATATGAATAAAAAATAGATGCACGCTAATCATTTGAAAAACAAGTATGAAGATGGCGTTAAAGAGTTTATCAATTTTGTAAGAGACCATGTAGATAACCCTTTTAAAATCCTTTGTCCATGTTTACGATGTTGTTATTCAAGACAAATTAGTCCAAAATAGTTTGAAGAACATTTGATTTATCACGAAATAGATCAAAGATATAAATTTTGGACTAAAAATGGGAAAAAACTAAATGTGGACATCGATTGGGATGATACTGTAGTTTATGAATCATTTGATATGAATACATTTATAAATGATGATGGAGATTGCATAGAAGAAATGACAATGGCTATTAAATATGACCTTCATGATTGTCCAAAGTTTTTTGAGGATTTGAATAAATGTTCCAAGAAACCATTGTATACCAGTTGTACTAAATACATAACATTGTTAGTTGTATTGAAATTATATAATTTGAAAGCTGATAGCAGATGGAGTGACACCAGCTTTACAGAACTACTTGGTCTCCTGAATTATATGCTACCAGAAGAAAATGAACTACCATGCCAAAAATATGATGCTAAAAGAATGTTACGTTCAATGAGAATGATCTCTAAAAAAATACATGCTTTTATAAATTATTTCATATTGTTTTTCAAGGACTATGAATCACTCATAAAATGTCCTAAGTGCGGCGCAGATCAATACAAGAAAAATGAATCAATTCTATTGAAAATTTTATGGTACTTTACTATCATTCCACAACTTGGATGACTATATGGATGTTAAGAAACCGTGATATAATTAATATGGCATGTGAATACAAGAATTAAATATGGGAACCTATTCCATCCAGTAGATTCTCCTCAGTGTAATAAAATTGATTGCAAGTTTCCTGAATTTAGAAATAATCCAAGAAACTTGCATCTTAAGTTATCTATAGATGGAATAAATCCTATTGGTGTACAGATTAGTACTCACAATATATTGTCTTTCATGTGAGTAAATTATATCTTGCCTCTATGGTTATACATGAAGCGCAAATACATTATGTTGTCTTTTCTTATATCCAGACCAAAAAAACATGGTAATGATATTGATGTATATTTGGATCCATTGATCGAATATCTGAATTTGATGTGGGATACAGGTGTTACAATATATGGTGCTCATAGAAGTGAAGAATTCAAATTGAGGGTCATGTTGTACGGAATGATAAATGACTTCCTCACTTATGGAAATTTATCAAGCTATATCATTAAAGGAATTTTGGGGTGTCCCATTTGTGAAAAAACACACATACTCAGTTTGGTTGAAACATTCCTCGAAAATTGTATTTTTATGACATTCGAAATTTTTTACCTTAGCTACATAAATACCAATCATGGATGAAAACATTCAATGGAAATATCGAACAAGGTACAAAACCATCTTTAGTAATAGGTGATCAATTGTACAATAGAGTAAAAAATATTGACACTGTTTTTGGTAAACCATTTTCAAAAAACCATACAAAATCAGGTTGGAAGAAGAGATCAATTTTCATTGAATTACCGTATTGGATTTTTTTATGTAAAACATTTTATTGATGTCATTCATATAGAAAAAATGTACTTGATAGTGTTATTGTCATGTTACTAAACGTTCCTAGCAAAATGAAAGATGGAATCATGGCTAGGTTGGACTTGATTGAAATGGGGATAAGGGAAGAGTTGGCACATGTGAAGGGAAAGGACATAATTTTCTTCTTCCAGTAGCTTACACTCTATCCAAATAGGAAAAATTACAATTTTTTCTTTTCCTTACTAGTGTAAAAGTTCTATAAAGGTATTCATAAAATATAAAGAATATCATGTTAATGATTAATTTGAAGTTATAAGGAAAAAAATCACATGAATATCATGTTTTGATGTAAGATTTAATGTTTGTTTCTTTTCATTCCATTTTGCCTCAAAATGTATGACATACATTAACCAAACTTTTCTTCTTATTCAAAGCCATATGCAGTAAATTTTTAGACCCGACAAAGTTCTCATCATGAATAAGGATATTTTAATCATATTATTTGAATTAGAGATGTTCTTCCCATCATCATTCTTTGATATAATGGTCCATCTAATGGTTTACTTGGTTAGAAAGGTTCAACTATGTGGTCCTGTCCATTACAGATGGATGTACCCCATTGAACGGTATATGAAGATTTTGAAAGGGTGTGTCAAGAATTGAAGTCATCCAGAAGGTTGTATTACAAAATGATATATTATTGAAGAAGCTATTGAATTCTATACCGATTACCTATAAAATGTTGAAATCATCGGTCTCCCAAAGTCTCACCACAATGAATGCCTTATAGATGAAGGGATTTACAAAATAGATGTTGTAACAATTACCTTGATAAAATGGGAGAAAACACACCTTTACATATTACATAATAGTATATATTTTTATCCATACATTGAATCCCACAAAGAAATTCTTATATATTTTAATTCATCAAAGGATGAAGGATGGATATCAAATACACATAATCAACAGTTTATAGGATGGTTCAAAGAACAAATTTATAAGGAGTTATCTAAAAATCTAAATTCAATTGTTGGATGACTTCAATGGATTGCTAGAGGGCTAAATGAAAATATTATATCTTACACTGGTTTTGTAATCAATGGTTATATATTCTATACAAAAGAACATGATGACTTCGGTACGATGCAAAACATTGGTGTTATGCTTGTGGATGAAGAGATACAGATATCTAGTTCCAAGGATATAAATCCAATTTGTAAAAATATGTCATATTTTGGTATTATCGAATAGATATTTGAGTTGGATTATATAACATTTCAAGTGTCATTTTTCCTTTGAAAATGGGTTGATAATATCAATGGAGTGAAAGCTAATGAAATGGGCTTTGTGAAGGTTAATTTCAGTATAGAAGGGGAGAAAGATGAACTATTCATAATTGAATCACAAGTAGTGCAAGTATTTTATGTCTCCGATACAATAAACAAAAATTGGTTGATTGTCCTTTTAGAGACTAAAACAAATATCTAGTTAGATGAAAATTTAATCAATGATGACCCTTTCATTGGGACGTTATAATCAGTTCATGTCGGTCCTAATGTAGACAATGTATTGTATATTAATGGGGACCACAAAGAGAGGATTTGTATTCTTGATAAAGGAACCAAATCCTTGAAAACTTAAAAGAAGTTTTCAATGAGAAGGTAAAAGTGTTTTTTAATATATTATGTTTTTCACATAATATTATATATTCTCTACTACATTAAAATAATCTAAATCAAATGTTTAAATACTCATGCATATAATGTATTCTATACATGATGATGTTACCAATCACTCGAAAGAACAAAATATAATGAAGGAAACCCTTTGGAAATATCTAAAGGTAATGTTACGATATACTTTCTCTGTTTTACCAAAAAATTATATAATGAAATGTTGATTTAATTTTCATTATTCCTTGTAGAGTTCATTTATTTTAGAATATTTTTATCTATGTGTTATGACTTTTCAAGAAGAGCAATGATGCTGTCTTTGCTCAATCATAGAGGTAATGTTGATGTTTTCACAATAAAATCATTTTCCATAGAATTACTGTATTATTTTATATTTATGTTTAATTTATTTTTTTAGTATTACTCACATAATAATTTTTTTCTTATACAGGTGGGTTATTTTGTTCGAGTTGGGGTGGTATATCCATATTTTATGTCTTTCTACACCAAAACATACACAAACTTCTTCTCCCTCAAAAACTTCTCACCCCTACAATGTTGAATTTATCACTTTCTTTCAAGTTATCTCCATTTCCTTTTCAAGAAGAGAAATGATGTTGCCTCTGCTCAATTACAAAGTTAATCTTGATATTTTCTCAATAAAATCATTTTCCATAGAATTAATGTATTATTTCATATTTATGTTTAATTTATTTCTATTTAGTATTACTCACATAATAATTGTTTTCTTATACAGGTAGATTCTTTTGTTTGAGTTAGGGTGGTATGCCCATCTTTTATGCCTTTCTACTCAAAACTTCTATAGACTTATTCTCCATCAAAAAAATTTCACCCCTATAGTTTGAATTTATCACTTTCTTTCAAGTTATCCCCACTACCATTGCAGGAAGAGCAATGACGTTACATCTGCTCAATTACAGTGGTAATCTTGATGTTTGCACAGTAAAATTATTGTTTATAGAATTAACATATTGTTTTATATTTAAATTTAATTTTTTTCTTTTTATTATTACTCACATAATCATTGTTTTCTTATACAGGTGGATTCTTTTTTCGAGTTCAGGTGATCTGTCCATGTTTCATGTCTTTCTCCACCAAAACTTCTACAGACTTCTTCTCCCTCAAAACCATTCACCACTGCAGTGTTGATATTTATCACTATTCTTTAAGTTCCATCCATTTCTCAATCATAGAATAAATCTTGATTTTTTCATAGTAAAATCATTACCCGTAGCATTAAGGATTATTTCATATTTATGTTTAATTTATTTTTTTAGTATTTCTCATAATAATTATTTTCTTATACATGTGGATTTTTGTTTTCAAGTTGATGTGGTTTGTTTGAAGCTTCTCGTATAGTGTTCGCAAATTGACAAAGAGATTTAATCGATTGGTATGACTCCAAATACTTATTTCTATTTAAAATTGACATTAATTTTAGTAAAAAAGACAATTGATATACTTAGAAACAAAAAAACAGATTTATATTATTTTGATACTTTAATAAAAAGATCTATAAGTCATTTTTGACATGTAATAATTGACCTCACCTCAATATGATACACGATGTGCCCAATATGACTCAATGTGTCTGTTATCAGTTTAAAATTGACATTTGACTTTAAAAAGTGTAACTCACTAAAAACTAAGAAAATGCATTTGGGTTTTCTTGATAATTTTAGGGAATCTATTCATAGATATTTTTTGACATGTAGGAATTATTCTCACATCAAACCATTACACGATATGATTCGTATGAGTCAAAGTACATGTTTCAAGTTTAAAATGACATTTTAGTAAAAAAGATTAGTGACATACTCAAAACCTAGAAAACACATTCATATTGTTTTGATACTTCAGAAAAATAATCCATAAGTGATTTGGAATGTGTATGAATCATTTTCACCTCAATCTGATGTACGGTGTGACTGGTATGACTCTAAGTGCATCTTTATTTAAAATTGATATCAATTTTAGTAAAAAACCCGACCTACTCAGTACCAAACAAACACATTCAGATTGTTTTGATACTTAAGGACAATGATCCATAAGTGATTTGAGATATTCATGAATCAGATGCTCTTCAGTCTGATGCATGATGTGACTAATATGACTCCAAATGGCTTTTTTATTTAAAATTGACATCAATTTTAGTAAAAAGGCCAACTAACCTAGTCAAAACTGAGAAAATGCATTCAAATTGTTTAAATAATTTATAAAAATGATCTATAAGTTATTTTAGATGTGTAGGAATCATCCTCACCTTAATCTTATATACAATGTGATTAGTATGAGTCAAAGTGCGTGTTTCAATTTTAAAATAACATTTTAGTAAAAACGATAAGTGACATACTCAAAACTGAGAAAACAATTTTAGATTATTTTTATACTTTAAGAAAATGATCTATAAGTTATTTGGGAATTGTAGAAATCTGTCTCACCTCAATATGATGCAAAATGTGACTGGTATGACTCAAAGTGTGTCTTTTTATTTAAAATTGTCATCAATTTTAGTAAAATGGGAAACTATTATACTCAGAACGGATAAAATACATTCATATCATTTTTATATTTTATGATAATGATCCATAACACATTTTTTATGTTTAGTAATCGTCTTCACCTCAATCTAGTACACTATGTTCTCGGTATGACTCAAAATGTCCGTTATCAGTTTAAAATCGATATTTTAGTTCAAAAAGTGTCACTCACTAAAAACTGATCAAACATGCTCAAATTTTCTTAATAATTTAGAAAAATGATTCATAAGTTATTTGTGATGTGTAGGAATCCGTTTCACATCAAACCAATACACTATGTGATCGAAATGATTCAAAAGTATGTCTTTCCAGTTTAAAATGACATTTTAATAAAAAAGAAAAGTGACTTACTCAAAACCAAGTAAACATATTTATACTGTTTTTATATTTTATTATAATGATCCATAAGTCATTTGGGACATCTTGGAATAATCCTCACCTCAATCAAATGCATGGTGTGACCGATATGACTCAAAGTGTGCCTTTTGATTTAAAATTATCATCAATTTAGTAAAATGGACAACCGTCCTACTCAAAACCAAGAAAACACATTCCAATTGTTTTGATATTTTACAACAACAATCCATAAATAAATTTTGATGTGTATGAATCAGCCTCACCTCAATCATTTGGGACATGTAGGAATCAACCACACCTCAATCAGACGCACGGTATGACCGGTATGACTCAAAATGCATATTTTCATTTAAAATTATCATCAATTTTAGTCAAATGGACAACTCTCCAACTCAAAACCAAAAAAACACATTTAGATTATTTTGATACTTTATGATAAAGATTTATAAGTCATTTTTGACGTGTAGGAATTAGCCGCACCTCAATCTGATGCATGATGTTCCCAGTATGACTCAAAGTGTCTGTTATCAATTTAAAATAGATATTTTAGTTTAAAAAGTGTCACTCACTGAAAAACGTTCAAGAATGCTAATATTTTCTTGATAATTTATGAAAATGATTCATAAGTTATTTTTGATGTGTAGGAATCTTTTTCACACCAAACTGATACACAATGTGATCAGAATGAGTCAAAAGTGCATGTTTCCAATTTAAAATGACATTTTAGTAAAAAATAAAAATGGCATACTTAAAACCTATAAAAGAATTCATATTATTTAGATAATTTAAGACAATGATCCATAAGTCATTTTAAATGTTTTGAAATCAGGCTCACCTCAATCTGATATATGGTGTGACCAGAATGACTCTAAGTTCATATTTTTATTTAAAATTGACATTAATTTTAGTAAAATTAGATCTTTCTGTTAATTAATTTATTTATATTATTACTTACATAAGAATTGTTTTCTTATACAGGTGAGTTCTTTTTCTCGATTAGGGGCGGTTTGTTCATAAATAACATGAGTTGGGTCAGGATTAAAAGATAAAGGAACATTGATGTTTTTTAATGTATGTAATAATTTGTATTTATGTAATTGTATAAACCAATGTTTGAAATATCTATAATATAGTGTTTTTTCTTATTTTTGTGTTTTCAATTTAATTTCATTTAAATCTTGTATTGGGACTTGTTTTTTTATCTGGTGTGTTTCTGGTGATGTGGTATGCTGTTACAATACATTGTAGTGGTACTACAGTGTGCTATTACCGCACACTATAGTATGACCCTTTATCAACGCTTCTATGAGTGATGATAAAAGGTCTTTTATTAGCGCTTCTATAAGAACTGATAAAATACCCTTTATTGGTTCTTTTTCAGTGTTGATAAAAGACCAGTTCTTTTAACCTCACTTATATAGTTAGTGCTTTTCTAGTGATATTAAAGGCCTATTTTGTAATAGTGGATCTATAACCATCATTACCAAATGAACCATTACCATTATTCCACAACCTATATCAAGGAATAATCATAATTATAATATAATCCATGAGGAATTACCTCTCATGCATCACATTTACCAAGCCATTATAATCAAGGTATAATGATTCAATTTATAACATTTATTAAGACATGAAAAATGGTGTGTCCTTTCCATCCTTTCATAATTCATTCCTTTTTAAACCATTCAATTAATTTAAAAAAATACAACCATAGTGAATAATCCATTCCATATAATAAATCCATTTAATTCACTAAAAAAAATAAAACCAATTTATAAGTCTCAAAGAGTCATTAGAAGGTGTTGTGGTCAATAAGGAAATTAACTACATGGTAAATTCCAATTATAAGTTGGGCCAAGAACTTAGAAGGTACCTTGGTTTCATTAAAAATTTATATAACAGAGGAAAATCAGTTAATGATCCTAGTTCAATGCTTAGAAGATGATCCAAGCATATATTCAATTAATTATAATAGGGCAATTCAAGTCGACACACCCAAGGGGTGTCCATAACTAAGGTCAACATCTTCTAATCTACTAAACAAGGATCAAGGGGTGTATATCAAGGTGCATTGATCAATATAATATGAATAACTAAATTAAACAGTTATGCATGAAAAAGTGCATCTTATAGAACAATGTAAAAGCTACAAAAACACCAAAACTATTAGGAAAAATGATGATACCATCAACCTTGGGGTTGTTGATGAATCCTCATCTGATAGCAGCCTCAGATTCGAAGTAGGTTGGGAGAAATTAAAGAAACAATCCAAATACCTAAAAGGGGGGAGGGGGAATAGATTTCACCTAAATAGTGTAGCGTATTCGAAGATAAACTGAAATAGGAAGGGTGAGGATTATAGATATTACCAAGACGGATCTGATTCTTCTGACAGATCTTGATTCAGACTTCAAACGTGGGATATACTTCAATATATAGGTTGAATGAGGTGAGATCCCATGGGAGGAGGAAACATACTCATCCACTAAAAATGAAGGGGAGAAAGAGAAATAGGTTTAAAAGTTAAATGAAGGAAAAAAAATTAATTTCAGCCTCAAAATAGGAGGTGCATGGTTTAGTCACACGGTTTGGCCAAACCGTGCACAAATCATGCTCAAGCCACTACCCAAGGATAGACCACACATGGTTAAGGCACAAGGTTTCCCTAACCATGAACAAACCATGAAAAAACCTCTCTTAAAAGTCTACAATTTCTCGCATGGGCATGCTCCAAGTGTCATGCGATTGTAGACAAATCGTGTGGCTCCTACTGATCCTCTATTTTTCCCCACACGGTTAGTAGAGACCTTGTAGGATGGGTGACAGGGTTTCTACTAACCATGTGGCCTAGTTTATTTTTCAAATTTCTGAGGTTTTGGGATTCGAACAAGCCTCAGACACCCTCATGAAACCTATGACTTAATTGGGTTACATTATAAGGGTCATTTAAAGGAAGTTAAATAAAAAAACGAGTCATGCCTTCATGAAAAGAGGGGTTGTTGCAACCTCCCCTCTTTAAAGAAATTCATACCCAATTTGGCTTTCTGAGGGCAAAGAGGTATGATCAGCAAAGAGTTTTGGCCACTGAGATCATATATCAACTACCCATTCCAAGGTCTCCTCATGTACTCAGTCATGCTACCATAGTACCCTTATCAAAGGAACTAACCTACCTCTAAGTGTCTTCATGCTTTGATAAAAAATACGAATGGGATACTCTTTAAAGTAAGTGTCCACATCCAAATCATCCTCGTTGGGATGAAAGACATGTGATAGGTCTAGAAAATACTAGTGAAGCTGAGATACGTAACATACACCACGCATAGACCAGTATCTCCGAGGAAGTGTTATCTGGTAAGTTAATAGTTCGGTCTATTTCACAACCTCAAAGGGCCCAGAAAACCAAGGTGAGAGATTACCCCACCTCTAAATATACCAATGGCCCAACCTGGATGAGATTTTCAAGAAAACCCTGTATCCAACCTTGAACCTAAGAGGTCATCGATGTCGGTTTTCATAAGACTGTTATCTAGATTAAGTTGTCATCATGCACTTTCTGATCAGCTAGACCTACTCTGTTGTCTCCTGCACGAAACATGGTCCAAACATGGATACCTCCCATACCTCTATCTATCATAGAGGTAAATGACAAGGCCTTACATATAAGGATTCATAAGGATCCATCTCGATGGTTTCCTGAAATCTTTTATTATAAGCGAACTCGATAAGTGGAATTTGTTTCTCCAAGGAACCCCCAAAGTCAAGGACACATACATAGATCATGTCCTCTAGCACCTGAATTGTATACTATGTATGTACATCAGTCTTTGGGTGATAGGTCGTGCTCAAAAGAACCTTTGTACCTAAGGCCTTCTACAACACCTGCCAAAATTGTGATGTAAAGTGAGTGTCTCTGTCAAAAATGATAGAACGAGGATCTCCATGAATACATAAAACCTCCCCAACATAGATCCTTCCAAGATCATTTTCTGAGAAGGTCTCTCACACAAGTAAGAATTGTGAGACCTTCTTCAAATGATCAATGACAACTGACACTGTATCGTTTCCATGAGGTGATCTAGGTAAGTTAGTCACAAAATCCTTAGAAACATCATCCCATTTCCACTTTGGAATGGACAATGGCTATAAAATATCTGTTAGTCACTAATGTACCTCCTTCACTTGCTGATAGGTGGAACACTAAGTGGTGAAGACGATAATCTCATATTTTATATCAGACCACCAATACTAGAGTCGTAGATCTCGATACATCTTGGTGACACCGAGATGAACTACCCATGTTGAGGCATGAAATTTCTGCATCATCTCCTCTCTGATGTCAGGTGAAACTCATACAGACCCATGTAATCGTAGAGTATCATCCCCATCCACTGTCCATCATGAAGATGTATCATCATCTAAGACACTTTCCCTTAGGACAAGGCCTTTAGGATTAGAGATTTTCCTCATTCTTACCCATTTCAGGAGAGTAGAGGTCACTACTAAGGCTATGAGGATAGTCCTATTATTTTCCCCCAAAACCTCAATGTGCATCTTTTAGAATAATTCCATGAGATTCTATTTGATAATATCCTCTTAAACCACCCGTGTCTGAGTCTTTTGGCTTATAGCATTGGCTATAACATTACCTTTACCAGACATGTAGGAAAACTCAAAATCAAATGACTTTAGGTACTCAAACCACCTGTGTTGTTTGAGATTGATATCTCACTATGTAAATATTTACTTTATGATTTTTTTGTCCGTGAACACCTCAAAATGCTCTCTAAGTAGATAGCATCTCCAACAGTATAGAGCACGAACAGCTGTAGCTAGCTTGAGGTCAGGTGTCAGATAATTCTGCTCGTGAGGCCTCAACTGAAGAGACTTGTATGCGATGAATCACTCTTACTAAATTAAAATAGATCTTTTCCCAATACCTGATGTTTCATAGTATATATTATATATCCTACCTGGCTCTAGAAGAATCAGTATCGTTGCAGAAGTCAAATGACACTTTAACTCTTGAAAGGATACTTCACAAGCTTCTGACCATACTAATTTCACACCTTTCTTTTTTAAGATAATAAGTAGAGGTACAAGATGTGATAAATGTTGGATGAAGTGTATTTAATAGTCGGTTATCCCCAAGAAACTCTAAAATTCAAAAATGGTTTTAGGCTGCTCTTATGAAATTACAACTCTCACATTCTATGGGTCTATTAAAACTCTTAACTCCAAGATGATATGACCCAGGAAGTTGACTTTTTTTTATCCAAAAGTGTAATTTATTGGTCTTAGCATATAGTTGAATCTCTCTTAGTGCATTCATCATAGTCTCAATATTGTTGGAATGGTTGTGTCTAGAGAATGAATACACTAAGATATTTTCAACAAAGACTACCACGAATAAATCTAGATATGGGTGGAAAACCCAATTCATTAGATCCATGAAAATATCAGGTGCATTCATTAGTCTAAAGGGCATGAATAGATACTCATATAGACCATACCTGCTCCTAAAAGTTGTATGAGGTATGTCTGATGACCTGAAATGCACTGGATGATAGCCTGACCTCAAATCTATCTTTGAAAACACCCTCTCTCCTTAGAGATGATCAAATAGGTTGTCTATTATAGATAGTGGATACCAATTCTTTAATGTGAGCTAGTTTGATCAATGGAAATCCACACAAATACTAAGGGTACCATACGCCTTCTTGAAAAAAATGATCGTTGAACCCTAAAGAGAAGTGTTTGGGTGTATAAACTCTTTAGTTTCTAAATCCTCCAACTACTTATTGATCTCCATAATCTCCATAGGTTCCATCCTATAAGGAGGAATGATCACTAGTGATACTCTTGGAATAAGATCAGTGGCAAATTCTACCTCTTGCACTAGAGGTAGACCATATAATTCATCAGGAAAGAAATCCCTAAAATGATCCACTATAGAAGGAAAAACAGTGGGTTGTAACCCTTGGTCATCCAGGAAAAGACTGACGATCTGAGATGTCCCACTACCCAGGCACTACTATTTAGGTCATGATGGTATATATTTCACATATCACTCTCCCTTATGTATGTGCTTACCAACCTATGGTGTTGTAAACATCACCCTCTAATGATAACGGTCAATGTGGGCTCAATGGGAAACTAACCAGTCCATCATGATGATTACATAAAATCTCATCATATCAGGGAAGAAAATATTTCATTCAAAGAGTTATCTTCCTATCTCAAGGGTACAATCCTTACAATGGAAAACACCCTCCAATCAGATACCTAACAGGGTACAAAGCATCATAACACCATGAAAGTGTTCCATATTGAGGCCCAGACTCTCCATAATAGTCTTAGAGATAAATGAGTGAGACACTCCTATATCAAATAGAGCAAACACTAATGTGAAGGCTACTAGAATAGTATCTCGTACAATAGAAGGTCTGGCTATCATCTCCTCTAGTATAGGCTTGATTACATGTAATTGGATTGTACCATGGGCCTGAGTCACAGCCTGACTACCTAGATCAAGCCCACTCTACTGGGACTGATAATCATGAGTCTGACTTCCTCGACCTTGACCACCACCTGGACCTAAGTGGCTGATGGTATTCCAGCTACCTGCCTGGCATGATCCTACTAGACCCACTCTGAAATGTGTGGTAGGATTATATCCCCAATCATTAGGAACTGATGAAAAGGTCCTAAAAAAGTGTTGGATATGCCCCATCCTTCCATAGCCTCTTCATTCCACAAGATCTCGTAAGCACTAAGCCTTTATGTGTCCTGACTTCCCATACTAATGATATATAAAAAATCTATCAACATAAGGATCCTGAATGTCGCTACCTCCATGAGTAGCCTCAAAACGAATCTTTCTCCCAGAATAAAAAACATTGATAGATCTAAGTGTTAAACCACCCTGACTCGCACCATCATCTTCCCTCAAATCTCATTTTTTGAAAAGGGATTGGTTGATTATCTCAGAAATAGTAGTGAACCTGAAGAAATTGAGCAACAACCAGATGGTGTATACCATCCCATCCTTGAATTTCCTACCAGTCATAATAATGTCACCCACTAAAGTAGGAGTGAACCACTACAACTCAGTGAAACAAGAATAGTATTCCATAACATACATACTTCTCTACTATAGGTTCATGAATTATCTAGATCTATCGTCCATCAGAGTCTGGGGAAAGAAATAGTAATAGAAGATTGTCTAGAAATCTGATAAAACCATATCTCTATGCTGATCTTATTGGGTAATAACATCCCACCACCGCTTGGAAGAATCACATAGCATAAATTTTGCAATCTTGAAAATTTTCTCTAGAGGAATATCCAAATGATTGAATATAGAAAGAATAGTTTAGATCCATGACTTAGTAGCATGAGTTCCTCCATCCCTAAAAAAGGTGTGAGGATGATGCTGCTGGAATTTTTGAGTCAACTCTACCATACTTAGGGCAGGTCAAATGTCACCTTGCATATCCAGAAACATACGTAGAAATCCCTCACAAAACCAGGAATTGGTTCTCACATCAAGAATAAGAAGAGGTTCCATATGTGGAACTACAGGAGGAATCAATGGTAGATCAAGGCCCGCCACCTCAGGTGCATGGTCATCACTACCTTCAAGGCATATGGCTAGAGTACATCATGGCAGCATGATACTACAATGCCAAATTCACGCCTCAAAAGATATTTTAACAGTTGAAAAGATTGCAGATAAAAAACTAGGATAGGTGCATAGCCTTCCTGTAGATAGACCATACCCCTCTATCTGTTCTTAAATATAGGACTATGTAATTGAGAAAGACCATAGCAGGATATAAGAATGTAAGATGCACACCAACTACCCACTACTAAGGTCGGGTTTAGGTGTAGGTTTTCGTTTCACATGTATAAGATGGTTGTTCTTATATTCATTTTAAATCATACTTGTTCAAATATTTAAATCTCTTTAAATGGTTGAATTATACGGATCATTATTTCTTATTTACAAGAGCCCATACTCCTTATAAACCAAATATGGCATCCACGTAACCCATACCATAACACATACGATCCCATGTGACCAATGGTTCATGGCTCAACATTCTATAATTAACTGCTTAAGGTGTATTCTTTAACCTATATAGAAAAACGTTGTTAAGTTAAGGTAGGCACTTTAAGTGTCGATTGTGTTTTCCAATACTTGCAAATAATGTTAGCGCATTTCAATACATAATCAAGGAACTGATAAGATGTGACAGGAAAATTCATGCTAAAACTAGATGTGACATGGAAAAATGCATGACATATTAGTTTTATTATGCCTATAATGATGAATGTAATGAAACAACCTCATTTTCTCGAGCATAAGTAAAATATATCATCATTTCAATAATACTAATAATAATAACACCATAAAACAAGTGCATTTCCCAACAATGAAGTCGTCTCAACTATAAATGGCATAATTAATAACTACAATTTCTCATTTCAAGTAATTTGGGTTTCCCTGTACATGGGTTATCCACATCCTAGAATAGGGTAAATTCCTAATTCCTTTAACTCCTAGTCTCCAATACAAAATATAAACAGTAATAAAAATGAAAAATATCCCCTATGATGCCACTTTGTAACATCCTGACCCAAGATCCACTTAAATCGTGCCCTAAGCCGGTGGGTCACATAGTCTCAAGCGCGCCTCCTCATACGTCAGAGGCTTCTGACTAGAAGTGATAGTGTAAAGGTGGTATTGTGGGGAGAATATAATGTAGAGACTTGTTTTTTTCTTTATAAAACCTTTAAATGTTTCTATATATATTTCTAGATCTAAGCGTTGAGATGGAGTGCGATTCCAAGGCCCGGTGTACCTGAAATTAATTTTATAAAAATATTTTATATATTTTATATTACGCATGAAAATATTCTTAAAGAAAATAGGATAAATATTAAAAGTATTATTGTATTGTAAATTTGATATCTCAGTTGATTCTGGAATGCAGTGTTTTCCCTAGATGTGACATAAAATGATTCGGCGCGGGATGTTCGGACCCCTCACTCGTTGGCAGTACGAGCAGTGAAATAATTCATTATTAAATTAATTAATTCAATCACTTTGACGTAGATTAAAAATATATAAATTTATCACCATGGAAAATATACCAGGGTTAGCCTCATAATCTTGGGAATTTTTCAAAGAGCTCTCTTCTCCTTTCCGTACACAGATCACGATGAACAATGACGAAACTAAAGAACCAAGCAGATCAGGACGCAATGAATGTATCATCTCCTCTCAAATTGTGGGTGGACGTGTTCTTCATCAAATATTGATCCAAAATAGAGGCAGGACCCATAAATTGGTGATTTCACACATTTGATTAAATTGAATGAGTATATCATTTTTTGTTCTTCGATCTATGCCCTTGTTATTGCCACTGCATGTGCCCATGTACAGAAATTAAATTATTTCAATTGTTTTCTAATCTAAAATCCATATTATTGATTGACTGGCCAAAAAAACTTGACCTAAATCAATTAACCATTATTCTTGTGCTTTTACCCCCTCTTTTCCGCGTGATCTTCAACGGTTGGATCTCTGCAGTCCCAGTTCGACAATTGTCAGGTGGTACTAAGCTCGATCAGACCCCCAGATTCATGGAGAATCAATGAAACAAGTACAGATCAATGATAGAATCATAGATCTAGGAACATTGTGGGGCGAGGATGATTTATCAGTTGATTAAACTTTAAGAACTTGATGAACGGATGCGCTACAACATGTGGAATAAGCGGTGAATCCCTTACTGATGATTGGAGCTGTTTTCTAGTGAGTGACAGCTGAGATCTGTAATCTATAACTAGATTAAAAGTTTTTGGATAGATTCAAGGTGAAATCTAAAGTGGTTTGGATAGATTAAAAGTACGGGATTGTATCTTGGATTTTTTTTTAAAAATCCCGACTACATGTCATGTTCCAAGATGAACACATGTTGTGTAGCCTCTTCCGTGGAAGTGGCTAGAGTTTCAAAAAATTAAGGGTGACATAGTGTGTAGTCCCTCTTACATATTTTGTACTCCCCTTCTTGGTTGGAAAACCTATGTGATGGGTAACACGGATGGGAACCCATATAGAGGTACACAAGGTCAATTACATCCATGTGTTCTCTGGTACACAAACCTGGCGAGTAGCACATGGCCCTGGTCGTGGTTAGCCAAGACACGTCATGTAGTCCACATACACAGCATGTACTACTACATCGGATAGAGTTGTGAACCAACTAGGGATACAGTCAAGATGTGAAGTGGGTCCACATGTCATGTGGGCCCCCTCACACATTGTTTACCCCTTTTTCCCATTTTAGGAGACTTCATGGTTCTATATCTCCCTCATTTGAAATCATATTTTGGATAGAAAAAAGCCTAACCTGAGTGTTTTTTCATGTAGAACATGTTGGTGACCTCAGTTGTGGATTTTAATATATGAGGTAGAGTGTTCCAAGATCATCACCTTCTGAGGTGACCCCGATAATGATAATGATCAGGCAACGATCAAGCAGGGTCACCAAAGACTTACTCCCGAGTGGAACCCTCCAGTTGGGCTGGGCATGGGTTCTCAATACTCCTAGAGTGGAACCCTCTAGATAGGCTAGGAATGATTCCTCTACAAAATTCTGAGTGGATCCCTCAATATGGTCTGGGCATTGGTCCTCGATGATTATTAGAGTGGAGCCCTCCAACTTGGCTAGGCATGGGTCCTCAACTTTTCGAGTGGAACCCCCATGTGGGACAAGGCATGAGTCCTCAATATCCTAGAGTAGAACCCTCTATCCAGGTTGGGAATGGGTCCTCAATCCTTCTAGTAGAACCCTCCAGCCAGGTTGTGCATGGATCCTCAACCACCAGAGTGGAACCCTCCTATTGTACCAGGTCATGGGTCCTCTACCTAGAGATTGTGGCCCCTTGACTGTGTGACAAAGTGAAGAGGAATGGTTTGACATAGACTAGGACTCATGAGGAAGAAGAAAATTTTCCCCACTAAGACACATTCTAGTGATGCGACCAAAACCATGTGGGTGAGTCAGTGCTGCCTAAAGCGGATAGTATCAAGGTGTGGTGAACGAGTTCCTTAGAATTGTGTGTTTAGGGTAAACATGTGTGATATTGGGCATGATTGATGGAATTTTGGAACTGATGACCACTCTTCTTCTTGGTCCAAGTTGTCATATAGTTTCCCCTTGCTGTCTCATTTGGGATTATTTTTACTGAGAATATATATATACTTATTCTGTATCCATTCCTTGGATTTTGTTACTCTCCTTCCAAGAGAGGTGAAGATATTCGGGGTATTCCATGTGCTTTTCATTTTTAGATTCTTATGTTTGGATGAGTCTATTATCCTACTATATGTGGTGAAGAATCTATGGGTAGTTCATCTACTCACTATGTTTATCCCCTTATGCTTGGATGAGATTAATTTCACTCTTTGTTGGGTTAAGCTGCACTCTTTCATTGTATCTTATTTTATCTATTGTTTTCCTCTTCTTTTTTATCTCTTATTGCTCCCCCTTCATCTTTTGGGTCATCTTACTAGGTATTCTTATACTCACCCCTAAATTGTTTTTTCCCTCACATGTTGTGTCTTATGCATATAATGGATAGGTTGATTGTGACTTTAGAGGAGCTTAGGGATACTGGGTGCTTGGACCGCGTACAATGGCCATAACTTGGGATTCAGAAGATGGGATCTCTTTCAGGTGTTTAATTTTCTAGTTTTTTTAGGTTGGGACATATTTTTGGTTGGGCGTGTGTGTTTTTCCTTTAATTTTAGTTTACACTACCGTGATTTTTCCCTGTCTAGAGTTTCATTCATTCTTGGTTTACTTTACAGCAGTGTTGCATATTTTATATTTCCCTATGCACTTTTTTGCATTAAGTTGGTTGTGTGTGTGAATATAGGTACTTAGGAAAAGGCCTTCCTAAGTTTAGTTATTCCTTTGTCACTTGTTGCCATCCCATGGTCTATGGAGACGGGCTGAGGGTTGTTGTGGCTTGAGCTCCGACTTGGGTCGGGTCATGACATATTGGTCTCAGAGCAAGTTCATTTCATGGTATGTTGTTTGGACATCCCCTTAATGAGGATTCATTGGGTTTAGGGTAATAGTTTCTAGGTGTCTTTAGTGTGGCTCTCAGGCTAGGGAGTCCAGTGACGGTGCGACAACCGACGTATCCTTTCATTAGAACCTTGAATACATGCTTGTCGACTCAGCATACTGAGACATTTGGTGGAGGGATTAATGGTAAATGCATTATATAGGATTGAGTTTTTGGATACTCTTTTTGGGTTATCTATCTATTATTATTGAAATGTGTGTGTGTGTGTTCATCTGACTATGGTAATCCTTGATAACTTTCAAGATACCTCCGTGATGAAAACCAACTAGGATACAAACTCCAATTCACAATGATGATCATGTGGGCAACAAGGTCTCAATTCCGGGTGGATCATGTGATCCCCTTCCTCTAGGTGAGAAGGTAGCAGCACCTCCCCCTATTGAGATGTAGATTGTTCCAGTATAGTAGGTTGAGGATGTGCAGAGGCCTAGCGCACTCTGTGACTTCTATCATCAGAGACCGCTGAGGTTCTGTAGTGAACTAGATTCTTAGGTAGTAGAGGATTGGCTAAAGTTGGTGGTATGTATCTTCAATATTATTCGAATCTTGATAGATCAAGTGGTGGAACTTTTAGTCAGCCTTTTCCATGGAGTAGTTGGTCATTGGTGGAGCCTTGTTACATAGATACTGATGAGCTGACACTCTCATGGGATGTCTTCCAGCAGTTGTTCCATGAGAAGTACTACCCCTCCTGCCTATGATTAGTCTCAATCCAGGAGCTTCTGGAGATGAATCAGGGAGGGATGAAAGTGGATGAGTATGTGGAAAGGTTCACATACCTTACATGTTACTCCCTTGACAGGATCTAGGATTGCTACTTCTAAGCATGGAAGTTTGAGCAGGGACTCCGCACAGAGATCCAAGCCAATGTTGTGCCCTTGTGCATTCACACCTATATTGGGGTGCTAGAGAGGGCACTAGTGACATAGAGATTTCTATCAAGGGATTTCAGAAAATTAAAGATGGCAATGGGTGTAACAGATCTAAGTCGTCAGCAGCATCAAGCAGATGTCAGATGCAAAGATCTCAAACTAGGAGATCGTTTCACGATCAGAATCAAGTGTGTGGTTAGAGGCAGCGTAGAGTGACATGGTAGCCAAAGGAAGGGCAGTTCTTTACTTGTGATGGATAGGTCACATGGCGTGAGACTATCCAGACATGCATGTAGAGTATCCTAGGAAGATAACTGATGGAATGTCATAGTATAGGTAACATTGTGATCAAGGATCTCCCAAGCATAGACATGGTGGTCCCTAGAGAGGAGGAGCTGGAATAGGAGGAAGATAAGTTTCAGGTGGAGGAATATTCTTTGAGATCCTTCCACCACCACCATCAAGTGGCCCACATCAGGCTCATATAGCCGGCAGCCAGGGCCGTGGACAACTGTAGGCTTTGGATGTTTGTGACCTCGCAGTGCACGAGATGATCAGAGGTATGATCTATGTTTATTCTACTCTTACTTTAGTATTAGTATATATAGGTTTCAATCATTCCTTTATCTCTCTACTCTTGGTGTGAGATATAGATCTCCCAATTTAGGCACTAGCATGACAACTTTTTCTTGTGGTTTCTACAGAGAACACTTCTTCTCTATCTTTTATCTGTCGAAAGTGTGAGATATCACTTAGTGGAGAGAGGTTCATGCGGGACCTTTTTATCATCATGATGGAACCCTATGACATCATCTTGGGTATGTATTAGCTTTCTATGGTTCAATCCCATATTGAATATCACCACAGACTAGTCAGATTCTTACGCACTAATGGGAAAATATAATCCTTTGTTGGATAGAGAGATCTCATTGCAAGGCAAGTGGGTTCAGTGAGAAGGAGGCTACAACCCATCACCCATCAGTTGGTGAGTGTAGCCCTCAGTGCATTAGTCTCTTCAATAATATGGGTTCCTTCAATTGTTGAGTATTATATGGATGTCTTCCCTAAAGACATTTTAGGACTACCTCTAAGGCGGGAGATGGAGTTTTACATCAACTTGCATCTAGGGACAACCTCGATATCTTCTATAGTATATCAGATGGAACCTACTAAGCTCCGAGATCTACAGTTGTTGTTAGAGGACCTTTAAGAGAAGGGTTTCATCAGACCCAGTGTGTCCCCCTAGGCAGCTCTAGTCCTATTCTTGAAAAAGGTGGATGGGCACTTATGGATTTGTATGGATTATCATCACCTGAACCAGACCATGATAAAGAAAAAGTAACCCTTACTAAGGATTGATGACCTCCTTGACCAGTTGTGAGGTGTGGGATGGTTATCAAAGATTGATCTCAAGTTAGGCTACCACTAATTGAGGGTTTGTGAGGCTGATATTTCATAGTTGGAATTATAATGTCACTATAGACACTATGAGCTCCTGGTGATGTCCTTTGGTGTGATGAATTCACCCGCCATGTTTATGGCTTTGATGAACTGGGTTTTCCAATCGTACTTGGACCAGTTTGTTATTATCTTCATCAATGACATACTCTTCTACTCTACAAAAGAGGAGGAGCATGTAGAAAACTTAATGATGGTATTAGAATTTCTTTGAGAGCACCAAATTTTTGTGAAACTCTTGAAGTGTCAGTTCTGGATACATGAGGTTCACTTTCTAGGGAATTTCATCACTCGTCATGGTTTATCTATGAATCCAGCAAAGATCAAAGAAATTATTTATTAGGATCCACCCAAAATCATGTCAGATGTGTGGAGATTTCTTGGTTTGGCGGGAAACTACAAGAGATTTGTGGCTGACTACTCCAGACTCACAGCCTCTTTGATCACCCTGATGCGAAAAGGGTAGCGGTTTACCTAGTCTGAGAAATGATAAAGGGCCTTTGAGGAGTTTAGGCAGAGGCTAACAAGTGATCCAGTGTTGAGAATACCATAGGAGGGTGTAGAGTTCATAGTGTATTGTGATACATTCGGAGTCGGGCTTATCTTCATGTCGATGCGGTGGTAGGAATTTCTCGCATATGGGCTGAGGTAGTTGAGACCCCATGAGCAAAACTATGTAACTAACAACCTAGATCTGGAAGTGATAGTCTTTACCAAGAGGATGTGGGGACACTACCTTCTAGGGGAGTGCTTTATGGTTTACTCAGACCACTAGAGTCTCAGGTATGTCTTAATTCAGAGAGACTTGAACTTGATATAGCGATGCTGGTTGGAGTTCCTATAGGACTACAACTTAAATATAGTCTATACTCCAAGGAAGGGAAATATTGTAAAAGATTCCCTTAGTATGAAGTACCAAAATCTTATAGTGTAGAAATCCTTGGAGTAGTTATCTTCCCTATAGCTGACCCTGTTGGAGTAGGAGGGTGCAACTTTTCTTCTGTCGGTGGTGTTGAATCCTTAGCTTCTTGAATGTGTGAGATATTCCCAGTTGGGAAACATTGACTACGAGGTCTTATGTGATCAAATATACAATGTCGACACACCATATGGATATTATGAAGGAGGGAATCACGTCATCTAATTCCAAGGGAGAACTTTGATTCCAGTCACATTACGGGAGGAGGTGATGCGAGAGTTCCACAATTCTCCCCTAGCTGTAAATCCCAGTGTGGGGAAGATGTATGGAGACCTTCAGTGGAAGTTTTTGTGATCCTGTATGAGACAAAGCATAGCTGAGTTTATCTCTCAGTGCCTAACTTATCAACAGGTAAAGGATGTGCACCAAGTTCAGATAGGTTTGTTGTAGCCTCTTAAGATACCAGAGTGGAAGTGGGATGTCATATACATGGACTTTGTCACAAGGATTCCACACATATCGAGGGACCATGACATCATATGTGTGATAGTTGACCAACTCAAGAAGTAGGCACACTTCCTTACTATCAGGGAGCGGATCTATGTGGAGAGTTTGGGGCAATTGTACGTATGAGATATCATTCACCTTCATAGGGTGTCCTAAATGATTGTCTCTAATCGTGAGGTACGATTTACATCATGATTATAGAGAGACCCACATGAGGAATTTGGGACCCGATTATAGATGAGTATATCCTTTCACCCCTAGACTTATGGGTAGACCGAGTGCATTATCCAGGTGCTAGAGGATATGTTGAGGGCTTGTGTGTTGTACTTCGACTAGATTTGGTAGGATCACCTTCTCTTGGTAGAGTTTTCATACAAAAACATCTACCACTATACCATTGGCATGGCACATTTCATGTCTCTTTATGGTAGAACCTATAGGTTACCCTTGTGATAGACAAAAATTAGTGAGACATCTCTTGTGGGCCCGAAGATGGTTCAGGTGAAAATAGAGAAAGTTTAGGTTATCTGTGAGCCAATGAGGATGGCCCAGAGCATATAGAAATCCTACACAGACTGCCATAGTAGGCCCTTGGATTTTGAGTAGGGAGACTATGTTTTCTTATAAGTCTCCCCATGATGAGGATTGAGAAGGTTTTTTTGGGGGAGGTAAGTTATCCTTGAGGTTCATTGGGTTGTTCGAGATCATGTAGAGGATTGGTGAGGTTTCTTACCACCTCACCCTACCCTCATAACTGGAGAAGGTGCACAACGTCTTCTACATGTCATTGATGAGGAAATACGTGCATGACCCTATATATATCATTGACTAGGAAGAGATGGATATTGAGGATGTATCCACTTTTTTGGATCACCTGGTGGCGATCGAGGATCGATTGGAGCAGACCTTTCATGGATATACCATCCCTTTGGTTCGTATGTTCTGGCAGCACGGAAACATGCAGGAGAGTTCTTGGCAGTAGGAGATCCAAATGCGGGCTCAGTATCCTGAGTTATTTTCCAAACTTTACTTTTTAGGGGTGAAAATTATGAAGGAGGGAATAATTTAGAGACCCAGTTTTTTCCTTATAAGACTTTGAAATATTTCTATATATATTTCTAGAGCTAGGCTCTGAGAGGGCGTGCGATTTCAAGATCTAGTGTGACCAAAATTAATTTTATAAAAATATTAAATATATTTTATATTTTTCTCACAAAACTTCTTAAAGAAAATGGGGTAACTCTTAAATGGTTGATCATATCATAAATATGAGACTACATTTGAGTTCGGAATGTGATGTTTGCCTAGGCGGGACATAAAATGAGTCGGCATGAGATGTCCGGACCCCTCACTCGTTGGCGGCATGATAAGTGAAATAAATAATTATTAAATTTATTAATTAATTCACTTTTTCCTAGATTAAAAATATATAAATGTATCTCCATGGAAAATTATCTAGGGTTAGCCTCATAATCTTGGGAATTTGCAAAAGATCTGTCTTCTCCTTTCTATTGGCAAATCACGACGAACAACGAAGAAACTCCAAAATTGAGCAGATCAGGAAACAACGAACGCGGAAAATCCTCTCAAACTATTGGTGGATGTGTTATTCATAAAATATCAATCTGAAATCAAGGTAGGACTCATCAATTGGTGATTTCACTCCTTTGATTTAATTGATTGAGTACATCGTTCTTTTTATTCAATATGTGCCCTTATTGTAGCCTCTGCATGTGCCCATGTATATAAATTAAATTGTTTCAGTCGTTTTCTAATTTGGGATCCTCGTTATTGATCAATTGTCTAAGAACTCTTGGCATCGATCAATTAACCCTTGTTCTTATGATTTACTCCTTGTTTATTTTCAATTTTCAATGGTTGTATTACCGTGGTCCTGATTCGACAATTTTTGGGCGGTACTGAGCTCGATTGGACCCCCAGATTCATGGTGGATCAACGAAAAAAAGAACAGATTGATGAGCCAAGCATATATCTAAGATCATTTAAAGGTGAGGATGATCAATATTTTGATTAAAATTCAAAAAATTAATAAATAGAGGTGCAACAACATGCAAAACAAGCTGTGAAACCCTCACAGGTGACCAAATATGTTTTTCAGTAAGCGACGACCGAGATCCACAATCTACAGCCAGATCCAATTTTTTTGTATAAATTCAAGGATAAATACAAATCATTTTGGATAGATTCAAAGTATGGGATCAGATTTGGGATTTCTGTGAAAATCCCGACTACACACCATGTTCCAAGATAAACACACAACATGTGGCCTCTTCAGCAATAGTGGCTAGAGTTTCAGATTATTAAGGGTAACATGACATGTAGTCCCTCTTACATGTCGTGTACTCCGCTTCCCAGTTGGAAAACCCATGTAATGAGTCACACATATGGGAACCCATGTAGAGGTACAGGGGATCAAGTACACGCCCGTGTACTCCGGTGCACAGACATAATGAGTAGCGCATGACCCTGGTCCCAGTTAGCAAGGACACGCTATGTAGTCCACCTACATGGCGTGTAATACTACATGGGATGAATTCATGTGCTGGACAGGGACACAACCAGGATGTGAAGTGGGGCCATAGACCGTGTGGTCCCCCTCACACATCATGTACCCCTTTTTCCTTTTTTATAATATTTCATGGTTCTACATATCCTTCGTTTGAACTCAGATTTTGAAATGTAAATAGCCTATCCTAAGTTTGTTTCATGTAGAACTTGATAGTGACCTCATTTTTGGATTTTGATATAAGATGTAGAATGTTTCGGGCTTAGCACATTTTGAGATAACCCCGGTGATAATAGTGATCTAGCAGGATCACCAAAGGATTACTTCCAAGTGGAACCCTCCAGTTAGGTTGGGCATGGGTCCTTGATGACTCCTAAAGCAGAACCCTCCAGTTGGGCTGGGAATGGCACCTCTACAGACTCCTGAGTAGAACCCTCCAGGTGGATTGGGTATTGGTCCTTGACTTTTCAATTGGAACCCTCCTTCAGGGTAGGGCATGGGTCCTCGATGTCTTATAGTGTAACCCTCCAACCTGGTTGGGCATGGATCCTCAAACCTTTGATTTGAACCCTCTAGCCAGGCTGGGCATGGGTCCTCGACCACCAGATTGCAATCCTCTTGTTTTACCAGGGCATGGGTCCTCTACTTAGATATTGTGTCCCCTCGACTATGCGACACTGTGACGATACGTGGTTTGATGTAGCCTTATACTCACTTGGAGGAGGAACACTTTCCCAAATGAGATAAGTTCTTTTTATGTGACCAAAACATGCATGTGAGTCAGTGCTACCCAAAGCAGATAATACCAAGGTGTGGTGAACAATTTCCTTAGACTTGTGTGCTCAAGGAAGACATGTGTGATTTTAGGCATCATTGATGGCCTTTTGTAACTATTGGATACTCTTCTTATTGGGACGATTTGTGAGATAGAGGTTCCCTTACTCTCTCATTTGGGCTTCTTTTGATTGATCATATATATATATATATCCTTCTTCTGTATCCACTCCTTGTATTTGGTTACTCTCCTTTCAAGAGATGCAAAGACGCGTAGGGTATGCCCGGTGCTTTCCGTGTTTAGATTCTCATGCTAGGATGAGTCTACTCTCCTACTATAGGTGATGAATACTTGACAGGTAGTTCATCTACTCACCTTGTTTAGCCCCTTATGCTTGGACGATCTTACTTTCACTCTTTGTTGGGTTGAGTTGTACTCTTTCATTGTACCTTATTTTATCTACTGTTTTACTCTTCTTTTGTATCTCTTAATGGTCCCCCTTCAACTTTTAGAGTGTGCTAATGGATATTCTTATACTCATCCATGCATGGGATTTTCCCGCACATTTTCTCTCTTATGCAGATGAAGGATAGATCGATCATGACTTTATAGGAGCTTAGGGATATTGGGTGTTTGGAACGCATATGGTGGTCATAGCTTGGGATTCAGAAGTTGGGCTCTCTTTTAGCTGTTTACTGTTCTAGTTTTGTCAGGTTGGGATATATTTCTAGTTGGGCAAGTATTTTTCTTCTTTACTTCCAGTTTATGCTATTGTGCTTTTTTTTAAAGTTGTTTTCCTGGAATCAACTGTTTGTACTTTTATTACATTAATATTTAATGTATTTAAATATTAAACATCTTATTACATATTGTTCATTGTTCTATATGACTATGATGTAATAATGTCCTTGAGTATTTGTTGTAGTGATAAGGTCATGACAGTTCCCTGCTATGATGATAACCTTTAAATTCTACAACAATATTCTTAAATATAGTTTTGTGGTTGGATGACATACTATGATGGGACACATAATATAGACCGTCACTTGCGAGTACTCATAATCATATGATACTTCTCTCATGAAGTTCACACTTGGTAATATCCAAGATGAGAGATTATGGGAACAGACCCGCTAGTAGGAATTCAGCATGTTTTGGTGTCATTGGATATTCCTATCTGTGAGTGTGTGTAATGTTCCTTAGACTTTAATATTATCATTAATATGTGTCACGACTCATGCACTTTGATTTACTGACAAAAACTATCATGCCATATGTTGGCAGGAAGTAGGGTATGTTGGGTGTATCACGAATGACATGTTATTAATGGATAAGTCGAGGGAGGATTTGTCCCTTCCATTTATAGAAGTTGATATCTCGACCCTTTGATTGAAATAGAACCATCTCTCCAAATTCCATGGTCATGGTGTAATGACAAGTTTATTTTAGGTAGTCAAAGAATGACGTATCAAACATATAGGTTGATGACACTATCATGAAACCTTCTTGATGAGATATTATGAAAAATAGATTATATTTCATAGTGAGCCTTCATATTTGGATATCATCATTGAGACTTTAAGTTCTTTCACTTGGGTGCCTTGACCCATTGGTATATAGTAATCTTGGACTTTAGGCAAGGCCGCCTAATGCCAATGAAAAATAATCCTATAGGGTCACACACTAAGTATTTTTGGTGGTCTCAATTAAATTCTATTTGAATTTAATTAATGGAATAGATGTTATTCTCATGACCAAGGAATAATTTTATTGAAGTTAAAATTATGGCATAAATTGAATAAATATTTATTCACCAGGTTGTGAATAAAATATATTTATTGGTTTTATTAAACATTTATTAAATATTTATTTACTAGTTTTTAAATAAAAATATTTACTTAAGAGAATAAAATATTTTATTCAAGTGTTTAGTAAATGGAAGAGGAGTTAGAACAGACCAAGACTGTATCCATTGATAAATTAATTATTTACAAGTTAGTAAATAATGTTTATCTAGTTGGCGCAAGAAATAATAATAATACCATTATCATTATATGGAACAAGATTTCATTTATGTTTCTGTTTTGTGCATTTTGGTGCACCACAGATGATGGTGTTGTTATCATTATTATGTGGCATGGGTTTTATCTAATGGTTATAACTGAATTTAATTGTTGTTTCGTAATTAAATATTGTAACTGAAACCCCATGTCGATTAATAGGTAGGTACATCCATTGTGCCAAACCTCGGTGAATTTAAAATTATTGAGCCAAACATTTTCTCTCTTGACTCCTATCATCTCTCCCTCTCAATAACAAGATAAGTTCTTGAAGACCGAATAACAAGTGATCAAGAACGATTGATGCAAGACATTCGCTTCACCACGCTAGCACTTGAAGAACGAGTGACATTGTTCGTAGACTATTGAATCACATGTGGATCACTGCTAGAGGGATTTTACTTTGGATCCTCGTGAGCATAATGAAGACAATCTGGGAGGGTCATTCCGGGTGATCAAAAATCATCAACGAAGAAAGTACCAAAGACCCAGGTATTTAATTTCATCAGAAATTAATCAATTAATTATAAACATTATGTGCAAGATCCTATTTCAAATATTTGAAACTTTTTTCTCTTTATCTAAATCATTAATTTTAATCTGTGGATTCTGGTGTTCATCGTCATATTGATCTGGGATTGGTCATTGATTATAGAAAAAGAAAAGTTGGTCCCTCCCAACCTCCATGCTTCTACTGTGTTTGGATCCTTCACTTTTGTCCTCTCTAGAGATTCATGCATGGTTAGTTTACTTTACAGCAGTTTTGTATCTTTAAATTTTCCCTCTGCACTTTTTCATTGAGTTTGTTGTGTGTGTGCATATAGGTACCTAGGAAAAGGCCTCCCCTAGTATAGTTATACCTTCAGCGCTTGTCTCCACCCCTTGGCCTATGGAGGCGGGCTTAGGGTAGTTGCGGCTTGAGCCTCGTCTTCGTTCGGGTCGTGAAAATACCCCCATATCAGAGTGTCACAACAAATACAATCATAAACATACAATAGAAAAAGAACAATATAAGCAGACAAAATAAATAAGCAACATAAGAATAAATAACAGAACAACTGAATAATAATATCAAAAGCTGCTAGGCAGTGTCATATACATGGATGCATGGCATGTTGATGTACAAAAGGGGAATAGAGGAAATGCATGTATAATCATGTTATACAAAAATTGAAAAAAGAAAAAAAGGTTTCACCACTATCATCTCAAGCATATGCTCGGTCCTATGCTTTTATGCTCCATCTAAAGGTAAAGCATATCAAAACTCTGAAGCAGGGTACTTGCCCTTATCTGTACCTGTAGTCATGTAATCTTCTCAGGTACCAAAGTCAATCCAAGTAGGGTGTGAGATAAAATCCCAATATTCCACCAAAAATGGTGTCTAGAAGTAATCCAAGTAGCGCTCATAGCTAAACATTGTGAAAATATAAACATAATAAGAAACAAGTGCTGAAATAAATAACCAACCTTCTCATGTTCCTAAAGGACACTTAGAGGCTCTACCTGCTTCGTCTCATGGCTAGAATGAGTGTTTAATCAGTAACTATATATATAGTAATATATATATATATATATTATAGTTGTATATTGCATCCACCTATATTAACCAAGTACGTGTAGACGTAAGTGGCCATATACTTAGAATACTAGGTGCTGGCTGGACCGGGGTGTAACTCAGACATCAATCACCAATCTAAATGAGCCTATAAGCTCAAGAAATAGGGTATATTTCCTACATCTCATAATGAGTGGGAGACATCACACTCGTCACTCGAGATGATGAGTGTGTCTTCATATCAACACTCGAAGCAAGGGACGCGGTGAATCATGCCCACCGTCTAAATAGAGTCAATGGTGTGGGACGTCATGCTCAACACCCAATGTACGAGAGTGTGTAACTGTCATGCCCAACTTAACCCTTACCATCATTCCACAACCTATATCAAGGAGTAATCATATTAATAATATAATCCACGAGTCATTACCTCTCATGCATCACATTTACCTAGCCATTATAATCAAGGTATAATAATTCAGTTTTAAGCATTCATTAAGACTTGATAAATGACGTGGCCTTGCCAACCTTTTGCAATTCATTCTTTTTTAAATCATTCAATTCATTTAAGGAAATACAACCATAATGAATAATCCATTCTATATAATTAATCCGTTTAATTCACTAAAACAAAGAAAACCAATTTATAAGGTTCAATGAGTCATTTAGAAGGTGGCATGGTCAATAGGGTAATTACCTATGTGGGAAATTCCAATTATAAGTCGATCAATTCTAATTATAAGTTGGTCCAAACACTTATGAGGTGCCTTGGTTTCATTAAAAATTTATAAAATAGAGGCAAATCAGTTAATGATCCAAGTTGACCACTTAGAAGGTGATTCAAACATATATTCAATTTATTATAAAAGGGAAATTCAAGCCGGCACAACCAAGGGGTGTCCATAACTGAGGTTAACATACTATAATCTACTAAAAAAGGGTCAAAATGCATATATCAAGGCGCTTAGATCAATCTAATATGAAGAACTCAATTAAACAATGACGTGTGACAAAGTCCAACGTATGGAACAATGACAAAGCTATGAAAACACCAAAACTCTTGGGAAAAAATATGAGACCACCTGCCTTAGGGCCATTGAAAACTCCCCGTCTAATAGTGATCTTAGATTCTAAGTAGGTTGGGAGAAATTGAATAAACGGTCCAAAAACCTAAAAATAGGGCGAAAGAGTTTTCACCAAATAGAACAACAGATCTGGAGATAAACTGAAATAGGAATGAGGAGGATTATAGATCTTACTAAGACAGATTTGATGCTTATGATAGTTCTTAATTCAGACTTCGGATGTGGGAGATACCTCAATGTCTAGGTTGAAGAAGGCAAGATCTCATGGAAAGAGGAAACATAATCAATGGAAATGAAGGGGAGAAACAAAAATAAGTTTAAAAGTTAAATGGGGGTGATGTAATTTCACCATCAAAATAAGGGGCGCACAGTTTGGTCAAACCGTGTGAAAACCGTGTGCAAACCATGATCAAGACACTGCCCAAGGAGAGACACCATATGGTTTCTCTAACCGTGCGAAAACCACGTGAAAAGTCTCTATTAAGCTGCATAGTTGCAGATAAATCGTGCAACTCTTGTTGCTCCTTTGTTTTTCCCCACACAATTAGTAGAGATCGTGTGAGATGGGTAGCACAGTTTCTAATAACCGTGCGACCCAGTTTATTTTTCAAATTCCTGGGGTTCCAGACTCTGAACAATCCCCAGACACCCTTGTGACCCTTATGACTCCATTGGGTAACATTATAAGAGTCATTTAAAGATATTTAAAACAAAAAAAAATGAGCCGTAACTTTGTGAAAAGACGGGTTGTTACAAACGACACTGCAACCGTTTACATAAACGTGACACGTAGACATAAGTCTACTAAACCTCCAAACCACAACCCTTGAAATTAAAATTTTCCTCATTGTTCTAGTTGTTTTCATATAGCCTATAACATGCATTCCTAGAATGATCACTGAAGTGTGTCCATTAGAGCAAGTCTCCAAACTCCATGTTCAAGCAATTCGATATAATTATGACTTTTAACACATCATTGTCATATTTGTGTTTTGTTATTTTAATGAGACTCTAAATGGTTTATCTCACCAAATAATTCCTTAGAAAAGCATTGATGTGGCTATATATTATATGTTTACCACATATATGTTTTAGATATTATTCATTTTTTGTCCTAAATGCATCTATAATGGTCTAATTCTTGCTTTTGTAGAATTGTTATTAAAACTGTATTTAGTAAATTTTGTAGCATCAAACAAATGGTTTTTTATAAATTGCATTATGATTACATTATTTGCTTTATATTTTGTTTAAAAAAGAAATATTAAATGTTTAAAATAATAAATGTGTAATTTCATTCTAAATATACCAAAAAACTAAAAAATGTCGGTTGAAAATTGATTCAAATGTTGCACAATATTTTGATATTCTCTGTTTAATTGGAGGTGGAGTAAATGGTCTGGTACAGATTCCAGTTGCTTCTGGAAAGACCTATTTTCCCTAAGCTATTGTCGAAAAGCACTTCTGGTTGGAAAGGGGTATTAATGGAGTTCTGTGATGGGGGAGGCTCCACAGACGCTTCGATGATTTTTCAAGGAGCTGGTTGCAATAACTGAGGCTCCAGGACGCTCCTCCAACGAACACCTAGGAGGTTCTTCAATTCGGCAGAAAATATGGAGATTAAGCTCTCGTTTGGAAGCTGAGAGTTGGGAAGAAAAGAAGAGATTCAGAGCGATGGAAAAGGATTTCACGCATTTGGTGAGACTGAAGCAGACGAAAGGAAATGTGAGAGGAGATAAACCGGCAGAAATATTTCTCTCCCACCCTCGGTTTCGAATCATCCCAAAAGTAGGATGATTCTGACGGAAATGGTGTGTAGAATTACATATTTTTGAAATTTACAATATTATCTTTATACATATATAAAAACAATCAGTTCACACCTTTTATGACTTAAAAGGGTTACACTGTTCCTCATTAATATTTATATAAATAAATATAATTTTAATTATTAATAATAACAACAAACAATATTTTCATGGACCAAAAAAATATTTTAAAGGAGAAAACGATATTATTAATTTTTGTGTGGGGTAAACAAAATATTTTGATACCCATGAAAATATTGTTTGGGGGCGCTAGTTGCATGGCCGAGTCCCCGAACCGTTCGTGGATTTTCCTTGTAGCGTGCGTAAGCTGTCATTTGACGGTTGTACCTTTTTTAATAATAAAAATCAAATATAATTTTTTTTCATAATGTGTATATAAATAATCTTGATTATAACTAATTATGTGTATATAAATAATTATAAATAATTTATAAATAATTTTGATTATAGATAATTTTGATTATAAATAATTATGATTAACTTGAATTAATTATTTATATAAATAATTTATAAATAATTTATATTTAATAAATATTTTGAATTAGTAATTATTTTAAATTAATAATTATTTTGAATTAATAATTTTGAATTAATAAATTATATAAATAATTTTGATTATCTTTAATTAATTTTTTAAAATTTTAAAATTTGTATTAATATATGTTCGTAGTTTAATTTCCACTGAATTTTGGTGATGTGAAATATAATGATTGATTAAAATCAAAATTAATGTGTTTTGATTAGTTATAAAAAAGATAATAAAAATACATTTTTTTAAAAGGTTATATATGTCATTTAACATAAATTGTTTATATTGAATAGACACGGTGACAGGTATGGTGTCCCTTGAGATCTAATCTATGATTTTTTTATCTTGGGTAAGTATGTCCTTTAATCCTATATGCATGTGTTATTTTTTAACAAAGGTTATTTGCATCATTTGCACTAAAACACTTTCTTTTCTTTTCTTTTAAAATTGTCACCAAACACAATGGAGAGAAATACAAATCATTTCTTTTCTTTTACTAAGTTATTGATCCAAGCACAAGGAGAAAAATTACAATCATTTCATTTCATTTCTTTTCTTTTATAGACTATCAAATCATTTCTTTTCTTTTACTAAAATCTCACCAAACACAGCGTAAAGGGGAAGATAGTCAGACATGTATGGGGAATAAATAAGGTTGGCACATCTGGAAATGAAGAGCATCGACACTGTGGGGCCAATCCATCTTCCGAATAAGGCTATTCACAGAGACAACAGTGACTCGGATGCTGGGGAACTCAATCGATCTTAGAGGAGGACTATTGGATGGATGCTGGGGATAATGATTGGTCTTTGTAATTCCCTGATTTGTATGGACAAAAGGAAGAATTCATTATTCATGCACAATGGAGATCTGTGCAAAGATTTTGATAGACGATCACTGAGGAGTAGGCGGCCTAAACGATGAGGATCCAGCGGGCTTCAATCTGAATTTGAAGTTCCATCTTCTGGTTCGTACAAGGTCCTGAACAAAGGTGATTTATTTTCCCTTAATTTTTCTTTTTCGTTAATATTCCTATGCTTTTATTCATTTGAATTTCCCCTATTTTTTTTGTTTGTGAAATCAAGTTAATAGGCTAAGAGAATCACAAAACATCTGATGCGTTGGAGTGTTTTCTTAGGTTTTTTCTCTCATGCATTTGGTTTTCAATTTAATGAAGGATTCTAGGATTATATGTTTTGTCAGAAACCAAGATGCCCATAAGAACCTCATTTGTGGAACAAGTTTTTGAACATCTGGAATGAAACTACATAGTGAAGTCGATAAGTCCCAGCCACTACATCAAATGGTCACTGCGTCAGACAAGTCTTTCCCAAGTTCAATGAAAATGGAAGAAACACTCAACACAAACGGAACATCAGGAATAACATTGTTCGACGCTTAAACCTACCCCACGGGATAATACTACAATTTCATACATTAAGGAGAGAACAACTGAGTGAATATTTGAGTTATAAGGAAAACTTATTGAAGAAGTAATCTCTGTTTATAAAATACAATTATAGTTTCAATGATCAATCTACACACAAAGTGTTGTGGGATCACTTCTTAGTCCATGAAAACAGGAGTGTTGATCAATTGTAAACTAAATATTGTAGGATCCTTCCTAGTAAATATAGTAGATGAAGGTTAAACCAATATGTATACGAAGTATAGTAGGATCCTTCTCAGTAGATTTTGATCAATGAACTCTATTGACTTTGACTGAGTAATCCAAGTCGGCCTACACACATATTGCATAAGGCAAGAAAGAGAAGGGTAAGAAAGGCAAATAATAAATAAAGCAAAATCTGAGTCCAATGAACGCCTTCGAATGTGATGTGAATACATAATCACATTTTGAACTCTTGAAGATCGTGGAGAAAATTCGATAGAATTTCAATACATTGAGAGGGGAAAATCAACAAACAAAAGGAGTACATGCAGTGATATTGCATGGTGTCCACTCAACCATAATGATCCTAACTTTTCATATTTGAACGATTTCCATTTATTTCTAATAATTTTCCACATAAATGGAAAACCAATAGTTGGAAATAAATCTATGACCATATTGTTATAGACATGGTTGTGTGCTGAGAATGACATCCTACATGGTCATGGTTGTGGCGGTATGGCTTCTCGCGTGAAAGAAATGAGAAATACCATATAGGTTATAGCTATGTTTGGAAGCCCTACTTCCATGGGCATAACTTGTTTCTATAGATGAATTTTCCACTAGTGAATAATTCCACATAAGGTTCAAAGTGTGTAGTTATTTAACGACATATAATTGCCTTAGGATAAGTAGTTTTTCAACATTGAACTTTCTGTAATGAATAATATTATACTTGTTAAGTTAATCAGGTAGACATAATGCCTTTGAACCATCAATAAAACTCACACAATTATCTCTCGAACATAGCTGGTTCTCACTTTGGTGTTCATTTTGGCCATAAACACCACCCGTTTTCATGAGTGTTTTAGATAATTTAGCCTAAAAATCCTCCTTGAAGTGACCCTGCTTCATACTCACATAGGTGATTCTCAAAACATCAATTCATTTTGAAAATCATTAAAAGTGGATGCTTAACCTACTCTTCTTGAATTGATTTTCCATCTTAAGTGTAATGTCCCCCGCCCTAGTCCATTATGAACAGTGACCAAACCATAGAGTTATTGGGATCTTAGACGCACATCCCCCATATACCAGAAGTTGCAAATTAGTAAAGGTAGTCTAATGTGATACGGTGATGATAATATACCCAAATATCAGAGTCAAACAATGTCAAAAATGAAGGCATTCATATACACCATCCAGATCAATAAGCAATAAAATATGCATCCAACCAAGTGTTGATAAATAGTTAGACACATGCTATAACAAATGAGACTATAGAATACATTACTGGTGGTATTACATTAGCAACATGTAATATATACAAAATCTAAAAGATCAAAACTTAGAAGAACAATGAAAACAGTCAGGGATCCTAGCCTGATCTCAAACTCCCACGCTCTATCCTAATAGCCCAAAACAATTACCAAACCTTGAGCCCTTACCCGTGTCCAGACCCGCAACCATAAAGTCTGCTTAGGTACCTACTGATGACTTGATCAAGGTATGAGTGCAACTTAGTAGGCCACCACCACCAACATACCTAAATATTCAGTCCAAAATATACGTGCATGGTGAAAAACTATAAATAAAGTAGCAAGTACAAAAAGAATAACAACACCGATGCCTTGGCTCCACGGTGACACCCTAGCTGGTCATACATACTTTGTGCCAGTTCCAGATGTCTCTGAGCACATAGCAAAATCATTCCAACCATAAGTAACCACACAGGGGGACTAAGTCCTTCCCTGAAACCAATACTTAATAGTATACTATTGGGCTCAACTTGTGAAAACAATTCTCCACTGGAAGGTCTGAATTTTTTTTCTAGGACAAGTGTTAGAGTTCCAGAAGTTTATTCATCGGTAGGAACACTTGGGAGGATTCAGATATAGATGGTTCACCAACACCATGAAAGTTCGAGTTCAAACAAAAAAAGTCACTTCACTGGAAGTTCACAGGAGGTGGACGACCAAAAGTAGCAGGGTGATTTGAAAAAAACTTTGATAATAGGAGGCTCATGATGTCAAATCAACAGATGTATGCTGGACAAAGGAGTTCAACGAATGAAGCACAGTGAAAGGTCGAGTATGGGAATGTTTAGGAAGAACATCTACCAATGCATGTATTTAGAGATTCTATTATGGGTTCAGAGGATGCAGTGAGGTGAACAATATGGGAAACTACTGATAGCCGAACTGGATTCTGGAAGATCGATTAAGTAAGTGCTAAAGTTCACAACTTACGTGAAGTCACTGATAATGAGATGTGGAAGCTTTTCTCTAAAAGGAAATGTTCGTTAAAGTCTTTTTCATGGTGTTGACGATTGAATGCACTGTTTACTGGGAGTCAGTGATTGATGCATTCTATTCTATTGAAAGAACTCGGGTGCTTGGAGAAGTGTGAGAAATTACAATTTAAAATTTTTGGGTTTGAATTTATGTAAAAACATCAAATTTGGTGTACCCCTGCTCAGATTTATCCATGGATCGTGTGAAAATTAATTAAGCCCAAATAATTCAAAATGAAAAATTAAATTTAAATCATACCTCATTCGATTTCGATCTAAAACATGTTTTGCTCATCATCGGCAATCATCGCTCAAAGGAATCAAACTCGGAACCCTCTAGATTATTCACATGTGTTCCAAAAGTTTGATTGATCATCAGTCTATGAAATCTGGTTGCTAGCGCGGAGAATTGAAGACTCTTCGATGTCATCATGATCACGAGAAATCAAACTATCAATTCTCAAACTTGGATCAATCAAACTTTGATCTTCACTTCGCTTTCTCTCTCTAAGACATGAGAGGGGGATTAGAGAGAATTCAAGCAAACCATTCTCACTCTCATATTGGGCTTTAAAAATTCTTAAATACTTTGGTTGGAACTTCCATAAATTGTATTTAGGTCCTTATGGAAGTTAACCCATCAAATGTATAAAAAAACATAAATGACACTTAAAACTTGCCGCATGTTTTGCAGGTTTTTTATCACATGCTTGTAACACATAAACCGTGTAACATGATAAAATAAGAGTCATTAACTCAACTTGGATCTCATAAAATATTAAACGAACCTTGAATTTAACATTTAATATTTTTTTGAATTTTTTTTCATTATATTCATTAAATAACTTAAAAATATAGTAATTAAATTGATTAAATGGTTATTATTCAATAATCAAATAATATTGAATTTATTTATTTCCTTTACAATCATATAAACATGGACATTATCATGCTACCACTGCGAGTCCCACCATATCATAAACTCCAATTTACTAGAATTGATTAAGCTTCTGAATACTCCTCTAGACCCTTATCTTGATAGTAGTGAGTGATACTCACAGATTTGGAGCAGTGTCTAGCAACTCATCAAGGTCCCTAAGATGATAAGATTTAGTCATAACAACAACAACCTCATACGACCACACATCGTGCATTATAATCTTCTTTTCTCATGATATCTCATAAAACAAGACACATACTTAATTTCATCATTCTTTCTTGCTTTATTTATTCGTGACCTTACTAGATAAACTTACCTTCAATCACCATGACCATGGATTTAATAAATGTACTAAAATGATGGTCAATTGGGCTTGAGACATCTAATCCTTTTAGAATTGGAAATTTTTTTTGAACATTCAACCAATGTCGTACCTTAAATGACACACCAAATGTAAAATATCTCGCCAAAACTTAAATGTCATGGTTTTCATCTTGAATTAAAGAATGTGATCAAATGGTACACATTGATAATGATCTCAAGTCTAGAGACTAATACACATGCTCGTAAATAGAGACAACCACTGACTCTTGAAATATATGATGTTCCTATTAGAGGATCAGTTCTCATGATCTCATTTATTTTAGATCCCCAAGTGCAAACTTGATGACAAGATCTTACAATGATTATGACCCCCCCCCCCAAGACCTGATATTCAGACATTAAACATCATATGTGTCTAGTCAGTATGATGTATACAGACCATATGACATATTTTTAAGATTAATGTCACAATATCTTGAGGTTCTCATTATAGTTGAGAACTTCTACAACCTGTTGATATGAAAAATAATCTAAGGATGTTACCATATAAATAATGGATGCAGAAGTGTTGGCACTTTTATAGTAAGTATAAATCATAATAACTCTATATACATGATATGATAATTAAAAAGTACTCTTCCAGTTGGGTCTAGGATATCCACTTTTACAACACTCCTACTTGTAG
The DNA here is from genome assembly GCA_963277665.1 of Viscum album. Taxonomy (NCBI): domain Eukaryota; kingdom Viridiplantae; phylum Streptophyta; class Magnoliopsida; order Santalales; family Viscaceae; genus Viscum; species Viscum album. The sequence goes on along the minus strand of OY728128.1, from coordinate 1,574,272,895 downwards.
TAGAGACAACTTACCAATGATTAACTTGTTAGTACTCACATGATAAGATCATGCTTTTGATGATTTATGTCTTTAGTTATTGGGCTTGCAATGTCTTCTTACATGATGACTACTCTGCTATCTGTGACTTTATCTCCTTGAGTAAATCTTCCCAAAAGATGATATCATCGAGTGTATCATTTTTTCCTCTGTCATAATCTTGAAATTTTGACTCGTAACCTTTAGTACGATTCCAATAACTGTAACAAATTGTTACATATTTATATATTGGTTATTTAGTTGCATCACAAGTTGCAACGTACTCGATATCCGTAGATACAAAAAACATTATCTTTAATGAGATTCTCTTGCTCATTATGCTAGACTAACTATGATATTAGATCATATTTATCCATAGGAAGATTAGTTTGTGTCCCCTTATAATCAGTGTTCCTCCCTCTCCAAGTACTAGATACACATCCCTTATACTTTCTCAAGTATAATTGGATAGTTCTGACTACTTCCCATGCAGTTTCCTTGAATTTAATTGATATTTACCTACCATAAAGTATATGTTGGAAATATCTAGTACATAACATGACATGTGTGATATATCCATCATAGGTGTGTGTGAAATTACTCACCATTTAATCTCCTCACATGTCTCATAAATGTCTTCTTGGAGAGATTTATGTCACATGACACATACAACAATTCTCTTCCAATTGGTATTTTTAAATTCCTTATCAGAATATGTACTTTTGACTTTGCCTAAGTAACCACCCATAGATCTTTCGCAGTAAATCTCGTTCTCTAGAACTTGGGTTGTTACTTTAATTCAATATTTTCAGAGCTTCTTTCAACCCAGTTTTAACTAAATGTAAGACTAATCAACTGTTTTCCATATATTAACAATATGTTTACTTGGAAAACTATGATTGTCCCACTAACCTCTTATAGGCACATGGCTGGATTTCGTACCAAATTATTATTCTTTGAACACAATTCTTTCATTAATCCAAAAATGGATCTCTACATCTTGCATTATTTATTGGTATTCTATAGTGTCACCAACCCTTTCTGGATGCATCTTCTAAGAATGGTGGCCTTGACATCCAATTCCCAATATAATAATCATAAAAAGTTGCAATGAAAAGTGTAATTCAAATGGATTTGTTCATGATGATTTGGTATAACCAATAGATCCTTATTGGTATCACACTTGTAACACCCATGTATAGTTTCTTCTGATTACCCACCAACGACTTTACATCAATTAGAGAAAACTTCCAAAATACAAACTTAATTTTGGTACATGGAATTCATTTTTCAGAATTCATTTGAACTTATATATCATTACTGATTTCCATTTATTTTTTTTCTTAGGATATATTATTATTATCAAATAATTTATCACCCACCATAGTGAATATAAAATCATTTCTCTTAGTTTTATTTTTCATAAGCAGTATGTGCCTCTGAAACATTCTTTTTCCACAAGCTCTTGTGAAACTTATTCCTATATAAACTACTTCTGCATCTACAACATTTACTTGAATCAAGTCAAACTTGCTTCCACTATCTTAAATAGTGATGCACACCCTTTTATAGACATATAGTCTATCACTTGACTATATTTTTCCTATCTTAGGGATTTCTATAATTTCCTTAGAAACCTTTTAGATAATTACCTTATATTTACATTATGTTGTTCTTGATACAAGTTTGTTTATTGACTTAGCTTTAACAAACTCTTTGCATCTAAACAAAATGAGTATGAAATAATGGGTTTCTTTCATATTATAACTTATATGTCCATTTTTCATAATAATTGGCATATGATTATGTGTTAACACCTCTATTTGCAAAGCATGTCTTGAAAAGATTTAGTAAGACTTTGAAATACATCAAAGACATGCAACTGATCCTTATTTCATCTTGACTTTGATGTGTATAAGGTAATGTGTGAGAGGTAATTTCTCTACACGACATTTTAATGATCAATGTTTTCATGTAAGACTCATCATTGATGCTCCTCTTACTATTGTAATATCTTCAATTTATAATGATAATAAAACCTTCTTTGTTAATGATTAATGAGTGCTTTTATTTGTAAATGTAATATTTCAATAAAAATCACTTAATAAATGATTTAAATGCTTTACAGAAGGATAAATCACCTATTAACACCATAGAATATTCTTTGAAATATTTTCAAAGTTCGAAGATGAGTTAGCATAGGATTCAGGGTCCTGTAGAGTCTCGACATTGAAAGTATAAAAATATTAAATATATTATATCACTTACACATGATTTTTTATGAAATAATGACATATATCCAAAATGGTGTTTTAAATGAGAAATTTTAGACCACCGTTATCATTGGAATGTGAGATTTATCCTAGGTGCAACATAATATATATGCGCATCAGGTGTTTAGTTAAATCCCACGTGAGAGTAATTTATTTAAATTGCACATAAATGTAATGTTTTTACCCTTATTTCTTTATTATAATTATTTATTATTAATTAAATTCATTTTTTTATCCTTTTCTTCTCCCACATGCCACATTACCTCCATTTTCACGTGGGGTTCAATCCAAAATCTTGGTTTTCAAACTGTTTTGATCTGTTTTAATTTGCAACTCCTTAATGAGGAGTGTGGTCTTCTAGGTTGGGGGAATAATCCTATCAGGGATATAACCCATAAAGAATTATGGTAAATTTGGGGCGTTGTGTTTGAACCTCAGGGAGGCTTCCTACATATCCTATTTGGATATGAATCATGACCCACATAGTTAGGTAGGGTTGCGGCTTACACCTATGGAGGAGGCCCAATGGGTTACCTCATTGTAAATGTGGCCCTTTGAGGTGGTGTTATCATGATTGAGTTTTATACCAAATTGGAGGCCCATTGGGTTATCTGATCGTGATGATGACATGATTGTCGCTAAACTCTAATACAATGCGATTCATGCTTGATGTGAGAAATAAAAGGAAGCAGAAGATTTGACAGTCCACACGACCTCCGTCATCTGTTGGTGGATGAGGGGGGGGGGGGATATGGAAGGCAGGGTAATTCCCCACAAGAAAGACTAGAGGATTATAAAGGATGCACCGGAAAAGATCCTCATCTCCTCCCCTTTTGACAGTTGGAAGAGAGGGTGATGGCAGGGAAACAATTGATAAGAGGGGATTTTCATACGATTCACATCACATTTTAGGAAATTGATGTCACCGCCCGACTCGAGAAGCCATATGCTGCCAGCCCTAAGGTTGGGATCCTCATTACCACGAGAATGCAAGGTTTTTAACACTCTGAGGATCCCTCCTACCAGGGAGGTTAGATGTGAGGCTTTGATTCCCACGAGAATACAAGACTGTATGGGGACACGTTAGTGTGTCATGTCCCTAGGCTGAATAAATTAGGTGGTTGTGTAAAGGTCTTAATGAAAGCATTACTGGGTTTTGGTAGAAGAGACATGAAGACATTTGGATAGTTCATGAAGGGGCCAATATGAGGTCGAACGCTACACGAGAAGAGGACATCAAGGCTATAAGGGAAAAAAGAACCTAAGGATACCACATTTCACATATTGGTCTTTGTTATGCAGGGTAGGGGATAAATAAGGGTTCCACGGAAGTGTCTACTTCACGGTGAGCTTTTGCGGGCACAAGGCCTTTTGCAGGTCTCCTTCACGGTACGTGTTAGGTGAATTACTTGCAGGAGTCTTCTCTATTCTTCTCGACTATCCACTCGTACCACTCCCTCCCTTTTTTCAAAGACTAGGTGTAAGACCATGAACTCGCACTTCCAGATTCTGTACTAAAACATGTTGTGTATTTTTTTGTATAATAAATAACTGAAAAATACACAGTATATTATACAAATGAGAACCTTTTCCGGTCTAGGTTCTGAAGAATTAGACAAAAACTTACATATATTGAAATAGAGTTTACAAAAAAGTAATAGATATTATAAATAACTAGATTCATCTACATTAGCACCTTAACATCCCTTTGAACTTGCAAGGATTTTTGTGAAAAACATTTTAAAAACATGGGATGAGTATAAAACTCAGTAAGGGATATAAAAGGAAGGAAAGAACACATTATTCTATGAACACTTGTAACGTATGGAATGATTTTCAAAATACATACTTATCACCCATATATACTTACTTTGTGAAACCTGAAATTTACACAAGATCCTCACAAAACATAAGAACTTAAATATAACCATAAAGGTTTCTTGGGGCATTACTTACATAATATTGTAACTCTCACAACTACCTTATAATTTGTAACCATCAAAGATGACTTCAAAATTATGCATAACCAATGAATTGTAAGGAAATATATATTACACCCTTCATCATAAACAATTCTCAAGAACCATAACATAATCATACAACATGAATAATTTCATAAAATCATTTCTTTTGAATGTTTTAAAACAGAGTTTAAAAAAAGGATTTTAAAGGAAAAAGCCCTTAGAAATATCATATAATTCAAGTGAGACTTAATAGAGTGGATGAAATATGTATATACACTATAAATACACAAAATTTAACATAATATAAACAAAACCAATCACACAAACAATTTTAATATCACATAAATAACGAAGTAGAATATTAACCCAAAGAATGGAAATCAGGTTAAAAATTCGCTTACCCCGGGCTTGTCTCACTACAAACTTGTTTAAACCTCCTGTATAATGGTTAAAAAAGTGTTATTAATACTTACAAAGAATCATATTCATATTTATAATACCTTATATGATTACTTCATTACATCATTTCACCCTTTAATTGTTAGTATTTTGTTCCTTGCACTGTTTTTGGGTGAGTTCTTTACATGATTTCTAAGATTGGTTCATGATGAATGTTCTTGTCGATTGGGAGTAAGACATCATAATTGGAATTAAGTGGTATTTAAATATTTCTAGAACCATAAATTATACCATAAATTATTTTTAATTCTTACATGAGGATGATTCAAAAGTTAAAACATTAATGATGTTCGTTTAGATAATTTTAGTGGTTCTTTGATAATAACGAGCTCATTTTGTTTTATAAATTAAAACCATGTGTACAAAAGAATTTAAGAACCATATATAAGTTATAATACATAAATTATAATCTAGTTCAACCATAAAAAATGTTTAATGACCAGACTTGAATTAATTAAAGCAAATTGAAATCACATTGTCCATGATGTCGGTAATTCGACACATCACGGACAACATTTTTAATTCCTTGAATAAGTTGGGGAGGAGAAGAAGATTGATGAGTAATTTTCTAGGAACATGAGAACATCTTGAATATAAAATATTCTGGAGCTTTCATGCCTCTTGGATAAGAGTATGTGAGAAATGAAAAAGAAAATAAAGGAACTCAAAGTAAAATAAAATTTGAGAAACCCCTTACGAAAATTTGACAGCCTAACAATGTTACTTAAAATTTCATAAAATAATTTGATGAGAGAAAAGAGGTCTCTCATTATTATTAAATAATATGGGTAGTTAGGGGGATATGAAATGAAATATCACAACATAATCCAAAGATAATGAAAAAGAATAACATAAAATGAAAGAAAAGAAATAAAATAAAAGAGGATGTTTACCTCTTGATCTCTTCTCCTTGAGATCCTTATTAAGGCCTTTGGTTTTGGTCTTTTGGTGAAACCAACAGCTCTAGGACATGGGGAAGATCCTTGAGAGGATTATTGGGAAGAACCTTGGTAAGACTCAATACTTGAGAGGGTGTGAGAGGAAGATGGAAATGAAGGTGATATTTATAGTGGAGAGGAGATAGTTTTCATTATTTTAATAATTATTATAATATTTTTGCTTAATAAGATGAATAATCTTAATTAATGTGACCCCAAATAGTAATAATGACATGTGAGTTCTAACCAAGTGGTTTTACATCACTTATGATGTCATAAATAGTGTATTTTACTGATAATTTGATTATACGGCATTTTACCATATTTCACTATTCATCGATAATTCAAGAATTTCAAAAAAATCCAAAAAATTATCCCTTACCATTTCTCGAAGTGTAGAATTCAAAAATGAACTCCATTTTTTTAAAATAATTTTCTAAATATTATCAATTTAATTTTTAAATAAAATCATACCTAATTAAAAAATTAACAATTTTAAAACTACAACTGCTTTTATATGACATTGAAAAATTAACCAAAATGTCATTATATTCAAGTATTAATAAAATAAAATAATAGTACAATTTAATATTCATCAGGGTCATATTACTATTCATATTACTATTAATAAGGGTATGTTACTATTCACCAAAAAAACAAGTTGGTTTCATTAGGCTCTAAAGAACTTACTGAACACAATTGTAGATAAACATTTTTTGAAATTTAAAACATTAAAGTGGTAAAATTATTTTTAAAGGCTAGTTATAAGTTTATACTTAATACAAACTTTAATTCATTTCAATTTAACTTTTTTAAAAAAAAACTGGGATGTTACATTATCCCCACCTTTCGGAAATTGAGTGCTCATAATTTTATTTACTTATTAAACAAATGAGGGTACCTTGATCATGGTGTCCACCTGGTTTCATCATTATCTTGCTCATATAAAAATAAGGTCCATGCATTGCAACAATGACTTAGAGATCTTTCAAAAATCATTTTATTCCTTTATCCAAATACACCATGTACAACATGGGTCATATGGGTGTTCACAGAAAAATAGTTTTGGAAAATAATCATGTATGACATATAATTTCAAAACATCTAATAAAACTTGATTTTTATAAAATAGTCTGACTGAGTTTCAGTTGAAACTTCCAATCAATGGTTCTTTTAAAATACCATAAGTATGTGCTGAAAGAGTATATTATAAAAATAAATATAAATAGGTTGCGCAAAGGTCTCTTTCTTCAACACCTTTTTCAAAATTACAATATGTTCCAAAATCTTTTAATAAGGTAAAATATTTGAAAATTCCTTGATAATATTTACCTTTCTTGAAAATATGATAATATTGAGAAAATAGTATTTGATTAAACACAACTCATGATCCATGATGATATCGAGGTATGCTACTATTCATAAGGGTATGTTACTATTCACTAAAAGAACAAGTTGTTTCCATTAGGCTCTAAATAATTTACTAAACACAATTTTAGATGACCATTTTTTGAAATTTAAAACATAAAAGTGACAAAATTATTTTTAAAGTCTAGTTATAAATATCTACTTAAAACAAAGTTTTATGCATCTTTATTTATTTTTTTAAAAATACCTTGGGGTGAACTGCCACGCCTCGGCCCCAGACTGCCCCAGAGTTGGTGTAGAGCTGAAATAAAAAATGGTGTGCATTTTTTTATAAAAAGGAAAGTTGAAAACACACACACATGTTCCACTAGAGAGGATCATTTTGGGTTAGGTCTTGGAGAATCAGATACAATTATTACATTCCTTTAAAATTATTCATAAAAAATTTTCTTTAGAAATGTTATAACACATGTATCATAACATAACATTTTGTCTAAGAATCATAAGATCATATTTCAAGGAATCCTAACTGAGTTAAAAGGAAACATGTTCCAATTATAAGCATGCTCATATAGAAATACATGGTTTACAAAATAATAAGTAAAAGTCATTTTAGTTTTAATGGGTATGAAATGTGAAAGTGCAAGTACAAAATTTATAATTAAGAGTATTACATAATCAGAGTTACGCATGAAAATAATAACTTCAATTTCATCCTTTAGTAATATGAAACATACACTGGCGGATAAATCTCTGAGTGCTCAATAATTAATAAGCCATAAGATTTTACTTCATATGATTCTCATAAACATAATCTATTTAACCAATAATGTTCTAATAGTTGAATATTATTTTGATTAATTAAAATATGACTGAGGGTGAGTCTTTGTGAAAGATAAGAGCAAGGAGGGACCACAGGTGTCACAGACGAAGAAAAATAAATGGAGAAAGCGGAAAAGGGAGAATCCACTAGTGCAACACATGCGGAGGAAGAAGAAGGTGCCGCCGGGAGGAAAAAACCAGAAAAATAATGAAGGAACGAGATCTAACTGAGAGAAGATCCTATGAAGGAGGCGAGTCCGTAGATTTTAAAAAGAGATGGATGGTTGAGATCTGTCGAGGATAAGATCAGATGACTATGAAATATGCCATGATTTAAAATGACTTGGACAGCTACGATTATATCTCGACCAGATCCGATGGCGCACAAAAACGCGGACGTTAAACCATGGCCGCTGAGGTTCGATAGCCGGACTGATTGGACAGATCAGATCATGCGCGGGGTGATCGGGCAGCCTGGGTCTGATCCCAGCTGAATTTTTTCATCCCACATTGAAATGGAGGGGCTTCCACGACTCTTTTATAAGTTTGGATCTCCGAGCCAATGCTTTACTCCTTCCCCCCCTCCTAGTACCGCCCCGTACTGAGTTCTTCTGCGGGCGCACTCCTGCGCCCACCCACGTAGCCAGGTCGCCCTGCATGGTGGCGTGCTTTGGTCCTTGCACACGCATCCATGCATGACCTTAGGGGTAACTATGCCTCCTGTGCGCGCTAGACCTAGCACACACCATGCGTGCGCACCACAATTGTGCTATTGCCAAGGGGTTGTGGGTGAGATGCCCATCAAGGCCCAGAGGGCTTCCTTCAAGGTGGCCCTCAGCTAGGTGGGGTACTCACTTAAATTTTAACAAAGTAAATATTTATTTTTTGTTAAATATAAAAAATAGGTTTTCATATACTTATATATGTTCAAATAAATATGAATCCTCTACTATAATTACTTATTTTCTTTAGTTTTATAAAACACAAAGTTATAAATTATGGTTTATTACTTCATAAAGACAACCTTATACTAGTTTTACAAAAATCAAAAACACATTTTAGTAAAGACCTTGGTTTAAACATCAAAAATGAAAATATTTATAAAAGCTTTCAACACATTTGAAAATTTTGAAAGGTATTTGAAATCCATACCTCATTTTGAAATCATACTATGTTAAAGCATGATTCTTTTTAAAGTTTATAAAAAGAGTTTTTGTGTTTAAAGTTATAATTTCAATGCATACTTTAAATATTTTGAAAAACTAATTATACCTAAATATTTTAAATTAAACCACCAAAATGACCAACGGCTATACATATAGCCGTTAGAAACTCAACAATCACTTAAGGAGCAATATTCAAATTAAGGCCTTACAAATACATGTATCAGGGTGTTCCATATTCAATACAACTTGGTGAAAAATGATGTTTCTCATACCACTAATGCTCAGTGCGGTTGCAGTGGCTCTGGCGATACTGATGTTTATTGTAACGAATCTGAAAGATCCTTACGGGTAGCACCAAAATTAAATAGAATAAAACCATACTATTATTATTAAATGAGAAATAAGTTTTACAGTGTCACACTATGTGCTTAAATGAACTACTAAATACTACGGGACCTTTATAAACTAACCATTAAAAATATTTTTTTCACTTTTATGTTTTGAATTTTGAAAAACAGTCATCTACAATTGTGTTCAGTAAGTTATTTAGAGAATAATAAAACCAAATTATTTTTTTGGTGAATAGTAACATACCCTTATGCATAGTAATATGAATAATAATATTACCCTAATGAATAGTAAATTGTACTATTATTTTATTTTTTAAGGCTTGAAGATAATGACATTTTGATTAATTTTTCAATGTGATATAAAAGCAGTTATTGTTTTAAAATTGTTAATTCTTGAATTAAGTATGATTTTATTTAAAAATTAAATTAATAATATTTAGAAAAATATTTTTAAAAAATGGACTTTATTTTTGAATTCTACATGTCGAAAAATAGTAAGGGTTATTTTTTGGTATTTTTTTGAAATTATAGAATTTTCGATGAATAGTGAAATACGACAAAATACAGTATATTCAAATTATCCATAAAATACACTATTTTTGACATCATAAGTGATTTAATCCCAGTTTGTTCGAACTCACAAGACATTATTACTATTTGGAGTCACATGAATTAAGACTATTCATAGTCTTGAACAAAAATATTATAATAATGATTAAAATAATGTTAAATACCTTCCCTCCTCCACTATAAATACCACCCTTATTCCCTTTCTTCCTCCCACATCTCTCAAACTTTGAGCCTTAACTAAGTTCTACCAAACACTCCTCACAATACTCTTCTCCACGTCCTTGAGTTTCGGGTCTCACCAAAAGGCCAAAGCCAAAGCCATTAAGAAGGATCTCAAGGAGAAGAGATCAAAAGTTAAACATCCTCTTTTATTTTCTTTCTTTTCTTTCATTTTATGTTTTTTTATTCACTTTAGCTTATGGTGGAATATTTCATTCCATACCCCCTTACTTCCCATATTATGTAATAATTATGAGATACCCCTTTTCTCCCATCAAATTATTTTATGAAAATGTAAGAGTTGTCGTTAAGTTGCTGATTTTTCGTAATGGATTTCTTAATTTTTCTTTTATTTTGAGTTCATTTCTTCTTTTTTCTCACCTCCTCTTATCCAAGAGGCATTAAATATCCAGAATATTATATATTTTGGATGTTATCATGTTCATGAAAAATTTCTCATCAACATTCTTCTCCCCTCCCTCTTATTTAAGGAATTAAAAAACATTGTTTGTGATGCGTTGAATTACCGACATTACGAACGATGTGATTTCAATATGCTTTAATTTTTTCATGATTGGTCATTAAACCATTTTTATGGTTTAACCAGATTATAATATATGTATTATGTCTCATCTATGGTTCTGGAATTCTTTTTTACACATGGTTTTAATCTATAAAACAAAATGAGGTCGTTATTATCAAAGAACTACTAAAATGATCTAAACGAACATCATTAATGTTTTAACTTATGAATCATCCTCATCTAAGAATTAAAAATGATAAATGGTATAATTTATGGTTATTAAAATATGTAAATACTACTCCATTCCAATTCTGGAGTTTCACTTCTAATCGAGAAGAACAATCCATTATGAACCGATCATGAAAATCATGTAAAGAACTCACCCAAAACAGTGTAAGGAAAAAAATACTAACAATTAAAGGGTGACATGATGTAATCAAATGATCATATAAGGTATTATAAAGATAGATATGATTTTTAAAGATATTAATAACACTCTTAACCATTATAAATGAGGTTTAAACAAGTTTTAAGTAAGACAAACTCGAGGTAAGAGAATTCTTAATCCAATTTCCATTCTTTGGGTTGACATTCTACTTCATTATTTATGTGGTATTATAATTTTTTGTGTGATGAAATTTGTTTATATTATGATTATTTATATGTATTTATAGTGTATAGACATATTCCATCCACTCTATTAATTCTCACTTCAATTATATGATTTATGTAAGGTGTTTTTCTTTTAAATTCCTCTTTTAAAATTCTGTTTTACGAACTTTCAAAGGAAATGTTTTTATGCAATTATTCATGTTGTATGATTGTGTTCTGGTTTTTGGGTATTGTTTATGATTAAGGTTGGGACCTATATTTCCCTCCAATGCATTGAGTATGTGTAAGTTGGTGGTCAGTCGTATGGTTACTCCATGTGTAACTGCGATGGTTTCACAAATTGTAAGGTAGTCGCGAGGGTTACAAATTATAAGGTAGCCGTGAGAGTTACAATATTATGTAAGTAATTCCCACTGATACATTTATGATTCCATTTATGTTGTTATTTTTTGTGTGGATCTTGTGTAAATCCCATTTTTGACAAAGTAAGTATACATGGGTGATAAGTATGTTTTTTTGAAAATGATTTCATATGTTACAAGTATTATTGGACTAATGTTTTTTTATATCCCTTACTGAGCTATTTTGCTCATCCCAAGTTTTTGAAATATTTTTCACATGAATCCTTAGAAGTTAAAAGGATAGTTAAGGTGTTAATTTTGATGAATCTAGTTATTTATATTAGTTATTAATTTTTGTAAACTCTGATTCAATATATGTAAGTTGTCTAATTTTCCGAAACCTAGATCGAAAAAGGTCCTAATTTGTATAATGTAATGTGTATTTTTCAGTTATCTATTATACAAAAAAAATACATAGAATGTTTTAGTACCGAATCTAAAATTATGGGTTTAGAGATTTATATTTGGTATAATGTAACATCCCAGTTTTTTTAAAAATAAATTGAAATGAATGAAACATTGTTTTAAGTAGATATATATAACTAGGCTTTAGAAATAATTTTGTAACTTATATGTTTTGAATTTTGAAAAATGGTCAATCTACAATTGTGTTCAGTGAGTTATTTAGAGCTTAATGGAACCAAATTGTTTTTTTGGTGAATAATAAAATACACTTATGAATAATAATATGAATAGTAATATGACCCTAATGAATAGTAAATTGTACTATTAATTTATTTTCTTAAGGCTTGAAGATAATGACATTTTGGTTAATTTTTCAATGTAATATAAAATCAGTTATAGTTTTAAAATTGTTAATTTTAAAAATTAAATTAATAACATTTAAAAAATTATTTTCAAAAAATTGAGTTCATTTTTTAATTCTACACGTTGAAAAATTGTAAGGGTGAATTTTTGGGATTTTTATGAAATTATTGAATTTTAGTTAATATCAAAAATTCACCCTTACCATTTTTAGACATGTAGAATTCAAAAATGAAGTTCATTTTTTGAAAATATTTTTCTAAATATTATTAATTTAATTTTTAAAATTAACAATTTTAAAACTATAACTGATTTTATATCACATTGAAAAATTAACCAAAATTTCATTATCTTCAAGCCTTATGAAAATAAAATAATAGTACAATTTTCGATTCATTAGGGTCATATTACTTTTTATATTACTATTCATAAGTGTATGTTACTATTTACCAAAAAAATAATTTGGTTCCATTAGACTCTAAATAACTTACTGAACACAATGGTAGATGATCATTTTTCGAAATTAAAAACATAGAAGTGACAAAATTATTTTTAAAGCCTAGTTATATATATATACTTAAAACAATATTTCATTCATTTTAATTTATTTTTTTAAAAAAACTGGGATGTTACATTATACCAACTATAAAGCCCTGAACCCGTACTTTCAGATTCGGTACTAAAACATGCTATGCATTTTTTTCTATAATAGATAACTGAAAAATATACAGTACATTATACAAATTAGGACCTTTTTCGGTCTAGGTTCTGGAGAATTAGACAACAACTTACATATATAGAATCAGAGTTTACAAAAATTAATAACTAATATAAATAACTAGATTCATATGCATTAGCACCTTAACTTCCCTTTTAACTTCTAAGGATTCCTTTGAAAAACATTTTAAAAGCTTGGGATGAGTAAAATAGCTCAGTAAGGGATATAAAAAATAAGAAAAGAAAACATTAGTCCATTAATACTTGTAACATATGAAATCATTTTCAAAAGACATACTTATCACCCATTTATACTTACTTTGGGAAACATGAGATTTACAAAAGATGCACAAAAAACATAAGAACATAAATGGAAACATAAAGATATATTGGGGCAATACTTACATAATATTGTAGCTCTCACAGCTACGTTATAATTTGTAACCCTCGTGGCTACCTTACAATTTGTGAAACCATCGCAGTTACACATGGAGTAACCATACGACCGACCACCAACTTACACATACCCAATGTTTTGGAAGGAAATATAGGTCCCACATTTCATCATAAGAAATATCCAAGAACCAGAACACAATCATACAACATGAATAATTGCATAAAAATATTTCCTTTGAAAGTTCGTAAAATGGAATTTTAAAAGAGGATTTTAAAAGAAAAACACCTTACATAAATAATATAATTGAAGTGACACTTAATAGAGTTGATAAAATATGTATATACACTATAAATACACATAAATCATCATAATAGAAACAAATTTTATCACATAAACAATTATAATACCACATAAATAATGAAGTAGAATGAAAATTGGGTTAATAATTTCTTACCTCGAGTTTGTATTACTTCAAACTTGTTTAAACTTCATGTATAATGGTGGTTAAAAGAGTGTTATTAATATCTTAAAGAATCATATATATCTTTATAATACCTTATATGATCATTTTATTACATCATTTCACCCTTTAATTGTTAGTATTTTGTTCCTTGTATTGTTTTGGATGAGTTCTTTACATGATTTTCATGATCAGTTAATGATGGATTGTTCTTGTCGATTGGAAGTGAAAATACAGAATTGGAATGAAGTAATATTTACATATTTTTAGAACCATAAATTATAGCATTTATTATTTTGAATTCTTAGATGGGGATGATTCATAAGTTAAAACATTAATGATATCCGTTTAGATCATTTTAGTAGTTATTTGATAATAACGACATTATTTTGTTTTATAAATTAAAACCATGTGTACAAAAGAATCAAGAACCATGGATGAGACATAATACATATATTATAATCTAGTTCAATGATAAAAATAGTTTAATGACCAACCATGAAAGAATTAAAGCATATTGAAATCACATCGTTCATAATGTCAGTAATTCAACACATCACGGATAATGTTTTTTAATTCCTTGAATAAGTGGGAGAGGAGAAAAATATTGATGAAAATTTTTTCATGAACATTAGAACATCCAAAATATACAATATTCTGGAGCTTTCATGCCTCTGGGATAAGAGGAGGGGAGGAAAAATAAGAAATGAACTCAAAATAAAAGAAAAATTGAGAAATCCCTTAAGAAAATTCGACAGCCTAATGACGTCTTTTAAAATTTCATAAAATAATTTGATGAGAGAAAAAAGGTATCTCATAATTATTACATAATATAGGTTTTAAGGGGGATATGAAATGAAATATTCCAACATAAGCTAAAGGGAATGAAAAATAATAACATAAAATGAAAGAAAAAAAGAAAATAAAAGAGGATGTTTAACTCTTGATCTCTTCTCCCTGAGATCATTCTTAAGGCCTTTGGATTTGACCTTTTGGTGAGACCAACAGCTCTAGGATGTGGGGAAAAGTCTTGTGAAGAGTTTTGGGGTAGAACTTAGGTAAGGATCAAGGCTTGAGAGATGTGGGAGGAATAGGGGAATGAGGGTGGTATTTATAGTGGAGGAGAGAAGATATTTAATATTATTTTAATCATTATTATAATATTTTTTCTCAAGACTATATTCTTAATTCATGTGACCCCAAATAGTAATAATGGCTTGGGATTTTGAACCAAGTGTGATTACATCACTTATGATGCTATAAATAATTTATTTTACTGATAATTTGAATATATGGTATTTTAAAACAATAACTGCTTAATTTTTAAATAAAACCATACTTAATTCAAAAATTAACAATTTTAAAACAATAACTGATTTTATATCACATTGAAAAATTAATCAAAATGTCATTATCTTCAAGCCTTAAAAAATAAAATAATAGTACAATTTACTATTCATTAGGGTAATATTACTATTCATTAGGGTATGTAACTATTCACAAAAAAAAACAAGTTGGTTCCATTAGAATCTAAATAACTTACTGAACACAATTGTAGATGACCATTTTTCAAAATTCAAAATATAAAAGTGGAAAAATTATTTTTAATGGTTAGTTTATAAAGGTCTCATAGTATTTAGTAGTTCATTTAAGCACATAGTGTGACACCCCAAAACTTATTTCTCATGTTATAATAGTATTATGGTTTTATTCTGTTTAATTTTCATGTTACCTGTAAGGATCTTTCATATCCGTCACAAGAAACATGAGTATGGCCAGAGCCATTGCAACTGCACTGAGCATCAGTGGTATGACGAATGCCTTTTTCCACCAAGTTGTATTGAATATGGAACACCTTGATACATGAATTTGTAAGGCCTCAATTCGACTATTGGATATATGTATAGTCATTGGTCATTTTGGTGGTTTAATTTAAAATATTTAGGTATAATTAGTTTTCCAAAATATTTAAAGTATGCATTGAAATTATAACTTTAAACACAAAAACTCTTTTTATAAACTTTATAAAGGATAATGGTTTAATATAGTATGATTTAAAAATGAGTTATGCATTTCAAATACCTTTCAAATTTTTTAAATGTGTTGAAATCTTTTATAAATATTTTCATTCTTGATGTTTAAACCAAGGTCTTAACTAAAATGTGTTTTTGATTTTTATAAAACTAGTATAAGGTTGTCTTTATAAAGTACTAAACCATAATTTATAACTTTCTGTTTTATAAAAATAAGGAAAATAAGTAGTTATAGTAGAGGATTTATATTTGTTTGAAAATATATAAGTGTATGAAAACCTATTTTTTATATTTAAAAAAAAATAAATATTTACTTTGTTAAAATTCAGGTGAGTACCCCACCTAGATGAGGGCCACCTTGAAGGCAGCCCTCTGGGCCTTGATGGGAATCTCACCCACAACCCCTTGGCAATGGCCCAAGGGCGGTGTGCACGCATGGTGCGTGCTAGGCCTAGCGCGCACATGAGGCATAGTTACCCCTAAGTGTGTGCACAGGTGCGTGTGCAAGGACCAGAGCACACGACCGTGCAGGGTGGCACGACGGCGTGGGTGGACGCAGTAGTGCTTGCAGAAGAACTCAGTACGAGGTAGTACCAGGAGGGGGGAAGGAGTAGAGCATTGGCTCGGAGCTCCAGACTTATAAAGGAGCCACAGAAGCCCCTTCATTTTGACGTGGGATGATGAAATTTAGTCGGGATCAGATCCAGGTCGCCCAATCACACCGCGCGCAATCTGATCTGTCCAATCAGTCCGACTATCGAACCCCAGAGGCCACAGTTTATGTTCTGTGTTTTTGTGCATCGTCGGATTTAGGTGAGATCTAATCATAGCTGCCCGAGTCATTTTAAATCACTGCATCTTTCGTAGTCGTCTAATCTTATCCTCAACATATCTCAACCGTCTATCTCTTTTTAAAATCTTCAGACTTTCCTCCACCATAGGATCTTCTCTTGGTTAGATCTCGGTCATTCATTATTTTTTTGGTTTTTTCCTCCCGGTGTCTCCTTCTTCTTCCTCCGCATGTGCTGCACCGGTGGCTTCTCCCTTTTCCAATTTCTCTATTTTTTTTCTTCGTCCGTGACACTCATGGACCCTCCTTGCTCTCATCTTTCCCAAAGACTCACCCCCAGTCAAATTTTAATTAACCCAAATAATATTCGACTAGTAGAATATTCTTGGTTAAAGTTCTTATGTTTATGAGAATTAGATGAAGTAAAATCTTATGGCTTATTAATTATTCACACTTATAGATTTATCAACCTGTGTATGTTTCATAGTAGTAAAGGATGAAATTGAAGTTATTATTTTCATGCGCAACTATGATCATGTAATACTTTTAGTTATAAATTTTTTACTTGCACTTTCACATGTCATACCCATTAAAACTAGAATGAATTTTACTTATTATTCTGTAAACCATGTAATTCTTTATTAGCATGCTTATAATTGGAACATGTTACCTTTTAACTCTGTTAGTATTCCTTGAAATATGCTCTTATAATTCTTAGATAAAATGTTATGTTATGTTACATGTGTTACAACATTTCTAAATAAAATGTTTTATGAATAATTTTAAAGGAATGTAATAATTGTATTTGATTCTCCAAGACCTAAACCAAAATGATCCTCTCTAGTGGAACATGTGTGTGTGTTTTCACCTTTCCTTTTTATAAAAAAATACACACCATGTTTTATTTCAGCTCTACACCGACTTCAGGACAGTTCGGGGCCGAGGCGTGACAGTTCACCCCAAGGTTTCTTTAAAAAAATAAATGGAAATTCATAAAACTTTATTTTAAGTAGATATTTATAACTAACTTTTAAAAATAACTTTTTTCACTTCTATGTTTTGAATTTCAAAAAACGATCATCGACAATTGTTTTCAGTAAGTTATTTAGAGCTTAATAGAACCAACTTGTTCTTTTGGTGAATAACAACATACCCTTATGAATAGTAACATATTTCGATACCATCATGGATCATGAGTTGTATTTAATCAAATCCTGTTTTTTCAATATTTTCATATTTTCAAGAAAGGTAAATATTATCGAGGAATTTTCAAATATTTTATCTTATAAAAATGTTATGAAACATATTGTGATTTTGAAAAAGGTGATGAAGAAGGATACCCTTGCACAACTTATTTATATTTTCTTTTATAATATACTCTTTCAGAACATACTTATGGTATTTTAAAAGGACCATTGATTGAAATTTTCAACTAAAACTCGGTCCGACTATTTTATAAAAACCAAGTTTTATCAGATGTTTTGAAATTATATGTTATACATGATTATTTTCCAAAACTATTTTTCTATGAACACCCATATGACCCAAGTTGTACAAGGTGTATTTGGAAAAAATAAGCAAATGATTTTGAAAGATATTTAAATCATTGTTGCAATGCATGAACCTTCTATTTATGTGAGAAAGATGATGATGAAATCAGGTGTACACCATGATCAAGGTACCCTCATTTGTTTAATAAGTAAATAAAATTACGAGGACGTAATTTCCGAAAGGTGGGGATGATGTAACATCCCAATTTAAAAAAAAAGATAAATTGAAATGCATGAAAGTTTGTTTTAAGTAGATATTTATAACTATCATTTAAAAATAATTTTTCCACTAATGTTTTGAATTTCAAAAAATGATTATCTAAAATTGTGTTCAGTAAGTTCTTTAGAGATTAATGGAACCAACTTGTTTTTTGATGAATAGTAACATATACTTATGAATAGTAATATGACCCCAAATAATAGTATATTTTACTATTATTTTATTTTTTTAAGTTTTGAAGATAATGAAATTTTGCTGAATTTTTCAATGTGATATAAAAGGAGTTGTAGTTTTAAAATTGTTATTTTTTGAATTAAGTATGATTTTATTTAAAAATTAAATTAATAATATTTAGAAAATTATTTTCAAAAAAAAGAGTTCATTTTTGAATTCTACATGTCGAGAAATGGTAAGAGTGAATTTTTGGGATTTTTTTTGAAATTCTTGAATTTTCAATGAATAGTGAAATACGATAAAATACCATATAATAAAATTATCAATAAAATACACTATTTATGACATAATAAGTGATGTAAGACCACTTGGTTCTAACTCACATGCCATTATTACTATTTGGGGTCACTTAAATTAAGATTATTCAGTCTTGGGAAAAAATATTATAATAATGATTAAAATAATGAAAAATATCTCCTCTCCTCCACTATAAATATCACCTTCATTTCCCTCTTCCTCTCACAAATCTCAAGCCTTAAGCCTTACTTAAGTTCTGCCCAATAATCCTCCCAAGGCTCTTATCCACGTCCTATAGCTGTTGGTCTCACTAAAAGGCCAAAACCAAAGGTCTTAAAAATAATCTCAAGGGGAAGAGATCAAGATGTAAACATCCTCTTTTATTTTATTTCTTTTCTTTCATTTTATGTTATTCTTTTTCATTAACTTTGGCTTATGTTGGGATATTTCATTTAAAATCCCCCTTACTTCCCATATTATGTAATAATGATGATATACCCCTTTTTTCTAATCAAATTATTTTATGAAATTTTATGTAACTCGTTAGGCTGTCGAATTTTCGTAAGGGGTTTCTCAAATTTTCTTTTATTTTGAGTTTCTTTCTTTTATTCTTATTTTCTCACATCCTCTTATCCAAGATGCATGGAAGATCTATAATCATATATATTCTGTATTTTATCATGTTCATGTAAAATTCCTCATCAATCTTCTTCTCCTTGTCCACTTATTCAAGGAATTAAAAACATTGTCTGTGATGTGTCGAATTACCGACATTGTGGACGTTGTGATTTCAATTTTCTTTAATTCCTTCAAGTCTGGTCCTTAAACCATTTTTATGGTTGAACCAAATTATAATTTATGTATTATAACTTATATATTGTTCTGAAATTCTTTTGTACACATGGTTTTAATTTATAAAACAAAATGAGGTCATTATTATCAAAAAACCACTAAAATGATCTAAATGAACATCATTAATGTTTTAACTTATTAATCATCCTTATGTAAGAATTAAAAATAATAAATGGTATAATTTATGGTTCTGGAAATATTTTAATACCACTTCATTCCAATTCTTAATTCTCACTCCCAACCGACAAGAACATTAATCATGAACCAGTCATAGAAATCATGTAAAGAACTCCCCCAAAAACAGTGCAAGGAACAAAATACTAACAATTAAAGGATGAAATTATGTAATGAAGTAATCATATAAGGTATTATAAAGATAAATATGATTCTATAAGATATTAATAACACTCTTTTAACCGTTATACTGGAGGTTTAAACAAGTTTGAAGTAAGACCTCAAAGAAATCATTTTTTAAGCTTTAATGTTTTATATGTTGAAAAAAATGGAAACTCTTTTTAGTAGTATCCCCTTGTATGAATGTGGTAAGTTATGTATGTAATGTATCCTAATTATTTAAAACTCTAAACCCGAAAATATCCTAAATTTTTAATAATGTATGGTCTTGTGTAAAATTCATGATTAAGTAACGTTTTAAGCCCGGGTCTTTATAGTTGGTAACATCCGATTTTTTTTTAAAAAATAAATTTAAATGAATGAAACTTTGTTTTAAGTAGATATTTATAACTATCCTTTAAAAATAATTTTTTCACTTTTATGTTTTGAATTTTGAAAAATGGTCATATACAATTGTTTTTAATAAGTTATTTAGAGCCTAATAGAACCAACTTGTTCTTTTGGTGAATAGTAACATACTCTTATGAATAGTAATATGAACCTAATAAATAGTAAATTGTAATATTATTTTATTTTCTAAAGGCTTGAAGATAATGACATTTTGGGTAATTTTTCAATATGATATAAAAGCAGTTATAGTTTTAAAATTGTTAATTTTTGAATTAAGTATGATTTTATTAAAAAATTGAATTAATAATATTTAGAAAATTATTTTCAAAAAAAGGACTTCATTTTTGAATTCTACACGTCGAAAAATGGTAAGGGTGATTTTTTGGGATTTTTTTGAAATTCTTGAATTTTTGATGAATAATGAAAATACGGTAAAATATCATATATTCAGATTATCAGTAAAATACACTATTTATGACATCATAAGTGATCTAAGACCAATTGGTTCAAACTAAAATTTCATTATTACTATTTGGGGTCACATGAATTAAGATTATTCATATTTTTGAGCAAAAATATTATAATAATGATTAAAATAATGAAAAATACCTCCTCTCATCTATTATAAATATCACCCTCATTCCTTTCTTCCTTCCACACATCTCAATCATTGATCTTTACCTACGTTCTGCCCAATAATCCTCCCAAAGCTCTTCCCCGTGTCCTAGAGTTGCTGGTCTCACCAAAAGCCCAAAACCAAAGGCCTTAAGAAGGATCTAAAGGAGAAGAGATCAATAGGTAAACACCATCTTTCATTTTTCTTTATTTTCTTTCATTTCATATTATTATTTTTTATTCCCTTTGGCTATTTTGGGATATTTCCTTCCACATCCTCTTTACTGTCCATATTATGTAAGAGTGATGAGATACCCCTTTCTCTCATCAAATTATTTTATGAAAATTTAAACGACACCGTTAGGCTGCCGAATTTTCGTAAGGAATTTTCAAATTTTCTTTTATTTTGATTTACTTTATTTTATTCTTCTTTCCCCACATCCTATTGAGGCATGAAAGCTCTAGAATCATTTATATTCTGGATGTTCTAACGTTCATGGAAAATTCAGCATCAATCTTATTCTCTCATCACTTATTCAAGGAATTAAAAACATTTCCTATAATGTGTCGAATTACCGACATCGTGGACGATGTGATTTCAATTTGTGGTTTGCAGGATGAAAAAAGTGATGCCTCGCACCGCAAATGAAAAATTCATATGTGGGGTCATTAAATCATAGGCTGCTTACACAAATGAAAAGGTCGTTTTTAGGGGTATTAAATTAGAGCCTATTCCCACAAATGAAAAGGTTGTTTGCGGGGGGGGGGGGGGGGGGGGGTTATATCAACCCCCTCATGCCACAAATGATTTCATTGCATTTTTGGGAGTGCTATGCAGAGAGACGACCTCACATAGCGTGTGTGCTAGCGAGAGGAATGGGATACTTTATAGGTCTGGTTAATTTACTAATTTTAAACTCTATGAATGTCTTAACCTTTCAAATTTTTGGATTTTCCAAATTCATTAGAGCTTTATCAGATTATTTGTCGATTTTATCGGGCCCAAAAAATGCCCACATTAGAATTGTGTCTTATTAGCACGAAGAGGAGTCAATTCTAAAAAATAAGTCGGTCTGGATGAATGATTTGTGGGGTGCATGTGGACCCGGAGGAGGGACCATGCCTATAAAAGGTGTCAGGTTGACCCATTTGTCACCTAGTGACCTACCATTGCTTTGCGAATCACCCTGATATTGTGTCTTAGCATCCTTCCTCATATATTGATTTCCCTTTGTGGGATGACTTTCTGTATACTGAAGCCTTTCCATATGCAAACAGGTATTCTCGTGAACTAATTAATTTGCTTCATGGAAGAATGGTCTCCACATATAAATTTAAAATTCTGCATATGAAATTTCAGTTGTTATGCGGTTCACGTAACACGCTATGTAGGTCGAGTAGCACGCCATGCCGAATTTTTCACTTCGATAAATCTAGTATATTTTTATTGATTTTTCTTTCCATAGGGATAAAATGGATCCTGATCAAATTGTTTCTGATGAGAGGAGACAAGACATGATCAAAAGCGTCGATGATGGTGCAAAGTATGATGTTAACCCACATCATCGACTCTTATCATGGCTCATGGGTGCTGGACTCAAAAGTTATTCCATCTTTTATATAGGTTGCCCCTTTATGGATTTGGTCTGCTGTCTGACATCCCTATCTCGACACCATGTCACAAAACTCAACCCTTGTCTTGGATAAATAGGTACGCGCCTTGGGAAAATATTTCAAAAAAGGGCTCATACATTCATGAACCCTTTTATGAGGAATTTGTTTTGGGATATACCCCTTTATTGTTGGAAGAATGGGTACACACAATAGAATAAGATACCCTTGGTGTCACTCAATTATGAGGAAATTGACATCCAATGAACGGCTAGGATGGTTGTCAAAATGGGATCTTCTTCGTGGTGGATCATTCGATCTAGAATGTGGATGACCTTTTTGGGTTTTCCAAAGTTGTGAGGAATTCAAGGCTGAGTTGAAGGTTGTATGACTGTATGAGGCTGTCTGGGTGTCACATAATTTTTCTCATTAGAACAAATCCATCATCCCTCACATGCTTAGTTGGTGGATCTTGAATACCAACACATTCCACCTCGTGCATGGGGAAGTCGACATTGGTCTTCGGGATGTTCAGATGATCATGCGGGCACCCATCATGGGTGATATGTATGGAGAGTTCCTTACCTCTTCCTTAATGTGGGATGACATCGAGAGGACCCCTCCACTCATGAGGGATCTAATTAACATAGCACATAATCATCAAGAGGTTGAGCCCCACCCTAGGTTAGATGTCCCTTTTTTGACTAGATTCAATTTTTTTCTACACCAAACAGTCACGAGCCACATGTAAGGAGGTTGAGGACTTTTCATACTCACAACACTCAAAGACATGATGGAGCTTATTGGTTGATGCTTGAGGAAGTTCGATTTGATCAATAATGTTGGAATGTTGCCCTTTGGGTCCATTCATTAGTTAAATTGGCATCTTTCATGGAAATGTTTTTAAGTGGATGATTGCTATCATTGTGTGAGTCAAGCACTGGTGTCAGAATTACAACCTTTGTAATGACAGTATGGTTAGTGATCGGGAGATTTGTCAACTTTATGGTCCCAATATTAGCATAGATATATCATATATTGGGATGAATTAGCAGGGTGGGCCTCCCTATAGGCTCACAGGTCCCTTCCAACTCCTCTGGGGATGGGTAGCAGCTCATGTGGGGGGTTATGATTTTATCAACAACTAGCGAATTCCAGACGCTCGATTCTAACCC
Source organism: Viscum album (assembly GCA_963277665.1). Taxonomy (NCBI): domain Eukaryota; kingdom Viridiplantae; phylum Streptophyta; class Magnoliopsida; order Santalales; family Viscaceae; genus Viscum; species Viscum album. Next base: position 1,574,248,812 of record OY728128.1, on the reverse strand, counting down.
TACCTACAGTGTATAAGCGTGATGAATCCATTGACATTGGGGTCATGTGATGTGATTAAAATGATCAATTATCATGATATTTTTGTGTATGCCACTTACTCTTCTCATATTGGTACCCTGGTAGATGACGCATCTGGCGATAATACCAGATGGGGGTACCTTATTTCCTTGAGGGAGGTTGTTTTGGGTGTGAAAATTGATAGGAAACTGATTTGTGAAGGGTACTCACCCTATATATTTGGTCTTCAATACCATTGCGTCCAAAAGAGGTGTCCTGTGTTGATCAACAACACATTCCAAGAAAAACATTTGATGGTTGCTGGTCAGATTTGGGTGTCTATTCCATTATGTCCAAAAGAAGTGTCCTGCGTCGATCAACAACACATTCCAAGAAAAGAATTTGATTGTCGCTCGTCAGATTTTTTTGATGTTCACAAAGGAGGATATTTTATCCCAGATCAAACTCCTCCCACCCACAAGTATCAATCCCGTTCCTGTGAAGTCTTATTATGAAGCTTGGATCCACTCATACCCAAATGGTTAGCTGGAAAAATTAGTTCCCATTATTAAGGGTCCACCTGTAATTGAGTCCGGAGAGGGTGAGGAGTGTGCAGTAGAGGCAGTTAGGTCTGGAAAGAGGATTGCACTAAAGAAACCCCTCATTTCTGAAATGATGAAGAGGTTAAAGATTTGAGGTCCAACCCCTCAAAACACTAGTTTCTCCCCCATAGAACAAGCTACTGGACTATCTCCCCATGCGCCTTTCCCCACAGTGGCTGCATATCCCATGGTTAGGAGGGAGTGAGACACCTAGAGAAAAAATATTCCTATTAATGAGGTGTGTGTTGGAACCAAGACTATTATTTTCTAGAAATGAAGTTTGGGATTATGTTCGTGAAGATGAGGAGCATTGCGGACATAGACGGTGCTTCTTTGCAATTATGAGAAGAGGAGAATCGCGACTACATTATGTTTTGAAGGAAGGCTCCACGACTACAACAAGCATTGAGAACAGTTAATTTGTTTGGAGCATCACGAAGGGAGGAGCACCGCAATGGTGTTTTTGAAGGATCTGGAAATAACGCTGAAGGTGGTGGAGCATCGTGAACAACCAAGCCTATAAATAAGAGGCTACCCCTCTTCACTCAACATGAAAATTTTCAAAGGAAATCTAGAATCGCTATGATTTCACAAAGCTAGGGGAGCTCTGCGAAACTGACATTCCATGTGAGGTTGATCATCGTGAAAATACTACTTTAGTCTTGACTGATGCTAATGATTTTGATTTATGAGTGCTTTGCGATGATGTGGTATTTTGCGTTGACTCGGTGAGATTCGGGAAGGTAGTGTGTTCCTCAAAGGCAAGGAAGCTTTGTGAAGGAGTGAGCTTCACGAAGGAGCTTTGCTAAAGGAAGTATTGAACATTAGGTTTAAGTGGACAAGACTTTCAAAGAGCATCAACTCAAGTATACAGTGCAAGCAAAGTTTCGTGCGAAGTCAGGGAAATTTTTTAATGCCAATCCATTGAAGTGACCTTCAAGTCGATAAACTGAGTAAGACTTCACCCAAAATAGTGAGCAAGAGGGAGTCAATGGAAGTGTTTCGAGAGACGCAATGTGCTATCTCTAAAATCATTGGAAGGGCAGTGTGTTTGACACAAAGTGATTGTGTATGAACTATTGTACTGCACAACTAGTGAAGATTAGTGGACTTTAGTACGACTGAAAATATATTGGTGTATGCTCATTGGACTAGACCTTAGTGGTGAACCAAGTTAAATTGTTGTTTCTTCTCTTTGCATGTGATTGTGTACCAGGTTTAACAGGTTCCTACCAATGTGGGAACAAGATCCTTTAAGAAGAAAAAGTTGGCACCCTAATTCACCCCACCCCTCTCAGAGTGTTCTGGGGTCCTACAAGTGGTATTAGAGCAAGTTTTATGGTGTTGAATCTATCCTACTTCGCTATCATGGAGAATTTAGTAAATGTTAGGGGAGTGCCTCTATTTGATGGAATCAATTTTCAGATATGGAAAAACAGGATGATATCTCATCTAAGATCTCTTGAAATGTAGGTCCTTTTTGCTACTACATAAGGAATACATGCCACTGATCCAACATGGCTATCTATGACAGATACATACAGGAAAATGCTTGATGCAGATGCTAAAGCACAAAATGCTCTTACTGTAACTCTTTTTGATCATATCTTGTTATATTGGTGTAGCCCGATCCTCTTCGGGTGATGATTGGGTCAAATGTTTTCGGCTCGTACTGCACACCGGCCCGACAGAGCACTGTAGTAGTACGAACTTTGGAGTCAACTTTATTTTAGCCTTTTTGACTTCCAACCGACAGCCACTGTAGCACATTTGACTTGGGTGGATGCCTTTCATTGTAGCGACACAGAATTCCTGTGTGGTTGGTGGAACTGTGGATCATCTTCTCCATTTGTAGCACATTTTGGGCTAGGGTTTCTCTTAGAAATAAATCTAAGATAAAATCTTGTAAATTGTGCTCCTGATCATTGTGAAGTTATTATGCCTCTCTTTGGACGTAGGTATTATTCTGGAACGATGTAAATCTTCGCATTCTTGTTCCTTTTTTTCCCTTTTACCCTTTTGTGATTCGTCATTTTTGTCACTGCGACTCCCAACGTTTCCACATCAGATCTATCTAAAGGTAATCAGTTGCACATCTGCCAAGTCAATGCAGGAGAAACTAGAAAATATTTACGAAGGTGACAAAAAAGTGAAGGAGGAAAAAATACAAGTTTTTCATAATAGGTTTGATGATCTGAAGATGCATCCTGATGAAAATGAAGATACCTTTTTTAATCGAATTACTGAAGTTGTAGGAGAAATTCTAAGGCTTGGTGAAGAAATCAAATACATTGACATTGTGGAGAAAATATTGAGAAGACTTCCACCACTTTATAATCCAAAAGTATCATCCATTGAGTAAAGAGATATTCTAAAACTATTTTTGGATGATCTACTAAGTAGTTTGGTTGCATATGAAATGAGAGTGAAACCAGAGGATGCAACAAGTCGTGTCAGCAAGGAGATGTCATTCAAATCTATGGAAAAACTTGATATTTCAGGAGACTGTGTTAATGAAGTTTATGAGGAAAGAGAACTCATTATACTCTTTGCTAAAAAATTCAAGAGAGGAAAAGGGATATTTGAAGCAAAATCTCCCCTTGACATGTTTTCTTTGTGGTAGAGTTGGGCACATTGCTTCTCAATGCTCAAGGAAGTTCTATGATGATGAAGGTGAAGATTAAAACTTGTAGAAGCCTTAGAAAAAGTTTTTTTAAAAGGGAAAATCCAAATCTAGAAAGAAACCATAGAAAAAGAGTTTTGTCTATGAAGAAGAAGATGATGATAATGAATTATTTGATAAATAAAAACCAGAGTTTAAATTTGGAAACCAAGCATCTATGATGCCTACCGTTGAGAAGTTAGAACCATAAAAAGATAAAGCTAATCTTCAGTTGAGTGCTGATGCTGATAAAAAGTTACAACTTAAGGATGCTGTTGGTATCTTAAGAATCAAAGCAGTAGATACAAAAAGTGGAGAGGAGTTGTGGTAGAATAATTAGAATATGTTTATTAGCTTGAAGTTGAAATTGAATGACTAGAAGAATTAGTAAATGTTCAATCAACAACCCTTGAAAGCACAAAAGATGTAGTGAAACTAAAACCCAGAATTGAAAAATAGGCAAATTCCATCAATGACCTTACTTTCAGATTGGAGGATAAGTCTAAGATTTTTGAAATTGAACAAATGGAAGAATTAGTAAAAGTTCAATCGATAACCCTTTAAAGCACATAAGATTTAGTGGAACTAAAACTCAGAATTGAAAAATAGGAAAATTCCATGGATGACCTTACCTTCAGACTGGAGGAGAAGTCCAAGATTATTGATGAAATCAAAGAATAAGTTGTTACTCTTAGGAGTAAACTCGAAAGTGAATCAAATTCAAAAGAAGCAAAGAAGTAAATGCAGTTTGGAAAATTCTCAGAAGCTGAGTTGCTGGAGAGAACTAAGTGTGGTTTTGATGGAGTTGAAAAGGTTTTGAATGATCAAAGTCCCACATGCATGTGAAATAATGGAACCAGTTGTGATGCTGAAACATCAAATGCTGTAAATAAAATAGGTCAAAATAAATCCAAGATGAAAGTTGGACATGTTGAAAAGTCACCTGAAGTGATGAAAAAGAAACCCTCAATTCAAACTGAAAGGATAACTGAAAACTATCCTCAGACATCCAGAAATGATAGGCATCAAAAATACCTTCCTAAAGATACATGAGGAAAAATAAAAATGAGAAGCCATTTCCACTTATGAAATGTCAATTCTATGGATATATAGGCCATACCATTTCATAATTCAAAAAATCAAGGAGCTATTTGAATGAAGAATATCTAGAAAGTCAAAAAAGGAGAACAAATTTACACCCTACTTATAGAAGAAATAATTTCTTTGGATATTGTTTTCGTTGTTCTAACTTTGGTCATAAAGCTGTTTATATCAGGTTGACAGTAAAGAAAACATTTTCTATCTAACAGTTGAAAAAGAAAACAACCCATGGCATCAAAAGTTAGGAAAAATTAATTACAATACATGGAAAAGATATCTAAGATGAAGATAATCATGGATATCCCCAATCTAAAGTGTGAACGGGAAAAGACGTTTGATGCTGGTGTCTGAGGGAAGTTGGTATACAGTTATTTTCGGTCGAAGAAAAGGGCATCAAATCTTCTTGATCTCATCCATGCAGATGTATGTGGTCTGATAAATGTTTTTGGAACCCATGGATAAATTTACTTCTTCCTTTTCATTAATGATTATTGTAGAATGACTTGTGTGATGGTTATACATAGGAAACGACAAGAGCTTGATTGCATGGAAACTTATCGCCAAATCGCCGAGAATGATACTGGACAGACAATAAAAGTTCTGCATTCTAACAATGGAGGGGAATAGACATCCATTGCATTTGAAAATTACATAGAAGCACAAAATTCAACATGAGGTGGCTTCTGTGAGAATCCCACAACAAAATGCAGTCATTGAGCATAGAAATCGACAATTGAACAATATGACCACAATATGGCCAGAACTATGCTGATTGAGAGTCATATCTCTTGACATTACTATAAATAAGTCGTTCAAGCTATAGTGTATATTAAAAATCGAACATGCCTTTATATGGGTGAAACCAAGACACCGTATGAGTTGTGGCATGGAAGGAAGCCCTCTTTGAAGTATTTTCATGTTTTCTGAAGTAATTTTTTTATCAGAAACCAAAAAGGAAATCAAGGCAAGTATGGTGATGTGGAATATGAAGGGATATTCCTCAGATATTTAATGAATAACAAATCCTACAAGTGTTTCAATAAGCGTCTCAGAAAAATTGTGGAAAGAAGTGATGTTAAGATAAAATGTGAGTGTTTTCTTCGTGAAAACCTTAATTAATTTCCCCCCTTTTAATGTAGTATAGTGGTGAGTATGAGGTTGTCTCTCTAGGAGGTTACAATTTGAGTTTCAAAAGTGTCACTTTTTGTTTGGTTTATTTAAGTAATAAGAGAAAAATGGGGATTTTATTTAATGTTCCAAAATAGAATTTAAGTATAAACTAAAGTGCAAGAAAATTTAATGGAAAGACATAAAAATTGATAGAAAATGAAATGAGTTTGAAAATCAAATTTAAAATAGTGGTTGTGGACAAGCATAAACCTCTTGGACACTCCTCTCTTGCTTGTTTAAAAATATTTCCCTATTGAATTTCTAAATGCACCCCCAAGGACCCCTAGGTGAACACTCAAATTTGGATAGACATCATATCGATACTTCGATATAATTGTTTTCCAACCTATTGAAGTGATTCAACTACTTGAAGACCTCCAAGAAATCAAATATAACTGACACCACTATGCTCAATGTCAAGACCTTGCCAAATAAGTTTAAATAATGAAGTCAATTACTCTACTTCATAGGTTGAACAAGCATCCAAACAAATTTTTTGAACATATATTTTAAGAAATAAAGCAACTACATTCATTCAAGAAATATGAGTTCAAGAGAAATTCAAAGAGAAATTACACAATGAGTTCGCAAATCAGAAGAGAGTGTCTGTTAGGTGTTTTTGTTCGCAACTACTTGGGGTTTAATTGTGCATCGCTTTGGAAACCTTTGTCATCTCTATTACCACATCGATGCTTGACATATTCCTCATGATCTCGATCTCCACTACGGTGAGGTAAGATTTTGGATTGTATGGTTGATGGTTGGTGGACCCCCTTGGGTGTCGCGCTGCTCTTTCTAGTACAGACTACTCTCAAAGAGTGGCTGAGGGTGGTATTTTTTGGAAAAAATTGTCGAAACCCATGGCCGCATTGTTTTTATATTTCAACGCGTTGTCATCATCACGACGTGAACCGTGGTTTCATGTAGTGTACTACCTGTAACATCCCGTTACGTTTTCAGGTACTTTTTATGTCTCTAAGTGCCTCTGTTTTGGAGTAGTGACTTGGGGGTGCGTTTGTGTGAAATTTTAAGTAAAACAAAAAGGCAATGGCTTGTGCACAGTTAGCGCATGGTTTGATAAATTGTGCAATCAAACCATGCCAACCTAGCAGCACTGGACTGTGGGGTACGCACGGTGTGGACAAAGTTTGGTAAACCATGAGACTAAATCGTGCGGACCAGCAACCCTGGACAGTGATATCTGCACGGTGTGCGCACGGTTTGACAAATCGCGTGGAAAAACCGTGCAGTCACTTAAAATTATATCCTTAAATTGTGGATCTCAGCTTTTTTTCCTCTAAATTCTTTGTTTTTCCTCCTAAGTGGGCCTAACTCGGGATTTGTCTTCTCCTGGGGTCAGAGAAGGTTCTCCCTTTGTTCCAGAGGTTATCCAAAGGCTTCTCTTGGTAAATCGAAGTGGGATTCTCATGGTATGTGATCGTTATTCTTCTTCCTTGATTGGTTTCTTATATCTACTTAGATCTACTTCCCCTATTCCCTTGATTTATTATATATATGCCTATTAAGGGTAGATCTAAGTGAGTAAATTCCAAAATGATGAGTTTTGGTCTTGGTATTCCTAGGGGAAGGGATCTAGGATGGGTTTTTAGAGAATCAACTGGGATTCTTGAGTGTTCCTCAACAGTTGTGGTTTTGGTCAAAACCTTCAAGGTAGGTTTTTCCGTCCTGACTTGCCGAATTTATTATCTTCATTTCTTGATTTATTTCAATTGTTGATTTTAATTCAATTCCTTTGAATTGAGATATTTGAATTGGTTTTGTCATGAGAATTTGGAAAACCCCCAATTCCATTGAATTGAGGTGTGTGTGTGTTTATGGAAATTGGATAATTTAAATTGTGGAATTTAAGTCATGTATTTGATGGAAATGTTTTCAATTGAATTGTTGATTTAAATTGTGGAAATAAATTGTGAAATGATGGAATTTGTTTTAAATGGATTTCAAACTAGTGAAAATGGATTAAAATGTTTTGATAGAAACCCATTGGTTTTATCTTGTGAAAAAGGCATGTTTTTGAATAAAACCTATTGTGGTTTTAAATGGAATGGAATTGAAACTTTGAAATGGAAGAATGGGATTGATCATTTTTAAGCATTCTTAAAATAGTTCGCCCATCATGTAAGAGCGCATGCAAGCCTTAGGTAGTTAGTGAGTTATTTGGATACACTCTACAATATGACAATGTTCTAAAACATACTTGCGGTGGGTCACATCCCTGATTGGTTGGTGAAGAGTCTCCTTTGGCCAGTGTCATAGGGACGTGTGTATACACATTTTCATGAGTTCACATAGAGAGTGTGGAATCCCATAACTGATTAATACTATAGTACCTTTTGGCAGATGACCATGTTTCTCACCTAAATATTTATATGTGATGTATAAATTTTTTCCAATGCTTTTGAACTACTTTACATGCCTACTGATTTTTACATGAACAGTTTTATGTAACTGTTTTTATTTAATCCATTGTCTTAAAATAATTTCATCAATGTAAAACCTTGCTTGGTGAACTTTCCTTTACTTGAAAATGTATAACATGATTTGTTAAAATATGATTTCATATTTCCAAACCTGTTTACTTTAAAATTTAAAGTTTTTATTTGGATAATCTTTATTTGGCATCTGTTATGGAATCTCTGGTGGTATCCTACTAGGCTTAGGCTCACACCCTAATTTTTCCTTCGGGTGTTTGTAGACCTCCTTATTCCAGGTTTCTGCAAGGGGAAAGGATCAATTTGAGGTGGATCCAGCTGTTGAGTTTTCAACATGGTGAGTTGTGTCCTGGGGGACTTTGGGGTGGTTTTCCTATTTTATGTACTTCAGTTGTAGTACTTTGGGCTTTTATGCCTCTTTTTTTTCTAGTAAAATGCTCCCAGTGGAGTTTCTTTGTTATGCATACTGTTTGTTTCACTCTTTCTTCCACGTCCTTGTGAAAAATTTGTTCCCACTTGTATTTTGTATGATGCTAGGTGCTAATCGTCGACCCGTGGGGAACGGGAACACCCTCTGGGCTATGTCAGGGGCGGCTTGATTATCGGGTTACCAGGGTACCCGAGCTAGTTCGTGACAAATTGGTATCAAAGGCAGGTTTGTTGAACATCTTGCCTTAATGACCGTATGCATTTGAGTTTCCTTGTCAGGACTTAGAAGGTAGTTGTGATTGAGTGCCTGGCCAGCTCTCACCGCAATGAACCTTAAGTCACCAGGGGTAGTTAGGGAAATACTACTTGTGGATTAATTCTAGTATTTTCCATGTTTTGATTTGGATAGAGTGCAATCAAAATATTTTTTATTCCTTATTTTAAGAGTAGTTTTCCATGTTACCCGTTTGGTGTCTTAATATCTATCTTTTCTGGTGTTGTGTAGCATCATGCCTCCAAAAAGGCATGGGAATCAGATCCAAAAAGTGGCTGCTGCTGAACCTCAACAAGCGAGACCTATTGTGGATCCGAGTCTGGTTGAGGTGATCGTTTGCACTGTCCAAGCTCTAGGACAAGCACCACCTCCTATCTCTGTTTAGACTCCATCTTTAGATCCTCAAAGTGATATTCTCCGAAATAGTTCTCAAGAGTTCCTACGCTAGAAGCCACCAGTTTTCAAAGGCTCCACTGACCCTCAACATACTGAGGAATGGTTGAGTAAGATTGAACGTCTGTTTGGGTTCTTGGAGACACCTGAAGTGATCAAGGTGAAGTGTGCCACCTTCGTGCTGGAGGGACCAAGAAGGAGATGGTGGGACACGATGGTGATGGCAGGAAAGAACGAGGGTTTGGAGTGGAAAGACTTTAGGGTTCTTTTCACTGATCAGTTCTATCCAGAATCTATGGTGTTGGCCAAGGCTGTGGAGTTTTTCAAGCTTGAGCAGGCCAATAAAACCGTGACTGAGTACTAAAATCGCTTTGATGAATGGGTATAGTTTTCTCCTGAAATTGTATCTAATGAGAGGATGAAGGCTCGACGATTTGAGTTGGGTCTTCGATCAGATATTCATTCTCAAGTTTTCTTATTGATGTTGCCCACTTATGCCAATGTGTTGGATAGGGCGATGATGGTTGAGATGGACCTGGCAGGAAAGTTAGGGTTGGAGGGAGTTTCTTTTCCTTCTTGTGACAGTGTTGGTCCCTTTAAAGGGAAACAAAAGCACGACATCTCATATGGTAGTTCTCGACATCAGAGTCATTCTAGACCTCTGGTAGCACCAGGAGGGGATTCTTTGACTTGCTATCAGTGTGGAAAGTCGGGGCATTCTAAGAGGGTTTTCACTGAGGCACCCAAGAACTGTAGATCATGTGGATGTTTAGGGAACTTACAGAGATTTTTTCATTACTTCTCTACTCCACGTAGTGTAATGGGATCATCAGCACCTCCAAAAACTGCGGGGCAATGAAATGTTTCACATGCTAAAAGGTTCCAGCCACAGGCATTAGGAACGAAGCTTCTTCACGCAGTGGAAGAATCACCAGAGGTAGCTGAAACAGGTCCTGTGACTGTGAGAGGTAACATCACTATAGCTTCATCCTTAGTGACATCACTTTTTGATACTGGTGCATCTCACTCTTTTATTTCAACCCATACTGTTAATCTGCTTAATCTACCTATGGAGATTTCATCTTGTGCAATGGACATTACTACACCCCTTGGTGTAATGAGAGAGAAGGATATCCGTAGTCCTGCTTGTGTCTTCTCTCTATCAAATGTTGATCATTCTTGGAATTTATTGGTTCTCTACATGAAATCTTTTGAAGTCATTTTTGGGATGGATTGGCTCATTGCCAATAAAGATCGGATTGATTGTTACCTCCGACGGGTCTACCTTACTACACCCAGTGGTGTGCCTCTTGTTTTTCGAGGAGAATGAGACCCCAGGTCAGGCAGAGCCGGACCTTCTTATCCAAAGATGGGGAAAATTATATCAGTGATTGATTTTGATCTAGAGAAAGATCCAACGAGGGGTGATCTTCCTCCAGTCATTGCTGAGTTTACAGACGTGTTTCCTTCTGACTTCTCTGGTATGCCACCGGTAAGGGAGATCGATTTTTCAATTGAGTTAATGCCTGGTACTCAACTAGTTTCTATCCCTTCTTACCGAATGGCTCCAGCCGAATTAAAAGAATTGAATTATCAGTTGGATGATATTCTTGAGAAAGGTTTTATATGCCCGAATGTGTCACCTTGGGAAGCACCAGTTCTCTTCGCCAAGAAGGCCGATGGTTCTCTATGCTTATGTGTTGATTATCGAAAGGTCAATCGAGTTACGATAAAGATCAAGTATCTGTTACCACGAATTGATGATTTGTTTGACTAATTGAAAGGGGAAAAGTGGTTTTCAAAAATTGATCTTCGATCTGGTTACCACTAGTTGAGGATAAAGGAATCGGACATTCAGAAAACTACCTTTCGACGTAGGTATGGCCATTATGATTACCTTATCATGCCCTTCAGCCTAAAAAATGCTCCTGCAGTTTTCATGGCCTTGATGAATCAATTTTTCCATGAGTATCTGGATACTTTTGTGGTAGTCTTTGTGGATGACATCCTTGTATACTCCAAGTCTGAGGAGGATCATGTGCTTCATCTGAGAACAGTTTTGGGTCTTTTAAGAAATCTCCGTCTTTATGACAAGCTTTCAAAGTGCAATTTATGGATTTGGGAAGTGAAATTCTTGGGACATGTGGTGTAAGAGCAAGGAATATTAGTTGATCCTAAGAATGTGAAGGTTGTTATGACTTGGGAACAACCACAAAATGTTTTTGAGATTCGTAGCTTCTTGGGCTTAGCAGGATATTACCGTCTAAGACTTCTCAAAGTTAGCTTCTCCAATGATTGCTCTGACTCGAAAGGGAGTGAAGTTTTCTTGGAATGAAAAATGTCAGAGTTATTTTGTTGAGATAAAGCGTCTTTTGACTATTATTCCAATGTTAACTCTTCTAGAGGCTGGGGCAGGTTATGTGGTCTTCTGTGATGCATCGGGTTCAGGTTTGGTATGTTTCCTTTTGAAAGTTAATCATGTTGTTGCCTATGGATCTCGTCAGCATAAGCCTCATGAGAAGAACTATCCTACCCATGACCTTGAACTTGCAGCTGTAATGCACGCACTTAATTTTTAGAGACATTACCTTTATGGAGAAAGGTTTACTGTGTATTCAGACCACAAGAGATTGAGTTATATCTTCTCTCAAAAATATTTGAATCTCCGCCAAAGGTGTTGGGTGGAGTACCTGAAATCTTTCGACTTTGACATTGCCTACACCCCGAGGAAAGGGAATGTAGTTGCAGATGCGTTATGCAGGAAACATCCATCACAAGCTAAGAAAGAATCTTCAGAAGAGTGGAGTTTTATGGCTCTTTTTGCTCAATTGCATATTGGAGTTCAGTGGAAGGGGAATGAAGTTTCTTTAGCCAATGTTCAGTTGACTTATTCTCTCCTAGAGTTAATTCTTCAGGAACAACAACTGGATGATGAATTCCATGGAAATAGGGACTCTCTTTATAGTGGGGAGACTGACACCTTGTGGTCGTTCTCCAAATAGGGTGTTCTATGTTATCCAAACCATTACGTTGTGCCGTTATCGGCAAGGAAGGATGTGATGAGGGATTGCCATAACTCTCAGTGGGATGTGCACCCGGGGACCACAAAGATGTTCTATGATATGCAGTGACTGTTTTGGTGGCCAGGTATGAGACGAGACATTGCTGAGTTTGTATCTCATTTATACATGCTAGCAGGTGAAAGCCGAGCACCAGAAACCTTCGGGTTTGCTTCAACCACTTCCAGTCCCTACATGGAATAGGGATGAAATCTCAATGGAATTTGTGGTTGGGTTACCTCAAACCCAGATGAAGAAGAATGCGATATGGGTTTTGATCGACAAACTGACCAAGTTGGCTCACTTTATACCTATTCGAGATAAAACCAAAGTTGAGGAGTTGGGAAATATCTATGTGAAAGAAATTGTTCGTTTGCACGAAGTTACATATGCAATAGTCTCTGATAGGGATCCTTGGTTTACTTATTGCTTTTGGAGAGGCCTTCAGGAGGCACTGGGATCTCAGGTCCATTTGAGCACGACCTACCATCCACAGTCAGATGGCCAGATAGAGAGAGATATTCAGATCCTTGAGGACATGCTCCGTGCTTGTGTTCTCGACTTTGGTGGATCTTGGGATGATAATCTGGAGTTAGCTAAGTTTTATTATAACAATAGTTATCAATATATGATTAAAATGGATCCTTTTGAGGCATTGTATGGACGTACGTGTAAATATCCCTTATGTTGGTCGGAGATTGGTGAAAGTTCTTTGGTAGGACCGAGTTTGGTTCAACAGATGACAACTAAGATCCAGTTGATTTGTCAGAGAATGATGAAAGCGAAAAGTTAGTGCAAGTCTTATACTAACCATCGCCGTAGACCTTTAGAGTTCTCTGTTGGTGACTAGGTGTTCTTGAAAGTTTCACCCCATTTAGGTCATCGACAGCTTGGGAGGAAAGGGAAGATTACTCCTCGTTTTGTGGGACCTTTTGAGGTTGTTGGTCTTGTGAGAAAAGTTGCTTACCGTCTAGCTCTACCACTACAGCTGACGTTGATACATAACATGTTCCATGTATCGCAACTGTGGAAGTACCTTTCCAATCCATCTCATGTTGTGAGCTGGAGTGATCTTGAAATTGAACCATATTTATCTGTGATTGAACGACCAGTCAGGATTGTTGATTTTGAGACCAAGGTACTTCGTGGGAGAACGATACCTCTAGTCAGTATACTTTGGAAGCATGGTTTAGATTCTCATGAGACGTGGGAAAGGGAGGCACTAATGAGAAAGTAATGGCCTAATCTTTTTGGCGTGGAGGTTTCTTCATAGGATTTCTGGGGACAAAAAGGTCTTATGGTGGGGAGTTTGTAACATCCTGTTACGTTTTTAGGTACTTTTGATGTCTCTAAGTGCCTCTGTTTTGTATTAGTGACTTGGGGAGCGTTTGGGTGAAATTTTAAGTAAAATAAAAAGTCAATGGATTGTGCACGATTAGCACATGGTTTGATAAACCGTGCGATCAAACTGTGCCAACCTAGAAGCACAGGATAGTGGGGTACGCACGGTGTGCGCACGGTTTGGTAAAACGCGCGACTAAACCGTGTAGGCCAGCAACCCTGTACAGTGAGATTTACACGGTGTGCGCACAGTTTGACAAACCGTGCAGACAAACCATGCGGTCACTTAAAATTAGATCCTTAAATTGTGGATCTCGGCCATTTTGCCTCTAAATGCATCGTTTTTCCTCCTAAGTGGCCCTAACTCAGGATTTGTCTTCTCCTGGGGTCAGAGAAGGTTCTCCCTTTATTCCAGAGGCAATCCAAAGGCTCATCTTGGTAAATTGAAGTGGGATTCTCAAGGTATGTGATCATTCTTCTTCTTCCTTGATCAGTTTCGTAGATCTACTTAGATATACTTCCCCTCTTCCCTTGATTTCTTATATCTATGCCCATTATGGATAGATCTAAGTGAGTAAATGCCAAAATGATGAGTTTTGGTCTTGGTCTTTCTAGGGGAACGGATCTAGGACAGGTTTTTGGAGAATCAACCGGGATTCTTGAGTGTTCTTCAACCGTTGTGGTTTTGGTCAAAACCTTCGAGGTAGGTGGTTCCATCCCGACTTTCCAAATTGATTATCTTCATTGCTTGATTTATTTCACTTGTTGATTTTAATTCAATTCCTTTTAATTGAGATATTTGAATTGGTTTTGGCATGAGAATTTGTAAGACCCCAAATTCCATTGAATTGGGGGGTGTGTGTGTTTGTGGAAATTGGATAATTTAAATTGTGGAATTTAAGTTATGTATTTGATGGAAATGTTTTCAATTGAATTGTTGATTTCAATTGTGGAAATAAATTGTGAAATGATGGAATTGGTTTTGAATGGATTTCAAACTGGTGAAAATGACTTAAAATGTTTTGATAGAAACCCATTGGTTTTATCTTGCGAAAAAGGCATGTTTTTGAATAAAACCTGTTGTGGTTTTAAATGGAGTGGAATTGGAACTTTGAAATGGAATAATGGGATTGATCGTATTTTAAGCATTCTTAAAATAGTTCTCCCATCATGTAAGAGCACATTCAAGCCTTAGGTAGTTAGTGAGTTATTTGGATACACTCTACGATATGACAACATTCTAAAACATACATGCGGCGGGTCGCATCCCCGATGGGTTGGTGATGAGTCTCCTTTGTCCAGTGTCATAGGGACGTGTGTATACACATTTTTCTGAGTTCACATAGAGAGTACAGAATCCCATAACTGATTAATACTATCAAAACTTTTGGAAGATGACCATGTTGCTCGCCTAAATATTTATATGTGATGTATAAATGTTTTCCAATGCTTTTGAACTACTTTACATGCCTGCTGATTTTTACATAAACTATTTTATGTAACTGTTTTTATTTAAGCCATTGTCTTAAAAGAATTTCATCATTGTAAAACCTTTCTTGGTGAAATTTCCTTTACTTGAAAATGTATAGCATGATTTGTTAAAATATGCTTTCCTATTGCCAAACCTATTTACTTTAAAATTTGAAGTTTTTATTTGGATAATCTTTATTTGGAATCTATTCTGGAATCTCTGGTGGTATCCTACTGGGATTAGGCTCACACCCTAATTTTGCCTTTGGGTGTTTGTAGACCTCCTTCTTCCAGGTTCATGCAAGGGGAAAGGATCACTTGAAGGTGGATCCAGCTGTTGAGTTTTCAACGTGGTGAGTTGTGTCCTTGGGGAATTTGGGGTGGTTTTCCTGTTTTATGTACTTGGGTTGTAGTACTTTGGGCTTTCTGTGCCTCTTTGTTTTCTGGTATAATGCTCTCAGTGGAGTTTCTTTGTTATGCATACTGTTTGTTTCACTCTTGCTTCCACGTACTTGTGGAAAATTCATTCCCACTTGTATGTTGTACGATGCCAGGTGCTAGTCGCCAACCCGTGGGGATTGGGAGCGCCCTTCGGGCTATGTCAGGGCCGGCTCAGTTATCGGGTTACCAGGGTACCCGGGCAGGTTCATGACACTACCTCTAAGTTTTACTCTGCATGCGCGAATCTCGCTCGATTCTTGCTTGGAACTTTGACTTCAGTCCCGATGTGAAAGATGGACTCACGACGTGTAACGTCCTTTCACGTCTTGTACCACCTTCACAACATGTCCTGCACAACAAATACCATTTGAAAAGGTCACGAAGTGTAAGCGTTTTTCTTCAGTTTCCAGTTTCTCTTCTTTTCTCCAAAATCTGGTGTTGCGTCGTGAGTGAATCTCACGACGCGAAGTGTTCTTTACCTGGAATCATGTGATTCATAAGAAAATTAAAAATCGTTAAAAGTCCAGAATTATGAAATTTTATATTTTAAGATAAAAAAATCCATGAATTCCAAAAGCAATGCAATTCTCCTCAAAATGTTAAATTTTTGGGGTTTAAATCATTTAATTAGACATTTAAAATAGTGGACATATTAGCTTTATCAAGATAATTGAAGATAAGACCAAAAATACCATGAGAGGATTATATGCGGATGTGATTGAAGATGTAGAAGACAGTGGACATGGAACAGATTCAAATGCAGATGTAGAGGAATGAGTACAAAACATTCAAAGGTCACAACAAGATGTTGATTTAGAGGAAGAATCAGAAGACGAAACCATGGTTGAAGAAAATTCTTTTTAAACTCATAGGAGAAATCAAAGAGCATAAATTGATCAATCCAACATCAATGAGGATTGGAAAATACCCACACAAACAAATAGAATGAGGAATAATGCATAATCTGCCTTCCTGTCAGTTGTGGAACCATCATCATTCGAAGAAGATGAAAGGATGAATCATGGGTTAAAACCATGATTGAAGAGTTGAATCAAATTGACAAGAACCAAATATGAGATCTAGTTAAGAGACTTAAAAATCACAATGTGATTATTACGAAGTTTATTTTCTTGAATAAATTCAATGAGCATGGTAATTTGATCAGGAACAAAGCATGAAAGGATATTCACATATTGAAGGTGCTGATGTTGAAGAAACATTTGCTCTGATAGCGAGACTGGAGTCGATCAATCTTTTCCTTTCCATGACAATTCAAAGAGGATACAAAGTGTATCAAATGGATGTTAAAATAACTTTCTTGAATAGTGTTGTTGAAGAAGAAGTCTATATAAAACAACTAGTGGGTTTTCTGCTTGATAATGATTTAAATTTTGCAGATTAAAGAAGGCTATCTATGGCTTAAAACAGGCATTGCGAGCGTGGTATTCCCAACTATATTCTTATCTAAACAAGATCGAGTTTAAAAGAGGAGTGGATCACAATATCTATGTGAAGAATTTTTAGAAATATCAGTTCATAGTGTTGGTGTACGTAGATGATATTATATTTGGTGGCAAAAAATAGGGATCTGTGGTTGAATTAGCCAATCACATGAAATCATAATTTTAAATGTCTATGATTGGGGAACTCACGTATTTCTTGGGGCTGCATGTGATTCAGAGGAAAGAATTTACTTTTATTTCTTAGGTAAAGTATGAAAGGGAGTTTCTAAAGAAATTCAATATGCATTATTCCAAACCAATGTCGACTCTGTTTGCGGTTGAGATAAAACTGAGAAAACACAAGGATGAGACTTCTGTAGATTCCATGATGTACATGAGAATAATTGGAAGCTTATTGAGCGACACAACCATATATTGTAAGTAATCTGAAAGAACATATGGATTCAGTGAAAATAATCATGAGGTGCATTCAAGGTACTCACAATTATGACTTATACTTTACTGCAGGAATGGATAGTGAATTATCAACGTTTTCTAATTTTGAATGGGATGGAGATGTTGTTGATAGGAAGTCCATAAGTGGTGCGACATTTTTATTGGAAAGAAATGTGTGGGATGGTTGATTAAGAAATTGGAATGTACTTCTCTTAGTACTGCTGATGCTGAGTATATCTCCATTGCAGGCGTGCACGCAATTACTTTGGATGAAGCAACAAATAACTGATATTGGTGATGAGGTAAAACATCCAATGGTGATTCTATGTGATAACAAGAGAGCAATTGATCTTATGAAGAATCCTGTTCATCATTATCGTACAAAACACATTGAAATCAGATATCACTTTATCAAGGAGAAAGTTGAATAAGTAATGATAAAAATGGATCATGTTGGCACTGATGATCAAGTGGACATATTGACCAAACCATTGTCAGCCCATGTGTTCGAGAATTATCGGTTGAACCTCAATGTTCAACCACCTCCCAGTACTTGATGAGGTTACCATTGATCCCCTCTTCCCATTTATATTATTTTTTTTAATCTGCTTGTTGAAGTGATGTATGTTTATGGGGAAGATATGATCCAAGGGGAGTGTTTTGAGATCTACAAGTCTAAGATAGGTTCTTTGGATTTATTTCCAATGGAGGAGAATGAATAAATTCAACGGTTTAATGGTAAAAAGTAGGAGGGTGAAATGTTTTTCTGGTTGTAGGACAATGGATAATGGAGAATGGAGAAATTCAATGAGTTGCAAAGGGGAATGTTTCAGTGTTATGAGGAAACCGTTCAGGGCATGTAATGTTTTTGTGACATGGTCAGATAATAGCTTGGACATCTTTAAGAATTACAAAACACGAGAACCTAATTCATGCTTCCCCATTTTGTTTTCTACACATCTTTGCTCACGTAGACAGTGTTGGATGAGTTGTTTCTTGGGTTTTAGGTTTTTATAGTGGCTGGTGCTTCATTGAATTTATCTGCAGGTTGCTAACAAACACAAAGGGAGAGATTATTGGAACTAAGACTGTTCTTTGCTAGAAATAGAGTTTGGTTTGTGTTTGTTGTCAGTCCTCAACATGGATGTGCTCTGCTATTACGATGAGCATCACAAAAGGTAGTTTTCTGGAATCAAAATTTCATAAACACGGTAAAGGCATGGATTTCGCAGTTTGAGATTATGTTCATGAAGATTAGGAGCATTGTGAACAAAGATGATGTTTCTTCACGATTACGAGAAGAAGAGCATCGCGTCTGCGTGATGTTTTGATGGAAGGCTCCATGACTATAATGAGCATTGCAAACAGTGAATTTGTTTGGAGCATCGTGAAGGGAGGATCGCCACTAATGTATTTTTGAAAGATCCAGAAATCACATTGGAGGTGGTGGAGCATTGCGAATGACCTAGCCTATAAGTAAAAGGCTACCCCCTCTTCACTCAATATGAAAATTTTCAAAGGAAATCTAGAATCGCTCTTATTTCACAAAGCCAGGGGAGTTCTGTGAAACTGACATTCCATGCGAGCTTGAGCATTGTGAAAATACTACTTTATTCTTGACTGATGCCAATGATTTTGATTTATGACTGCTTTGTGATGATGTGGTATTCCACGTTGACTCAGTGAGCTTCACGAAGGTAGTGTGTTCCACAAAGACCAGGGAACTTCGTGAAGGAGAGATCTTCATGAAGGAGTTATACGAAAGTCAGTATTGAACATTAGGTTTAAGTGGACATGGATTTCAAAGAGAATTAACTCAGGTATACGGTGTAAGTATAGTCTCATGCTAAGTCATTAGAGACACCATGAAATGTCTTCCATGCACTTTTCCGCAAAATGTCACCAATCAGGCTCGAAAATTTCGCGGTGCGACTTTGCATTTTTCATAGAGGTCAGTGATGGTA
The DNA here is from genome assembly GCA_963277665.1 of Viscum album. Taxonomy (NCBI): domain Eukaryota; kingdom Viridiplantae; phylum Streptophyta; class Magnoliopsida; order Santalales; family Viscaceae; genus Viscum; species Viscum album. The sequence continues at coordinate 1,574,229,557 of OY728128.1, read as the reverse complement.
GCAAAGAAACTAGCATTGATCTGAAGCAGGGGTGTGAGGGTACACCCCCCACGATACGAAGCAAATAAATTTGGCTAAGTCTCTAAAGCAGCTCCCCATGGTGCCTGCATGAAACACACCTGTGCGCCACCATGTTGGAGATGGATAAAGAATTTATTTTGGATAAGTCCTCAAAGTGGTGCCGTAGTCTAGCCAAAACACCGTCAGCACACAAGGTACTTGTGCACCCAATTTCATTTCGTACAGGGTCCTATTTTTTCCTATAAATAGAACCTTGGGGCCTTCATTTGGATGGACAAATTTCCCTGAAGCCCAATTGTTGTTTTGGTCTCCCTAGTGCTTCACCCTAGTGCTTCGCCCAAGTATTCTAAAACTTTTAAGGTAGTTCTTTAACACATAGAGTGGAGGATTTGAAGGAGGATCATAGGAATTAAGTCCTTTTAGTGTTTGAAATACATAACACTTGCGCGCCTAAAGAGGGCAACCTCCCTAAATCAGAAACGCTTTCCTGGCCTCTATTCCTTTCACATAAACTTGAGCGGCCCACTTCTGGGGTCACCTGTGAATACTCCTGAAGGCTTGAGCCAGGTCTCGTCCAAGTATTACCATATATGTTGTTCGTCGCTTAAGTGAACATCACTTCGCCCAAGCCTACTTGTTTTCCCTTACATACTTGGGCGCCCCTCTTTGATTCACTAACTCTCTTCAGTCTACAAGCCATCAAGAACTCTTTAAAGCCATCCATGGAAATTTTTCTTCTTCATTGGCTCTCCTATTTGAAATGGATTCTGTTGAGACCTCCACCAAAACCTCATGACTTATCAAACCTTCTAGAAAAGCACATCAGCGTGCCTCCTATTTTGGGTTTGTATATCCGTAGTAAGGGGTTTCCCACATTTGTTTCACAATGGGGTTAGGATTCATGAAGTGTCTCTGGGTTTGTATATTTGCAGTCACATGGAACTTTCTCCCAGGAACAGTGTTGGGATGTTCCTGGTTTGTAGGCGAGTTTGGGTCCTGACCTATCCCTTCTCAAAGAGACCTAGAACCTTAGGTCTTCTGGTAGGGAAGCTAAGGTTCACACTTGCTTTTCCATTCAAGTGAATGAAATGTCCCCCTCCCCTACCAGGATCAATTTTAGGGAAGATATCCGGGCATAAGCCCCTAACCTTCATCCTTTCTTCCTTTCATTAGACCCTTGTCCAATGTAAAGTGAATAGAGGGAAGGCTCATCGCCATTCCCTCGTCCTCCCTTGCCGCTGTAGGCACGCCCTCTTCTACTATAGGGGGAGGAAAAGTGTATATGTTATTGTTGAATCTTTCACATCCTCTTGTTTCTCACACCGAACATGATTCACATGGTCTTAGAGATTCGTGATGATTACAGCATGTTCACAAACACTGACGGTGAATGAACTATGAGAAATTTGATTCCCACCATAATAGGGATACGTAGGAAGCCTTGTCAAGGCCCGAGCTCACTAGATATCCTCTTTAGGAATCCAACCCTAATTCTCTTAATCTGGGCATCCTCCTTAGGAATAAGACCCAAATTAAACCCCCAAGATCGTCAAGGCATCCTTTTTAGAAAGTAATCCCATACTCATTTCTCTCAAAGGACTATACTTTCCTTTGAGATTAATCGAACTACATGGGCTTTGATTTCCATCCAAATGGGATATGTTGGAAGCTTCCTTGAGGTTCAAACCCAACACTTCAAATCAACCCTGTTCTCATTGGGCCATATTCCCAACATGGTCTAATCTTACTTGGAAAACCATATTATTTCCAAGTTCTTTAGGTTGTTTAGGTATAAGCCCCACATTAAACTTTGACTAAGCACCCTCTACTTAGACTTCCTTACCACATGACATTAAACTGTACGGTTAGGTCCTTATTACTGACCATAAAAGGTATGATGTGTCCCATTAGGTGGCACCGAACTACAAGAGTTCTGATTCTTGTCAGAAGGATACGTAGGTAACCTGTTTCATTGGTATAATCCCAATATCAAAACAATCCTTCATCTCCTTGGATGACAATAAATCCAGAGTGCCCCACTGAGTTGATTAAAAACTAGTATCATTATAACTTTGATTAAAAGAATATCTAAATAGTATATGAGAGGATACCATTGATGGAGAACCTAGAATACATACCGATATCTCTATTAATGAAGAACCTTGAATATGTACTGATGATTCTAAATTTTACACATGTTAACAAGTGATTGAAAATTCAAAGGGAAACTTATGTTATACTTCATGAATTAATAAGGATTCATGAAAATATCTTGAATTTATAAAGAGGGTCCTGTAGTAGACAATAATTCCCCCCAAAAAGGTGTGATGAGTCCGACCTCCCATCCTCTCGACCAATTCACGTTCCTAAGTATCTTAAAGTTCAAACTTGACGAATGCCTACCTTTGGAAAGGAGGTTCCTTTTGGATAAAGAACTATTGGAAGTTTCTGGTTCCATGAATAAATCCAATGGAAAACGCCTGGAAGCAGTGATTCTTAAAACGAGAACACACATTTCAAGGAATTACAAAACAGTCATGAACAAAATTTTTAATACCAATCCATTGAAGTGACCTTCAAGTCAATAAACTGAGCAAGGCTTCACCCACAATAGTGAGCAAGGAGGAGTCAATGAAAGTGTTCTGAGGGATGTAGAGTTCTATCTCTAAAATCAACTGGTTCAGCTTTTGATAATCCACACAAAGTCTGAGGGTGTCGTCCACCTTCTTCAGAGACAAGATAGGTGAACCCCAAGAAGAAGTGCTGGGTCAGATGAAACCCTTCGCCTGTAACTCCCCTAACTACTTCTTGAGCTCTTGTAACTCTGGTGTAGCCATCCTATAAGGAGGAATGGACACCGGCGCCGCTCTCGACACAAGATAAATATAAAAGTACACCTCTTGCTTCGGAGGAAAACCTAAAATGTCCTCTGGAAAGACATCCCTAGAATGATAGACCACTAGAGGAAATTCCAACTGTGAAGTCCCATGGTCATCCAGATACAGACTGGCAATCTGGGCTATAACTCCTCCCAACCCATGATGCTTGGGTCCTGCTCTGCTAGCCTGAACATCCCACTCGACCTTATATAAAAAGGATCCACCCTCTGGTGACATAAAACTCACCCTATGACGATAACAATCAACAAAAGTATGGAAGGGAACTAACAAGTCCATCCCAAGAATGACTTCATAGCCCGTCATCTCTAAGACATAAAGGTCCCATGAGAAGTGAAACCCATCAACCTCAAGAGGGATCTCTATGCACTGATGTACATGAGTCGTCATTGTCTCCAACATAGTTTCCAACATCAAGACATCAAAATAAGAAAAGATACAAAGCCTAAGGCTCTCCACAACAACAAAAAATATGAAACTATGGGAAGACCTTATATCGAAAAGAGAAGAAGCTAAAACCGAGGCAACTAGAATCGTACATCGAATGGTAGAGGGTTTGGGATCCTACTCCTACTGGGTTTGTTCCACTACAAAAGTTTGGCCTATACCACAGCCTTGTGACCCTGCCTGACCACCCTAAGCTGATCCACCCTGTTGTCATTGAAATCCCGTTGAATGGCTACCACGACCGCAATCTCCACCTCATCTTGAATGGCTGGAAGAACTCCAGTTCCTAGACTAATGAGAAACTGGTGGTGCTTCTCTTGAATGAGAAGTCATAGAGGAAACCCTGCCACCAGCTTTTGGTGAGAAAAAGTAACAGAACCGCTGAAGATGACCCATCTTGCTGCAAGATCGGTGCTCTACTAGGTCTCTCGGGCAATACGGCCTTGTATTCCCACCCTTCCCACACTGGTAGCATACCACCTGACTATCTAAAGATGTATCTCACCTACTCGGATCTCCATGTGTAGACTCCTTGTGTCACTTCCTACCATCAGTCGGAGAAGCACCAACTCTGGATGTTGAACCACCTTGGACCACTCCTCCATAATACCTCAGTTTGCGCTCTATTATCAGTGCCTCGTTGACTATAGAAGATATGGTCGTCAACCTGAAGATGTTCACCTAGGATTGGATGTCATGCCTGAGACCATCCTTGAACTTCCTCGCTAGAAAAAGCTCATCACCCCTAGAATGGGTGTAAAGCATTGCAGCTCTGTGAAATGAGAAGAATAATCTATGACTGATAGAGTACCCTACTCTAAACTCATGAACTTTCAGGCTCAGTCGGACCTCAGAGTCTCCAGGTAGAAGTAATCATAGATGGTACGCTGGAACTCACCCCAAGCCATAACCTGGTGGTGTCCTTCCTGTAAAATCACATCCCACTATATCTGGGTGGAATCCTAAAGCATATAAGTAGTGAGCTTCACCCTCCTCTTTGGAGGCATCTACAGATGCTCGAAGATAGATAACATGACTTCTAACCATGACTTAGCAGCCTGAGGTCCTCCATCCCCTGAGAAAGTAGTAGGATGCTGCTGTTGAAAGACCTGCGTCAACTTTTCCATAGATGGGGTAGGATGCAGTGCTCCCTATATGGTCTGTATAAACCTCATGAAGCCTTCTCCGAACTATGTGTCAGCACCTGTGTTCAGAATGATGGCTGGTGCCAAGACCGGCATGACGGGAGGATCTGCTGGTAGTCTGCGACCAGCCATGTCTGGTGTCTGACCATTGCCCTGTATCTAGTGAACAACCAGAGAACATCTCAGTAGCATGACTCTACAAGGTCAAGCGCACACCTTTGATCAGTATTATCAAGGATTGAAACTTAGACGTGAAAGAAAGAGACTGGAGAAGGAAATCATTCAAAATTTTCATAATAGGGATACACGGCATGTATGACCCCTACATGGCGTGTTTCTTTAAGCCTTCATATGAGTGTGTACTCCTGCCAACCCTGGTCACGTAACACCCTATACACACTACGTGTTCTACCAAGACACGACATGTACTTGAATTATTTTCCCTTGCCCAAGTTCTTCTACACCACTAACCCACACAGTTCTCTTAGAACAAGACTACGCGACATGTTCGATCGAGACACGACAGGTACTAGAAGGATTTCACCAGCTCGTGTCGTTGGTCACATGGTCGGTTACACGGTCGACTCTACATGATGTGTTCAAGATGGACACGGCGTGTACAACATGAGTTTCATCCATCCATGTCGTTATTCCCACATATGGACACATGGTCTATACAACACGACATGTACATCTGGTATACAACGTGTGCCACCAAGGATTTTCCAACCTCGTGTCTCTACCCACACAGCCAGTTACACAGTTAAATACTACACGGCGTATACATATAGTACATGATGTGTACTTAAGAAAAGTTGTTCCTTCCCGAACAGAAGGATACATGACGTGTATTCATCGTTACATGCCATGTATTCTGGGTTTTTCTGGACATTAAGCCTTAGAAACAACTCTGGAACCCCACAAAACAATGAAACAAGTATAAAAATGCCAAATTTCGATCCGTAGGGGTCCATAATCCCCGCGAATCAGAGCTTGGCATATTATTCATGTAGATCACAAGACATAACAGTGCAAACAATCACATGATCCACCAAATTTCAATCCATGAGGGTCCATAACACCTCAGGGACCAAAGTTTGGCGTTTATTCAAATGAAATTTAAATATTAGAATTACCTTATCAAATAGTAAGTATTCTATCAAGGCATCTATCAAAATAACATGTATATCTAGAAAAACATCTATCAAAACAACATGCAATCAGTAATGCACCCTAAATGACATGGAATGAATTCATGACATGTGATCTCTAGCAAGTGCCTATATGATGCATGAGATGACATACCCTCATCTCATCAGGTTGCAACAGAAATAGAACCTCAATAACAGCAACAATAACATCACAATACATGTGAATCACCCAATGGTGAAATCAAATCAAATATATTAATTTTAAAACCAGAAAGAAATTGCAATATACATGGTAAATTGGATTTTTCCCTGTACACGTGTTAACTACTACCAGACACAACTTTTCACCAAGTACTTATTTCTTCCTATCACTGGCTATAGGCTACCAACATTAAGTCAAGAAGAAAAGAATTAATCTGATACCACTTTGTAATGTCCCGGTTCTGGGTGCCGCCCAAAGGTGCCTCGTAACCGGTTGGTCACATGGCTTCAAGCGCATTTCCTCAAACACCAAAGGCTGATTTCTAGAAGTGAGGGATTTGGGTGTGATAGTGGTGAAACAATACCCTCATTGGTAGAGTAACACATCAGAATAAAAATCAGATAACAATAGTGGAAGTAGTAATAATAACATGCAACAAAAAACAGTGGAAGACTGCATGTAGATAAACAGCTAGAGCACACATATAAATGATGCATGACACATATGTCTAGGAAAGCATCCAAACAAGTCACAATTCTGGAATAAAGTACTAAACCAAAGTACAAACGAAAATAAGTAAATAATTCCAATAGCATCGCAAGCCTCATCTTGGTCTCATGCTCCTCAGTACCACAATAGTCAAGTACCCAAAGTATAAGGGCACTTGACTTTATCTATACCTGCAACAATATAATCTATTTGAGGCCAAATGAATAACCCAAAAAGGGTGTTAGATGAATCCCAGTAGGCATCCACCCAAAGATTTGTGCCTAACAGTCAGTGAATATGTTTGGTAGGAAATAAGAAAAATAAAGCAATAAACACGAAAGTACTCAAAAATAAATTATGACATCACGCCATTTTATAACAAAAAATTTCATTACATTACACAAATCTGAGGATCGTTAAGGTTTAGTGTCTTGGAAACAAGGATCATAATACATATAAAAAAAACATAAAACAGTCTTCTTAAACACTTGCAAGGCGTCTCCTTAAGTTCATTCTAGGTTCATTACTGCATCTCATAACCTGGGGACATACATCAAAAGAAAGGGTGAGCAGAATCCCCAGTAAGGGAAACAAGAGGAACATTTTACATGTGAACTTGAGATACTTCAATAAGGACATGAAAAGAACTTTAAGGCATGAGAAAGAAATCATGAGGCATTTCATAATAAAAATAACATTTTTCATAACTTGAAGATGTGGATACATCATTTAACATAGACAATCATGAACATATCACCAAGGTCCATCCCCAAGGTGTCATTTGAAAATTACCAAGGTTATTCACCAAGGTATCGTGAAAATTGTAATCTCTAGTGGTTACATCATTACCCAATGCATTGGAGCGCTATCAGGGCGCACCCTTAAATTTGCCTTTATTATCATGTGAGCCACATATATCATCATCAAAAATTTCATGAATAACCCACATAGCATAAAATAAATGTGTTTCATTTCATAATCATAACGTTTTAAAAACTGCTTTAAAGACATGATCTTTACGTCACTTTAAACCCACGGAAAGGGAAAGCGGGTCTCATGTATGTAAATCCCAGAATTTAAAATGGAACATTTTGATATATATGTGAATACCCTTGTAGAAATAAGAGCTTTGAGTATTCACTTTATAACATAAAATAATTTTTGAGAAAAGAGAGAGGCATTTTGAGGGGAAAATTCTGCAGCATAACGGCTAAGTTTCGGGGTTTTAGAAAACATTGAAATGAGAGGGGACATGGGTCACCCACTCATAAATGACCCATAAAACAGTTGGGTGAAAGAATAAGAATGACATATGGACATGGTAATGAAATTTTAGGGACATATCATTTGAAATGAAAAACATTGAAGGAAAAAAAATTAGATTTCTCTTATGAAAATTCGGCAGCCTTACGGCGTCACTTAACTTCAAAAGAAAATGATTTGACAAGATCAAAAAGGGTCCCTCATCATATGATCATAAGAGATCAGTATTATAGATATAGAGATCATACCCCAACATAATAAAAAGGAACTTGAAAGACTTGACATGAAAATCGAACTTGAAAAATGAGAAGGGTGAAAGAATCCCTTAAAAATTCGGCAGCCTAACGGCGTCACTTAAACATTCTTAAAACGAATTGATGAGAGCAAGGGGGGTCTCTCATCATATGAACATGAAATAGGCAGTAGGATGAATATAAAAGAACATCCTCCAACATAAGAACATGGAGTATAAAATAAATGACATAAAAGATATTACTTGAAAAGAAAGAGAGGGGTCGGATCCCTTACCTTAAAATGTGACTCTTGAAACTCAAAGGATTGGACCTTGAGGGCTTGGGGGCACCTTGGGAGGACTCTTTGGAAGGTAAGAAGACCAGAACTTCGTTGGGGGAGAGTTGGGAGTGAAAACTAAGGGAGGAAAGGGTGGGTATTTATAGGGAAAGTGAGGGGACAAAGCATTAATGGCCAAGGGACACCTCACATGTGCTTTTCTCAAACCCATGTGCTCTCCCTTGGAATTTATCATGGAGTTAGGCCACATGGGGCCCCAAAAACAATAATTCATCACCCTTGGCCGGCCAACCCTCAAAATATCTCATGACATCATCATGACACCGTTATGATGTCATTAAACATACCGAAACCCTAAAACTGTATTTTTTACTATTCACTGAAAATTCAACTTTCTCAGAATAACCCCAAAATTTCACCTTAACCAAATATCAATGCTCTGATTTCAAAAATGAAATCCATTTTATAAAAATAATTTTCTAAATATTTTTAATTTAATTTTTAAATAAAAACACTATTCATCGAAAATTCACTTTTTTCAGAAAAATCCCCAAAAATTACCTTAACATAATATCGATGCTCTGAGTTCAAAAATAAAGTCCTTTTTATAAAAAAAATTTTCTAATTATTTTTAATTAAATTTTTAATTAAAAAACACTATTCATCCGAAAAAAACTAATACTTGACTAATAATTTATGAAACCGTTATTTACCCATTTTATTGAATCACATTACTTAATCTAGGTGTCTAAATTATATTAAAACTTTCTTTAAGTGAGATTACTAATCCATTTGGTCACATTACTAATCCTAAGCGTAAAATCACTATTCATAATTTACTATTCATCAAAAATTAAGTTGATCTTATTAGACTCCAAATTCCTTACTGAACACTTTTTTAGAAGACCATTTTTTGAAAATCATTACACATCATTAGTTATTTAGGGTTTACATAAATATTTCAAAATATCCCTTTTTTCAAAATTCATCAATAAAATACATTCTAAAATTATCTAGACATTTGAAATTTCACAAACATCACTAAAGGAAGAAATCTCAATTTATTCACCCGAAAGGATTACACAAGGAAACTAGGGTCTCATCACATAGCCCCTTATAACACTGGCATAAGACCTAAGTGTAAGGTGTGCTATGGTGAGAGAATCTGAGGGAGTCTCAGATAACATTTCCCTAGTAGCAATCTCCACTAACTTGAACTTCTCCTGCAAGCGTTTTCGTTCAAGCTTGACACGCTGGAGTTCGGCTTGGGCTTGGTCCAGAGCGAAGCCCACAGATGTTACCTCCTTCCCAAGCTCTGATAAGTGGGCTTCATAAGGGTTGAGTCTACTGGATGAAGCCATCGACTCCTCTTTCTGCATTAACCATTATCATCTTATTAAATCATTAAGAGTAAGTTAATATACTACTCAAAAAGATTGGGTTGTTACATTCTTCCCCCCTTAAGAAATTTAGTCCCCGAAATTTACACTTGAGGCCTAGTCGAAAAGGTGAGGGTACTTTTGCTTCATTGTTTCCTCAGGCTCCCAAGTCGCCTCTTCATATTTATGATTCCTCCACAACACCTTCACAAGGTGGGTAGTCTTGTTTCGTAGGACCTTGTCTCTACGGTCCAAGATCTCCACTGGATGCTCCTCATAAGAGAGGTCATGTTCAAGTTGTACCACCTCTGGGTTCAGTACATGCGAAGGGTCAGGTATGTACTTCCTCAAGAGAGATACATGGAAGACATCATGAACTTGAGCTAGGTTCGGTGGAAGTGCTAGACGATAGGCCACTGCTCCTATGCGATCAAGGATTTCATAGGGGCCAATGTACCTAGGGCTGAGCTTCCCTTTCTTCCCAAACCGCATGACTCTATTCCATGGAGAAATTCGAAGGAAGACTTTGTCACCAACACCAAACTCCAAGTCTCTTCGTCGATTGTCAGCATAAATCTTCTGCCGACTCTGAGCAGCTTTTATGTGTTGTTGGATGGCATGAACCTGTTCCGTCATCTCTTGCACGAGATCAGGCCCAAGAAGCTTCCTCTCACCAGTTTCATCCCAACAAGTAGGAGTCCTACACCGCTTTCCATATAGAGCTTCATAGGGTGCCATCTGAATACTCGAATGGAAGCTGTTTTTATAGGAGAACTCAATTAATGGGAGGTGTTGATCCCATCCAACTTTAAATTCCATTGAGCATAATCTCAACATGTCTTCGAGTGTCTGAATAGTCCTTTCAGATTGGCCATCAGTTTGAGGATGATAGGCCGTACTAAAATTCAATTCAGTATTCAGAGAATGTTGAAGACTTCTACAGAATTTTGATGTGAATCTTGGGTCACAATCAGATACGATGGATAGTGGTACCCCATGCAGCCTTACCACTTCCTTCACGTATATCTTGGCAAGCTGATCCAGAGAGAAATCTTCCCGAATAGAGATAAAATGGGCTGTCTTGGTGAGACGGTCCACAATAACCCATATCGCATTGTTTCCTTTGGATGTTTTTGGGAGACCAGTTACAAAGTCCATGGTGATATTATCCCACTTCCATACTGGTATGGGTAGCGGTTTTAATACCCCCTTAGGAATTTGTCTTTCTGCCTTTACTTGCTGACACACCAGGCACCTTGTAGTGTAATCGGCAATCTCCCTCTTCATGTTATCCCACCAATAATGATCACGAAGGTCTCTATACATCTTAGTGCTTCCCGGATGTATAGAGAAAGTAGAGCTATGAGCTTCATCCATCAGTTCTTTCTTTATCTCTGGAATAGATGGAACACATAGTCTTGTACGAAATTTTAATACACCTTCTTGATCAATATTGAAATCAGGGAACTTCCCATCCTTTACAGCCTCGAACTTCTCCTGCAGCAAAGGATCTTCTTTTTGAGCCTTCTTGATCTTCTCTAGTAATGAAGGTTGAGAAATCATTTGGTATAGGGTTGATGATGTCCCTTTCCTTATAATTCCCATGTCCAGTTTTACTAGATCTTTAATCAAGGGATCTCCCAGGATCCTCATTGTTGCCAGAACAACAGGATCTTTCCTGCTTAACGCATTTGCGACTTTGTTTGCTCTTCCAGGGTGATAATGAATTGAACAATCATAGTCTTTAATAAGCTCCAACCATCTCCTTTGTCTCATGTTCAATTCTTTCTGAGTGAAAATATACTTTAGACTTTGGTGGTCAGTGTATATATCACATTTCTCCCCATAAAGATAGTGCCTCCATATCTTTAGAGCAAAAACAACTGCCGCCAGCTCTAGATCATGCGTAGGATAATTCTGCTCATGAATCTTCAACTGTCGAGATGCATAAGCAATTACTTTGTCATTTTTCATGAGGACGCACCCAAGCCCTTTCAGAGATGCATCGCTAAAAATAAAGAATCCTTCTCCGATAGAGGGTAGTGTTAACACAGGTGCAGTAACCAATCTCTTCTTCAGCTCTTGGAAACTTTCCTCGCATTCCTTTTTCCAGATGAACTTAACCCCTTTTCGAGTCAACTTGGTTAGTGGATTAGAAAGCCGTGAAAAGTTTTTCACAAACCTCCTATAATATCCCGCTAAACCAAGGAAACTACGAATCTCAGTTACTGTTGTGGGTTGAGGCCACTCCTCCACAACCATTGTCTTTGCAGGGTCAACCGAGATTCCTTCATTGGTTACGATGTTCCCCAAGAAAGCCACTTGTTGTAACCAAAACTCACACTTGCTGAACTTCCCAAAGAGCCTCTCCTTCCGTAGAGTTTTCAAAATAACCCTCAGATGATTTTCATGCTCCTCACGACTTTTTGAATATATCAAAATATCATCAATAAAAACTACCACAAAGTTATTAAGGTAGTCCTTAAAGACTCTATTCATCAAATCCATAAAAATAGCAGGAGCATTAGTCAAGCCAAAGGGCATAACAGTAAACTCATAATGCCCATATCTTGATCGGAAGGCAGTCTTTGGAATATCTTCCTTCTTCACCCTCAGTTGATGATAACCAGATCGAAGGTCAATCTTAGAGAAGAATTGAGCCCCACGAAGTTGGTCAAATAAATCATCAATTCTTAGAAGAGGATATCTGTTCTTCACTATAATCCCGTTCAGTTCTCTATAATCAATGCATAGCCGCATTGATCCATCCTTCTTCTTCACAAAGAGAACTGGTGCTCCCCAAGGAGACACACTCGGTCGGATAAACCCCTTCTCCAAAAAGTCTTGGATTTGTTTCTTTAACTCTTCTAGCTCCACATTTGCCATTCTATACGGAGTCTTTGATATCGGTTGAGACCCAGGTACGAGTTCAATGGAGAACTCTACCTCTCTTTCTGGGGGAGGTCCAGGTAACTCCTCAGGAAATACATCCATGTATTCCTGAACAATCGGAACATCTTCAATTTATATGCTCCCTTTCCCTTCTTCCTCATCACCGATTAACTCCATAAAGAAAGCTATAGGAGGTGCTTCTAGATAGGGATCGGTTCGGGATATCTCTCCTCGGAAGATAACTGTAGGTCGTTCATTCAAGACTACTGAGATTTCCTTACTTCTGCATTTGATCTTAGCATTATACTTTGAGAGCCAGTCCATCCCTAGTATAATGTCAAATTCCATCATGGGAATGACTACTAGATTTGCGATAATATTGTGCTCACCAAAGTAAACACTAGAGTCTCTAAACACTGTTGATGCATGGATAATCCCACTTGGAGTCTTGACTGAAAACTCTACCTCAAGCAATTCGGGGATTGATTCTATATTCTTTGCAAACTTGGAAGAAATAAAGGAATGCGTAGAACCAGAATCAAATAAAGCACTTGATAGTTTTGAGAGGACAACAAGAGTACCTGCTACCACATCGTTTTGAACTTCAACTTTAGTTGTTGTGATAGCGAAAGAACGACCTTGCTCCCTTGGCCTCTGCTGAGGTTGATGGTGATTCCCCTCCACCGCCCTCGGATTTGGACATTGATTAGCAAAGTGCCCAAGCTTTCCACACTTGAAGCATGTGACTTCGGGTAGGGCCATAACCATCTTTCCTCTGTCGTTAGTGTTGGGAAGTTGAGGCTTCACATCACCACGACAATTCCGAGAAATATGGCCTTCTCTTCCACACTTGTAGCACTTACCACTTCTGATCAAGCAGTTCCCCGGATGCTTCTTCCCACATTTATTGCATGTGTCATGTTGCATATGCTTTCCACCTCTTTCCTGATCAAAACTTCTTCCCAGGCTCGGTTCTAGAGTTCTCTTCTTCTCATTAGATTTGTGAGACCACTGTGTCTCCCCAAACTCTAGTTCAACTTTCATAGCACTTCGAACTATTTCTTCATAGCTATCGTAGTCCCTGTTGGCTAGATTCTTCTGCAGATGTGGTCGTAGTCCGCCAAAGAATCTATCAACCTTCCCATTAGGGTCCATGACAAAGCTTGAGGTATAACGGGAAAGCCTTGTGAAGTTCATCTCATAGCTTCCGACAGATTCGTTCTCCTTCTGCTTCAGCTCGAGAAACTCTTTCTCCATTTTCGTTCTCATTGAAAGAGGGAAATACTTGTTAAAGAAAATCCCCCGAAATTCTTCCCACTCCATAGCTTCCATCTCTTCTCGTGGCTTCGTGTTTTTGATCAGTGACCACCACTGATCAGCTTCTCCCTCTAGGCGGTAAACAGCAAGGGTGACTTTTTCTTGTTCCGAACAATGAAGTACAGAAAATATCTTTTCAATGGAGCTTATCCATTGTTCCGCAACCAATGGGTCAGTAGATCCACTGAATGTTGGCGGTCGTTGACGCATGAAGGACTCAATAGAAAGTTGTTCCCTTCGTGGTGAGGTCGGCCTCTCAGCTTGATTCAAGTTATTACTCATAACTTGAGTCAGTTGGTTCATCATTCGCATGAATGTTTCCATTCCGGCTTCCATCGGAGGGCCGTCAGCACATGGTGCATTGCGGTCACCATCGGCACGGTTCCTCCTATTGCCCGCCATTTTCTAAAAGAATAAAACCTTAGTGAGAAACTTATTTCATTTATGAATCTTTTAACTAAGACTTCGTTCTTAGACAATTATACTTCTCTATAATTCCTTCATAATGATTCATAAAAAGCTTGTGATTAACCAAACATATCCCCCGGGAGTGTCGTAACCAAGAGTGCAGCAAGGCCCGTTATCGTGCACCAGTTCCCGTTTGAGTCTAGCTCAAAGCGGTGTTTTCGGGTTTTACCCCTATGTACATCTGTGCCAGAGCCGCCTCTACCTGCTCGTATCCAGACAGGGATGTATTTGTTTGATAAACCACTTACTCAATACTTACCAAAATACCAGGAAGTTTTCCTATATTTAAACTTTTCTATAGGGTTCTTCCTAAAGTTTTATATCCTAATTTCCACAAATAACTAAACCATCCTTTGATACCAACTATGACATCACGCCATTTTATAACAAAAAATTTCATTACATTACACAAACCTGAGGATCGTTAAGGTTTAGTGTCTTGGAAACAAGGATCATAATACATAAAAAAACATAAAACATTCTTCTTAAACACTTGAAAGGCATCTCCTTAAGTTCATTCTAGGTTCATTACTGCATCTCATAACCTGGGGACATACATCAAAAGAAAGGGTGAGCAGAAGGCCCAGTAAGGGAAACAAGAGGAACATTTTACATGTGAACTTGAGATACTTCAATAAGGACATGAAAAGAACTTTAAGGCATGAGAAAGAAATCATGAGGAATTTCATAATAAAAATAACATTTTTCATAACTTGAAGATGTGGCTACATCATTTAACATAGACAATCATGAACATATCACCAAGGTCCATCCCCAAGGTGTCATTTGAAAATTACCAAGGTTATTCACCAAGGTATCGTGAAAATTGTAATCTCTAGTGGTTACATCATTACCCAATGCATTGGAGCGCTATCAGGGCGCACCCTTAAATTTGCCTTTATTATCATGTGAGCCACATATATCATCATCAAACATTTCATGAATAACCCACATAGCATAAAATAAATGGGTTTCATTTCATAATCATAACGTTTTAAAAACTGCTTTAAAGACATGATCTTTACGTCACTTTAAACCCACGGAAAGGGAAAGCGGGTCTCATGTATGTAAATACAAGAATTTAAAATGGAACATTTTGATATATATGTGAATACCCTTGTAGAAATAAGAGCTTTGAGTATTCAATTTATAACATAAAATAATTTTTGAGAAAAGAGAGAGGCATTTTGAGGGGAAAATTCTGCAGCATAACGGCTAAGTTTCGGGGTTTTAGAAAACATTGAAATGAGAGGGGACATGGGTCACCCACTCATAAATGACCCATAAAACAGTAGGGTGAAAGAATAAGAAGGACATATGGACATGGTAATGAAATTTTAGGGACATATCATTTGAAATGAAAAACATGGAAGGAAAAAAAATTAGATTTCTCTTATGAAAATTCGGCAGCCTTACGGCGTCACTTAACTTCAAAAGAAAATGATTTGACAAGATCAAAAAGGGTCCCTCATCATATGATCATAAGAGATCAGTATGATAGATATATAGATCATACCCCAACATAATAAAAAGGAACTTGAAAGACTTGACATGAAAATCGAACTTGAAAAATGAGAAGGGTGAAAGAATCCCTTAAAAATTCGGCAGCCTAACGGCGTCACTTAAACATTCTTAAAACGAATTGATGAGAGCAAGGGGGGTCTCTCATCATATGAACATGAAATAGGCAGTAGGATGAATATAAAAGAACATCCTCCAACATAAGAACATGGAGTATAAAAGAAATGACATAAAAGAGATTACTTGAAAAGAAAGAGAGGGGTCGGATCCCTTAACTTAAAATGTGACTCTTGAAACTCAAAGGATTGGACCTTGAGGGCTTGGGGGCACCTTGGGAGGACTCTTTGGAAGGTAAGAAGACCAGAACTTCGTTGGGGGAGAGTTGGGAGTGAAAACTAAGGGAGGAAAGGGTGGGTATTTATAGGGAAAGTGAGAGGACAAAGCATTAATGGCCAAGGGACACCTCACATGTGCTTTTCTCAAACCCATGTGCTCTCCCTTGGAATTTATCATGGAGTTAGGCCACATGGGGCCCCCAAAACAATAATTCATCACCCTTGGCCGGCCAACCCTCAAAAGATCTCATGACATCATCATGACACCGTTATGATGTCATTAAACATACCGAAACCCTAAAACTGTATTTTTTACTATTCACTGAAAATTCAACTTTCTCAGAATAACCCCAAAATTTCACCTTAACAAAATATCAATGCTCTGATTTCAAAAATGAAATCCATTTTATAAAAATAATTTTCTAAATATTTTTAATTTAATTTTTAAATAAAAACACTATTCATCGAAAATTCACTTTTTTCAGAAAAATCCCCCAAAATTACCTTAACATAATATCGATGCTCTGAGTTCAAAAATAAAGTCCTTTTTATAAAAATAATTTTATAATTATTTTTAATTAAATTTTTAATTAAAAAACACTATTCATCCGAAAAAAACTAATACTTGACTAATAATTTATGAAACCGTTATTTACGCATTTTATTGAATCACATTACTTAATCTAGGTGTCTAAATTATATTAAAACTTTCTTTAAGTGAGATTACTAATCCATTTGGTCACATTACTAATCCTAAGCGTAAAATCACTATTCATAATTTACTATTCATCAAAAATTAAGTTGATCTTATTAGACTCCAAATTCCTTACTGAACACTTTTGTAGAAGACCATTTTTTGAAAATCATTACACATCATTAGTTATTTAGGGTTTACATAAATATTTCAAAATATCCCTTTTTTCAAAATTCATCAATAAAATACATTCTAAAATTATCTAGACATTTGAAATTTCACAAACATCACTAAAGGAATAAATCTCAATTTATTCACCCGAAAGGATTACACAAGGAAACTAGGGTCTCATCACATAGCCCCTTATAACACTGGCATAAGACCTAAGTGTAAGGTGTGCTATGGTGAGAGAATCTAAGGGAGTCTCAGATAACATTGCCCTAGTAGCAATCTCCACTAACTTGAACTTCTCCTGCAAGCGTTTTCGTTCAAGCTTGACACGCTGGAGTTCGGCTTGGGCTTGGTCCAGAGCGAAGCCCACAGATGCTACCTCCTTCCCAAGCTCTGATAAGTGGGCTTCATAAGGGTTGAGTCTACTGGATGAAGCCATCGACTCCTCTTTCTTCATTAACCATTATCATCTTATTAAATCATTAAGAGTAAGTTAATATACTACTCAAAAAGATTGGGTCGTTACATAAATAGTCCTACAGTTTTAATTAAATTCATTTACATTTATTAAATATTCAACCAATCATTAACAAGTAACCCTCTAGGAAAGTTCTCACAGCCTACCCCCTTTGGTTCAACCAAACAATCTCAAGTAACCCTCTGGGTAAGTTCTCACAGCCTAACCCCTCTGGTTCAACTTATACAAGGATATAACGAGCTCCTGGGTAACTCACATGGTTTAACCCCTTTGTTCTCATGCAAACAAATACTCTCTGAGGAATCACTCACCATAAATTCCTCCTACAGTCCTTTAAATATAAACAAAGATTCTCTAAGGAAGCACTCATCATTAATTCCTCCTATAGTTCTTTAAGAATAAACTACAGACTCTCTGAGGAAGCACTCAACATCAATTCTTTCTATGGTCTCGTAATTATATCTCACTCTCAGGGAGCACTCAACGTCAATCCCTCCTATGGTCTCACAGCGTGAAGTATAACACACACTTCGGGGAATCCCTCAACCTTAATTCTCTCTATGGTCTTACTATACCAGGTTCCCACAACCCCGTGTAAGAAATCATGCACAAACAATATTCAACAGCCAAAGTAAACCTAAAAGTATTAATTGGCTAAATAGATACAAGACATACCACAACATCAAATAATATCACTCTATCCTAACAATACTAGACATGGAAAGAAAGCATCCTAACATGCAAAGCTAAAACAAATGGTCAAGATCAAATCAAACATGGGAAAACACCTCTATAGCATGGAAAAACAACCCTATTTACAAACAAAATTTGTAACTCAAGCAAACAAGAATAACATACATCAACATGGTTAAAATTCATAAACACACAATATCCCAATCTAGGGCATTGAGCACTTTTTCACATAATATTCAAAGACTATGGAAAGGCACAAACCACCTACCTTGGCGTTGTACGATCGATATACTCTGGTTTTGGCCCTTGAATTGACATAGAATGCAGTAGATCTAGAAAAAGTCTAAAATTTTCAACCAAAGATATCTCACGAGAGAGGATAAATCAAGAGATGAGGCTTTAGAAGAAGGAACAACTCACCGTGGTGATTCCAACCCAATCAACATTGGTTGATTCAGAGCATGGACGGTCAATCGGGGGCTCAGAGAAGAATCATTCTCTATGGTCGCTCCTGGATGAGAAGAGTTGAGAAGAATGCGTTTCAGCCAATTAGATGCGACCCTAGTCCGATTTAACAAATAAAAAAAGTACACGACATGTATTTTAAAAGTACACGTCATGTATATGCCTTTAACGAGCCCCACTTTAGGCGGTCTCTAGGTCACCCCACTTAGCCATGTACTCGTTTCTTATATGACCAGTACACGATCACCCGCAACAACCAGGTACACGACGTGTACTCCAAAATACACGGTGTGTACTTCTTAAATTTCTAGATTCTCCTTTTTTTCTCAAAACACTAGAAAAATAGGATTCATACCTAAAAAGAAGATCTGGGTTCTTACAATATATATACTAGAATATTATTTTGTTAATGGTATATCCATCATCAAATCTCTTGTCTTCACCTTTTATTCTTAAAAACAAAATCATTGTCCATGGTGTGTCGTTTCACCGTCTTTGTGGATGATGAGTTTTCGTTTCCTATTACCACATTAATCGCAAGTTTAAATTCAATTATAATTGTTTAAAATGTTCTATATATATATATTATATATGGTCTCACATTCTTTAATTAATATATGACCATAATATTAATCAAAACGAAACTAGTTTGTGAAGGTCGGAGAAACCACCAAAATAAACTAAACTCTCATCGTTAACATTTTATCAAATGAATCATCCTCACGTCGAAAAGAAAAAGGGATGTATGAGACTGTTTAAACATATGGAAGTGTATTAATACCATTTCTTTCCACTTTGGGAGTATTATTTCTATCTGACAAGAAAATTCATAATAAACTGACCATGAAACCATGAAATGAACCCAAAATAACAAAATATTATTAATTAATGAGTGAAAAGATATTATAAAAAGATCATATAAGGTATTATATATATGAATATAGTTATGGAATAAATTAATAATACTCTTTAAACCATTATAAAGGTGGTTTGAACACATTTGAAGGAAGCTGAACCTAGGTTAGAGACTTTCTTTTAAAAATCCTTTTTAATGTCTCTTTTTAAAAAAATTTAAAAAAACTTTTTTTTCATATATGATATGAACGAAATTTTCCAATTTAATGACGCTTTAATATTTTGAAGCTTACTTTACAAGTTTACAATTTAATTTTCAGATAAAATGTTTTCATTTATGAGTTCACAACTTTGTAAAAATGAAAATCAATTTTAAAATGGAAAAGTAATTTTCTTCAGGAACATTTCTTTTATGCAAGCTTTATGTGTTATGTTTATGTTATGGTTTTTGAGAATTGTTATGATGATGGGTGATTCCGTGATAAATCAAGGGCAGATGATCATGTTATAGCACTCCAATACATTGGGTAAAAGGATGAAGTTAATTTTTTTGGTATCTCTTAAGAGATTATGAGAATATATTTCGATGATTATTCAAAGTGTAATCATGATGGTTACTCCCTGTATAGCCGGAAGTGCTACTTTATATATGAGTGATATAAAAATGATCCCACAAGTTACCTTTTTTGATTTATGTAAACTTTTTGTGGTTTTATAGGAAACTTATGATTACTTAAGTTAAGATAAAACACTTATGTTTTATATATGGAAGTTATAAATTTATGAAATGTTTTAATGAAAGCATTATGAGTTTTTATTTCTCCTTTTATATTCTCTAATGAAATGTTTTATTAAATTATTTGGGAAGAAAATATGATTTATTGGGTAAGAAAATAGTTATTTTGAAAAAGGAAAAATTTTATATGTGATTATGGACTTAACGTTTTATTTATTACTTTTTATGTTCCTTATTTAGTTTTTGTACTCAGCTCAAGTTTTAAAATGTTTTTTCACAGGATTCTTTATAAGTTTAGAGGATCGTTAAGGTGGTAGTGCAAATGATGCAAATTAGTTGTTTTGTAATTTTTTTTCGTAAACTCTAATTTTATGTAAGGTATTTTTTCTAATCCTCAAGAACCTAGATCAGAAAAGATCATCGATTATATAATATAATGTTTATTTTTAAATTACTTTATATAATAAAAAATACATAACATGTTTTGGTATTGAATCCTAAAGTGTGGGTTTAGAGCTTTACATTTGGAATCATAGGAATGATTTAGATAATTTTGGAGATTAGACATAGTCGTTTTTTTAAAAAAAATATAAGAAATAGAATTTTCTTTTTA
Organism: Viscum album; assembly: GCA_963277665.1. NCBI lineage: Eukaryota > Viridiplantae > Streptophyta > Magnoliopsida > Santalales > Viscaceae > Viscum > Viscum album. Next base: position 1,574,208,794 of record OY728128.1, on the reverse strand, counting down.
ACTTATAGTTAATTAAGTTCTCTTAGAAGTCATAGCTTTTCTTAATTTTAAAGATAGAAATTCTGAATTTTAATTTCAATGAACGAATTATGAGGACCCAATTAATTAAATGGGGGATAATGTAACAATCCAAGTACAAATAGAATAATTTGTTTTCATATTAATTAATTTTCTTGAATTAAATAGTTAAGTAATTCTGAAAATAAATAGTTTTATTAAACTAATTTTTTATATGGTTATATTTAAAAGATTAATTTTCAAATTATAGAATTTTAATTTGAAAAAAAAATCATTTTTGAATTTAGTATGCTGAAATTATCTTATTATGAATTTTTTAGAATTTTCTGGAAATGTTAAATTTTTTGTGAATAGTAAAAAATACAGTATTTTGTGACATCATAAAGACATAATTATGATATAAAATTTATTAAACTTATTTTGTGACTAAATTATGATATTATAACTAAAAAAAATATTAAAATGATATAAAACATATAAATTATAAATTATTTCATGATAAATATAAAAATCATTGTAAGTGTCGATGCAACACCTGCACAAAGTTGGATAAGTAAAAATTAGGGCCTTATAGATAATAATTGAGTTCTAAAAAGTATTTTCACGACTTTATTAATTATTATGTATAATTGATGTTTTTGCCTTATATTTTTGAATTATAGAATTATATAACATGAATTTTATCCAAATATTTGTGCAATGTTGCACAAGACAAAAAAAGTCAAATTAACAACTTAAAGAAGTTGTCTTGATATGAATATGAGTAAATATATATAATGAAAAAATCTGAAATTTTATCTTGAACATAATTAATTTATTTTTATGATATTATTTTATTTTTAATTTTTATGAATGAAATAACTAGCTTTAATTCTTATGCAATGCCGATGCAGTGCTTGTGCATGGTGAAAGAAATCAATAAAATGATTTTAATTAAAATATTAAGAACCATTAAATGACCAAAAAATTTGAATAAATCTTTTTGGTTGAGTAAGTGTCGGCCATAATCATATTTGGTTCCAATTTGAGACCTTTTGGATCATGTTGGACGACTTTATGCTCTTTATAATATTTTATTTAAAAGAAAGTCAAGTTGTTCACACTGATTTTTAATTAGTATTAGCCTTTTAATATATGATTTTTTAGAATAAATTTTAGACCATAAATAGTATTTGGAAATATAAAATATTTATCTTTATATTAATTTATTTTTATTTTTTTATGGAAGAAATAAATGCCTTAAATGATTGCACAACGATGATGCGGTAATTGTTAAATTAGTTAAAAAATCAAATAAATGATATTAAAAAAATTAAAATAAATATAATTTGAAATAATTAAGATGATACATGAATTACATGAATTACATTAATTTTATTGTGTTAATGGTATATCTATCATCAAATCTTTTATCTTCTTCTTTTATTTTAAAAAAAAATCATTGTCGTTGGTATATCGATTAACCGCCTTCGTGGATGATGAGTTTTAGTTTCCCATTATCGCATTCATGTAAAGTTTAAATTAAATTATAATTGTTTAAATGATCTAAATATATATATTATACATGGTTTCACATTTGGAATTAATTTATGACCATAATATTATACAAAACTAGTTCCTAAAGGTTGGAAAACTCCTAAACTAAACTGAACTTTTATCATTAACATTTTATCAAATGAATCATCCTCATGTCAGAATTAAAAAGGGATGTATGAGACAATTTAAACACCTATAAGTGTATTAATATCATTTCTTTCCACTTTTGGAGTATTATTTCTATTTGATAAGAAAATTCATAATAAATCAACCATGATCATGTAACGAACACACCTAAAACAATGAAAATAACAAAATATTATTAATAAATGAGTGGAAATAAGGAATAAAAAGATCATATATGGTATTATAAAAATGAATATAGTTCTGGAATAAATTAATAATACTCTTTAAACCATTATACAGAAGGTTTGAACATGTTTGAAGGAAGTCAAACCAGAGGTAAGAGGCTTTCCTTAAAACTCCTCTTTAATGACTCTCACTTTCATGATGGTTCAATATTTTGAGGATTCCTTTACATGATTACAATTTTATTTTCAAATAAAATGTTTTCATTTATGAGTACGCAATTTTGTAAAAATGAAAAATGATTTTAAAATGGAAAATTTATTTTCCTCAAGAATGTTTCTTTTATGCAAGCTTTTTGTGTTATGTTTATGTTATGGTTCTTGTAAATTGTTATGATGGTGGATGGTTCCATGATAAATTGTGGGAAGGTGAAACCGTTATAGCTTACCAATGCATTGAGTAAAGGGAAAGATTTAACTAGTTAAGTTTCTTTTAAGAGTTTATGAGAATATACTTCGATGATTATTTCAAGTGTAACCATGATGGTTACTCCTAGTGTTGTTGGGAGAGCTACATTATATGTAAGAGTGATATGAAAATTATTCTATAAGTTACCTTTTATGATTTATTTATACTTTCTATAGTTTTACAAGAAACTTTTGATTTCTTAAGGTAATCTAAATAGCTTATATTTTATGTGTGAATGTTATAACTTTATGAAATTTTTTAATGAAAACTTTATGAGTTTTTATTTTTCCTTTATATTATCTTATGAAATGTTTTAGGAAATTATTTAGGCCGAAAAGATGATTTCTTGAGTAAGAAAATAGTTTTTTTTGAAAAATGAAATTTTTTGTATGTGATTACGAATTAACATTTTCTTTCTTACTTTTTATGTTCCCTGAGTTTTTGTGCTCATTATAAGTTTTAAAATATTTTTCATATGATTACTTGTAAGTTCATAAGACTGTTAAGGAGACAATGAAGATGAATCCAATTAGTTATTTTGTAATTTTTTTTGTAAACTTGGATTTTATGTAAATTATTTTCCCTAATCCTCTAGAACCTAGATCGGAAAATATCCTTGATTGTATAATGTACTGTGTATTTTTCAATTAATTTTTAATAAAAACATACACTATTTTAGTATTGAATCTAGAAGTTTGAGTTTGAGGCTTTACATCGAGAGAGGGTGAGCATGATGTAATATCATCTGATGACTGCAGAGTCTGACCCATTTTTCTTAAACCAAAAGTATCCTACTTAATGGGGCATTTGAACAAACTAGAGTTGCAGCCCAACGCCAAAGTCGAGTTACAAAACAAAGGACCATGGAAGAACAACTCTATCAAGAGTTAGATCGACTTAATCAAGAATTGGCTCATACCGAAGCATTGACTAATGAAGAGTAACATCTAGTATAAGAGGTAGAGTAGGCCAAGCTAGATGCCATTGAGAAGGACGAAGCACTAAGAACTGATGTAGAAATAGAGGCTGTTGCATTGTTAGAATTACATCGAGCTATAGAGGACTCTGATCAGGTAATGATTCAACTCTATGAATCCATCGAGCGGGCCTTGTAATTACATTGTTTATCTCATGTGGGGAGGCTCTTAAATTATGGATGTTCCACCCTTTTTCAAATCTTGTCAATGAATTTTTTTTTTCAATTTCATATTTTTTAAATTCCAATCTTGTCACTTCATCAATTTACTGTGTTTCAAAAGAGTAAAATCAAGATAACCCAAATCATTTGGCTATTGAGTAACAGAATCAATCGTAATCATGAACATTTTGACCGATGTACTCTGTTTCTAATATTTTTGGTATGGATTATGGATGGATGTAGGTATGATTACCACCACTGTAACACCAGTGTTTGCTTGTTTGAAAAAAAAATGATATTGTATCATACTTATTGAATTTTTGAATTTTTGAATATTTGAAGTGAAATTTTGTGGACAGATGTTTGTCATGCCTTAACTTTTTCCTAGGTTGAGAGACCTAGCGAGCATAGTTTGACTGTTGCTAGGATCACATGATGAGCCCTAAAAACTTTATATCTCTTTTGTTACCGCCTTAACTATTTCCTAAGTCTGATGTGAAGCAGGTTTAGTGGGTGTGACTCAACTTTTACTCAGGACGCCCTTTCTGGGTTTTCAATTTGATGAGTTTTATGTCTATTTCCATTGGATGTTTAAGGTCCTGCATGTTGGACCAGTGAAACTAATGTTTTAGGTGTAACAACTTTGACCAAGAATTACCTAGAAAATGTTTCCCAGTCAAAAATACTTCAACATATTTTGGATGTGTGGGGAGAGAGATCAAAAACCATAATCTTGAGGTTCTCAAATCTGGAAACAATAACGTGGGGGTTAGTACATAAGGAATTTCCACGGACCATGTTCAAAAGGCAGACTTCCTTACAATGTTATCAAGGAGATTCGAAAGCATTCCCTCATAAGAAAAAATATTCCTCTATTTGACATGCCACATTTAGGTCACTCATTATGTATATCCACATCTAGACATTATATTTATAGTCAAAACAAAGGTGTCCCTCAGAGTTGAATACTATTATTACTGATAGCTAGGAGTTTTTGTGGCAATTGGAGGTTTCCCAAGATAATTGAGCGTGGTTTATGAAATAGGGAATTCACCTAAGAAGTATGATGAGAATTATCTTGGTCAGCATTGGTCGTGGGTGAAATATTCTTATAAAAACTTGATTTGGAGGAAGGGATGCATTTTTCTCTAATCATGAGTTTGCAAGCGAGGGGAACCCATGATGGGATTCCTTGCACGGATTGATACATACATTTTTTTGGGTGGCTGAGCCTAGAATAGTAAATTCAGGCATCAGTATATATCCCATTAAGATGATAATCAAGACACACATAGTTCTAGAATCAATTTGTGATGCGAGGCCACAACAACATGTAATTTTACATCACACAATAGGGGTGTGAATCACGTGGTTTAACACCATGAAGTAGGGATGTTGCCTTGTAGTTTAACATAATGGGAAAAGGACATCTAGTGTGCCTTTAAAGGTCTTAGGTCAAGGACCAACCTTTTCTTAGTGATCCAGCCAAAAGTGATTCAACATTCTCTAGGCATGAAGGGGAAGGTTGTAAGACGTGGCCTTGGGGTCCTTGGATCCGGGGGAGTGGGATGAGACATACATGTAAGGGTTGACCATGAACCATTTTCGAAAATTGGTTCCCATTAAGATGTTGTAAAAGCATAGAAAGATAAGATGGTTTCCTCATAAGAAAAAATATGCCTTTGGTTGATGGGTCATATTTAGTCTATTCAATATGTAGAGCCACATTTGGGCATATTATGCATATTCAAAATAAAGGTTTCCCTCAGAGCTAAACATTATTATTACCAATATCTAATGGAAAGCATATGGAGATCCAAATTTCTCAAGGTATGAAGTGTGTTTTGTGAAAGGAACATGCTTGAGTATGAAGGGAACATGCTTGGGGTTGGGCCTTAGGCAGAGGGTCCAGGTTTTTCTATGTATCTCATTAAAGTGAGAATCAACCCACACGTAGTTCTGAAATAGATTCCCTGCACAGATCCAACTTGTCTGTAGAGTGAGTATTTTACTTAAAAGTAGCCTGTAAATGAAAGGTCCCAGGTCAGAGTCCCCTACATCGATTTTGTTTATATGCAGAAGGTGACTTTTTCTTTATTTTTTGGTTGGGCCCATGACATAGGGTTTAGGTGTCACTACATATCCCATTTAAATGAAAATCAATCCATACATAGTTTTGAAGAAGGATATGTCGATGGTGTAGTAGGAGATTAGAACCAAGAATTATAGTATCTTCAAGCTTGGACCGAAGTATTACACAATTTTACATCATGCAACAGAGATGTAAACCATAAAGTTTTACGTCATATGATAATGATGTTGTCTTAAAATTCAATGTTTTGTGACTATGACATTAGGCCATGTAGTTTAGAGTCTTACAGCTTAGACAATGATGTCTTGTAGTTTTCGATAATACGATTAGGACCATGGTGCCTTGCAGTTTAGAGTCTTTTGACTAGGACTGGGAAAAATCATTGGTGCTTACACTTATGAAGGATGCGCATTATGTTTGAGTCACATGAAGTATTTCTTGAGAAATCTTACATTGGTAGGGGTGTGGTATGCTCCCATCCACGGTAACTAATGAATATGGACAATTAAGATATAAATTATGAATGAAATAAGGTCCTTCCCATTTTAGTTCAAGTATTGGAGGTTTCTTTACAAATATAATTGGAGCTTTAAGAGATTAAACCAGTTCTCCTTGACAGAATTAATAGAGGCCAACTTTCTTGTTGAAGGCCAATGCTATCCGATTTTGGTCAACTTACAAGTGGTGAAATGTATGAAAAATTTTCTCATCAAGTGGCTAAAACTTGTCCAAAAAATTATGTGATTTCTCATCATTTGAGAGTTATCCACAGATATAGAAAATTTGACCTCAATGGGTAGACTGCCTCTATTCTGTAAACCAGCAGATATGAGGTTGACTAGGTAATAGTGCAGGTTGTTGTGCGGTAGGCCTATAAGGAGCGAGGGAGCTTGTTAGGTAAGATTTTTTTATCCTTATACACCATTTATAGAGTATATTTGATAGGGTTTTGTTTAAAACATCTATCTATCCATTCTCTATTGTGTGATAGCATGATGAATGGTTGAACTCAATGTTATATTCCTGGTACAACCTCTTTAATTCAGAATAACAGAAGTTGGTGCCGTTGTTAGCTGGTATCGTGTGAGGGGCACCAAATATGATGATATTGTTAATATTTATAAAATTGATAATTCTTTTGGTCTCAAATTTTTTGAGGGGTATTAATTCATCCCATTTGGAGAAGAAGTTAGTAGCAATGAGGATGTATTTGAAATGCTTGGCTATAGTTGGAGGGTACGATCCTACAACATTCATTCCCCATATGGTGAATGACCAGGAGTATTTAGTGGAGTGAAAAAAATCTGGGGGTTGACAGATGAATTTGGAATTCACTTGGAAGGAATGAAGATTTTTAATAAAATCTTGTGCAATTTGCATTATTGAAGGACAGAAATATCCAAGTCACCTAATTTTGTGAGAAATCTTGGTTGCTGATTAATAGACATTACAAGCACCAATATGAAATTCCTTCATGGTGGTAGTCATCTCCTCTCTGTCAATTCATCTGAGGAGAACTCCATCAAAGCTTCACTTATAAAGAACCTTCTGATGACCTAGGATTTCATAGAGTGAAATTGAATGCTCTTCATCAGATCTTTTATTTTCCAGCTTTGTATGGTGGAAGGGTTCCATTTTTGAGGTATTCTAAGATGAGTTTCATCCAACCATTTGCAAAATTATCTATTTGAGAGGTAGAATTGACCTCATTGATCTCTTCCATGCTGCTCTGAACAAACGACAATACCATTCTATGATGTGCAATGTTGATAACTATTTTGTTTCTATTAGGATCTACCAAAGTTGTAGCCACATTTTCCAATGCATCTACCTAAGCATTTTGTGAATGCAGGATATGAGTTAGTGTTGGTTCATAGGGGAATTCTACCGTCAAACCTTGAACATAATTGAGTAGGGGGGTCAACTCTTCTTTTCTGATTTTATAATCACTGCTGACCTTCTTAATCACTTGCTCATAGTGACCTTTGATTTTTAGACAAGTTAATGGTATTTGGAAAGTAAATTCCAAGCTTGAAATGAGGGATTAATATTTAGCCTCATTGTTAGTGCGGCCTTCTTATATCAGGAAGGAGTAGGGTATAACTGCCTTTATTGGAGAAATGGGAATGAATCCCAACCTGTATTTTTTGAGCTTGAGGTCTTTAATCCTCCTTCTGGTTGGGCTTCTGGATGCACTGTCAAAGTAAATTTTCCACATTTGGGTAGAGTCTTGAATGAATAGGATATCTATTCATCTGACAATTTGTTATTCGACGAAACTTCTTCCTAGAGGGATGTTTTTCTAGGAAATTTTCTAAGGATGACCATTTTATCGCCTTCTACGGTATGGACAAAGTGTCAAAACTACCGCATAATGACCACCCATCTCGTGAAATGTCTATTCAATATTAGATGATTGATGATATATTTGAGATGGCCATTTCGAGAGATCAAATGGATCTCGTGGTGTTGCAGATAATTCCATAATTTCTAAACTATGAAGATCAGTGCCAAATAGTTATTCTAGATATCCAAATACTGAGTCTTAGTGTCAAGCATGGTATGATTGAAATAATTAAAGTTGTTTTCACTACCGGCACTATTTTTCAGTGTGAGGACGACCCCCAACGATTGTTCCAGCGTTGTCACATATAAGATGAGTGGTTTTACCTCAATTGGAGACATTCGCACTGGCAGAATTATGAGATATTTCTTAAGGTTATCAAATGCTTATTGGAATTCATCGGTCCAATGAAATGTAATTCCTTTTTTCATCAACCTGGTAAAGGGAAAACACTTGTCTTGTGAGGTTTTCTATGAAGCATTGAATTTAGGAATGGTTTCCCTATATTCCTCTCAACTCTTTGAGGCTTTGAGGAGGTGACATAATTAGGATTGCCTTAATCTTCTCAAGGACGACTTCAATTCCTTGATAGCCTACTATGATGCTGAGAAATTTCCCTAAGGTAATGCCAAAAGAACATTTTAGGGGGTTCATTTTTAGACTGTGTTGTCATAGTTTTTCAAAAATAATTTCCAAATCGAAAAGATGATCAGAATGCTGTTGTGATTTTACCACCAAATTGTTGACTCCACTGATTTTCCCAAGAAAAGTTTGAATATGTGATGCATGACATGTTTATATATAGCGCCAAAATTCTTTAAACCAAAGGACACCACCCAATAGTAGAATACTTCTTGGGGGTCCTAAAGGTAGTAGCTTCTTCATCTTCTATGGCCATTTGAATTTTATTTTATCCTAGATAGCTATGCATGAAAGATAGGGCTTGATATCCAGTCGTTGCATAAATCAAAAAATTCTATAATCAGAATAGAGAAGTCATATTTTGGACAGTTCCGGTTGAGGTATATGAAGTCGATGAAAACACAGATTTTCCCATTTTTCTTCTTTAATGAGACTATATTGGAGATCCACTTTAGGTACTGAACTTCCTAAATGATTTTGGATATGAAGAGTTTATCAAATTTAGCTTCAATCTTGAAATCATGTGTCATATGTGTCCTTCTGGATACCTTCTTGTAGCCATGATGGTCTTTTGGTAGAACTAGTTGATGGGTGACCACCTTGGGATTGTGGTTCGACAGTTCAATGTAATTCTAAGAAAACACATCCCAATGTCTCTTTTGAAAGGAGGAATATACCTCTTATTATTCGAAAGACATGGTTTCACTAATCAATGTGGTCCATGGATCCTCTTATGAACCCATGTTTATCTATTAGATTTCATTGATAGTGGTTTAGGCTCCTTCCTCGAATGTATGAGGAGCATATCTCGGGTTGTCTTCTTCCTATTCTTCCTATTCTTCCTCCGTGTTCATGTCGGGATGGATGAGAGGCAAAGGGGAATTGTTGTGGTTTGGGGGGGTGTATTGAGATATGACTTCCAATGACGATATAACTACTTCCTCATATTTTGTTAATGAGATGGAGACTTTCTAAAGTTATAGGTATGAATTTAGGGCATTTTCATTTGAGGTATCGCCACCAATAAGGGAATCAAAGATTTCTTTAGCTCCCATTCATTTGATGTGTCCGATATCATGAAAATCGATGATTACATCTATGAATTTGAGCTTATGTCTTCGGCCTGACCGATGGGCATCACATATTCATCAAAAAGGTTTTTTAATGGGTTAGTTGGGGTCATTTCTATACCATTTAGGGAAGTAACCCGAGTGACACCATCAATTATGGGTTGCTTCTCCTCTCTCTGGAAGAATCTCGCATTAATATATTTGGATTCATAAGACTCAAACAGAGTTTTATCACCATGTAACATCCCAATATTCCCATTTATACAGTATTTGAGACATTGATTATATGACTAAGGGATCACCACATGTTTCTGCATCCAAGACCTTCCTGGAAAGACATTGAAAGCTTTATCATTGCTCGATGGCCAAGAACTTAGAGTCAAATACTAGATATACAAACTAAGTTCTGAGCTTAATGTTTCCGAGGGGTTTCTATTTTCTTTTACCATACCCTTGAAGAGTTATAGTGTAAGGGGACAAATCATCTTTAGTGTATCCCAATCAATGGAGTTTATTGTCTGGGATGAGCCTGACCGCCGAGCCATTATCAATGAAAGCTTGACGGATGTCAAAGTCATCTTGTCTACCAGATACATACATGTCCCTGATATGTCCTTGTATAAAAAAATCTCTATCTTTTTCTGTGAAAGAGATAATAGCATGAAATTGTGCATGGTTAACTTCTTTATGATATACTTTGGTGGCAGTAACTTCAGCTTCAAACTCTTGAGGGATCAATAGAGCCTCTAAAAGTGATTCTCGTAGGCCTTTTAATATGTTGAGAGCATCAATAATTGAAAGTATCACTGGAACCATGGAAAATGCTTTAGGATATCATATTTTTTAGTTAAAGGCCTGCGTTTTCCTATGGAGATATTTTACTTAATAGGAACTTTAGGGACTGAAATTCTTGATGAGTTAGATGTTTACACAGATGTTGAAGGCATCTTTACATCTGGATTGGACCATTTCAGCCTACCTACCTATCTGGGTTGATGAAACTGTTGCACCCCTTCTAGTCAATCTTCTAGAATGATCAGGACTCGAAGACCCTTTGTGAAGTTGGGTTCATTTAATTATTCTTAATGTGCTCACTGAAGGGATCTTTCCATGAGATTTGACAACATAAACATACTTGGTGGGTATGTGGATGAGATATTGGTTCTGACCATGATTGTATCTTCCCCTTCTTCTTTGGTTTCTACAACCTCTACCTATGGTTTCCCATCTTAGCACGAGGGATTCATGCTCGTAGGCTTTCTCTTCATTAGAGAATGGATCCAATAACTGAATGATGTTAATGAAACCAAAAATTAATTCTTTATCCAACGAGGATTCTATTTGGCGGGATGATTCCTACGGTATCATTTAGCAGGGCAACACCCGTACTTTTAGGGATGAAGGCATGAAGTTCGAGAGAGTCAAGTATAACTTTAGACTTGGTGTAGATTCATCCCCCTATGTTTGTTTTCTATTATTCTATCCATGCCATTTATTATAATACTAGTCTTTGGAGGGCTGTGGTGTTGACAAATTCGGTTATGCTATAACAGAAGCAACTGGGGGCACAATTGGTTGTTTTAACAGTACTCGAAGGATAATATGACTTCAGTTGATTGTTTTTATAGTCATCCGATCACTAAACTTCTATGAATTTTTACTAGTAACTTCATTTCATTCACTTTCATCCTCCAAAGTGGTGGAAAAAACACACACTACCTGTACTGGTGGTTTTACCAGCTTCACTTGACTAGAAACAACCATCTTTTATAGGATATCTTTGAAAGAAATAGTCCTGGATAGTATTCCCAAATATTCTATGAAAGGAGAAATAATCTGTGTGGTCATCAAGACTAAATTGGTCAAACCTTTTGGGTTATGGAAGGTTTAACAGGTTGTTTTCTAAGGCTGCTAAGAAATAGCCAAGAACCTTCTCATCTTGGAAGGAGTAGACTTTGTTCTTTCAGTCTCTAAACTGGGAGCTTTTCAACTCTTTCATTTCATCCTGAAAAGGTTTTTTTTGTTGTTTTTGTCACCCAGGAGGGGGTGTTGCATGAGGATGTTGGATTTGGTGGCCACCTTTCACTGTAGTGATGCAGACTTCTTGTGAGGTTGGTGGAACAGTTGATCGTCTTCTTCCTTTTGCAGCCCATTTCAGGCTAGGGTTTCTAAGTGAGAAACTCTGAGAAATCACCCTGTAATTTGTGCTCTGTACATATAGTGAAATTATGTCTCTCCATGGACATAAGGATTATTCCAAAACCACGTAAATCCTTGTGTTCTCATTCTATTTTTTTCCCTTTTACTATTCTTTGAATCTTTTCTTTTCTGTTGTTGTGACTCCTGACGTTTCCGCATTAGAGGTGCGATATTTGGAGTTGAAGATGGCATAGAGGCTGGTTTTAAGGTAATTGTTGTAGTTTCCACTCTACACATATTTTCCTCGGAGATACCGATGTAGGATGGGAGTTAGCCTTTGTTCACAAAATAGAATCTTACAACCTTTGTTCTATTGCAGAAAGTTCCTGAAGGCCACCTGGGTACTTTACTAGAAAAAGCAGTGTTCTTAGCTCGTTACAAAGATTCTCAATGTAAGGACCCAAAAAATCTTCTTTAGGAAGCTACAAGTTTAGCGAATAGGTCAAACTATTCAATCTTGGAATAAAATTTGAAACCCTCTCATTTTCTCATTTTCTAAACTTTGAGAGATCGATTATTATTATATTATGCAATGTAAATATGAATTGATAGAGGAATTTTCGGAAAATATCTCCTTACCCTTAATGGATTCCTCTGCTAGATTGGTATACCAGGTGAAGGCTGGTCCCTCTAAAGTTTTCATGAAACATATGAGTTAGATGCCTTGGGTGATACCCCTTGGATTACACTCTTACCCCTATAGCCATACTGTTGGTTATTACTAAGTTGGATCGACCCCTGAGGTCAAGGATGCCTTGGATATTACGTTGGATCGTTCGTTATCATTATTACTATAGGATGCCTTGATTATTGCCTTGGATCCTCTTCATTATTATTATCATCACATGATGCCTTATTACATATTGAATCCTTTATTACAATCATGACATGATATTAGTGCTGGTTATACCTCACATGACTTACTATATTAATTGAAAAGTAATTAATAAATGAAATGGTTACATGTTTATCCACTAGCTGAGGCAGAAGTAGGTACTCGGTATTTACATTGTTGAATTGATTTACTTTTATATATGCATGTTTGAACACTATTTCAGTTTATATTACATGGATTGAATGTTATATATTCCGTTGGTGGTAGCTTACTAAGATTTATCTCACAACCTATCCCGAACGCCATTGGTACCCGAGCATATTACATGTATGTAGGTGTTGACAAAGGGAATCGTCTCGCCTTGGACACCTAATATTTCTTGCTTGTTTAGGATGAAGTTTGGTAGCAGATAACTGAGTTGGATCTCAAGATACTGGATAGTTTTTGGTTTTTTTTCTACTTTTTTATAGAATGTATTTCCTGTTGCTTTGTATCCATGTTTTTCTGCTTTATAAATACATAACATACATTATCATCACCTTTGAATATTATTATCAATCGTCATGTTCTTTATTATTCATGTCTGTTCCATTATGCCATCTATTTATTATATTGCTTCTTCTATTTACTTATTATTATGTTTATCCATTGTGATCCACTTTGGTAATGAGGTAATAGTCTTCCCATGAACACACCCTAGACCCAAGCTATTAGTTGGAACCCTTTGGCGTTCGGAGAGATGCACTTGAGTCCTAGTGACCCACCAGGCTCGAGGCACTTCTGATAAGCTCCCAGGTTTGGGATGTCACAAAGTGGTATGAGAGCTTTATTTTCTTACTTTACTATCCAAGGACAATATATTGGAGATTAGAAACACTTTGGAACTTGGTTATAAGCCGTTCTTGGGCATAGCTAACCCATGTTCAGGGTAAATACCGAGTTGATTGAATTATAGTTTTTGTTATGATTTTTCCTATTACAGTTGATATCCTTTCACCATTGGGTGATGCACATTTTATGTGATAATGATTATTATCTTGATTGATGATTTCATTTTATCCTTATCCCGATGATATGAGGGTAAGGAGCATCAATCATGCATCATCATTGACACCTAGAATTCACATGACATGTATATGCCATCCCATATAGGTGCATTTCATTGCTTGCACTGCTTGTTTTCCTGTGATTGTTGAGTGATGCTATAGTAGTTATATATATGCTTATTCTTCTCTTTGGCTGTGATTGAGTGATTTCTAGTTTCAGTTCATGAGGTGTATGATCCCTCATGAGTTATAATGGGTGGTTTACTGAGTCAATCCATCGTACATAATACATTACATTCTGAGACCGGATGTAGATGAGGTTAAATTGAGATTAAATGGGTGTCTCTTTCAATGATAAGGTGTATGAGCCCAGATTCACCGGAAATAAAAATCCATTTTATTCATATTTTGATATAAGTTTATAAGAAAATTCAATTTAAAAGGTAAATCTTGATTTATGAAATAAAGTAGTTTCCAGTAAATGAAGAGGCAATTTACTATTAAAATTTCACCTACTGGAACCCCTGTAATTTAAATATGAACAATTACCAATACCTTGGCTTCTAAGTAGGTAGTTGGGGTAGTATACCATGGGCAGTGAGCCCTTTCCTCACGTTATGCTTCAACTAGCGTATCTATCTGCCTAAAGCTTGTTCTGAGGCATGTGCTTGGAATTTGTAGATATATGCTATCATGACATTCTCATGTTATGCACGAGGAGGGTGGCACAAACCATGCTCCAATGTGGTAGGCCCTAATCCATCAGTCTTACCGCCAGGATTTCCACTTAAGGCACCACCTATTATACCTGATATGGGAATTGACGCTCTGATTCGTGAGAGTTTTCTATGTCTGATGCAGACCATTCGAGGTGCTTCACGACCGGCACCCAAGCATTAGCATCCTCCTATCTTATCGGGGGATGGAGGTCAACAGGCTACAAAGTCTTGGCTGGAGGACACTCTATCTATCTTCTAGCATCTCGAGATGCTTTTAGAGCAGAGGGTCAAACTTGATACTTACTAGATGTGTGATTTGGCCAAGCACTAGTGAGATGTGATTACCCTAGATGGTCTCCATCAGGGCATGGTATGGGAGGATTTCTGGACTCATTTATGTGATTAATTTTTTCCCTAGACACTAAGATATAATCAAGCTAGAGAGTTCGTGCATCAGTATCAGGTTTCTATGCTAGTCATGTATTATTCAGCGTGTTTTAATGAGTTACAACACTTTGCATTGCTTCTAACTGGTGATGATCTTTAGTGCTCTAGATACTTTGAGGATGTGATTCAATATGCCATCCATACTCAGGTGAATGTCTTTCACCTACCTATACTTTATGATATAGTCAATTAGTCTCTTATCACTAATCAAAGCCTGAGTGAAGTTGATAATACCTAGCATACAGGATCAGTGTCGCGGCATGCTAGTAGTTCTTCCAATAGTAGGAAACGTTTCCTTAAGGGTTATCATCTAGGAAGTGGCAGCCAGATTACCCATACTGGTAGCTCCGTGGTGTTCCATTAGTGTGTTCGGTAGGGTAATCTGAAGCCTCATTATGATAGAGACCCTCTAGAGTGCCAGGCCTGAGGCCGTATGGGGAATCTTCAAATATTTTGTCAGAACTTTCCATTATCTTCCAGTGTAAGAGGTTCCGCACCTGCTCCACCTTCAAGGTTATTTTATTTTATGCCGCATATGGCGAGGAGTTGAAGTAGCACCGATAGGACTGGATGTGGAGGAGGTCATGGATGTGGTAGCCATACTTCAAAGTATCAGTAGCGCTATCATAACAGTCATGATCGGGGTAATCCAACTGTAGCACAAGGTCATGGATCAGGTCAGTTGCATGCTTTACAGCTGATACCTAAGGATCAGAGTGCACAACCATAAAAAATATGCTGTATTATTCTACAAGGCTCCACTATAGTATCTGGTTTGTTTGATATATATGCTTGACACTCCTTTATCTCTCTATCTATAATGGAAAGTCTCGGGAAAAAAAATTCATTATTACCATGGTCTAATGACCCTAGATACACCGTTATGAGTATGGTTAGAGGGGATATGTCAATGTAAGGACTATCCACTTATAGTAGTTAGTTACTCTTGTGGGGCCTCTTTGTTCGCAAGATGACAGAATTTGATGCCATTCTTGGGATGAATTGGTTGGTCTTTTACCATGCCTTTGTAGACTGCTTTCATTGTGAGGTATCCTTTACGTCACTAGAGGACATCAGCTATCTACACAAGGGTGAGTGGGATGTCTAGGACAGTAGATATGGACTAAAGCATAATGGGGTATGTGGATTAACCATCCAGATTTCTAGTCTCTTCATGGATGAGTAGGGAGTACACCTGCAAGGTTTTCCTCTAGTAGAAGATCATTTCAGGGACATCTTTCCTAAATATTTTTCTGGCTTAACTCCTAAGAGAGAGGTAGAGATTACGATTGAGCTTGTTCCAAGAGAACCTCTAGTGTCCATTCCTCCATAAAGGATGGAACCAACTAAGCTCCAGGAGCTCCAACGACGGTTTGTGGATCTAGAGGCCAAAGGTTTTATATGGCCCGACACTTCCTCTTGGGGTTCACCTGTGCTTTTCTCAAATAAGGTGGATGTGACCCTTCATTTATGCATGGATTATAGATGGTTGAGCCAGCTTATGGTTTAGAATCGATATCCACTACATCAAATAGATGATCACTTTGACCAACTCCGAGGAGCTATGGTATTTTTTAAGATCAACTTGAGATCGGACTATCATCAGGTGCGATTTAGGCCTTTGGATATTCCTCGTACAACTTTTCATAGCAAGTTTGGTCTTTATGAGTATCTCATTATGTCATTTGGTCTTATGAATTCCTGTTCTATTTTCATGGCTTTAATGAATAGAGTTTTCCACCCCTATCTAGATTCTTTTGTAGTGCTATTTGTGGATGAAATATTGGTGTATTCTCACACTCATATCGGCCATGCTAAGCACCTTGATATCATTTTGAGTACACTGAGATAACATCATCTTTATGCCAATATTTCTAAGTTCCACTTCTGGATTGAAAAATTTCACTTCTTGGGTCATATTATCTTGGAATCATGAGTATATGTTGACCCAAACAAGGTGAATGTTGTGATTTCCTCAGAGAAGCACAAGAATGTGTTTTGAATATAGAGTTTATTGGGGTTGGATGGATATTAAAGGCATTACATATAGAACTTATCACCCCTTCCTTTATCTCTTACTGGTATTACAAAGAATGGTGTTAAGTTCCTATGGTCAAAAAACGTGTGAGAAATCCTTTCAGGAGATGAAAGGGAGGCTTGTAAGTAAATCCACTTAATATTAATAGGCACTTAATAAATATAATAAT
The DNA here is from genome assembly GCA_963277665.1 of Viscum album. NCBI lineage: Eukaryota > Viridiplantae > Streptophyta > Magnoliopsida > Santalales > Viscaceae > Viscum > Viscum album. Next base: position 1,574,191,724 of record OY728128.1, on the reverse strand, counting down.
TGTAAATTTACACATAAAAGAATAAAATCCCTCAATAATTTATGTTAAGTAAGTATAGCCTTCCACTACTTTAGTTAAAATCAAACCACATTTCAAAGTGCTTGACCAACCAAAGTTGGGGTGCTTTCAATTATCAGGGAATTCTAAGATGAAGTTTTGGGTTTACTTAACTTAGTTCACATCAAGGGTTAACTAACAAAGAAGAACTTGGTGTAACTGAGAGGCAAGAGTTGAGGAAATCCAATTTAAGGATTTTAGGATTGGGGAGTCCACTCAAAAGATCAAGGAACTGTGAGTTAATAAAGTTAGCATTGGGAATGACTAACTAAACCCATTCAAGTTTCTTGACCAACCAAATTTGGGGTAACAAGAAGGGGAATATGGATCCTTTCCACTAGAATGTCCCATCAACAAGATCTTCTGAATCCAATAGTGAGGGCGGTTGGGTTTTGATAAAATAGTGGGAGATTAATAAATATAATATTTATTTATTTGCCTAAATTTTATCAGATAAAGTACTAAAATTATTCTCATATTATTTGTAGAAATAAAGATAAAAATTACTTCAAACATATCATTATGATCTATACTTTAAATGGATAACCTTCTCAACATCACAAATTTCCAATAGTGGTAAAAGTGCATACATGTTATCCTACGCCATGAAAGGAAATTATATGTGTTGGAAGAACCTATTCCTGATGTGCCTAGAAATGAGACTAGTGATAAAGAGTTAACTCTCTATGTGAAACATTTGAATGATTCCATAGATATTTAGTGTTTCATTCTATCATTCACAACTAATGAGCTTTTGAAGAAACATGAAGACATGAATGCGTATAGCATGATGTATCACCTTCGGGGTCTCTATCAATAGAAGTCGAGACAAGAGAGATACGAGGTCTATAATTCTTTGTTTACAACTATGATTGGAGAGTCTTTACCAGATGGGCCTTATGTAGTTAAGCTTATTGGATACATTGAATGATTGAGAATATTAGGTTTTAAATTCTTAGATGTTTTGCACAAAAATCCCATTCTTTCATCAATACCCAAGACCTTATCCAATTTTATTGTTAATTACAATATGAGAAATAATGAGATGAGTCTTTCATAAATTATTACTTTGATTCGCCAAGTGGATAAGTACATGGGGCATGATAAACCCACGGTCCAAATGGTGAATAAGAAAAGAAAGTATAAGGAGAAGAGACCCAATACTCATAACAAGTCTACAACTCCTAAACCCCATCCTTCCAAGAAAAGAAATATCCCTAGGAAGGGAAAGGAAAAGAAGGTAATATGTTTTTCATGTGGTAAGAAAGGCCGCTGGAATAATAGATACACCCAGAAGAAAAGGGAAGCTAAAGGTGAGTTCTTTATCAATTGTAATCTTTCAATATATATACATTGGGAATTAGATACATATTGTGGTGCTCACATCTATATCCAAATACAAGAACCAAGTAGATTTTCAATTTTTTTTATAGCAGAGGTGGATTTGAGAGATACTAATGGTGAGAGGCTAGTCGCTCTAGCCATTGTTGACTACCACCTTTCATTGCCAAATGTAATGATTTTGGTTTTAAAATATTGTTATTATGTGCCAACTATTATTAAGAACAAAATTTATATATCATTCCCAGATGTAGATGGGTTTATTTTCAAGTTTAGAAATAAAATTTGTTTGTTTTATAAATACAACATGAGTTATGGTATGGAACATTTGAATAATAGTATTTATGTATTAAATTATAAAAACCAAGTATTGGAAATTGATAATGAATCGTGTCCACACGACTCATATAACACTTTGCAATGGAATTGTCATCTTGGTCATGTAAAAAATAAGTGTATTACAAAGATATGAAAAGATGGTTATTTTGATTCTTCTGATCTAAACCCACTTGAAAGATGTCATGCTTGTTTATAAATAAAAATGGCCAAATTGACATTCGATAGACAGGGTGAAATGGTCATATAGATTCTAGTATTGGTACACACTGATGTGTGTAGAACATTTTTAGTGGAAGTGAGAGGTGGGTATTTTTACTTCACAACTTTTAGTAATGAATTGATTAGATATGGTTATGTCTACTTGATGAGGTGTAAGTCCAAGTCCTCTGAGAAATTAAAAGAATTCCAAAATGAAGCAGATAATCAACATGGAAAGAAGATAAAGAAGCTTCGATCGTATCGAGGTAGTGAATATCTTAACCAAGATTTTATCGACTTTCTATTGGAGTTTGAGATTCTTTCTCAACTCACTCCACCTTACTGACCATAGTGGAATGATGTTAGTGAAAGGAAGAATCGTACCTTGTTAGACATGGTAAGGTTGATAATGATTCATGTAGATCTCTCATTATTATGTTAGGTATATTAATTAAAAACAACGGCATAAACATTAAACCGAGTACCAACTAAATCAGTAAACATAATCCCCTTTGAGTTATAGAGTGGAAAGAAACCCGTTTTTTGTATACATGTGTACGGGGTTGTGAGACATTTTTAAGGCCTTATCAGGTAACAAACTAGCACCTCAAGGCACATAGTGTATCTTTATAGGGTATCCCAAAGAAATAAAGGGATACCACATATACAACCACTCAAATAAGAAAGTGATTGTATCTAGACAATCCATCTTTCATGAGAGGGAGTGCATCCGTAAAGAGGACAATTGGAGAAAGATTGAATTCAATTAACTTGATGATAAAGATACACAAGAGTTGGTACAGGAATAGATTCCATAGGTCCTTATGGAAGATGTATTTCCTAAAACACAAGTACTGAATAAGAGTGTAAGAGAGGTTAGAGAACCCGAGAGATATAGTTTTCTAGTCACTGAAGATGGTGACTCGTTATTGGTTGACAATGACAAACCTGTCTCCTGCAAAGAGGCAGTAGAGATCTTAGAAGATACAAGACATAAATAATCCATGATTTTTGAAATTGATTCCATGTATTATAACCAAGTTTGGATTCTAGTCTATGTGTCAGTTTATGTAAATCCCATTGGGTGAAAATGGATATTCAAGAGAAAATTGGACATGGAAGGTAAAGTAAATTTCTATAAATTAAGGCTAGTGGATAAAGGGTTTAAAAAGTGTCAAGGAATTGACTATTATGAGATCTTTTCACCATTTACCATGTTTAATTCCATCAAGATTATACTTGTTATTGAAGCTTACCATGACTATGAAATTTGGCATATGGATGTCAAAACAACATTCCTTAATGAGAACCTTCATTAAGATGTCTATATGAAACAACCAGAAGGGTTTGTGATTTTAGGTGATGAAAAAAAGATTTTGAAGTTACAGAGATCTATGTATGGATTGAATAAATCATTTAGGTCATGGAACATTCGATTCTATGAAGCTATAAAATAATTTGGTTTTATTAAGAAAGAATGTGAGACATGTGTTTACAAGAGGTTTAGTGGGAATGCATTCATTATCCTATTAGTATATGTTGATGGAATATTACTTATTAGAAATGAAATACCAGTCTTATAGTATATTAAGGAATAATTAAATAAATGTTTCTCTATAAAGGACTTAGGTGAAACAATCTATATTCTAGGGATCAATATCATTCATGATTAGATCTAAGAGGTTGTTTGGACTAAGTAAAAGTACATACATTGACTACATACTGAAAAGATTTAGTAAGGAACAATCCATGGGGGGATTGGTTTCAGTATCACATGGTTTATATCTTTATAATAAAATGTATCCTCATACACAAAAGGAGATAGAGAGAGAATTAGTAAGATCTCATATGCTTCAGTGATAGGATCAATAATGTATTCCATGTTATGTACTAGACTTGATGTTGCCTATGCATTGAGCACGGTAGGTAGATATCAAGCTGATCCAAGATAATAACCTTAGTATGTTGTTAAGATTATTCTTAAGTATTTGAGAATAACTAAGGATATGTTTCCAGTGTATGGATGAGATGAGGATCTGTTCATAATGGTTTATACTGATGCTAGTTTTTAGATAGACTAGAATGATCTGAATTCGTAGTCTGGATATGTTTTTTGTCTCAATGGAGGAGGTGTGAGCTGGAAGAGTTAAAAGCATCCAGTTTTCACTAATTCTATAGTAGAGTCTGAGTATATAGTATCTTATTATGTAGCCAAGGAAGCCATTTAGATATGAAACTTTGTCAAATATCTTGATGTGGTACCTAGAATTAAAGATCTTATCACATTGTATTGTGATAATACTGCAGCGGTGGTTCTTGAAAAAGAGTCAAGGTCACACTAATGCATATACTCTAGAAGTATCACCTCTTGAGGGATTTTTATCAGAGGGTTGAAGTTGTAGTAAGTAGAGTACCCACAAAGTAGAACATGAAGGACCCCTTTAATAAAGACACATCTCAATAGAAGCATGAGTATCATGTGAGAGCTAGCCGATTGAAGGTTGTTAGCTGTCGTCTCTAGTTCAAGTGGGACTTTGTTGGAGTTGATGCCTTATATCCATCTTTTTTGTACCTTATGATAACCTATTCTCATAGTTTTGATTATTAATAAACTCCTTATCACATCATGATTATTCTTCTCTGTAACATAGTATGTGATAATGTCCTAAGATTAGATGTCATACTAAAAGGTCATAATAGTACACTGCTATGATGAGAACTCAGAAGTTCTATGAAATTATTCTTAAATATATGTTCTATATCCAGATGATATAATTTTATGATAAAAAATGATACAGACTATTATTATGAGGACCCAATCCTAGAATACATGGAGCAGACGCCTTTAATCATGATGTGTAATTCTCTCTTTTTTTCCTTTTACAAAAGCAAGCACTGATCAACTACACATCATGTCCAAACAGAGGGTCGAATTTAGTTCAGGTTCTGGGAAACTAGCCACTTCTGTCTTATTTCTATAGCTCAAACTGATACCTGAATTTTTTTAATAAAATATGTAGGGTGAACATACGAATGCTAGTAAGGGGTTTTAAAATAAACTAATATAACTTTTGAAAACATTCTTTAAAACTTTCCATAAAACATTTTTCTTGAGAGAGGATGTAACACATGTAACACTTCATAATAATAAAAGTGCACAAATAAATCATGACAATAGAATTACAAGGGCACATAATTCAATTACAGGCATTCTCATTTAGAGTAATAATTATAAGACATTCAACATAAGTATGAAATATGGATACACAAGTAAAAATTTAACAACTAAGAGTAATGCATGATCAGATTTGCGCATAACTTCAATTATATCCTTTACTATTGTGAAACATACACTGGCCATTAAAATATCTGAATATTTCATAAATAATATTCCATAACTTATACTTATTTTGATTCTCATAATCATAATATTTTTAACAAAGGATATTATACTAGCCGAATAATCCTTTGGTTAATTAATTTACTTAGTCATAATGAGGAATGTGCATATACCGTACATTCTGAAACATATTTTCAAGGCCTTGTCCAAGACGTCTAATGATTAAGGCCTCAGCCAAATTCCATAAGCTCTTTAACCAAGTATATTCTCCTAGTCGAATATTTTTATGTTTAATTAAATTACTTAGTCATAATGAGGAAAGTGCATATGCTGGACTCTGTCGAGACCTCGGCCAAGACGTCTAATGATTAAGGCCTCGTCTAAAATCCATAACTCGTAATTGGGAAAGGGATTAGCCAATTATACTTCTAGTTGTCTAATGATTCCTACTGATGCATCAAGGGGGTATAGTCGGCGCCACCCATCACATAATAAAAAATTGGGTACAACCGTGAAAGCGACACACATGCAAGGAAGAAAATTACATGTAAATCGCAAGCCCGGGGACTTGACCCCGCAACCTGCCCCTAACCCCCAAGCCCTTACCCCCCAAGCCCACTCATCACATAATAAGTTCAATTCATTATTCATAACTTTAAATCAAAGTTCACACAACACTTGATTTATAAACTCACTTATCACTCATCATACCAAGTTTATGTATTACTTGGTTTCTTACTTCACATTATTCAAAGTGTCATATACCACCTTGAATAGTTTAATTTCACAATTCATTTTATTCAAGGTGTCTCATACCACCTTGAGTAATTTAATTTCATATCTCATTATTATGATATGCCACATGCATGCATTATTGAGTGCAACTATAAATAAAATGAAAGATGAAACCATTTAATCTAAAAATACATAATATGAAAGATAAAATTGAGAATATGGAAGTAATAGTTTATCGAGGGCATACATGGTTTATTTCACATTCTTTTCACATGAGACAATCACTAAAGTACATAAAATAATGGGTGAGGAGGGGTTCACCATATGATATGTTAAAATGATAACTCTTTAATTTTAAATCCTTATTCCATGAATGGAAAAAAATATATGTTATTTAAAAAAGTGTCAATGATCAGGCAATTAGGCTCCATTATGACTTATTGACAACTATCACCGCAATTGATAGAATATGAGGTGAGCATAACATGATCGCATGATTTAACACACCCTTTCATCCTTTGGTGAAAACAAAACATATATTCTCTTCAATCATAAAACACAAGAAGTACAATCATATAGTACCTTTGAAACATTAAATTATTACAAGGTTAATATTATTTAGAGTTCTTTAACCAAAACAATTTTGACATACTTTATAAATAGGACGTATATATTTACATAAATACTTATTGTCTTACAGAGGTACTGATTTTCATTAAAGTATTTCAATTATTAATTAAATCAATGAATTAATTAAATTCTAATAGTCCATACCTAAAATTAAGGTTTTGGAAACTATAACCATATATACACAATGTGTATATACGAGTTTTCATATTTAGACTAGGTTTAATAATCTCTTACAAATAATACATAATCCAAAACATGTTTAATACACCATTATCACTTGATTAGAAACCAAAACATGTTACGTTTATAACATGTGTGACCGTATGTATAATATATATATATATATATATATATATATATATTGAGGTTCTTAAATTAACTTCGAAACTCAATTTTAGAAATCTTGCATCTGGACATCAGAAGTTTATGAAAATATGTGAGTCTATGTATATTTGTACTTATATATTTATATATATATGAAACCGATTATGTATATAAGGTATGAAAATAAGTTTGCATGAGGTATCCATGCTTCGGGTCCGCTAATACTCTATAAACTCAAAAATCTTGAAGCTATAGTTCAGGTATAGAGGGGTACAAACTCAACCGCAAGATATATATATATATATATATATATAAACACAAAATTTTATATGAATATACCACTTAAACTCAACAAGAAAGACAAAACAACCCTTACATTGGTCCGAGGAGGAGGAGAGCTTGAGGAGGATTAACTGAAATTTGTTGGAGGTTCGAGTTGTGGAAGAGCCTAGGGATCCTTGGGTGTGACTTGGGTGTATTTTTTTTATAAAATATACCTATATTGATTATTTTAATGTAGGTTTTATGTGATCTGTGGCCAAAATGTCTTATAAAAAGACAGAGGTTCAGTCTTTGTGGAAACCGTGTGAAAGATGGGGGACCAACGACTGTCAAGTAGAGAAAAAATGGTGTAAAGTAGGGTGTAGGGTTACTAGTCCAAGGCAGACAGAGAAGAAGAGGACAGAGTGGGAGAGGAAGATCGAAAAATTAACAAATGGTCGGGATTTAATCTGGGTTTGATCCAATGGTCGGGGTGCATCCGTAGGTTTTAAAGGTGATTGATGACTCAGATTGATCTGTGGAAAGATCAGATGGCCCATGATCGACGTGACCTTTTAAAAATCTCGGATGGTCAAGATTGGATCTGAGGTTGATCAAACGGTGCATAAAAACATGGTGGTGCTCCGCGGTTACTAAAGTTCAAACGCGAGATCGGGATCAATGGTCCAGATCGTGTGCGATTCGATCCAATGGCCCAAATTTGATCCCCAATGATTTTAGTCATCCCACATAGAAATTGCGAGATGTTTGTGTTTCCTTTATAATCCTGAGCCTCCAAATGATAGATTAGAAAAACACATAGCACACACTTAGGGAGCCTTATACACGGGCTCCCTCCCCTACAGTCCTCGACCAACCCCTGCCTCACTGTGGCCTCGCGCCCACGGTGGCACGCTCATGTGCTCTTGTGGTCCCATGCTCCTGTGCACTCTTCGGGGAACCTATTCCCACACTCGGTCTGACCTTGGATTGTCCTGAGAGCTAGGATCATCCACCTAGTGTGAGCTGCCTCCCTTGGCCCAACCATAAAGGTCTAGCCCTAGCGGGCCCAATTTTTAATAAAAACTAACCTAAAAATATGAAGTCTTAAAAGAACATAATACATTTATTAAAACTATGTAAAAATTATCCTTTTAAACAAGAATTTTATTTAAACATTAGAAGGATAATGAATACAAATCATACTTTTTCTTAGATCAAATTATTTACAAACACTAAACCTTAAACATAAAAAGTTATAAATTGAATGATAATTCTTATACTAGTATTATAGAGGTCAAAACTTAGTTTAATAAAAAACATAGTTTAATTATAAGAAATTAAACATATTCTACAACACTGTTTAAGAAATGAAAATCTTTACAATATAATTGAAATATTTGTAAAGTGTTTTGATTTCTTAATACATTTTAAAATCACTTAAGTGTAAGTCAAAATGTTTCACCATAATCAGAAGTTATCTTATAATTTCCAATTCGTAAATTTTGGAAAACTATGTTGTACTTAAATGTTTTTAGTAAAATCACCACAAGGCCAACGAATATAATTATAGTCGTTGGAATTCAACGTTCACCCAAGATAATGTTCAGGTTGTTTCCTTATAAAACCTTTTCTTAGGGTGTCTTAATCTTAATACAATTGAAGAAGATGATGCTTTCTATACCCCTATTGCTCTCAGTAGGGTTTTCATGATCACGGTGGTGATGTTCTTCGTTTTGACTGATCTGAAGGATCCCATTTATTTATTGGGCCTCATTGTTGTATTTTGGGGTCTTTCTATAGTTTTGATAGGGTTTTTAGTAGGTATATTTGGTTATAATGGTTTCTTGTGATCTTGGTACATTGTAAACACTTCGGTGTCCTACTTAAATAAAAAGTCTTGTGTTTATCTCTTAAATTTTGTTCGGTTATTATGAAATTCAAAAAAATTTCAAACATAAACTTATCAATACTTGAGGTTCAAGTTTTTGGGGTGTTAAATTATCCCCCCTATGAAGAATTTCATCCTCACAATTCATTCTACATACACATAAGAGAAAGTCTCCCTCACCAACTTTACCACAACCTCTATCATGGAGGGTCCTCCAGTGATGCCAGATGAAAACCCAAGTTAATGTTCAACTCTTCTGCTTCCCTATCCTAGATACATTTTGAGCAGAAAGGGTTGAACATTTGGATAGTGAATTTGGGCTTCCAGAGAGAGGCTCAAACAGTTGAAAGTTCAGATTTATCCAAATAGACCAACTCTCGAAGAATTCACCGGAAAGACTCTCGTTTGAGAGCATCTAAGTCGTAGGCATTGTCATGTAATCTGAAACTGAGGAGTTGGTACATATAGGCTGCATAAAGGTTTACCTCCAAAGAAGCATCTTGAAATCTTTCTCTAGCTGCAAATTCCCAGCCTAGAGTAAAGCATAGAAAAATCCCTTCGTGGTATTTTCCTCTTCACCTGTACTCGACCAATTGGACCGTGGATATTCTGTGATGTATGTAAGCATTCTCCTGACAGGAACAAAGAATGTTCAGACTCTTTGACACTTCATAATGTTAATTGCACATTTTTCACAAATTTTCGAAAGGTAGGTACTCTTCTTCACAGGTTTTGATCAAGATGGTCTCTAGTATCTCAGTAGGGAGTGATAAGATGTGAGTCCATCCTTCCATCTGAATTGTTTTTTGAATTTCAATAATTGAAACTCATCCAAAAGTATAAACAAAGTAAAGATAATATGAATAAGAGATAACAAAATGTATTCTCATATAACCACTTGTACATAAAAAGAAAGGGCTAATGGTTTCCCCAGTTCCCTAATACACAAATCCCCACAACTAGTTCAAAACTTTCAATCTCCCTGAACCATATGCAACCCGAGCAGTCTGGTTCTATCTCGTGGGTGCACTTATGGTGTCTCTAGAGTCTGGTATGTGGGGTGTACAACTGTGAGACATCCGTATGTACTTTTTGTCTGTACAAAGAATGAGAGGCTTCATATTAAAGGATGTCAAAGTCCATTACCTGACTGTAATGACCCTAGGACAAGACGTGACACATATACGCAGCGCGGAGGTCTCCCGCTCCTGCAGCTTCTTGGAAAGTCGTGAGGGACGGGATGCCTTCCGCAGTGGTGGAGAATCTAAAAAGTCCCTCGTAGTATTTTCCCCATCATACATGGGATAGAAATTGGGCTTTCATCATAAATATGTAATCCAGACTCACTCATCGGGGGAGTTGCAGTACTCGGGGGGAGTTGGATATGTCAGAGATGTTTTCATGACATACGGATATGGGTGTAGTTTATAAAATTTTCATGGATGAAAAAGCTAATTATGGTTTCTAGGGCCTCATTGCGATGATACAGAAGACTAATGCATTCATTTTCCATCTGAAAATTAGGAAGATCCTCATAATTATAAATTATTAAGTAAATTTTTCTTTGTTTAAGTTTTGGTTTTCCAAAGTTATCTAAACCGAATCCTATGATACCAACTATGAGGACCCGACCCCAGAATACCAGGAGATGGTGCCTTGAATCATGATGTGTAATTATAGTTTTGTTCTTTTTACAAAAGCAAGCACTAATCAACTACACATCATGTCCAAAAAGATGATCGAATTCGGTTCAGGTTCTGGGAAACCATCCACTTCTGTCTTACTTTTATAGCTCAAACTGATTCCTGAAATTTTTTATTAAAAAACATAGGGTGAGCATACGAATTCCCAGTAAGGGGTTTTAAAATAAACCAATATAACTTTTGAAAACATTCTTTAAAACATTCCATAAAACATTTTTCTTGAGAGAAGCTATAACACATGTAATAATTCATAATAATAAAAGTGCACAACTAAAGCATGCCAACAGAATTACAGGGGCACATAATTCAATTACAATCATTCTCATTTAGAGTAATAATTATAAGACATTCAACATAAGTATGAAATATGGATACAAAAGTACAATTTTAACAACTAAGAGTAATGCATGATCAGAGTTGCATATAACTTCAATTCTATCCTTTATTATTATGAATCATACATTGGCCATTAAAATCTCTGAATATTGCATAAATAATATTCCATAACTTATACTTCTTTTGATTCCCATAATCATAAGCTCTTTAACCAAGGATATTCTACTAGCTGAATAATCCTCTAGTTAATTAATTTACTTACTCATAATGAGGAATGTGCATATACCGAACATTCTGAAACATATTGTCAAGGATTTGGCCAAGACGTCTAATGATTAAGGCTTCATTCAAATTCCATAACCTCTTTAACCAAGTATATTATACTAGTCGAATATTTTTCTGGTTAATTAAATTACATAGTCATAATGAGGAAAGTGCATATGTCAGACTGTGTCGAGGCCTCAACCAAAATGTCTAATTATTAAGACCTCATCCAAAATCCATAACTCATAATTGGGAAATGCCTTAGCCAATTCTGCTTCTAGTTGTCTCATGAGACCTACTGATGCATCGGGGGGCTATAACGGGCCCCACCCATCAGACAATAAGTCCAATTCATTCCTCATAACTCTAAATCAAAGTGCACACACCACTTGATTTATAAACTCACTTATCACTCATTATACCAAGTGTATGTATTACTTGGTTTCTTACTTCACATTATTCAAAGTTTCATATACCGCCTTGAATAGTTTAATTTCACAATTCATTTTATTCAAGGTATCCCATACCAACTTGAGTAATTTAATTTCATATCTCATTATTATGATATGCCACATGCATGAATTATTGAGTGCAACTATAAATAAAATGGAAGAGGAAACCATTTAATCTAAAAATACATAATATGACAGATAAAATTGCGAATATGGAAATAACAGTTTTTCGAGGGCATACATGGTTTATTTCACATGATTTTCACATGAGACAATTACTAAAGTACATCAAATAATGGGTGAGGAGGGGTTCACCATTTGATATGTTAAAATGATAACTCTTTAATTTTAAATCCTTATTCCATGAATGGAAAAAAATATGTTATTTAAAAAAGTGTCAATGATCAGGAAATTAAGCTCCATTATGACGTATTAACAACTATCATCGTAATTTATAGATTATGAGATGATCATAACATGATCACATGATTTAACACATCCTTTCATCCTTTGGTAAAAAAAAAACATATATTCTCTTCAATCATAAAACACAAGAAGGTCAATCATATAGTACCTTTGAAACATGAAATTATTACACTGTTAATATTATTTAGAGTTCTTTAACCAAAAAAAGTTTGACATACTTTATAAATAGGATGTACATATTTGTTGGCGCCAAAAATGTGGCCCGAAAGAAAGGAACGAAAAAGGCAGGCGCGCTGCCTCGCGAAGCTCCGCCGCGAAGCTCCGCCGCGAAGCGCCTGCCGCGAAGCGCCCCAACCATGGCGGCGCCGCAAAGCACCGGAGGCGGTAATGCTCCGCGAACCCGTTTGACGTTCGCGGGCCGCCGCGAAGCACAAGAGGCGGTAATGCTCTGCGAACCCGTTTGACGTTCACGGGCCGCCGCGAAGCACAGGAGGCGGTAATCCTCCGCGAACCCCTTGGACGTTCGCGGGCCGCCGCGAAGCCCTTGAGGCGGCGCGCGAGCCCTGCTTCGCGGCGCCCCTTCCCTATAAATACTGGACTCCCCCTGAGTCCAAGAGGACGGACAACCGGACCTTTCGGCTTCTCCTCTCCCGAATTGCGAAGCACGATTTGATCCGGGAATCATGAGCTCCGCGAGGTACTTCTACTTCGCGAGACGACTCTGCTTTGTCTCGTTTTGAACCCCTCTTCCGAGAGGGATGCCCGTCGTGAAGCTCAAGTGCAGTCGCGAAGGTAGGGGATTCCCAAGGGAACCCGGGCAGCCGCAGAGCACTCGTGCTTCGCGACACACCCAACCCATACGAGTGATCCCTTTGCTAAGGCAGGATCTCTCCACTTCGCGAAGCACATTGCTTTGCAGGACCCTGCTTCGCGAGACACTCCTCCTTCGCGAGACAGTGCTCTGCGAACACTTTTCCACTTCGCGAAGTGCCTTCCACTCACACCTAAGCCCCATGCTAAGGCCAAGGCACCCCACTTCGCAAAGAACACTCCTCTGCTTAGCGATTCCTCTTCCCGTGCGACCCTCCAGGTTTGCACGATGTGATTTTAAAGTCCCATGGACAATACCTCCCGTAGCGTTGCTTCGCCTAATGCTTCTTCGCATAGGCACGCTAACGGCTATTGCTTCTTCGCATATCCACGCTAACGTGGACCCCTCGATGGTTCGTTCCACAACCTCCCATGACCATGGCCTTACCGGCACCTTCCCTTCCCCAAGGACCAGAGTGTACCGGTTATGTAAGCCCTAGGGGTGTGGAGTGAACCCACCTCGTCCGAGCTGCAGGACGTTAAACTGCCAAGTGCCACGTCCTCAACACATGACGTTAAACTGTGATCCAACCTCGTCTCCCTCACGAAGGGTTCCCCCAGGTCGAACATTCTTTACACCACTCGTCTCCATGGGAATGGAACTCTTCCGCACATGGAACGAGATCCTCCTTGTCGGAGTGGCGTATGTTCGTAGGGGAAGGGCTGCCTCAGAGCGTACGCCCCTACCCTTTCGTATGGATGATTGCACCCGTGCATCTCTGTACTTCCCCACTACCAAGGTCAGTGGAGGGAGTGATAGGGAACGAGGCACCCCCTCTGGGACTCCATCCTGGAGTAAGTCCCAACACCATGGGCCGCCCAACGCGTAAGCCCCTTCTCGCTTCTCACGGACGCACCCCTCGCGACGTGATCGTCAGGTCCTTGCAACCTCTTGTTTCTCACACCGAGCATGACTCACGTGGGCTTAGAGTGAGCACCGACCCTGACCAAAAATCCACTTTGAACTACGAGGTCTTTGATCCATGTCAAGGCATGGTACGTAGGAAGCCTCTTTGAGGTTCAAGCCCACCCGTCGTTTCTTCACGTCGGGTCCCACCTACGTCCAGCACGACGTTAAACTGCAATTCCCGTCCGACGGTAAGCTGTTGTGACCATTTTGAACTACGAGGTCTTTGATCCATGTCAAGTCATGGTACGTAGGAAGCCTCTTTGAGGTTCAAGCCCACCCGTCATTTCTTCACGTTGGGTCCCACCTACGTCCAGCACGACGTTAAACTGCAATTCTCGTCCGAAGGTAAGCCGTTGTGACCATTTTGAACTACGAGGTCTTTGATCCATGTCAAGGCATGGTACGTAGGAAGCCTCTTTGAGGTTCAAGCCCACTCGTCGTTTCTTCACGTCAGGTCCCACCTACGTCCAGCACGACGTTAAACTGCAATTCCTGTCTGATGGTAAGCCGTTGTGACCACTCCGAACTACGAGGACTTTGATCCGTGTCAAGGCATGGTACGTAGGAAGCCTCCTTGAGGTTCAAGCCCAACATACATTGGCCCAAACCGTCTTCTTGTCGATGTGCCAAGCCCCCCCCCCCCCCCAATTCATAGCGAACTACGAGGTCTTTGATCCATGTCAAGGCATGGTACGTAGGAAGCCTCCATGTGGTTCAAGCCCACCCGTCTTTCACGTCGGGTCTTCCCATTTGAACTACGAGGTCTTTGATCCATGTCAAGGCATGGTACGTAGGAAGCCTCTACGAGGTTCAAGCCCACCAATAGTGGACCAAGGTCTACTTTCACGTCGGTTCACCGACAAAACCCATTTGAACTACGAGGTCTTTGATCCATGTCAAGGCATGGTGCGTAGGAAGCCTCTACGAGGTTCAAGCCCACCAATAGTGGACCAAGGTCTACTTTCACGTCGGTTCACCGACAAACCCCATTTGAACTACGAGGTCTTTGATCCATGTCAAGGCATGGTACGTAGGAAGCCTCTACGAGGTTCAAGCCCACCAATAGTGGACCAAGGTCTACTTTCACGTCGGTTCACCGACAAACCCCATTTGAACTACGAGGTCTTTGATCCATGTCAAGGCATGGTACGTAGGAAGCCTCTACGAGGTTCAAGCCCACCAATAGTGGACCAAGGTCTACTTTCACGTCGGTTCACCGGAGAATCCATAGCGAACTACGGGGTCTTTGATCCATGTCAAGGCATGGTACGTAGGAGGCCTCTATGAGGTTCAAGCCACATTGCTCGGTCATTCGTCCACGTCGAGTTTCGCCCCGTCCAGCATGATGCTAAACTGTATGCCCCCCTTGTCCTGCATGACATTAAACTGCCCACCTATTCCCATTTTAACTACGAGGTCTTTGATCCATGTCAAGGTATGGTACGTAGGAATCCTCCTAGAGGTTCAAGCCCAACTCCCATCGGACCAAGGTCCCTCATTTACGTCGGTTCACCGACACCCATCGCCCGTCGTTTATTCACGTCAGGGTTCACTACCGTCCCGTATGACGTTAAACTGTATTCCCGAACTACGCGGACTTTGATTCCCTGCCACGGGGATACGTAGGAAGCCTCGTCAAGGCTCAAGCCCAACTTCACTGTCGCCCCCCCTGCGATGGTCCCATTTCACTCTCCTTCCACTCCATTCATCAACCCACCACCCATTCCGATTCTCGCCCGGACCGTCTTATCCTAGCGAGACTATGTCGGCACACTTTTCTTCACAGCCACCCATGGGCTGGCCCCAGTATCGATATCCCTTCAAAAAGGATCCCTCGATCCGATCTATCCTAGCTAATGCTCTGGTTGGGTTGATCCGTCTCCGCTGGACGTTAAACTTGAGGCATACCCTGTGTTGAGCACGAAAAGCTGAGGAAAACCTCAGATATGTGTCTATGACATATAACCCCCCGCGCTCGATGTGGGATGCCTCGGACTTCCACGCCCTCGAGAAGCCTTGTAGTCAAGGATATCAGACAGACATGCCAGGTACCCCAGCATCCAGACACGCTATTGATGCCTCAACGTGACTACTCCCCTGACCGAAGGTTGCTGCCCTGACTGGACCCTTTGGAATGTCCCGACAGAAGCAGTGTAATTAACCGGCGTCCATGGAAACATGGCACTGGGAAGAGTTTCACGAACTACGTATTAAATCTATAAGGGAGACCCGGACTAGGTGATGAATTCTGAGGAGGAATCCGCAGGAGGAAGAACCGACATCCCATCATCCCGTTTCGATCAAGGAGCAGACGTCCCTGAATAAGGAGCGAATGCCGCCCTCCCTTGGAAAGCGGGAATGCGGGGCAACAGTAACGCCGCGCGTCCTCCCCCGCGGACGGACGGGCGCGCACCCCGGCGAAAGCGTCGGAAACAGAAATGGTGAACCCGATGTGAATGTATTCTCCTCGATATGGAGATTAGTAGCGTTCGAGACACCAGTAGATTGACGTGTCACCAGATCCAGATATCCGGTGCCTGGTCCCGCCAAGAAAATAGCGGGCCTGTCGTGGAACTCACCGGAAGTCGGGGTAGTAGAACGTGGGGCACTCCGTTCTGCAGCGTGTTGGCGTGGATCCTTCTCACAGACATGGAGAACGGAAGAATGCTGGGGCACTGGATGTCAATCATTTTTCTCTCAGTACTGATGATTTGATCCCTTCGTTTCTCAGGAACCAAGTTTCTATTTCAGAGATGCGGTCACCATCCGCTCCTCGCCCACGCAGGGGCAGGGGCAACACCACGGCGGCCACCCCACGTAGCGCCACTACCGCCACGACGGCTGCCACGCCACGGAATACGGGACACCCACGTCCCCTTTCCCCGTCAGAGGTCATCCAATGAAGGGTGATCAACAGCCTCGTGCGCAGGTACGAGGAGGAAGGGGTCATCCCGACTAGGGACATGGCCCGCTTGGACCTGGAGGCCTCCAGGCCCCGCCGTCAACGCCGCCCTAACAGGCCGCGCAAGGAGCCCCTGCTCACCACCCCGACATTCAACCGTTTCGGGAGACTATCCCCGGAACGCCTTGACGACTCCTCGCCTTACGCTGAAGAGGCGGGCGCTGTCCGGCTCAGTCCGCTCAGGGCCCCGACCCGGGGGCCCCAGGCGAGAGCTCCCGTCCGGCTGCGTCAGCGCCGCCGTCCGGCCCTGCAGGAAGAGCAGGCAGACTACGTCCCTGCCCCACCTACACCGGCCCGCCTGACCCGACGTCAGCGTCGGGCCCGGGCTGAGGACGCTCGCTCAAGCGCGTCCACGTCGATAGCTACAGTGGCCCGAGCCGCCCCCGACGTGCATTATGAATCCCCCGCGTACATTGAGCAGGGGTACCCCTTCGCCCAACCAAGATTGAGACCCCAACCGCCCCATGGGCAGGCTGGGTTGACTCTCCGGGTTGCAGGCCCAAGTGGTGATCGCCGCGAGCTAACCCGCGGTAATGTCACCCCATACGGAGGTCCTCCCCGTACCACTACTCCACATAGCGTGGGCCTGCCCCGCTCCGAGGTCCATCATGGAGGCATGCCTCGTGCTACCCCCATCCTGTGGGAAGACCTGCCCCGCGGCAGTGACCCTCAGCGCGGAAACATTTCCCGCGCCCATTACACAGGGTACGGATCTCATTCTCCTGCCCCCGACTCCCAATCAGAAGGCACCATGCATCCGACCCTTCTTCAGCGTGGGGGTCCCCCCTACGTCCTCTCCGCGACTGGCGAAGGTCCTCCTCGCCCCAGCAACTCAAGGAGTGAAGGTCAGCCTCACTCCGCCCGCATTGACCATGGAGGTCCTCCCCATACTCCTGCCGATCCCAACAGAGGCTCCGCCTACATGGGTGTTCGTGGAGGACCTCCCCACGCACCCTTCGATATTTGCCCTGGTGCCCCTCGCACCTCGGGCATCTTGAGCGGGGGCCCTCTCCGCCACGGCGCCAGTGCCGCCCCGCGACTCCATGATAGGAATCAACCCTGTCCCGAAGAGCCACCCCGGGGCAGGATAGCGGGTCGCCGCCGCTACAAGAAGAATCCTGGGAAAGCCAGGGTGGAGATCAAACCTGTTCGTTTCTCCGACTCGGAAGCGGAATGTGATTCAGCAATGGAACCTTCTCCCAGCTCCTCCGTATCAAGGACCAGGGCAGGAACCAGACGCGTCAGCCTCGTTCTCCCAGAACATGAGGTCCACCGGATCCCCATATCCCTCCGCAGATACATCCAGGAGGAAGAGATTCTGGGAACTTCGCAGGTCTCGACCGCGCAGTCACCGCCATCGTCACCCGAAGCGCCCTCTACCTCTACTCGAGATCACAAGGAGCTGTTTTGGGGGTCAACTGTGGTAGAGAAAAGACATGACCAGGCACCGGTAACGGTGATTCCCGTGCCTGAAGCAGTGGCTGTTAGCCCATCCTATCGTGACATTGTGGTCAGGTCACCTCGCACTTCAGAGGAAGGCCCAGAATTCGGTGTCCAGTCTGCTCGCTCGCCGTATTCTCCACCACCAAGTTTGCTATCCTAGAGGTCCGCCTCGGTACCGCTACCGGTCCCTCAGTCGCCCCCGGTTGATGAGTGGGGTAATGCAGGGCCAGACCCTGAGGCCGAACCCAGAAGCTTCTGGAGTATTCTTGCAGCGGACTATTTCCCAGAGAAGTTCTGGCCCACGGCGGCGCTGAATTTCCACGTACACGAGTCTCTTACCCTTGAAGAAGTGGGATACTTTTGTCGAACCCTCTGGGTGACGCACTTCCGCCTCCGTTGCGAACGGGTGGTATACCCCAAGAGTCGAGAGCACTTCGAGGAGATTGGAGAACAGTGCCGCCTGATCGATGCGGCCGCACTCCTTGTGTCCCAGCACCCCGAGTCGCCAGGTCACCAGAGTGCCCTCCAACGAAAATGCGTTCAGAGTTTTAAAGCACTCCGCAAGATCGTTAGGGAAGCCACCCCCCATGTGCAAGTCCATGGTTGGGGAAACTATGCTGCCCTTCTTTTCGATCCTATTCGACGACAACCCGATTCGCTATGCGACATCGAGGACATTCCCTCGAGAGGAATCGCGGTTCACATGGCCGACATTGTGGACAGGGAGGACGAACTGGAACTCCTTGATGGAGACTTCCCCCCAGAGGGCGCACCGCCACTGCTCGACCCATCAGGGAGAGTTACCTGTCAGCAGAGGAACCTGCTAGGCCTGCCCGTACCCACAGAGTCGCTGGTACTCAGTCGAAACGCTGGCAAGGGTAAAGAGCATGTCGGAACCGTCAAGCACTCCGACCCATCTGCTTCTGTGCAGAAAACGGACGAGGATCCTGAGAAGGCCGCGTTACGCCAGCAGCTTGCTGAGCAGAAGAGGCTGGTTGACGAACTCTTGGCTGAGTGCGCCGCAGAGCGGCGACCCGACTATGGTAATCCCAGGCCGGGGCAGCAGGGGCAGGAACAATTCCCCCAGGTGAGAGGCCTCTGGGCAACCCTGATCATTCCACTGTCGCAGACAGGGCGGAAGCCGGAACATACGACAAGAGGGCGCGATACGTCTTGCCAACCCCCCCCCCCCCCCCCCCCCCGAGCGACGGGGCAATCTGAAGAATCCAACCCGGGTTCCCCCAGTCGCCCCGCAGGTCGTCCAGCCAGTTGACCCACGAGCGGCCGATTCCGTCTACCGTGTTGAAGAACCTGGCAATGCACTTGTGGTTAGGGATCCCCGTCAAGACAGGGACCCCCACCCGGAGGACCTTATTGCGGCACTCACAACCCGCCTCGAGGCATTGCAAACGCGGCAAGTGGCTGTCCCACCGGATGGCAAGCCTTATCCCGCGTGGGTGGACGATATGCCCGCGCCTCCGGGTTTTGGGAACCCCACTTTCTCGCCTTTTAATGGGACAGGGTGTAACACCCGAGAATTTTATGTTATATAAATTATCAAAGGAATCTTTTTCTACGCAACACCTGCTTGACTTGCTTTACACGCAATCGCGACCTTCCTCGATAGCTTGCGTCGTACGCAATACCGAGTTTCACTAAACAACAATATGCTATTAAAACTAGCCGTTATGAATAGTAATAACCACTTTTTGAAATTTTATAAATTTTATTTTTCAAAATGGACTTCATTTTTGGACTCAGAATATCGAAATTAGCCTAGGGTGAAATTTTGGTATTTTTCTGAAAACTTTCAATTTTTGATGAATAGTGAAACCACTAAGTGGTAGGTTAAAAAACTGACTTTTGCATAAAACTTAATTTTACCGCTTATGTGAATGGAATTTCAAAAATCCGAGAGACACGGTTAATATCAAGGACTAAAATGTGGTTCAATGAGATGAAAATAATTTTTTGGTGAATAGTAACTTTTTACTATTTTTACCGCGGTTAATAGTAAATAGGGTAACTAAGGGTAAATATGATATTAATATTACCCTAACACATGTCCTAATTCTATTGGACAAGTGTAATTCGACCAAAAACAAACTTAGGAATAAAATATGACCATTTAGGCCCACTTGGATTAGATTAGGACATTTATTATTAATTTATTTAAAGAAGGGTTAAAATAGTTAAAATCAAAGTTTAATAAGTAAATCATTTTTAATATAGAGTTATACATAAGATAAATTCGATTGTAAATATTCATTAGAAAGATAAAACGATTTCCTACATGATGGTATTTTATTTGTAATTTTTAGACATCAAATAATTTAATTTATTTATGACACAAAGATGATGCAGTAATTATCTTATTAATGAAATATTGACAAAATTGATAATATAAATACCAAAATAAATGTAATTTAAGACTTTTTATGAATTACACTAATTTTCTAGGTTACTATGATATATTAGTATTGATTTAATCAACTTGGTTTGAACATATAATTCTGTTATGACTTTCACAAAAATCATATATCAAATAGTGTCAAAATTGACACAAAATAGTTTTTAAATCAAATATTATATTATTAATTGTTATTTTATTCCTAAAAATCTAAGGTTAGGCCAAATGACTTAGATAAGGATATATATATTAATAATAAACAATTTGGGGTTCGTTTGGCATGTTATAGTAAGTGTATTAACCATATAGTGAAAGAAAACAAAAAGACACGGTAAAAGTTAAATTAATTAACTTAGAGTTAAATCTAATTGATAAGGTTAAAATAATACCCTAAACTTGTCTAAATCCTATTGGTTGATAGGATTTCGACCCATCCCCACTTTATCTTCTAAATAAGACCCTTTGGAACCATTATAAACCGATTTTGACTTTAATATAAAATAATATTTTGAGATATTCCTAAGGTGCCCCTCTCCTCCCTTATAAAAGGGCACCTCCTCCCCCTCCTCCTCACACCAATTTGAGCACTCAAGCTCGGCCAACCCCTGCCATTTTCCCTTCTCCACTTCCCTAGAATAATCCTAGAGGTCCTGGTCTTCTCCAAATACCAATCTTAGTTCCTTAAGTGGAGGATTCAAAAAGGCGTTCCAAAGAAGAGGTAATATCCATTACCGATCTTTTCAATTTCTTTCTTCTTCAACTTATTCTTCTTTAGTTGTTTCATGATAAAGTAATAACATCAGTATTACTTACATACTGATATGTTATTATAAATATGAAACAACCCTAATTCACCTTCTATCCATCCTACGGAAAAATGAAATCACCGCGCGTGCGTACGTACGGAATACCGTCTCCACGCCGTGGTGTAATCTATTTTCCACCATCACATTACAAGGATGGGTATAATGGTGTAATCAGTAACTATATATGATTATTATTAAGTAATATTGATACTGAAATAATATATATATATATACTCCAATACAATTCCACGATCATAGGAACGATATCATCACTCGTGCGTACGTACGGAATACCGTCTCCACGATGTGATGCGACTCGTTCTACATGATCTTCATTTCATAATGATTATATAAATGAATTGAATGAATGAATATGGTATATACTACACTAATACCATTCTGGAAATGAATTATCTATAACCTAAAGATAAGAATAAGAATTTATTCGACAAAACACGCATAAGAACAAAAAGTTATAAAGACCCGAGTAACAAGTAACAATGAAATATTACTAACAAGAAGCTAATAATATGACCATATATGATCTCATATCAATATGTATGATTCTGGAATAAGTCAATAACATTATGTAAACCATTATACAGGAGCTTCGGACA
The DNA here is from genome assembly GCA_963277665.1 of Viscum album. Lineage (NCBI taxonomy): Eukaryota > Viridiplantae > Streptophyta > Magnoliopsida > Santalales > Viscaceae > Viscum > Viscum album. The sequence continues at coordinate 1,574,169,409 of OY728128.1, read as the reverse complement.
CGAACAAAGCAAATCGGACCTAAGGTAAGGGAAATATCACAATCTCATTTTTATCCGAGATTGTTTATTCGTAAGTATTTACTGGGGTGTATTTTATCATCCACATCCATGTTCCCTCAATATGTAATATTGTTTCCATCCAATTCAAATAGTTTAAATCCAATTTTACCCTTAGGTGAGTTTTTAGTAAAGAATATGAAAGGAATCTTTTGTCGTTTTTCCGTACAAGGTACTTTTTGACTTTTCCGACAAAAGTACGAAGAATGTTTTTTTTTAACTTATACGGCATGAATGGATTTTTAAAACATTACTTCAAAGAAGCTTCCTTTACAAGTTTTCAAGTTTATTTTTAATCAAATTCTTTTATTTTAAAGTTGTATGACATGTTATGAAAGGAAAAATGTTTTTGAAGAAGAAAGGATATTTTCCTCAAGAATTCAATTCAAGTGTTTTATCAAAATTATTTTCCATCTAAGATAATAAAGGGTTCTGTTTCTATCCATATTTTTACATTGGTTTGACTATGTTGTGATGGAATTATGTTTATGAATTCCTTTATCATATATGAATTGATTTATGATGTCATGATGTTTCAAGAATCCCATTTTTGTTATATGTGTTATGCGATGATGTATGTTTTATGATTATGTGGCACACATAAGAAAGGATTCATTATAAGATGGGTGGGACCTATATCTCCCTCCAATGCATCGGGTAATGATTTTATATCTCATGAGATAGACATGGCTGGAACGGAAGGTTATTTCGGTTCAGTGATACAGGACTGAAACGAGGAGTGAACTCGGTTCAGAAAGGGACTTTGTCCACTAAGATAGTCTTGGCAATGAGTCATGACTAACAAGAAATGATTTTCCATGATTATGTGTGCATGCCACAAAGTTTCAAGTTTTATGTTATGATTATGGGGATCTCATTTTCACTCCTATGATTTGTTCCATGTTAAGATATTATGATCTCTTTTGCAGGTTATGATTTTCAAAAAGATATGATATGATTTTTATTTCCTTTATTTGCCCTTGCTGAGCATTTGAGCTCACCCTTTTATGTTTTTCTTTTCCCCAGGCCAGGAAGATGGATATTAAGTAGAATATGCTAAAAGGGACCCTAGATATGATGAAATAAATGGGAGACACTGTAGAAGATTTATGAACCAGTTGTTTATGTTTCCCAGTTTCTAAAGACACTATACCTATACGGTCCTTTGTGGTTTTGTCATATGTTGTAATAAGTGTGATTCAATTTTGAAGTATTAACAATGTATGTAAAGTGTGGATCGTTATAGTTGGTATCAGAGGAAATGTATAGTCAACCTTTGGAAACTAGGATGTGAAAGCCTTAGTAAGAACCCTAAGGATAAGTCTAAGCATAGAACACAATCTTAGAAATGGCCATGAATAACCTAGGATAAGACCATAAGCATTAAAATTTTATTCTTGAATTATGTGGTTTCCTATTATAATTAGTGTTGCTCACACTATTCTTCTTGGTTTTAGTCAATGGCTGGAACCCGAAGGAACCGTGTTAATGCGGAATGCGATGGGCAATGCAATGATTGTCCCCCTGAGCAACCAAACGATATGGGAGCTGGAATGCAAAATCTTGTAGCCATGCTCACACAACTTTCTCAAGCTATGAATCATGCAGGATTTCCAAACGAACAAAGGAGGGAGCAACATTCTGTTGAATCCTTCATGAGGCAGCGTCCACCATCTTTCAGCGGGTCTACTGATCCATTAGTTGCTGAACAATGGATTAGTACTACTGAAAAGATATTTTCAGTTCTTCAATGTTCTGAGCATGATAAAGTCATCCTAGCAGTGTATCGTTTGGAAGGAGATGCTGATCAATGGTGGAATCTTGTTAAGAATACAAGGCAAAGGGATGAAATTGAGTCTATGGAATGGGACGAGTTCAAGAACTTATTTTTCAATAAGTACTTCCCTCGTATTCTCCGAACAAAGATGGAGAAAGAGTTCCTTGAACTGAAGCAAAGGGATGATGAATCTGTTGGTACCTATGAAGCAAATTTTACCAGACTTGCAAGGTACGCTTCTGGTATTATTATCCAACCTGAGAGTAAGATCGATCGATTCTTTAGTGGCTTAAAACCAAGTCTTCGAAGGGCGTTAGCCATAAGGGACTTCAATAGCTACGAGGAAATCGTTCGATGTGCTCTCAAAATCGAGATGGAGATTGGAGTAACCCATCAGTCACATGGGTTTGATAAGAAGAGGAAGATGGAATTCAAAGGAAAATCTAAAGAGCACACTGAAAAGAAGATGAACTTTCCATTATGCTCAAAGTGTGGAAAGAAACATGGAGGGAGTTGTCTTAAAGGGACAAGTAAATGTTTTAAATGTGGAAAGGAAGGTCATCGGGCATTTGAATGCCGTGATAATGGGAAGAAGATGTCTAATGATGCAAACAAAGGAAGGGATACACAGAATGAACCTGCTACACTTCAATGTTTCAAGTGCAAGGAGATGGGGCATTATGCCAATCAATGCCCAAATCCAAGGGTTGATGATGATGGTCGACGTCAACAAAATCTTAAGGCTAAAGACAAAGGAAAGTCACATGCAATTTCTATCAGTGATGTGGAGTACGATAACGATGTGGTGAAAGGTACACTTACCATCCATTCTAAAGTAGCAAATGTTTTATTTGATTCTGGATCCACCCACTCTTTTATTTCTGAAGACTTTTCTAAGGGTATCACCGTATTACCTCAACAATTAGATGTTGAGTTAGCCGTGACAACACCTAATGGCACATCAATCGCATCAAAAGTTTATAATTCTTCTCCGATCGAAGTTTGTGGGAAAGTGCTTCCTGCAAATCTTGTGATCCTTCCTTTAGTGGAATTTGATGTGATTCTTGGCATGGATTGGCTTTCTCTACATGGAGCTCATATCAATTGCCAAAGAAGGGAAGTCACATTTCATATTCCAGATCAACCTACGATCGTCTATCAATGCAAGGATGAACATAACCTTCCAGTGGAAATTTCTTCCATCTTATGGGTATTGATTCCACTAAATGAAGGTTATTTATCTCAAATAGTTGGTGAGAAACTCACGATTAAGAATATTCCCATTGTACGGGAGTTTGATGATGTCTTTCCGGAGGAATTACCGGGTCTTCCACCAAATCGTGAAGTTGAGTTTTCAATAGAACTCGTACCGGGTGCTTTGCCTATTTCAAAGACACCTTATAGAATGGCCCCAATTGAGTTGCAGGAATTGAAGAAGCAACTCCAAGAGAATATTGATAAGGGATTCATACGCCCTAGTGCGTCACCTTGGGGAGCACCTGTTCTATTTGTTAAGAAGAAAGATGGATCAATGAGACTCTGCATTGATTATCGAGAACTTAACAAGATCACTATCAAGAACAAATATCCTCTCCCACGCATTGATGACTTATTTGACCAACTACGCGGAGCTCAATACTTTTCCAAGATTGATCTTCGTTCAGGGTATCATCAATTAAGGGTCAAAAGGGAGGATATACCAAAGACGGCTTTCCGTACATGGTATGGACACTATGAATTTATAGTGATGCCATTTGGTCTTACTAATGCCCCTGCTATCTTCATGGATCTAATGAATAGAGTCTTTAGAGACTATCTTGATCAATTTGTGGTAGTCTTTATAGACGATATTCTTGTCTATTCAAAGAGCAAGGAAGAGCATGAAGATCACTTGAGAATTATATTGAAGACCCTGAGAAAAGAGAAGCTTTATGCCAAATTTACCAAGTGTGAATTTTGGCTTCAAAAAGTTGCATTTTTGGGTCATATAATCTCAAAAGAGGGGATATCTGTGGATCCAGCAAAAACAGAGGTTATCGAAAGATGGTCAAGACCAACAACAGTAACTGAGATCCGAAGTTTTCTTGGTTTGGCTGGTTATTATCGACGTTTTGTAAAAGATTTTTCACGATTATCTAATCCACTCACCAAGTTGACTCGGAAAGGAGTTAAGTTTGTCTGGACAGAGGAATGTGAAGAGAATTTCAAGGAGTTGAAAAGAAGGTTATCCAGTGCACCTGTGCTCACACTGCCTTGTAGTGGAGAAAGGTTTGTGATCTACAGTGATGCATCCAAGAAGGGATTGGGGTGTGTTCTTATGCAAAATGATATGGTGATAGCTTATGCCTCACGACAGTTGAAAATCCATGAGCAAAATTACCCAACACATGATTTGGAGTTGGCTGCGGTAATCTTTGCATTAAAGATTTGGAGGCATTACCTTTATGGTGAAAGGTGTGATATTTATACTGATCATAAAAGTTTAAAGTATATTTTCACACAAAAGGAGCTGAATATGCGCCAAAGAAGATGGTTGGAGCTGATTAAGGATTATGACTGCTCAATCCATTACCACCCTGGGAAAGCAAACAAGGTGGCAGATGCATTAAGTCGACAAGACCATGCTAGTTTATCCATGATGAGGATCACAAAAGATCCAATATTTATGGATTTACAAAGGATGGATCTTGGAATTATAATGGAAGGGGAAAAATCTTATCTTTCTCAAATGAATGTTCAACCATCTATACATGTGAAGATTAAAGAGGCACAGAAAGAAGATGTCGAGTTACAAAAGAAGGTGAGAAATGTTCCTGAATTCAACCTTGATTGTGATGGGATAATAAAGTTCAGGAATCGGGTTTGTGTTCCTCCCATCCCCGAATTAAAGAAAGAGCTGCTGGATGAGGCTCATAGTTCTTCATTCTCTATTCATCCTGGAAGCACGAAGATGTATAGGGACCTGAAAGAGTACTTCTGGTGGGATGGCATGAAAAGAGATGTTGCTGAATATGTCTCTCGATGCTTGGTTTGTCAACAAGTTAAAGCTGAGAGACAGAAGTCTAAGGGGATGTTACAACCATTACCCATACCCGAATGGAAATGGGAAAACATCACTATGGACTTTGTCACAGGACTTCCTAAAACATCCAAAGGCAATAATGCTATCTGGGTCATAGTTGATCGTCTTACAAAGTCTGCACACTTCATTGCTATTAGAGAGGATTTCTCTCTAGATCAGCTTGCCAGGATATATGTAAAGGAAGTGGTAAGATTGCATGGAGTACCACTTTCTATTATATCTGATCGAGATCCGAGATTTACCTCGAAGTTCTGGCGAAGTCTTCAGCATACTCTGGATACAGAGTTGAGTTTCAGCACTGCTTATCATCCCCAGACAGACGGTCAATCTGAGAGAACAATTCAAACCCTAGAAGATATGTTGAGAGCTTGCTCTATGGATTTCAAAGGAGGTTGGGATCAACACCTACCTTTGGTAGAATTTTCTTATAATAATAGCTTTCACTCCAGTATTCAGATGGCTCCTTATGAAGCTCTCTATGGAAAGAAATGCAGGACTCCAACTTGCTGGGATGAAGTTGGGGAAAGAAAGCTATTAGGACCTGATCTCGTTGATGAAATGGCAGAAAAGGTCAGATCTATTCAACAACACATAAGAGCAGCTCAGAGTCGACAGAAAAGTTATGCCGACAACCGAAGAAAAGACCTAGAGTTTGAAGTGGGTGATAAAGTGTTCTTACGAATATCTCCCTGGAAGAGGGTTATGAGATTTGGAAAGAAGGGGAAGTTGAGCCCTAGATATATCGGTCCTTTCGAAATACTGGATCGTGTTGGGAAGGTAGCTTACCGATTGGCGCTTCCACCGAATCTCTCTCAAGTTCACGATGTGTTCCATGTATCTCTCCTGAGAAAGTACATACCAGATCCTTCACATGTACTCAGCTCAGAAGTTGTACCGCTGGAGCAAGATCTTTCTTATGAAGAACAGCCGATAGAGATTCTGGATCATAGCGAAAAAGTCCTACGAAACAAGACCACTCGCTTGGTGAAAGTTTTATGGAGAAACCACCAACTTGAAGAAGCTACATGGGAGCTTGAGGATATGATGAGGGAGAAGTATCCTCATTTGTTTGTTGCAAAGTGACGAATTTCGAGGGCGAAATTCTTTTTAAGGGGGGTAGAATGTAACACCCGAGACTTTTATGTTATATAAATTATCAAAGGAATCTTTTTCTACGCAATACCTGCTTGACTTGCTTTACACGCAATCGCGACCTTCCTCGATAGCTTGCGTCGTACGCAATACCGAGTTTCACTAAACAACAATATGCTATTAAAACTAGCCGTTATGAATAGTAATAACCACTTTTTGAAATTTTATAAATTTTATTTTTCAAAATGGACTTCATTTTTGGACTCAGAATATCGAAATTAGCCTAGGGTGAAATTTTGGTATTTTTCTGAAAACTTTCAATTTTTGATGAATAGTGAAACCACTAAGTGGTAGGTTAAAAAACTGACTTTTGCATAAAACTTAATTTTACCGCTTCTGTGAATGGAATTTCAAAAATCCGAGAGACACGGTTAATATCAAGGACTAAAATGTGGTTCAATGAGATGAAAATAATTTTTTGGTGAATAGTAACTTTTTACTATTTTTACCGCGGTTAATAGTAAATAGGGTAACTAAGGGTAAATATGATATTAATATTACCCTAACACATGTCCTAATTCTATTGGACAAGTGTAATTCGACCAAAAACAAACTTAGGAATAAAATATGACCATTTAGGCCCACTTGGATTAGATTAGGACATTTATTATTAATTTATTTAAAGAAGGGTTAAAATAGTTAAAATCAAAGTTTAATAAGTAAATCATTTTTAATATAGGGTTATAAATAAGATAAATTCGATTGTAAATATTCATTAGAAAGCTAAAACGATTTCCTACATGATGGTATTTTATTTGTAATTTTTAGACATCAAATAATTTAATTTATTTATGACACAAAGATGATGCAGTAATTATCTTATTAATGAAATATTGACAAAATTGATAATATAAATACCAAAATAAATGTAATTTGAGACTTTTTATGAATTACACTAATTTTCTAGGTTACTATGATATATTAGTATTGATTTAATCAACTTGGTTCGAACATATAATTCTGTTATGACTTTCACAAAAATCATATATCAAATAGTGTCAAAATTGACACAAAATAGTTTTTAAATCAAATATTATATTATTAATTGTTATTTTATTCCTAAAAATCTAAGGTTCGGCCAAATGACTTAGATAAGGATATATATATTAATAATAAACAATTTGGGGTTCGTTTGGCATGTTATAGTAAGTGTATTAACCATATAGTGAAAGAAAACAAAAAGACACGGTAAAAGTTAAATTAATTAACTTAGAGTTAAATCTAATTGATAAGGTTAAAATAATACCCTAAACCTGTCTAAATCCTATTGGTTGATAGGATTTCGACCCATCCCCACTTTAGCTTCGAAATAAGACCCTTTGGAACCATTATAAACCGATTTTGACTTTAATATAAAATAATATTTTGAGATATTCCTAAGGTGCCCCTCTCCTCCCTTATAAAAGGGCACCTCCTCCCCCTCCTCCTCACACCAATTTGAGCACTCAAGCTCGGCCAACCCATGCCATTTTCCCTTCTCCACTTCCCTAGAATAATCCTAGAGGTCCTGGTCTTCTCCAAAGACCAATCTTAGTTCCTTAAGTGGAGGATTCAAAAAGGCGTTCCAAAGAAGAGGTAATATCCATTACCGATCTTTTCAATTTCTTTCTTCTTCAACTTCTTCTTCTTTAGTTGTTTCATGATAAAGTAATAACATCAGTATTACTTACATACTGATATGTTATTATAAATATGAAACAACCCAAATTCACCTTCTATCCATCCTACGGAAAAATGAAATCACCGCGCGTGCGTACGTACGGAATACCGTCTCCACGCCGTGGTGTAATCTATTTTCCACCATCACATTACAAGGATGGGTATAATGGTGTAATCAGTAACTATATATGATTATTATTAAGTAATATTGATACTGAAATAATATATATATATACTCTAATACAATTCCACGATCATAGGAACGATATCATCACTCGTGCGTACGTACGGAATACCGTCTCCACGATGTGATGCGACTCGTTCTACATGATCTTCATTTCATAATGATTATATAAATGAATTGAATGAATGAATATGGTATATACTACACTAATACCATTCTGGAAATGAATTATCTATAACCTAAAGATAAGAATAAGAATTTATTCGACAAAACACGCATAAGAACAAAAAGTTATAAAGACCCGAGTAACAAGTAACAATGAAATATTACTAACAAGAAGCTAATAATATGACCATATATGATCTCATATCAATATGTATGATTCTGGAATAAGTCAATAACATTATGTAAACCATTATACAGGAGATTCGGACACGAACAAAGCAAATCGGACCTAAGGTAAGGGAAATATCACAATCTCATTTTTATCCGAGATTGTTTATTCGTAAGTATTTACTGGGGTGTATTTTATCATCCACATACATGTTCCCTCAATATGTAATATTGTTTCCATCCAATTGAAATAGTTTAAATCCAATTTTACCCTTAGGTGAGTTTTTAGTAAAGAATATGAAAGGAATCTTTTGTCGTTTTTCCGTACAAGGTACTTTTTGACTTTTCCGACAAAAGTACGAAGAATGTTTTTTTTTAACTTATAAGGAATGAATGGATTTTTAAAACATTACTTCAAAGAAGCTTCCTTTACAAGTTTTCAAGTTTATTTTTAATCAACTTCTTTTATTTTAAAGTTGTATGACATGTTATGAAAGGAAAAATGTTTTTGAAGAAGAAAGGATATTTTCCTCAAGAATTCAATTCAAGTGTTTTATCAAAATTATTTTCCATCTAAGATAATAAAGGGTTCGGTTTCTATCCATATTTTTACATTGGTTTGACTATGTTGTGATGGAATTATGTTTATGAATTCCTTTATCATATATGAATTGATTTATGATGTCATGATGTTTCAAGAATCCCATTTTTGTTATATGTGTTATGCGATGATGTATGTTTTATGATTATGTGGCACACATAAGAAAGGATTCATTATAAGATGGGTGGGACCTATATCTCCCTCCAATGCATTGGGTAATGATTTTATATCTCATGAGATAGACATGGCTGGAACGGAAGGTTATTTCGGTTCAGTGATACAGGACTGAAACGAGGAGTGAACTCGGTTCAGAAAGGGACTTTGTCCACTAAGATAGTCTTGGCAATGAGTCATGACTAACAAGAAATGATTTTCCATGATTATGTGTGCATGCCACAAAGTTTCAAGTTTTATGTTATGATTATGGGGATCTCATTTTCACTCCTATGATTTGTTCCATGTTAAGATATTATGATCTCTTTTGCAGGTTATGATTTTCAAAAAGATATGATATGATTTTTATTTCCTTTATTTTCCCTTGCTGAGCATTTGAGCTCACCCTTTTATGTTTTTCTTTTCCCCAGGTCAGGAAGATGGATATTAAGTAGAATATGCTAAAAGGGACCCTAGATATGATGAAATAAATGGGAGACACTGTAGAAGATTTATGAACTAGTTGTTTATGTTTCCCAGTTTCTAAAGACACTATACCTATACGGTCCTTTGTGGTTTTGTCATATGTTGTAATAAGTGTGATTCAATTTTGAAGTATTAACAATGTATGTAAAGTGTGGGTCGTTATACAGGGGACCCGCCCCAGCACTTGGCTCATTTCTCTTCCAGGTGTGGCCCCATGCTGGGGACCCCAGCTCAGCAAGAAGCCGCCAAACTCCGATGTTTTGTACAGACATTGGAAGGACCGGAATTCGTCTGGTACAACCATCTCCCTATCGGATCAGTGACCGGTTGGGAGGATCTTCACCGGCAGTTCCTGTACCAGTTCAGCTCCACCACGCGAAGACCATCATCGCAGACCTCTTCAAGTGCAAGCAAAGGCCTGATGAGCGAGTCGCAGACTTCATCGCCCGGTGGAAGGGACTTACGTACTCCCTCGATATGCCACTGACTCAGGAGAAATTACTGACGATGTGCATGGGGAACGTCAAGACAGAGCTGGTACCCTCCTTGATTACCCAGAACTACCCTGGAGGGTTCAGAGATTTCTCGGATAAGGCCCAGCGCCTCGAGGAAGCCCTGCAACAGTCTAGTCAGGCACGTTTGCTACCCCCTATGATCCCAGCCAGGAGGACCACCAGGGCTGAACCCGCCACGGTGGCTCAAATAGAAGCCCCGAGGCAGCTAGAATTGCTGCCGGCGGCACCACCCCCGCAACCCCGCAGAGGTCCTCCACCTCAAGCACAGGCTCCTGCCCAGCAGCGACCGCCTCAGAACCGACAGGTTCCCCTGCGCAACGCGCCACCGCCACCTAGGCGGGACAACCAGGCGCCGCCTCCTCGGCAGGCCCCTCCGGTCCCTCGTCAGGACCAGGCCCCCCTATCCGGAAAGAAGGTACCAGACCTATTCGTTCAACGAAAACCAGGTTCCTGGCTACTTCCGAAGTGCTCTAGAGCAAGGGATTGTGCGTCTGCCTGAGTGCAGAAGGCCGGCAGAGGCGCATCTCACCGATCACCCCAACTACTGCCCTTATCATCGGATCCTGGGGTACACCCTCAAGCGGTGCTATGTGTTTAAAGACTGGCTTCAGGACCAGGTCAACAACAACATAGTCAAGTTGGACCCGGCTCCAGCCCAAGTGGAAGGCGTCTTTGCAGGATCCGAAATTGGCAGCGACAGCGAAGGTGAGTGGCAACAGGTCCCTAGCCGCGGATCCCAGAAATATGACGACTGGATGGCTCGAAAAACCGTTGTCTGTGCCCAGGGTATCATCCGGGCGCGCCTGAAGCAGTCGGAACCTTCAGAAGGAGTAGCCGGTGCCTCCGCATCGTCTTCACAGTCGACCTCTTCCCAAAAGGGCAAGCAGAGGCGACACAAGAAGAAGCAACGTGCACCACCGGTGCCGTCGTCATCCCGCACATTCGGTGACTTTCTGCCCCCCGAAATGGGGATTCCTCCCAGAATCCGCCCAGCGGTGGATGACTCCTCGAGCGATAGCCAAGGGTACGCTTCGGTTAACACCGTGGAGCTGGTAAAGCCCTATATGACCCCCGGCGAGGGGGAACCCCAGGCAGACCTCCCCAACGTTTTCAGCCGACGTCAACGTCAGCGGAATCGCAATCGCGACGGTCATCGAGGTACATCAGCAGGCACTTATGGCCAAGCCGTGCACGCTACCGAGACCAGGCAGCAGGTTCAGCGCAGATCTCAGCACGCGCAGACCCATCCAGCACCCTCGGCTCTACCTCCACCGCCGTTCGTGCTACTGGATCGGGGGGAGAGGCCTCGTCCACATCATAGTCAGTCTTTCCCGGCTACAGGCCAGCCTCCGCTGTCCGGTCCTAGTCTGGCGACTACTCTTCAGGCTTCTACTGGTAGGCAGCAAGATGTGCCCAGTACTAGTCAATCGCCGGTTCAGCCAACAGGACCCGCTATGCCTCCAAATGCCGGAAAACCCCCTGTAAACAGAGGTTCGCGTTTGGCATGCAAGTATGGTGTCCTAAAGCACCTGGCCGGAATTCCGGCGAGGCTCTCAATCCTTGAGGCCCTGCGCCTGTCATCTGAGATGCGCGAGGCACTTGCCGAGGCCCTAAGGAGCCCCCTCCAGTTCGAGACGGAAGTAGAAGCTACAGAAGCCTTCCATACCGAGATGATTGAAAACGCCGAGTGTCAGGCGGTTATCTCGTTCTCCGGTGAAGATGAGGACCCTCCCATACAGGGGCACATTCGCCCGCTGTATATCACTGGCCACTTCAATGGCGTGGAAGTCCGCCACTGCCTCGTTGACACGGGTTCCAGAATCAACCTAATTCCGACCCGGACGCTGCGAAAGCTGGGTCTGTCCGAAGGTGATCTGACTCCCTCTGATCTTAGAATCCAGGGATACGACAGGACAAAGCAAACCTCAGTTGGCAAGATCCGCCTGAAGACTCAGTTCGGTGGCTTAATTTCCAGCACCGAGTTCATGGTTGTTTCTCAGGACACCGCCTACAACGCATTGATGGGTAGGCCATGGCTCCATCTGCACGCAGCGGTCCCCTCGTCGTATCACCAGTGCCTCAAGTACTCGCTCAATGGTCGAGTAGGCGTGCTCCAAGGAGACGCGTCCCCTTTCACTTCTTGTGAGGCCCGCTATCTGGATGCGGGTTATTACAAAAGTAAGGACAAGCAGATCCTGGTAAGCGAGGATGAGCCCGCCCCGATCACAAGTGATCCCTGGGCAGGCATGGACGACGCCTACATTCTCCCGATCCACCGGTTGGAGGCCACGACCCCCGACATGGGGCAATGTTTTGTTGTTTCGGGTACGCAAGGAAGGCATGTTTCCGTGCCCAAGCGACGGCGGAAAATCACCTTGTACTCCTAAATCAACCAGGCTCAGGTCATCCCGGAACCTCCAACTCCTGTACGGTACCAGGACGTCAAGCTGATGACAACGGCGGTGCGCCATACGTGTCTCTTCCGCCGGGCTGGAATTAACCAACTCAGGCCGACACGTCACCACTGCTTTGATATCATCAAACGTGGCCCTTTATGCCGAAGGCCAGATGGGATAGGATCAAATGCATTCATTGCTATGGTCTCAACGACAAGTGAGTCTCCTGATGTGATGACCGCTGCTGCCCAAGCAGGCACCAGCTGCCCCTCGGGTTTTGAGAGCCCAGAAGTATCTTTCGTCGCGGGAAGTCCCCCCACGGCTGGGGAGGAAGACCTGGAGGATGCTCCCCCAGCCTTTGAAGAAGGCGTCTCTACCACGGTTGATGAACTGGTACAGGTGAACCTCGGTAGCGAGGCAAATCCGAGACCCACATTGATCAGTGCGGCCATGTCCCTCGAGGAGCGGCAGCAGTACATAGACCTCCTCAAACAGCACTGTGATGTGTTTTCCTGGAGTTATGACGAGATTCCAGGACTGGATCCCCAGGTAGTCGTTCACCGTCTGGGCCTCCCGGCAAAACATCGTGGGTTTAAGCAGCCTCCCAGGAAGATGCACCCTTCCCATTGTGCTATGGTTGAGGCCGAAGTTGATAAGCTAATCAAAGCCAACTTCGTCAAGGAGGTCCAGTACCCCAAATGGCTTGCCAACATTGTGCCAGTCAGGAAGAAGAATGGGTAGATCAGAGTCTGCATCGACTTCCGCGATCTCAATCGCCACTGCCCAAAGGATGACTTCCCACTCCCAGTGACGGAGTTGTTGATTGACGCCACAGCCGGGTTCCAAGCCCTCTCTTTCATGGATGGGTATTCCGGGTATAACCAGATCCGGATGGCCCCCGAAGACGAGGAGTCCACTGCCTTCAGGGCCCCCCAGGGTACCTTCTTCTACCAGGTCATGCCATTCGGTTTGAAAAATGCAAGTGCCACTTATCAGAGGGCCATGCATCGCATATTTAAACCGATTCTCGGGACATTGATGGAATGCTCCGTGGACGACCTCGTAGTCAAGTCACATCAGCGCCAGGACCATTTCAAAGACCTTGAGAAAGTGTTCGGTTTCCTCCGTTCCCGTCGCCTGAAGATGAACCCATTAAAGTGCGCCTTCGGTGTCACCTCGGGGAAGTTCCTGGGCTTTGTTGTCAGATACCGAGGTATCGAGATCGACCCGGAGAAGATCAAGGCCATCAGCCAAATGCCTCCCCCGAGCAACATTCGGGAGCTTCGAGGCCTTCAAGGCCACTTAGCCTATATACGCCGATTCATTACGAATCTGGCCGGCAAGTGTAAGCCCTTTTCCCGGCTCATGAAGAAAGGCGCTGCCTACGAATGGGATGAGGAGTGTCGGACCGCCTTCGAGGAAATCAAGCAGTATCTGATCCAACCTCCGGTCTTGATGCCACCCGTCTCTGGAAAGCCGCTGGTCCTTTATGTGACTGCCCTGGAGAGATCCCTCGGCGCGCTGCTCGCCCAGAAGAATAACGAGGGCACTGAGAACAGTCTCTACTATCTCAGCCGCATGCTTCTCTATACGGAGGTCAGATACTCCCCTATCGAGAAGAGCTGTCTTGCGCTCGTCTTCGCCGTACAGAAGTTGCGACACTACCTGCAACACCACGAGGTGCAACTGATCTCTCGGGTAGATCCGCTGAAGTACATCCTGAACCGCCCCATGCTGACTGGCCGACTAGCACGGTGGGCGGTGATTCTCCAGCAGTTTGATATCAGGTTCGTGCCTCAGAAGGCCGTTAAGGGACAGGCATTGGCAGACTTTTTAGCTTCCCATCCAACCTCCGCGGATCAATCCCTGGACCTGGATTTCCCCGACGAGACGATCCTCTCAGTCGATCATGCTGTCCCGTGTTGGCAAATGCATTTCGACGGCGCCTCCCGAAGCCCCACCGGTAGAAGGCTCAACGACCCCAAGCTCAACAGAGTGGGTCTGGGTATTGTTTTCATTACCCCGGCGCAAGCCGTCCTGCCGTACTTGTTCCTGTTGTCGGAAGGTTGTACGAACAATGAGGCAGAGTAACAGGCTCTCATCACTGGCCTCGAGATGGCCCTTGAGATCCATGTCCCCCATCTACATGTGAAGGGAGATTCCGAGCTGGTAATCAAACAGGTTAATGGCGACTATGTCGTCAGGAAGCCAGAGCTCGCACCGTTGCTGGAGTACACCCTCCGCCTAATGGCCCAGTTCTCCTCTCGACCAGAGGTTACCCATGTCCCACGGTCGCAGAACGGGCAAGGAGACGCCTTGGCTGGCTTGGCCGCGTCGCTCGCAGAACCTGAGCAGGACGACCTAATCATACATGTGGCACACCGGAGAGTCATTGCCCCCGTCACCCAAGAGGACGATGATGGCCTGCGGGTAAGTCATCTCACCGCGGGACCCTCCATATTGGGAGTCCCAGGTTCGTCAGACGCAGTGGTGGAAGCCATTCCCGACTGGAGGGCGCCTTTTGTTGAGTATCTCCAAAATGGTCAGCTCCTGGACGACCGGGCCGAACGCGAGCGAATCCGACGCCGCGCACTTCAATTTATCCTCCAGAGCAGCCCCGGTCTTGAGCAGATCCTCTATAAACGGAGTTTCGATGGTGTCCTCCTCTGTTGCATCCAAGGAGTAGAGATACCTCAAGTTATGCAAGAGGTTCACGCCGGTTCCTGTGGCGCCCATCAGGCTGGGCCGAAGCTGTCCCATCAAATCCGGAGGTTAGGGTACTTCTGGCCCTCCATGATCCACGATTGCATTAGGTATGCCAAGAGTTGCCACGCGTGCCAAGTACACGCCAACTTCTTGCATCGGCCGCCAGAACCCCTCCACCCCACCAAGTACTCTTGGCCATTTGCGGTATGGGGACTTGATGTAGTGGGACCGTATCCACCGGCAACATCCCGCCAGTGCAGATTCATCTTGACTGCTACAGATTTCTTCTCCAAGTGGGCAGAGGCAGTCCCTCTCAAAGAGGTTAAGGCCCGTTCCATCGTTGACTTTGTGAGCTCCAACATTATCCACCGGTTTGGAGTCCCTCACGCCGTCCTCACCGATAACGGCACCAA
This sequence comes from Viscum album, assembly GCA_963277665.1. Classification (NCBI taxonomy): domain Eukaryota; kingdom Viridiplantae; phylum Streptophyta; class Magnoliopsida; order Santalales; family Viscaceae; genus Viscum; species Viscum album. The sequence goes on along the minus strand of OY728128.1, from coordinate 1,574,153,895 downwards.
CTTTCACGCAGCTGAATTGAAGAAATTGTACGCCAAGTACGATATTCGGTCAAACCATACTTCCCGCTACTATGCGCAGGCGAATGGACAGATCGAGGCGTTCAAAAAAACCCTCTCTAACATTCTGCAGAAGATGGTTGGCCAGAACAAGAAAAGTTGGCCGGACAAGCTCCCCAACGCCCTCTGGGCTTACCGGACGATGACTCGCAACTCTACCCAGGTGACCCCATATTCCCTGGTGTATGGAGCTGAGGCCGTCCTACCCATTGAGATCCAGCTGCCGTCGCTATGCACTGCAGTTTATGATCACCAGACATCAGATGAGGTAGCCGAGATCCGTCTAGCTGAATTGGAAGCACTGGACGAGAACCGACTTCGTGCCCTGCACAATCTGGAAAGGCATCAGGACAAGATAGCGAGGGCCTTCGATAAGAAGGTTCGTCTCCACTCTTTTCTACAGGGTGACCTGGTACTGGCCCTTTGAGCGCCAATGATTCCCGGTAGGAAACCGCCCAAGTTAGAACCCAAATGGGAAGGGCCTTATGTCATCCATAAGGTTTACCCCAACGGAGCATACTCCTTGGTGACCACATATGGAGTTCGTATAACCCCTCCCACCAATGCCAAATTCCTCAAGCGATACTTTGCCTAGGGCGACGTGGTCCTGCACGACCCTAAACTTCGAGGTGGTCCTGCACGACCCTAAACTGCGAGGTGGTCCTGCACGACCCTAAACTGCGAGGTGGTCCTGCACGACCCTAAACTGCGAGGTGGTCCTGCACGACCCTAAACTGCGAGGTGGTCCTGCATGACCCTAAACTGCGAGGTGGTCCTGCACGACCCTAAACTGCGAGGTGGTCCTACACGACCCTAAACTGCGACTTGGTCCCGCACGACCTTAAACTGCATCCCCGTCCTCACTGCAAGACGTTAAACTGCAAGCCAGTCAGGCCTTTCTGACCGAGGCCCGGCCTCATGCCCCTTGGCCTCCTTGGGTCCCTGACCCCCCGTCTTCACTACGAGACGTTAAACCACAAGCTGGTCAGGTCTCCCTGACCGCGGTCTGGCCCCAGGCCCCCTCGTTTCTCCCCGACTTACCCTCTTACGGGATTGTACGGTACGGTGTAGGACTGCGTCCTCATTCATGTCGGGATCATGTACCATACCGTACACCTCCCTGAATGAAATGCCCTTCATCCAGTATGACGTTAAACTGCATTTCAAGAACTACGTGTGTCTTGATTCCCATCTTCAGGGGATACGTAGGAATGCTCGGACGCGTCGTCTTGAGCCCAACCCCAAGCTTTTCTCTTCCGCTATTCCCCCTGGGAATAGTCTCCTTGGAGGATCTTCGTGTAGCAGGGAGTAGGCTTTCTTGGCCCCGCTCATGCAACCTCACTCGCGCAAAGATTGTAAAGGTCGCACCATGCGCCCACTCCCGTTCTTCCATTCTCCCACGTCCTCACCGCATGACGCTAAACTGTATGGCCTTCAAGAACTACGTATGGCTTGATTCTCATCCTTATGAGATACGTAGGAACGCCTGGACATTTCATCCGTTGGCCCAGCCCAAAATCCAAAATCTTCCCCTCGGGTCAAGACATGGCAGGGTGCACACTTTTTCCCCGACCCACGTCGAGCAAGCCTCGACCCGGCTGCACGTTCCCCCCTGGAGGCGTTTTCCCCCTTCGTGGATGGATACAACTCTGCTTCACCCACTCCTTAACTGGGATTCCGTCATTTTTCACACCCAGAGGGACCCCCAAGAACGGCCTGGATACAATGCCCAAGGGCTCTCCTACCGATACGGGCCAATGCCCCCGAGGGTTTTCAAGCAACAAGCCGATACAAGTCCCGTGTTGAGAATTTGGTCAGCGGTCGACGCTTATTTGTTGCCCCCATACGGGTCACCATAGGAACGTTGTGTTTCGAACATGGTCAACAGTGTCCTGGATCTTCGGGTCCACCCCGAGATGTCCCTGACATCGAGTGCAGTTATTCATTCTGCCCCATTACGAGATGGCAAACTTCCCCCAGGGAGGTGCTAGCAATCGGGCCCATAGCTCTGCTTCCCCATATGGGTGTACGGTGTGGTGTAGGACTACGTCCTCATTCACGTCGGGATCATGTACCATGCCGTACGACTCCCCTCGCGAGGCTCAGCCTCAGGCCCCTTGGCCTTCTTGGGCCCCTCCTCCCAATCTCTTGTAGGGGTGTACGGTGTGATGTGGGACTATGTCCTCGTTCACGTTGGGATCATGTACCATACCGTACGCCCTCCCTTTACGAGGCCCAGCCTCAGGCCCCTTGGCCTTTTCGGGTCTCTGACCCTCGTCCTCATGTAAGACGTTAAACTACAAACCAGTCAGGCCTTCCGGACTGATGCCTGATCTTAGGCCCCTTGGCCTTCTCCCCAATCTCTCACCCGGATTGTACGGTACGGTGTAGGACTGCGTCCTCACTCACGTCGGGATCATGTACCATGCCGTACAACTCCCCTTACGAGGCCCAGCCTCAGGCCCTCTGGCATCCTTGGGCCCCTGGCCCCCCGTCCTCATGTAAGACGTTAAACTGCAAACCGGTCAGGCCTTCCTGACTGATGCTTGACCTTAGGCCCCTTGGCCTTTCCGGGCCACGGCCCAGGCCACCTCTTACCCAGGGTGTATGGTGTGGTGTGGGACTACGTCCTCATTCACGTCGGCTCCTTCTCCATACCGCACACCTCCCTTGTTTCAGGATACGTAGGACCACCTGGATGTCCAAGATTCGGGTCCAGCCCCATCTCTCGGGAATCCTCATCCCATCTTGGCCCCTTGGCCTATCCTTCCTCCATGAGAGGATCATATGATGTGGTGTGGGATTATGTCCTCATTCACGATGATCTCGTAATGACCACGCCATGCCCACCCCCTACTGAGCTGTTTCGTCGATCCCTTTTTCGGCGGTTCACCAATGTGCTTAAGGGTACTCTGGTTTATTACCTGGAATGTCAAGCTTTACTCGGACACGTCCGCACCCGCTTTCCAGGCTTTATGTATCCCCGCATCAGGGTTTCCATCATCTTTCACACCCGGAGGGACCCCCAAGAACGGCCTGGATACAATGCCCAAGGGCTCTCCTACCGATACGGGCCAACGCCCCCCAGGGTTTCGGACAACAAATCGATAAAATCCCGCGTTGCGAATATGGTCAGCGGTCGATGCTCATTTGTTGTTCCCACCTCAGGCTAACGCGATATGGACGCTGTGTTTCCACCATGGTTAACAGTCTTCCTCTATCGCCACGCCAACCCATTAAGCCCAAATGTCGGGTACACGATTTACACCCTTCATCACTTCATCGTGTCCAAGTAGAGTCTCAGAACTCTTGGTACTTTTCCCCCGTGCACGTCTGCGCGTTGGAGGAACGAGCTACATCAAAAGTGCCCTTCGGAACTCTCTACCGACCCCCCCTTGATGGACGCCCCAAGTATTGCGATGAGGATACCCCCCTTGTTTCCCACACCGAGTTTATCTCACGTGGGCTTAGGGATTGGGTTGACATCTGTGCTTACTCGGGAGTTGTCACCACCCACGGTCCGAGCTCTAAGACCATAAACTAAGACTATTATCTGAAACTACGTTCAAGACCCCTTGTCTTTGGGTCCAGCTTGAGTTCAACAAGTTCACCTCTCTCGGGTCCTACCATTGGGATCCCGGCCACGGGACCGTGTGGCGTAGTGTAGGATTATGTCCTCATTCACGACAGGTTTGCAATAACTGCACCACGCGCACCCCGTTCTGAGAGCTGGCCCTCCTATTCCTTGTCCTGCATGACATTAAAAGGCACCCTTCAAGAACTACGTGTGGCTTGATTCCCATCTTCATGGGATACGTAGGACCACCTGAATGTTTAAGATTCGGGTCCAGCCCCACCTCCTAGTGATCTCCTGATCTCCCGGTCACCTAGGCCACTTGGTCTATCCCTCTCCAGAAGGGGGATGTGTAGGTATGATACAAGGTTTTGGGCACCGTGCCCCCTTCCCCCGGGAACCTGCCATCTCTCGGCTACCCTCAAAGATGAGTCCCTTGACTCCTTGCAGTGGTTCACCCATGTATTAAGAGCACTCTAGTCTAGGACCAAGAGTTTCAGATTCAACTTGATCAAGTTACTTCCACTTGTCAAGCTTCGTGTTCCCCTCTATTCGGACTTCCATCATCTTTCACACCCGGAGGGACCCCCAAGAACGGCCTGGATACAATTCCCAAGGGCTCTCCTACCGATACGGTCCAACGCCCCCGAGGGTTTTGGACAACAAATCGATAAAATCCCGCGTTGCGAATATGGTCAGCGGTCGAGGCTAGTTTTGTTAGTCCTCATTTCAGGCTAACGTGACAGGATGCTGTGTTGCGAACATGGTCAGCAGTAATCCTCTGTCGTCACGCCATCCCCTTCAGTCCTTGAATGTTGGTTGCACGATTCACATCATTTACCACCCCATCATGTCCAGGTGGAATCTCGACACTTTTGGCGCTATCCCTCAGTGCACCTTTGCATTCTAGGGGGACAAATGGTCCGAGTTCTAAGAACATAAACTAAGATCCATTAGGGACTACGTTCGACTTGGTTCCCATCTTCATGGGATACGTAGGACCGCTCAGACGCCCTGTCTCTGGGTACAACCCATTCAGGAAGCCAGTCTCTCTCCTTTTTTCACCTCTGTATAGGCCCCTCGGCCTAAGGTTTCCCTCTCCGGATGGCGTACAATTTGATGTGGGATCATGTCTCTGTCAATTGTGTTTTATAACACTGCGCACATTTCCTGCCTAGCATCGTCTCTGCTACGTCTGCGCTGCATGAAGATAAAATGCATGCTTGGTCCTATCATACGACCCTAAACTGTGACATTATCGTCCTGGCCGCACGACGAAAAACGGCACCGCATAGTGGTGACCTCGTTGTAGAGGACATCACGTTGGGTATTGGTCACGTGCCATGCCATTTGTCAATGCCCATCACGGCTTGATCCTTGTGGCGACATCATGACCTACTATTCTAGGCCTGTCGCTTCACAAAAAAAAACCCATTCACCTTAAAGAACAAACAAGATATATCAAATCCCGCTTCTTTTAGTGTAAGGGCCATGCCCACACTTCCCTTTTCCCCTGGCACTGGTACCTTAACATGCCACCCTCTAGAACTACGTATGGCTTGATTCTCATCCTTATGAGATACGTAGGAGCGCCCGGGTGTTTCCCCGCGGGCCCAGCCTAACCCTTGTGTTCGGTCCCTCGACTCGAGCACTTCCTCAGAGAACGCATGGTAAGTAGGACTATGTCCTCATCCACGTCAGGTTTTGATGACATGCGTCCCCTGATCCCTTTACCCATCCATGGTCCGAATTCTATGACCCTAAACTAAGATCTCCCCAAGGAAAAGGAATCTGCTCCCTCTCTCTAATACGTTTCGTTTCCATATTCAGATGTGTTTTGAAAAAGAGCCCGAAGCGCGGGATTTTCACAGGGACATTCCCCTCATCCCATGACCAAGCTTCGTGAGCTCGCTATTTGGATCCTCATCCTCTTCCACATCCAAAAGGACCCTCGGACGACGTGGATACTAAGCTTAAGGGCTCTCCATGAATGCTGGACCTAAGGGCCCTTCAGTCGTTTCGGGCCAACGTCCCTACGGATATCTGGCAACATTTGTGACATGGTCCCGTGTTTCGAACGTGGTCAACGGTCGACCCTCATTTGTTTGTCCCCATTCTAGGCTAAACGCGACAGGATGCTGTGTTGCGAACATGGTCAGCAGTAATCCTCCATCGTCACGCCGCCATCATCATGATCCAAATCTCGAGCGTCATGATTCACGCATTTCCACTCCCTCATGTTCAAGTGGAACTCCATCATACTTGGCTCTTTCTCTTCGCGCATCTAGGTGCGCTAAATGATCGTGTTAGTGTCATTGGGCCGGTAGTCACCGAGCATCCCTTTTCCCTAACCTCCCCCTTTTGTGTCAGGAAATTCCCGCCGCTACTGCTTGTTTCCCGCACCGAGTACGACTCACGTGGGCTTAGTAGTTTTGGCAGGATGTGTGCCGATACAGTCGGGCTGTTCCTCGTCCCGCATGACGTTAAACTGCGCTTTCAGAACTACGTACGGCTTGATTCCCATCATCACGTGGGATACGTAGAGACACCCAGGAGTTTCACCTAGGGTTCAGCCCTAGGAATCGCAAAATTTTGTTCCTCCCCATTTCCGGCCCTCGCCAGAGAGGCCCTATCTGGAAGAAAGAATGATCCGTGATCAGACCGATGCGCCCATCTGGCGTACTCCCACCACGGTGATGTAACTACTGAGGTGTTGGATTCTGTTTAAACAAACCATCACTCCATATTCCACGCTTTGCGTGCCCCTTATTCGGACCCTCGTCCTCTTTCATGTCTGAAGGAACCCCCTAACGGCTCGGTCTCATGCCGCATCGGCTCACCTACCGTCCTGGGCCAACGTTCCGAAAGACGTGTCATGCCTGGAAGGACCCCCTAACAGTATGGATGTCTGACCTATGGTCTGCCGACTATCCTGGGCCAACGTCCCGAAAGATTGATCGACAACAAATTGATAAAATCCCGCGTTGCGAATACGGTCAGCGGTCGATGCTCATTTGTTGTCCCCATTTCAGGCTAACGCAGTAAGGATACCATTTCTCTGCCACGTCTAATGGTTGTCCTTTATTGTCACGCCATCCCCGCGGTGTTCCGAATTTGGGTATCGTGATTCACACATCCCATTTTCATCTGTTTGGACCAATTTCAGCGCCCCTGGCGTTGCCCCGTTCGTGCATAAGAGCACGTTGAAGAAACGGTAATTTGGCTATCTTGGAAGTTCCTTCTCCGATCAAGCCAACTACCTCCTACATCTCACATTGGGCTCGACCCATGTGGATTTGAAGGATTGTCCCCAAACGTCCCGCAAACATTGTAGGGATGTAACGAGGCAACTCAAACAGTGGAAATCGTGCGTGCCACGACACTCAAAACAAAGGAGAAAGAAAGAGTTGAAGCACAAAAGTACTAATAAAAGTCTTTTGGGTTTGTTACAATACTCGGGGGTTGACTTCCCCCATGGACGGGTTGACCCCGTCAAAAGAGCGTTGCAGCTCCGCCACCCGCTGACTTGCGGCGTCCAAAGCTTGTTGCTGCTGATTCAACTCCCGCGCCTCTTCGGCAGCGGCGGGGCGTAATTCGTCAACTCTGGCCCTGGCCCTTTCTACCTCGGCCTGGACGGCAGCCATCCTTCCAGAGGTCTGCCCCATTTTCTCCTCAGCCTCTGCCAGCTGGTCCTTCAACCGTGAGACCAGCTCAGACTGCGTATCAAGAATGGCTGAAAGCTCGTTGGCCCGGATCTGCATCTGTTGGACCTCGCCTTCAGCCTCCTAGAGCTTCCTAATGCTGGTCGCCTTCCTCCGCTGCCATCCCACGCTCAGCCCACGATCATGCTCCCGGATCTTCTCATCCATGAGGTCTCGGATGAGCGCGTGGGGGTGTTGGGCATCCACTCCCCCGACACACAGTTCGCGCAACCGCGAGCGGAGCCTATCCATTTCGGCCAGCCATTGCGCTTGGGGAGTGTCCCTGATAAAGCGCGTGATCAGCTTCCACGACCGGCGACGAATTATGCTGCTGTCCTCCTCATCGGAGGCCGTTTCGTCCCAATCCGCGTGGTTGGCAGGCTCGTACGCAGGATATGCCTGCAGGAATTCCTCAGCAGGATCTGCATCTGGTGTTGAATCTGGCACGACACCTGACGCCGACGTAGGCACGACAGGACTGGGACTGACCGGTTGATCCTCTTCCTCAGAGTCCACCTCGATGACTTCAGGTACGGCCCTGCTGGTGGTCCCGCCAGTGATAGTGTGCGTCGCAACTTGAGGAGGTGGGGGGACTATCGCCACCATCACTGGCATGCCCCTAGGAGGGGTGCCACCAGACATCCCGACCAGTCTTGTTGCGGCAGCCCACTCCATTCGAAGAACTGCACGACGGAGAAACATAAACGTTAGTTGGCATGGCCTACATGTGACAACGAGGATACCGGTGGAGGAGACTTACGAAGATCGACCTCCGAGCGCTGCTCCTGAGCCGGTGCCGATAGGACTCCGAGACGAGGCCCCCCGTATACTGTTGGAAGATCTGGGGAGTCCAGAGGAGCCACCTAAGACCCCCTGGTCCCACCAGATGCATAACTGGACGCAGCCATAGGCGCGGGTTCTGAAGGTCCCGCATCATCACCCGCCAAGGAGCGAGAACGAGGCCTACGAACAAGTTCCTCCTGCATGGCTCAAACATTGGTGAGAAGTCCATAGGGACCCAAAAACAGGTCGTAAGGAGAGAAGTTCGGAATGCTACCTCGAGAGCCTCCGCGAAGTTGTCGGATTCTGATCCTCGGTCTCCGACCTCTCCCTCCTCCAACGGGCTCCCTCCTCCAGCCTCATCCCCCCGAGAAGAGTCCTCTGATTCCTCCGGCAAGGGGAAGCGCTCCCTAAGATCGGCAGCCGATAACTGCGGGGGCACCGTCTGATTCAACAGTACCCTCACCCGATCCGTCATTGGGCGAGGAACACCGCTGGAGTGGACGTAATCCTCCAGCTCGCCCAGGTATTGCTCCGCCTCCGACGGAGACACCATGAATCCAGCTCGAACTGGGCCTATGCCCGGCAATTCCATCCCAAGGCGATTCAGGTGGGCCCACATCTCAGGTGGGCTGAGGAATTACCGGTTGACATCCCAAATGACCCAAGCTTCCGGAAAGATAGCATCTTCTGCCATGTCAATGTGACGCAGCCGCTTCCCCGGAGCCTGAGTGGATATCCGAAAAAATCCCCTCGGTGGCCGCCCCACCGAATGGACCTGCTCCTCCGGAACCACCTGATCCACCGTTGCTGCCATACCCTCGGCCGGCGCGGGTCTCGTCGTCATCACAGCCTCGCTACCGCGAGCGGCCCTACCTGCCCTCCGATTCCAACCTCGAGATAGAGGAGGCCCACCGTCACCAGCCTGGATCATTGGCTGCTTCAGCATCTCCCCCGGATAAGCGGCCTCCCAACTGATGGTGTACTCCTTCACTAATCCGAAGGCGGCGGTGGATGGAGGCAATGCAATCCGCATCCTTCCATCTTCACATGTGAACATGAGCCACAACTGCCTCATCACACACGGGTGCTCCTCGTGGCGCACCTCCCAGTAGACCTGCGGGGTCAACCGCTGGAGGCACAGGAACTGCCTCGCAAAACGATGCGGGGTGTACGGTTCGCAGATTGGCTCACGATCTATCCGAGCCACCAAAACTCCACCTCGGAAGGCCAGAAGGTAAGCCCGATGTTCTTCCGTTCCTTGCCCGTCGTCAGCAAGTATTCCCGTCGGCAACGGGAAGGGGTGGAAATTAAACTCATCCTCCCTCCATACCCGATTCAGTACCATCGGGGCAGCCAGTTTGAACGGGAAGCTCCCAACTGCATTCAGGATGGAGGGGCGAAAGTTCGATCCCGGTGGCGAGATGGGGTTTGGATACTCGTAAATCCCCCTGATGTGCGCTGCGATCCACCCATACAGGAGGTGGAAGGGCCCGCATATCCTTGGCGACTTCTTGCCCTCACTAATGTGCCGCAGCATTCTGTACAGTTTGGTGAGCATCGGAATCCCCAGGTTGATCCGCTGCCCCATGGCCAACATCGATGCCATGATGAACGAGCTGATACGCACCCCCATGCTTTTATCCCTCACTGGTAGGATCCACCCACAGATGAGAGCCGCGATGAACGCCGCCAGCCTGACTATTGGCTGTTGTTCGGTGCTGACGCTGAAACCCCAAGTCTTCCATTGTCTGTCCTCCAAGACCCGCCAATAAGAGTTCCCTTTGCCCCGTTGGGCTGCCCTTGGACAAGTCTGAGGCCTTGGAGGGAACTCTCGATTTTCTGGGAAATTCAGGAAGCATTTGAACCACCTCCTGAAGTGGACATCCCTCACGGCCTCCTTGTCCTCTCCAGGGACAAGTGCCATCAGCGCCGACGCCAGTCGCGGCATTTGCTCCGGATCCCCCCATGCGCTGATGACGGGGAGGAATTCGTCATACATGGCCCCCAAGATCGGGACCTCGGAAATCTGGTGGACATCCCACAGGCTGATGCCCACCTCCCCGTGATGAAGGTGAAAAGTGTTGGTCCTGGATGACCATCTACTCAGCAGTTCCGACATCAGTTGCTTTGGTTGGTAAATGTGGAATTGGGAGGCCCACGCCGCCTCATACAATCCCACTCTCCTCAGCTCAGCTTCGAACTCCTCGCATGAGGCGCCGACCCAGTAGGCCCAGGCCCAGTCGTCGGTAAAATTGCCACCCTGGCGCAGGTCCCACTCATCAGACCATCCTTTCCTTGGATCCTGCAAAGCCGCCTTCAGCATGGTGCGGTAAAGAGGAGGGGACGTCTCTGGTTGCAATGGCCTCCCGTCAATATCATTTACATGGTTTTAGAGACAGTCAGCGGTGACGGGTGTGAAATCCTCCCGCGCATGACCATCGGCCGCCCTGAACCATTGGTGCTGGCACGGTGTGCTCCTGAACCAGCAAGCTGGTTCATCCCTTCTCGCCTTAGGGATGAAGACGTCATCCCTCAGCCCGAAGCCGTACAACGGCAGTTTCTTGCACTGCGGATAATCCTTCTGACCTTCCGACAGAAGATCTGTCAAAGAAGTGTGGTCCGAGTGGCTCCGAACCATTTCCCCCAAGCCTGGACGGTTGGCCATCTCATCTCGCCGAGCAGCATCTGCAAGAACCCCCAAGACAGCTTCTTGATGGGCCATTCTAACTCTGGACCTCAGAAAAGGATTCTTTCGGATGGATCGCGAAGCTCGACCGCGAAGCTCGATCGCGAAGACGGATCGCGGAGATCGGTCGCGAGACCAAGCCGGGAAGTCTGGCCAAGGCCGACAAGAAGTTCGCCTAGCGCGGACGTGGAGTCAGAGACCCGCGGTTCGCCACGAAGCTCGATTCGTGAAGGGCTGTCGCGGAGTACACGGAGCTTCGCGAAGTCGAGAGCGCGAAAAAGACAAGGAAATCACGTGAAGACAAAAGAGGTCGGACCCCCTATTTATAGGTGGAGACCCCGGAGCATCGCGGCGCGCCTCACCCGCGCGAAGCATCGCGGTGCGTCCGGATCCGTGGCCCGGCGAGCATCGCGGGGTCCCTTCGCGATGCTGCATCGCGAACCACCGACAATTTTGGCGATTTTCCCTCAGCCTTCGACCCTTCGCCCTCTGCGGTTCCAAGTCTAAGGGGGGGAATTTGTTCGCGCCAAAAATGTGGCCCGGAATAAAGGAACGAAAAAGGCAGGTGCGCTGCCTCGCGATGCTCCGCCGTGAAGCTCCACCGCGAAGCGCCTGCCGCGAAGCGCCCCAACCATGGCGGCGCCGCGAAGCACCGAAGGCGGTAATGCTCCGCGAACCCGTTTGACGTTCGCGGGCCGCCACGAAGCACAGGAGGCGGTAATGCTCCGCGAACCCGTTTGACGTTCGCGGGCCGCCGCGAAGCACAGGAGGCGGTAATCCTCCGCGAACCCCTTGGACGTTCACGGGCCGCCGCGAAGCCCTTGAGGCGGCGCGCGAGCCCTGCTTCGTGGCGCCCCTTCCCTATAAATACTGGACTCCCCCTGAGTCCAAGAGGATGGACAACCGGACCTTTCGGCTTCTCCTCTCCCGAATCGCGAACCACGATTTGCTCCGGGAATCATGAGCTCCGCGAGGTACTTCTACTTCGCGAGACGACTCTGCTTTGTCTCGTTTTGAACCCCTCTTCCGAGAGGGATGCCCTTCGTGAAGATCAAGGGCAGTCGCGAAGGTAGGGGATTCCCAAGGGAACCCGGGCAGCCACAGAGCACTCATGCTTCGCGACACACCCAACCCATACGAGTGATCCCTTTGCTAAGGCATGATCACTCCACTTCGCGAAGCACATTGCTTTGCAGGACCCTGCTTCGCGAGACACTCCTCCTTCGCGAGGCAGTGCTCCGCGAACACTGTTCCACTTCACGAAGTGCCTTCCACTCACACCTAAGCCCCATGCTAAGGCCAAGGCACCCCTCTTTGCAAAGCACACTCCTCTACTTAGCGATTCCTCTTCCCGTGCGACCCTCCAGGTTTGCACGATGTGATTTTAAAGTCCCATGGACAATACCTCCCGTAGCGTTGCTTCACCTAATGCTTCTTCGCATAGGCACACTAACAGCTATTGCTTCTTCGCATAGCCACGCTAACGTGGACCCCTCGATGGTTCGTTCCACAACCTCCCATGACCATGGCCTTACCGGCACCTTCCCTTCCCCAAGGACCAGAGGGTACCGGTTATGTAAGCCCTAGGGGTGTGGAGTGAACCCACCTCGTCCGAGCTGCAGGACGTTAAACTGCCAAGTGCCACGTCCTCAACACATGACGTTAAACTGTGATCCAACCTCGTCTCCCCCACGAAGGGTTCCCCCAGGTTGAACATTCTTTACACCACTCGTCTCCATGGGAATGGAACTCTTCCGCACATGGAACGAGATCCTCCTTGTCGGAGTGGCGTATGTTCGTAGGGGAAGGGCTGCCTCAGAGAGTAAGCCCCTACCCTTTCGTACGGATGATTGCACCCGTGCATCTCTGTACTTCCCCACTACCAAGGTCAGTGGAGGGAGTGATAGGGAACGAGGAACCCCCTCTGGGCCTCCATCCTGGAGTAAGTCCCAACACCATGGGCCGCCCAACGCGTAATCCCCTTCTCGCTTCTCACGGACGCACCCCTCGCGACGTGATCGTCAGGTCCTTGCAACCTCTTGTTTCTCACACCGAGCATGACTCACGTGGGCTTAGAGTGAGCACCGACCCTGACCAAAAATCCACTTTGAACTACGAGGTCTTTGATCCATGTCAAGGCATGGTACGTAGGAAGCCTCTTTGAGGTTCAAGCCCACCCGTCGTTTCTTCACGTCGGGTCCCACCTACGTCCAGCACGACGTTAAACTGCAATTCCCATCCGACGGTAAGCCGTTGTGACCATTTTGAACTACGAGGTCTTTGATCCATGTCAAGGCATGGTACGTAGGAAGCCTCTTTGAGGTTCAAGCCCACCCGTCGTTTCTTCACGTTGGGTCCCACCTACGTCCAGCACGACGTTAAACTGCAATTCTCGTCCGACGGTAAGCCGTTGTGACCATTTTGAACTACGAGGTCTTTGATCCATGTCAAGGCATGGTACGTAGGAAGCCTCTTTGAGGTTCAAGCCCACCCGTCGTTTCTTCACGTCGGGTCCCACCTACGTCCAGCACGACGTAAAACTACAATTCCCGTCTGACGGTAATCCGTTGTGACCACTCTGAACTACGAGGAATTTGATCCGTGTCAAGGCATGGTACGTAGGAAGCCTCTTTGAGGTTCAAGCCCAACATACATTGGCCCAAACCGTCTTCTTGTCAGTGTGCCAAGCCCCCCCCCCCCCAATTCATAGAGAACTACGAGGTCTTTGATCCATGTCAAGGCATGGTACGTAGGAAGCCTCCATGAGGTTCAAGCCCACCCGTCTTTCACGTCGGGTCTTCCCATTTGAACTACGAGGTCTTTGATCCATGTCAAGGCATGGTACGTAGGAAGCCTCTACGAGGTTCAAGCCCACCAATAGTGGACCAAGGTCTACTTTCACGTCGGTTCACCGAAAAACCCCATTTGAACTACGAGGTCTTTGATCCATGTCAAGGCATGGTACGTAGGAAGCCTCTACGAGGTTCAAGCCCACCAATAGTGGACCAAGGTCTACTTTCACGTCGGTTCACCGACAAACCCCATTTGAACTACGAGGTCTTTGATCCATGTCAAGGCATGGTACGTAGGAAGCTTCTACGAGGTTCAAGCCCACCAATAGTGGACCAAGGTCTACTTTCACGTCGGTTCACCGACAAACCCCATTTGAACTATGAGGTCTTTGATCCATGTCAAGGCATGGTACGTAGGAAGCCTCTACGAGGTTCAAGCCCACCAATAGTGGACCAAGGTCTACTTTCACGTCGGTTCACCGGCGAATCCATAGCGAACTACGGGGTCTTTGATCCATGTCAAGGCATGGTATGTAGGAGGCCTCTATGAGGTTCAAGCCACATTGCTTGGTCATTCGTCCACGTCGAGTTTCGCCCCGTCCAGCATGACGCTAAACTGTATGCCCCCCTTGTCCTGCATGACATTAAACTACCCACCTATTCCCATTTGAACTAAGAGGTCTTTGATCCATGTCAAGGTATGGTACGTAGGAATCCTCCCAGAGGTTCAAGCCCAACTCCCATCGGACCAAGGTCCCTCATTTACGTCGGTTCACCGACACCCATCGCCCGTCGTTTATTCACGTCAGGGTTCACTACCGTCCCGTATGACATTAAACTGTATTCCCGAACTACGCGGACTTTGATTCCCTGCCACGGGGATACGTAGGAAGCCTCGTCAAGGCTCAAGCCCAACTTCACTGTCGCCCCCCCCCCCTACGATGGTCCCATTTCACTCTCCTTCCACTCCATTCATCAACCCACCACCCATTCCGATTCTCGCCCGGACCGTCTTATCCTAGAGAGACTATGTCGGCACGCTTTTCTTCACAGCCGCCCATGGGCTGGCCCCAGTATTGATATCCCTTCAAGGAGGATCCCTCCATCCGATCTATCCTAGATAATGCTCTGGTTGGGTTGATCCGTCTCTGCTGGACGTTAAACTTGCGGCATACCCTGTGTTGAGCACGAAAAGCTGAGGAAAACCTCAGATATGTGTCTATGACATATAACCCCCCGCGCTTGATGTGGGATTCCTCGGGCTTCCACGCCCTCGAGAAGCCTTGTAGTCAAGGGTAACAGACAGACATGCCAGGTACCCCAGCATCCAGACACGCTACTGATGCCTCAACGTGACTACTCCCCTGACCGAAGGTTGCTGCCCTGACTGGACCCTTTGGAATGTCCCGACAGAAGCAGTGTAATTAACCGGCGTCCATGGAAACATGGAACTGGGAAGAGTTTCACGAACTACGTATTAAATCTATAAGGGAGACCCGGACTAGGTGATGAATTCTGAGGAGGAATCCAAAGGAGGAAGAACCGACATCCCATCATCCCGTTTCGATCAAGGAGCAGACTTCCCTGAATAAGGAGCGAATGCCGCCCGCCTTTGGAAAGCGGGAATACGGGGCAACAGCAGCGCCGCGCGTCCTCCCCCGCGGACGGACGGGCGCGCGCCCTGGAGAAAGCGTCGGAAACAGAAATGGTGAACCCGACGTGAATGTCTTCTCCTCGATATGGAGATTAGTAGCGTTCGAGACACCAGTAGATTGACGTGTCACCAGATCCAGATATCCGGTGCCTGGTCCCGCCAAGCAAATAGTGGGCCTGTCGTGGAACTCACCGGAAGTCGGGGTAGTAGAACGTGGGGCACTCCGTTCTGCAGCGTGTTGGTGTGGATCCTTCTCACAGACATGGAGAACGGAAGAATGCTGGGGCACTGGCTGTCAATCCTTTTTCTCTCAGTACTGATGAGTTGATCCCTTCGTTTCTCAGGAACCAAGTTGCTATTTCAGAGATGCGGTCACCATCCTCTCCTTGCCCACGCAGGGGTAGGGGCAACACCACGGCGGCTACCCCACGTAGCGCCACTACCGCCACGACGGCTGCCATGCCACGGAATACGGGACACCCACGTCCCCTTTCCCCGTCAGAGGTCATCCAACGAAGGGTGATCAATAGCCTCGTGCACAGGTACGAGGAGGAAGGGGTCATCCCGACTAGGGACATGGCCCGCTTGGACCTGGAGGCCTCCAGGCCCCACCGTCAATGCCGCCCTAACAGGCCGCGCAGGGAGCCCCTGCTCCCCACCCCGACATTCAACCGTTTCGGGAGCCTATCCCCGGAACGCCTTGACGACTCCTCGCCTTACGCTGAAGAGGCGGGCGCTGTCCGGCTCAGTCCGCTCAGGGCCCCGACCCGGGGGCCCCAGGCGAGGGCTCCCGTCCGGCCGCATCAGCGCCGCCGTCCGGCCCCGCAGGAAGAGCAGGCAGACTATGTCCCTACACCACCTGCACCGGCCCGCCTGACCCGACGTCAGCGCCGGGCCCGGGCTGAGGACGCTCGCTCAGGCGCGTCCACGTCGACAACTACAGTGGCCCGAGCCACCCCCGACGTGCATTATGAAGCCCCCGCGTACATTGAGAAGGGGCACCCCTTAGCCCAACCAAGATTGAGACCCCAACCGCCCCATGGGCAGGTTGGGTTGACTCTCCGGGTTGTAGGCCCAAGTGGTGATCGCCACGAGCTAACCCGCGGTAATGTCACCCCATACGGAGGTCCTCCCCGTACCACTACTCCACATAACGTGGGCCTGCCCCGCTCTGAGGTCCGTCATGGAGGCATGCCTCGTGCTACCCCCATCCTGCGGGAAGACCTGCCCCACGGCAGTGACCCTCAGCGCGGAAACATTTCCCGCGCCCATTACACAGGGTACAGATCCCATTCTCCTGCCCCCGACTCCCAATCGGAAGGCACCATGCATCCGACCCTTCTTCAGCGTGGGGGTCCCCCCTACGTCCTCTCCGCGACTGGCGAAGGTCCTCCTCGCCCCAGCAACTCAAGGAGTGAAGGTCAGCCTCGCTCCGCCCGCATTGACCATGGAGGTTCTCCCCATACTCCTGCCGATCCCAACAGAGGCTCCGCCTACATGGGTGTTCGTGGAGGCCCTCCCCACGTACCCTTCGATATTTGCCCTGGTTCCCCTCGCACCTCGGGCATCTTGAGCGGGGTTCCTCTCCGCCACGGCGCCAGTGCCGCCCCGCGACTCCATGATAGGAATCAACCCTGTCCCGAAGAGCCACCCCGGGGAAGTATAGCGGGTCGCCGCCGCCACAAGAAGAATCCTGGGAAAGCCAGGGTGGAGATCAAACCTGTTCGTTTCTCCGACTCAGAAGCGGAATGTGATTTAGCAATGGAACCTTCTCCCAGCTCCTCCATATCATGGACCGGGGCAGGAACCAGACGCGTCAGCCTCGTTCTCCCAGAACATGAGGTGCACCGGATCCCCATCTCCCTCCGCAAATACATCCAGGAGGAAGAGATTCTGGGAACTTCGCAGGTCTCGACCGCGCAGTCACCACCATCGTCACCCAAAGCGCCCTCTACCTCTACTCGAGATCACGGGGAGCTGTTTTGGGGGTCAACTGTGGTAGAGCAACGACATGACCAGTCACCGGTAACGGTGATTCCCGTGCCTGAAGTAGTGTCTGTTAGCCCATCCTATCGTGACATTGTGGTCAGGTCACCTCGCACTTCAGAGGAAGGCCCAGAATTCGGTGGCCAGTCTGCTCGCTCGCCGTATTCTCCACCGCCGAGTTTTCTATCCCAGAGGTCCGCCTCGGTACCGCTACCGGTCCCTCAGCCGCCCCCGGTTGATGAGTGGGGTAATGCAGGGCCAGACCCCGAGGCCGAACCCAGAAGCTTCTGGAGTATTCTTGCAGCGGACTATTTCCCAGAGAAGTTCTGGCCCACGGCGGTGCTGAATTTCCACGTACCCGAGTCTCTTACCCTTGAAGAAGTGGGATACTTTTGTCGAACCCTCTGGGCGATGCACTTCCGCCTCCGTTGCAAACGGGTGGTATACCCCAAGAGTCGAGAGCACTTCGAGGAGATTGGCGAACAATGCCGCCTGATCGATGCGGCCGCACTCCTTGTGGCCCAGCACCCCGAGTCGCCAGGTCACCAGAGTTCCCTCCAACGAAAATGCATTCAGTGTTTTAAAGCACTCCGCAAGATCGTCAGGGAAGCCACCCCCCATGTGCAAGTCCGTGGTTGGGGACACTATGCTGCCCTTCTTTTCGATCCTATTCGACGACAACCCGATTCGATATGCGACATCGAGGACATGCCCTCGAGAGGAATCGCAGTTCACATGGCCAACATTGTGGACAGGGAGGACGAACTGGAACTCCTTGATGGAGACTTCCCCCCAGAGGGCGCACCGCCACTGCTCGACCCATCAGGGAGAGTTACCCGTCAGCAGAGTAACCTGCTAGGCCTGCCCGTACCCACAGAGTCGCTGGTACTCAGTCGAAACGCTGGCAAGGGTAAAGAGCATGTCGGAACCGTCAAGCACTCTGACCCGTCCGCTTTTGTGTAGAAAACGGACGAGGATCCTGAGAAGGCCGCGTTACGCCAGCAGCTTGCTGAGCAGAAGAGGCTGGTTGACGAACTCTTGGCTGAGCGCGCCGCAGAGCGGCGACCCGACTATGGTAATCCCAGGCCGGGGCAGCAGGGGCAGGAACAATTCCCCCCCGGTGAGATGCCTCTGGGCAACCCTGATCATGCCACTGTCGGAGACAGGGCGGAAGCCGGAACATACGGCAAAAGGGCGCGATACGTCTTGCCAAACCCCCCCGAGCGACGGGGCAATCTGAAGAATCCAACCCGGGTTCCCCCAGTCACCCCGCAGGTCGTCCAGCCAGTTGACCCACGAGCGGCCGAGGCCGTGTACCGTGTTGAAGAACCTGGCAATGCACTTGTGGTTAGGGATCCCCGTCAAGACAGGGACCCCCACCCGGAGGACCTTATTGCGGCACTCACAGCCCGCCTCGAGGCGTTGGAAACGCGGCAGGTGGCAGTCCCACTGGATGGAAAGCCTTATCCCGCGTGGGTGGACGATATGCCCGCACCTCCGGGTTTTGGGAACCCCACTTTCTCGCCTTTTAACGGGACAGGGGACCCACCCCAGCACTTGGCTCATTTCTCTTCCAGGTGTGGCCCCATGCTGGGGACCCCAGCTCAGCAAGAAGCCGCCAAACTCTGATGTTTTGTACAGACATTGGAAGGACCGGAATTCGTCTGGTACAGCCAGCTCCCTATCGGATCGGTGACCGGTTGGGAGGATCTTCACCAGCAGTTCCTGTACCATTTCAGCTCCACCACGCGAAAGACCAGCATCGCAGACCTCTTCAAGTGCAAGAAAAGGCCTGATGAGCGAGTCGCAGACTTCATCGCCCAGTGGAAGGGACTTACGTACTCCCTCGATATGCCACTGACTCAGGAGCAATTACTGACGAAGTGCGTGGGGAACGTCAAGACAGAGCTGGTACCCTCCTTGATTACCCAGAACTACCCTGGAGGGTTCAGATATTTCTCGGATAAGGCCCAGCGCCTCGAGGAAGCCCTGCAACAGGCTAGTCAGGCACGTTTGCTGCCCCCTATGATCCCAGCCAGGAGGACCGCCAGGGCTGAACCCGCCGCGGTGGCTCAAGTAGAAGCCCCGAGGCAGCTGGAATTGCTGCCGGCGGCACCACCCCCGCAACACCTCAGAGGTCCTCCACCTTAAGCACAGGCTCCTGCCCAGCAGCGACCGCCTCAGAACCGACAGGTTCCCCCGCGCAACGCGCCACCGCCACCTAGGCGAGACAACCAGGCGCCGCCTCCTCGGCAGGCCCCTCCGGTCCCTCGTCAGGACCAGGCCCCCCTATCCGGAAAGAAGGTACCAGACCTATTCGTTCAACGAAAATCAGGTTCCTGGCTACTTCCGAAGTGCTCTAGAGCAAGGGATTGTGCGTCTGCCTGAGTGCAGAAGGCCGGCAGAGGCGCATCTCACTGATCACCCCAACTACTGCCCTTATCATCGGATCCTGGGGCACACCCTCAAGCAGTGCTATGTGTTTAAAGACTGACTTCAGGACCAGGTCAACAACAACATAGTCAAGTTGGGCCCGGCTCCAGCCCAAGTGGAAGGCGTCTTTGCAGGATCAGAAATCGGCAGCGACAGCGAAGGTGAGTGGCAACAGGTCCCTAGTCGCGGATCCCAGAAATATGACGACTGGATGGCTCGAAAAACCATTGTCCGTGCCCAGGGTATCATCAGGGCGTGGCTGAAGCAGTCGGAACCTTCAGAAGGAGTAGTCGGTGCCTCCGCATCGTCTTCACAGTCGACCTCTTCCCAAAAGGGAAAGCAGAGGCGACGCAAGAAGAAGCAACGTGCACCACCGGTGCCGTCGTCATCCCACACATTCGGCGACTTTCTGCCCCCCGAAATGGGGATTCCTCCCAGAATCCGCCCAGCGGTGGATGACTCCTCGAGCGATAGCCAAGGGTACGCTTCGGTTAACACCGTGGAGCTGGTAAAGCCCTATATGACCCCCGGCGAGGGGGAACCCCAGGCAGACCTCCCCAACGTTTCCAGCCGACGTCAACGTCAGCGGAATCGCAATCGCGACGGTCATCGAGGTACATCAGCAGGCACTTATGGACCAAGGTCTTTGATCCATGTCAAGGAATGGTACGTAGGAAGCCTCTTTGAGGTTCAATCCCACCAGTCGTTTCTTCACGTCGGGTCCCACCTACGTCCAGCACGACGTTAAACTGCAATTCCCGTCCGACGGTAAGCCGTTGTGACCATTTTGAACTACGAGGTCTTTGATCGATGTCAAGGCATGGTACGTAGGAAGCCTCTTTGAGGTTCAAGCCCACCCGTCGTTTCTTCACGTCGGGTCCCACCTACGTCCAGCACGACGTTAAACTGCAATTCCCGTCCGACTATAAGCCGTTGTGACCATTTTGAACTACGAGGTCTTTGATCCATGTCAAGGCATGGTACGTAGGAAGCCTATTTGAGGTTCAAGCCCACCCGTTGTTTCTTCACGTCGGGTCCCACCTACGTCTAGCACGATGTTAAACTGCAATTTCCGTCCGACGGTAAGCCGTTGTGACCACTCCGAACTACGAGGACTTTGATCCGTGTCAAGGCATGGTACGTAGGAAGCCTCCTTGAGGTTCAGTACCAACATACATTGGCCCAAACCGTCTTCTTGTCGGTGTGCCAAGCCCCCCCCCCAATTCATAGCGAACTATGAGGTCTTTGATCCATGTCAAGGCATGGTACGTAGGAAGCCTCCATGAGGTTCAAGCCCACCCGTCTTTCACGTTGGGTCTTCCCATTTGAACTAAGAGGTCTTTGATCCATGTCAAGGCATGGTACGTTGGAAGCCTCTACGAGGTTCAAGCCCACCAATAGTGGACCAAGGTCTACTTTCACGTCGGTTCACCGACAAACCCCATTTGAACTACGAGGTCTTTGATCCATGTCAAGGAATGGTACGTAGGAAGCCTCTACGAGGTTCAAGCCCACCAATAGTGGACCAAGGTCTACTTTTACGTCGGTTCACCGACAAACCCCATTTGAACTACGAGGTCTTTGATCCATGTCAAGTCATGGTACGTAGGAAGCCTCTACGAGGTTCAAGCCCACCAATAGTGGACCAAGGTCTACTTTCACATCGGTTCACCGAAAAACCCCATTTGAACTATGAGGTCTTTGATCCATGTCAAGGCATGGTACGTAGGAAGCCTCTACGAGGTTCAATCCCACCAATAGTGGACCAAGGTCTACTTTCACGTCGGTTCACCGGCGAATCCATAGCGAACTACGGGGTCTTTGATCCATGTCAAGGCATGGTACGTAGGAGGCCTCTATGAGGTTCAAGCCACATTGCTCGGTTGTTCGTCCACGTCGAGTTTCACCCCGTCCAGCATGACGCTAAACTGTATGCCCCCCTTGTCCTGCATGACATTAAACTGACCACCTATTCCCATTTGAACTACGAGGTCTTTGATCCATGTCAAGGTATGGTACGTAGGAATCCTCCCAGAGGTTCAAGCCCAACTCCCATCGGACCAAGGTCCCTCATTTACGTCGGTTCACCGACACCCATCGCCCGTCGTTTATTCACGTCAGGGTTCACTACCATCCCGTATGACGTTAAACTGTATTCCCGAACTACGTAGACTTTGATTCCCTGCCACGGGGATACGTAGGAAGCCTCGTCAAGGCTCAAGCCCAACTTCACTGTCGCCCCCCCCTGCGATGGTCCCATTTCACTCTCCTTCCACTCCATTCATCAACCCACCACCCATTCCGATTCTCGCCCGGACCGTCTTATCCTAGCGAGACTATGTCGGCACTCTTTTCTTCACAGCCGCCCATGGGCTGGCCCCAGTATCGATATCCCTTCAAGGAGGATCCCTCGATCCGATCTATCCTAGCTAATGCTCTAGTTGGGTTGATCCGTCTCCGCTGGACGTTAAACTTGCGGCATACCCTGTGTTGAGCACGGGAAGCTGAGGAAAACCTCAGATATGTGTCTATGACATATAACCCCCCGCGCTCGATGTGGGATGTCTTGGGCTTCCACGCCCTCGAGAAGCCTTGTAGTCAAGGATAACAGATAGACATGCTAGGTACCCCAGCATCCAGACACGCTACTGATGCCTCAACGTGACTACTCCCCTGACCGAAGGTTGCTGCCCTGACTGGACCCTTTGGAATGTCCCGACAGAAGCAGTGTAATTAACCGGCGTCCATGGAAACATGGAACTGGGAAGAGTTTCACGAACTACGTATTAAATCTATAAGGGAGACCCGGACTAGGTGATGAATTCTGAGGAGGAATCCGCAGGAGGAAGAACCGACATCCCATCATCCCGTTTCGATCAAGGAGCAGACGTCCCTGAATAAGGAGCGAATGCCGCCCGCCTTTGGAAAGCGGGAATGCGGGGCAACAGCAGCACCGCGCGTCCTCCCCCGCGGACGGACGGGCGCGTGCCCCAGCGAAAGCGTCGGAAACAATATTTACATAAATACTTATTCGATTACACATGGACTGATATTCATTAAAGTCTTAAAAGTATTAATTACATCAATACATTAATTAAATTCTAATAGTCCATACATGAAATTAGGGTTTTGTAAACTATAACTGTATATACACAATGTGTATATGTGAGTTTTCATAATTAGACTAGGTTTAATAATCTCTTACGGGTAATAAATACTCTAAAACAAGTTTAATACACCATTATCACTTGATTAGAAACCAAACCATGTTATGTTTATAACATGTGTGACCGTATGTATAATATATATATATATATATATATATATATATATATATATATATAAGAACATACATAATTGGGTAAAAAGTTTTATACGAAATATAGTTCTTCACATATTGAGGTTCTTAAATTAACTTCGAAACTCAAGTTTAGAAACCTTGCATCTGGACATCAGGAGTTTATGCAAATCTGAGAAGCTATGTATATTTATACTTATATATATATATATATATGCAACTGATTATGTATATAAGGTTTGAAAATAAGTTTGTATGAGGTATCCATGCTTCGGGTCTGCTAATACTCTATAAACTCAAAAATCCTAAAGCTCTAGTTCAGGTAAAGAGGGGTACAAACTCAACCACAATATGTATATATATATACACAAGTGTATATGAATATACAAATTAAACTCAACAATCAAGACAAAACAACCCTTGAATTGGTCCAAGGAGGAGGAGATATTGAGGAGGATTAGCTGAAGTTTGCTAGAGGTTCAAGTTGTGGAAGAGTCGATGGATCCTTGGGTGTGCCTCGGGCATATTTTTTATAAACTATACCCATATTGATTATTTTAATGTAAGTTTTATGGGATTTGAGGCCAAAATGGTTTATAAAAAGACCAAGGTTCGGTCTTTGTGGAAACCGTGTGAAAGATGGGGGAACAGGGGCTGTAAAGTGGAGAAAAAATGGTGCAAAGTAGGGTGTAGGGTTACTGGTCCAAGGCATGCATAGAAGAATAGGACAACACGAGAGGGTAAGATCAGAAAATTAACAAACGAGCGGGATTTAATCTGGGTTTGATCCAATGGTCGGGGTGCATCTGCGAGTTTTAAAGGTAATGGACGGCTCAGATTGATCTGTGGAAAGATCATATGGCCCATGATTGACGCGACATTTTAAAAATCTCAGACGGTTGAGATTAGATCTGAGGTTGATCGAATGGTGCATAAAAACGCGGTGGTACTATGCAGTTGCTGAAGGTCGAATGACGGATCAAGATCAATGGCTCAGATCATGCGCGATGCGATCCAATGGACCAAATTTGATCCCCGATGATTTTAGACGTCCCACATCAAAACAGAGAGATGTTTTTGTCTCCTTTATAAGCATGAGCCTCCAAATAATAGCTTAGAAAAACACACAACACACACCTAGGGAGACTTATACACAGAATCCTACCCCCACAGGCTTCGGCCTACCCCCGCCTTGTCGTGGCCTCGTGCCCATGGTGGTGCTCTCATGTGCTCATGTGCTCCCATGCTCCTGTGCGCTCTTTAGGGAACCTATTCCCACGTTCGGGTTAGCCTTGGCTTGGGTTGAGGGCTAGGCTCAACCACCTAGCATGAGCTTCCTCCCTTTGCCCATCCATAAAGGGCTGGCACTAGCGGACCTAATTTTTTTATAAAAACTAACCTAAAAAATATGAATACTTAAGGGAACATAATACATTTATTAATACTATGTAAAAATTTTCATTTTAAACATGACTTTTATTTAAACATTAGAAGGCTAATGAATACAAATCATACTTTGTCTTAGATAAAATTATTTACAAACACTAAACCTTCAACATACAATGTTATAAATTAAATGATAATTCTTATACTAGTATTATAGAGGTCAAAACTTAGTTTAATAAAAAACATAGTTTAATTATAAGAAATTAAACATAGTATACAACACTGTTCATGAAATGAAAATCTTTACAATATAATTGAAATATTTGTAAAGTGTTTTGAATTCTTAATACATTTTAAAATCACTTAAGTGTAATTCAAAATGTTTCACCATAATTAGAAGTTATCTTATAATTTCTAATTTGTAAATTTTGGAAAACTAAGTTGTACTTAAATGTTTTTAGTTATATCACCACAAGGACAATGACTATAATTATTTCCGTTGGAATTCAACGGTCACCCATGGAAATAGTCGAGTTGTTTCCTTATAAAACATTGTCTTAGGGTGTCTTAAGCTTAAGGAAATTGAAGAAGATAGTTCTTGATATACCCCTGATGCTCAGTACGGTTTTCATGATCACGGTGGTGATGTTCTTCATTTTGACTAATCCAAAGGATCTCCTTTCTTTACCGAGCCTCCTTGTTGTATTTGGGGGTATTCTCATAGTTTTGATAGGGTTTTTAGTAGGTATATTTGGTTAGAATGGTTTCTTGTGATCTTGTACATTGTAAACACTTCAGTGTCATGGTTAAATAAAAAGTCTTATGTCTATCTCTTAAATTTTGTTCATTTATTATGAAATTCAAACATAAAATTATCAATACACGAGGTTCAATTTTTTGGGGTGTTACAATTAGAGGTGGAGAATCATAGGACTTTGAGGCACCTTCTCATGGTGTACACCCTTGGTAATATCCAGTGTAGGATATTATAAGAATGAGACTTTACAGTAGGAAATCCACATTTATATGCGTCATTGGATGTTTCTATCTTCAAACGTTTATATTGATCCTTCGACTTTAAGATTATTATTAATAAATATTATAAGTCATTTACTTTAATATATTGACAAAAACCGTGATGACATATGTTTTAGATGAGGTAGGATACGTTGGGTGTGTCCTGAGTAATATTGCATTAATGAATAATGTGAGAAAGGATTTGTCTCTTCTGTTCTTTAACAGAAGTTGAAATCTCAATCCCTTTTATGAAAATGATATAGTCTAAATAAATATATGGCCATAATTTTTTATAATAAAGTTCAATTTTTAGAAAGTAAAAGAAAGACACATCAAGCATATAGGTTGATGGAACCACTGTGAAACCTATTTGATTAGAGATATCATGATAAAAAGATTATATTAAATAGTAAGTGTATTTATGAGGCATTGTTTCATTGTGGAATTAACTTCTTTCTATATGGTTTTTTTGGCATGTTGCTAGATGCTAACCTTAGACTTTAGGTCGCTTTGTCTAGTTCCACTGAGAAAGAGTCCTAGAGGGTCACAAACTAAGTGTATCTATAATCTTAGTAAATAATATATTATTATTTATTATTTAATAAGTTGAATAAATATTATTCTCACACGTGGTTTAGTAATTATTCATGTATGCTTTATCACATATATTTTGTCACTAGTTATTCAAGAAAATATTACATGAGTGAAATATTTAATAAATATTTCTTTACTATTTAGTGAATAGAATATTTATTTATTTATTGGAGAATAATGAAGTGTTATTTATTTATTAAATAAAAATTAATTATTCAAGGCCCAATAAATATTTTAGAGGAATAGTGGACCAATTTTAAGGGTTCCGTGAGAAAAAAAATATTGAATATTATTTGAATAAATAATATTTAATTTTAATTCTCAATTTAAGCACATGTCGAGAAATAATAATAATAATATTATTATTATAAACATGGGGTTATGGGAGGGATTAAATAAATAATAAAGGGAACTTGTGAAATTATTTATTTCTAACCCTAGCGATATATAAACCCAATTATATTATTTTCAAATAGATCCAATTAATTTGTTTGGTTGTGCACAATGAATCCAGAGATACATTTCAAATCCCTAGAGAGGTATCGTCTCTAAGAAATCTCTCAATAACAAACTGTGATCTTCCTCTGCCTCCCACTCTTGAGTCTAGATGGATCAAGGAGAATGATTTGGAATTAATTATCCTGGTGATCAAAGGAGAATGATGAAAGTGATAGGATATTTCATGCTAACACCTATATATTCCTATCAAGACGTTCAGATTTTTGTGGAACATGTGTGGATCACCACTAGAGGGAATATGTACTTGATTCCATCAACACAATGATGGTACAAGATAGATCTATTTTCAGATCCATCAATGAAAAAATAATTCTCATAAGGTAATTATTATTTAATTAAATTATTTATAAATAATATGTGATGATCCTACACTTGGTTTCAGTATTCTATCCCTAGTTTGTTTTTCTTTGATTCAATTCTATTGATAAAAACATTTATCATTGTATAAATATTCGATTGATCATCGATCATGATAAAGAGAAAAATTGGGCACAACCCATTGCAGGTTTTTTCTATGCTCAGAACCTCCACTCACTACCCCCCAATGATCACCTCCCTCAAAAAATATTTGTTTACTTCCATTGTAGTAAAATCCATCAATAAGAATATGAAAGGTAACTTCATAAAAAAATGTTCAGTAGTGTAATTCAACTTCTTTAGCTTTTAAGATTTTATAATTCCACCTTTTAATCTTTGTGTGACTTCCCTTTTTCCCTTAGAAAGATCCATGATAACAACCATTTCTCTTGATGAAGATGTCACTTCTTATTCTTATCTCCTATCCTCTCCATACCATCTTCTTATCTTTACAGTGATATCATATCCTCCAATATTTCTTCAAAATTCTCATCTTTACTTCCCTTAGAAAAAAAATTTAAATACCCTTTATATTCAATAATAAAATATAATTATATTGACTCATTAACGATTCTAAACTTTTCTTATCATGCAGATATTGGAAAAAAAACTTTTTAGTAGATCACAAAAAACAAAGAGTTTCACTTGTTACGATAACAAAGTTTCCTTTAATAAAATATATCCTAAGAATTAAAATTATATTTTAAAAATAATCCAAAAATGGTCAGGATATATCACTTTCCTTTTTTATAATTTTCACCACCAAAATCAAGTGTTTTCTTCATTGGATGTGTCTCCAGTGAAATGACTCATGATTAATGATGTAACATTCTAACCTAGTATCCACTTAACTCGTACCCTGAGCTGGTGGGTCACATGGCCACAAGAACACCTCCTATATGCAAGAGGTTACTGACTAGAAGTGAGGGTGTAAAGGTGGTACGGTGGGGAGACTATACCCTCATATCATAGTGGCACAATAGATAAAATCATAAACATACAACAGTGGAAGCATAATATAAAAAGAAAAAAATTAATAAGCAGAAGAAGACTAAATAACTGAACAACTGAATAATAATATCAAAAACCACTAGACAGTGTCATATACATGGATTCATGGAATGATAATTTAGAAAAAGGGAACATGGTACATGCATGTATGATCATGCTATACAAAGACTACAAAAATGGTTTCTCCATTAGAATCTCAATAATATGATCGATCCCCTACTTCTATGCTCCAACAAAAGGTAAAGCATATCAAAACGTTAAAGCATGAAACTTTCCTTAATATGTACTTATAGTCATATAATTTTCTCGAGTACCAAAGCCATCCTGAGTAGGGTGTGAGATAAAATGTTAGTATGCCACAAACAATGATGTCTAGAAGTAATCCAGGTATTGTTCATAGCTAAACAGTGTGCAAGTATAAACAGAATAAGAAACAAGTGCTAAAATAAATAACCAGCCTTCTATAGTTCTTAGAGGACACCTAGAGGATATACCTTCTTCAGCTCATGGCCAAAATGAGTGTCTGATTAGTAACTACATATATAGTATTAATATATATATAGTATAGTCATATATTTCATCAACCAATATGGGCCAAGAATGTGTAGATGTAAGTGTCCATATACCTAGAATACTAGGTGATGGATGGACCATCACATAACTCGGATATCCATTAGCAGTCTAAATGATTCTATAAGATCAAGCAATAGGGTACGTTCCCTACATCTCATAATGAGTGGGAGATGCCATGTTTGTCACTCAAGATGATGAGTGTGTCATCATGTCAACACTCAAAGCAAGGGATGCAATGCATCTTTCCCACCATCCAAATAGAGTCAAAAGTGTGAGACACCATGCTCAACACCCAATGTAAGGGAGAACTACTACAAAATTGACATTTAACAACGCTGATATTTATCAACGCTACAAAAAATCCCTGATAAATGACTTCTTTATCGGTGTTAAAGAAAGCATTGATAAATTTAACATTTTATCAGTGCATTTTTTTAGCGTTGATGAATTGAACCTTTATCAGTGCATTATTTTTAGCACTGATAAACGGTACCCTTTATCAGTATTTTTTTGTTAGCACTGATGAATGATACCCTTTATCAACTCTTTGTTTTTAGCACTGATAAAGATAGTTTTTATCAACGCTTTTTTAGAGATGATAAAGGTCTGAATAAATAAAATGAAATAATTAAATAAATAAAAAATAAAAAAATGAGTTTATTAAAAAAATATTACAAATTTTATTAATTAAATAATTATTGATAAAAAGGAATAAATTGATTATACATTATTAAATATTAAAAAAAATTATTAATTAGATAATTATGATAATTAATGTTAATAAATTATATATATTAAATATATAGATATATATTAATGTATATAAATATGATATATATAAATATATATTAAAATATATTTATGTGTTTTACATTAAATAGTCATATATGTAGTGAATAATGGTTTATAATTAAAAATTAATATGAATTTAAAATACTGACTAATTTCATAATGTAATGGACATATAATTGAATGTATCATTTTATTTTTCAATATAACATAGATCAAATTTTTGTTGTATTGATTTCACATATACGTAATTAATGCATTTTTATATACAATGCACACACACAAAACATATCCATTTTTTCAATATTGTTAAAGTGTACTTCTTTTTAATTTATACAATTTCACACATTTTTAACACATATACATATTCATGCACTTAAAATTAGATATCAATATTATTTTTCAAAAATATTTCTATAATTATAAATAAATAATTATAAAATTATAATAAATATATTTAAAAAGGAATATATTTACAATATTTATATTTATATATATTTATTAAGTATATATAGATATATATTTACAATTTTTTATTTATAATTATAATTATAAATCCTTTATCAGCACTTAAGTAATAAGAACTAATAAAGGTAGGTATTTATCAGCACTTTTTTCATGCTGATAAAGATTATGATTTATCAGCTCTAAAAAAATGCTGATAAAATGAATTTTTATCAGCATTAAAACTTTAGCACTAATAAAAACCAACCATTATCAATGCTAAAAAGCACTGATAAAAGTGTCATGATCTATTTAAAAAACCCTAACAATTTACGAAACCGTCACGATATCAAAAGCTTTCCGCAGAAGCTACCTACTTCGAACACTCCTCCTTGGTTAATTAAATCTTGAATCACACCACTCAACTACCACTAGTTTCTTGAACATTATCGGAAATTTGGTGTTTGATTTCATTTAGGGCTCCTAAAGTGGATTTTCTTTAACCTATCGAGGTAGGCCTTGTAATTTTCTTTGGGTATTTTTTGTTTCATTTTTTATTTCTTGTTCGACAATGTGATGAGTTATTTGTGGTTCGGTCCTTGTATAATATTTTTTAGATTATGAATAGAATGATTTGTTTATGATCCATTGTTTTATTGGATATTGATTTTGATATCCTATTTTGATCTTTTTAAATTATTGTTTTGAATCAATTTTCTTTGTTATCTACATATGTACCCTAGTTTGATCCGCAAGCTTAATTACTAGTTATTAATTTATATTGATCATTGGTTGATAATAGTTCCAATTATTCCTTTTCTATTTCTATATAGAAATCTTGGTCATTGATCCTTGTTGAAGATTTAATCTTCTTCTTAATACTAAAGGTATCATAATTATAGTTATATTACGAGTTAATTTGTTCCATGTTTATTCCATGGATGTTTTAGGTATGGTTCCCCGACACGGAATCTATAACATGATTGTTTTAGTATTTTTTGAAAAATATAAGGTGGTTTATTAAGAATGAGTTAAATTTTCATGTTACCTTTATAGAACCATAAAAAAATCCTTTCATTATAAATATCAAATAAAAAATTAATTATGTTTTCATAATAATCCATTATATCATTTTATATCATCTTTCATGTTGGTGGTTAAATTGACCCAAAAAAATAACATGTAATAGTAAATAGATGAGAATTAATATGAAGTTAATTTTATTGTAATATATTTATTACAAAAGTATAATTATTTTATTTTCCTTTTATTAAAGTGGTAAATTAGTATTAGGAAAATGTAGTTAAAGAAGACAAATGGAAAAGAAATAAAAGAAATTGTTAATTACATAAATGATATCATATCTTCTGTTGAAATATTTCTTCATATTGAATAATTTAGGATATCCTATTAAGACAAGGACATCTAAAAAGTGTAATGGATGAACATTATAAAGATTATTTTTATTTTATATTGAGGGATGATAATTTTAGTTGTTCTGAAAGGGTAGTAGAGGGGTTCCTATATAATTGAGAAGGAGTGTCATTTTCTCAAATAACTATTCTTTAATGTGTGATAAATAAAAATATACATCTCATGTGGATCCAATGTGAATAAATAATAGACATGTTTTGTGCATTACCTATAAATATTAAGGGTGGGTATGCATCATAGAAAATAAAATGAGTATGAGTTGTCTATAACTTTCACCTTTGAATGAATTCGTAGGATAACACCTACCATAGTGGAGTAATTCTTTTTTTAAATCCAATTACCCATTTTCTTCAACATACTAAAGTTCTTTGAAACAATCAATTGTTGAGTTTCTTTTATTAGAATTGTCTATAACTTTCACCTTTGATAATGAATATCTTATGTGTATTTATTTATATATTGTACAAAATTAATCTTTTATGAACCCAGTAGGATGGATATGAATAAAAAATGGATGTACGCTAATCATTTGAAAAACAAGTATGAAGATGGAGTTAAAGAGTTTATCAATTTTTTAAGAGAGGATGTAGATAACCCTTCTAAAATCCTTTGTCCATGTTTACATTTTTATTATTCAAGAAAAATAATTCCAGAAGATCTGGAAGAACATTTGATTTATCACAGAATAGATCAAAGATATAAATGTTGGACTAAACACGGGAAAAAACTAAATGTGGACATCGATTTGATGATACTATAGTTTATGAATCATTTGATATGAATACCCTTATAAATGATGATGGAGATTGCATAGAATAAATTAAAATGGCTATTAAAAATGACCTTCATGATTGTCCAAAGTTTTTTGAGGAGTTAAATAAATGTTCCAAGAAACCATTGTATACCGGTTGTACTAAATACATAACATTGTTAGTTGTATTGAAATTATAAAATTTTAAAGCTGACAACATATGGAGTGACACCAGCTTTACAAAACTACTTGGTCTCCTGAATGATATGATACTAGAAGAAAATGAACTACCATGTCAAACATATGACGCTAAACGAATGTTACGTTCAATGAGAATGATCTCTAAAAAAATACATGCTTGTATAAATGATTTCATATTGTTTTTCAAGGATTATGAATCACTCATAAAATGTCCTAAGTGTGGTGCAGATCAATACAAGAAAAATGAATCAATTCCTTTGAAAATTTTATGGTACTTTACTATAATTCCACAACTTGGAAGACTATATGGATGTTAAGGAAACCGTGATATAATTAATATGGCATGTGGATACAAGAATTAAAGATAGGAACCTATGTCATCCAGTAGATTCTCCTCAATGGAATACAATTGATTGTGAGTTTCCTGAATTTAGAAATGATCCAAGAAACTTGTGTCTTAAGTTATCTATAGATGGAATAAATCCTTTTGGTGTGAAGATTAGTACTCACAGTATATAGTCTTTCATGTGTGTAAATTATAACTTGCCTGTATGGTTATTCATGAAGCGCAAATACATTATGTTGTCTCTGCTTATATCTAGACCAAAGCAACCTGGTAATGATATTGATGTATATTTGTCTCCATTGATTGAATATCTAAATTTGATGTGTGATATATGTGTTACAATGTATGATGCTCATAGAAGTGAAGAATTCAAATTGAGGGTCATGTTGTACAGAATGATAAATGAATTCATCACTTATGGAAATTTATCAAGCTATAACATTAAAGGAATTTTGGGGTGTCCCATTTGTGAAAAATGCACATACTCAGTTCGGTTGAAACATTCCTCAAAAATTGTATTTTTAAGACATCAATTTTTTTTACCTCAGATACATAAATACCAATCATGGATAACAACATTCAATGGAAATATCTAAAAAGGTACAAAACCGCCTCTAGTAACAGACGATCAATTATACAATAGAGTAAAAAATATTGACACTGTTTTTGGTAAACCATTTTCAAAAAACCTTACAAAATTAGCTTGGAAGAAGAGATCAATTTTCATTGAATTACCGTATTGGATTTTTCTGTCAAACATTTTATTGATGTCATTCATATAGAAAAAATGTATTTTATAGTGTTATTGTCATGTTACTAAATGTTCCTAGTAAAATGAAAGATGACATCATGGCTAGGTTGGACTTGATTGAAATGGGGATAAGGAAAAAGTTGGCATAGGTGAAGGGAAAAGGCAGAATTTTCTTCCTCCAGTAGCTTACACTCTATCCAAATTGGAAAAATTACAATTTTTTCTTTTCCTTACTAGTGTAAAAGTTTCACAAGGGTATTCATCAAATATAAAGAATATCGCGTCAATGACTAATTTGAAATTATAAGGAAAAAATCACATGACTATCATGTTTTGATGTAATATTTAATGTTTGTTTATTTTCATTCCATTTTGACTCAAAATGTATGACATACAGTAACCAAACTCTGCTTCTTATTCAAATCCATATGCATTAAATTTTTAGACCCAGAAAAGTTCTCATCATGAATAAGGATATTTTCGTCATATTATATGAATTAGAGATGTTCTTCCCACCATCATTATTTGATATAATGGTCCACCTAATGATATAATTGGTTAGAGAGGTTCAACTATGTGGTCATGTCCATTATAGATGGATGTACCCCATTGAATGGTATATGAAGATTTTGAAAGGGTATGTCAATAATCGAAGTCATCCAGAAGGTTGTATTGCAGAACGATATATTGTTGAAGAAGCTATTGAATTCTATACCGATTACCTATCAAATGTTGAAAGCATCGGTCTCCCAAAGTCTCACTCCAATGAATGCCTTATAGTTGAAGGGATTTACAAAATAGATGTTGTAACAATTACCTTGACAAAATGGGAGAAAGCGCACCTTTACATATTACATAATAGTAAATATTTTTATCCATACATTGAATCCAAAAAAGAAATTATTATATATTTTAATTCATCAAAGGATGAAGGATGGATATCAAATACACATAATCAACAGTTTATAGGATGGTTCAAAGAACAAATTTATAAAGAGTTATCTAGAAATCTGAATTCAATTGTTGAATGACTTCAATGGATAGCCAGAGGAATAAATGAAAATATTATATCTTACACTGGTTTTGTAATCAATGGTTATATGTTCTATAAAAAAGAACATTATGACTTCGCTACGATGAAAAACATTGGTGTTACGCTTGTGGATGAAGAGATACAGATATCTGGTTCCAAGGATATAAATCCAATTTATGAAAATATGTCATATTTTGGTATTATCGAATAGATATATGAGTTTGATTATATAACATTTCACGTGCTGTTTTCCTTTTCAAATGGGTTGATAATATCAATGGAGTGAAAGTTGATGAAATGGGCTTTGTGAAGGTTAATTTTAGTGTGGATGGGGAGAAATATGAGCTGTTCATAATGGAATCACTAGTAGTGTAGGTATTTTATGTCTTTGATACAACAAACAAAAATTGGTTGATTGTCCTTCTGGAGACTAAAACAAATATATAGTTAGATGAAAATTTAATCAAGGATGACCCTTTCATTGGGACATTATAATCAGTTCATGTTGGTCCTAATGTAGACAATGTATTGTATGTTAGAGGGGGACCACAAAGAGGGGATTTGTATTCTTGATAGAGGAACCAAATCCTTGAAACCTTAAAAAAAGTTTTCAATGAGAAGGTAAAAGTGTTTTTTAATATATTATGTTTTCCTCATAATATTATATATTCTCTACTACATTAAAATAATATAAATTAAATGTTTAAATACTCATGCATACAATGTATTCTATACATGATGATGTTACCAATCACTCGAAAGAACAAAATATAATGAAGAAAGGCCTTTGGAAAGATGTAAAGGTGATGTTATGATATACTTTCTCTATTTTATTGAAAAATTATATTATGAAATTTTGATTTAATTTTCATTATTCCTTGCAGAGTTCATTTATTTTAGAAGATTTCTATCTATGTGTTATGCCTTTTCAAGAAGAGCAACGACACTGTCTTTGCTCAATCATAGAGGTAATCTTGATGTTTTCATAGTAAAATCATTGTCCATATAATTAATGTATTGTTTCATATTTATGTTTAATTTATTTCTTTTTAGTATTACTCACATAATTATTGTTTTCTTATATAGACGGATTATTTTGTTTGATTTGGGGTGGTATATCCATCTTTTATGCCTTTCTACACCAAAACATACACAAACTTCTTCTCCCTCAAAACCTTTTCACCCCTACAATGTTGCATTTATCACTTTATTTCAAGTTATCTCCATTGCCTTTTCATGACGAGAAATGATGTTTCCTTTGCTCAATTACATAGGTAATCTTGATATTTTCACAATAAAATCATTTTCCATATAATTAATGTATTATTTCATATTTATGTTTAATTTATTTTTTTTAGTATTACTCACATAATAATTGTTTTCTTATACAAGTGGATTCTTTTGTTTGAGTTGGGGGTGGTATGTCCATCTTTTATTCCTTTCTACTCAAAACTTCCATATACTTCTTATCCCTCATAATATTTTCCCCCCTACAGTGTTTCATTTATTACTTTCTTTCAAGTTATCTCCACTACCTTTGTAGGAAGAGCAATGACGTTGCATCTGTTCAATTGCAGAGGTAATTTTGATGTCCTCATAGTAAAATTATTGTTTATAGAATTAAAATATTGTTTCATATTTATATTTAATTTATTTCTTTTTAGTATTACTCACATAATCATTGTTTTCTTATACAGGTGGATTATTTTGTTCGTGTTCGGGTGATCTGTCCATCTTTCATGTCTTTCTACACCAAAACTTCTATAGACTTCTTGTCCCTCAAAACCATTCACCCCTGCAGTGTTGATATTTTTCAATATTCTTTAAGATCCCTCCATTTCTCAATCATATAATAAATCTTTATATTTTCATAGTAAAATCATTACCTGTAGCATTAACAATTATTTCATATTTATGTTTCATTTATTTATTTATAGTATTGTTCATAATAATTATTTTCTTATACAGGTGGATTCTTTTTCGTTTCAAGTTGATGTGGTTTGTTTGAAGCTTCTCATGTAGTGTTGGTAATTTTAAAAATAAAGTTAATAGACTGGTATGACTCCAAATACTTATTTCTATTTAAAATTGACATTAATTTTAGTAAAAAAGACAACTAATATACTGAAAAACAAAAAAAAAATATTTATATTATTTTTATACTTTAATACAAAGATCTATAAGTCATTTTTGACATGTAAAAATGAACCTCACCTCAATATGATACACGATGTGCCCAATATGACTCAATGTGTCTGTTATTAGTTTAAAATTGACATTTGACATTAAAAAGTGTCACTCACTGAAAACTAAGAAAACATGTTTGGGTTTTCTTGATAATTTTAGGGAATCTATTCATAGATCTTTTTTTGATATGTAGGAATTATTCTCAAATCAAACCATTACACAAAATGATTCATATGAGTCAAAGTACGTGTTTCAATTTTAAAATGACATTTTAGTAAAAAAGACAAGTGACATACTCAAAACCTAGAAAACACATTCAGATTGTTTTGATACTTCAGGAAAATAATCCATAAGTGATTTGGAATGTGTATAAATCATTTTCACCTCAATTTGATGCACGATGTGACTGGTATGACTCTAAGTGCATCTTTATTTAAAATTGACATCAATTTTAGTAAAAAAACCTGACCTACTCAGAACCAAACAAACACATTAAGATTGTTTTGATACTTAAGGACAATGATCCATAAGTGATTTTAGATATTCATGAATCATATTCTCTTCAATATGATGCACGATGTGACCGATATTACTCCAAATGAGTTTTTTATTTAAAACTAACATCAATTTTAGTAAAAAGGGCAACTAACATAGTCAAAACTGAGAAAATACATTCAAATTGTTTAAATAATTTATAGAAATGATCTATAAGTCATTTTAGATATGTAGGAATCACACTCACCTTAATACTATACACAATGTGATTAGTATGAGTCAAAGTGTGAGTTTCAATTTTAAAATAACATTTTAGTAAAAAATATAAGTGACATACTCAAAACTAAGAAAACAATTTTAGATTATTTTTGTACTTTAGGAAAATGATCTATAAGTTATTTAGGATGTGTAGGAATCAGTCTCACCTCAATCCGATGCACAGTGTGACTGGTATGACTCAAAGTGTGTCTTTTTATTTAGAATTGTCATCAATTTTAGTAAAATGGAAAACTATCCTACTCAGAATGGAGAAAATACATTTGCAGCTCAATCTGGTACACTATGTGCCCAGTATGACTCAAAATATCCGTTATCAGTTTTAAATCGATATTTTAGTTCAAAAAGTGTCAGTCACTAAAAACTGATCAAACATGCCCAAATTTTCTTAATAATTTATAAAAACAATTCATATGTCATTTGTGACGTGTAGGAATCCGTTTCACATCAAACAAATACACTATGTGATCAAAATGATTCAAAAGTGTGTGTTTCTAGTTTAAAATGACATTTTAATAAAAAAGACAAGTGACTTACTCAAAATAGAGTAAAAACATTTATACTATTTTTATATTTTATTATAATGATCCATAAGTTATTTGGGGCATCTAGGAATCATCCGAACCTCAATCTGATGCATGGTGTGACCGGTATGACTCAAAGTACATCTTTTGATTTAAAATTGTCATCAATTTAGTAAAATGGACAATTGTCCAACTCAAAACCAAGAAAAAACATTCAAATTGTTTTGATATTTTACAACAACAATCCATAAATAATTTTTGATGTGTAGGAATCAGCCTCACCTCAATCTGATACACAATGTGCCCGGTATGACTCAAAGTATTCGTTATCAGATTAAAATCAACAATTAGTTCAAAAACTACCACTCACTGAAAACTGATGAAATGTGCTTGTATTTTATTGATAATTTTTTACAATGATTCATAATTCATTTATTATGTGTATTAATCCTTTTCACTTCAAACCGATACACTATGTGATTGGAATGAGTCAAAAGTGCGTGTTTCTAATTTAAAATGACATTTTAGTAAAAAAGAAAATTTATGTACTCAAAACTGAGAAAAAAAATTCAGATTGATTTGATACCTTATTACAATGACACATAAGTCATTTGGGACATGTATGAATCAGCCGCACCTCAATCAGACGCATGGTATGACCGGTATGACTCAAAATGAATCTTTTTATTTAAAATTATCATCAATTTTAGTCAAATGCACAACTGTCCTACTGAAAACCAAAAAAAAACATTCGGATTATTTTGATTATTTACGATAAAGATTTATAAGTCATTTTTGACATGTAGGAATTAGCCTCACCTCAATCTGATGCACGATGTGCCCAGTATGACTCAAAGTATCTGTTATCAATTTAAAATTGATATTTTAGTTTAAAAAATGTCACTCACTAAAAACCTTTCAAACATGCTAATATTTTCTTGATAATTTATGAAAATGAGTCATAAGTTATTTTTGATGTGTAGGAATATTTTTCACACCAAAATGATATACGATGTGATCAGAATGATTCAAAAGTGCATGTTTCCAGTTTAAAATGACATTTTAGTAAAAAAGAAAAATGGCGTACTTAAAACCAAGAAAACAAATTCATATTATTTAGATAATTTAGGACAATGATCCATAAGTCATTTTAAACATTTGGAAATCAGCCTCACCTCAATATGATGTATGGTGTGACCGAAATGAATCTAAGTTCAAATTTTTATTTAAAATTGACATTAATTTTAGTAAAATTAGCACTTTCTATTAATTTATTTATTTATATTATTACTAACATAAGAATTAT
The DNA here is from genome assembly GCA_963277665.1 of Viscum album. Taxonomy (NCBI): domain Eukaryota; kingdom Viridiplantae; phylum Streptophyta; class Magnoliopsida; order Santalales; family Viscaceae; genus Viscum; species Viscum album. The sequence goes on along the minus strand of OY728128.1, from coordinate 1,574,114,937 downwards.
TTTCTTATACAGGTGAATTCTTTTTCTCGATTAGGGGCGGTTTGTTCGGAAATAGCATGAGTTGGTTCAGGATTAAAAGGGAAAGGAACATTGATGATTTTTAATGTATATAATAATTTTTATTTATGTAATTATATAAACCAATTTTTGAAATATCTATAATATAGTTTTTTTTCTTGTGTTAGTGTTTTCAATTTAATTTCATTTAAATCTTGTATTGGGACTTGTTTTCTTATATCTGGTGTGTTTCTAGTGATGTGGTATGTTGTTACAATACATTGTAGTGGTATTACAGTGTACTGTTACAACACACTACAGTATGGCCCTTTATCAACTCTTCTATGAGTGCTAATAAAAGGTCCTTTATTAACGCTTCTATAAGAACTGATAAAATACCCTTTATCGGTGCTTTTTCAGTGTTGATAAAAGACCAGTTCTTTTAACCGCGTTCATATAGTTAGCTCTTTTCTAGTGATATTAAAGGACTATTTTGTAATAGTGGAGTTGTAACCATCATTCCCAAATGAACCATTACCATTATTCCACAACTTATCAAGGAATAATCATAATCATAATATAATCCATGAATAATTACCTCCCATGCATCACATTTACGAAGACATTATAATCAAGGTATAATGATTGAATTTATAACATTTATTAAGACATGAAAAATGGTGTGTCCTTTCCATCCTTTCATAATTCATTACTTTTTAAATCATTCAGTTCATTTAAAAAAAATACAACCATCGTGAATAATCCATTCTGTAGTACCCATGGGTTCTAGTATGTAACCCTTACTTGATTCTTTTCTTGGTTTTAAAAGTTAAGGGTGACGAACAGGAGAGTTGAGAGATCCTGGATTGAAGTTTGAGGCAAAGGAGAAGTCACATGGGTGGCACACGGTTTTTCCAAACCATGCGGCCAAACCATGCATGGCTGACTTGGGATGTAGTGGCTTCCGTATGGTCAGCGCATGGATAAGAGAAACCATGCGATGAGGCTGTGCGAGAGGGGTGGCCGAGGTAGTAGCTAACACATGGTTAGCGCACGGTTTTCCAAACCGTGTGGACTAACCATGCAGGCACTTAAATTAGATCATTAAATTGTGGATCTAACACGTTTTTCCTCTAAATGACTCTTTTAAGATCCTAAGAGGCCCTAACTCTGGATTTTGGTTCTCCTAAGGTCAAGGAGGGTTCTCCCATTATTCCAGAGGTGATCTGAAGGCTTCTCTTGGCGAATCGAAGCCGGATTCTTGAGGTATGTGATCGTTCTCCTTCATTATTGATCGGTTTCTTAGATCTACTTCTCCTCTTCTCTCAGTTTCTTAGATCTATGCCCATTATGGGTAGATCTAAGTGCATGGATGCCAAACATGACGATTTTTGGTCTTGGTTGTGTTAGGAGAAGAGTTCTAAGGAGGATCCTTGGTGAATTGGCCCGGTTTTCTTGTGCGTTCTCCGTTTGTTAGGGTTTTCGTCAAAACTTTTGAGGTAGGTGGCTTTAATATCGATTCCTCTTTCTTAAAACTTGAAGGATTAGTTAAAATTGATTTAATTTCTTGGTTTTGATTGGGAAATTGTGGTGCAAAGCATGTTATAAATCTTCTTTAGTGATGATTTATGAGTTTTGATAGAATTGTGGAAATTGAAAGAATGGTTTGTGCAAAGTGTTTCGGTTTCTTGATTTTAAAATGGTGATTTTAAAATATGGATTTTATGTATTTAGAAAATGGTTTGCGGGAAAAAGGTTTTCAATAAAAGGGATGTTTTATTGAAATGGGTTTGGCATGGTTGGAATGGTGTGGTTTTTGGGCGTACTGGGTGTGTGCATTCATATTTCATTTACGAGGCTTGGTTGAAATATTACCTTGTGCTCGATGCCAAAATTGTAATGACACATGGGGAATAATTACCTTGTGATGACTTGGAAGATCGATGAGAGAATGCTCATGAGTATAGAACTGTCATAACAATGCATGCATAGTTGTTTTCATGAGTTGTGAAATGGTTGGTTGTGTGGATTTGTGAAATGGAATGAATATGCCAAAATGGAAATGGGAATTTGATTAGAAACTTTTCTTGGTTTCTTTTCTTGAGAAAGATGGTTTTTGGTTGGAAAATGGTTTTGACATGGAACTTTTTATATTGTGAACTATTTTATTATTGTTTTATATAAATTGTTTTATATAAATGTGCTAACATGTTTTATCCTAGAGGCATGGGTTGAGAAGTCATTGGGGAAAACCTACTGAGTTTCATTACTCACCCCTTATTTGGAACATTGGTGATTTTGTAGATTTCATATACCAGGATGTTGGAAAAGGTAAAGTGTCGCATGTTTATAGCACTACTTCGTGATGCTTGGGCTGGTTCGTGATGTTGGAGCTTGGAGCTTGTGGATCATGGAGATGGGTTGTCATATTGTGGTCTTTGAGGATGTCTTTCCGCTGTTTACTCTGATTTAGTGTTGTCTTCTACTGTAATAGTCTTAGTTGGTTTATGATAAAATAAATGGTTGAGTTTTATGAGTTTCTATCATGCATCATTTTGTTGTTTAGTCTAGTTATAGTTGTTGGTTTTGTGGTATGTTCTAAAAGGGTAAATCGCCCCCACTTGTTTTGAAACCCTTCGGCATTTATTGCCATCCTTTGGCATCTTGGGGATGTCTCTTAAGGCCAAGTAATGACTTGTTGTATTCTTAAGCCAATAAGGATAAGCGGGTCATTACGGATGGTATCATCTTGTTCGGTCCTTGCCTAACAAGTGGTCATCGATTTTCTTGGTCTTGGAGTTGAAATTTCTTCTTGTCTATTCATTGGGTGGTCATCTTAGACAGGAGTAGGATTGTCAGAACTTGAAATGTATAGCATAAAAATACGTATCTAACCTATTTATGCTGAACTTCAAGTTACCAGGGAGTTGGGTACATAAGTGTTTTGGAGACACTTATAGGATAACAAATCTCATTGTCATGGGTTTAGCCAATGAGATGAGCATGACATGCATTTTAGGGGAATTAATTCCCTCTAGGATTGCATATCTCATTGTGAGGAATGAATAAGGATTTAGTGTAAGTTTCCAATTTTTAAAAAACAAAGAAATTATTTTCAACTGAAAAACTTTGAAAACAGGGTATTTGGTGTATTTTGAAAATGGGTTGATTTTGAAAAAGTATGTTGAATGTTTTCAAAAATGGCTGAACATGGAAAAGGTTGTTTTGAGAACAATGTTGTGATAGATAATGTGACAGAATTTGAAATGATAAGCCTTCAGTTGCTAGGAAGTGAGACTAACGACATGCGTTCTTTGTATAGAAGATGGCACCCGTTAGGCCTCGTAGAAACCAAACGGAAGAGGTTGCGGAGAATGTGGTTGCACCTGAACCATGTTTGAACCAAGAGATGGTTCAGAGTATCATTCAAGTGTTCCAGGCTATGGACATGGGGAATCGGAGGGATGAGTCAAGGCATGTAGACTATTCCGTCCAGTTCTAGAAGCAGAACCCACCCATCTTTTGGGGTGATTCAGAACCAAAAAGGGAGGAGGTGTGGCTGAGTATGATGAATCGTATCTTCGACTTCATCGGCACCCCAACAGAACTGAATGTAAAGCTGGAGATGTATATGCTGGAGGATCTTTCATGAAAGTGGTGGGACCTAGTGGTGCAGGCTAAGGTGGATCAAGGCCTGGGTTGGGAGGAATTCGTGGAATTGTTCAACAAACAATTCTATCCTCAAATGTTCAAGATCCAGAGGAAAACTGTCTTTTTCAGCCTGAAGCAGGAGAATCTCTCTGTCACGGAGTATGTGGCTAAATTCATGAATTTAGTGTGCTTTGCACCGGAATATTCTGCAAGTGCATCGTCGAAGGCACCCATCTTTGAATTAGGATTGCGACAGGAGATTCAATCGAAGATAGCTATGCTCTATATTACGGATTATATAGAGATGGTAAACAGAGCAACAATAGCTGAAAGAGACATCTCAGAAGTAATGGGAGGAGGAAGTATGATTATACCCACGGGAACGGGTGGGAACTCTAATGCTGGGAACAAGCAAAAGAGGGACACCTACTTCCAAGGTGGGAGTGCGAATCAGAATCAGACGGCTGGATCGGTGAATCTTCCTCCATGACCCATGATGAAAGTCAGATGTTTTCAGTGTGGTGTGATTGACCACATGAAACGAGAATGTACAGTACTACCGAGAGACTTCCACAATTGCAACAAGATGGGGCACCTTCAGCGATATTGTCACAGTGCTCCATGGTCAGGTGTTCGTGACACTTCTCAGGTGTCGCATGAATCTTATGCTTTGACATGGCGAGGACAGCAAAATCAGTCTCGCCATCAGAACACAGCTTGCCATGGTGATTCTAGGAATACCATGACTCCTCAGGCAGGGCAATCACAACAAGGTAATAAAAAGCAAAGTGCAGCAACAAAGCAATTGTATGGAGCGAAACAGGTGATTGTGGATGACCAGTCTGGACCATCTACAGTGAGAGGTATGATTCTTTTGAATTCTACCCTCATGCAAGTGTTGTTCAATACTGGTGCATCATATTCTTTTCTTGCTTCTCGTATTTCTGATTTGATGAACTTAAAACTTGAAATGATTCCTTTTGTGATAAAACTTTAAACTCCTCTTGGTGAAAGAGAATGTAGAGCCTTTGTGTGTAGAGAATGTTCTATAACTGTTGATGGAGTTGTACTAAAATGGGATTTATCTATGATGGAGATATATGTCTATGATATAATTTTGGGTATGGATTTGTTGATAGAGTTTAGGGCTCACATCGACTGTTATAGCAGAACAATCAGTTTTGCGACTGAGGATGGCGTCAAGCATCTCTTTAGAGAAGAAATAAGGGTGAAGGAAGGTTCAACGGGCTTGTTAGAACCAGTAGTGGTAATGATCTCTTACCAATTGGATATGTTAAAATGGGAATAAATGGAAGAGATCGCAAATAATAGTTTTCCAGTAGTCGTGGATCAATTTCCAGATGTTTTTCCTAAAAAATTCTAAGGGTTACCACCTGTAAGGGAAGTGGAGTTTACGATTGATCTCCTTTCGGGGACCTGTCCTATCTCACTTCCATCTTATAGGATGGCATCAATGGAGTTAAAGGAATTGAAAGTGCAGTTGGAATAATTGGAAAGCAAAGGTTTTATTTGGCCAAGCGTGTCTCCGTGGGCAACATCAGTTTTTTTTGTAAAGAAAGTAGATGGAACTTTGAGGCTATGTGTGGATTATCGTAAACTCAAACAAGTTATGATAAAGAATAGATATCCACTTCCATGCATTGATGACCTGTTTGATCAATTGAGGGGAGATCAGTGGTTATCAAAGATTGATTTGTGGTCAGGATATCACCAGTTGCGAGTTCAGAAAGAGGATATTCTGAAGACAGCCTTCAGAAGTAGATATGGACACTACGAATATGTAGTCATGCCTTTTGGTCTTACGAATGCACCAGTAGTCTTCATGGATTTGATGAATTTAATATTTCATCCATATCTGGATTATTTTGTTGTGGTGTTTGTGGATGACATATTGGTGTATTCAAGAACAAGAGCTGATCATGAGCAACACTTGGCGATAGTGTTGGAAATCTTGAGAGAAAATCATTTGTATGCCAAATTATCAAAGTGCGATTTTTGGATACAAGAGGTACGTTTTTTGGGCCATGTTGTTTCTAAAAAATGTATTTCAGTGGATCCAGAAAAGATAGAATCTGTTCTTTCATGGCATCCGCCAAAGAATGTCTTTGAAATATGAAGTTTTCTTGGTCTAGCTGGTTATTACCGACATTTTGTCTGTGATTTCTCACGACTAGCTTCGCCTATGATAGCATTGACAAAGAAAAATAGTGCATTTCAATGGATTGAGGAATGTCAGAGATATTTTCAAGAGTTGAAAGTTCAGCTTACATCGACACCTATATTTACCTTTCCAGAATCAAGATAGGGGTATGGGGTGTATTGTGAAGCTTTAGGATCAGGTTTAGGCTGTGTTGTCATGCAAGGAGACCATGTTGTTGCTTATGGTTCAAGGTAGTTGAGAGTTCATGAGAATAATTACCCAACACATGATTTGGAGTTGGCTGCAGTCATCTATGAATTGAAAACATGGAGACACTATCTCTTTGGTGAGAAATTTACTATGTTTATGGATAAAAAAAGCTTAAACCACATTTTCTCACAGTGAGATTTAAATTTGAGGCAGAGGAGATGGATGAAGTATCTTCCAATGTCCGACTTTGACTTGATGTATACACCGAGTAAAGGAAATTCGGTGGCCAATGCATTAAGTAGAAAGTCATATGCTCAGTTGGTGAAAGAAGCTTCAGACGAATGGAAGTTGATGTCGGTCTTAGCCAACAAGCATGTGGAGTGTGAAGACCGAGGTGATGTTGCAGTTTTCTTTCTAGTTACACTTGTTCCTGATTTGGTGGAGAAAGTAAAGGAAACACATGCATCCAATGTAGACTGTGTTGCAATGAGTTCAAAACTCAATGGTGGGGAGACCATTGAGGGATGGAAGCTAGATGATAGTTCAGTTTTTTGGTTTTGAGATCTGATGGTTGTACCTTTAACTGCTCAAGAACAACTCCTTCATGATTACCACCATTCTATAAGGGCTGTTCATCCAGGAATACAAAAGATGTATAAGGCAATAAAGGCACAATTTTGGTGGAGCGACATGAAACGGAAGGTAGTAGAATTTGTTTCAAAATGTTTAACTTTTCAGCAAGTTAAAGCAGAACACTAGTGGCCAATGGTTATGTTGCAGTCTTTACCTATTGTAGTGTGGAAATGGGAGAAAATAGCTATGGATTTTGTTACAGGTCTTCCAAGAATGGTCTGGAAACACGATGACATTTGGGTAATAGTGGATCGTCTAACCAAGTTGGATCATTTTATCCCTATTTGTGAAACTCATACGATGGGAGATCTTTCAAAAATATATATCCAATAAGTGGTAAAGAGACATGGAATACCAGTTTCAATCATGTCATACATATATCCTAGGTTCACTTATCATTTCTGGCAATCCTTACAGAAAGACCTAGGAACTCAGTTGAATATGAGTACGACGTATCATCCTCAGATAGATGGACAATCCAAAAGGATGATACAGACTTTGGAAGACATGTTGCGGGCTTGTGTAATGGATTTTGGTGGCTCTTGGGAAGAGCACGTGCCTTTAGTGGAGTTCTCATATAACAACAGTTATCAGGACTCGATACACATGGCTCCATTTGAAGCATTGTATGGGCATCCTTGTCGTTCACCACTATGTTGGGTGGAAACAGGTGAGACTTCACTAGTTGGGCCGAGCCTTTTCCAAGAAACAACAGAGAAGATTTAGTTGATAAATAAGAATATGGAGATGGCACAGAGTCATCAGAAATCTTATGCAGATCATCACTGAAGACTGTTGTCATTTGCGGTGAGTGATCATGTGTTTTTGAGAATCTCTCCAAGGCTTGGACATCGTCATTTTGGGAAGCAGGGAAAATTATCTCCTCGATATATAGGCCCTTTTGTGATACTGGAATAGTTTGGAGAGGTGGAATATCAGTTGACATTACCACCACGGTTCAGTGAAGTGCATAATGTGTTCCATGTATCTCAGTTGAAGAAGTATCAGCCTGATCCTGACCATGTGATCAGATGAGATCACATTGACCTACAACCGGATGCTTCATTGGTATATATCCCAGTACAAATTGTGGATATCCAAGAGAAAGTCTTGTGTGGAAAAAGCATAGGTCTAGTGCGGGTTTTATGACAACATGGTCAGATTCAGGAAGAGACTTGGGAATGCGAGAAAGAAATGAAAGAGCAGTGGCCAGAACTCTTTTAGGAAAGCCATGGTTTTCTACTTTTTGGGGACGGAAAGGCCAATGTTGGGGAGAATGTAGTACCCCTGGGTTCTGTTATGTAACCCTTAATTGATGCTTTTCTTGGTTTTAAAAGTTAAGGGTGAAAAAAAGGAGAGTCGGGAGATCCTGGACTGAAGTTTGAGGCAAAGGGGAAGTCACACGGGCGGCGCACGGTTTGTCCAAACCGTGCGGAAAAACTGTGTGTGGATGACTTGGGAGGAAGTGGCTTCTGCACAGTCAGTGCATGGTTAAGGGAAACCATGCGATGAGGTTGTGAGAGAGGGTGGCCGATGCAGTAGCTAACACACGGTTAGCGCACAGTTTTCCAAACCGTGCGGACTAACTGTGTGGGCACTTAAAATTATATCCTTAAATTGTGGATCTAACATGTTTTTTGCTTCTAAATGGATTGTTTAAGATCCTAAGCGGACCTAACTCAAGATTTTGGTTCTCCTAAGGTCAAGGATGGTTCTCCCATCGTTCTGGAGGCGATTCGAAGGCTTCTCTTGGTGAATCGAAGCCGGATTCTTGAGGTATGTGATCGTTCTCCTTCGTTCTTGATCAGTTTCTTAGATCTACTTAGATCTACTTCTCCTCTTCTCTCATTTTCTTAGATCTATTCCATTATGGGTAGATCTAAGTGTGTGGATGCCAAAAATGATGAGTTTTGTTCTTGGTTGTGTTAGGAGAAGAGATCTAAGGCGGATCCTTGGTGAATCGGCCCAGTTTTCTTATGCGTTCTCCATTTGTTAGGGTTTTCGTCAAAACCTTTGAGGTAGGTGGCTTCACTATCGATTCCTCTTTCTTAGAACTTGAAGGATTAGTTCAAATTGATTTAATTTCTTGGTTTTTATTTGGAAATTATGGTGCAAATCATGTTATAAATCTTCTTTAGTGATGATTTATGGGTTTTGATGGAATTGTGGAAATTGAAAGAATGGTTTGTGCAAAGTGTTTTGGTTTCTTGATTTTAAAATGGTGATTTTAAAATATGGATTTGATGGATTTGGAAAATGGTTTGTGGAAAAAGTTTTTTCAATAAAAGGGTTGTTTTATTGAAATGGTTTTGGCATGGTTGGAATGGTGTGGTTTTTGGGCGTACTGGGTGTGTGCGTTCATATTGCATTTACGAGGCTTGGTTGAAATATGACCTTGTGTTCGGTGCCAAAAGTGTAATGGAACAAAGGGAATAATTACCTTATGATGACTTGGTAGATCGATTAGAGACCTCTCATGAGTATGGAACTATCATAACGATGCATGCATAGTTGTTTTCACGGGTTGTGAAATGGTTGGTTGTGTAGATTTGTGAAATGAAATTAATGTGCCAAAATGGAAATGGGAATTTGATTGGAAACTTTGCTTGGTTTCTTTTCTTGAGAAAGATTTTTTTGGTTGGAAAATTCGTTTGACATGGAACTTGTTATATTGTGAACTGTTTTGGAATTGTTTAATATAAATAGTTTTATATAAATGCGCTAACATGTTTTATCCTAGAGGCATGGGTTGGGAAGTCATTGGGGAAAACCTACGGAGTTTCATTACTCACCCCCTGCTTTGGCACGTTGGTGCTTTTGTAGATGTAATATACCGGGATGTTGGAAAAGGTAAAGTGTCTCAGGTTTATAGCACTACCTCATGATGCTTGGGCTGGTTTGTGATGTTGGAGCATGGAGCTTGTGGAGCATGGAGATGGGTTGTCATATTGTGGTCTTTGAGGATGTCTTTCCGCTGTTTACTCTGATTTAGTGTTGTTTTCTGCTATAATACTATTAGTTGGTTTATGATAAAATAAATGGTTGAGTTTTCTGAGTTTTTATCATACATCATTTAGTTGTTTAGTCTGGTTATGGTTGTTGGTTTTGTGGTATGTTCTAAAAGGGCAAATCTTCCCCCACTTGTTTTGAAACCCTTCGGCATTTATTGCTAGCCTTTGGCATCTTGGGGATGTCACTTAAGGCCAAGTAATGACTTGTTGTATTCTTAAGTTAATAAGGATAAGTGGGTCATTACACATTCCATATAATAAATACATTTAATTCACTAAAACAAATAAAACCAATTTATAAGGCTCAAAAGTCATTTAGAAGGTGTTGTGGTCAATAAGGGAATTAACTACATGGTAAATTCCAATTATATGTTGGGCCAAGCACTTAGGAGGTACCTTGGTTTCATTAAAAATTTATATAATAGAGGAAAATCAGTTAATTATCCTAGTTCAATGCTTAGAAGGTGATCCAGGCATATATTCAATTAATTATAATAGGGCAATTCAAGTCGACACACCCAAGGGGTGTCCATAACTAAGGTCAACATCCTCTAATCTACTAAACAAGGATCAAGGGGTGTATATTATGGTGAATAGATCAATCTAATATGAATAACTAAATTAAACAGTTATTCATGAAAAATTCCATCTTATAGAACAATGTAAAAGCTACGAAAACACCGAAACTATTAGGGAAAATTACAATACCACCAACCTTGGGGTTGTTGATGAATCCTCATCTGATAGCAGCCTCAGATTCGAAGAAGGCTGGGATAAATTAAAGAAACAATCCAAATACCTAAAAATGGGGGGGGGGATATCTTGCATCTAAATAGTGTAGCGTATTCGAAGATAAACTGAAATAGGAAGGGTTAGGATTATATATATTACTAAGAAAGATCTGATTCTTCTGACAGATCTTGATTCAAACTTCGGACGTGGGATATACCTCAATATCTAGGTTGAATGAGGTGAGAGCTCATGGGAGGAGGAAAAATACTCATCCACTAAAAATGAAGGGGAGAAATAGAAATAGTTTTAAAAGTTAAATGAAATGAAAAAATTTAATTTCAACCTCAAAATAGGAGGTGCATGGTTTAGTCACACGGTTTGGAAAAACCGTGCACAAATAATGCTCAAGCCACTACCCAAGGAGAGACCACACATGGTTAAGGAATAAGGTTTACATAACCATGCACAAACCATGCAAGAAACCTCTGTTAAAAGTCTACAATTTCTCGCATGGGCATGCTCCAAGAGTCACACGATTATAGAAAAATTGTGTGGCTCCTACTGCTCCTCTATTTTTCCCCACACGGTTAGTAGAGACCGTGTAGGCTGGGTGACACGGTTTCTACTAACCATGTGGGCTAGTTTATTTTTCAAATTCCTGAGGTTTTGGGCTTCAAACAAGCCTCATACACCCTCATGAAACCTATGACTCAATTTGGTTACATTATAAGGGTCGTTTAAAGGAATTTTAAAAAAACAAGTCATACCTTCATGAAAAGAGGGGTTTTGCAACCTACCCTCTTTTAAGAAATTCATACCTGATTTGGATTTCTGAGGGTAAAGAGGTATGATTAGGAAAGAGTTTCATCCACTGAGATCATATATCAGCTACCCATTCCAAGGTCTCTTCATGTACTCAGTCGTGCTACCATAGCACCCTTATCAAAAGAACTAACCTACCTATAAGTGTCTTTATGATTTGATAAAAAATATGAATGGGATACTATTTGAAGTAAGTGTACACATCCAACTCAGCCTCATTAGGATGAAAGACATGTGATGGGTATATATAATACTAGTGAAGCTGAGATACGTAAAATACACCATGCATAGAACGATATCTCTAAGGAAGTATTATCTGGTAATTTAATAGTTTGGTCTATTTCACAACCTCAAAGGGCCTAGAAAACCAAGGTGAGAGCTTACCCCACCTCTAAATATGTCTATAGCCCAACCTGGATGAGATTTTCAAGAAAACCCGGTATCCAACCTTGAACCTAAGAGGTTGTCGGTGTTAGTTTTCATAAGACTGTTGTTTAGACTAAGTTGTCATCATGCACTTTCTGATCAGCTAGACCTACTTTGTAGTGTCCTGCATGAGACATCGTCCAAACATGTCCACCTCCCCTACCTCTATCTAGCATATAGGTGAACGACAAGGCCTTCCATATAAGTCTTCATAAGGATCCATCTCGATGGTTTCCTGGAATCTTTTATTATAAGCAAATTCGATAAGTGGAATGTGTTTATCCAAGGAACCCCCAAAGTCAAGGACACATACATAGAGCATGTCCTCTAGCACCTGAATTGTATACTATGTATGTCCATCAGTTTGTGGGTGATAGGTCATGCTCAAAAAGAACCTGTGTACCTAAGGCCTTCTACAACACCTACCAAAATTGTGATGTAAAGCGAGTGTCTCTGTAAATAATGATAGAACGAGGATCTCCATGAATACATAAAACCTCCCTAACATAGATCCTTCCAAGCTCATTTAATTAGAAGGTCTCTCACACAAGTAAGAATTGTGAGACCTTCTTCAAATGATCAATGAGAACTGACACTGTATCGTTGCCATGATGTGATCTGGGTCAGTTAGTCACAAAATCCTTAGAAACATCATCCCATTTCCACTTTGGAATGGACAATGGCTATAAAATACCTGTTAGTCACTAATGTACCTCCTTCACCTGTTGATATGTATAACACTAAGTGATGAAGCCGATAATCTCATCTTTTATATCAGACCACCAATATTGGCATTATATATCTCGATACATCTTGGTGACACCGAGATGAACTACCCATGTTGAGGCATGAAATTCCTACATCATCTCCTCTCTGATGTCAGTTGGAACTCATACATACCCATGTAATCATAGAGTATCATCCCCATCCATGGTCCATCCTGAAGATGTATCATCATCTAAGACACTTTCTCTTAGGACAAGGCCTTTAGGATTAGAGTTTTTCCTCATTCTTACCCATTCCAGGAGAGTATAGGTCACTACTAAGGCTATGAGGATAGTCTTATTATTTTCCCCCAAAACCTCAACGTGCATCTCTGAGAATAATTCCATGAGCTTCTATTTGATACCATCTTCTTAAACCACCTGTGTCTGAGTCTTTTGGCTCAGAGCATTGGCTACCACATTACCTTTACCAGACATGTAGGGAAAATCAAAATCAAATGAATATAGGTACTCAAAACACCTGTGCTGTTTGATATTGAGATCTCACTGTGTAAATATTTACTTTAGTATTTTTTGGTCAGTGAACACCACAAAATGCTCTCTAAGTAGATAGTTTCTCCAACAGCGTAGAGCATGAACAACTGTAGCTAGCTTGAGGTCATGTGTTAGTTAATTCTGCTCGTGAGGCCTCAACTGAGGAGACTTGTATACGATGACTCACTCGTCCTAAATTAAAATAGATCTATGACCAATACCTAATGTGTCACAGTATATATTATATATCCTACCTGGCTTTGGAAGAATTAGTAACGGTTCAGAAGTCAAATGACACTTCAACTCTTGAAAGGATACTTCACAAGCTTCTGACCATACTAATTTCACACCTTTCTTTTTTTAAGATAATAGGTAGAGGTACAAGATATGATAAATGTTGGATGAAGTATGTGTAATAGTTGGTTGTCCCCAAGGAACTCTAAAAGTCAAAAATGGTTTTAGGCTGCTCCTAGGAAATTACAGCTCTCACCTTTTATGGGTCTACTGAAACTCCTAACTCCAAGATGATACGACCCAGGAAGTGGACTTTTTTTTATCCAAAAGTGGAATTTATTGGTCTTAGCATAGAGTTGATTCTCTCTTAGTGCATTCATCATAGTCTCCATATGGTTGGAATGGTCGTGTATAGAGAATGAATACACTAAGATATTTTCAACAAAGACTACCACGAATAAATCTAGATATGGGTGGAAAACCCAATTCATTAGAGCCATGAAAATACCAGGTGAATTTATTAGTCTAAAGGGAATGACCAGATACTCATATAAACTATAACTACTCCTAAAATTTGTATGAGGTATATTTGATGACCTAAAATGCACTGGATGATAGCACGACCTCAAATCTATCTTTGAAAACACCCTCTCTCATTAGATATGATCAAAGAGGTTGTCTATTATAGGCATTGGATACCAATTCTTTAACATGAGATAGTTCGATTAATGGTAATCCATAGAAATCCTAAGGGTACCATCCGACTTTGTGGAAAAAATGATCGTTGAACCCTAAAGAGAAGTGTTTGGGCATATAAACTATTTATTTTCCCAATCCTCCAACTACTTCTTGATCTCCATAATCTCCATAGGTTCCATAAATAAGGATTAATTATCACTAGTGCTACTCTTGGAATAAGATCAATGGTAAATTCTACCTCTTTCACTAGAGGTAGACCAAATAAGTCATTAGGAAAGAAATCACTGAAATGATCCACCATAGAAGGAAAAAAAGTGCGTTTTAACCCTTGGTCATCTAGGAAAAGACTGATGATTTGAGATGTCCCACTACCCAGCCACTACTGCTTAGGTCCTGATTGCATAGCTTTCACATCTCACCCTCCCTTATGTATGTGCTTACCAACCTATGGTGATGTAAACATCACCCTCTAATGATAATGGTCAATGTGGGATCAATGGGAAACTAACCAGTCCATCCTGATGATTACATAAAAGCTCATCATATCCGGGAATAAAATATTTCATTCAAAGAGTTATCTACCTATCTCAAGGGTATAATCCTTACAATGAAAAACTCCCTCCAATCGGATACCAAACAAGGTAAAAAGCATCATAACACCATTAAAGTGTTCGATATTGAGGCCCAGACTCTCCATAATAGTCTCAGAGATAAATGAGTGAGACACGCCTATATCAAATAGAGTAAACACTAATGTGGAGGCTACTAGAATAGTACCTCGTACAATAGAAGGTCTGGCTATCATCTCCTATAGTATAGGATGTATTTCATGTAATTGGCTTGTACCATGGGCCCAAGTCACAACCTGACTAGCCAGATCAAGCCCACTCTACAAGCATTGAGAATCATGAGTTTGACTACCTCGGCCTTGACCACCACCTCGACCTAAGTGGCCGATGATATTCCAGCTACCTGCCTAGCGTGATCCTACTAGACCGACTCTGAAATGTGTGGTAGGATTAGATCCCCAATCATTAAGAACTGATGAAAAGGTCCTGAAAAAGGGTTTGATATGTCCCATCCTACCATAGACTCTTCATTCCACAAGATCTCATGGGCACTAAGACTTTATGTGTCCCGACTTCCCATACTGATGATATATCAAAAAGATATCAGTATGAGGATCCTGAATGTCGCTACCTCCATGCGTAGCCTCAAAATTAATCTTTCTTCCAAAATAAAAAACATATATATATCTAGGTGTTGAACCTCCCTAACTTGCACTATCATCTTCCCTCAAATTTCACTTTTTGATAAGGGATTGGTTGATTATATCATAAATAATAGTGAACCTGAAGAAATTAACCTATGACCAGATGGTGTATAGCAGCCCATCCTTGAAACTCCTACCATTCATAAGAATGTCAACCACTAAAGTAGGAGTGAACTACTACAGCTCATTGAAACAAGAAGAGTATTCCATAACATACATACTTCTCTACTATAGGTTCATGAATTCTCTAGCTCTATCATCCATCAGAGTATAGGGAAAGAAATAGTAATAGAAGATAGTCTAGAAATCTAATGAAACCATATCTCTATGCTGATATTCTTGGGTAATAACATCCCACCACTTCTTGGAAGAACCACATAGCATAAATTTTGCAAGATTGAAAATTTTCTCTAGTGGAATCTCTGAATGATTTAATATATTAAGAATAGCTTCGATCCATGACTTAGTAGCATGAGGTTCTCCATCCCTCAAAAAGGTGTTGAGGATGATGATACTGGAATTTTTGAGTCAACTCTACCATACTCAGGGCAGGTCAAATGATACCTTTCATATTTGGAAACATACGTAGAAATCCCTCACAAACCTAGGCATTGGTTTCCACATCAAGAAAAAGAAGAGGTTCTATATGTGGAACTACAGGAGGAATCAATGGTTACTCAAGGCCTGCCACCTCAGGTGCATGGTCATCACTGCCTTCAAGGCATATGGCTGGAGGATATCATGGCGACATGATACTACAATGCCAAATTCATGCCTCAAAAGAGATTTTAACACTTGAAAAGATTATAGATAGAAAACTAGGATAGGTGCGTAGCCTTCCTGTAGATAGATCATACCCCTCTACCTGTTCTTAAATCTAGGACTATGTAATTGAGAAAGACCATAATAGGCTATAAGAATGTAAGATACACACCAACTACCCACTACTAAGGTCGGGTTCAGGTATAGGTTTTTTTTCACATGTATAAGATGGCTGTTCTAATATTCATTTTAAATCATACTTGTTCAAATATTTAAATCTCTTTAAATGGTTTAATTGGATGGATCATTATTTCTGATTTACAGGGGACCATACTCCTTATGAATCAAATACATCATCTACATAACCCAAACCATAACACATACCATCTCATGTGCCCAATGGTTCATGGATCAACATTCTATAATTAATTTTTTAAGGTGTATTATTTAACCTATATAGAAAAACGTTGTTAAGTTAAGGTAGGCACTTTAAGTGTAGATTGTGTTTTAAAATCCCTGCAAATAATGTTAGCACATTTCAATACATAATCAAGGAACTGAAAAGATGTGACAGGAAAATGCATGCTGAAATTAGACGTGACATAGAAAAATGCATGACATATTAGTTTTATTATGCCTATAATGATGAATGTAATGAAACACCCTCATTTTCTCATTAATAGGTAAAAGATATCATCATTTCAATAATACCAATAATAATAACACCATAAAACATGTTCATTGCCCAACAGTGAAGTCATCTCAACTATAAATGGAATAACTAATAACTACAATTTCTCATTTCAGGTAATTTGGGTTTCCCTGTACATGGGTTAGCTACATCCTAGCATAGGGTAAATGCTTAATTACTTTAACTCCTAGTATCCAATCTAATATCCAAATAGTAATAAAAATGAAAAATATCCCCTCTGATGCCACTTTGTAACATCCCGACCCAAGATCCACTTAAATCGTGCCCTAAGCCGGTGGGTCACATAGACTCAAGCGCGCCTCCTCGTACATCAGAGGATACCGACTAGTAGTGATGGTGTAAAGGTGGTATGGTGGGGAGAATATAATGTAGAGACTTGGTTTTTTCCTTATAAAACTTTGAAATGTTTATATATATATTTCTAGATCTAAGCGTTGAGATGGAGTGTGATTCCAAGGCCCGGTGTACCTGAAATTAATTTTATAAAAATATTTTATATATTTTATATTATGCATGAAAATATTCTTAAATAAAATAGGATAACTCTTAAAATGATGATTTTATTGTAAACTTGAGATCTCAGGTGATTTTGGAATGCAGTGTTTTCCCTATACGTGACATAAAATGATTCGGTGCGGGACGTTCGGACCCCTCGCTCGTTGGAGGTACGAGAAATGAAATAATTAATTATTAAATTAATTAATTCAATCACTTTGACCTAGATTAAAAATATATAAATGCATCACCATGGAAAATAGACCAGGTTTAGCCTCATAATTTTGGGAATTTTTCAAAGAGCTCTCTCCTCCTTTCCGTACGCAGATCACGATGAACAACGACGAAACTAAAGAACCAAGTAGATGAGGATGCAACGAATGTAGAAGCTCCTCTCAAACTATGGGTGGAGGTGTTCTTCATCAACTATTGATCCAAAATAGAGGTAAGACTCATAAATTGGTTATTTCACAGCTTTTATTAAATTGACTGAGTATATCATTTTTTGTTCTTCGATCTATGCCCTTGTTATTGCCACTGCATGTGCCCATGTACAAAAATTAAATTATTTCAATTTTTTTCTAATATAGAATCCATATTCTTGATTTACTGGCCAAAAACACTTGACCTAAATCAATTAACCATTATTATTGTTCTTTTACCCCCTCTTTTCTTTGTGATCTTCAACGGTTGGATATCCGCAGTCCCAGTTCGTCAATTGTCGGGTGGTACCGAGCTCGATCGGACCCCCAGATTCATGGTGAATCAATGAAACAAGTACAAATCGATGATAGAATCATAGATCTAGAAACATTGTGAGGTGATGATGATTGATCGGTTGATTAAACTTTAATAACTTGATGAATAGAGGTGCTAAAGCATGTGGAATAAGCGGTGAAGCCCTTACTAATGATCAGAGCCATTTTCAAGTGATTGACTGCTGAGATCTGCAATCTATAACTAGATTCAAAGTTTTTGGATAGATTCAAGGTGAAATTGAAAGTGGTTTGGATAGATTAAAAGTATTGGATTGTATCTAGGATTTTTTTTGAAAATCCTGACCACATGTCATGTTCCAATATGAACACATGTTGTGTAGCCTCTTCCATGGAAGTGGCTAGAGTTTCAAAAAATTAAGGGTGACATAGTGTGTAGTCCCTCTTACATATTGTGTACCCCCTTATCTATTGGAAAACCCATGTGATGGGTCACACGGATGGGAACCCATGTATAGGTACACAGGGTCAATTACATCCATGTGTTCTCCGGTACACGGACATGGCGAGTAGCACATGGCCCTAGTCGTGGTTAGCCAAGACACATCGTGTAGTCCACATACAAAACATGGAATACTACATGGGATAGATTTGTGCACAAACTAGGGACACAATCAAGTTGTGAAGTGGGTCCACATGTCGTGTGGGCCCCCTCACACATTGTGTACCCCTTTCCCCCTTTTTCGGAGACTTCATGGTTCTATATCTACCTCATTTGAAATCGTATTTTGGCTATCAAAAAGCCTACCCTGGGTGTTTTTTCACATAGAACGTGTTGGTGCCCTCAATTATGGATTTTAATATATTATGTATAATTCTCCAAGATCATCACCTTCTAAGGCGACCCCGATAATGATAATGATCATGCAGTGATCAAGCAGGGTCACTAAAGAATTACTCCTGAGTGGAACCCTCCAGCTGGGCTGGGCATGGGTTCTCAATGACTCCTAGAGTAGAACCCTCTAGCTAGGATGGGAATGATTCCTCTATAAAATTCTGAGCGTAACCCTCCATCTGGTCTGGGAATTGGTCCTCAATGACTATTAGAGTGGAGCCCTCCAACTAGGCTAGGCATGGGTCCTCAACTTTTCGAGTGGAACCCCCCTGTGGGACAACGCATGGGACCTCAATATCCTAGATTGGAACCCTCTATTCAGGTTGGGAATGGGTCCTCAATCCTTTGAGTAGAACCCTCCAGCCAGGTTGTGCATGGGTCCTCAACCACCAGAGCGAAACCCTCTTGTTGTACCAGGGAATGGGTCCTATACCTAGAGATTGTGGCCCCTTGACTGTGTGACAAAGTGAAGAGACATGGTTTGACATAGACTAGGACTCATGAGTAAGAAGAACATTTTACCCACTAAGACAAATTCTAGTTATGCGACCAAAACCATGAAGGCGAGTCAGTGCCGCCTAAAACGGATACTATCAAGGTGTGGTGAACGAGTTCCTTAGAATTGTGTGTTTAGGGTAACATGTGTGATATTGGGCATGATTGATGGAATTTTGGAACTGATGGCCACTCTTCTTCTTGGTCCAAGCTGTGAGATAGTTTCTACTTACTATCACATTTGGGATTCTTTTAACTGAGAATATATATATATATATATAATTATTCCGTATCCACTCCTTGGATTTGTTTACTCTCCTTCCAAGAGAGGCGAAGACATTTGGGGTATTCCATGTGTTTTTCATTTTTAGATTCTTATGTTTGGATGAGTCTACTATCCTGTTGTAGGTGGTGAAGACTCGATGGGTAGTTCATCTACTCACTGTGTTTATCCTCTTATGATTGGATGAGATTAATTTCACTCTTTGTTGGGTTAATATGAAACCTTTCACTGTATCTTATTTTATCTATTGTTTTCCTCTAATTTTTTATCTCTCACTACTCCCCATTCATCTTTTGGGTCATCTTACTGGGTATTCTTATAATCACCCCTACATTGTCTTTTCCCACACATGTTGTGTCTTATGAAGATAATGGATAGGTTGACCGTGACTTTAGAGGAGCTTAGGTATACTGGGTGCTTGGACCATGTACAATGGTCATAGCTTGGGATTCAAGAGATGGGATCTCTTTCATGTTTTTAATTTTCCACTTTTTTAGGTTGGGACATTTTTCTGGTTGGGCGTGTGTTTTTTTCCTTTTATTTCAGTTTACACTACCATGATTTTTCCCTGTCTATAGTTTCATTCATTCTTGGTTTACTTTACAGCAGTGTTGCATATTTTACTTTTCCCTCTGCACTTTTTTGCATTAAGTTGGTTGTGTGTGTAAATACAGGTACTTAGGAAAAGGCCTTCTTAAGTTTAGTTATTCCTTCATCACTTGTCGCCACCCCCTGGCCTATGGAGATGGGCTGGGGGTGGTTGTGGCTCGAGCCCCGACTTGGGTCGGGTCATGAAATATTGGTATCAGAGAAAGCTCATTTCATGGGATGTTTTTTGGACATCCCCTTAATGAGGATTCGTTGGGTTTTGGGTAATAGTTTCTAGGTGTCTCGAGTGTGGCTATCAGGATAGGGAGTCCTGTGATGGTGCGGCAACTGACGTATCCTTTCATTAGGAACTTGAATACCTACTTTTTTACATAGCATACTGAGACATTTGGTGGAGGTATTAATGGTAAATGAATTATATAGTATTGAGTCTTTGGCTATCATTTTTGGGTTATCTATCCATTATTATTGAAATGTGTGTTTGTGTGTGTGTGTTCATCTGACTATGGTAATCCTTGATAACTTTCAAGATACCTCCATGATGAAAACCAATTAGGATTCCAACTCCCATTCACAATGATGATCATATGGGCGACAAGGCCTCAGTTTAGGGTGCATCATGTGATCCCCTTCCTCTTAGTGAGAAGTTAAAAACACCTCCCCCTATTGAGAAGAATATTGTTCCAATATAGTAGGTTTAGGACATGCACAGGCCTAGCGCACTCTGTGAGTTCTATCATCAGAGACCGCTGAGGTTCTGCAGTGAACTAGATTCTTAGGTAGTAGAGGATTGGCTATAGTTGGTGGTATGTATCTTCAATATTATTTGGATCTTGATGGATCAAGTGGTGGAACTGTCAGTTAGCCTTTTCCATGGAGTATTTGGGCATTGGTGGAGCCTTTTTACATAGATACATGATGAGCCGACACTCTCATGGGATGTCTTCCAGCTGTTGTTCTGTGAGAAGTACTACCCCTCTTGCCTATGTTTAGTCTAAATCCAGGATCTTCTGTTGATGAATCAGTGAGGTATGACAATGGATGAATATGTGGCGAGGTTCACATACCTTAAATGTTACTTCCTTAACAGGATCTAGGATGGCTGCTTCTAAGAATGGAAGTTTGAGTAGGGACTCCGCACAGAGATCCAAGCCAACATTGTGCCCTTGTGCATTCACACCTATATCGGGGTGCGGGAGAGGGAACTAGTGACATAGATCTTTCTATCAGAGGGATGTCAGACAATTAAAGCTGGCAGTGGGTGTCACAGAGCTAAGTCGTTAGTAGCATCAAGAAAATATTAGATGCAAAGATCTCAACCTAGGAGATCCTTTCACGATTAGACTCAAGTGTGTGGTTAGAGGCAGTGTAGAGTGACATGGTATCCCAAGGAAGGGTAGTTCTTTACTTGTGATGGAAGAGGTCACATGGAATGAGACTATCCGGATAGGCATGTAGAGTAGCCATGGAAGATAGCTGATGAAATGTCATAGTAGAGGTAACATTGTGATCAGGGATCTCCCAAGAATAGACAGGGTGGTCCCCAGAGAGGAGGAGCTGGAATAGGAGGAAGAAAAGTTTCAGGTGGAGGAATATTCTTTGAGATCCTTCCACCACCACCATCAGGTGGCCCACATCAGGCTCATATAACTGGAATCCAAGGCCGCAGACAGCTACAAGCTTTGGATGTTTGTGACCCCGCAATGCATGAGATGATCAGAGGTATGATCTATGTTTATTCTACTCTTACTTAAGTATTAGAATATATAGGTTTCAATCATTGCTTTATCTCTCTACTCTTGGTGTGAGATATGGATCTCCCAATTGAGGCACTATCACGACAACTTTGTCTTGTGGTTTGTATAGAGAACGCTTCTTATGTATCTTTTATTTGTCGACGATGTGAGATATCACTTAGTGGAGAGAGGTTCATGTGGGTCCTTTTGATCATCTTGATGGAACCCTATGACATCATCTTGGGTATGTATTGTCTTTACATGGTTCAAGCCCATGTTGACTGTCACTGCAGACTAGTCAGATGCCTACACACTAATGGGAAAAGATTATCCTTTGTTGGATAGAGAGATATCATTGCAAGGAAAGTGGGTTCAGTGAGAAGGAGGGTGCAACCCATCACCCATAAATTGGTGAGTTTATCCCTCAGTTCATTAGTCTCTTAAATAATATGTGTTTCCTCAGTTTTTGAGTATTATATGGATGTCTTCCCTAAATACATTTTAGGACTACCTCTAAGGTAGGAGATGGAGTTTTACATCAAATTGCATCTAGGGACAACCCCGATATCTTCTGCAGTATATCAGATGGAACCTACTAAGCTTTGATAGCTATAGTTGTTGTTAGAGGACCTTCAAGATAAGAGTTTCATCAGACCCAGTATGTCCCCCTGGGCAGCTCTAGTCCTATTTGTGAAAAAGTTTTATGGACTCTTATGGATTTTTATGGATTATTGTCACCTGAACCAGACCATTATAAAGAAAAAGTAACCCTTACTAAGGATTGATGATCTCCTTGACTAGTTGTGATTTGTGAGATGGTTCTCAAAGATTGATCTCAAGTCAGGCTACCACCAATTGAGGGTTTTAAAGGCTAATATTTCATAGTTGGAATTATAATGTCACTATAGACACTATGAGTTCCTAGTGATGTCCTTTGGTGTGATGAATCCCCCCGCCATGTTTATGGCTTTGATGAACCAGGTTTTCCAATCGTACTTGGACCAATTTATTATTGTCTTCATCAATGACATACTCTTCTACTCTACAAAAGAGGAGGAGCATGCAGAAAACTTAATGATGGTCTTATACTTTGTTTGAGAGCACCAACTTTATGGGAAACTCTCTAAGTGTCAGTTCTGGATACATGAGGTTCACTTTCTGGGGAATTTCATCACTGGTCATGGTTTATCTACAGATCCAGTGAAGATCAATGAAATTATTTCTTAGGATCCACCCAGAATCATGTTATATATGTGGAGATTTTTTGGTTTTTCAGGAAACTACAGGAGATTTGTGGCTGAATTCTCCAGAATCACAGCCCCTTTGATTTCCCTGATGCGAAAAGGGTAGCAGTTTACTTAGTCTGAGAAGTGCTAAAGGGCCTTTGAGGAGTTGAGGTAGTGGATGACAAGTTATCCAGTGTTGAGACTACCATAGGAGGGTGTGGAGTTCATAGTGTATTGAGATGCATCAGGATTTGGGCTTATCTGCATGTTGATGTGGTGGTAGGAATTTATCGCATATGGGCCAAGGTAGTTGATACCCCATGAGTAGAACTACGTAACTCACAACCTAGAGCTAGAAGTGATAGTCTTCACCAATAGGATGTGGGGAAACTACTTTCTAGGGGAGTGCTTTATGGTTTACTCAGACCACTAGAGTCTCAGGTACGTCTTCATTCAGAGAGACTTGAACTTGAGACATCGATGCAGGTTGGAGTTCCTGCAGGACTACAACTTCGAGATAGTCTATACTCTAAGGAAGGGAAATATTGTAAAATATTCCCTTAGTATGAAGTCCCAGAATCTTCTAGTGTAGAAAGACTTGGAGAAGTTAGCTTCTCTACATCTGACCCTGGTGGAGTAGGAGGGTGCAACTTTTCTTCAGTCGGTGGTGTTGACTCCTTAGCTTCTCAAGTGTGTGAGATAGTCCCAATTGGGAGACATTGACTACGAGGTATTACGTGATCAAATATCCAATGTCGACACACCATATGGATATTCTAAAGGAGGTAATCACGTCATCTAATTCCAAGGGTGAACTATGATTCCAGTCACATTACGGGAGGAGGTTATGTGGGAGTTTCACAATTATCCCCTAGTTGTAAATCCCTGTGTGGGGAAGATGTATGGAGACTTTCAGTGGTAGTTTTGGTGATCCTGTATGAGACAAAGCATAGCTGAGTTCATCTCTCAGTGCCTTACCTATCAACATGTAAAGTTTGTGCACCAAGTTCTGATAGGTTTGTTGTACCCTCTTAAGATACCAGAGTGGAAGTGGGATGCCATATACATGGACTTTGTCATAAGGATTCCACACATATCGTGGGACCATGACATCATATGGGTGATATTTGACCAACTCAAGAAGTAGTCACACTTCCTTTCTATTAGGGAGTAGAGTTCGGTGGAGAGTTTGGGGCAATTTCACATATGAGATATCATTCAACTTCACAGGGTGTCCTCAATAATTGTCTCTGATTGTGATGCACGATTTACATCATGATTATAGAGATACCCACAGGAGGAATTTGGGACCCAATTATAGATGAGTACATTCTTTCACCCCCAGAATTATGGGTAGACCGAGCGCATTATCTAGGTTCTAGAGGATATGTTGAGGGATTTTGTGTTGTACTTTGACTAGATTTGGGAGTATCACCTGCTCTTGGTAGAGTTTTCATACAACAATAGACACCACTCTAGAATTGGCATGACACCTTTTGTGTCCCTTTATGGTAGAACCTATAGGTTACCCTTGTGATAAAAATATATTAGTGAGACATCTCCTGTGGGCCTGAAGATGGTGCATGAGACAACAGAGAAATTTTAGGTCATCTGTGAGCCGATGAGGATGGCCCAGAGTAGATAGAAATCCTACACAAACTGCCATAGTAGGACCTTGGATTTTGAGCAGGGAGACCGTGTTTTCTTATGAGTCTCCCCATGATGATGATTGAGAAGGTTTTTGGGGGGAGGCAAGTTATCCTTTAGGTTCATTAGGTTGTTCGAGATCATGCAGAGGATTGGTGAGGTTGCTTACCACCTCACCCTACCCCCATAACTGGAGAAGGTGCACAATGTCTTCCACATGTCACAGATGTGGAAATATGCGGATGACCCTATTTATATCATTGACTAGGGAGAGTTGGATATCAAGGATGGATCCACTTTTTTGGATCACCTGGTGCCAATAAAGGATCGATAGGAGCATACCTTTCATGGATGTACCATCCCTTTGGTTCGCATGTTCTAGCAGCGTGGAAACATGCAGGAGAGTTCTTGGGAGTAGGAGAGCCAAATGTGAGCTCAGTATCATGAATTATTTTCCTAACTTTACTTTTTAGGGATGAAATTTATGGAGAGAATAATGTAGAGACCTAGTTTTTTCCTTATAAGACTTTGAAATATTTCTATATATATTTATAGAGCTAGGTTCTGAGATGGCGTGCAATTCCAAGATCTGGTGTACCCAAAATTAATTTTATAAAAATATTAAATATATTTTATATTTTTATCACACAACTTCTTAAAGAAAATGGGGTAACTCTTAAATGGTTGATTATATCATAAATATGAGACTACATTTGAGTTCGTAATGCGATGTTTGCCTAGGCACGACATAAAATGAGTCGGCACGAGATGTTTGGACCCCTCACTCATTGGCGGCATGATCATTGAAATAAATAATTATTAAATTAATTAATTAAATCACTTTGCACTAGATTAAAAATCTATAAATGTATATCCTTGGAAAATGATCTAGGGTTAGCCTCATAATCCTGGGAATTTGTAATAGATCTCTCTCTTCCTTTCTATTGGCGAATCACGATGAACAATGAAGAAACTCCAGAATCGAGCAGATCAGGACACAACAAATGTAAAAACTCCTCTCAAACTATTGGTGGATGTGTTATTCATAAACGATCGATCTGAAATCAAGGTAGGACTCATCAATTGGTGATTTCACTCCTTTGTTTTAATTGATCGAGTACATCATTCTTTTTTCTTTGATATGTGCCCTTATTGTAGCCTCTTCATGTGATCATGTATAGAAATTAAATTTTTTCAGTTGTTTTTTAATTTGGGATCCTCATTCTTGATAAATTGGCTAAGAATTCTTGGCATCAATCAATTAACCCTTGTTCTTGTGATTTTCCCCTTGTTTATTCGCAATTTTCAATAGTTGTATCACTGTGGTCCCAATTCAACAATTGTTGGGTGGTACTGAGCACGATCGGAACCCTGGATTCATGGCGGATAAACCAAAAAAGAACAGATTGATGAGCCAAGAATAGATCTAAGATCATTGGTGAGGATGATCAATCTTTTTATTAAACTTAAAACAAATTAATAAATAGAGGTTCAACGACATGAGAAATAAACTGTGAAACACTCGCAGGTGACCAAAGCCATTTTTTGGTAAGTGACGACCGAGATCCACAATCTACAGCCAGATCCAAATTTTTTGTATAGATTCAAGTCAAAATCCAAAGCACTTTGGATAGATTCAATGTATGGGATCAGATTTGGGATTTTTGTGAAAATCCCAACTACACACCATGTTCCAAGATAAACACATAACATGTGGCCTCTTCCGCAATAGTGGCAAGAGTTTCAAAAAATTAAGGGTAACACGACATGTAGTCCCTCTTAAATGTTGTGTACTCCACTTCCCATTTGGAAACCCATGTAATGAGTCACACATATGGGAACCCATGTAGAGGTACACGGTATTAAGTACACACCCGTGTACTCCGGTACACATACACAATGATTAGCACATGACTCTGGTCCCAGTTATCTAGGACACGCTATGTAGTCAACCTACACGGCATGTACTACTACATGGGATGTATTCATGTGTTGAATAGGGACATGACCTGGTTGTGAAGTGGGGCCATAGACTGTGTGGTCCCCCTCACACATCGTGTACCCCTTTGTACCTTTTTATAAGATTTCATGGTTCTACATCTCCTTCGTTTGAACTAGGATTTTGAACCAAAAATAGCCTATCCTAAGTTTTTTTCACGTAGAACATGATGGTGACCTCATTTTTGGATTTTGAGATAATATGTAGAATGTTCCTAGCTCAACACCTTTTGAAATGACCCAGATGACGATAGTGATCAGGCAGGATCACTAAAGGCTTACTTCCAAGTGGAACCCTTCAGCTGGGTTGGGCATGGGTCCTTGATGACTCCTAAAGCAGAACCCTCCAGTTGGGCTAGGAATGGGACCTATATAGACTCCTGAGTGGAACCCTCCATATAGTTTGGGTATTGGTCCTCGAATTTTTGAGTAGAACCCTCCTTCAGGGTAGGGCATGGGTACTCGATGTCTTATAGTGGAACCCTCCAACCTGGCCGGCATGGATCCTCAAACCTTTGAGTGGAACCCTCTAGCCAGGCTGGGCATGGGTCCTCGACCACTAGATTGGAATCCTCTTGTTTTACCAGGGCATGGGTTCTTTACATAGATATTATGTCCCCTCGACTATGCGACACAGTGATGATACGTGGTTTGATGTAGCCTTAGACTCACATGGAAGAGGAACGCTTTCCCCAATTAGATACATTCTTGTGATGTGACCAAAACATGCATGTGAGTCAGTGCTACCAAAAGCAGATAATACCAAGGTGTGGTGAACAATTTCCTTAGACTTGTGTGATCAAGTAAGACATGTGTGATTTTAGGCATCATTGATGGCCTTTTGGAACTATTGGATACTCTTCTTCTTGGGATGAGTTGTGAGATAGAGGTTCCCTTAATTTCTCGTTAGGTCTTATTTTGAATAAGCATATATATATATATATCCTTCTTCTATATCCACTCCTTGGATTTGGTTACTCTCCTTTCAAGAGATGCAAAGACATGTAGGGTATGCCCCGTACTTTCCATGTTTAGCTTCTCATGCTAGGATGAGTCTACTCTCCTACTATAGGTGATGAATACTTGACATGTAGTTCATCTACTTGCCTTGTTTATCCCCTTATGCTTGGACGATCTTACTTTCACTCTTTATTGCGTTGAGTTGTACTCTTTTATTGTACCTTCTTTTATCTACATTTTTACTCTTCTTTTGTATCTCTTAATTCTCCCCCTTCAACTTTAATGGTGTGCTAATGGGGATTCTTATACTCATCCATGCATGAGATTTTCCCACACATGTTCTCTCTTTTGCAGATGAAGGATATGTGGATCATGACTTTAGAGGAGGTTAGGGATATTGGGTGTTTGGACCGTATATGGTGGTTGTAGCTTGGGATTTAGAAGTTGAGCTCTCTTTTTGCTGTTTACTTTTCTAGTTTTGTTAGGTTGGGACATATTTCTAGTTGGGCATGTATTTTTCTTCTTTACTTTCAGTTTACGCTATTGTTCTTTTTGTTAAAGTTGTTTTCCTGTAATCAACTGTTTGTACTTTGATTATATTAATATTTAATGTATTTAAATATTAAACATCTTATTACATATTGTTCATTGTTCTACATGACTATGATGTAATAATGTCCTAGAGTATTTGTTGCATTGATAAGGTCATGGCAGTTCTCTACTATGATGACAACCTTTAAATTCTACAAAAATATTCTTAAATATAGTTTTGTGGTTGGATGACATACTATGATGGGACACATAATATAGACTGTAACTTGTGAGTACTCATAAGCATATGATACTTCCTCTCATGAAGTTCGCACTTGGTAATCTCCAAGATGGAAGATTATGAGAATAGACCTGCCGGTAGGAATTCAACATGTTTTGATGTAATCAGATGTTCCTATCTGTGAGTGTGTTTAATGTTCATTAGAATTTAATATTATCATTAATATGTGTCATGAATCATTCACTTTGATTTACTGACAAAAACTGTCATGCCATATGTTTTCAGGAAGTAGGGTATGTTGGGTGTCTCACGAATGACATGTTATTAATGGATAAGTTGAGGGAGGATTTGTCCCTTCCATTTATAGAAGTTGATATCTCGACCCTTTGATTGAAATAGAACCATCGCCCAAAATTACATGGTCATGGTGTAATAATGAGTTTATTTCAGGTAGTCAAAGAATGACGTATCAAACATATAGGTTGACGACACTATCATGAAACTCGCTTGATGAAATATTATGAAAAATGGATTATATTACATAGTGAGCCTTAGTATGTGGATATTGAGACTTTAAGTTCTTTATCTGTGGTTCCTTGACCCATTGGTATATAGTAATCTTGGACTTTAGGCAGGGCCACCTAATTCCAACAAAAAATAATCCTATAGGGTCACACACTATGTGTTTCTGGTGGTCTTGATTAAATTCTATTTGAATTTATTTAATGGAATATATGTTATTCTCGAGACCGAGGAATAATTTTATTCAAGTTAAAATGATGGCATAAATTAAATAAAAATTTATTCATCAGGTTGTGAATAAAATATATTTATTGGTTTTATTAAACATTTGTTAAATATTTATTTATTAGTTTTTAACTAAAAATATTTACTTAAGAGAATAAAATATTTTATTCAAGTGTTCAGTAAATGGAATAGGATTTAGAACGGACCAAGACTGTATCCATTGATAAATTAATTATTTACAAGTCATTAAATACTATTTATCTTGTTGGTGGAAGAAATAATAATAATACTATTATCATTATATGGAACAAGATTTCATTTATGGTTCTGTTTTGCACATGTTGGTGCACCACATATAATTGTGTTGTTATCATTATTATGTGGCATGGGTTTTATCTAATGGTTATAATTGCATTTAATTGTTGTTTTGTAATTAAATATTGTAACTGAAACCCCATGTAGATTAATAGGTAGGTACATCTCTTATGCCAAACCCGGTGAATTGAAAATTATTGAGCCAAAAATTTTCTCTCTTGACTCCTCTAATCTCTCCCTCTTAAGAACAAGATAAGTTCTTTAAGACCGAATAATAAGCAATCAAGAACGATTGATGCAAGACATTCACTTCGCTAGGCTAGCACTCGAAGAAAGAGTGATGTTGTCCGGAGACTATTGAATCACATGTGGATCACCACTAGAGGGATTATACTTTGGATCCTCATGATCATAATGAAGACAATCCAGGAGGGTCATTCCGAGTGATCAAAAATCATCAATGAAGAAAGTAACAAAGACCCAGGTATTTAATTTCTTCAAAAATTAATAAATTAATTATAAACATGATGTGAAAGATTATCTTTCATGGATCTGGCACTTTTCTTCTCTTTATATAAATCTTTGATTTTAATCTGTGGATACTAGCATTCATCATCATATTGATCCAAGATTGGTCATCGATTATAGAAAAAGAAAAGTTGGTCCCTCCGAACCTCCACGCTTCTGCTATGTTTGGATCCTTCACTTTTGTCCTCTATAGAGGTTCATGCATGCTTAGTTTACTTTGCAGTAGTGTTGCATCTTTAAATTTTCCCTCTACACTTTTTCATTGTCTTTGTTGTGTGTATATGTACAGGTACCTAGGAAAAGGCCTCCCCTAGCTTAGTTATACCTTCGGCGCTTGTCGCCATCCCTTGGCCTATGGAGGTGGGCTTAGGGTAGTTGCAGCTCGAGCCTTGTCTTGGTTCGTGTCATGAAAATACTCCCATATCAGAGTGGCACAACAAATATAATCATAAACATACAGTAGAAAAAGCACAATATAAGCAGGCAAAATAAATAAGTAGTGGAAGACTAAATAACAGAATAATTGAATAATAATATCAAAAGTCGCTAGGCAATGTCATATACATGGATGCATGACATGTTGATGTACAAAAGGGGAATATAAAAAATGCATATATAATAATGTTATACAAAAATTGAAAAAAGAAAAAAAGGTTGCACAACTAACATCTCAAGCATATGCTTGGTCCTTTGCTTTTATGCTCTATCTAAAGGTAAAGCATATCAAAACTCTAAAGTAGGGTGCTTGCCCTTATCTGTACCTGTAGTCATATAATCTTCTTGGGTACCAAAGTCAATCCAAGTAGGGTGTAAGATAAAATCCCAATATTCCACCAACAATGGTGTCTAGAAGTAATCCAAGTATCACTCATAGCTAAACAATGTGCAAGTATAAACATAATAAGAAACAAGTGATGAAATAAATAACTAACCTTCTCATGTTCCTAAATGACACTTGGAGGCTCTACCTGCTTCGGCTCATGGCTAGAATGAGTGTTTAATCAGTAACTATATATATATATATTATAGTTATATATTTCATCCACCTATATGGACCAAGTATGTGTAGATGTAAGTGGCCATATACCTAGAATACTAGTTGCTGGCTGGGCCATGGTGTAACTTAGACATCAATCTCCAATATAAATGAGCCTATAAGCTCAAGCAATAGGGTATATAATCTACATCTCATAATGATTTGGATACGTCACACTCGTCACTCAAGATAATGAGTGCATCGTCATATCAACACTCGAAGGGACGTGGTGCTTTATACCCACCATCCAAATAGAGTCAACGATGTGGGACGTCATGCTCAACACCCAATGTACGGGAGTGTGTAACTATCATGCCCAACTGAACCCTTACCATCATTCCAAAACCTATATTAAGGCATAATCATAATAATAATATGATCCAAGAGGCATTACCTTTCATGCATCACATTTACCTAGCCATTATAATAAAGGTATAATAATTTAGTTTTAAGCATTCATTGAGACTTGATAAACGACGTGGCCTTGCCATTCTTTCGCAATTCATTCCTTTTTAAATCATTCAATGCATTTAAGGAAATAAAACCATCATGAATAATCCATTCCACATAATCAATCCGTTTAATTCACTAAAACAAAGCAAACCAATTTATAAGGTTCAATGAGTCATTTAGAAGGTGGCATGGTCAATAGGGTAATTATTTATGTGGGAAATTCCAATTATAAGTTGATAAATTCTAATTATAAGTAGTTCCAAGAACTTATGAGGTGCCTTTATTTCATTAAAAATTTATACAATAGAGGAAAATCAGTTAATGATCCAAGTTGACTTCTTAGAAGGCGATTCAGACATATATTCAATTTATTATAATAGGGAAATTCAAGCCGACACAACTAAGGGGTGTCCATAACTATGTTCAACATCCTCTAATCTACTAAAAAAGGATCAAAATGCATATATCAAGGTGCGTAGATCAATCTAATATGAAGAACTCAATTAAACAACGATGTGTGACAAAGTCCAGCGTATGGCACAACGACAAAGCTACAAAAACACCAAAACTCTTGGGAAAAAAGATGAGACCACCTGCCTTAGGGCCATTGACAACTCCTCATCTAGTTGTGACCTCAGATTTGATGTAGGTTGAAAGAAATAGAAGAAACGGTCCAAAACCCTAAAAATAGGGTGAAAGAGCTTGCCCCAAAATAGCACAACAGATCTGAAAATAAGCTGAAATAGGAATGAGGAGGATTATAGATCTTACTAAGATGGATCTGATGCTTATGATGGATCTTAATTCAGACTTCGGACATGGGAGATACTTCAATGTCTAGGTTGAATAAGTCGAGAGCTCACAGGAGGAGGAAACTTACTCACTATAAATGAAGGGGAGAAAGAGAAATAAGTTTGAAAGTTAAATGAGGTGGGGGAATGTAATTTCACCGTCAAAAAAAGGGACGCACGGTTTGGTCAAACCGTGTTCAAAATGTGATCAAGCCACTGCCCATGGAGAGACCCTGTTCAGTTTCTCTAACCATGTGAAAACCACATAAAAATTCTCTATTAAGCCGCATAGTTATAGACAAATCGTGCAGCTCTTGCTGCTCCTATGTTTTTCCCCACACGATTAATAGAGATCGTGCGAGCTGGGCAGCACAGTTTCTACTAACCGTGCAACCCAATTTATTTTTCAAATTCATGGGGTTACGGACTCTGAATAATCCCCAAACACCCTTGTGACCATCATGAATCCATTGGGTAACATTATAAGGATCATTTAACGAGATTTAAAACAAAAACAAATGATCCATAACTTTGTGAAAAGACTAGTTGTTACAAACAACGCTGCAATTGTTTACTCAAACATGACATGTAGACATAAGTCTACTAAACCTCCAAAACACAACCCTTGAAATGAAATTTTTTCTCATTGTTATAGTTTTCATATAGCCTCTAATATGAATTCCTAGAATGATCACTAAAGTGTGGCTATCAGATAAAGCCTCTGAACTCCATGTTCAAGCAATTCAACATAATTATGACTTTTACCATATCATTGTCATCTTTTTGTTTTGTCATTTTAATGAGAGTCTAAATGGTTTATCTCACCAAATAATGCCTTGTAAAAGCATTGATGTGGCTATATATTATATGTTTACGACATATATGTTTTAGCTCTTAGTCATTTTTTGTCTTAAATGCATCTTTAATGGTTTAATTCTTGCTTTTGTAGAATTGTTATTAAAACTGTATTTAGTAAATTTTGTAGCATTAAAAAACTGGTTTTTTATAAATTGAATTATGATTACATTATTTGGTTTACATTTGTTTAAAATAAATATTCAATGGTTAAAATAATTAATGTGTACTTTCATTCTAAATATACCAAAAAACTAAAAAATGTCAGTTGAAAAGTGATTCAAATGTTGTGCAATATTTTGTATTCATTGTTTAATTTTTTTGAAAAAAAAGATATTAATTGTTTAATTAGTTTTCAATTAGAGGTGGAGTAAATGGTCGGGTACAAATTCCAATTTCTTCTGGAAAGATCTATTTTCCCTAAGCCATTGTCAAAAAGCGAAAATTATCATCTCAAGTCCACCACTTGGACATGAGGGTCAGGTACACCACGGGATGACCTCCATGTGGAAAAATTGTGATGTGGCAGAAGATGTAAATTTTAAATGATATTAATTTTTAAAAAACAAACTGATTTATTTGAATGAGTTGGACTTAAATACCCTTCAATGCAATTACAAAAAATCAGAAACTCATAAACATTAAATCAAAACAAAATATATAATAGGAATTTATTAATAGTAAATATAATTGGAAATATAAAACAATAATAAATATTTAACAATAGTAAAAAAAACTAAAAGTGTAATAATAATTAATAATTTGTTATATGTTTATAAATATATAATAACTACTAATAATTTTTTTTAACTATATACACTTTTTATATTTATTCACTCTAAATTTATCGGTGGAAATTTTTATTAAAATTTTACATTGTTTTATATATATTAATATATTATATATGCATACACTAAAATTTTATATTAAATATTCACATATATTTATAATAGGAAATATATTATGTATAGTAAATAATCTATGAAATTTCCAATAAAAGTTTTCATAGGAAATTTCCAATGGAAATAATTAGTGGAAATTTCCATTGGAATTTTGCATAGTTTATTTGTGCATTAATATACTCTCAGTTATTTTTTAAGTGGAAATATAAATCAGAAATTTAAGATGATAATTTTCTTTTTAAATTTCCAATGTAATTTTTCAGTGCATATTTTAATTGTTTATTTATGTATTAATCTATTTTCACTTGTAATTTAAGTGGAAATTTGAATTAAAAAATTGTGATGAAAATTTTCATCTTATGATCCTAAGTAATGAAATCAAACTCAAATACATGTAAAATCTATCATCAATAGAATCAACATTCAATAAATAATTCACACCAAAAATCGATCATATCAGGAATCCAGTTTCTACAACACATGTTGATTTCACTAATAGATTTAAACTTTCACTACATGTTTTAATTAGAAATTTTCAATGAGATTGTGTGAATTTCCAGTGTAAATTTGTACTTAAAATTATATTGTATATTTATATTTGTATATATACATATATATGTATGTATATATATATATATGGATTCAAATTTTATAATGTAAATTTGCACAAAAAATTCTTAGTATAGATTTATATTAGTGAAAATTTTCATTGTAAATGTAAAACACCAAATTTCAATGCAAGTTTACATTGATGTTTGTATATACGTAATGATAATT
Organism: Viscum album; assembly: GCA_963277665.1. Taxonomy (NCBI): domain Eukaryota; kingdom Viridiplantae; phylum Streptophyta; class Magnoliopsida; order Santalales; family Viscaceae; genus Viscum; species Viscum album. The sequence continues at coordinate 1,574,080,119 of OY728128.1, read as the reverse complement.
TCCACATTAAATTTTCACTTGATGTTTATAATTTAATATTAACATGTTTATTTGTATTTTTATGTTTGTCTTCGTTTTAATTTAGTTTTCATTGAAAATTTCCATTATACTTTGAAATTACATTGGAAATTTTCAGTGAAAATTTTCTCTATGGATTTGAAAATATGTTGTATAGTGGAAAATATACATTGAAATTTTCCACTGAAAATTTCATTGGAAATTGACAATATAAGTTTCTAGTGGAAATTTGCACTAAATGTTTCCAATGTAAATTTGCACTAAAGGTTTCCAATGGAAATTTTCAATGAAAATTTCCAATGAAAATTTATATTTTTTAGTTATGTATCAATACAACTTCATTGTAATTTAATGTATAAATTTGAACTGTTAGTTGAATTTTTCAGTAGAAATTTCTAGTGGAAGTTTGCGCTAGAAATTTTTATGGAATGTTTTCACTGAATATTTCCCAAGGAAATGTCTACTTAAAAGTTTATATTCATGATTTATGAAGTGTTTATAGACTCTTATAAATCCTTAAATTTTACACAAGAAGTTTTTAATGCAAATTTGGAATGAAAATATTTATTAAAAAATTACATTTTTTACTTATGTATTAATATATTTTCATTGTAATTTTAAGTGAAAATTTTAATTATAAATTTAATGTGGAAAATTGCATATGAAATTTATAGTGGAAATTTACATTGAAAATTTCTAGTGGAAATCTACCCATGAATTTCTGGAAATTTACCCAGGAATTTCCAGTGGAAATTTTGATGGGAATTTACAGCAACAGCAGTGTAAAAAACCCCCCCAAAAATACATAATGGGGGTATTTTTGTCCAAAACCCCAACCTAAGGGCCAGGTTCAAGTGCCCAACCTGAGAGGATTTAAATCCTTTGAAAATCACTATTGGTTGGAAAGGGGTATGAATGGAGTTCTACTATGGGGGAGGCTCCACGGATGCTCTGACGATTTATCAAGGAGTTGACTACAATAACTGAGGCTCCAGGATTCTCCTCCAAGATTTTGATAGACGATCACTGAGGATTAGGTGGCCTAAACGATGGGGATCCAACAGGCTTCAATCTGAATTTGAAGTTCCATCTTCTGGTTCTTACAAGGTCCTGAACAGAGGTGATTTATTTTACCTTAATTTTTCTTTTGCCTTAATGTTCCTATGCTTTTATTCATTTGAATTTTCCCTTAAATTTTTTGTTTGTTTGTAAAATCAAGTTAATTGGCTAAGAGAATCACACAACATCTGATGAATTGGTGTGTTTTCTTGGGTTTTTTCTCTCATGCATTTGGTCTTCAATTTAATGAAGGATTCTAGGATGATGTGTTTTGTCTGAAACCATGATGCCCATAAGATCCTCATTTTCAGAATGAAACTACACCGTGAAGTCGATAAGTCCCTGCCACCACATCAAATGGTCACTGCATCAGACAAGTCTTTCCCAAGTTCAATGAAAATGGAAGAAACACTCAACACAAATTGAACATCAGGAATAACGTTGTTCGATGCATAACCCTACCCCACGAGAGAATACTACAACATCATACATTAAGGAGAGAATAACATAGTGAATATTTGAGTTACAAGGAAAACTTGTTGAATAAGTAATCTTTGTTTACAAAATACAATTACAGTTTCAATGATCAATGTACACACAAAGTGTAGTGGGATATCTTCTTAGTCCATGAAAATAGGAGTGTTGATCAATTGTAAACTAAATATAGTAGTTTCCTTCCTAGTAAATATAGTAGATGAAGGTTAAAACAATATGTATATAAAATACAGTAGGATCCTTATCAGTAGACTTAGATCAATGAACTCCATTAACTTTGATTGAGTAATCCAAGTCGGACTACACACATATTGCAGAAGGCAAGAAGGGGAAGGAGAAGAAAATAAAATAATAAATAAAGTAAAATCTAAGTCCAAAAACCCACATTGTTTTCTTAAGACAATTTTGTTAGATCTACATTAACCAAAGTTGTAATCAATTTTATCTCAGGGTAGAAAAAATATGTTTTCTTGGATAGAGACAATTCAAATCCAAGAACACCTTCGAATGCGATGTGAATACATAATCACATTTTGAACTCTTGAAGATCGTGGAGAAAATCCAAGAGACCTGGGTTCAAAACCAGGTGGAGGTGAATTTCTGGGTTACTGTAGCAGTATTGTAGAAGTACTGTAGCAGGTATTGTTCAGTACTGTATTAGCTGGAACTATTCAACCGATTTGGGCCTTCAGGCCACCGGTTTGGGCCTACAGGTCTCCAGGGCCTTCGGGTCATCAAAGGCCTTCAGGCCATAGGGCCTTCAGGTCATGTAGACCATGGAGTAACCTAGTTCACACAGAACAAGCCCCAGAAGAGGATTAGAGCAACAGGAAGTAGAAGCCACCAGATGGAGAGCTAACTGGATTGGAAGAATGAGAGGGTATGACAACCGCCATCGGGACCAGTCACCGTGTAGCTTTGTACAGGGCAATGCTTGCTGATCTGCAATGCAATGTGGGGAGCGAGGTGATCAATGACGCAGAAAGCTGGGGAGGGGAAGTTCAAGTGGGCTGGGCCTATGATTCATGTATTGGGCATGGTATGCCTGTGGGCCTTCCGGTCATGTATTGCGGTTTTTTTGGCCTTATGCCTTGGACCTACGGGTCATGTTCAGGTTTCCCTTAAACCCTTAAAAGGGGGATTATCCATAATAAAAATTAAAAAGAAGGCCTTCAAGACATTCATGCATGCAGTGATATTGCATGGTGTCCACTCACCCATAATGCTCCCAAATTCTCACATCTAAATGATTTCCATTTATTTCTAATAATTTTCCACGTAAATGGAAAACCAAGAGTGGGAAATCAATCTATGACCGTATTGTTATAGACATGGTTGTGGGATGAGAATGGAATCCTAAATGGCCATGTTCGAAATCCCTAATTCCATGGGCATAACTTTCTATAGATGAGTTTCCCACTAGCGAATAATTCCACATCAAGGTTCAAAGTGTGTAGTTTTTTAACGACATATAATTTCCCTAGGATAAGTATTTTTTCAACATTGAACATTCCTTAATGAATCCTATTGTACTTGCTCAGTTAATCAGTAGGCATAATTCCTTTGAACTGTTAACTTTTCATGCAAGTTTAATAATAAAACTCACAGCATTATCTCTCAAACATAGTTGTTTCTCACTTTGGTGTTCATTTTGTCCATAAACACCACCCATTTTCATGTGTATTTTAGAGAATTTAGCCTGACAATTCTCCTTTAAGAGACCTTGCTTCATACACACATAAGTGATTCTCAAAACATCAATTCATTTTGAAAATCATTAAAAGTGGATGATTAACCTACTCTTCTTGAATTTATTTTTCATCTTAAGTGTAATGTCCCCCGCCTCAGTCCTTTATGAATTGTGACCTAACCATAGAGTTACCGGGATCTTAGGCGCACATCCCTATATACCAGAAGTTGCGACTAGTAGCACTAGTCTAATGTGATATGATGATGAGACTATACCCACATATCAGAGTGAAACAACTTCAAAAATGAAGGAATTCATATACACCATCCAGATTAATAAGCAATAAAATAGGCATCCAACCAAATGTCGATAAATAGTTGGACACATGCTATAACAAATGAGACTATACGATACATTATAGGTGGTCTTATATTAGCAACATGTTATATAGACAAAATCCAAATGACCGAAACTTGGAAGAACAATGAAAATGGTCCCGAATCCTAGCTCAATCTCAAACTCCCATGCTCTATCCTAATAGCCCAAAATAATCACCAAACCTTGAGCCCCTACCTGTGTCCCGACCTGCAACTATAAAGTTTGCTTAGGTACCTAACGATGACTCGATCAAGGTGCGAGTGCAACTTAGTAGGCCACCACCAACAACATCCCTAAATATCCCTACTTTGTTCCAATTTTGGATGTCTCTGAGCACATAGCAGAATCATTACAACCATAAGTAACCACACAGGGGGACTAAGTCCTTTCCTGAAACCAATACTTGATAGTATACTGTTGGGCTCAACTTGTGAAAACAATTCTCCACTGGAAGGTCTGATTTTTTTTCTAGGTCAATTGTTAGAGTTCTAGAAGTTTAGTCATTAGTAGGAACACATGGGAGAATTTAGATAGAGACGGTTCACCAACACCATGAAATTTCGAGTTCAGACAACAAAAGTCACTTCACCGAAAGTTCAGGAGGTGGACGACCAGAAGTAGCAGGGTTATTTGAAAAAAAGTTTGATAATAAGAGGCTCATGATGTCAAATAAACATATGTACACTGGAATAATGAGTTCAATGGATGAAGCATAGTCAAAGGTAGAGTATGAAAATTTTTAGGAAGAACATATACCAATGCATGTATTCAGAGATTCGGTCATGGGTTCAGAGGATGCAGTGAGGTGAATACTTAAAATTAAATATTTGTTTGAATTTTTTTTCATTATATTCACCAAATAACTTAAAAATATAGTAAGTAAATTAATTAAATGGTTATTATTCAATAATCAAATAATATTTAATTTATTTATTTCCTTTACAATCGTATAAAGAAGTACATTACCAAGCTACCGTTGTGAGTCCCACCATATCATAAATTCCAATTTACTAGAATTGATCAAGCTTCTAGATACACCTCTAGACCCTTATCTTGATAGTAGTGAGTGGTACTCACTGATTAGGAATAGATTCTAGCAACTCATCAAGGTCCCTAAGAAGATAATATTTCGTCATAACAACAACAACCTTCGATGACCACACATCGTGTATTATAATCTTCTTTTCTCATGATATCTCATAAAAAAAGACACACACTTAATGTCATAATTCTTTATTGCTTTATTTATTCGTGAACTTACTAGATAAACATACCTTCAATCATCATGACCATGGATTTAATAAAGGTACTAAAATGATGGTCAATTGGGCTTGAGACATCTAATCCTTTTAGTATCGGAAAAAAATTTTATTGAACATTCAACCAATGTCGAACCTTTAATGACACACCTAATGTAATATATCTTGCCAAAACATATATGTCATGATTTTAATCTTTAATTATAGCATGTTATCAAATGGTATACCTTTATAATGATCTCAAGTCCAGAGACTAATACACATGATCGTAAATAGAGACAACCACTGACTCCTAAAACATATGATGTTCCTATTGGAAGATCAGTACTCACGATCTTCTTTACTTGAGATCACTAAGTGAAAACTTGATAAGAAGAGCTTAAAATGCTTATAATCCCACAAAACCTGATAGTCAGACATTAAACATCATTTGTGTCTAGTCAGTATGATGTATATAGACCATATGACATATTTTTAA